>JAWNLI010000075.1:1352500-2681250 GCA_035042405.1 Drosophila demipolita
CCCCCCTCTCCACTGGTAATTCACATATCAAGTGAGTTTTTAATCAAATGCGAATTTGCAGTATTTATTTTGAGAGATTAACATAATATGTTAATTTTAAATTTTTTTAATTTTTAACAAGTTTACATAACAAGTTTCGTTGATTTTTTTTATATATATTTTTTCCATACTTAATTGTAAACTAAATTCAAAATCAGCTTGTAAAGTTTTTATGGCTCACAATTCTTATAGTTTATGGCTTTTGGGGTTTATTGAACTTGCGGCATGCCACAAATTTGTACTTGCCGCGCTTACATGTAGAGTGTGGCTTTGCAAATTACCAGCACACACACACACACACACACAATTATACGAGGCAAATGTGGTATGAAATCAATAAAGCATTGAATTGCATTTGCAACAGCAGCTGCTCGCATCTGCATGCACTTCGGCACTTTGGCTGCTGCCACTTGTTGCACCTTTCTCCGAGTGCAGCCGCAATTCGATGCACACACACACACAGCTACACAGCTTTGCCAGTTGATAAATTTCTGCAGCCATAACGGCTACATATGCCGTTGCTACAAATATCGACATATTCACCTGACCCACCCATACACCTACCCCACTCCCCACACACACACACACACACTGGCAGAGATCAAAACACAACTTATGCGCATAATCTTGGCTTGATTTCATTTTTCTCGCATGCGATTTGCTGGCTGCGTACATTTTTCAATTTCAAATCCCCGGCAGAGCATAGATTGCACCGCGGAGCAGAGGATCGATGGGCAGCGGCCAGGTGGCTATTTATTACCTCATCGGGTATGCAAATTTGGCTCGTTTAAGATTTAGATTTAGTTGTTTGCGTTTGCTTTGCATGATTATTATGCGCCTTCTTCCTGCCGATTGCCAATTGAAAGTATTTTTCAGCACCGGAAAACACAAAATAATTTTTAATTTTTTTCGTTTTGTTTTTGCCTATGAGAAAAGTTCAATGCACCCACGAGAAACCGTTAAATAAGGCTCAAAGCGCGCGTGCCGTACCAAATAGCCAAAACAAAATCAGTAAAAAAAAAAATTAAATATACACAAACCAGTTAACAAGCTTTTTTCATCGCCAGTCGGCAATCCATGGACAAGGTCACTTCCGTCACATGGCACCGGCACATGGTTGCGTTGTGGGTGTTATTCACCTTAGATTTGCGTGACTTAATTGTTTGTCAAGGCGGCGAGGCCTGTCACAATTTTTGCAAATTTCCAGAGCACTTTGCACCAACTGGGTCAACGTGTTCTCCAAGCCTAATGGGCTGTCACTTCACTCTGACCCATACTGAGACGGTGGCGGCGACGTTTCAAGTTTGGCCAAAACTGCAAAAACTGCTTGCCTTGGGCCATTTAACCAGCATTGACAGAGACGCCTTGAGTTTTGGCTTCGATGGAGACGTTGTTACTGCCATGCTGCTGCTGGCCACTGAAGATGACACTGGCAATGAAATTGGAGCCGCTTAGGATCTTGGTGACATGTTATACATACATTTTCTGCGGCTTCTCCATTTTAATGAGCCATGCAGCCGCCTGCGGCATATAGCATGGACACCGTACTAACTGTAACTAAAGCGGATATATGTATGATTCTCTGTGTGTGTGTGTGTGTTGAAATGTGTTAATGCTGGTATTATGCTAAAACCGTTCAAGATCGTTAGCATGACAATTGGGTCATAAAAGTTGGCTAACACATTTTGAAAGTTAATGGCAGAAATTTACAACAATCTTGAAATGGATGCTTCATGTTATTTATAGATTAATCTGCGGGAATATTCTGTTTTTATTTTAGAACGGGATTAATATCGAAATAAGCACATCTTGAATAATATACAAAGCTGAAAATAGTATTTCTTTAAATAATACGTATTACTAAAATTATTACTAATTATAACTAACGTATTATTAACATTAAATTAGAAATTCAGAACATTAATTTAGAAATATATTAATATATAAATATGAAGACAGATAATAAGTTTAAAGGAGTAAATCTTCTAAACTAATTCAAAGAATAATTAAATTTTCAACTTTTTTACTTAAAATGATTTTTAGTATAGAATTTTGTAAGCCACTTTATATAATTATATTTATAGAATTTTTGACATTTTATTTATTTCAGTTTTATAATTGCTTTTTATAAAGTAAATTTGATTTATTTTAGTTTCATAATTATAAAGTAAATAGAACTTTGCAAATCTCTAAATAATTATTCTCTTTTACTTTCAGGTATGTATTGAATCATTTGATAATCAACCATTGTCAAATACTTAAGAAGTGAACAATTTTACTTGTAATTCATCTGGGTAAGTTCAGCCCAATAAAATTTCACTCTGAGTCATATCTCTGCTAAGCATTTAGCTGAAGGAAGATTAATAATCTCAGATAAGGAACCATCTATTGTTATTGTGGGCAGAGGTCTCTCTCACAGTGTTCTAATGATTCGTTTTGGTTTATCTGGCAGACGTCATCAGAAAACGAGAGCCGGCGACAAAAGGCAGTTTAATTATTCGCAATTCGCAGCAAACCAAACAAAGCAAAATTAAAGAAAAGAAAAGATACAATTTATCTGGTAGTTGGGGCTGTGGCAGAGTTTATGACTTCATTTGTAAACGAAAGCGAAAACACAAATATGAAAATAAGTGGTATTTCCATTGGGCTTTTCAATTGCCTTCACTTTTGTTTTATTTCTTTTTTTATTTTGGCTTGAAATGTTTTTACTTTTACTTGTTTATTCTACGTTGGGCAAAAAAAGCAAGTTGTAAATACTAGTTGAAGTCAACCTTAATTATACATTTTGTGTCAGCTGGTAATTAAAATTGGCGAATTGTTAATTTCAAATGTTTTTCTTTTTCACTTTTTATTATTATTATTATAATTTTTTTTATTTGTAAAAATTTGTATAAATTTAAAGCATTTTATCAATTACAAAACAATCGTTTCGATTCATTAAAACTTTCTCAAGTGTTTGGCACTCGATCAATTGAAGCGATTTAACAAAAGATACGCTGAAATAATTACGCAGCCCGCCGTAAGATCTTGAAATACAAACCTCAATACATAACCCCACCCCCCCTTCCACAATACTACTTCAGAGTACCCTTACTTATGCTGATGAGTATAACAAACAATAATTGTCCAGTAATTTGAATTTTGGAAAGTAAAAGTCAGAAGTGTGTGTGTTGCGTGTGTATTTGTGTGTTTTTTATGTGTGTGTGTGTGTGTGTGTGGTGTGTGTTGTGTGTGTATGTGTCAACGGTTGGGCCAACCCCCTCTCCGTTACTCTTAGTTGACTTTATGAGTATTATTAAGTATTTGTCGAGACTCGTTTGTCATGTAATCAAAATCACTCGCATGCATCAATTGTTCAATTAGTCGGTTCAATCATGCAATCAAGTAAGACCAACTCATGCCACATGCCACATCTCAACCGATGGCAACAGGTTGATTCAAGTTTGTTCAAGTTTGAACATGCGACGCAGCAGGCTCAGCAATTGTTTAATGACAGAAAACACAAGGCCTCGCCTTACAACATATAAATTCACCTTGCAACACATGGAGTCCTAGTAGGCGACGTCATGTACTTAGATTTCTGTATAAATAAAGGAAAGCTCGTCGGAGCAAATCAGTTCGATTCTAAAAGTCGTCTCATCTTGTTGACTGCACATACATTTTTTTTTTTCGATTGGCCAATGGAAGCTTGATTTATTAATGGCCGTTAACATGGATGTTCCAGATTAACAATAAATAAGTAAATATAAAAAATAATTTAAGCAGATTGGGGATAATATTTTTTGGACTGACTCTAAGACTTCTAAGGCTAAGACTTCCCTCCGAAAGGAAAAGTTCGGGATCACACTGGATGCCAGTCGAAGGACGAAACTAAACCTGCCAGAATCGACTCTTTCACATCCCACGTTAGCATATAGAGAATCATCAATCGTCCCGTTCCATTGAACGAGTAGATGCAACGTTGTCCAGTTTGGGCCATCGGCGAGTACTTCGGCTTAAGGCTGGTTGCATCGTTACAGGTGTCGTGACGTCTCCCCGGTGGAGATCGGTTTGCAAGTTGCATCTTTTTTTTGTTGAGTTGTCGTATGTCCTAGAGTTGCATATATGAGCCACTATCGCCACTATCGCCAAGTGATATTGTTCATTCGACAAGTGATATTGAAAACTGGGCGGTATGGGGGCGAGTCCAGATTCGCGCCGCTGCAACATGAGCTGCAAATTGGAAGGACCATCCTTAGGTTTGCTTGTGCGTTGATATAATTCTTTGTAAAAATCGGTATCCTTATATATTTCAACATTTTCATCCATTTCCTGTGGCTCCACTTCCTGTTGCTCCATTTGCGGTTGCTCCATTGTGTCGAAAAAACTAGACGATAACAATGCAATTTAGTCAATTTTTTTTTTTAAATTTTTTTTGTCCAGCTTTGTGAACATTTTTTGTTTTAATTGTTCAACGTAAAATAAAGCAGCGCGTTTAGCAATTATAATTAACGTTTTCAATTTTATTTGTTTGATTCCGATAATTTTCAATTTTAGTCTCGTTTTTAGATTTTCTTATTTCCTCTGCAAGTTAAACTCTGATTGATGAAAAGTTGTCTGCGCACAAAACGGTCAGAAAAATACTTAATACTTAATTAATTATGTTTAGGATCGCTCGATAGATGGAGATACATTCAGCGAATGAGTTCAGAGTTTTGGAAGAAATGGAAAGATAATTATTTGGTATCGCTGCAAAAAAGAACAAAATGGCGCAGTGAAAAAGAAAACCTTAAGGAGGGTCAGGTGGTATTAATCAAACACGAAAATACACACCCAGGGAAATGGCCAATGGGTAAAATAATAGAAACAGTAAAAGGAAAAGACAAGAAAGCCAGAATATTCAAAACAAAGACAAGTAACGGCCAGATAAAACGGGCAATCAATATGCAATACAAATATGGCCTAAAGCGGTTTCTTGTATTCCATGAACTCGTTTAGTCATAGAATATTGACACTTTAATTAAATATCTGCTCAAAAACTAATAAAAATGTATGTATTTATAAGTTCTGTATTTAACTAAATAATAATAAACTTAATTTAATAAATGTGTTGAAAATTGCTTCGAGTTCAAATGAATTATTTTTTTATTTGTTATTATTATTAACGCATTTATAGCATAATGGTATATTCATATAAGCAAATTATATTAACACTTAAATTGCTAATTTATTTTGGGAAACTTACCAATATATGCACAAATTAACAGGATGTTGCTCTCAATATTTATTGTAGTATTACTCATATTTTGTACCTTCAAAATTATATTTTTTTATAGCTTACATAATGTTTTGTTATTTTACTGCTGTTTTATGCGCATTGTTAACTTTAGCTAATTTGTAAGATTTCAAGTTTTACGATCAAGCCAAATGAACCACAAATTTGGAGAAAATAATCGCGTCTAGTTGCAATTTGAATGCAAGCAGATTGCATAAATTCAAATATCTAGTTATATATGTTGTCCAATGAAATCTAAATCTCTTGGCAAATCGACGCCTCAATCAACTCATCCCATCTAATCTCAGAGCAATTCATCTGGATTTCCATGTCGAATTTGCCTGGCTACATTTCCTGACTGCAGCTCATTAAAGGCCGCTGGCTGCACCCGCGCCATGCATTTCGATGTGTGTGTGTGTGTGTGTGTGTGTTTGTATGAAATGGAAATAAATGGAAAAATGTCCATTGGCTGGTAAAATATGCAACGGGTTTTTTTTGGCCAAACAATAACGAGCAGCAGCCACGATAGTATGCCATAATTTCTGTCGAGGCTCTGGCTAAGATACTTGCCAGTGTATTTTGTATTTTATGAAAGTGAAATTTCTCGTCTCTCGTTGCCCATGGCCGCGGGGCCAGCGCCGGTTTGCCGACCAACCAACCAGTCAATCAGTTAGTCAGCCAGCCAGCCAGTCAGCCAGCCAACCAGTCAGCCAGCCAGTCAGCCAGCCGGTCAGCCAGCCAGTCTGCCAGTCCAACTATCCAGCTAGCCAACTGGATGCTGTGCTCGACGCTGACGCTGATGATGACGTTGATGAATAAACAAACAAAGCAAGCAAACATGTGAGTACCGCCACTTCGCCCCCTCGATCAGCCTCGGCATCGGCACGGTCTCTTGGCCACTTGACGACGATGTCTGTCAACGGCAAATGAAAGTGTTTTTTTTTTTCGCTGTGTTTGGGCTTGGGCGATGAAAAGGGGCGCGATGTGGTGCGGTGATTGCGGGTGCCACTCATAAGTTTTATTACCACACACAAAAGCTCATGATTTTTCAAATATTTCAAAAGAAGAAAGTACACAGAGCTCGTCCGGAGCCGCCGCAGCCGCAGCGCCGAATTGGACTTGATTCAATCACACCGCTGGAACTGTCTTCTCGAGTGGCTTTCTTAAAGACTGACATTCGAATCCCACGCTCCGATATGGAACGCTCAGCAAATGAATTGCCAATTAAACGGTTCGATAATCACATTCGCTTTGCCTTTAGCCAAAATCTGAGATTTATCATTAAACATATAAATATGTACAAAATGGTTAACAAACACATTAAGCAAAATGCCATTCATATATATTAAAATATTAATTAATAATATTAATTAAAAAATTATTTTAATCATTTAGGCAAAATGAATCTCTTAAAAATTTAAATTCGATTAATTAAATACATTTTTGATATAGCGTAATTCAGCATACAAAACTAAAGTTAATCACAACAATTATAAAAATTCGCAAATATTTATAACACAATTTAATTAGATATTGATCAGTTTTTTTTTAAAAGATCATAATTATGGCCAAGTCAGTTCAAGGGCTCTTTTCTATCTATTCCTACACCCATAAGCCATGCGACAACAGCTTTCAATCCTCAAGCAACAGCTGCTTCCACTTTTCTCTGGCGCGATTTCACAACTTTTGCTTTTGTGACCCTTTCATCGAGATACAAAAAAAAAAGAAAAAACAAAAAAAACGCAAAAAAAACTCGTGCAAAAAACAAAAACCGTAGCCAATCCGCATGAATGACAGCGATAGACAAAAACAGTGGAGGACGCCGGGCAAATTACATACTGGCACAGTACTATTTTCAAGTGAAACAAATAGAACAAAACTTTTGCTTTCACCTTTGCAGTATTCAAGGCGTTACTGTGCCGTGCCCCCTCCCCCCTCACCCACCTCCATTTGCCACAAAAAGGGGCAACTGTTAGGCAGATGCCAAGAGCCACTCAACGACAGTTCCGGGCAAACGTTTTGCATGGGTTTTTTTTTTTTACTTTTTTTTTGCTTCCAACGTTTTGTGTATGCCAAAAAGGCGTCGCAGTTGGATAGGGGACGGCGACGGAGAGGGGTGTTTGGGGGCACCATGCACAACAATAGATGAAGCACCAGCTTTCCGGGCAGAATTCGGAGCGTTTGTTGTTTTGTTCAGTTGGTGTTGCTGTTGTTGTTGTTGCTGTTGCGTTGGTGGCTGGCGCAATTTGCATGCCAAAAGCAGCAGCAGCAGCGAAGCGAGTTGAACTGTTGTTGTTGTTGGTTGCAGTTGTTGGAGTTGTTGTTGTTGTTGTTGTTGTTGTTGTTGGCCTAGGCAATTTGTTATTTGCCTTTTGAGGCGCACGCGCTGCCTTTTCAATTTGCGGTCGGGCCTGCCCTACACAAATTGCACTTGAGCGTGAGAGAAAGAGCCGGATTTAGATATAGATAAAGAGTGAGAGAGGGAGAGAGTGAGAGAGACAGAGAGAGAGGGAGAGCGAGAGAGAGAGACAGAGACAAACAGAGAGTAGAACAGGCAACTGGCCCAGTGACCAAATGAACCACATTTTCTTGTTACACACTTTGGCCCAAAGAGTAGATGTTACTATTTAGATATTCTAAACATGCGGTGCAGACGCAAAAATTGCGCATCCGCAAGATTAAAAACCCAAAATGCTCAACGCATGCAAATGGCGCAGCAAGAAAGTTTTTTTGTTGTCAACTTTCTTTGCCATGGCTAGAAATGTTTTTTTTTTTGCTGGAATTTACGAGAGCTACGAGCAGCTGACAGCTTGTTGGAAAGTTCATTTGTATTCTTTATTTTTTTTTGTGTAAGCCCTATTTTTGTGGAATCTTAACACTTGCCAAATGGCAACTCAATGTTGTGTCGAAACAAATGACTTAGGCAACAAACTGCACTCATTGCTCTAAAAGAAAAAAAATAACCAATTGCAAATGTGTGTTTTTTTTTTGGCGTTTTTAATTACTTTGGCAAATGTCAAGGTTTGCAATGCCAAAAAAGCGTCAACATTCAAATTGATATTAAAAGGCAAGATGATTTCAATAGATTAGCCTAGTTAGCCAATAAACTTGCGTGCGGCTTATAAAAACACTTGTGTTTTTTTTTTGGCTATATCTCATAAAAAGAATTTGATAAACAGCAACAATCCGCACAAACATTCCGTTTAAATGTGAAGGTTAGGCGTGTCGAGCGTCTGCCATTTTAGATATGTTTTAATTTACGTTTTTATATTAAGACTTAAAATTTACATCAGTTTGTTTCGCTCATTCATTCTTTTTATATATATTTTTTTTTTATATTTTTCTTGCATATATAATGCAAACACGTTTAAAGTTTGTTTCATATAGAAACTTGTTTTTTGTTGTTGTTGCAATTGCTGCTCCCCTGGGCAATTTACAGCCTGATAAGTTTAGCCGGTTTCTGGCCTTTTTTTTGACGATGACCAGACGCAAAGACGACACAAACGATGATTTCTAAATATTTATGAAGCTTTTTTATGGCTGGAGTATTTTTTTTTTTTTTAAGAAATTTTAAAGACTTTTATGTGTTAATGAAATGATTTGTGCATAGATAAAACTAAGCTTGTTTTTTTATTGGATTATATTACTGACCAAAGTTGAGCTGCAGCTAAATTTCTTGCTCAAAGTACAGGAAGTCAAATAAATTATTAATAAATCTTAAATAACATTAAAATTATGTGATTGTATAGTATAAAAACGCACAATTTTGTATACTCCAAATGAGCAAAAATCAAATATTTCGTTTTTAAAAGCTTTGCATTATATTTCAGCGAAATGCGCTCAACTAAATCACTTTTGATTATTTAATTCCCTCTGTTTCTAGTTTCTGTTGATGAGCTGTCAAAAACATATGAAGAGTGCAAAAAAAAATGTGCACAAATTTTTCGGTGACTTGAGTAAAAAACTGAAGTCATAAATTTGCTGCTCCTTACATTTTGTTAATGTTATTTAGCACGCCGCACATCACGTAATCGTAAATGGAGCCCCAAAACCCGAGGCAACAACTACAAGTTGCTAAGTTGGAAGCTGCGCTAATAACAAAAAAAAACAAAAGCAAAAACAAAAACAAAACAAAAAAAACGACTGCAGTTGCCACAACTAGGCAACAATAATGATAACTAAAAGATTTTGGCTTTAATATATAATTTATAGTTATCGGGCAGCGTTACGAATTGAGTTAAAGTTTTTACTTTTGCGCAATCAACAGCGCGAGACTTTTAATTTTAATGAGCTCGACTCGAGTCAGCACTCTCACTTTTTTTTTTTACTCTGGAGGGCCTGTAATTAAAAATTACGCATATACTCATATTTATGTATATGTATAATCTTTATGAAGTCGAGTGCCAGACATAATGCAACTGCTGATTACTTAATTAAATTGTATCCCATTGGGTTATATAAGAGCTGACCAAAATAATTATTGATGCGCTGTGTTGACTTTTCTTTAACCTAAAAAGAAGAAATTTAATTGAAGTATACGCCTCGTTTGTAGTACACACACACACACACACACTCATACACACACGAACACCCATATTGAGGCTTTGCACACCCACATTTCACTAACTAAACCAATTGGTCAGGCTTCGGTTTTGGGTTGGTCCCTGACCGCAAACGAGAACGCCTCACAGTTATAATAATATTGCGCATACGCCACCTACAAAGTCAACCAGCCCTGGGCAGCAACTCCTCTTTGCTGTTTGCAGCCCGCTGCCCGCAGCCCGCTTTCGCAAAGAAACAACAAAATATAATAACAATATTTTTCAAACAACAAAAGAAATCAACTAGAAGCGCCCCAAGCCTAACTGAACGAAAAACCAAACCCATTTTAACCGTTAAGCACATTTGACTAAATCTGCTACACATGGCCGCCCATAGGCGCAGGTTCAGGTGAATGGAATTGCAACACGGCTTGGCTAGGCTGCCAAAAAAAAAAATATATATATATATATATATAGGCGCAGGGGGATGCCGGTGCAGGTGCAGCAGTTGCATTTGCTGCAGGAAATGCGCAGAACATGCGCGAGCTTCAACTGGAATGGCCCAAACATTTTTGTTGTTGTTTTATTTTATTTTATTTTTTGAGCCAGATAGCAGATCGCTATACTAACAACAATAGATAACAAGAATTAGTGAAGATGGCTGCCCCAAAACCGAAGTCAAAATACACTTGTAAATACTTACTTAACTGCTTCTGGCAAAAGTATTTCTTGCCAAATTTATTCAGCTTTTTATATAGCTTATAAAAATATCGCTTATACAAAGTTCAAGTGGTTCCACTAACCTGACGTTATTTTATGGCTGTAGTGTTTTTTTTTTTAACGTATTTTAAAGAATTTTATGTGTTAATGAAATGATTTGTGCATAGAAAAACCAAGTTTGCTTTTTTATTGGATTATATTACTGAGCAAAGTTGAGCTACAAATAAATTTTCTTGCTCAAAGTGCAGAAAGTGAAATAAATCCTAAATAAATCTTAAATAATATTAAAATTATGTGTGTGAAAATAAATTTTGTAAAAAAAACGCACAATTAAAATGAGCATAAATAAAATATTTATTTTTTGTAAACTTTTCATTACAATCCAGAGTAATTCATTTGACATTGAATAACAAATGAAAATTACTTTAATTTCAATAAATTCATTTTTCTAACTCATTAAATATTTATGGCTAGTTGAACTTATGCTACAACTATAGCAAATAAAATGGTCATTAAGGGTTTTAGCTAAAATTGATTTTTAAATTGATTAGAATATAACAGAATATATTTTTTAAGCGAGAACTAATACTCGACACTTCTAATGTCACAAGTACAATTAATAAGTATCCAAAAATTAAATACAGCCACAACTGTTTACTTATTAATAAAAAAAACAAAAATTTTAAATATATAATATTTAGAAGTTAGAAGTTATTTATGTTAGCCTATAGCTAACATACCCGATGGGGAAAATGTATTTAAAAGGTAGCACGAAGGCAGGTCACTTGTTGCTACAGGAAGCCAAAACTGCAGAACTGTGGTGCGCGGCATCAGCGGCAGCAGCTGACAAGAGGAAGAGTAACAGAAAAACAGCCCACATGCTGCACACACGAGGCGAGTGAAAACAGTTAAGACAAAAACAACAACAACAACAATAATAGCAAGCACTGAAAAACTGCAAGCTGCCAACTGGCAACAGGAAGACCTTAAACTTGGCCTCAACGGCGGCAGCAGCCACAGCCACAGCCACAGCAACAGCAGCAGCAGCAGCGACGACGGCAGCAACATCGTGAACAGCAACAAAAACAACAACAGCAGCAACAAATGCTGCACAGTCAAACACACAATTCAATTTTATTTCATTTACGTTTTGGTTGCTGCTGCTGCTTGTTGTTGCTGCTGTTGTAGCTGTTGTTGTTGTTGCCAGTCGCTTGGCTCGTTTGGCTGCCTGGCTGGCAGTTTGTGTGTGGGCCGTTGCCTGCCTGCTGCCTGCCTGCTGCCTGCCTGCCTGCCTGCCTGCTCCTCGGTACGTCGAATCGTTTGGATCATTTGGATTGCAGCTCCTCGAGCGCCAGCCTCATGAATGGGAGCTGCAGATTGCCGCTGCTTCTAACTCATTTCTACTCTTGTGGTTGTTGTTGTTGTTGTTTTTGTCTGCGCACTGGCATTTTTTTTTGTGAATCGGCGTAAAAATGTTGTGAGAACAAATGATTGTTAACTTTTGCATATTTTTTTCACCTGCAAAACATTTTTTTCTCTTATTTTTCATTTAATATTAGTTTTGGTGTTGATTTTGTCTGTGCGGCAGTTGTTGTTGTTTTTGGTGGCGTTCGATTGCGTTTAACTGTTAAACGAACAAGCGGCAAGTTCGTTGCCCAAGTCTTTCGATCTTATGCTTTGTTTTGTTGTTGTTGAGCGTGATTTTATTGCCTACACCAGAGTCACAGAGTTGTTGTTGCTGATGTGCCATTTGCCATTGTAATAATAATAATAATAATAATCAGAGTTTATCTGTGCAGTGCAGTCGTCGAGTCCAGTGATTGAAGTGGCTGCTGCGCCTGCGTCGTTAGGGTTACCTCATTTTTTATAAAGTATTTTCGTTTTTGGGTAGGGCGTTGAGTGAGGCGATTGAGGTTATGATTTAGTGGGGCACAGGTGGGCATATCTCATAAATTGAATTCCTAAATTGTGGGCGTTTACATAGTTAGCGGTGACAGCGGAAGGGGCGTGGCATGCACAAGGGTCCCAAGATAAATGGAGCAGACAGTTATTCGCTTGGGGTTTAAAGCAATGATGAAATCAAAATGGAATTTCCTTTGGGTTTTTAATGCATTCGACATACACTGACTCTATGAAATTTCAGCTAGAAAGCGAAACTAATTAGAAAATGTGAAGCATTTTTTATTGTTAGCAAATATCATCTTTCTCATAGCTACTGTATTGAAAACCTATGAAATCGAAGTCGAGCAAACAATTGCTGGTCACTCAAAACCTTGAAATATAAACACCACTTTAATAATAGATGGGTGCCCATTAAGTAAGTGAACAAATAATATTTACATATATTATGACATCAGAAACATATGCCTCATATTGTGTTGAAGAAACAATGAAGCCAGTCTATAACAAAAAATAAAACCACTGATTGTAGAATATTTAAAAGACACATAAAGCATCATACAGAGAATAAATCAAAGAAACAACATAAATAGTCATACATAAAGATGCCTTTCATATGCAAAAAAAAAAAAATGTATATATATAAAATATTCATTTAGTCTTTTGATGACTGTGTGACAAAAACTCAAAAAAGCAGTCATTGAAATGCAGAGACGAACTTCACCTTTGGCTTGTCCGTTTTTTTTTTTGTTTTTTTTTGTGTTATTGTCTCAAACAGATCTGTGAAGGTCAGCGCGTTTAGCACCTCTGCCTTATGGGGGGGGGAAGCATTTTGGTGAACTTCTTATGAATGTGGCATGTGACTGCTAACTGTCTGTCTCTGGCTCTGTCTTTCGTTTAGGCACTTCCAGTGCCAAAAGTAGCTGGACGTCAACTTTAATTGCGTGTCAAGTGCTCATTTGGCCAATAAATCAGGCGGGTTTGTTTATGAATGCAAATAGCTGGTTGGGTCACAGCATCAAATGCAGAATCTGATTTAAGAGTCTAGCAATTAGAAGAGAGCCCCATGAGCAGCGTTGAATTTATATTATTAGATACGTTTACAGTTATTCCAACTGATTTGTGACTGTCGCTGCCTTTCCTTTCTTACAGCATTTAGTCAAAGTCACACCAAAAAATAAAAATAAAAAAAAATGGGGAAAATAAACCTGGCAGACAAGACACAGTCAAAGACTCGGTTGCAGCCTCCATTCTGTCGCAGTCATCGTCATCGTCAGCGTCATCATCCTCATCTTGTGGCGTTGCGGAGTAGGTTAATAGTGCCAAAACGTTGCGACGAGTCATTGCGGCAGCAACATCAAACTGCAGCAGCAACACTAAAGCAAAACCAGCAACAGCAACTGCAACAGCAACAAAAAGCATTTATAGCAATGACTCCAAGAACAAACGTTGCGCCATTTCCTTTGTGGCACAGCAGTTGCACCCTTTCATTCGCTTAGACACTTTTTCCCAAAGTACCTCCTATGCCACCGCTCACCACTCCGCCCTCCCCTCCGCTATTGGCAAATATCATTATTATGCGCCCAAGACAGAGTCCCAAACTCGAATCGAAGCATTCCCAAACGCGAATGCAGCATATTTATGCAGCATTATTATTTATTTTATTGACAGCTTTTCTTTTCTTCATTTTTATTTAGTTTCGTTTCGTTTCTTTTTTTTTTTTATATACTCTAACTGCTGATTGAGAGTCCTTCGCATTGTGTCAGCCAGCTCAAGCATTAAATAAATAGAGCTTCAACTAAACTTCAAATGATCAGATAAATATCTGGGAATTTAAATTAAAATTTAATTTAAGAAGCATTTAGAACTGAGCACAACTTAATTTTAATTACCTTGAACAGCCATATTTAAAATGATAAGGGAAATTACGAAATTACTTAACTAATCTCTGTGCCTTTATCCAAAATTATATAAAAATAAAATTTAAATAAAATGCATAGTAAAAATAGAGCATATGAAGATCATGAGAAGTATTTTGTCTATTGATTCCTGTACATGCCCTGTTGTCTTACTTAATGCCTGCTGATCGACAAAAGCTCAAACTGAATGCAACAATCGACGGCAACATTAAGTTGCAGCAGCAGCAGCAGCAGTCGCTGCCACAGCGTCAGTCAGTCAGTCAGTCGAAATCTGCAAACGACTGCTGCTGCAGTCCAAGTGCCAATAATTTCCAGCTGTCCAGAACGAACCTTTTACTTTGCGCTAATAAATTGCCACTAAACGACTTCGACGGGTGAGGACTTCAGCTGCGCCTGCGCCTGCGACTCCGACTGCGACTCCAGCAACTGCAACTGCAACAAACTCTGGATGGGAAGTCTGTGCTGTGCGGCATGCGCTACAATTGTTGCGCCATAATTTCCCATCAAATTTTTCACACTCGCTGCGGCTGCCTGCGATAATCAAATATTTGACCTCTGCAGCAAATAAATTTCACTGCAATCGCAATAGCAACAGCCAAAAAAAAAAAGCCAGGCAAGAAATAAAAAAAAAAATGCACGGCAAACGTGAAAGCGCATTGACTGCGCCGACGTCACCGTTGCCGTCGTCGTCGTCGTCGCCGCTGCCGTTGCCGTTGCCGTCGCTGTCGCTGTCGACGTTGCGTGTTAAACACAATTCAAAGTCTATAATTATTGTAGAATTGCCAGCAGAACCAACACGGGACACACCGCATCGGGCACGTTTCCAGATCCCAGCAAAGAGGCTGGCAGCTGCTCGCCGCTGCACATGGAACATGAAAATTGTAGCGTGTATCTGCAACACACACACAAACACACACACACACACACACACACAAATGCACACACATGCACAAAAGAATTCCAAACACACATTCTAATTCCACATTCGCCTCGACTTGACACACTGCTGGCAGGGAGCTGCAACTGCAGCTGTAGCTGTACACTGAGAAAAAGACATAAGCAGCATTTTAAATTTATTTTATTTAGCTGACTCTCGAAGTATTTAAATTCATTTTTAATAATTTTACATATTAATATGCAAATCTCAGAAATATGGTTTTGCTCCAAGTTCGATTTATACTCATCAACAAAATTTTTATTTTTATTTATACTAAAAGTATTTTCAGTCAAAGTATATTCATTTATTTAAATTTATTTCAAATACGACTTCAACAATAATTTAGTGTGCCACACATAGTTTTTTTCAGTGTAGCTGTTGCTGGGGATCGCTATCTGTTCAGGTGGTTGTGATTCAGTTGGGGCGCCTGTGAGAATCGCTTGCTTAACTGTTCACAGATCTGCGAGCTGCTGTGTCTCTCTTTCTCTATATGTGTGTGTTTGTGTGTGTGTGTGTGTGTGTGTGTGTGCAATTAATGCCCAGAACTGCAAGTTAGCATTTGTGTTTGCCTTTTTGGGGGAAGCGGAAGCATTGCACACGCCCACTTGTCGCTCGCTAACTGGCATTGCAGTTGCCACACCGTTTGATGTTTGCTATCGTTGTCTCTGGCCATGAGACGTGCCATACACAGTCGGTGAATCGGTGGCACCAGGAACAGGGACCATTTCCATTTTTTTTTTCTATTTTTCCATTTTTTTTTGGTATTTTTTTCTGTCACGCCCACACCATTTGAGCTTTTGCCGCGGCCGCAGTTGAAAGTTCTTCTGCCGACTAAACTAATTGTAAACTGTTGTTCGCAGTTGCTTAACTGTTTGCTTGTTAGCCGCTTGTTTATTAACAATTTAACGCTCTATACGAGATTCGTAACAGACAAAATGCTGCTCTCTCTTAACTCAACTCTCAGCATATGGAAGCGTGGGGGGAGGGGGTGTTGGAGATCGAGTCTGAGGCGTTACCATTCAACTGGGCAGTCTACTAACAAATTTATGCACTGTAAACTGTTTTGGCAGCACATAAACTACCCCGTTTTATGCGCTGACCGTTTGACCTTTGTTATGTGTTAAGTTCTTTGCAGTTCCTGGCATTGTTGCCATTTTGTGTGTCGTTGTGTGTTGGTTGTGTGTTCATAACTGTCACAGGACTGCAAATGGGGCGTGCTGGGTGGCTGGCAACTGGTGGGCGTCTTAAGCGTTCACAGTTAATGGTTTGGGGCACTATTGAGGTGTGCAACAATAAATGACTGAAACTGGAAAAAAAAAAACTTAAAAAGATCTGCCGATAAATATGTAGATGCAAAATGTAGTACTTTAAAAAAAATGGAATACAAATATTTTCTGATTAGTTGAGATAGTCGATTTATTTATATGCATATACAAAAATAATTGTCATTAATTATTTTCGTCAAACAAATACAACTCGAGTGCATTTCAATTTGATTAGAAAGTATTTTATTTATTTAGTTTAGTTGAACATTTTGTATGCCATTCATTGTCATGGCCCTAAAACTAACAATTGTTATTTATTTTTCATTGTACTTGCAGGTAAGTGGTTCACAACGGAACAACAACAATCGGGAATACGATCTCTGAGCTGTTTATAGCACAACTCGCCAAAGTTATGTAAGTGGGTAACTAATCCAAATAATTGGCCAGTTTGCTGAACTGGGCAGACCAACGCCCTGCCCTGGTGGGCAGCAGCAGCAGCAGCAGCAAAAAGTAAACAAATCTAAAGCGAAATTGTAACAAAGCCAAAACCCAATTTAATTTCAAATGTTAACGTTTTTCGTGTTACCAAAATGCGAATGTTTGTTTTTTTTGTTGTTGTGTGTGCGGCTTGCATAAGTTGCAATTTAAGCTAAATAGAAGCAAGAGTCAAGCGAAATAATAATAACGGGCCAACAGAGCTAATGATGCGACATGTTGGCGAGCATGTGGCATGAGGAGGGCGGTGTCTGAATTGAGCAACAACACGTCGCAACAATGCGTCACGCTTACCGTTAGAGCACGCACGCAGCATGCAAGCATCGCCCCATGGGATGTGGCTGTGCCGCATCCCAAAAGTTCAAATACAAATACGATGGCCACATAGCTGGCTTCCGTGTCTGGTCTGGTCTGGTCTGGTATGCTCTCCCTCCTTATCTATCTATCTATCCACTGCCACTGGCCCAGCATGTGGTGCGCTCCCTTTTTGGCAAATTTGGTGCAGCATCGCAGCATCGCCTTTCACAAAAAAGCAAAATAAATAAAATAAAATCTAATCAGCAAACGGGCGACCGGGTACGGGTGCGGTACAGGGGCAGGGGCAGGGGCCGGGTACCGGTACCATTCCGATTCGGATTGGATTGCAGCAATTTACTCAAGCACAAAATTAGCAACTAACTCTCGGCGCACAGTTTGATGCTGAGACGCTTGATTTACAGGCGCTATGAGACTGGCGAGGGGGTTGTGTTGCAAGACGACGGGGGCTTGCCTCAAATAGTTAACTTTTACCCATACACACGACGATACGTAGAAACCTCAACATGGAGTTCTTGTTAGCCTCGCAGACAGTTTGGCATCCTGTGGGGCATTCTAATTGAAATTCCCGGCGATGCCGCCGATGATGATGTGCCAGGAGTCGGCTGACCTCAGGCAAATTCGCATGCGGGGCAATGATGCAAATTTGATGGCATTTGTGCATATTGCGCATACGACATGTATGCACACAAATAGACACGATACACAACGCAACGAGTGGCAAACAAGCTATGCAACAGCAACATCAACAGCAAACAAAAACTAAATTATTGACTCATTTGCCAACATTTTGCAACACGCAACAAAAGAAATATCAACACACGCAGCTGCGTCAGCTGACCATGCGCACAGTGGGGCAAATACGTAAGCTGCCTAGAGCGATTTAAGCAACATTTTATATGTTGCACGCAAATTTGTCATTATAATTTCACAATCACAATAGGAAAAATTAATCATAATAAATTTTTTATTACAATTATATTTCTATATGGTAGTCATTCGTTTCTATGCTAAAGGATTCAACGTATAAAATAATTTTATAAATTCAGTTTTAGTCAAAGTTGTCACAAATTTAAATAATTCATTTTATTTATTATTTTTTGTCACAAATTTAAATAATTAATTTTATTTATTATTTTTTTTACATTTTTTTGAATAACTCAAATTACTCTTTATATATATGTATATATAGCTTCTTTAAGTTTGGTCTAAAATTTAAATAACTAGATTTTTCGCTTGCCGTTCACTTTTCACCACTATTGAGGCAACAAGCGGCGTCAAGTTGAGCGTGGCTAGGCATCAGCATGACTGGCATCGACACCTCCAAGCTCGTTGGCTGCGGCTTACCATAATATTTATGCCTATGTACGCACTCGGCCCATCAAGAGCAGCCACCATTTGCATAAAGACGCCAAACCCACTAAAATCAAACCAAAAAAAAAAAAAAAATCAACAAAAATAATAAATTCAAAGCGCTTAGTTTTTAGGCGCAGACACTTTGAGCTTGGTCCGAATTGGTTGCATTGGGCAACGTCGTCGAGAGTCGTCGATAGAGACCACAACGCAAAGTCCGCAGCAATTTCCATATGTGTGACACATATATTTTGTGTGGAACGGTAACAGGTGAAACATGGCTTAAAGGCGGAGCGCGTAAGTGAGTTAGGCAGCAGCTCTGAATTGGACTCACCTGTGTGCAGCAATCATTGGGGCATGGGGCGTTGCGTCTTGCGCAGTGCCCCCCAAGAATTTATGTTATATTTATGCCAAGGCATGCTCCGGGGCCAGTTGCGCCTCTGCGAACGCAGCCCAAGGAGCGTGTGTTGAGCGCAGAGCTGGCTGCCTTCAATCTTAAGTGTGTCAGCCATGAGACTTAAATACGTTAACTACTCAATGCTTGGATCACATATTAATAACGGCAGACTAAACACATGTGGAACTATGCATAACTCTGTTGGGTTTTGCCCCCCAGCACAGCCTAAGCACCCAATGCAGGGGCATGCAATTAGCGCATAACTGTTAAAGGCATCCCAAACATCTTGTTTAAATATTGAATGCCACAAATCGGAAAATCAGTTAATTTAATTAGAAAAATGTATATGAAAAAATGTAAAAGCTTATATAGAATATACCAAATTTTTTATATTCAGTTATTTCATCTTTCACTTATACAAAAATATATTTTCAATATCCTATCCATTTTTTTCTATTATTACTTTGAATTTGATATTAATTTTTTAGTAAATAATAATTTATTTGAAAACCTTAATTAAAAACAGTTTAGCGGCAACTTCACATCGGATGCTGTAATAATAATTATCTCAGAATTCATTTAACAAAAGATGGTTTTTTTTTTTTGTTACTTCTCTATCAATCAAAGTGGACGACTTTTTCACCTTCTTCTTTGAAATTCTTGAGCAGCTTTACAGTTTAATAGCTTAAGAACTTGCCGTGGGTGGTCTTTAAGTATTAAATGCTCAGAATACAATGCACACATAATCACACACACGCACACTCGCACACACATAACTGCTCACAACTCAATAGCTGAGGATCATTAGGAGCACACGCAGCCATTAGGGCTTAGAAGTGGTATATGAGTTGGGGGGAGCTGGGGGAGTGGTGAAGGTATGTGTTTGGGGGTGCTGCAGATTTGCGGAATAAACTTAAGTGGCACCTTTAGCCGTAATCCATGCCGCCAAAACATTGTGTGTGTGCCACAGTAGCCTCAATTTGTTCGAGTTGTGTTCCAGCAAAGCAAGAAGCATTCTAACTAATAGCCAAAGAGTGGGCGAATGAGGGAGGAGAAGTGCAGGTTGGCATCACTAGTTGCAGACTGCCATACAAAGTAGAGCTCAATTTCCAAGCTGCCCACGAAGTCGTCGTCGTCGTCGTCGTCGTCGGCGTCGTCATCGTCATAGTTGTCGTCGTCCCCGTCGTCATCAAAGCTGGAGTCTTCGCCGCTGGTCACGTCAAGCCGTGCGCGTAATGACCGTTAAATTTGTGGACGGCTTTTGTTGGCTAGCTGTTTTCTACCTTTTTTTTCTTTTAGGCAAGTTCTAATCACCGGAGAACACGCTTCGCTATTAGTTAAATTAGTCACAAAACGGTTTCCAAACAACATTTTCTGCTCAGCTCAACTTTAATTATTGCAAATTTTTCAGTTGCCTTTTTTTTACAATTTTTTTTTGTTTGATGACTCTAATGAAAACTCATTAAACGCTTTGGCAGCTTCGGCAACATAAACAAAAAAATAAAATTGCTGTTTTATAGTTGTTGTTGTGCTTGTGATGGACTGATCAGAAAATGTGGGTCAGTATAAATTATGAAAGATATAAATTATGTTTGGAACTCTACAAGTACAAAAGTACTCAACGAAGCATCCAATTCTCAGCACTCTGCAGTCAGCTTGTCCGCCTTTTGCTGCCTTTCACTGCTATCAATAAATATTTTCGTTTCGCTCAGTGCGATGTGCCTGCGATAAAGACAAACTGCCTGCCAATATGAATTAGCTAAGCGAATTGGCCATTTGGCCAGTTGGTAAACAACTTCAGCAACAGCAAACAGCAACAACAAACAGCAACAACAAACAGCAACAACAAACAGCAGCAACAACAACAATCGCCAGTTGGTCGTTCTGTGTTGTTGGCAACATGCTGGCAACGTGCTACTTCAATATCATCATTATCATTAGCACAGGTTTGCGCCCAGAAAGTAACCAGCAAAACTGTAGCAGTTGATAAATGTTAATGTTGATAGCCAGCGAAAACTATAAAAAAAAAACACAAACGCTGGGTAAAAATTCATTATAATTGAAGCTCAGATGCCCTTCTAAAATTCTTAACTGGCCACAATTCGATTAAAACGAATATCAAATAATTAATTATATACATTTTAGACGCTATCTGAAAGCGATATATATATAAATAAATTTTCCAAAATTATGTCAGTCAATTAATATAGTAATAAAAGATTTTCTGCATCTTGGCCAAGTTGTAGAGAATATGTTTTAAGGCAGTAAGAATCGCTTTACAAGCATATATAATATTTATACACTCAGATACAGATATCCATTTATGTGCCGTTAGTAAGGCATTTGTCAAGTGTCGTAATACCCTCTGGGGTAAGTGTATAAAATGTGCATTAGCTTCCTGCTAGCCCAAGGTTAACAAAGTTCAGCAACAAATTCCATTCATTCGGCTGCATCTGGAGCTGTACTCATTGACGATGTCGTCGCTGTCGTCGTCGTTGTTGTTGTTGTTGCTTGTGTTGTTGTCTGTTGCTGTTGCTGTTTTAGTCGTTGTTGTTGTTGTTGTTGTTATTGTTTTCTGGCTTTCAACACGCTCTGCCAATAAATTTGCAGCACTTGTTACTCTTTTAACGGTCTCGTGTCCGCTCACAAAACATTCCTTGGCATTGGCATTACCGCCAGAGATCTATTTTTGCCTAACAACAAATATTTTCTTGTACATTTTACTTGTTGTTTTGGTTTTTTTTGTTACTCTTTTTTTTTTTTTGTTTTAGTTTTAGTTTTTTCCATGCAGGAAACTGAAATTGCGCTCCATTAAATGGTGGGCAGCCCAAAAATAAAGCTTGTTGAACTTTTTTTTTTTTTTGTTGCAGGCAACACTGCGATGCGGCTCATTCGATTAGAGCTGATTTAGCCAAAAGGTTAAGCAGCCGCCCAAAACTTTTTCCATGGAATTTCCGTTCGTGATGCTTTTTCCACTTTGATTTTTTCCATTCGATTTTTTTTTCTTCCGTTTGCTGGAACGTTTACTTGATTGCATCGCTTTTGTCATGGCTTAATATATGGGCTACTGTGGTTGAAATATTTATTTTGATTTAAATTTTTTATTTTATTTAACATGACAAATCACCTTGGGCTCTTTGAAGAGCTTTTGACTGGGCATGTTGATTTGCATAAGCAATGTGGTCAAATTTATTGCCCCACAGGCTATGTGTGCTATTAGCCTAGAAAGTATACACACAAACAAGGCATACATACATACATACTTGTACATATGGTATATATCCATTCTTCAAAGACTGTTTAAGCGCCAGTGCCTGATAATAATGATAATGATAATGACGTTAATCTTTTTGGCAGCTTTTTGTTTGTATAATTGCCCAGGTTCAGACTAAACTATGTCTTTTCTCTTCTTCGCCTTCTTCGACTTGGCCGTTTTGTGCTAATCACTTTAACATTTTGCAGCCGCTTTTTGACCCGCTTTTTCATTTTGTTCATATCTTCGCTGGTATTGTACGCATTTACAGTTTGAGAGGCGTTGCGTGTCTCTAATGATGGCTCAAATTTGCAAATGCAGAGGATCTCTTCGATTGGGCATCAGTCACGTCACGCGTAGATCATGCAAATGTTGATAGATTGTTATTATTATTATTCGGCACAGAGTTCGAAACTGGCTAAAATTAGCATTTGCGAAAAGATTGAGAATAGTTAGCTAGCTAAAAGAACTTCATTAAAACGCAAATGACTGGAATGCAAAAAAAATCAAAAGATGATATCCCAATTAAATTTAATTAAATCAGCTTTATTCTTCCATCAACAAATATTTCACGAATACAATGTTTCACACAAAATGTAATCCAATATGTATTTCTGTATTTCGCCAAATATCTCAAATTTCATAAGTAGTTGAATTATTTTGCCATTTTTATTGTTAGTTATGCTTTACATAATTTGGTAGACGCCTTAACGTTTAATTTATACTAGCTTATTTAATTTACTTACTCATACTTATAAATATATTTGTTAAGCTTATCCGCCTTTATTTATAGTCGCGCATTAATTCAGCTGTACGCCCATTGTTGTGGGTAGGGTGGGTTGGGAGGGGGGTGGTACGAACATTTAGTTTGGCGAGATCACGACACTATCAATTAGAGGGGGCCAAACGAGACAATTGTTTAGGACTCGTTGTTTGTGGGGCGTGTCAGCCGTTTATTATTTCTGCAAGTTTCGTAATGAAACACAAAACTAAATTCAAACAATAAAAATTAGTTCGTGAGTTTTTTTGTTTTTTTTTTTGTTTTTTGGTTACAGAGTATAATATTACAATTGCTCTGTATTTGTTTGGGAACTTTCGGAACTTTAATTATGCAAGTGGCCAACACCCATAGAAAAGAGGAGCTGAAAAAAAACCACACATTTCATTAACTAATTTGCATTAAATTAGTTTCAAGTTTGCCACCGAAAATGCAGTTTACAATACAAAATCTCCGATCGCCAGTTTCTGTAAAATCTTGAAGGTTGTTTTTGATTATATTTAAATGTTGTAACTGCATTTTAGTGTCGTCTTTTTTTGTGCCAATTAAGGCCAAAGTCTAATGAAAAAAGATAAAAAAAATCCATTTCATGCGATTTGCTAATGAATGCAGCCGCTAGGTTGAAAACTATATTATTATAGGTGAATTTTTTATAGGGTTTCAGTTTCGCCAGCGCCGCTTGAAGGCCCTTAAAAGGAAATGTTGTTTGTCACACTGACTTATTTTTCCACTTGCCACTTGACCAACTGAGACGACAACAGACTCTCTGGTCTTGTGGACAGCGTTGCCATCTTCTGCTTCTTTAGACACCTGCCCTCAAAACGGACCGATGAGATCGGTGAGCGAATGTGCGGTTGGCTGGCTGGTTGGTCAACAGGTGGGTCTCAGTGGCTCTCCTCTCCAATCTGCCCAGCTTATAGACACTATAGCAACTGTTCGTAGGTGCAACCAGGCGAACAGAACAGACTGCCAGACGGTTGGACGGACGACGGATAGACGACACTTGACGCTGACTCGCCGTGGTTGTCGTTGCTTGGCTTCCTGCTCAGAAAGTTTAACCATGTCGCTTATTCTGCCTCGCAGCCTTTCCCAAAGTGTTTGCGGTTTCTGTTCTGCGTGAAGACGGAAAGTGTTTATTTTTATTTTATATTCATTTGGATTGCACCCAGTGTTCTCCAAGTTAAATGCATAAGCACCTTAAGTTTAGATCGGAGACCCACAAATATATATATATATATATATATGTAAAAAAGCTATAACTATTTTATTGCTCGGTGAGTTTAGATATTGAATTTCAATTGACATTTTCTGTTCGAGATTTATTTTAGTATAGTTTATTTGAGCCATTTCTTTCCTAGTATGCATTTACCCCTTACATCATTTAGCTTAGTCTGGCAACATTCAGTCTTAGCCAAGTTGCTGCTGTTTCATGTTGTCATGAGCAACAACAACAACGACGACATCGCACCATGTCGGGGCGACACTTTGACCATGTTGCAATTGTCGCTTGGTTAAATCGAACTGCAACAACAGCAATAACGACAACAACAACAACAACAGCTCAATGTCAAAAGTGCACTGAAAACTAAAATCAGGGTTAACAGGTAGTCAGCTCTGCCAGGAGGCAGACAGCCAAAAAGAGACAGACAGACAGTCAGACAGTTGGACAGAAAGCGAGAAAAGTCAGTAAGTCAAACAGTTTGCACAGTTTTTCAGCTGCATGTTTGTTGTTGCTGTTGTTGTTTCAGTTTCTTTTTGTGTTTGTGTTTGCTGTGATATTGTGGGCAAAAGTTCAAGTTGGCTGCCTCAAAAGCAGACAACAAACAAAGTGGGCGTGATAGCTGCATCTGAGTCAATAGTTCGCTGCACTTTAACGGATGTTTTTTTGTTTTGTTACCACGCTGCTGAACTTGGCCAACAGCAGGTATAACATGAAAATGCAATTAATGCATTGCACTTTGAAATATTACAATTGAATGTATTTATAATTGAACTAAGCAGATTGGAGATGAGCCCGTGAAATATGACTATAATCACAGAATTAATTAATTACTTTTTTTTTTGTAAACAAGAATTTATAATAACAATTAAAATTTATATAACAATAACTCATGCTGAAGTATTATTTTTTAAATGTTTGTGTCTGGCTTCAAATTAATAAATTAAATGTTTACAATTTGTCTCAAAATATACTAATTGAAAAATTACATGAACTGAGAGGCATTTTCAGAGTCATCTTTTTGCTGAGTATCATATAATATTTAAGTATATATCGATTTGAACTGATCAAAGGCTGAGATCATTGATGATTTTAACAGGTATTCTAATGCATCAATAAAAACAAAAAAAAAACAACTATAATTAATGTAACTAGCAATATTGCATTTCCTTCTGTATGTATGCAAATCTCAAGGAAAATGTCATGTTTAAAGCACTTACTATAAAATATGAAATTGTGCTAGAGAAACATGTAAAACAAAGCATAAATTGATGTATCTTATATCTTTCTCTGACGCAGTGCAGCATCATAGAGAGAAAACGAAATCGAAAACAGAAACCAGACAAGGTGCTGGAAATTATGGAGCATTAACATGTAATATTTATATGCCATTTGCGATGACAGAGTTGTAGTCAAGTGAGGTCGGGTCCCGGACATCGGGTCTCGAGCTGAGCTCCCCCTACTCGTAAACTATATAAATTGTTTTGTTTGCATAGTGCAACTGTCGACGCGCATAAAAGTTAATTGTGTTTTATGGTCTATAGATTTTTTTATCAGCATTTTTTACATGCGTCTCATGCATTTTCATTAGACAGCCAAATGGAAAAGATAAAGCATAAAACAGAAACAGAAACAGACATCGCTTCCTTATGCCACTTTTGCTTGGATATCCGCCAGACCATAAAGCTAATTGACAGTTCCAATCGAAACGATCCATCGATTTGCTTGACCGCCCCTTTGCCAACTATTGATTTGTTTTGACTTTCAATTTCACTGCAAACCGCACTTATTTTATTATTAATAATTATGGAAAATGTTTAACAACTTTTACTGCTTCCGTTTGTCAGCTACCTAAGTACCTAAAACTGAACAGACAGTCAAAAGCAAGATCACTTTGAAAGTGCTAAACGGTGTCTGCTGTGGCATCAACGCGCGGCAACTGCGGAAGTTGTTTTGGATTTGGGATGGCAAATGACAGAACAAAATATAAAGAAGTGTCGGAAGGTGTGATGACTGCCCAACATTTTAGTTTAGTGGACAGTCTTTTATCTTATATGGTACTCTTTAGGCAGAATTACTTCTCTCATATTTCAGCGTTTGTCTGCTTTAATGACGGCTTGTTTCTATAAATAACAGCATATTTTTTCTAGAATTCTTACACAAGTCAAAAAAGCTATTTTATATATTTTTTTTGAGAAAGGTAGTTGTTTCCGCCAAGTAGCTGTAAAAGCCTCTTAGAAAAGATTATTTTATTGTTAAGTAACCACAACGCTTATCAAAATATTTACCTATAAGAGCGTAATAAAGTAAAAGTTTTATTTATAGTTGTAGCCACATAAAATAAATAACTATATTAAATAATCATATAACAAATTACTTGCGTATTTGTAAATTTAGTAAACTCAAGCTAGACTTGTCAAGCAAGTAATTTTTAAAGTAAATCGCCTCTTAATAAATCTATTTTATGGCAAATAAAAATAATTTTAGCATTAACGTAACTGTACAAATATATATAAAAACTGAGTTAATTCGTGATTATAATACTTTTAAAGTGTATTTTAGATCTAAGTTTAGTTTGCTTAAGCTAGATTTGTCAAGCACATCATTTTTAAAGTAAATCTCATCTCCAAAAATAGCAAAACAATTTTAATGCAATTATAAATACTTCTGGCATTTACCTAGCTCGATATTATCTATAAATACCTCAAGCTGAGTTAATTCTTAATCTTACAGATATCGCAATAGTTCTAATGTGTCTTTCAGTTACGTCAGTTTAGATCAATTTTAGTGCAAAAATTAGGCAGAAAAATTAGTCATGTTTTGCCGCGATTGCATCTTCATAAGGTGCATTGCCAAGGGGCTGATGATCATGTCATGGCTTATCTATGCATCTTTCGGCACGGTAGCTGCAAACATAGTCAAATTGCAGTCTTTCAACGGCAACTGGCAGCAGAGTATCCAGCGCTTTGGGTCAGTAATTAATTCACATCATGAGCGCATGACTTCCATCCAAAAATTGCCATGGGGGCTTGGGCACTTTTCGCTTTGTCCAGACAATTGGCCAATTCATGCGCTTTAATTACTTCATAAAAGCCAAGTGTAGCCATGGCCCTTAGCAGTAGCTGAACAACAACAATAACAACGAAGTGTTGGCCTAACTGTTCTCTGAAATTTGCGAGCTCTTTTTTATTATTGCGCTTTGATCGGCATTGTTAAATGCCTTCTTTTTTTTTGTTGTTGTTTAATGATAGACCTAAAGGTTTTTATTATTTTTGTTCTTATTGTTGTTTTAAAGCTAAGGCAATCGTCTCCCTCTCTCTCTCTCTCTCTCTCTCTCGCTCTGTCTTATCTTATTCTTTTTTATGGTCTTCAATTGTTTGAACATTTTCAAGGTTCGATCAACTTTCAGCGCCTCAGTTTTACAGATGCTGCTCTTGGACTTTCATTGATGGTAACTAGAGTGTAAAGCATGTACTTTGCACACTTATGTATGCATGTGTGTGTGTGTGCGAATAGCACGCTTGAATGGCTTTTCTGGGCGACCATTTCACACCATTAAACGTCTGCATCTGCTTAAGCTAGTTGTAAAATGCTGTTCATTAGCAAGCAGTGTTAATCACTCGCTTATCAAAGCAGCACCCGATTTTATATTCATTTCAGTTGCAGCTGAGCTTTCTCTGTCCAATGAAAAGCTTTTGTTTATTGTTACGCATTCGTTTTCGTATGCATCTATTTTTTTTATAATTTAATTAAGTTGTCGCGTGGTTTGTGAACCACTGAACACAAAAGTCTGATGCGAACTGCACAATAATTGTTTGAAATGCACTTCTCGGTCATTACACTTTTAAAGTCACCATACAGTTACAGATGGTACTTAAAGTCAGAGGAACTTTTTATTTGGCTACGTGAGAGTCAGTAAGTTGCTAAAGTGCAATAAATTTGCCACAGTTTTACAGTAATTGGAGCTAGTACGACTTGAGCAAAAGTCTCGACTATGAAAAGTAAAAAGCGCAGAAATAGCGAAAAAGCGAGAGATAATAATATAAAAAAAATGAGCTCTGTAGAAATTGCGCAGAAAGCTGAAACATAAAACGCTGTCTGTCTAGAAAAAACAATTTGTAAATTGCTTCCGACAGCAAATTCAATAATAACAACGCCAGCAGCCAGAGCAACAACAAAAACAACAAAACCAGCAACTAATAGTTACTTTCAATCATTCATCATCGATTTCAATAAACAATTTCAATGGGTAGCTGCTCAGATTGTACGAAAGGCAGACGACGCACAATGCAGGCACTTGCTACACGTTTCAGAGAATGTGGCAGCTTCCCTTCGCCTCCCTCCTTTTCTCTATATCTCTCTTTCTCCCTCTCTCTGTCTATGTATGTCTATCAATAGACTGCCCCTCACTATGGCATTTTTAACGTGTGAAAGATTTGTTTTTCATTTGCACGCTTGTTTTTTGTTGTGTGTTGTGTGTAGTGTGCTGTGTGTGTCGTGTGTGGGGCAGTTGAACTCTCGGTCAACATCATTAAGACTCGCCGCACAATCAAACAGACAGCAAGTCAGACACATTCGGTTGATTATTTGGCTTTGGGCTTCTCTGCAAAAATTCAAATTATGAAATCTCTGTTTAATTTGTTGTAAATTGCCTCAGAGCTGTTGGTTGCTGTTGTTGCCGTTTAGGTTAGTGGCGCAGCACAGAACCTTGACATTTTATGGATAGTAAGAACTTAATGGCGAACGCCCCTGCAAATTAAAAAAAATATATTGTCATATCAATTTCGGTAAATCGCAAACCCGTTTACAAAAAGCGCGTCGCATTTATTTATATTTGATTGTTTCTCATTTTCGGCCTGACTTTAATCGACTCTGTGGCTGTCAAATGTCAAAAGTTAAATATTCATAATGCTAATAAGTATATATTTTATAAGGCGGTGACAACAATAAGCCAATTTAAAAATAAAATCAAAAGTAACAATAACAACTGGCGTAACAAGTTTCCAGAGGGTGACAATAAATATCTTTCGCCAACATCAGTTAAAACAGATTGTCATGTTTTGGCCAGTAACGATTACAACTCGACTGGGTATAATACTTATTGAACAAATTTTTATTTTGCTTTTTAATATAATGTAATTTTTAAAAATTTGCTGCGCTGCCTTTGACCATTATTTAAATAGTTATTTGGACAACATTTTTATTTTGATGAAAATATGGCTTTCTTTTTTTATTAAGTCTTTCGTGTTCACGTTTGTTGCGCCATTTAGGTAGAACACTGTTGAAATTAGCGTATATTTAGTGTCATAAACACAATGCTTGCCAAACTGCTGCAGGCTGAGTAGCACTGTTGTTAAGGCATTTCAGGAGCACCTGCTCAGGCGCGATTGCGAGCTGTAACTTTGACACTGGCTGCCAACATTTTTGTCATATGCAAAACAAAAGAGTTAAGCAACGAACTGGCTGTTAACGTACGGAATACTCCTCAAAAGGCTGCCTAGCACCACATAATTGCTGCATCAAAATTGCTTTTCATTTGCTCTAAAATGAAGCAATTGTTGGCCAGTATGCCGCATGTCCCATGCCGCTTGCTGCATGCAGCATGCAGCAGTCAACAGTCAACGATGCGGATGTGAAACTGCGCATGTGCGGCGCTTCTTTTGTTTTGCCTTTTTGCCACTTTGTGGGCACAGGCACAGGCCCAGTCTAAGTCCAACTCGACAGCTCGGCAGCACAGCTGCTTAACATGCCACACAGCCAGAGCGCTGCGCGATCTGCAACTGCATGTAAGCAAAATATGTAATTATGTGAGAAGCAAGTGCAACGGCTGGTAGCATTCAGATCTGCCCGTACGTCCCTGCTTGCATCCCGTTGTGGCGCCTTGTTGACTTCTTGTTCATCACACTGCAAAAAATGCATAGCCTGCATTTCTCCAGCTACATATTTTTGCCAGTACGCGCACTTTAAAACTTTGTCGTTCGAAAAATATTCTTACTATTTCTGAATTGCAACATTAACGCTTTTTCGAGATAAATAAAGGATATACATTATTCTTTAATTTTGAAAAATGTAAAAGATTATTACCAAAACAAAAATATATATTCCTGATTTTCAAAATAGTTTTTTTTAGGTCAAACTATTTTTCTACGTGCACTTGTTTATTTGCAATAGTTTTTATTCGAATTTATTATGCAAGTTTTTAGTTAGCCTTAGCTGAGCTGAGCTCGGCTCGTCTATTGATTTTGTCGTTGGTTGCATTGGGATGGATTTATGTCAGTCGCGTATTGACAAATTGCGATGCTCGCCTGTCATTTGCTTACGGTCTTCGCTCTTTAGCATCTGCAATTGGCAATCGACAAATAGGCAAACAAAAGACTTGGGCAAGAAACTTGCTTGCCAACATGGCACTTGCAAAGCAATTTGTCAAAATATTTGTTGACGTCTAAATAAGCTAAACAACAAAAATCCGTGACAAAATATACAGACACATACATATATACAAAAACTTAACTAAGCATATTTACAAGCACTATTTCAACATAACAGCAAATTTACGAAGAAAAAAAATACGATATAAAAATTATTTATTTGATTAACTGTCGTATCTTAAGGAGATAAAACAATAAAATTCAGTTGTTCAAATAAGTTTGTCAGCAAATAAGTCAGTTTCGCGAGGGTCCCAATTTCAAATTTATGATCTTGAAAAGCGACGGCGACTACAAACGAAAGACTTTGGCAACGAACTCGACTATGATTTATTACCAAACGCAGGCAAGACGTTTAGTGCAACTAAAAAAAAAATCTCGGTGACAGCCTCTGAGAATTGGGTCGCAATTAGCAAGCGCTTTAAATTAAGATAAAGATGATATGCTATAATTTGAAGTTCAGTTAAAAGTCTTTAAATATAATAGATCTACGGAAGTGAAAAAAATGTTTCTTCAAAATATATTAATATTTGTCAGTTTTTAACTTTAGTGGGTTCATTAAATTAAAAACATAATTTAATATTTCAACTATAAATTTAATTCACGTCACACTTTCGCTGACATTGCTGCAGACGAATGATCTAAATATCAACTGAAAACCGTTAATTGTGTGAAAAATGTATTAAAACAATGTCTCACACATGCTCGCTTCCAACAATATGAAGATGTTTATAATATTATAATTAATTAAGATTTCTTGAATACTTTCAAAGTCAAAGCAAAGTTCAATGCCAAAACAAACAAACACAAAAAAAAAAGAGAAGAGAAGATGTAAATACAAAAAAAACCTAAAAGGTATTTGTTTTGTGTGCAACTCAAAGGTATGCTCCCATCTGCCATCTATTTTCCATTCGCTGCTGATAATGCTTAATTATATATACATAAACCGCAACAAGACAATGCAACAATAAAGCGTACAAATCTGACTGCCTGATAATATAAAACGAATTCACACGGCTTGGCATTCAAAAGATAAAAAAAATACTCTTAAAACGAGCATTAAAGGTACATACTTGTACAAACCAAAAAAAAAGAATAATAATGATAGTAAAAATAAAAATCATAGACAATATTACTATTAAGTGGCTTGGGTATTATTCCAATTAATTGAATTAAATGCTTGGGACATTGCGGCATCTGAGATCTTCGTTTATGTAGATGACCCACAAAGTCATTGAGTTGATCAAAATATTACAGCTCCCCATGCCCCCTAAATTGTGCGATAAATTAAATCAGAATTTAACATCAAGTGCTACATTTTGAAGTTCATCAACAATTCCCAATTCACTTGTTTAAAAAATGAAAAAGTAAAAACTCATTTAACTCGGTGTGTTTTTAATTTATTTATGCATTAAGCGCTTGTCGCTCAACCAGTGCGAATGACGCTCGGTGAATGCCAATTGAGTGGCCACAGCAACAACAACAACATCAACAACAATTTATTAACATTAATGAGATCTAAATGAATTGACATAAAATTGTTGACATCATGAGGAAGTAAAGTGCGAGGCAGTTTATGCTAATTACACTTTGAGGCAAGGCTGCCAAAAATAACACTGCAATTGCAACGCCATTTACAAAGGCAATCGTAAAAATAAAAACAACAACAATAAATTATGCAACTTATTGGCAACCGTTTGCAGTTAATTCGTTGCTAACTTTAATGGAATTTATGTTTATATATCTGAGCAACTCTACCAAAGACTCGAATACGTAGCCAAAAACAGGTTGTTCAGTAATTTAAATAATGTGGGACAACAGAACTTTTACAAGCTAAATAAAAAATTTTTAAAAAAATATATATATTAAATACATATTTAATGTATGAACAAACTTTGCATTAACCATTTTTACATTTTACGTGTTTGTTTAGCGAAAATTATGAGATTGCCAAAAAATAATTAAGTTATAATTAAAGTTACCGTTGCTCGGCACCCCAACTTGAACTCATTTAAGTATTTCGCGCGTGTTCATGAAAATAAAACTAAATAACATCGAAAGATGTTGCGAAAAGCCATAAAAAAAATACATCATATTGGTTAATGGTGTGCCAAAAGTAGCGCAGCAGCAGTTCGAAGATCGATTGACTGAAGGCAGATCGCATAAACAAATTAATTAGCATCAATAAGGTCGACACAATGTTGTTGAAAAAAAAAAAATGGAAAAGTATGAAAACAAACAGCACGCTTCACATGCTGCTGAATAAATTATTATTTGAAATACAAAAAAATAATATCCGAGAACTAATAACAAAACAGATTTGACGCTTGTTGCTGATCTCAGTGCAAGATCTTCAGCTAAGTGTCTTGTTACCAGGGGCGGATTGTGATTGGTGTGGAAACCAACCATGTGGAGTTGGGTTGTTCACAGTTGTGTGCGACTCATCTCTCATTCGTTGATATTATCGATATGACTATTTATGAAAGCTGTTCACACCCCGAAGTTTTTTCGACAAATAAAAAATAAATCAATTAGCGATTTAACCGACTGACTAATCCAATTTGGCAATGTCTCTTTTTCAACAATATTTTGTAGATATATTACGCCAGCAGCTGCAGCCACAACTACAACAACAGCATCGAATGGCACCTCCACGGGCGGAACTAGTCTAGCGGTTTATCCCACGGCAACGGCGCAGGTCTATCGCTCCAACAATGGCATCGATGTGCTCGACTGTGCAGGACTGGAGCATCATAATGCAGCAACAACAACAGCAACGGGCAGCAACTCCAGCGGCAGTGGCTTCTCCCAGCGCCTACGCGAACTAGCCGCCTCCGCCGGACTTCTGTCGCTGAAGCCACGCCAGCCGCTTAAGCCCGTGATCAAGACACGCGGCTCACCGGGACCAGAGTTTCCCAAGAAGGTCACATTTAGCGCCTTTGCCACGGTGCAGGTGGTGTGATCGCCCAACTTGGTCGTCTCAGCTGTGTGTGGACGCAAGCACTAAGACTAGGTAAATATCGAATTATAAATCAAACAGATATTAAAAAATTAAAAAGGTAAAAAAAGCAAATATAAAAACAGTTAAGAGTATTTAAAGTATACCAGAAATTTCTAAAAAAAATATACCTTGATTACTTTCAATTGTTAGACAATTTTAAACTGCTATAAAAATTTTTTAGATTTATAAAAATTCATTAGAATGTTTGTGCTAAAACTTTCCGTAATTAATTTTAATAACTGCTTGTCAATTAGGATCGTACCTGTAAGGAGAGTGCTCTATTTTCTATTTACGTTATTTATTTTATATTAATAATTTATTTATTCTATATCATTTCAGAGTCCACGTGTCTTGCATTGTTAACCGTTATTGTTGTTTTGTTGCTGTTGTTAAATGTTTAGCATTACTATGGATCGGCATCTGGCAGACTGGGAAATATTTCCTATAATTACATTTAAATTTGTGCCATGTCTTTGGCTTGAATCTGTTATGAAATATGTACCAATATACATATATATGCTCCATAGCTGAAATACCTCAAAGACCCTAAACACTACTAAAGCATAAATCAGAATTTTCTAGCGCTCTTCTATCCCATCTGATTTCATCAGTAGCGACCTCTGCCAAGTATCGTTATACTATCACTAATCATCTAAATGCTTTTCCTGGAAGACTGACATATTCAGTTTACCAGTTCCTTTCCTCTCTGGATTCAGACAAATCTTATCATTTTCTTCCTAATTCCCAATCAGTATTTTTCACAACTATATTTCTGGTAATTCTATCCTTTTAATCGCTTCCAAAATTAAAGACTACACACAAAAATTCTAATATTTTCTATCGAGTTGTAAATATGTATGAATTTTTGCATAGTCATAAATATATATCTGGCGTATATATGCGTATTATGAAATTCTGCATATGTGTATGTGAAAGAATTTTACTTATGTTTGTATTGTTTAAATACGATGTAAGAGTAAAATGAATGATAAATATATATGTATATGTATATGTATTTAACTGCTCTTTATAAACTCAAAATGTAAACACAATCGCTGTATATTGTATTTTATATATATTATTAAAAATATAACTCTAAGCTTAATTTTATATATGATCAAAATAAAATATAAATACGAGAAAACCAAATTGAAGTGTTTGTCAAATGCAAGTATGGGCGAGGGGAGTAGAACGAAGAATGAACAAAGAACAATTTTAAAAGTTGCACGACTCACTGTGAGTAACTTTTGAGCAGGAGAACGATATCTCAATATAGTTACGAAGCACGAATACATGCTAGCAGACTTTTAGAACTTCTGTTAGGCAAATGGGTAACCATTTTGCAAAGTCAAAAATATATATGTAGGGTATATATGCGTATATATAATAAAATAAATACAAATGCAAGAAAACAACAAATTGAATTGTTTTTTAAATGCACTTTGGTGCGAGGGGAGTAATTATGTTACAAGTTTATCAACTGTTATATCATTAAATTTCGAATGGAAAGAGGAATGATAACAGGTTTAAATGTTTAACGATGTTTAAATGAAAACGATATCTCATCAGGTGCAATATAGTAAAGAGACACGAATGTATGATAACAGACTTTTAGCAGTGATAATTTGCATCAGGGTTGAGCGGAGGAGTATTTCTGTTAGGCAAATGTGCTGCCATTCGTCAGTTGATCAGTTTTGCGTTTTTTAAATTTTAGCGAAGTGTTAAATTTAAGTTATTTACAGTGCTGGCATGCATAATGTGAACCACCCTGCTGTAATCAATTTTTATATATATAATAACAGCCGCAGCATAGAAGTTATAATGAAAACAATATATTAAATTGTTTACAATGTGTTAACAGACTGCACGGTTAACAGAAAGAAATACATAACATTTGAATAATCGTCTGCGGATGAGAGATACACAGAAAGACTGAGATACATGTTAACAGAAGGAGTTCTTATGTTTATTTAACAGTGTGGCAACGCCACGAGCCAAATATTTTTGCTATTAGCTTCGATGTGTACACACTGACTATTTCCCGCCATTTCTGAAAGATCTTCGTTGTGCGTAATTTCATTAAATTGCAATAATTTGTGGCTTTTTAAATGGCCGATTCACCATGTAAGTAGCTACTATGTAGTGTCTAAATATGTTTAAAGTAAAATCTCTCGAGCAGCTGGTCCGCGTGTCAAGAGACAGCGCATCGACAAATCGGGTCGATTTGCGGCGCTGGAACGCCTGAGAGGCCTCAAAGGTACCAAAAACAAATGCGAGGTGGAAGATAAAGTGGACGATGTTTACGAGGTGGTCGACGAGCGAGAATATGCGAAGCGTGCCAATGAGAAATATGGCGGCGATTGGATTGAAGAGGGTAAGTTAAACTTATACTTCTTAAACGAAAAGCAGCGACTAACAAATTAAACTACATCAACAGACGGCACTGGCTACGCCGAAGATGGACGCGACTTTTTTGAGGATGAGGACGAGTACTCGGACGGTGGTGATGAGCAGACCAATGGGAAACAAAAGAAAGCGAACAACGCAAAGAAACGTCCACGTGAAACTGAAAAGCCTGCCAAGGGCAAGGCTTCGATTCGCAACCTGTTCAGCAATGCGGTGCCAAGAAAAGTGGACATCAAGAACAGCGTTAAGGATGACGACATTCTGGCCGATATACTGGGCGAAATAAAGCAAGAGCCAGCGGGGGAGTCATCTACGTCGCAGCATCAAAAGACAATTGCGCCTGCCAAAATTGTGGCTGCCACAAGAAAATCCGAGGCAGTCGCCGCCAAAGAATACATGAACAGTTTTCTGAGCAACATCAAAATGCAGGAACAACAGCGCAAAAAGTCCGAGGCAGCCAGCAACGATGAAATGCTGGATCGCATACTGCAGCCAAAGTCGGCAATGTCCAACAAAAAGAGCACGTCGATTGTGCCGTCAGCTGCGACTAAAGTAAAGCAGGAGCAGACGGAGCAATCTGTTAAGGAGCAGCCCAAGACAGAGGCTGCACCTGATCATTGCGAAAATGACTTGGATTTCAGTTGCCTGGAGGACGATGAAAATCAAATGGAGCCAGCCTCTATTGCCAAGCCAGAGCCCCAAGCCGTTGCAAAGCCTGAGACAGACGATATGAGTAAGCTGCTCAGCAATTGGGAGTCCATATGCCAAATGGACGATGATTTCGAGAAATCAGTAATGTTTAGTGAAGCAGAGACCAGTGCAGGCAACGATCCGGTTGATGTGGAACAGCTTCGCTTCTGGTACTGGGAGGCCTGGGAGGATCCAATCAAGTTGCCAGGTGAAGTGTTTCTTTTTGGACGTACACCCGATGGCAAATCCATCTGTGTGCGCGTGCAGAACATCAATCGTGTCTTGTATCTGCTGCCCAGACAATATGTAAGTATAAATATAATATCAAGCTCAAGAGCAGAAATTTAAAAAAAAGTCATTGGCAGCTCCTCGATCCCATTACAAAGGAGCACACAAAGCAAAAGGTGACCGCTGCCGACATGTACAAGGAATTTGACACGCACATCGCCGCTGAATTGAAACTGGACACGTTCCGATCGCGCAAGGTGAGCAAAAGCTTTGCCAACCATGCCATTGGCATCGATGTGCCGCAGACCTGCGATTACCTGGAGGTGCACTACGATGGCAAGAAGCCGGCACCGAATATGCTCAACAAGAAATATGATTCCATTGCGCACATTTTTGGAGCGAGTACCAATGCACTGGAGCGTTTCCTGCTGGAGCGTAAAATCAAGGGTCCCTGCTGGCTGCAGATAAGCGGATTTAATGTGAATCCCGCTCCAATTAGCTGGTGCAAAACGGACGTAACAATTGCTGAGCCCAAGAACGTAGAGCTCTGGCTGGAGAAGGGCAAGCCAACGCCACCGCCGGCTATTACACTTTTGACCCTAAACGTACGTACCTCGATGAACCCAAAGACGCTCAGGAATGAGATCTGCATGATTTCAATGCTGACCCACAACCGCTTTCACATTGACAAGCCGGCGCCGCAGCCGGCCTTCAATCGTCACATGTGCGCCTTGACACGACCCGCCGTCTCCAGCTGGCCCTTTGACTTGAATCTGCAGCTGACCAAGTATAAGTCGACGAAGATCTATAAGCATGACTCCGAGCGCGCGCTGCTCAGCTGGTTTCTGGCGCAGTACCAACAGATCGATGCCGATCTCATAGTCACCTTCGATGCAATGGATTGCCAGCTAAATGTGATCACGGAACAGATTGTCTCGCTCAAAATACCGCAGTGGTCCCGCATGGGCCGATTGCGCTTCACGCAGGCATTTGGCAAACGGTTGCTGGATCACTTTGTCGGTCGCATGGTCTGCGATGTGAAGCGTTCGGCGGAGGAGTGCATACGTGCCAGATCCTTTGATCTGCAGTCACTCTGCCAGCAGGTCTTAAAGCTGCAGGAATCCGAACGCATGGATGTCAATGCCGACGATCTGCTTGAGATGTACCAGAAAGGTAAGTGATTATAACAGATATATTATACAAATTTGAGTAATATTTCTCATAACTAATCCAATGTCTTCCAGGCGACAACATTATGAAGCTCATCTCGTTGACCATGCAGGATGCCTCGTATATGCTGCGACTCATGTGCGAATTGAACATAATGCCGCTGGCCTTGCAGATTACAAACATTTGTGGCAACACAATGACGCGCACTTTGCAAGGCGGTCGCTCCGAGCGCAATGAGTTTCTCTTGCTGCACGCCTTTCACGAGAAGAACTACATTGTGCCCGACAAGCTGCCACAGCGTCGTGGCGCTGCTGTCACAGCTGTAGCTGATCCCGATACAACCGCTGGCAATGACACAACGGTGGCTACAACGGGTGCCGGTGCCGCACGTAAAAAGGCTGCTTATGCGGGTGGATTAGTGTTGGAACCGCTGCGCGGTCTGTACGAGAAATATGTGCTGCTAATGGACTTCAATTCACTGTATCCCAGCATCATCCAGGAGTACAATATATGCTTCACAACGGTGCAACAGCCTCACGATGCGGATCAGCTGCCCGTGCTGCCAGATTCCAGTGCGGAGCCTGGTATTCTACCGTTGCAACTGCGCCGTCTGGTCGAGTCACGTCGCGAGGTAAAGAAGCTAATGGCTGTGCCGGATTTATCGCCGGAGCTGCACATGCAGTATCACATTCGGCAGATGGCTCTCAAGCTGACCGCGAACTCAATGTATGGTTGTCTGGGATTTGCGCATTCCCGTTTCTTTGCCCAACATTTGGCGGCATTAGTGACGCATAAGGGTCGCGAGATTTTGGTCAACACACAGCAACTGGTGCAGAAGCTGAACTACGATGTGGTCTATGGTGACACAGATTCGCTGATGATCAACACGAATATAACGGACTATGATCAGGTCTATAAGATTGGGCACACCATCAAGCAGAGCGTCAACAAGCTGTACAAGCAACTCGAGCTGGACATCGATGGCGTCTTTGCCTGTCTGCTGCTGCTTAAAAAGAAGAAATACGCTGCCGTCAAGTTGAGCAAGAATGCAAAGGGGGTGCTGCGACGTGAGCAGGAGCACAAGGGTCTGGACATTGTGCGTCGCGATTGGTCACAGTTGGCTGTCATGGTGGGCAGAGCGGTGCTCGATGAAGTGCTTGCCGATAAGCCACTCGAGGACAAACTTGAGGCTGTGCACGCACAGTTGGGACGCATCAAGGATCAAATTGAGCAATCGGCTGTGCCGCTGCCGCTGTATGTGATCACCAAGCAACTGACTCGAGCGCCGCAGGAGTATGCAAACAGCGCCTCACTTCCCCATGTCCAGGTGGCAATGCGCATGAATCGCGAACGCAATCGACGCTACAAAAAGGGCGACATGGTTGACTACGTGATCTGTCTGGATGGCACCACAAATGCGGCCATGCAGCGCTCCTATCATCTGGACGAGCTGAAGGGCAGTGAAACGCTCAAGCTGGACAACAACTACTATCTAAGCAATCAAATCCATCCAGTGGTCACGCGAATGGTCGAAGTGCTCGAAGGCACCGACGCCAGTCGCATTGCCGAATGCCTCGGCATGGATGCCAGCAAATTTAGACAGAATGCGCAACGGTGAGTGTAAAAAAAGGTGGACATTTAATCGATGGCATCACAGCAATAACTCATATATCTCGTTCAATAGCACGCAACGTGAACGGAATGAGGAGTCTGAGGGTGAATCATTGCAGAAGACCACGTTGCAGTTGTATCGCCTTTGCGAACCATTCCGCTTCAGTTGTGTGGCCTGCAAGACGGAGCAGCTGATGGCCAGCGCCTATCGACCAGGCCCAAATAGCAGCCATGTGCCCGTGCTGCAGCAGTGCGTCAATGCCGAATGCCAGACTTCGCCGCTGCAGTATCTGGTTAGCATACGAAATCAGCTGCAGTTGCGCATACGCGGCTATGTGCAGCGCTTCTATCGCAACTGGTTGGTGTGTGATCATCCCGATTGCAACTACAATACGCGCAGCTATTCGATACGGCTCGAGTTGCGACGACCGTTGTGCCTCAAGTGCAACAGCGGCGCCATGTTGCGCCAATACTCGGAACGTGATCTCTACAATCAGCTGTGTTACCTGCGCTTCATGTTTGACCTCAACAAGCAGCAGCTCACCCAGAAACGTATGTTTACCTTAACTTGATTTTACTTGACTGCTTATCAACCATTAACATTCGATTCGATTATTATAGCTACGCTAACGCCCGATTTGGAGCAGGCTTATCAGCTGCTGTTGGACACAGTGGAACAGCAATTCCAATGTTCTGGATATGTGGTCATATCGCTGGGCAGCATATTTGCGCGCAGTCTGGCGCTGTCGTCCCTGCAGCCCCCCAAGAAGGCACAGCGAGATGATGAGATTGCCAGCAGTTTGGCGGATGTTTAGATCATTACACAACCTGAACTTTTATTATTACACACAACTATAACACACGCAAATCTGTTGACAAACACTTTGTATAAACTCTTTGATAAACTAGCTGAGAAATTTGTCGAGCGGAAAGTGGCGAAAGGATTCGTTGAATATATCAGTGAACGCAGTGCTCACCAGCTCATTGATCATTGGCCGCACAAATGGCAGTCCCAGCTGCCACATGCTGTTGATGACTCCGTCAGCGAGTTGATTCAGTGGCTGAACTCGCAACAGATTTTCAGCGTGCAGCTCCATGCCACCAATGCGATCAACCTCAACGTGTACTTTCAGCAATGATCCCGGATCGCCCACTCTCCGCACGCTCGTCGTTTGACTACAGTGAAAGGAATCAGAGGTCAATATATTGGGCAGCACACGGCAAAAAAAAAACATATTCACCTGTAGTCGTAGAGCGTCAAGTTCCAGTGGCCCTGACGTCGCAGCTCTGTGCCCAGCATCTTGGCCACAAATTCGTATTCGCCCTCTAAACTTTTCTCGGGGAAGTATTGCGTGTAGACAATGCGCTGATCTTCGGCATCGCTGTGAAACTTGGTCACCTCGGAGCGCGACCAGCCGTATTCAGAGACGTTGCGCAAAACCAGCTTGAAGCTGCCCGGTCCATGCGGATCACCGCGACGCAGCTCGACGTAGGGCGAGTGATGCGGGTCAAAGGGCTGAATGTTGTAACTGGGTACGCCTAAAAACCTAACTGATTAATGACCGAGGTTAACACTTGAGTTGACCCGTTGTGACTTACCTGTTGGGAAATAAGCTCGCAAATCGTTAAACACTTGTTTCATGCAATCATTGTATTCTTCCGGATTCGCTGGATCTCTGTGACATCGTCCAATTAAGTGTTTCAAGTCCTGTTCAACATCTATTTGGGTAGAGGCTTCCGTCAATCCAAATACGCCCGTAACAACAACTATTGCTGCCGTCAAAAAGAGGCTGTTGCAGTTTGTGAACGACTGTTGCGACATATTACAGGTTTAGCCCAGTGTCAAGAGCAACTGTTAAAATCAAAAGCAAATTGGTTTTGGTGAGTAAATATTGTAAATGTTTTTTTGTGTGCCTACAGTTAATCCAGTTAAATTATTAGATACTGTATCAAGTATTCGAATATTTATTTAATCTTTTTTACAGTTTGATTCGCACTAGATAGTTGTTCTCGCTTGTGAAGCACAATTTGAACTGCTTGCTAGTTGAAGAGCCACTCAAACTGCGTTTCAGTTTTAATTTTCAAATCTTTTTTATGGGCAACAGTTGACACCATTCTTTAATTAGTTATAGTTGTAATATGTTTTCCCATAATGTTAGTTTCATTTGTATTCAGAACTTGTATTACAATTTTGTTGCCCACCGATGACAATGCTTGGCAGATTGTTGACGCATTTCAGGGACATGGCCAAGTAAACAAAACTCTTTGTCAAAGCCATCCGGTGATCATTTTTTCGGCAGCTCATCAATTGGCTATAATCTCTGTTGCACTTGACCCCATTTAATGTACTTAAGCAGTGGTAAACCACCGCTTTTATTGTTGCTATTACTTTGCTTCATTTTGCGTTGTCATTACCGAATAGCGACATTACCGAGCGCTCGAGCGGACCGAAATATGCGATGTAAACAAAAGACTTGGACAAGCCTCAAACCTGCGGGTGCGCAACATTTTCTTATTATTTTTATTTTTTTTTTAATTCAGTTTCGTCTATATGCAACTATAGTTGCAGCTTATTAGTTTGGCTTGTGCAGCAACAATAGCAACAATAACAACAATAATATCTGTGAGTTGTGAATTTTAACTTTAACGGCGCTGACCAAACACAGGCTGACCAAACCAACTACTTAAACTTAGTTAGTTGGTTTGTTGTTGTTTTTGCTTTGGCTATCGCTACTGGAAAATTGTGTAATTTCTATTTTGCTTTGAAAAAGTTTGAAAAGTGCAATAGATGCTTTAAGTGTCAGTGCCTGTGTGTTTGTTTTTTGTTTGTGTGGGTAAGTGTGGTAAGCAACAGTTTGACAGCCACTCCACCCGCTTAGCACAACTATTTACTTGCGATAGTTTTTTTTTTTAATTTGTCTCCGCTTTGGTTTTTCTATTTGTTTGGTACACAACTAGTTGACCAAATATTGCTTCCTGATATTTTGGATTGTGCCAAAAATAAACCAAAATAAAAAAAAACTCCTTCGCTTCGTATGCACCACGAACAATCAGTTTTACAGTTAACTGTGCCGAATACGCGATGCGATTTATATTTCTTGCGTGTGAATCATGCGAGCGGCAACTGGCAACTGGCAACTGACATCAAATTTGAGACGGGCCAAATAAGAGAGTGGAAGTGGCCGACAGTTGCCACGACTGGGAGAGGCCAACTCGCAGACGGCGTAGCTCATTCTCTGTTTTGTAATTGTCAAATAATTTCCTTATTATTTTTTTTTTGGCGACAAAAGGCGCAAAAAGCCATTTTATGAAATGAGCTGAATTTAAAAACCAAAAATCGTGCACCTATTTTTGCGTGCACACAGTCAAGTTCATGGTATTGAATATATTAAGTTTTTATGCGTGCCTCGCATCCCAAACTGTGGCAATCGCGCAACTATTGGTATCAAGTTTAATTTGTATCTCTTCTTGGCCAGTTGATCAGGTTAAGAGTGAAGGTTGTTTGCAGCTTTAATAAACTGAATTGCACGTGAATTGTAGCAAGGTCAATTTGAATTTAGTTCAGTTTTAAATTCGAAACCAAACTGCGCGCTCAACACACTAGCGTCATCTGCTGTGCAGTAGAAGCGACATCATATACTTGAACCATTCGTTGAGTTGACATGCGGTGGGTTTTAAAATTGGCTAGAATAATATGTATGAAGTATAAAAGTATTATTATTATTTATTCACTATCTTTGCAACAAAAGCGAATAATGAGCGATGTAAAAATTATATACGCAAAACTATTTCAGAATTATTTGTTTTGTTGTGATTTTTTTTTAATTTCTCCATATGTAAAAACAGCTCAAAAAATTAAATTCCTGCAGTTTACAACTGTTTTTCCTATTATTAGGCAGAATTAATATTTATCAGCGAATTGGCAAAAAAAATGTGGAACGCTTCACGATTTTGCGTGTCATCCTTGCGCAGGGGCCATGCTAATCTTCTCTGTATCGTTCCAATTTTAGTATATGTTCTGCCGAAGCAAGAACGAAAGTTGTGTCAGCGAATCAGCTATTTATATGGACACATTGGCGAATAACAAGTTGGGAATTATAATATGTGCTGTGTCACAAGTCAGTCTTAGCTCTTGCATGAGGGTTGGTTTTGTTCCCGTCCTTTCTATTTCAGTTCTGCTACCTGAAATCTCAGAAGCATAATTTTCTTAATATGGCAAATGTGTTTTTCATTTGAATATGTTAAATATTGAGCCAGCTCTGCAATATGATCATCTGTGCTATTCAATCTTAGAAATATAAAAAAGATGAATTATGGTTGATAATATTTATATTAAATTTCAACTATTTCTTATTAAAAAAGGCGTGCTATAAGCCAAATGTAGTACTTTTGAAAAATCGAGTCTGGTATAGATATCGAAAAACAGCGTTTTGCATTTAATACGTTTGTTTTTCATGAAAAACATTTATCTTTATTTTAAAGTAAAATAATTTCAAATTAATCTTTAAAAGCGGTAATTCTTTTAATTTAGAACTTCTTTGCAAAACTGCCATATTTATGTCTATTACAGATTAGGCTTTTCTGAAGCTTATCTATGTAGGTAGACAGTTTTGAAGATTACGTTTAAATGATGCTTATGAAATTGTTTTTACGGCGAATACCTTTTTGCCAGTCTTTTTTGTAGCTCAAGCAAATACATGAATTAAATCTGACACTAGCCAAGTCTGTAAGCGAAACTTGTATTGCAATTAAAATTAATATGTTTTTGTAGAACCAGAAATCGGAAGATGCTTCCAATTCAAACTGATTTGCATAATGCCAAAGCATGCAGTATGTGTGTAATTAAGTATCTCATTTATTACGTGGCACTTATAAATTTTTACTTAAATATAGAAATATCAATTAAAGTGTCAGAATTATGTGATTTTCTATAATTGCTTCAACTCATGTGCAAAATAGGTGATTATACTAGTTTGTAGAAAGTATCAAAATAAAAGGGAAGCAGTCGGCTTTATACATCTTTCTAACGTTCTCTTGTAAGTTGAACTAATTGTAATCTTTTTGGGTAATTTGCCAAAGTCACAATTGAGGGACTTAAAGCACTTTTTCTGGACTTGATTAAGAACTGACTTATAAAAATATTATAATACTTTGCATTTACTTTATGGCGTCGAATGCGTGACATATTCTGTGATAAAGTTATTATACTCCCACTAAGGGAATAAAAAAATATAAGGAACCATAAATGGCAGCACAATCATTTCATGGTGTGTGTTTTTGTGAGTGCTACGTGCTGGCAGCCTCAAGTGCGTGTATTTTCAATGTTCACACTTCTTTAACGCTTAAAAGTAGGCGTCTAACCCCAAAACTCCATTCCCATTCCAGCTGCCAGCTGCGTTGTGGGTCCGAGCAACAAGTGTGCCAAGCTGCGGTGCCAGCATCCTGCTGCTTCAGCAGCTCTTATCTGACTGGTGGATACGAATGCTGCGTATTATCCGACTGTTGCGATTGGTTAGTGCCAGGTCAAGTGCCACGCCCACACACACTCATTGCGCAGGATTCGCATTCAACTTGCGTCATGGGCTCCTCAAAAATTGTATTACATTAAGATTATTTGTACAATACGTAAGTAATTCTTATATCTTATATATTTTTACATATATAGAATTGTTGGTGCTAACTTATCTGACTGACAGACTGACTGACTGACTGACTGATTGGTAATCAAGGCACAACCCGAATATTGAGAGAATCCACACACATAACTCAACTTTATCTATCGATAGAATTTGTAAAACAATTCCATTTTGTGCACTACTAGATTTTATTTATATACAAAATAAATTTATTTATTTTATCTAATTTCAAACAAAATTTAATAAATGTGCGCTTGTTAAAAATGTGTCTGTTCGCACAAATATATATGATATGATCAAGAGCAGAGTTACAGAGATATAGGAATGTCCGTCTGTCTGTATAAATACACCGATCTCCGATACTATAAGATTTAGATATATATAAATATATACATATATATACAATACAAGTTCTAATATACCAATTTATTTTATTTTATCGATAACTTTCACAGTTTCACGATATATAGCGATTTTTATTGATATTAGCCTGAACTTTAAAGGCATAGCTTCAATATATAATATACATTGATATATAATTGATCAATTAAACAAAGTGTATGGGGATCGGATAAGGAACACCAAAGCTATGGTCCAAATTCATTTCGTATTTGCATATTGATTCTAATACTAACATAGCATTTTTCCGTGGGTATTATTATATATTATATGCTATATTAAAGAGCTATTTAACAACATTACTTAAATTAATGTTGGCCTCTTTTTTAATTCACCTTTTCAATTTTCAATAACTTTTATTATGAAGAAAACGCAACACAACTAATATGCCTTAATAGGACATGAGAAATATTGTCAATTCGCCACCACAAAGCATTTTAATTTTGTGGGTGAAGAAAAAATGATAAAAATGCGAAATATGCTTGGAATTTCTTAATGAAATTGGTTGCCCCGTTTGAAATTTACTGCGCTGCTCGGCTTAAGACAAATGGTTAAGTAAAAGTGATGAAGAACGAACCAAACATGGCATAGAATTCGATGCAGCACATCAGCACGTGCTGATATTTCAATTGAATGGCACAAAGTGTGGCATGCCACAGACATCCCCGCAGGTCACAAGGAATCTGCGAAACAGCCTCAAACTAAATGAAAAATATTTTGCTCCACTGCATACGAACAGGAGCACTATTTGACATTTAAACTCTGGCTGGAACTGGAATCGGCTGATAGTAAGCCAACCCAGCAAAGAAGACCGCAAAATGCTGATGACAGTTGTGTGTGTAAGTGTGTGTGTGTGTGTGGGGGGGGGGGGGAGGGCGGTCTTTGCTGCATTTCAAACAAATTATACGCCCCGTGGTTGAATATAAGGAAATTAAACATTTTCACTCCAGCGGCTTTTGTTTGGCAAATTGCCTTGATAAACGTTGACCACCACAAACCGTTTATCAGTTGTATTCTTGCTCGTATGTGCAATACCCGCATTTGCTTAGTTTAATTGTTAACAACCATTTTACAACAACAAAGCTGGCCCAGAAGCTGCCTCCACTTTGGCAACTCATGTTAAAGTTTTCAGGACATGGATTGAATTGTGTCAGGTTTAAGCACGCTTTTTTTTGCTCTGCAGTAAGTATCCAGTCTTGTCCAGTATTTTTCTATTGTCCTGCCTGAAACCCAATTCCATAATCCTCCCATATATGTATACATTGTTATAATGTATTATTTAATGTCATCAGTCATGGCAGATTTCTAGTCCATTAACTTTCAAGTTATTTGGCGACGCTTCTTTAATGGCCCGAAGCAGCGCATGCTTTGCAGCGTTTTGTGTGTGTGGGGTATGGGTGTGGTGTGTGTGGTGGTGTGTGTGTATGCGCTTGTGCTGCTAACAATTGCTTAACCCACAGCAGCAATTCGACATTTTGCTGCGTCAATGGGCAAAATTTCACAAATTGTGGGGAAGGTGTGGAAAGAAGCTAATCAACTCCGTCACGAAAGCTGCTCAGCAGTTCAACGCCATTTGACCTTTTAATACCAATTCTAAAAAATGGGTAAAAGGATGTCATAAAATTGTGCAAAAGTAAGCCACAAACAGATGGAGGCATATTCTGAGATGTTATCTAGGCAAAAGCACTTTAACTTATTTTTTATTTAGCTTATGTTATTTCAATGAAATTTCACGCTTTTAATTTATGGGTATTTTCAAAAGTGTTGGGCTCTTGTTTTCAATTAGATATTTTTAACAGATCCATAAAAACCAATAGGTCACCAATTAATGTAAATATAAATTGATTTATATCTTTATTTATATAAATAAATTCATCTTTATTTATATAATTAAATTTATCTTTATTTACATAAATGTAAATTGAATATAAATTATTATTGCTTATTGTTTTATTATAAAGCAAAAAATGTGAAATTGAGTCCTTGGTATCTGTTCGATTGAAAACGCCAAAAAATAATGTTTTTTTCTTCTTTTTACTATTTTATTTTATTTGTTTATAATAACTTAGACTCTCGATTGTAAATGCAATAGATAATGTTTTTTCTTCTCTTTATAATTTTTTGTTTATAATAACCCAGATTTCATTTTCTATATAACTGCTTGTTATTGATAATCAACACAAATGTGAAAATATTATATGATTGAATAATGACAATTTACATACGAAAGATATTTATTTATTCTTAAATCCAATTCGTCAGCGTCACTTGTCGCCTTCCTGTCCGACTAATTGCATAAGCTTGCCGCTTGTCAGATCAATTATACTCAATTAGTAAATAGTAATTAGTAGTATGTGTTGAAGTGACCTACATAAGAGCTTGAGGAGCTCTTGAAAATAATGGGACCATCCATCAGGTTACAGATTACTTTCGTGCAGCAATTGCCACAATCGCAGCAACAACACGTGCCTCTGCAAGCTGCCCTTCTTGGCGTATGCATGACACCTGTTAAACTTTGTCCCAGGCAAAAAAAAAGGTTCTACACAAGTCAACCCAGCCACGCCCTTGTTCTTCTTTACTTCTGTTGGAGAGAATTAATATTTAATGTTTTATCAGTTTGCCCAGTCGAGAAGCGAATTCGATTAAACTTTTGAAAGTGTACTTAGAATAATTGTCTTCTGCAGTCTCTGAGATCGTCATTATCATTATCATTTACATCACACAATTATAAAAATTGTTTATTAATAATTTGTCGAGTTACATGCACAAATGTGTGCTATAATTTACATCCATTTCACAGTGCCAGCAAAAACCATTAATTATAAATTGAATTTTCGATTCTGCTAAGCTGCAAGTACATTTGAAAATATTGCATACTTAGGTACGCATATCGAAATTGACAGTGAAAATAAAAATCAGCAGAATGCCTATATAGAAATACACACACACTTACACACAGATGCCGCTGCATCTCAGACACACACACACACACACACACACACACTTTCACACACATAAGCACACACAATGAAGGCAATTGAGCAGAATCATTGCCGCTGGCAGTTTTATTTATATTGATTTAAGAGGAAGGCGGGCACTCAACAGGCGACAACAACAACTAAAAGCAAAGTCAACGTTGACGCCAACGCCAACGTCAGCGTCGGCGTTGACGTAGACGTTGACGTCGCCGTCATCATCGCACACAACAAGTGGCAGCAAATACGAGGCAGGCAACACCCGATTTGAGTTTATACTGCCCTTTCACATCGCATTCCACATCCTGACGCAGTCACAGGCGCTCTGTGCGCGCCTCGTGCGCCGTTCGCAGCTGGGTTTCAGTGCGAGATGAAATCTCGTGGCTGATGGACGTGTGTTCGTTTCCACGTTTCCAGTGCAGCACCAACTGTCAGACACTTGTAGCACTTTACTATTGACAACACAGTGGCTCAGTAATACTACGCACGCAACATTTTCTATTATTTTCGCATAGAAAATGTAGCTTTAAATCAGTTTATATAATATATATATATAAAAAAATAATAATATTAATAACAAATGCATGCCTAAAATTGTGCTTACAAAAACAAAAAAACAACCAAACAACACAATCTGAAAATATGTGATTTGTCAGAGAAACGGGCGTAAGTTATAAATCACCAAAAGTTATTTAAAATGCAATCAACCAATATTTGCTGATGTCCAGAATAATAATTTGTTTGTCTGTGTTAATAAATCCGTGGGGGTTTTCAGGTGCCTCAAAAAATAGACTTCAGCATTTTTTATTGTGGAAAACCTTATTATAATTAACTAAATAAATTTGCAAAATCACGAATAAAAAGATTAACATTTAAAATTCTTAAATGTGTAGGGTACAAACAATTTGTGCAGTGTCTTTGAGCAAATTTGGTTCAACGCAAAATTTTTGTTGAATTCACAAAGTTGTGGATGGAGTTGAGTCCACAACGCTTTTGTTTGCATAGCCTTGGGTCCGCATCTATACATATATGAGGCAATTTGCGTAAGGTCTTTGGGGCATCGCCTTCAATACAAATTCAACTTTTTAAATATCTATTTATTTGCATTAAAAAATAGAGTACAAAACTGATGTTTTGATTTAGCCTGGGAATTATGACAACAAAACGCCCAACAGCAAAGATCCATTTTAAACATGTTCTGTTTTGGCAAAAAATAGAGGAGGGATTTTCCCATGCAAACATGACATAAACTTTCGAAAAGCCACTGTAATCATTAAACAAAATACATATCTCTTTACAACTTATTTATGTAAAATCTAATAAATAATTGAATTGTTCATCCACAGGAAAATTCCAACGCAACTTCACCCCCAAAGCAGCAATAACCCACTAATAGATACACCACCAAAAGCAGTATCTAAATTTTACTGCACTCACAACTCCAACAACCACATCGCAACACAACATCATTCAACAGGTAACATTATTTTCACCGTTAAAAAATAACAAAATGACCAAGCAGCATTTGAAAAAATATTGCAGATAAATTTGTATGTATCCAAAGAGGAAGCTTTTTAGTTAAACTGGTTTTCCGTCTAAGTAAAAACATTTGTCCAATAAATTGATAAATTCCATTCTTCTTGTTATTAACTTTTGAATTCATATGTTTACAACCCTCGTCTGTATATTAATATACACGTTTCAATGCTTAACACAAGATAATGCTGGATTCTAATTAATATTAAACAATTTTACAATTAAATAAAGTTGCGTGCTAAATGTTATGCAATTAACGCAAGCCAGAAGATACAATAAAAAAATAAAAAAAAACTGAGATCATAAATGAATACACATTTTGCTTATGCAGGCGAAATCGGCAAATTCCCTGTGTGCTGACAAAATCGTTGATTAACCTCTTAATTAGGCATTTCATTAAATGGCAAATCATTAAAAAATTTATTTAATTAAATTGAGAAAATCATGACGGGCTGATAGTAAAATTGTTGTATTATTATTATATAGTTAATAGTTAGGGAGAGTGTGTAACCAATTCGACTTGAGGCATATTTTTTGCTTTAAGATAATTGACGCAGTGCTTAAAAAAAAAGGGTACATGCAATGTAAGCGCATTGTGGGCATCGCATAAATTAAATACATACAATTCATAGATTGACGTTAAAATGGGGCCTTAATTCGCTCTCTTGATATCACTTTCTGGAAATAGGTCTTGAAACTAGAATATCTTAGCATATTTTTTTTATTGCCCTACAAGCTTAAGTTTGCCTCTCACGCTCAAATAATAATTGCATGCACATTGTGCTAATAAATATTTAGAAATATGTACAAAAAACATTCATTCCATTTGAAATTTGAGTACATTAAATCCACGGGATATCAACGATGAGCACGTGCGAAAATCGAAAACAAAAAAAAAAAAAGAAAAACTAAGTTAAAGCAACAATTTGCTGTGTGTTGAATTTTTAAAAATCATTAAAAAAGCGCAAAGCGACACGCTAATAATTTTAGTTCGAGCTTAGAGCGCCGACTAAGCGGCAGAATCAGTAGAGATCACATCGACAACGCGAGGAGTGCACCACAAACAGTTGTAAAAGTGAAAGTTATAATAATTCCTCAGTGAATGACAAAAAATATAAAATTAATTTCGATACGCGCAGCAAATTAAAATCATCATCATAAGGCAAAGTAAAATTACTTCTGGTTGCAGTTTAGCAAAACTCGTTTGACTTGCCTAAAAAACTATTTAGTTAATTGAATTTTGAACAGTCAGAAAAACACGCAAAGGTTATTAAAATTTGTATGTGATTTTACAAAAATTATATAAATTTAAAAAAAAATGAATTAAATATATTGAGAGTTCGTGAAAAAGACGACAATTTAAACATATTTTTTAAATTGCACAATTCTAAGAAAATAATTAGTTCGGGTTGAAGGTAAGACAAATAATAAGTCAAAGCATAAAATTCGGTGTACATCGCATCGAATCAATTGTGTTATATATTCGTTACTCAGAGGCAGCGCTAATTGCATAACTAATTTAATTACTTTAATTGGATGTTTGTTGACAAAACAGATATCATGTTCATGTGCCACCACTGGAAGAACAACAAACATATTCAAAAACAAAAAGCTTCAAAATGAAACGTTTTAAATTCAGCAACGATTGTGATAGATAAAAGCTAAATTAGACTTTCTTTCATGCACGAAAATTAATAATAAAAATATTTGCACAGAAAATGAATAATTCTATTTGAACAAACATTGATATCGAGCTTTATAGACTAGCAGCAATTATATTATAATTTTGAAAAGTAGTAGTAAGATTAAAATACGTTATAAGACAGTCAATTAGCAACAAGTGCTTGTGAATAACAAACCGGGCTAACAGCAAGAGTCGAACTTAAAAAACACTTTGAATGCCATATTTTCTCTGCCTCAATCAAAGCAATCATCAGTGCATTTTAGTAGCTGGCAAATAGAAATTCATCTTCCTTCTTGCTCTCAATTAAGTCAACGTTTTGATTTAATTGACTGCAAGTTAATTCAATTTTTGGAAAGTCGCACCCAGCACTTAACTCTGGAAAAGTCGAATTTGGGCAAACACACTTCACCAAAGAAAACTCCTCGAGGCATTGACAAAGACACTCCTCGACGAGGGCGGGCGAGTGTGTGCCTGGGCGTGGCAGTTGCTGACACTGTATGATGCCTTCTAAACGAATTAGATGCGAAATTCAATTTCAATTTGTGCCCCGCGTCTCGCATCCCAAATTTGGTGAATTACCAAAGACCAATTGCAAATGGCGCTCGCTGCTCGAGAAATGCCAATTAAATAAATATTTAAATTTGGTCACATTGTCTTATAAGTACATAGCCATTATTATATTTCAGTTATTGTGTGAAACTGCCAGCATTGTGCAAATCATTTTTTAATTTACGCCCTACAACTGCTACGCAATAATTGTATTAAATTTGAATTAAAATCCGACACATATAATTTAATTTTAATTAGTGAAAATCATTGAGGCATAACGCACGCTGGGGGAATCTGTTTCTGTTTCTGTTGCGCACCCCAAGCAGCTTAAACATTGATTGCATTTTAGGGCAATCCGCTTAGCATGAATCTGATTAGACGTTACACTCCCATAGACTTACCATAGCAACAAGCGGCTAGCGACGCAATGCAATCATCGACTGATGCGGACAAAGATGGCACACGTAAATCCACAGGACACCAGGAGCACCAGCAGCAGCACCAGCACCAGCAGCAACAGAAGCAGCAGCAGCAACAGTTGCAAGCAGCAACGGGGGCAACCACTAATCAGACCACGTCGTTTACTGTAAACGGCATCAATCCGCAACAGACGAGCACTGGCGACACACCTAGCAAAAATCCGTTCAAGCAACAGCTGGACAGCCATAGTCAGCCGAATGGCGCCATGGAGACGGACTGCGGCATTCTGGGCGCTGGCATTGCAGTCGGCAAGGACCAACAGGAGGCACCATATGAGCCACGGAAAATGATGGCTGGCGGGCAACCGCCGCCCGACCAATATCGACAAGAGGATCCACGTGCTGCCGGCTCATGGTCGGCCGCCAAATCATGGATGGTCAGCTGGCGTGGCTCCAATCGACTTGTGCTGGTCATTGTTGCCATAGCTCTGCTGCTGGACAACATGCTGCTCACAACTGTCGGTAAGTGAAGCAAGAACCAAGTAAATATATAAATATATTTTCCAAATCCAAATCGTAAAATCCGCATACATTAATGGCTCATTAGCATTTCATGGCCATGCATCATCATGACAACGATCCAGCAATGCAATTCAATCACCTGGAAATTATTCATTTCAATTTCCCGATAGGTTTTTAGCACTCTTCTGTTGCCATAAAATTACCACAAAGCTCCACTTAAGTTAATGAATGTTCTTACTTACCGCCAGTCACTCAGTCACTCAGTCAGTCAGTCAGTCACTCAGTCAGTCAGTCAGTCAGTCAGTTACCCCTCTCACTTATCCGTTCATCAATTCAACTGTCATTGAATAATGTTGGTTGAGTGGTGCCCAGGGACTGTGATTAGCTTTGGGACTTGGTGTAATATTTATTGTCTCCCGGAATAAGTATTTTCTGTATATCCTAGATTTATAGTCATATTTATAAATTAATGCACTCATTTGAATATCAGAATTTGAGTTGAGAAATTCACAAGCTGAGAACATCTATCGATAAGCATAGTCTTGTGGATGGTTCCTTACATAAAAGCAGCAGGGACAACCCTCAAACTCCAAGTTAGCAACCATCAACAACTAATCAATTCTGGAGTACTGTGCGTAGTCGTCATTATTGAAAAGCCCACACAGACAGAAGGGGATTGGGATTCGGACTCGGATTGTGACTGGGACTTGCGATGGGATTGGGTAGGTGGCCACTCAAAGTGCGGACAGTCAATTAAATAGACACGCGACCAACCATTGCGATTGCTGTGTGTGACACTAAACCTATGGCTGTGTAGAGGGAGTGCGAGGGGGGGCAACGAACGAGCCAAGTGCTTATGTCAAGTGTCTGGACAAACACGTGGACATCAAGTGGCCGTTGGCCGGACCGCAACTCTGGTCAATGTTTGACTGCGGCTGACAACAGCAAAAACGATTGAAGTTCCTCTTCATTTCTCTTTGTGTAAAACGTTCATGAATTTATATCAACAAGTTTTCGGGGGTTGCAGCTGGAAGGGGTGTCCGCTTGGACTGAGTCGAAGACAAATAGCTGTGCGAATGCGGCACTTGAGCAACTTGTTGATAAATGCGGAAGCAGAAGCCAGTGCAGAAAGAAAAGGAAAAAAAAATAAAAAAATAAAACTCAAAGAGCGCACAAAACGTAAAAGTATTGGCTCAACACACAAAAAGAGAAAAAATAAAGTAAAAAAAAAATAAAGCCTCCCCCCCCCACCAAACCGTTACAGATTCAGCTGCCGTTTGAAGCTTTGCTAGTTTCCGTCTGCCTGTCGCCAGCTAGAGCAAATCACAGTTAGCACAGTAAATGCCGAATGGCAAGGCGTGTCTGATTGTGCTGAATGGATGGGGAGGGGGAGGGAGGAAGGTTACGGTAAATATGCTTTTAGCGTTTGACTTGAGGCATTTCCACTTAAGTGCTTTCACTCCACCGTTAAAGGTGTTGGAGTGTGAATCACACACACGTTCACACACACTTCTTGCATTTGATCTTCGGCAATGAGCATAAAATGCTCATAAATTTGATTAAGCTGCGAAGAAAAAGGAGCTTCCCATAAGAAATGACTGCTTAGCAAGAAGCTGATGCTGCTTCCCTGATTTATGTGGGTCAAACGAAAGCTTATCTGCGAGTGCCTCCTGCATAAGCAAACAGTCAACTGTTGAGCATATATATTTCGGTTGATTTAATGAACAACAAGTGGTGACTATGTTATGACTATGTTACCCACCACTCTATTAATCTATGCATTACACAAGCAGTGAGTAAAATGCAGGTTTAAGAAGATGAAATATAAAGATTTTATTTGATAAACTCCATTAATACATTTGAGAGATGCGCAGTTTTACGTATTAGCTTAAGGTTAATTATATGCATTAATTTGAAGAAGCTTTTTATCGATTTAATACACAAAATACACACCATATATATTTAGTGAGGTGTCGTCTTGATTGGTTTTTCGTGCTTTTTGGCCACATCTAAAACACCATTTGGATGGCGCTGTTTGGTTGGTGTGGTGACCAAGGAGCGTGTCTTTGTAGCCGCCACTCCTTCACTGCTCCCCTGCGTTGGCTTGAGCAGCTGACGAAATCCATCGGCTGCGTCCTTTGTGAGCGAAGCACTGCGTGCAAAGGGAAAGTACGCATTTAGCTGTCTTTCCATTACGTCCTTGTTAATGGTCGTCTCCCATATTTGTTTCTGGATTATGCTGCTGTAGCGCGCCTCGAAGCTGCGCTGGTGGGTCAACGGATGCGATGCATTGCGTACTCCCGCTTTTCCCTCGGGTTCCCGGCTCACTGCCCGATCGGATTCAGATTCGGGTGTGGACGTGGTTGGCTTTAGGGAACTGCCCTCAGAGTCCTCATCGGTTGACATTTGCTGCTTGTGTACTAATTACAGGAAAATTAAACAACACAAACTATTCTTGTCAGCCGGAACAGGCCTTGGTTGCCGTACCGTTGCCTATCCGTATCCTAACCGCTTGCAACCTGCCGCGTGCGCATCAGAAACGCGAATAAGTCACGGCAGGCATTTTGCTGTCTTGTTAAGCTGCTTTTTATTTTAGTATAATACTCGTATTGTTGCGCATTTCTTTTACCAAACTCGCAACAACTCAAATGTCAGGCAAAAGTTTTGTTTTACTTCTAGCCGAGTTGTAATTGCGAGCGTGCCCTTTGTCTTTCAGAGTTTCGCCTGAAAGCAAAAAAGTTTTTCCATGGCCTTTTGCGTTCCCACTGAATGACGTTATTAGCGTTCTCTCTCCTCCCTCTCTCTCTATATATATCTATCTCTCTCTCTCTCTCTCTATCCACCTATGGAGACAAAATATTGCCTGACAAAGTTGACAAATTTTCTTTTTTTGGAATACCCTTGGATGCTGCTGCGGATGACTCATTAGACGATGTCACAACTCCTAAATTATCCTTTCAGGCGAACTAGTTACTTGTTTTGCTGGCCTAAAGTATAAAATAGGCAGTGCGTTATTGCAACAATTACTTTTACTACCCATCCACTACATAAGTAAAGTTTCGCATGAATGAAACCCAAACAAAGGCTTTGGGTAAACTTGTCGACCAAAACTAAAAATAAATTTTGGAAAAGTCTCAATGACAACACACAAAAAATAAATCAATAAAAACCTGTCGAACAATGACAAAACTCATATCTCTGATTTTGCATTGCTAAAGAGAATTGTTTGCATGCCAATAATTTCTTAGGGATATCAATTAAATACTTTTAAAACTTGGTAAATTTAGCTCACAATTTACGGTTCATTTTGTAATATTCTAAATTTAAATTCGTCTAAAAATATGAGAAACGTCCATTATAGTTGTTCGAATAAAAATTTTCTGAAAGATTTACTTAATTGTTTTTACTAGATAAGGAATAAATTGAGTTGATACAAATTTTAAATTATGAATTCTATTTTCTTTTTTGAACTAGTAGTTTGATAATAATAAGTTTCTGCCAAAATGTGTGTATTGAAGTAACATTCGTAACTTTTTGGTTCGGTCGGAATTCCTAATAATCACAATAGTTTCTAATTTTTTTCTAATTCTATATAAATAATAAAATTAATCTATATGTCATCTAAATCCGGCTTCGATCTACACTGTCTGCTGCGAAAAGTTATGGGTTGGAAAATGTCTCTGCAAAACATTAAAACTCTTAATTAAGATCTTCGATTAAGGAATACAAAGAAATATTTTATTAAAAATACAGAAACCAGAAAGTTCTGTTTGAATCAGTGCCTAAAAATACAAATCACTGAAGCTGGCGCTAAGCGCATCCTCACTGCTCGTTGCTGCCACAAGCAAACCCTTCTTTGGCAGACTTGGCATGAAGATGTGCAACTGTTTCCTGCTCTCCTGTTGCTTGGCGGTCAAGCCACGGCTGCTTTGCGGCGGCGTGCGTGTTTGCTCCAAAGTGGGTGCAGCAGCGGCAGCAGCAGCAGCACTAGCAGCAGTAGGTGCACCAGCAGTGCCGTTGTACAATCTGGCAGAAGCCAATTGTCCGGCCAGGCGGCGTGTGTTGCTGGCGCTGGTGCTCAGCGAACACAGATCAATGTTGCGCGCTGGCCGATTGAGGCGCACCGGCACGCCCTCCTTGTTAAAGATGATGGTAATGGGCTTGGCATTGGATGGATTGGAGCAGTAATTCACCACCGCCTGCTTTGTAACGGTCTTCCTAAGTGTCTCGCGCTGTGAAACTGTGCCCGTGGCACAGCGCTTGAGGCCCATAATCCGATGGCCTTGTCGGCTGGCGCGCTGATTTGCGCTGCTGCTAGTCACTGGTGTCGCTGGCGTCGCAACCTTCACGATATCCGCACGACCTGCCAAGTCCAGCCAATTTATCACTCGCTCCGCCAAACGCTCCTCCGGATTCGAGGTGAGTGTGCTTCCGGCGTGTGCATCCTGCAGCGAACTACGCCGCGACTGCAAATGCGAGTGCTGATCAGCTAGATGATGATGATGATGGTCCAGTTGATAGCTCTTGCCACTGCTCAAGAGCCAGGCACGCCGTTTGGCATGGCGTCTGCTGTGCAGCGTGCTAAACGTGGCCTGCACCTTGTTGGCCATGGCAGCCTGGGCCTGGCTCACCTGCTGCTGGCGCTGCAGCGTTAGTTTGGTTGCGTCCAACAGCAGATACTCGTCGAGGGTGTAGTCAACGCTGTCCTCGATTGCCATCGACTTGTCTACGAACTGGCAGGAATCGCTTTGGTAGCTGGCGCCTGCATCCAAATGGAATTAGTTTGGCCTTTAACTTCGTCTTTAACTTACCAACGCGTTTGGCGCTTTGGCGTTGGGAGTGTATCCAACGCTGTCGCTCGCGCGGCTCATAGTCGAGTATAAAGTGGCGTCGATGACTGCGTCGCGTCTCGCCGATCCTCTCCAGCCAAACGGAGCGCACGAACAGCGGTCGACTGGCCGTTTCCCAAATGGATCGAGCTGGCTGTGTCATTGCCACCACTCGCATTAATTAATCCGCCCACCCCGTTTCCGTTTTCGTTCCCGTCCCAAATAACGATTAACCAAACAAACAAATTCCAAGGAGATTTCATTTGTCACGGCGTCGCTGTCGTCCTCATCGCTGCTGTCCTCGATGTCGTGTGCCAACACTGCCGGTTGCTGTCTCACTGCTGGCGCTGTTTGCCTGACGACGACAACAACGCCGCCGCAAAACTATATAGTTTCTGTCACTAGGGATGGCCCAAAGTCACCGATTTAGCATTACTTTCTGCTTGACAGTGATTTTTCTTTTTTTTTGCAACATCATCTTTCTGATTTTAGGCAAGGTTAATGTATAAAGATCATGTGAGTCTTTTGGACTTAGGTTAATGTAAAGCTTGATATAATAAGATTACTTCTTTTTAGTTTTCTTGCAATTTATTAAGTAAGTTAATAATTTTTTACTTTAATAATTTTATTAATTATGTAAAAATGTTTAAGAAGTTTTGCTGATAACTTACATATTTACATACAATTTTGAACTAATTGTGTTGATAAAATTTTTAATTCTTTTTGGTTAAGTTTCAATTTATTGTAGAATTTTTTAGTTTTTACTTTGCTAATCATTTTATTAATTATGCAAAATTGCCTAAAAAGTGTTGCAGATAATTTACAGATTTATTAATAATTTTTATTATTTATTTCATTTATTTTAAATTCTTTTTAGCTTACATGCACTTTGTTAGGAATGTTTATAATTTTTTACTTTGCTAATTATTTTATTAATCAAACAAAAATGCCTAAAAAGTTTTACAGATAAATTACAGATTTACAGATAATTTTTAGATTGAAATTTGAATTATATACTATACTATATTTTATATATATTATATATTTTATATATAAGTATATTTCTTGAGTCTTGGATACCAAGTCATGGTAGCTGCATCACTGTATCGATCAGTCCCTGGTCGTTGCTGTTTGTTTGTCCCGTCGTCAGCAAACTCCGCTGGTTTTTTTTACTTTGCCTTGCGGTTTAAGTGTCTTCGACACGCGAAATGCGACCCAAACAACCGGAGTAGAATACCCCTCCCCCCACTACACCCCTTCCCGACCAACACATGTTCAGCTCCATTAACCGCCTGTCAGTTGCACGTGCTTTTTGAGTTTTGTATGTCAAATGCTCGGGGACAGTTTAATGAGTTGCAAGGCAAAACATAACTTTTTCGAATAAAATTACCTGATTAATTGTTGAAATTTAAGTGATTTTCCTTATTAAACAACAGATTTTGGATACATTTCCGCCATCATTCATTTTGAGTTGAGCATGATTTTAATATTTTTGTGTTATTATTTTTTTATTTTTATTTTTGGAACAGTCGAAAATGGCATGTCAAGTTACACATTTGCCACATTTCGCCAGTTGTGCTTTTCAGCGAGGTTACCTTTGACTCCCAAATTGGAAGTGGGTGACAATTTCACATTCGCTGACTTATCTAGGACTCAAAGGACTCTAGACACGTGCTGGCACGATACATGAATAGAGCCTGCCTTAATTAAATGTTATGCTTTTCCATGCCACATTACTCATGCTAATCATAAACTACGCATATAAATATATAACGATTATATTATTCAATAAACACCCGTACATAGATAGCATAACTTATAAATAATTCAGGACAAAGATTAAAAGGCCAATTGAATTGTGATTGGGGATACCAAATATATGTTCTTCCTGTGCTATATGCAAATATTATTTCTTTTTTTTTCCATGAATGCAAAAAGTTGTAAATATCTTTAAAAAATGATGACTATATATTTATGACATAATATTTATGTGTTCCTTGATATGCCCCATAATAATAAGTAAATGCTTCAGTCTGTTAAAAACTTTGATCGGATTACAAATTTGATTGTTTAAATCGTGCAGCTATCAACAAGCCAACCACAACGCTGTCTAGTTGCTATCCACACATTGTGGCAGCAGCACTTCAAAACTGAGGCAGGTACAACAATAACGAACCGTGGCATCAGCTATCGCCACTCAGCAAGTTGTAAATCCCATTGAAACATGCATTCAAAACTTAGTTCCACGATGTGGCAAGCAACGGCCTCGCATTATGCTACCAAATACAATTACAGCAACGAAACGAGCATTGAGCTTGGGGCAGGGTCGCGGAGTCTCAGACTCGATCTGACGAGCGGTGTTGATAATAAATATAAACAGAGTCAAAACATGCAATAAACAAATTGAATTCTTACCAAGGGGCAAGGGCGCCAGGTAAGGGCGTCAGCTGAGGTGAGGTGAGGTAAGGTGTGAGGTGAGTGGTGCAAGCGCTTTCAAGCGAAACGAGTGAATAACTGTGCGGCAATTATACAGAAGAAGTTCCCTTCAACGCTTGCAACACATGCCTCAACTCAGCCCAACTCAACTGCAACGTATGCGCAATTTGGTGCAACCTTTGTTGTTGTCGTGACCGAACAACTCAATTAGAGCAAGCAATCTGCTGCTGCTGTTTCTTGCAACAGAGAGAAGCCAGCCTAGAAGCCATTATAAACTTTTTGCAACAACAATTTTGGATGGGGCCTCTAATGCAATTAAAGAGCGGCTGGTGAAAATTGCTTTCGTAGCGTCATCTAACGGTTTTGCCGTTTGGGCTAATTGTGCACAAATTCTTTGTTGCAACTCAATTACAAAACCATTACTCGACCCTTACCATTCCATAGTGCCCATCATACCCGAGTTCTTGTACGACATACGACATCCGGACGCACCACTCGACAGTTTCCCCCGCTTCCCACCTCCACTGCCAGCACCGGCAGTCCCATCGACCTGTCCCTGCAAAGAGGGTGAAAACGAGGTGATCGAGGTGTCCACACCATCGGCAGAAGGTAAGTAATGTGCCCCAAAACATGGCACAGCTTAATTCAGCATCTGTTAATCTTTTGCATAATCTTCCATAGAAAATGAGACCTATTATCGCGAGATGGAGGAGAGGCACAATGAGCTGGTTGGCGAAACGGTTGAAGTTGGTCTGCTCTTTGCCTCCAAGGCCATTGTACAATTGCTAGTCAATCCGATAGTTGGACCACTTACGCATCGGTGAGTATTTAATTAACGATTCATCAAATTGTCCTAAGTATTTATAATAATCTGTTCCTTTCACTTTTCGTTATATTCTCAGAATTGGCTACAGCATTCCAATGTTTGCCGGCTTTGTAATTATGTTTATCTCAACGCTGAGTAAGTTTTCAATATTCAAATATAATATGAAATGCATTAATCACAACAATAGTATTTTCAAAAAAAAATTAATGTTTCTTAATCCAATTCAAAATTTAAATGATCATTTAATCGTTTGAATTTGTTTTATATTTTACGCTTAAGCAAAAATGTCTTCATCAAAATGATCGCAATTTGTATTTTGACCTCAAAGTTGATTTAAGTAAATTTTAGGCTAAAAAGTGAATTTTGCTCATGGATTATCTATTTTATAGTTTTCGCCTTTGGACGCTCTTACCTGGTGCTCTTCGTCGCTAGAGCTCTTCAGGGCATTGGCTCATCGTGTTCGTCCGTCTCTGGCATGGGAATGTTGGCCGATCGCTTCACCGACGACAAGGAACGTGGCAATGCTATGGGCATCGCTTTGGGTGGACTTGCTCTGGGTGTGCTCATTGGGCCGCCTTTTGGTGGCGTTATGTATGAGTTTGTTGGCAAATCGGCGCCATTTCTGGTGCTCGCTGCTCTGGCGCTGGGAGATGGTTTGCTGCAGTTGTTCATGTTGCAGCCGTCCATACAGAAAGCGGAAACAGAGGAGCCACCGTCTCTGAAGAGTCTGATCAGTGATCCATACATTTTGATAGCGGCTGGTGCAATTACATTTGCCAACATGGGCATTGCAATGCTGGAGCCATCTCTGCCTTTGTGGATGGTGGATAATATGGGTGCAACACGTTGGGAGCAGGGTGTGGCTTTCTTGCCGGCTTCCATTAGCTATTTGATAGGTACAAATCTGTTTGGACCACTGGGACACAAGATTGGACGATGGTTTGCTGCTTGTCTTGGACTGGTTATCATTGGCGCCTGTTTGATCTTTGTGGGTGCTTCAAGCAGTTGTCCATTACTTAATAATTAACTGAAGTTCTTCCATTTCAGATACCCATGGCGACCTCAATCACGCATCTGATTATTCCCAATGCAGGTCTTGGCTTTGCCATTGGTATGGTTGATTCTTCGATGATGCCGGAGCTGGGCTACCTAGTCGATATACGTCACTCGGCCGTCTATGGCAGTGTCTATGCCCTGGGAGATGTGGCCTTCTGTGTTGGCTTTGCTGTCGGTCCAGCCCTGTCGGGTTCCCTTGTGAAAAGCATTGGGTTCGAATGGATGCTCTTTGGCATCGCCATACTCTGTTTCCTGTATGCGCCGCTCCTGACCATGCTCAAGAACCCACCGACCAGCGATGAGAAAAAGGTGCGTATGGCCAGAGAAGCTGCGGCTGCAGCTGCCGCTGCCGCTGCGGAAGCTGCCAACTCCAATTCGATTGGTCAGCTAACGGCAACGTGTCCATCTGTGTTGCACGATACTCCAATGAGTGCTGGCAGGACGAATGAGGCTTTCGAAAGTGAACGATTATAATTTAAGATTAACTCATGATTTAATTTATACGTTTAAAATATCTTGTTATTTGTATATTATTTCCTGATTGTAGTTTAATAGTTTCTTGTATGATATTTTTCAAGTTTACATTTTTAATAGTAATGTTTTATTATTTACATTTTGTGTAATTTTTAAACTTATTTGTACATTTTTTTACACTAATTTTAATAAGTAAACTGAGTATTTGCTTTTGTTTGCTGGATTTTATGTTAATAAATATAAATTGATTATTATTGTTAAATTCATTTTGAAAGTCATTTCCTTTGTTTAAAAAATATCCAATCTCTAACCTGATATATACCTCTTCACTCTTCCAGTCACTTATATATGGACGCGATCGATCCCAGGTACGTTATGTAACCTATCAAAACTACGATGACGACGAATAAATACTCGAAAACTAAACAAATTTCTTGGCAATGTCAGTACAAAATGACCAAAAATACAAAAAAAAAAATTTAATTAAAAAAAGCAAGAAAAAACCATGCAAAAAAAAAAGAAAAGAAAATACAACCAGAAATATCAATAATATCATATGAAATTGAGATGAAATTGTTATAATTGTTAAAAGTTAGAAATTATTTCGTGAAATATCCAAAGCTAAAAATCGTTCTAAAAATAATATCAATGAGTAACATCTAAAATGGACCAAAATCTTTTCATGTGTTGATCTCTGATCTAAGCCAAGAGACAGGCAAATTCCAAACTCTAATATCTAAAAAACTAACATATTCCATCAGGTAAAATTAATAATCAGATTATACAAACAGTCTTAATTGTTTTAATTAAATTTTAGATTGAAAATGTAGTTAGAAACCAGATCGATGATTTTGTAAAGTGTGCGACTCCATTCTTTTTGGGGTAGTTTAGAAAAGGTTGGATTTATTAATTGAATTGTCAACTTTGATTATTCAAAAAAATGAGTGCAGCAAACTTCTGTTCAAGTATGAAACGATATGAGTAAAATATGAAATGAATATTGAAATCAAAGTGTTTAAATCAAATCGAAATAGTTGCAATGGCCAAAGTTGCCATTTGCATTTTACTATTTAAAACTCTCAAAATGTGCAAGCGTACATTTTACTCCCAGAATGGAAGGTATTTGCATGTACAATTTAATAGTGTTGGAGTCTTCCATTGCATTGATTTACTGTGAATCCCAAAACTGACTAATCCTCATCATAATTTCATCGAATATTAATTTGTATTTTAATTATACATACGAAAAGATTGACAACCAGACCGATCTTATGGGGCTGCTACAGCGTCATTATAACTGATAAACAGATCTCTCTCCGAAGAGGACAATTTGCCAGTTATTCTGACGTTGTGTCAACCCCACAAAAGCTGACTTGGTGAATTTATAATCGCATCATTCGCAGATTATCCGCAAATACGTTGATGCTGAAATTGTAGGGCGACCCTTCCCGTTGGAAGCTGCCACAGCGACTCCCCTCCTGTCCAGCTTCTACTGGAGTATTCCGCAGCTTACTCATCGCGAATTGTCTATCTTGGTAGGGCGACTGTGATGTTGTCATGCGTATGGGCATATTGTTCAGTCGGGTATGTATCGTCTGATTGGAGTCAACTGGCTTCCTATTCACATTCAAATTGAGCAACTTGGGTTCGCTCATCTTCGCATTTTGCAGACTTCGCAGACTGTCATCACTTACACTTCCACACACATTGGCATTGTTATCTGAACTTGCCGAACTGCGGCTTTCGAGTTGCCTACTTGGTGATGCTGCTGAAGGTGCTGCGCTTATAGGCAACTGCACCACGTGGGGATTGGCTTTGGGCTGCCGTATATAAAGCGGCACCATGCTTGGCAAACGCTCTTTTGAAGCTAGTCTCTTTAAGACTGGAGCAGCTTTTGTTGTCAAGGGAATTGGAATTGGCTTTTGTGCTTCGGACCCTAGCTGCCCCCTCGCCAGCAATTGATCCCGACCACGTTCTTGTTCACGTAGCCGCTGTTGACTCTGCAGCTCCTGCTGACGCCCCGGATTTGCTACTGCCTCCTGTCGTTCGTTTAATAAGAAATCCCGTTTACAACTGGTTTTGGTCTGGGCAATGGGAAAATTGAATTTGGACAGCGTCTTGTCAATGACAAAAGTGTCAGAGCTGGGATTACGAGTTGGCTCTTTGTTGTCTGTCCCAATTTGAACACTCAAGCGGTTGTCCTGCTGTGCCTCCGTTTTCCGGCCATTTATATTAATGTTGATCGCAAAGCCGCTGGAACAGCTGGCGCTGAGTTTTTCCGATCTCTCAAAAGTGGACTTCCAACTGCTGGCGCCGGCACTTGCCTGTGTACCCTTTGAGCTGCTTCCACTCTGTCCTAAAGAACTAGCGCTCTGGTCAAGCCCCATCGCCCGATACTCTTCCCGATCACAACAGGTACGCAAAAACGGAAGTTTTGAAACTGCAGCAGGTGAACTGCTGGCAAGTTGGCTACGGCGTTGTGGTGCTTCTCTGTTATGGATACTATTCACCTTGCTTGTGGGTATGGTGGGCAAGCAACTGAAATCTTGCAGAAACTGGCGACGTCTGTGCTCAGCAAACGCTGTGGACGCTGGAGTTACTGCAGCGCCATGACTCATCTTTGTTATAAATTTCGGATTCTTATAGTAGGTCTCAAAAGTGGGACTCGGAATCGGACTCGGTTGCGTCGGCTGTGGTCGCTGATAGGACTGCATTGAATATTGTGGTTTCTCCGCATAGCGAAAATTGTACGATTGAATTTTGAATGGATCATTGTGGAAGACATCGATTGCCTGGCGGCGTGCGTAAATGCTGCTGAGTCCATCTGTCAATACGAAGACCTTGAAAATCGTTGCATTTAAAAAATTCCGAGTGTAAAATTTACTTACACAAACCACGACTCATGTTTTTCCTACTAATTTAGTTTCTTCCAATATTTGGGTCAAAGTGGTACAAAATAATTCTCAACAATCAACATTTATGATGATGTTTTTCAAAAATAATTTTAGTAGTCAAAAACTCAAATTTTTCTCAAGGTCGACTTTGTTCAACCGTAGAGCCCACAAAGTCAGTTTTTGGGACGCACAGTAAAACTCTTTTGGCAATGGGACGAAACATTTGTACTGCAATTTGGTTAAAAGTTAACCAACCTTCTTTAAACAAATCAATTTAAAAGATGATAATCTAATATTTGTTGAAACTAAATAATTGTTTATTGAATTAGTGGAAAAATTTAATTGTCTTTATATATATTAATTCTATATTTAAACATATATACATACATACACATATAAGTTAATAATCGTAAATTACATAAAAGATATCTGACACAATAAGGGAAATATTTAACATAAATCGAACTTTATCAACTAAATTATTATACAATTCTATGAATACAATCATGCGCGTAAAACTGTAAAAAGGAATTCGAGTAAATTAATAATAAAAGATCATTTGGATCAATTGGATATTTCCGCGAGACACTTGAATGGCTGCAAGTTTCTCTAAGCGTTGTAAAAACTACGTAAAATCCACTTGTTTGTTATTTTTTTTAAATTACGGAAAGTACCACCCAATGGGCATAATGTCAACATTTTTGCGCGCATTTCAAAATACAAATACAAATTTGATGGAAATCAATGTGTAAATAGGACAAGAGCAAAATGAAAGAGTTAAAAAGCAAACAATACTAGTTAATCGCAGGTATACAATGAGGTTATATATTTAAAAAAAAAAAAATCTGTACATATGCAACGCTGAAGTACTTGCTGATTATTATCGTTCTTTAATTGTTCTTTATAAACTTAACGCAATAAATAATATATATATATACAAAATGCACTGTACTAGCAGAACTTACACAGATAGAAGATATTAACGCTTGATGTATGTATTGTAACTTGCCACGCTTTTGAAGAATTGCAAAATGCAATCATGCACCATATAACCATTTAACCATTAACCACATAACTATAAATTATAAATTATGAATTCCCCAATCAATACTAATCAAGTTATGAAGTACAAAAGCATTGTGCAGGGTATTAAAAAAACAAACTGTTTCTCAAACAGCCACATAATTAAACAAAAAATATGTTATTATGCATTGGATATATATATTTTAGTTTTTTTCAGAAGTTGTTGTGCGTGTTAAAGACAGCTTATAAACGTTTTAACGTGCTCTAGCAATATATATATACTTGTGAAATAGACAATATAGCCAATATCTAAGTACATATGCATAACATAATATTGATACAAATATGTTCGGAGTTACGAATAATTACTACTCATGGAATAAAATTGGATGTCGTTAAACGTTAAATATTATTACAAATATTACAAAGTACACATGCAAACAAGAAATAAATAATTAATGAAAAATGCTGGTATGGGGTCAAACAAACTATAAAACAAGTAGCATATAAATATGTATCTGCAATAATATATATATATATATATATATTTAAATATATATATATACGTTTTGTGCACAGTATTACGTACACACATACTCATATACTCTCTCTCAAGTATTGAAATACCGCTAGAATAATTGAAATTTTTATAGCTTAGCGCGAGCATATTAGTCAAAACTTAAACGATCTTATTTACATATAAACTAAATACTATTACTTACTACACTTATATTAAACAAAAAAGAAACAATGGATTTAATTACTGTCACATTTTCTGCAACAACACCTAACATCAGACAAAACACTAACCTATAATTGGCTGCACTGCTAGTTGTAGGATCGTAATATAAGTATTATCATAAGCTAATGCTTAGGACATCACAGCATGGATGGATGTTGACCAAGGAGAACTCTACGGCAACTCTATGGGCTCCAATGAGGGAGACCGTGCGATATCGGATTCGTCATGCTGTTGTCCGACACCCGGGTATGCCGGATCGGACGACCTGTGGTCACGCCAAGATGATGGGACGGGGTTAGACGGTAACGGAACCAAAACCGCCCATCCCGACATGAAAAACTGAAATCACAGCTCTACAAGCGACCGAAAAAACCATTGATGGAGTCTACGGAATCGTCAGTCGACGTCTTTTTCCGAATAGTCCCAAACCGAATGACCTAGTGGATCTGATGGAGGCGGATAGTCCTTTTGGGCCCGACAGTGCAGCTGGACTATTTAGTTTATTTTTAATTATTATTAATAAATATAATAATTAAATAAATAAATTCACGTGGTTAGAACATGACAGAGTTTTATTTAAGGCTGCAAATAACACTTTTTCAAAAAAATTACTCAAATTGGTTTGAATTAAAAAAATTCATGGGACATGGTAAGTTAGAATCCCAAATACTTCTTCAATCAAAAATCAGTCAATGCTTATGGGTTTTTTTAAGAACCCAATCCAAAAAAATCGAGTCGAAATCACTTAATCCTTGTTTCTCGATAGTTAAAAAGGTGATTTGGTTGTCCCTTTTTTAAATACAATGTTTGACACAGCACTCGAAATAAACATGAAATTAAGAAGAATAAAAAGTTACCAAACAAATTTTCTAATAACTATCCATCTTATTGCTGTATAAATTTTCTGACTGTGCAATTTAGTGATGACTCTAAAACTGTACGACCAATTTTTTGTTCTTTGTGGTGGCTTCAACTATGAACTGCTTCGAAATTTAAAGCAGGTTTATTTTGTCGTCGAGTTTTGTCGTATTTTAACTGCTTAGTTGTCCATGAAGTTGAACAGTGAAACGAACTGCTTGATATTTTGTGATGCACTGCTTGAAAAATTACACATTTTAAATGCAGTTTAATGTACACTGAAAATTAATACATTATTTTGAAGGTAAGCAGTTCAGTTCAGTTCATTTGCTTGCATTCTGTTTTGAACTGCTTGAATTCAGAATGGAAGCTGAATTATTATTATTATTTAAACTGAATTATTGCAGATTTGTGCATTAAATTATTACAAATTGTTATTAATAATCATAGACAGGTAAACTGCTAGCACTTTTAACAGTTTAAGTAGACATAAGTATAAAATAAATTTTGAAAAAAGAAACAATCTTTCACAAGTTTGGATTAAATTACTAAAAACCATACAAAATAATATTATACAAATTTAGTGGCAATAATAACCAAGGCCAAACGGAGTTCATTTTTCTCTGATTTATGAGTCGGAAAATGACACTTTTTATGGGACAGCTCTAACAGAATCTGATGATCATGGTTTTCCCTAATATGATCCCAGTGCAGCACTTAGTACATTTTAAAATATGTGAAAAAAACCAACACAAATAAATTTAAAAAAATCTTAAATTTGTTGCTATTATCTTTGAGTTTTGTGCATTATGCATATATTTCATAAAACCAAAGCTCATTTGTCAGCTATAGTTTGTGCCATTTGTAAAGTTTTTAATAACAATAATTTGTGAATTACACCCATTATTCTCTGAGAAGATCACACAAATATGAGATATATTATTATTTTAGCCTTACAGGCCAAATTGGCTGATGAAAACCCTTATAGTATTTTGCTTGCTTTTTTTTATTATTATTTTAATATTTATGAAATATGCATTAAATATGTATGTATTTATGTATTCGAATAGTTGGCGAATTAAGCGGGAGCTGTCGATTAATCATCATAGTTGGGCTCTACAGTTTTCTGTGAAAAGTTCTGCAATCTTCCGCGATAAATCCAGGGCAACAAACGGTTCGACAAACGTTTCTTATAAATATAGGGATACATTTTTGGACACAACTCCATATGGCAGTTGGAACCGCTGCAGTTCATGCACTTGTTGCAGCTGCACACTTGACCCGGTGCACATCGAGTGGTATCATCGTCGGGGTAGCAGCTCTCATTCAATATCCGATAGCAAAAGTTCTTGGGACAGTCCCGTTCCATGGTCATGTAATACCCACCGCTGCAGTTCTCTGCTGGTGTTGGAGCATCTTGGCTGCATGACTCCTTGTACCCGAAATTGCTGTGGAAAAATATAAGTGCATTATTTACTTAGTATTTTACTTGACCAATTACAGCTTACATGGCGACACATTGATGCCAAATCGAAAGTATTATAATACAGTAGATAATTAGTCGGAGATTGCCAAAGCCATGTTGGATCTGTTGTAGGTTACGCATTTTCAGTGCGTTGCTTGAGCCAAGATAATTGCTTCTGCTAGCCATATTATTATTTTGGCATGCTTTTATACTCCAAATATACCCGCGATACTTAATTAGATTTAAATGTATGTGAATATATCATTGATTCATTAATGGAAAGCATCAAGTCTAGCTTATTCAATTGATAACCCATCCTCATCCTCTCGCTTCCCTCCAAATGTGCAATGAAGCTTGAGGCATTTGTGCGGCCATCCTGACAATGCCCCACGTAGTTCAATGCCAAATGCCATGCGGCAGAGATTTTAAATATTCAATGATTTTCGGAGTGGCAGCCTTTATAATTAAGATACACCAACAGGGTCAAGTGCAAGCAGATTTATGAATATTGATTCCAGTTCACGTTGACTAAAGCCATTTGTCTGAAGTGAACTGTTTAGGTCATTTTTTTTTTCGTTATTTGAATATGAACAGTGACATATTTTATAGTTGTTAATACATATTTATCTGTTTTGAAATGTTTCCCTTGAGAGAACTCTTGATATTTTTTTTTATTATTTGAACTTTGGCATTTGTTTTCAATAGTTTTCAGCGGTAAATTAAAAAAATTGCATATCAATTTTATTGGAAGGGTAAATGAAAAGTGTAACTGAATTTGTGTTAATGTATACATATACAAATGCGGTTTACATAATGTAATGTTTAAAAGTAATAATTAAAAATGATAGATTTTAAATTCTTATCCGTCATTTCATTAGCTCGGCGCGGCACTTGTTTTGAAATTCATCTTATCGATGGAGCGTCCTCTATTATCGTTAAGTTGCATGAAATCTGGAATAACTACGGCATCGTCCTTAAAATCATCATCGTTGGTAAACCTAAATTGGTAAGTATTATAAATTTAATTATTAATTTCAGATATGAGCATTTGTCGTTTCAAGCTTGCACGCTTTATTCGCCTCCCTAGAGGCCCTTGCAAACTGGGCAAATTTAAACGATGAATACAAATTAAAGAATCCTTTTAGCATCTGTTGTACTTCTTTTTCTCCAGTAATTATTTTCGTAAAGTCGGATAAATTAGCAGGAGAAAATGTAGTGACACACACTGTAAATAAGAAAATTAGAAACAATTTCTTTTCCTGTCCATCTCAAGATTCACATACCTCCAATTGAGATTATCAATTCCAGGTAATAAATGTTCAAGTTGCAAAATGAAGATGACCATTGGGATGAGTAAGTGACTGTGAAATTGTTTATCAAGGCAGTGAAAATGTAACCAGCCTCGCAAAATGATTACCATATAGCGAGCTAAAATGATATATGGTATTTAATTGCATTATTTCATGTGTACATGAACGAACTTACCTAGTTTAGCCCATTAGAGATACTTATGTTGCAATAGTACTTATGGGGGGGTTCATGACTTTTACAATGGGATAACGACCGAAATAGGTTGTTAAATGCCTCCATTTTGATTCCAATTTTAAAGCATTTTCAATTAGTTGTTGCCTCTCTTGCAAAGTTTCTATCACGTTGCGTTCATTAAGGCTGCCGTGTGAGAAAAAATTGTAATAAAAAATGTGGTTACCTATTTGCAGACTTACCAAACTCTACGTTAATGTCTACAACAGAACCTTGTGCGAATCCCAACAAACGCGCTCCAAAGAGGTAAGTTTTAATAGTGTTGTTTAGCAGTTTTCTCTGCAATAATTGCTGAAGCTCAAGCTGAAGGAATTCACCATATTCCCGCAAAATATTGGCCACGTGAACTTTCAGCAGGGAGCTCCGGCCATAATATATTTGAAACTATGCAAATATAGAACAATAGTGTATTTGACAGCAAAATAGTATGGATTCCAATTTCGACATAAAACTTACGCAGCGACATTTTTTTTTAGTAGAATAGTAGTAGAAATGTCAGCAGTTTTATAGCGTCGGCAAGCCAAATATCTACTTAACAGTAATCGGTGTAGAGTTGATAGCGATTAATTTCATAGCGAATAAACTATATCAAATTAAATCAATCGATTATAAATACAAACAATTTTTATTCGATTAGAATAGTAATTTTTAAATATGTTTAATTTCAATTGGTTTACAATTGATCAATAATAATATTAAATTTGGCTAGACATTAAATACAATAAAAATATAGATTACATATTTAAAGATTGTTTTCAGTGCAGATAATTTTCTAAATCTTTCTAATATATAATGTGACTATTATTAATGTAATTATAGACTGAGACTAATCTTTTAAAATTTGCTGACAAACACTCTTATCACCAAAACAACGCTCTAGCATTATAAATGCATAGGTGAACTGGAAATGTGAGATGTTCGTTGATTGCAGAATTCTTGCAGTATTCTCATTATTCAGTTGGCGGGCAGTTGAGCATCTGAGAAGCTGCGAATAGAAACACGTTCAAATGGCTGGCGACAAAGTTATTTTGGCCTACTCCGGTGGCCTCGATACGAGCTGCATACTCAAGTGGTTGCTGGAGCAGCGCTACGAGGTCATCTGCGTGCTGGCCGATGTGGGCCAGCAGGAGAACTTTGAGGCAGCAAGACAAAAGGCGCTTCAAATTGGCGCCAAGGAGGTATTCAAAATTACATCAATAATTATACCTATAAATAAACTAACAACAATATTGCAGGTAATTGTGGCTGATATCAAACGGAACTTTGTGGAGCAATACATTTGGCCAGCCATCCAGATGGGCCTGATCTATGAGGAGCGCTATCTGCTGGGCACATCGCTGGCCCGACCCTGCATCAGTGTAGCCCTGATTGAGGCTGCTAGGCGGTATGGTGCCAAGTACTTGGCTCATGGTGCCACCGGCAAGGGCAACGATCAGGTGCGCTTCGAGCTGTGCGCCTATGCACTCCAGCCGGATTTGAAGGTGAGCCCTTGAAAATTATTGACTTTATTTACTATCAAAAAATATGACATTTCTTTTCTGTTCATTTTTAATATCAAAAAACATTTTTAAAACATCTTTCTAAAATTCGGATTAATGAAATAAATTTATGCTGCTCACATTTAAATATATTCCTATTTTTTATTTGGTTGCAGATTATTGCGCCGTGGCGCGATTTGGAGTTCTGTCGCCGTTTTCAGGGCCGTCAGGATCTAATTGCCTATGCGCAGTACTATGGCATTGAGGTGACAGCCAAGCCAGCAACGCCCTGGAGCACTGATGCCAACATGCTGCACATTAGTTACGAGTCTGGTATTTTGGAGGATCCCAATATTGTGGCACCCAGCAGTCTCTACGAACTGACGCTCGATCCGCTCACCCAAGCGCCGCAGACGGCAAAGCGTGTGTGCATCCACTTTGTGCACGGTCTGCCCACCGTAGTCGAGGATTTGGGCAACAATCGGAACTACAGCACAGCATCGGATATGCTCAAGTTCCTCAATGATCTGGGCGGCTCATATGGCATCGGACGCATTGACATTGTAGAGAATCGTTATGTAGGCCTGAAATCACGAGGCGTCTATGAGACACCCGGTGGCACCATACTCTACACGGCCCACCAGGACCTAGAGGTGTTTGCTTTAGATCGTGAAGTTCTACGCACCAAGCAGCTGCTGCGTGATCGCATGTCCGATTATGTGTACAATGGCTTCTGGTTCAGTCCCGAGGCACTCTATGTGCGCCGTTGCATTGAGCTGTCGCAACAACATGTCACTGGCCAAGTAACTGTGGAACTTGCACCGGGCTACTGTCGGGCCATTGCCCGAAAGGCAGCACCCAATGCTGGTGCGCTCTATAACCAGCAGCTGGTCTCGATGGATGAGCACGGCGGGTATGTGCCGCAGGATGCCGGTGGCTTCATAGCCATTAATGCGGTGCGCATCCGCGAGCATGTGCGCGCCTTTGGTGCCTACAACACTGAACACATTCAGCCAAAATAGATGGCTTTCGAGTCAAGCCAAATCAACGAACCATCTAAATAAATACGGCTAAAAAGAACGTATTTCTTTTTTTTTTAACAGCGTGAAATTCAACGATGCAACTTCTAAAGCAAAGTTAGCATTAGTAAATTTCTGTAAACTTTCAACTAATAAACTTATTTTAATCAACAAAGTTTACAAAAAAAAAATGTGTTAGCTTTGTGTTTATTTCTGCTTAAAGCCATAAAAGCCGTCCTACACAGCTCGGAGAGAGGCAGTCTCTGTTAGGAGAAAGGCATTCTCAGCAAGGCCTTTGAGAATAGAGAGAATTGTGAGAGCTGTTTGTCAAAGGAGGAAAACGCTCACGAAGACAAAGAGGATAAGTTGAATGTTGTTAAACTACTAATTATATTAAATTATCATTATATTCGTGCCACTATTAACTGTTATAAATTAACCCTCTATGTTACTACATTAAATATTATGAAAATCATTCATTTCAGAAAAAATAAATTTATTAATTGGTACTCTTTTCGTATTTATTAAAACAAGCTTAACTGAGTTATTTCTAAGACAGCTGCCAAATACTAGGCCATAAGCCATAATTTGAGGGCAACTTAATAGAATTTAAATAAAATATGCAGATGAAACTGATTATTTTATTTACTTGATATAATTTGCCTGACGCCTGCAGAACTGAAATCTGCTTAGTTATATAATTTTATCGTTGACTCAATATATATTCGATATAGCAATAATTGAATACAATCGATGTATATATATATATATTAACACACACATACACATATACAGATATGAATGTTTGTCATCTGTATCTGAAACATAGTAGAAGCAATTGCAAATATCCAATGCTAGAATTCCCAATTGCGTTAATCTTGTTTCCGTAGCTGCCAAATCAAAAGAATCTCGACAGGATGCTGGCGACCAATTCGGGCGTTTGGGATTTTTTTTTTTTGCTGTGAGCGGTATTTGGGGAGTTATGCTTATTTGCACCAGCAAATCAATGCAAAAACTAATATTGTTACAACAAATAAAGACGAAACAAACTCAAGAGTCACAAGCAGCTGTGCATATGCTGTATGTCTGATTGTCTATATATAAAATAATGTAATAAATACGTGCGTTTGCTCAGCAACAGTGGTCAGATAGATTGTTAGACATATAGACATATATATATGTATATACGCTACGACGAAGATTCCATTCCCTGGCTATTCAATATTGACATACTATTTGCAATACAAGTCTAAGCAAACAATCTCAGAATCTCTCATCACATTTTTTTTATTATTCATGTTTATTAAACACATTCCAAGCACATGAATAGATTAAGCATTGAGTGAAAGATTGTACGTCTGCTAAGAACTTTTACTCTATTATTTCACTTATTTCAATTTATATTATATATATTTCCCCTGTGCAGTGTTCCCATTTAGAGATTGTATTTAGAATGCTATTATGCTGCATATGTTGAGAATGTGTCTGCTTACAAAGATTCAGTTGCTGTATCAGTTTCAGTTTTAGTCAAGAGCTCCAACCTCAGTGACCATCTCTGTTGCCACACCAAACTGTGCCGGCCATCCATCTATCCCAAGCATCTATCTATCCATCACACCGATGACAGCACCTAATGTTTGTTGTTGCTCCTGTTTGTTCTGGTGCTGTTGGGTTTCGGGTGGGACACGATCAGACATCAGACATCGTTGACATTTTAACTTTGTGTGTGTTGAATGACAAAAAATATTGTGAGTAAAAAAAATATTGCCCTATGACACAAAAAGTTGTTTGAAAAAGTTAAGCACTCGGTTTTGTGGGATTGTTGGCGAGCTTCAAAGGATATGTCCAACTTTCATAGCTCTCCAGTTGATTTGTTTCGTTTTTAGCCTTTTATATGTTGTTAACTTTTATTGAATTTAATAAGTTTAATCATGGAATAACCTCATCAAAGTCAAACATAATTACAAAGGGTTTTTTGTGCGAATATAAGTAACATGCCTGAGTGACGGAACAAACTAATTTTATATTCTGGTAAAACAATAATTCATAAGAGAACATTTTTTGCGATGGGTCCGTTGCTTTGTGAACTATACAAAATATGCTCGAATATTTTGGGTTCAGCTCTTAAGGAGTATTTTTATCAATATACACAAAATTAAGTTCTTTAAATATATAAAATGGCAATTAAAAGACTTTAATACTTGTGTGCCAAATGTGAATTAATTAATATTTAGTTACCTGAATTTAATTCACGGGCTCATTAGTTGGCAAAGACAGGTATTTTCGGAACACGAGTTATGAAATGGAAAAAGTAAAGTATTCATTATGAAAAAAAATCTTATTAATTTCTGGACTTTACTGAATACGATAAAAGTTTCTGCTAACTACAAAAAATGCGCTATTTGCTGCGATGCCATTGCACCCGAATGGCAAACTTGGCAACTAGCAACAATTTATCGCCGTGCTGCAACGCCCAATACTACAGTAAACATAAATTTATTTATGAGCCCGTGACGTTGCAAGCCCCACCGCCGCCTCCCCCATTCTTGTGGCATTTAGGTCTGGCCGGAGCTTACGTTGCGCTGCGCCCCCCCGCAGTTGTTGGACACCAGCTCGTCCGTCTAGCAGCTACTTCCGCCGCGCTTGCAAATTGCTTGAGGGTAAATTTTAATTATTCCTCATTGTTTTGATAGCAACGCGTGCAACTCCCTCTCCCTCTCTCTTTTTCACTCCCCTTTCTCTGTCTTTCTCTTGCTCATAAGTCGGGTATTTGGCACAGCTGCATGGTGCGACTCTTCAGCTCTTCCAACGCCTTCAGCAACAACAACAACAACAACAACTACTAATGCCGCACTACGACCCCCGTCCTCGTCCATTTGAATTTGACTAGCCATCTACCTACCTCCCCTTGCCCCTCGCCCAGGCACTCTCTCTCTCCCTTTACGCGCTGACAACTGGCTCAGAGATGGCGGCGAAGTGGCGTGGGTGCCATTGCTGACCTAGTCGCAAAAACAATTATTCTTTTGTGCCACTCCAAGCTCATTCTTGCCACAGCTTAGCTGAGGATTCTACTTAAAAAAAAAACCACCAACTTCATGTTCATTTTTGGCTCGTTAAGATAAGAGTTGTCTTGCCTTTATGTTAGATATATAACAAATTGTGGCTTCATATTTCAAAAATCTTGTTTCATCTAACAAACATTTAACACTAAATTAAAAAAAACTCATTGTTTGATATATTTGTTGATGGGTAATTAAAAGTTGTTCTTTCTGGCTCTGACAAAGTCGAATAAAAGTGTTTTTTTTTTAAGTATATATATAGTATTTTTCAGGTGAAATCGTATTGTGGTATAACAAAGTGTCAAGCTAAGTGCAATTTCAGCAAAGGGCTTAATGTACACTTGGAGCTGTGGTGTCCCCATGGGTCGCTTTTTTGTGCAACTTGTGTTGCAAGTATTCGTAATTAAATAGAAGGCGCAATTACATCTTCTCCTTACTTAGCTAAAAATAGTTTCGTTGACATTTTGTGCCGGCTTTTGCCTTATTTTCCTTTGCGTCAAAAAGGGCCTTCAAATTGGGCAGTTAGGTTGAGTAGGATGCGGACTGAGTTTTATTATTGAAATTTGTTTGCGTTGACTTTGTAGTTTGTTGTTGGCGCTGCTTTTGGCAGCGCATCCCTTTTTGTAATTAAATGCAGATGAAACTCAAAATCAGGTCACTCTGCCCCCCCCCACCCGTTTGTGCCTCTTGTTCCAAAAAACTTCACTTGCAAATTCATTTTTATAAATAGCTTTAGAAATTATTACACTTGCTGCCTGCTGATAAATTTTTGGCCTGGTCGCAGCTGTAACTAACGTTATTTGGCAAGTCTTCCATTTGCTGGCTGTGATTGGTCTTTTTTGGGCCGGGCGATATTAATTAATTTGCCAACTCACAGAAAAGGACTCAGGTGAGTAATTGGATACTTCTTTCATTTCTCTACTCAGTGCTACCAAAGTGCTTTACATATTGTTCGAGAGCTATTGAACTATAATAAAATTGCCATGGCCATAATTTAAAAAAAAAAAAATACACAACTCTGGAATAACTTTACCAACAGTTTAGGGCCAAAGTTTTGTTTTGAATTCCTTGCAAAAGTAGCAAAGACTTGCAGCAAGTTGCAACTTCGACCAATGTGATGTGCAGTTAGGCATATATTTTGTATATTAATACGCTTATGCACCTCAATGCGTAGGCAAATCAAAATGAACAGTTTTAAATGTTGTTGCAACATTCTTCGATCGATGTCTGCGTAACTTGAACAAATTTGTTCTGGAAATTAAGAATTTTATTACAATATTTTAAGCTCTGATATTAATGGTAACCAATTATATCGGACAGATAAAAAACTAGATATATATACTAGCAGGACAGACGAAATTTATAGTATCAATTTTTGGCTATACACACAGTGGTCTGTGACCCGGTATCGAATGGTATTTCTTATCGAATGAGAGTATTTCGCAGTCGGCTATCATTTTTTGCATCTCAAAAAATAGTTAAACCTCTTATCTATGGTAAAATTTTTGTAGTGTTTAGAAATAATTAATAAGTTGAGTTTAGTATACAAGTTTTTTTTACTCGGAAAACTTTGTTAAAAGTCCTTGGTACACAAGTCAGTAAAAATATGCTTCTTTTTTTAAATAAAAGGTTAAAATATTTCATTTTATTTAGCAGCTACTTAGGCTTTTCTTCGAAAAATAAATTTTCAATGTAATTCTCAAAATTGACTCGGCTTTTTACCTGAGGCTACATTAACTGCTGTTGAAAATAATAATAGAATGATAGAATAGGTAAATAAGTTAAAACACAATTTTGTAGATAGCCATGCAGCTTGGCCTGACGTGGGCCTGGTTGCTGTTGTTGGGCGTTGCTGCAGCAACTGTGGAACGTGGAACGTGGCAGATTATGCCGTCTTATCACCTGTAATTCCTTATTGGCAATCAAAAGTTTAGCGCATGGACCACGAACTGTCCGGCCGTGGAGCACTCTGGACTCGGCAGCACAATATTATCGCATTTTCTAGTTTCAATAAAAAGCAAAATCTGTGCATGCAGCCAAACTTTTAATTTTATTGGTAAACTTGCCGAGGTTTTAAAACGCGACCAGCCCCGCATCCGCTTGACTGGATACCAGCTGGGCAACGTGGAGCATCAATTGACGGCCACCGATTCTCAGTCAATATGTATATATATAAATATATATATATAGCGGATGTACCGACTTTATAAGCAATCGAAAAGTTTGAAGCTGTTTTTCTGCTGCTTCCCATAGTGGTAAAAGTTGTGAAAGATATTTTTAGTTTTAGGCGGAAACAATTACATTACAAACCGAAGATCTTAAGAAATCGACAAATTTAATTAGTTTTATCTATATTTAAAACAAACTTAGAAACACAAGTCAGCTGTAAGTACTGGTTTTAAATATTATAATATTTGCCAAGCATGTTTTTAAAAATGGAAACCCATAAACTGTTTATTTGCATTTTCAAAAAAATTTATAAGAATTAAGTACAGAAATTTTTCATGATTTATTTAGACTGAGAACTGCAACCAAATATTGTTTGAGTATTGTGCAGATTTGATGGGATTACCTGCTGGAATAAAGCTTTATAATTGATTATACATTTCTGAGAAAGAGCAGTTTTTGTTCTAATTTTCAAATTTAGTTCATGCTCGATTGAAAGATACTTAACTAAACAAGTACTCCTCTGGCCAATTTCCGCTCCCTGCTTCGTTGGGGGGCGCATCTAATAACTTTGATTGCTCTTTCCTTCTCACACAGCTGTAGCAGTTGCAGGCAGCTCTTCTGTGGCTATATATACTAATTAAGTATACAAAATAGAAAAGAAATAGAAAATAAAAGTATAACTCGGTATAAATGACTCAACAATGCCGTTTCGAGCAGCTACAGCTCCTTATGTTTTGTGCCTTTGTTTTGTGCAACTGGAATTAAAACTAAGCACTTCAGAGCACACAACGCGCATAAGGAGCAGGCAGAGCAGAGGTGGGAGTGATGAGGAGTGGGGGAGTGGGCAGTGGGGTTTGCGGCAACGAGCAGCAGCTATACTGTTGCTTTGGCCAAGGCACAAAATATACTTCAAAAAACGTAAAATTGAAATTTTAATTGCAACTGCAACTGATTCGAAAAAGCTCTTTGTTTTCAACCATTGCTAGCAGTGCACCACCAGGAAGGGTGCAGCACCCGGAGATGGAGCAGAAGTGGAGCAGGTACTACAGTTCCACAAAAGTTGCAGTTATTTTCATGTCCGTTGGCATTTGCCGTTCTGTTGTCTTCCAAAAGCTGCTACTAATTACGGTCTTAACTTGCTCAATACTTGTCAAACAATATTTACTCAGTAAACGTTTTGGCTCTTAAGAAATTAAATACGGGGAGCACCTCCTGCAATCGTCCTTATTTTGCTGCTTAATTGTTGCCATCTTTGCTTTGTATTTGTTGGTCAAAATAAAAAACAAGGGAGCTGCTCTCTATAGCATTTCTGTCCACTCCATTCATGTGCCGATTAACAACCGAACTGGATATGAACTGGGACACCACAGCAGAGTGAGCGCGGTTTCGGTTGTGCGCTTCCAGGAACTGCATCTGACTGCATCGTGTGTGCGTGTCTGTGCATGCCCGAATCCTTGCCAAGTGCATGTGGCATGCCGGATGTTGCGACATTTTTGGAAAGCGCACAAAAATTTCAACATTTTTACAAAAGTCACATTGGATATGCGCGCCGATAGCATTTTGTGTGCGCTCCACATTTTTTCAACTGCACTTTTGGTCAGTCGAATTTGTGTTTATTTATTTTTTCGTTTCTTTTTTTGCTAAATATTCAAATAGTTGGCTCGTCCCTATATGCCATTGTATTTGACATTCTAAATCAATCCGTTTGTTGGGCTCAAAGGGGCGAATCTGTGATGGCTTTGTGTCGCTATATATATATATATATATATAGATATGGGATGTGTTTAAGAGATTTATTCAAGCTTTTGCTTTTTGTTAGTTCTCAATTGTCTGCGAATTAATCCTAAATTCGAGAGTTTTCCAATTTGATTCACCTGCGTTTGTAGTTGAATATTTCGTAGGACTTTCAAGTAAAAAATTTGAATTTTCTTTGTAGGTTATGAAAATGTTTCGAATAATACGAATTTAATGCAGACTTCATGTTTCTTGTTTAGTTTTCATTTAGGAAACTTCAGCTTATTAAAGCGAGTAAAAAGCCATAAACAAATGTAATCAAAGCAATTAAAACGTAACCTCAGAAACCGTCTCTGTCCCTCTCTCTCTCTCTCTCTCTCTCTCTCTCTCTCTCTCTCTCTCTCTAATTTTCATTTAGATACACAAGTGTAATATTTAGAAGCAGAGCTCCATCTTTTAGTCCCATTTGCCCTTTCCATTTCCCGTCTGTTTTATCGAAGACACAACTTGAATATGTGAAATTATTTTTAAGCACGAGGTGGCTGTAAATTGCACAAAAGCCAATTGTGAGAATTTGGAAATTGTTTTGTGCGCAGCAACAGCAACAACAGCAAAATCAGCAACAACAACAATAACAACAACAACAACCACAACAAGATTGTAGTGTTTCAAAGCTTGCACTATAAGGGCAATCAGGATGAGCATAAAACAGGAGGATATAGCGATACGCACACACAGAGAGAGTGAGAGAGAGAGGGAGAGCGAGAGAGAGAGAGAGATAGTAAAATATACTTTGGATGTTGCCCCATTTCGATGGTAACATCCAAAGTCGCAGCTTGTTGAAGATGCAGTTGGAGCAGGAGTTGCACAAGCAGCAAAGGCAACATGACAACAGCAACGGATTTGGATTGCTTGTGTGTGTCCCATGTGAAGTGCGTGTGTGTGTGTGCAATGTGTGTGTGTGCAATGTGTGTAAAAGGCACACACACACTTCGGGCTTGTGGTTTTGGGAGAAAGCAGCAGCAGAAGTGCTACTTGCATGCAACTGATTGCAAAGGATTTTATGGTTGCCCTCCATGCTGCTGTTGTTGCTGCTATTACGCTGACGATGGCGACAATGCAAAAATACACACAACACAACTTGCAACCGATCGTAGCAGCAGCAGCAGCAGCACCACCACCACCAGCAAGAGGCAAAGGCAGCTGATGCAACGCTCTTTAGTGCAGTTGTTTGCCTTGGCAACTTAAAGGGTCGCGGGGTAGATGTGGAGTGTTGTGGGGGCATTGCTTGTTGCCACATAAGGTGTCGCTGCAGTGCCAAAACATGAGCCCATGACAGCAGCACCAGCAGCAACAGCAGCAGCAGCCGAAGTAGCCGTAAAATGCAAACATCAGCATTACATGCGGCAATTGCTGCTGCGGATTTGCAGTTTAATGTCGATGCCATCGAAATGGAATCCGAGACGGAGACGGAGACGGAGACAGCAACATAGCTGGAGACGGCAGGCACTGTTGTTGGCTTTGCGGGTATGTTTCGGAGGGATGTGGTCTGCTATACTGCTGCTGGAGCAACTGAGCCACTGAGTCCAGATTAGCATAGGCAAATGCGGCACTGTGTTTGCAGCTTAGCAATAAGCCGATATTTTGAAGGACAATTCGACTGGTCGCTTAATGGCTTTAGGGCTTAAATTGAATAATCAACTTATGCGCTTTATTGCTTTAGCACTTTAAATGGGATATTTTATGCGCTGCTTTGAAATATAATCTAGAAAAAATTACATTTTTTTTATCACTTTCTGCAGCAGTAATTGGCTGTTGTTTAAAATCGATCAATTGATATTTACATCGAGTAACTTTCGGTTACACAATGACAACGTTGCGGAAAATCAAAAGAATTCACGTGTCACAAATGAATACTGTTCCTCTTTTGTTGCAGATCCAACTGCCTGTGGCAACCACCCCCCTCCCCCTCCCACCAAAACAGGTCCTTCTCTGATGTTGTTTCTTTTATCAAACACATTGATTTGATTTCAAAGCTTGCAAGGCATTTACATTTGCCCGCACATCGCACATCGGGTTGTGTGTGCTCGTTAACAAAAGATACTTACATGTGTATACATATGTGTATCTAACAGATACTCGCCGAGATTCGCCTTTGTGTTTTTGGTGGCACGTTTCTGTTTCGCTTTTGCTTGGTTAGATTTAAATGCCGAAATTTCAATGCTGTACACATCACATCACCGCCCCCAAGGACATATGACATGTACATTTCTTTTTTATCCTTCTTCTGCAACAATATCAGTGTATCTAACTCTATGTGCGGTCGGAGGGGTGGTGAGAGGGGCACACGTGAAAGTGTAATCACTTGTACTTAATATGCAGATGATGAGAATGTGACAATCAAAATGATTCCAGGTCGCTGCCAGACACTCGCTGACTCTCTATGCGTATTCTTGGAGGGATGACGTTATGGCAATCTGATTATTATTATCATCGTTAGAAGTAATGCCATCCCAGACCAGCGCATGTGAATCGGATTTCCCTGCTCTGGTTTCCTATAGCCATCAGCGCATTAGGCGCCTGCTTTGGAGCACTTTGAATTCTAAAGAGGTAATTTGTATTTATTTTTATGATATGAATTGTTGAATATGTTGATGCATCTATCTATGTTGCCAAAGAAAACTGAATATTCAATATGTGATTTATAAAAATTATTTTATTGATTTCCCATTTCACGAACAATAGATTTAAATCAACTTACGTAATCTATATGCAAATGTAATGTTGTCAATTTTAATAAATTGTAGTTTAAAAACAAAATAAATTTTTTCTTATTTATTAGTGAACTGTTTAATGTCATCATTTTATTTACTGCTGAAGAAAAAGCCAAACAATTACACACAAACTGCACACACAAAAGTTGTTCATAAAAAGTAACTGCATGGAACGTGTGTGATGTGGTTGTGTTTGATATGGTTATGTGTGTGTGTGTGTGTTAAGAATACAAATGTGAGAAAAACTATTTTTATTTACTTTTTTTTTTTTAAGGAAAATCCACTCACAATGCGAAGCGCATAAGGCCGAAAAAACTGTTGATGAAACTGCAGAAACACGCGCAGCCTCCTCCTTTCCACTTAAATGCAACAGGAGTCGGCTGTTAATGCAGAGGAGCCCACACACAAGCAACAAAAAAAAAAACCCACAACTATAAAAAAATAACTCTTGAAGGCAAGTGGTGAGCTCGTCATGAACTGAAGCTGGAGCTGGAGTTCTGGTCAGTGGTCCTCAAAACGCGCGAGGTCGCATTCATCACGTCAAGATTTACAGACGACTGCACGTCGCGGTCATTGTGTGGCAGTTGGAGCATTCCATATTTTCCTTTCAGCGTTTTATTTTGTTATTATTTTCTCTTTTTTTTACTACCTAATGAGGCATGTCGTTGACTGTGCTTTTGCTCTTGCCACAGCATTCAATGGACAGCTCCTCCGCCGGACATGCGCTTTAAACTGACTGCGAAATTGTGCAAAATTCAATTTACGAGCAGACAATTTGCTTGAGCACATTTCACTTTTGTTACTCCTTCCCACAGTTGTGGGAAAACAGAACTTTGCATATGACCAGGTCAAAATTCGTGAAGTGCACACGATCGGAATTAATTTGAAACACGTGTGAAGTTTGCGTACTCAAATTTAAAATTATTTTAATGTGGTTAACAAATTTTTCATGCCTTTTCTGTAAAATAATTAGCACACCCTAAATAGTTATTTTTTATGTTAATAATAACTTCAATTGACACATATATATATATATATAGTTTTACTAGTCTACTTTTGATTATATTATGTATATTTAATAACACATTTGTGCATCATATCATAGCTCAAACTCATTTTTAAAAACTTTGCAGCACTTCAATTCAATTCACCAAATTTAATTAAAAATTTTCGTATTATGTTTTGCTTGCAGCAAGTTTTGGGGCAATGGAATTGAATGTTTTAACTGCCAAGCGTTCACATACATGTGTTGCCGGGTTTAATTGCTTTATAAAGCCGCAACACAAATGCTGCCTGCTCAGCAATGCCTACAGAGGAACACAAACAAAGAAATACACAGACTGCACCATTATGGTATTTAGCAAAGGAGTTGAACATGACGGCGGCAACAAACAAATACACACAAAACAACTACACACACACACAGAAACACACACACACACAAACACACACATACACAAAACATGAGAAGACAACAGCTCGAAAGGCAATTTTAACTTTTCCGTACACTTCATAGAAAAGTAATTCACATTGTGATGTAAAAGAATCCGCCGAAAAGCCCATTTAACACACTTGTGTCCTTTATATAGTGGGCTCTGAAAGGACTGCGCATATGCTGCCATTATCTCATTGTGCGGTTCCCTCACTATGCCCCTTTTAACGAGGCCAAGAACACTTATATTAAACCCACGACTTGATGAAGATGATAATCTGTACATACATTTCATATCATTTTGTCATACAATGACATCGAAAAGAAATAAATAAATATAATTTGCACAACCATCATAATTGTCGAAATATCCCGTTCCTATCTCTTAGTCCTGCGAGTCACAGTCTGACTTGTTTTTTATTTTTTTAGAGCTCTGACATTCAAATTATCAGCAATTTACAATTAAATTGACTTAATCTTGATCTTGATTGGGAAACAACGTTGCAATATTTGTGCAAAATGCAATTACAGTTATATCAGAGGCATCTGGAAATATTTGACCCAAGAATTCCAAAAGTGCTGGCTGTTTAACAACAACCTCATAATATTCCTCATAAGAGATAACTCCATCCTTGTCCAAATCAAATTTAGTAAATATAAACTCCGTCATATCCTGGAAAAAAAAGTATCGAATCTGATATATGGAATATATAGTGTATATAGCAGACATACCGCTTGCAACTCTTTAACCTCATCGTCATCTTCACCAACAAAAAAATTAGTAATGGCCGCGCCAACAGTTTCACGATTAAGCACACCGGAAGTAGTATAAACCTGATAAATGATATATATAAAAATTTCAGACATAATTCATATTTTATATATATATATGTGTACGACCTTATAGGCGAACTGCATGCGCTCCTCCAGGTTCTTGCTCAAGAACACCTGGAACAGTTTCATCCAGGCCTCCGGGCCGACATGGTTCACATCTACCGTTATGTTTAAGAGTATTCGCTCTATAATGTCCACATCGAGGATCCGAAAGACTACTAGAAACAAATTGTAAACCTGCTTCTTCTTCATCAGCTTTACCGAAGGCCCATTTATCCGCACGAATTTGTAGTAGACGATGAGGAGGCAGATAACTTCAGTGTTGGTAAACTCCGTCGTGGCGGTAAACTGTTTGATCAAACTACTGTAGAGTGTCAAAAATTTTGTATTGCCCATATCATCCATCGTAGTATCTATGCGATTCATCTTGTTGACCTTTAATAATATTTGTGTTTTTATTAAATTGTACTTTATGTTTGTAGTGTGCCTAAGTGATTATTGATAAAAACATATATCATTTGAACTTTTCTAACACTGGCCTACTGAAAAACTTATTTTAGTACTAATCCAGTTCGGCTCACAATATTATCAAGTTCTGACAAATAAAGAAAGACGTGGAGAGATTTACTTTGGATATAATGTATTAAGGTATAAAATATAAAAATATCTTAAATTCTTGGAGACATAAATTCAAACAATTTGTCATGCTTAAGAAATTGTCCTTAAAAATGCCAAATACAAAATGTATCAATCAAAACTGTATGGTAAGTGCAATAAAAATCCTTTGCCTTTGGTATCCTTGCCTGAATGTGTAAATGTGGTGTGTGTGTGAGTGTGTGTGTGTGTGTGTGAGTGGGTGTTGTGGTCTTGTGTGCTGTGGTGGTGTTGTAAATCCGCTAACACTCCGCGTTGTCAACTTGCCGACATTAAGGCGCGTGAATCTTTTTTTTATTGTTATGCTGCCGTGTTGTGGGGTTTGTGCCAAGAGTGGTTTAGGGGAGGGGGGGGGGAATTGGGTAGATAAAGGGGAGCGGCGTATGTTGTAAAGCCGCATGTACGACAGCATGTGTGGCATACAATTACAAGAGCCGATCCCGAAAGAATGGCAACATTTGTTACCCAAAACAAAATGGCTGCACGACCATTTCCGCTGATTTCCAGATGAACTCATCTGCGTCCTTTGCTGCCTTTCCGTGCTTGGCGCCTGGCATGGATTATTATATTCGCATTTCTCATGCGCACAGCTTTAAACATTTTTACATTGAAATATGTATTTTGAAAACAAAAGGGGCAACACACATGCACATGTGTGTGTGGGTCTGTGTGTGTGAGTGTGTGTGTGTGTGTGTGTAGCACAGCATAAGGACTCTGATGTATTTTTTATGTCTTTGCTTCGGTTTTATTGCCTTTAAATTGCGCTCGTTACATTTTGCTTTTGTAATAGGCGGGGTAGCGGCAGCCACGCCTTTCGGGCAAGGCTCTTAAATACTTGCAAGCAGACAAAAGTCTCGAAGAATGTGGATTATTTCAAATCATCTATGGGCAAACGCCAAATAAAAGTAAAATGTCTACGTTTTTAGTATACAACTCATCCAGCGAATATTTTAAATCTTTTTGTCTTTATAACTGTATTATATATCTATATATCTATCTTTAACTCTGCAGGCTATGCATCAAAGCTACTCATACAATCATTGCTATATAATTTTGTGGCATCTGTGGCCATTTTTTAAACATGCAAAGTCAGTTTGAGTAACAGCAGAGGTGGCAATGATTTAAAAAATTATAATGGGATAATAATAATAATAATAATAACTTAGTAAGTCTGCTTGCTCTAAAAGTTAGTAAAGCTCATTCAAAAATCAAAAATTATTTTAGTGAATAAATAAATGATGTATCGAAGTTCGCTTAACTGAGTATGAAATGCGCTTGTCCGTTAATCGCAATGGTTGCATGCCACAAACCGAGCCTGTCAGGTGCACGTTCAATTATTCTGTTTATGGCCAGCATATTGCACTCAACCTAATTATACATATACTGCAAGTATGCCAACTCGATATATGTGGTACTTGTGATTGTAGTTTAGTTGATTCATTCATTGGTTGCATGAATATAATCTTGACTACCGCTTCGATTGTGGCAGAGTCGGTTAAGAGTTGCTTATTAGCCATACATTCAAGCATTTAATTAAAACGCGTTTCTCAACAATGGAAACCAACATTCACTATTGGAATGGAATTGCGTGTATTATGCATATTTAGCCACTTAACAATTATTACACATGGCAAACTTTATCTGTAAATTGAAATTATTGAACTTAAGCTGAGTTCACTTTAAGAGACTGAAATGGGCATTCAAACTATGTTCTACTTTTATATAAAAAAAAGGCATTCAGCAAATAAGCAATAATTTTATTCATATTTATTTATTCATATAAATTATTCGATTTTATCAGTGTTTCAATAACTATGACTGCATTAGGCAATGCTATAATTTTGGTATTTAGAACACGTCCAGCAAATGAGTGGAACGCAATTAATTATCGTTGATATTAAGCATGAAATTTGTACTTGTGGCAGTTGTGAGTGGAATTGAGTTAACGTTCTTGTCAATGATCTGGGCCACGTTGACCAGGACTCGGCTCAGCTGTGGACTTAACTATTTGCAGTTGCGGCATTCGTGTGGCTGCCTGCGTCATTATGCTCATTATAAAGCGCATTCTCTGAATTATATGGCCAGACGACCAAAGGCATCTCTGCCATTAATGGACCCATTGCCATCCAATGACCGTTTGATGAATTACATTAGGGCATGTGAGTAATTATAATCAATTAAGATGCTCGTTTCACAGTACGTGCAACGACATGTACAGTGCTCAAAATAGAATTAGGAGAACGGAATGTAATTTAAAGAATTTTTAATAAAACCAGTTTATAATTGTATATCATGAAAAATGTAGTAAAATCTTAGTAATTAATACGACGATAATATATAATATATTCAATAATTCTGAGATAATTTTAAAACAAAACTTTGAATGATTTCCAAGACTTAATTTTGATTATTTTTAATGGAAGTAAAGTAGTCATTTCAACATACCTAACATTTATTTTAATATTTTTTTTTTAAACAAAAAAGTTAAAATTTTTAATAAAATTCAATTACAATCAACATTTTCAACAAAACGAAAATGCAACTATAAATATCACAATATTTCGTATTTACTATTAATATGTTCCTTACTTGCCAAAAGTGCACTTTTGATTATCTCTCACCTATTTGGTCATCAAATGAATGATTACCGCACTAAATGCACAATCCTCAATTAATCCCCTTGAGTAAGACAAAAGCCTCTACTTATGGGTTCGTGGAGCGACAATCAATAGCCCATTCAGTTTGTAAAGCAAACATGCAATTTGGCTTAAGATACAATGTAAACTGTGCGGAAAAGTTAAACTCAACTTTGGCGAGTTGCTATTTTCGATTAAAATTCCAGTTGGCGATTCAATTAAACACTAATTAAAAGACAGTTTTCCCGCAGCTCGTTGCTCGTTGCTGAGCAAACCTTTGACAAGTCCCTATTGCCAATCTCGGTCTCAGCCAGTGCTCGGGGTACACACGCTTCACTCCTCATAGTACTCACTGCTGTAAGTGCTCTTGCCACAGCTCATCTGGCAGCTCCGCAAAGGATGCCAACAAAAAAAAAAAGAGCTGCCAACAGGATAAGGCAAGTCGACAAATGCGCTGCAGCAGTGATAAATGTAGGCGGCTGCAGGGTGTGGCGCTATAATTGTCATAATGGAAAAAAAAACAGAGAATAATGTTGCAAAGGAAGCAAAGTCAAAGGCAACGTTTTTGCTGTAGTAAGCCAGTTTTCCCTTTTTTACTCTTTTCCCCCTATGTTTTTTTTTTTTGTTGTTTTTTTTTGGCTGCCTAAACTCAATGCGAGTGGGTTAATTTTTTGCTCAAGTGTAGGAACGAGCGATATTATCTTTTCTTTTGCCTTATCTCGGTCAAAGTAAATGTTGTGCCTGTGCCCGGAATAATTTTGTAAAAAACTCAAGCGCTTAAAATGTGCTTAGTTTTTGGTATACTTCAATTTAGTTAATGTGGGAAGGAGTAGTACTTATAAATATTATATGTGCTACTTGTGAACATATTATTAACTAACTGTCCAACTAGTGCCTAATTACATTAAAAAGTTCGTTGAGCAATTTAATTGATATATATGATATATAATAATTTATTCAACTTAACATGCCGCCGCATTGATAACTATCAATTACCAATAACAAAATAAATTCACAATTTTATATATATATTCAATTTAACATTCTTCATAGCCGCAGCATTAATAAGAATCAATAACCAATATCAACATAGATTAACAGTTTCATATATTTTTAATCAGGCATTTATATATATATCCTAATATAATATTAACCATTTTTACAAACTTCATTAAGACGTATTTAGCGCATTTGCTAGTCGAGTTTACTGACTGCGCTTGCGGGGTTTCCCAAGTCGTTGTCAATCAACTGTTCAGCGTTCGAAGCACGTCAAGAACATATTGGCTAATTGGAAATGCTTTATTAGTGAATTATCCAACCGCGTAATTATCGACAGTATTACGCTGTAAGTAGAAGTCGGGGAAAAGTAAAGGAGTCGGCACAAATTTCCGGTTGCTAGTGTGCATCAAAGCGATGCCGTGACAGGGTTGTCATGGCCAGTCGAGTACAAAATATCAAATGACACGCTGTCGGTAAACTACTTAATTGCATATCTATCTAATTGGGAAAGTTTTCGCGGCAGCTTGCTGCGGCTGCAACTTTGTGCTGCAGCGGAATGTGGCCAGTTTTTCGTAGCCAGAGTTGCCATTAGCTGTGCGCAAATGCTTTGCATATCATTAGGACAACGCTATGCTAACAGAGAGAGAGAGAGAGTGCGATTGACATTTATGATGGGGCATTAACAAATTATTTGCTGACCATCATGGAAATTAACGACGCTGTGGTCTTAGCCGGATCCCGTTGAAAACTGCGCCAATACGCAGTGAGTGGAATGCGAACTCTGCAAAAGTTGTTGTTTCGACTAATGCTATAATCCGATTTGCGATTGAAAATTCATGGAATTAAATTAAGAAAAAAAAGAGACACCACTTCAAATGCTCTAATCGAGAGAGAACTCGACCCAGAAATACCCTGCACAATTGCAACACATTTTCTAATTAATTTTTAATAAATTTCTCTATCAATTTTAATGAATAATTAACATAAATAACAAATATAAAAAATGTATACAGATAACGCTTTGGTAGTTTGTTCGAAATGAAATAAACTTATCTGCGACTGGTATGGGCCATATAAACTCTGCGAATGACGCTTTCATACAGATATTAAGGTAAGGTAATTATGAAGTATATAAAATGGGGTAGAAGATGCTTCCATCTGGCTGTTAAATACATTTGCACAATTTCCTTGTAAATTTTTTAACAATTTCCAATGGGTTCAGGATATTAAAAAAGAAGAAAAAAAATGCAAAGCATATAAAGCCAAGGCACAAATATTAATGGCCAAAATACGAACGTGATCGAAACCAAAACGGAAACGCCAAACGCTCCCAATTCGCATAAATTTCAACTAATTACAATTTCAGTGTCCGGTGTGGCACACACACACACCAACACACACATGCACAATCAATGGGAAAACCATAACAATTACAAATACAAATAAAGGAAATTTGATAAAAAAAAACAAAAACAAGAACAACAAATAAATTAAGTTCAAAGTGTGCCACTGGGAGATATCCTGTGCTCAGCACTGTGGGAGCAAGATTGATTCTTGGAAAAAACGCTCCAACTTATTAACGGATAGGTGATATCTGCTTGATAAAGAATGTTTATTAAATTGTTTTCCAACTATAATTTTGTTCGATATTTTTTGATTTTTTTGAGTATTCGACGTATATCAAAATTGCAGATTGTATAAGCAATTTTACGTTGCTATTTTAGAGCTCTCGAATTCTGAGTGGGTTTCTTCAAACAGACTGTATAATACTCCTTTTAACTTTTTTTTTTTGGTAATGGGTACAGGGTATAAAAGGGCACAACTAGCCTTGCACACACACACAAATGCAGAGAACAGATGACGGTTATGGCCAGTGCGCTTAATGGCTAGACGTGAGTACGGCTAAGAGTGCGGGCGAAAGCATCATGGCCAGAATGGCCATTTTGTGGTCATGGCCAGTACCAATAACAAGCTGTCAGGGTGCATTGGTGCGTTTTGGTCTGCGTCTTTTGTATTTCGTATTTGTGTTTGTACTTTTGGCTTTGTGCCGTTAAAACCCCTGTTGGGCTGCCCACAGTGAAAACTCATTAATTTGTTCTTCTCTTCGTTTGTTGAACTTAAAATAACAGCGTTAATCCGCTTAGCGCCGCCATTGACTAAAACAAGGACTCCAACAACAACTCCAACAACGCAAACACTGCGTTCTCTCACTTTTCCTCCGGCTTCGCTCGTCAACTGAAAACACTTAGCTTCGTCGTAGAGGGACGGGGGCAGGGGAGTTGCCGTGGCTGCGGTTTTATCTATGCCATGATATCCAACTGAATCCAAATGCTGACAATGACTATGACGACGCCCAGCAAACAAAATGAATTAAGGAAGCCGCAATGACATAGTTACACTGGCAACCAGCAGACATTCATTCATATATGTATATACATAACTATATATATATATATATATATATATATACAGGCCTACATACAGCGAGTCGGCATTCACATGTATGTGTGTACATCCGTTTATGTCTCGCTGCTTGGTTGAACGACTTGCAGTTGGCCATAAAGTCACAGCACAAAAGGCAGACACACTAAAATGGCCAAAGGCGACTCTTGCCTAGATTGAAATATTTTGTGGTGCATGCATAGAACGTGGGGCACATTCAAACACACATAAATAGGCATCGGTGTGTCTGTGTGTGTGTGTCGCATGCTGGCAGCGCTTAAGTGAAAAGTTTGCAACTTGCTTTGAACTTGTGGCATAGATAGGTCAAGACATGTGCCAATCAAGTCAATTGCTGACCTTTGCTGACTGATTGTATATATGGAAGTGTATTATTTGTTTGCAATCAGTAATATATTTAATTTCAGCAATAATCGAATAGTCGATAAGTAATTTAAAGTATCTTATATTTATAATGCACTCAGAGCGCTATCGATTAGCAAGTTGGCAGCCCCTTTGCTGACTGATTGTATATATGGATGAGTATAAATTGTTTGCAATCAGTATAAAGCACAATTCAATTAAAAAATTAATTGACTAGTCAATAAGGGATTATAATTATCGTATCTTTATAATGTATTTAGAGCGCTATCGATTAGCAAGTTGGCAGCCCCTCTGCTGACTGATTGTATATATGTATGAGTATAAATTGTTTGCAATCAGTATAAAGCACAATTCAATTAAAAAATTAATTGACTAGTCAATAAGGGATTATAATTATCGTATATTTATAATGCACTTAGAGCGCTATCGATTAGCAAGTTGGCAGCCCGTTTGCTGACTGATTGTATGGATGAGTATAAATTGTTTGCAATCAGTATAAAGCACAACACAAAATATTCAATTAAAGAAATAAACGACTAGTCGATAAACGATAATTACTATCGACGCGCTTTCAATTATCAAGTTGACAGTCCTCGGCTAAATATTAATAAGAAAATGCTCATCAGTGATAATTAAAGAGTTTTTGTTGTTCAAAATTGTTGATTTATGTCTGTCTCATTAAATTTTGCGATATGTTAAAAGTTAAAGCATGTTAAAGCATGGACAATTTCATAAGTTAATGACGAAGATGAAGAAAACGAACAACACATCGACTTCTTGAGAGCACCTGGGAATAAACTGGAGAGACTAAGAGAGAGAGAGACTAATGCTAAGCGGTAACTGACTCACTTTCAACTGGGATGTTCTCCAAAGGCTTGTCTCTGAACTGGCCACCTGCCTGCGATTACCATTCCAATGCCAAAGCTTGGGCCCAAATCGACGTGAGTACAATGTACGCTCAGCACAATAAGCATGTCATCTGGCAGGTGAGTAACAAAAATGGAATGATTGCCCAGATGCAACACCAGTCGATTTGCAACAGGAACTTGGCATGGCTTCAATTCATTTGTGTTTCGTTGTATTTGTTGGACTCGGAAGAATCAAGTCAATGGCAACCTAACCAAGGAATTTTTCACCAAATAGGTTATTAGAGGCAAATCTTTTGCACTTGCAGAACAACTGGAAAGAATAAATTTTACTAAAAAGATTATTGGTAAATGTATTGGTCCTTTAGGAGCTGAGAAAACAGATAGAAACATATAGACAGTGATGCTGAAAAATGTAAATACCCTTTGCAGGGTATAGATTAATATATATTCATATTACGGAGTTTATAGGTTGTGCATGGGTATTTAAACTGTGATGAGTCGAAGACAGCTGGTAAATCTAGTTGGAAATTGAAATGTTACGCCCACTGTCCTCTCGTTGAGCGCAATTTGGTCTGTTGTTTAGTGGCCTAAACGCAAGCGTGAAATACCACACCCCTTGGGGCAAATGGCAGAGACAATCGAAATTCGATAATATTCAAGAAAAAGGAGCATAAAGCCCAGCCAGAGGCAACGTTTGGGTCAACGGCGATGTCGGAAACTCGTTTAAATCAACTGCACATGGGCCGACAGCTGAAAGCTTTAGCTTTGAAATCCGATGACTGAGTGGTAGAAGGAAGCGAAAGAAAAATATATAAGAAAATTGCCAAAAAAGCAAATAAAAAACAATGAAAATGCCCTCAATGCATGCTAAATAGAAGATTTAGGTAAATGGATTTCTAGGCATTTTCGCATTTGCCCTGAAAATTGAATATAAAGTGTGTGTCCGCGTTCGCATGTGTGTGTGTTGTGGGTGTTTGTGTGTGTGTGTGTGTGGGCGTCTCTTTTGTCTTTTGTGATTATAATGCGTGGGTGTGTGGCTGTGTGTGTGTGTTTTTATTGGTGTTTATATGTTTGTGTGTGTAACAGTTTGACAGCAGCGACCAACGTTAATAGGCAAAGTTTAGGCAAAGATTTCCTTTTATTATGTGCAAAATTTATTAAAGCCTTTGGGCCAAAACGTGGGATTTTAATAGCCTTGTGTTTTCTGCTCACAACATTTATGCATGCCACAAAGGAGAGTTGATTTTGTTGCTGTTGCTGCTGCCATTTTGTCATCATATCGTAGAGTTCTTAAGCCCTGTAAATTGAATAATTGAATATTCTTGTTATTTACTTGTGCTGTTCCTGCTGCTGCTGCTCGAGCAATTGCTCACTTCTCGCTGACTGTTCCGACAGCTCAAATGTTGTTAGCTTTTCAAAATGCTTTAAGTATGTTTAATGGCTCCTCGACTGCAGCAAATTGTGCTACAAAGTATGATGTACAACGTGGATGCTCTTTCACATCATTTGACTTGTCTTTAAAGCAACTGAAATAAAAAGTTAAAAAGTGAATCGCTTTAATTTTGTCATCATTTCAATAAGAGCTAAAAAATGCTTATTCTCGCTTGTTCCTCGATTTCAGTTTTATCTTAGCATAAGCCTATTTTATATTTTATATTGTACTTCACAAACTACTGATGACGTCATCATCGACCCTTTAAGGGCATTTAGGATAAATATTTTCGTTTACCACTTTTCAGGTTAAAATCCACACATTTCCCTATTGACCACAACTCGGCTTGTTTCATATTTAGATATCCTAGAGCCCAACACTCCAAGTTTCTGCCAGCTTTAATATTTGAATTAACTTCACTTTTATATTCCTCAACAATTCACAAATTTTATTAGCCTTAATTTGTGCTACCCACAAAGTTCGAATCAGATTCTGAAGTATGTCACATTTGGGCCATGGCCACAAAAACTACTTGCCAATTGGCAAACCAGTCATTCAATTTCTATTGGCAGTAATCGATATTTTTTATAGTAGAGTATCTATCGCATAGCAAAATTGCTTAAAAGTTGTAGATTGTTGTGTTTGTATGCAGTTTCCCCTTTTACAGACCACCCACATTTTTGACCTGGTCTCATGTTGTACAGATTTCTGGTCAGATGTAGTGCAGCACTACAAAACTGGAGGAAAACAAAAGGCGTAAGTAGACCCGGTTTGGGAAAAAATGTGAAAAACAACCAGAATTTTGTAGATATTTTTCTTTTACTCAATTTGCTTTGCTTCCTTGTTTGGATGTTTTTTTAACATCCGTTTTTTGTGCCGAATTCGCTTCATAGTTCTCCATTACTCATGTCCCTTTTGAACATGCACTTTTTGCAGTTAAGTCGACACTCCTCAATACACACACACACAGACTGCCACGCCCCCCAGCTGCTGGCCAACATTGTTGGTGACAGTTACCATTGGGAATTAGCGCGGTCTGTAATAAGGATCGTCATCGCCCCCATAATCATTGGCTTGTGTAAACCTGCACTTAGCGTGGTCATTTCGCCTGCAGTCGCCTCAAGAGAGACTCAACTGGACCGAATGCCCGGAGAGCAAACGCCTGCATGTACAGCATGTCCTGCTTAGCTCCATGTCCTGCTCGGGGCGACGTATTCCGCCACTAGCTGGAATACTTGGGCGCAAATGGTGGCGCGCGCTTTGTGCGGCTTCCGCATCGTCAGCTAATACCCAAATGGATGTTTAGTGTAAGTCGTCCTCATTGACGCCCCACCAGCATCGCCGGCTCCTCCTCAGTTTTGTGTATTGTCATTTTTCCGCATCCCTTTTGTCCTTTAGCCGGCTTTTGTGGCCCCCAGGATTTGGGGTCTGGGTTCGGCAACGCAATTATGTTGCTTGTTATTGCTGTTGGTGTTTTAGCCAGAGTCGCTGTCCGAGCTGAAGTTGTTGCTCATTTCAGCCTTTGCTTAAAACTTAATGACACTTTCACTTAATTATCGCTGTGGATTTGCAAAATTAAGCGATTTGGGTACAATTACCAGGGATTATGTGGCCGCCATTGTTTTCGCTTATTTCCTTTTTTTTGCTCCCCCCCACCCCATTGACCGCAGCAGCGATTGGCAGTTTGTGGTTAACAAATCAGATTTTGGAATTAGTAGATAAAGTTCTCAAGGCAGAGAATGAAGGGCTTTAGTTGGCTCCCTAATGTGTTTACTTACACTTTTAATGCACTGGAAATAACAATGTTCAGAGTTAACCACAGTTAACACTTTGCATTTTTTTAATCATCTTACAAAAACTAAATAATTATTCCTTTGCATTCCTTTGCGTTCAAGAATTTAATTTATTAATTGCAGAAAATGTTGTTTTAAATCAAATCAAATTGTTCTTAGCAAGTGCAAGTACCTGGTGCATTAGCTTCCAATTAATTAGAGAATTTTTGGCCAGTTTCGTGAAGTTTCTTTCATGTGTGAGAAAACATTTTTCTAATATTAATATTAATGCATAGGTGGCGCTCAGGTGCCTTAAATAATTTACCTTTTGGCCAAGAAGGGCCAACTGCGACTGGGAGCCAAACTGAAACTGAGCAAATAATTTGTGCGTTGGGCTAAGCGCAAAACCCAAATGCAACCGCACAAAAACTTTTTAGACAACAGTTTTCAAAGTTTTACAAGTGGTGCAGAAAAACACAGAATGCAGTGCGGCAAGGGTTAGGGTAAGGGTGAGGGAGGGTAAGGGCTTGTGGGCGATGGCAGATGAGAAAGGGCCCACCAACCGTCGATAGAGCACAGATATGGCTGGCTGGCTGGCTGGCAGTAGCGCCAAACTTGTATTTGCCCACTTATACAAGAAACGAGTTAAAATTTATAGTTATTTCGGCTAAAATCTCGCAAAGTATAAACCACTTACGAGCAGCAGAGGCTGGTGTCTACGGGGGGGCGTGGCAACGGCAAACACTTTTGGTGTTTTGTCTTGGAGCCTGACAGCAATTTTTTTTGTGTTTTTTTTTTTTGTTTTTGTAACCATTTTTGTTGCTGCACTTTAAACGCATAAATCAGCCATGAGTAGCGCCAAATGCCAGAACTTGCCTCATACCCCACATGCCGCACGTTGCAACGTGTGTGTGCTTGTTTCGTTTTAAAATCAGCAGCAGGTAAAGCAACAGCAACAAATGGGCCATATTATTTGCTGTTACATTGCAAGTGTCCTGAACCTCACCACCTCCCCCCCGCCTGCCTCTTTGGTGGCCACGTGGCTGCCTCGTTGCATGGCAAAAAGTTTTATTCTGTAGCAAAGTTTGTTTTTATTTTATTATATTTTTCGCACGACATTGGCTTTCATATATTGTGAAATTTATCGGTCATTCTTTGAAAGATACCCTTTCTTCTGTTTTGGCAAACATGTATGAGAATATATATTCATTTATATTTATAACTTCTTTATAATAATTAAATATGATGCATGCTGCTTTGAATTATGCTTGACATGCAAATAATTCCTGCATTCAGTTTTACCCCTTTAATATAGGGTACGAATGAAGCACACACATTACGCAACTTCATTGGCTTGAAAACACTTCACAATTCAGTAGGATGAAAAAAAATGAAAGAGAAAATATTTCATTTAATTTCCGTGGTCATCCACGTGAAGAGGTCTGCTTCGCGTTTCGAGCACGCCACGCCTCTTGAATGAAAAAAATCCGAAATGAAAATGGACTCTGCATTGAAAGGGCACGTGGCAAGTGGCAGGCTATTAGCAAGTGGCTTCAACAATACTTTCCATTTGCATACAAAAAGATATTATTTGTTCTGTTGCTGTCAGTGCCTTAAAGCACACTTCAAATACTAAAAACAAAAAGAAATTATACAAAAGCACTCGAAAACTTTCCAAATTGGTAGCTGAATTGAAATGGGTCCGCATTTGATACATTAATTAACATTATTAATAAATCATTAATAATTATAACTCATCGAATATTTTTGTATTAAAGGAATTTCCCCGACGAGTGGCCAGTTTTAAAAATTGTGATAAGTTTTGCACCCATATCAAATCTTTAAATTTAACTTTAAATATACATTTTTTTTTTTAAGTTAATTAATTCAACAGCTTAAACAGATACAGTTAAGGAGCTTTATTATTTTTCCAGGTCGGGTTTTATGTTATTTACATAAATTAGCATTTTAATTAATTCGATTTGAAACACTATTCCCCATTGAGGGACACCGCATCATGTTGCACGCTCTGCACGTGAGCAAACCGGAAATTATGTTGAGCTTGCCACTTTTTTTCTTTGATATCGTTTTCGGATTTTGTAGCTGAAATGTACACTGAAATGCCCAAATGTCGGTGACAGATTCCTCTGAGCTTTCATCTGCTTTACTCAATGGACATCCGGTGATGTTTTAATAATTTAATTTTTTCCCTCTCTCTGCTCACTTTTTGGAGCTCTGAGCTCTGAGCTGGGCACTTGGCCAGGCTCTGATGCTGACATCCGCCTCAGCCTAAGACACGGGACAAGCCTGGACAAGCTCAAGCGGCTGGGGCCAGTGCGTCGCCAGAGTTTCAATATCATATATATATATATATAATTTTTTATTTATTTTTTTTTGTTTGGGGTCGGTGGTACTAGGTGGTCCAATGGCTGCCCGTGGCTGGTGTCGGCATTGAAATGCAGCCAAGCAGAAACTTGGCAGAGCAGCCGGATACGTGGGTGGTTAGGTGGTCCTCAGGCACAGGCTATGGCTCTGACTCCATCCCAGTCTGTGCCTCAGGCTCTGGCTCTGGCTCTTCGGAGTCATCTTCAAGTTTACGTTGGCGGAAATTGTCTGTTGTTGCGAAATCCTGCTGCGTTTCATACTCCCGTTTGTAACTCTGTTCTCGATGCACCCTGTGGTGGTGGTGGTGGTAGTGAACCCAGATGGATTAATGACAGCAACGTCTGGCGCACACTATTATCCTGCAGCTCACACACAATCACATGCTGGCCACTGCCTTAACTCACCTTTGGAGCTGTCCTCCGCTGCTTTCCCTTCCCCTCTCGTGTAATTGTTTGCTGACTGTTTTTTTTTTTTTTTGTTTTGTGCTTTGACGAAACTTTTAATTAATTTTTCATATTTTATGCAGCACTTCACCTGCCACGATATGCCTGTAAGAAATATGAAATTGTTGCGGCCAGCTCCTTGGCTGGACTCTTAACTTTTTTTTCCGTATGGAATTACTTCGGAGCGTGTGCTTCATTTCTTGGTTTGCTTCTTGATTTTTATCATCAATTACACTCTGGAAACAGCTTGTCAACCTTATCTCAAAATTCCCCGGCATTGTATAACTAATGAATGAGCTCGAATGTGAGCTTGGCATTAATCTATCACAAATTGGAAGAGCAGTTAGAAGCAATTACCAATTTTTTTTCCAACTCTCTGTTTACTTTTACGAACAATTAAAAGCCCAAAGGAGCTCTTTTCAGCTCACATTCTAACTAACTTCTTCATAATTAAGTGTTTAATATTCAACAAATAGCTTTAATATCTTAAATATTCAAGTTTCTCTGCTCTCAATTCTGTATCCATAAAGTTCTTATAACTACTGTGAATATATATATATATAGAGAATATGCAACTGGTGCACTGATGAATATTTATAATGTACTGCTGCGATGTGGAAACTTGTTTTAATTTATTCGTTTGGACGATTTTCATTTCTTTCGATTTCGTCATGGAATTCATAAACATAGTAAACTTTTGACACACACACACATACACACACCAATTGATGTAGTGTTCCCGATGTGCCACAGTAATCAAGTGACAAGCAAACAGAGTGGAAAACAACACAAAATTTACTACTCAAATCATTTTGAGAATGAAAAACGACAGCGACAGCGAAAATGCTGGAAATGCAAGGACTTAGTCAAGATTTTCTAAGAGTTTTTGCCTTAATTTTGTTATGCATTTGCATTTCAAGTTCGACATGTGAAGAGCACATTTTGCAGAGCCACATTTGGGATTTGTTCTATTTCACTGTCTCTGTCGTCGGCAAGTGGCACACACACACAGCGTATGTGTGTGTGTGTGCGTGTGTAGATGCTACTGTGCATAATGCAATTGCAGCGAAAATGGCAACAGTTGCCACAATTCTACTCAAGCACCTGACATTGTGTAACGAAACGTTTTTGATTTGAAATCTCGAAGGAAATATTTTATTTTTGCTTTTGCACACAATTCAAAATGTATTTCAATTTATTTGAATTGAACTGTCGACGAGCTGCTGTGCAACACAATTAAATATTAGCCAGTCCCTTAAGCACTGTTTGTAATTGTAATTAAATTAAATTAAATTAAAGAAAATGCCATTTTGAGTGTGTTTACTTTATAAATATCACTTTTCGAGCGAATATGGAAATTTCCTATCATTCCTCATGGAAATTTAATTACAATGGATTAACACTTAAAATACGTTCGAATATTCTCTGTTGTTATTTGTTGTTCTATTTTATTGACATTTAGTTTTCTTTTCACGAGTAATTCTCGTGTCAATTTTGTCCATTGCCAAATTAACAATTTACAATTTAATTGAAATTTAATCCCCAACAGAAAAGCACATTTTGTCAATGTGTGTGTGCATAAATGTGACTTGAATTTTAATTGTATCATGATTATAATTGGCAATAAATAGAAGACATTTTCAACTGCGAATTTTATCTTGTTTACAATTTAAATTGTTTTTAGGGCTGATTTAAATTGATTCACATCTTGTACCGTTATTCCCATGACATTATCTTTAATATATATTATTTGTCGTGAGATATTTGGTGGACTCTCTTCGCGGCTTAATCCGAAGATTAACAGTTTACACTTAGGATTACTTACTTGGGAATTCTTTATAATTTACTTACTTTCTGATGAATTGTGTGTAATAAGCTAAACTTATCTTTATTTGTACATTTCTGTGATTTATTATAAGGCTGTCATTTTCTAAGTATTGTCATTAGTTTTCAAGATGGCCCAAATATCAGCGATGATACTAACCCGGTTAACATGTGTAATGATTGTCAGTGCGCAATTCCCGCGTGGATGTTTTGGGGCAGAGTTGAAATTGTTGTGATTTCTGGCGCGGTTATTGTTAAGTGCTGAATAAATAAATGTAAATTCTTCAAGAATATAAATCGTATGCAGTTGTAAACAGTTTTCAGACGGGGAAAAGCAGCCGCTGCGGCGTGAAGGGAGTTTGGGAGAAGGGAAAAGGGAAAAGGGAGTCGAGAAGCTGGAGAAGATAGGATGTGCCACAGTTGCATAAAATTGCATACGGAAAACTGCTGCCCCACAATTTTCTGGGGCAGCATCGATGTCCATGACGCTGCTTATGCGGGGCGAGCGGTTTGTGGTTCGTTGCTGTTGCCGTTGCCTCTGCCGGCGAACGCATGCATCCTTCGAGGACATTTCGGTTGCGAGGCACGTTTTAAAGGCTTGATTTATGCGCACTAACTTGGATTTCACAGCGCGCTGGCTTTGCCTGCTCCCAGCTGCCGTCATTCTTATTTTTTTTTTATATTTTTTTTTCTGCTCTTGTAGCTGGTCTCCGGTCTACGCTGGCAGTGAAGCTGTCAGTGTCGTATGGAAAGGATTATTTAGAGTCAGCAGCGGCTTGCAAGCGTCTCAGCGATAAGAGCGCAGGACTAACGGCAATGGAGGCGATGCCATGGAGGCGATGCGTCGGAGTTTCGCGACCGCTGACGACGACGATGAAAAGCGCTCCGATCAACAGCGATGCTGCTGCTGCTTGCAGCTGGTGAAATTCCAAGTGCGGGCAGAGTTGGACAGTAAGCCCGGGCAGGGCCGAGGCTGTGGGTCAACTGTGCAGTTTCCACCAAAATATCAGCCACTTTAGCCGCAGATAAAGCTGTCGTCCTTTGTTGTGTCTGTTTGTGTGTGCGTGGGTGTGTATATGTGTGTGTGTGTAGTCTTGCTTGTGTGTGCTCTATGCGTTGGTGTCTAGATGTGGAGGAGTGTGTAATTTTGGGATAGGGCGCTCAGTATCATAAAGTACGCTCCGGCGAACCCAAATGCGCCGAGATTTGCAGAGCCAGTGCATCGTGCATCCCTACTAAATGTTCAACTCCATTTGTGCAGCGGTTTCCGATACTACATCAAATATGTAGTTTTATAGAATTTATATATCTATTTTGTATGCTCTTTGATTATGTGTTGTACAAATGCTTACTGATTTTAAATATTATCTAAGAAATGTGTACACAAAAATTACAACTCATATTTGATTTTAAATCAAGTATCATTTATTATTGAGTTAAAGTTGAGGTTTGCTTACATTAATTACATTGTATAAATATGTCAATTAAAATGTTATTTGTTGCAGGATTCGGTTGGGCAATTCATTTAAATTTGTATACGCAAAAAAAAAGAAGAAAAACCTCAACTTGAGGCCCTGAGCTGTCCATGGATATCAGCATTTATATAACAAAAAAAAATGTATGTGTACATAACACAACAAAGCCTGCCGCCCCCCTCGCCCTGATCGAAGTTTAACCAAATATTTGCAGCTGTCATTAAAAGGACCAAGGACCAATAGTCGATGGTCGATGGTCGATGGTCAATGGTCGATGGTCAATGGTCGATGGTCGAAGTTTTGCCGTCACGTTGAGTTTTGTAGGCTTCACGGAATCATAAAAGAAATTAATTGATATGTGGACATGCACACTGTAATTGCCGGCACAGACAAATTATGCCACACACAGTTGAATGAACGCTATGTACATACATATATATATATATACACACGCATACATATATCATTTAATGCAATTTTTCAGCTCTGGCCATAATCTCCCATTCCCCACCCCCGCCCCTCATCCGTTTTCTGTGAAAACTTTACAATTACATGCTGCCAGGCTTGAATTAAATTTTGAGTTGTGGCCGTTTTTATTACATATGATAATTGCAAAGTAATGAAATTGCCCATTTCGATTGGCAACGCTTCAGGTTCCCTCTGGAATTGTACAGGTCGGTTTTGGTTCACTTTGCGGCACAAGTTACCAGGCCACAATAAGACAGAGCAGAGGAGGAGATATTAACGCATTTCGCATTCACAACGCATTTTAATTATCCCATTGTGTGTGTGTACAATTGCAGAATGAGCATATTGAATTTTATCATTGCGAAGAAATCTCTGAATTATTAATGAAACTGAAAATACGAAATGCGAAGAAAAGTTAAGCTTAATCAGCGAGTTGTATGCAAATGATAAGCACATCTTTTTTTGTGAAGTGCATGTGAAAAATTGATTTGAAGAAAGCTGCATCTTAAGCAGAAATAAATCGAATTTGTGCTATATATGAGTATATATAACTTATAAAGTATATAAATAATATGCTCATAAACAGATTACTTGATTCAAATTATTAGCTTATTAAAAAAAGGTTTACAAAAGTTTAGCTATCAATTTGAGGCTATAAGCACAATTTTGAATAAAATACTTATTCAAAAACAGAAACCAAAATGCGAAAGCCTCTTTTGCGGATGTTTATTTGCAATGAACTCATGTGTCTGGTAAATATCATTGTAGATAAACAATAATTACGCACATTTAAACACACGCAAATTAACTTCAATGTGAGAGTGGTGTGCGTGTGTGATGTGTGTGTTGTGTGTGTTGTGTGTGTGGTCTGTTGGTGGCTATTACAGTGTCGGCATCTGCATGCGAATGCTCATATCAAGCCAGTTGTTGCTGACTGTTTGTTGGTTGTTGGTTGTTGGGTTTGGGCCCATTACAGATTTATCGCAACGAAATATAGGTGTGTGCGATTTATGCACAGTTTGTTGAGAGCGACAACAGTAACGATGCCAACAAATCACAGTACAACAACAACAGCAACAACAACAACAACAACAACAGTAAAGATTATATAGCGTTGGTATCAAGAAGCGCAACAGAAACAACCACTGATGGAAAATGGGAATGGCCGCATTGTTCAACAGGGACTTAACGTGTGTGTGCGTGCGTGCGTGTGTGTGTGTGTTTGTGTATGTGTGTGCATGCTGATTGTCCAGCCATAATGTACGGCTGGTCAAAAGGCAGTCAGGCGGGCAGGCCTATGTCAGTCATCAGCTCCTTTTACCTACCCCCCAACCCCCCTCGGCCGTACTCCGGCTGGTCTCCTGTGTCCCTGTTGCATGAGTCCATGAATGTAGCATATCACTTAATGTGTGGTCAGCTTGAAGCGGAAACGGAAACGCCCCACAAATCGTGCCCTAATGATCAGCTCTCATTTAATTAATTGTTGATAACAGTTTCATGCAACACCCCATCCACCCCGCCCGCCCCTAACAACGACCCATCATGCGGAAATGCGTCACTGTCCGCATCCCAGCTGCTGTGGCAACCTGCTGGGTTACCAAACTCAATCTACATGATAAAGTGTCCGCTGGCTTAGTTCCTAATCATAATGTAATTTCATATGGGCCACCTCACTGCCAAATTCAGTCAGCGCAGTATTTAATTATCGTTTTACTGATTCCAAATTGATTTAATCTTGGCAAACATTTTTTGTTGCTCTGCTTCTGGGCTCCAACTTTAATATTTATTAGGTCCTGCTGAAAATATCATATATAAACAAGTTATCTCGTTTCCTCTATGCAAATGATAATTCAATTATTTTTTTTCTTTTTACCTTAAATAAAGTGCATATGAAAAATAAGCTTGAAGAAAGCTGCTTCTTAAGATAAACATAAAGAAAATATATGTAAGAACTTATGAAGCATATAAGTTATTTGTTCATAGACAGATCACTTGATTCAAATTATTATCAAATTTCAAAAATAAATTCACAAAAGTTGATTAAATCTTGGCAATCATTTTTAGTTGCTCTGCCTCTGGCTTCCAACTTTAATATTTAATAGGCCCTACTGAAAATACCTTGTATAAACAAGCTAACACTGAAAATACCTTGTATGAACAAGCTAACTCTTTTTCTCTACCTTCTTAACGATCTTAACCACAAATGTTTAACAATTTTTGGGTTTCTCTTGCCAAGAATGTTGAACCATTTGACATTTTATTACCCTCACATTTATTTTATAATATATTTATTTTTTATTATGTATATCTTTTTTTTAATTTAAGTTCTTACTTTTTCCAAAACCTTTTCTATATATTTTCGACTATTTTTAGCTCGTATTAAATATATAAATAAATTGCTATTTGTAAGTGTTTCATAAATTAAATATAAAACGTATTTATATATAGGTTTTTTTTTAAATTTTGCATTGTTTAATTTAAATTTTCTTCAATGTTTAAATTTGGTTTATAAGAAAATAAATTACTATATATTTACATTTTTTTTTAGTGTTTATTCATATATAGATATTTTTTCTCAAATGTTGTATATTAAGTTTCTTTTTTTTAATTTTAGATTCTTCAATGTTAATAAAAAATTAAAAATTAAAAATAAATGACTAATATATAATTACACTTTATTAGTGTTTCTTTTATTAAATATACATGCCATTTATATATAGATATTTTTTTTCTCAAATTTTGCATTGTTTAATTTCATTTATTTAATTTTAAATTTCTTAAATGTTTAAATTAATTTTATAAGCCATGTAAATATTTAAATCTTTAAATTAACAACAAATATTAACTACTGATTGCAGTTTGTAAAAGATGTAAGAGAACTTTCCAAACATTTGCCAGTCAGATTTCCAGCAATTAAATTAACGACACTCCTCTTGTGGCATACATGGAACGCATGCAACGCACAAGCGTTTCCTAAATACGCTTTTCATTTACACATTTGTTGTGAGGGGAGGGGGGGGGAAAGCATTAGTTGAAGCAGTTACGAGATCATTATGGAGTGGGAGTCAGTGAAGGGGTGAATGGGGGTGTCTCTTTCTCTCTCTCTCTCTCTCTTTCTGTCTGCACAAATTGCAGCAGTTTGAACTCATCTCTCGTTGCACATGCAACATCAATTGCAAGTTTTGCAAACTGTTTCAACTCGAATTATATTTGCGAGATACCACAAAATTTGACATGGTGGAGTGTGGCAGCATTTACGCAAAGTATGCCACGAAGTCAAGGCAGAGCGGAGCTGCAACCATTTGTGCACTGTATATGAGCGGGTCACAAGTGGCAGAGTCTGGGGAGTCGTGCTATTTTGTGTATCGGTGCGACTGAATGTGGCATGCGGCATCATTAAGCGCATCATTTTTGGTGCTTAAAACTTCAGCAACTTCGCTTTCGCTGTTGCTGCTGCTGCTGTTGCAGCAACATCAGCAGATGCACTAACAACAATAACAACAACAACAACAACAACAAACCGTTAAGCGACAGTGAAAAGACATAATTTTTAATAGGTTCGCAATTAAATCGTAAAATTTTACAACTTTGCGCAGTTCTTAACGAAATTGCATTGGGCGCGAGTCACAAAATCAGACACTGATGCATTTCCGGTTGGCTCTCGTTCAACGTTGCAACTGCAACAGCTCCAAGAATCATTGTCAGCTGCGAAAACACTTCCACAATTCTCCCCCATTTCCGACACCGTCTCCATCAATGTTTGACGTAATCAGAGCATTTCGAAGTTTGCCAATTTTGTGTCGCTTCTCAACTTCTCTGTGGAAGTTTATGTTTGGCGTCATTCAGATCTTTTAATTTAACCACACTAATAAAGTGTTTATGTTTGAGCCAAATATAATGAAATCATATCGTTTTTTTCTATCAAACTGCAAACAAATTGACGAGCTCATCATCATTTGTGCAATTTATGTCTGTGGCTATAATTGAAATCTTTTTGCAATGCCATTTCGAAAAAAACTTGCGGCTAATTTTAGACTCTTATTTCGCTTAAGTTAAGTAGATTGAAACGTAGTTATTTAATTTTTAATTTAATTATTTTATCATAACTTTATTATACATAATATGTAACACAAATTCGTAAAGTTTTGCAGATTTAAAGACACAGTTTTTGAGATGTGTTTGTTCAAACGTATTGACAAATATACTAATATATAATATATATATATATATATATATATTTTTTTTTTATAGAGTAGAGTGAAGAGTCTTTGCTCTGCCAATTTCATAAGTCATTAATTAATTTATAGCTATTTTCCAGGGGTTCAGTACTTGAGTACCCTGTAAATACTTAGATCTATTCCATTAGCTGATCTAATAAAAACTAATTTTGTTTAGATTTTGCAATAGTTGGAATACAAATATTCGAAGGCTTGATAAAAATTTCTATCAATATGCCGGCAATCTAGGGTAACTAGGGTGACCGAATGAGATTGCCAAAGATTGTAAATCTAGTGACCGCAAATGTTTGTGCCAAGACAGGGCGACGACATTGGCGTCGAGCACAGCTTGAATTGAGCCATAATTTATGCCCAGAAAAAGCCAGAGCCAAACAGGCAGCAAAAATAAAAGAAGGCTTTGACCAATGCTTAGCCAGTTCAAAATTCAAATGTCCCACAATCTATGACATGGCAGAGCATCGTAGTTGTTGTGGCTGCTGCCAGAGCAGCCACAGCTTCCACATCTTCCACAGCTGCTGCGGCTGCCGCTTCTGTTCTCGGCAGCAGGAAGGTACAATTTATTGGAATTCCATCAATTCGAAAACCATGCTCTGTTCCAATTTCAAATCGAAGGCGTCCGACTGTGCTGTGCTGTGCCGTTTGACCCGCACCCAAATGGGGCAACTGCTTTGTAGCTATTGGCAGCTGCCCGCATCCACCCACCTGCAACGCCTGCACCGCCTGCTCTGCCCTGCTCTGCTGTGGAGTGGTCTAGTGTGGTCTGGCCTGTCCTGGCATGACCAACCAACTCATCATAAATACAAAGCAGGCAGCGCTTTGTCAGTTTGCCCCATTCTGACACTTTTATTGGCTTTCATGTCGCTGAAAAATGCCCAACGGGGACCTGCCAGCAGCATCCTGCTTCCAGCAACCAGCAAACCACTCCCAATCCCAATCCTAACCCCCCAAGTCTCTAACTTGCCGGACAACAGTTAACGCACATCTTTGTGCAACGCAAATGAAATTGAACATTTTTATGATGCCAACCTTGCCTTGGCACGAACTGCCTCAGATCCAATGGGTGCACAACAGGTTTCTCTCGCCCCCACCCCCACCGCATCCACAACTCCTGGAATGCTGCACATTTAAGCAGCTGTATAAAGTTGGTTTATCTGCTGCTGATTAAGATGCGCACAACTTGATGGCATTTACGACATCGAGAGCCTGGCTACAATTTTAATAGCCGCCAATGGGGTGTTGGGGTGCACGTTGCACGTGCAACCTCATCTCCGTCTTCAGCTCCGGCAATGTTTATGGGTGCCGTCTATTTTAACCAAAACTGCAGTTTAAATATTTAGCGAAAAACTCAAGCAGAGTCAAATGAATTTTCACGCACAAAAAGTAGCTGCCAAATAACAAGCTTAACCGCAAAACTTTTAAATAAACTTTAGTTGTTCGTGTTTTTGTTAGTGTAACTCCTCCAAATTGTTGTTGTTGTTGTTGTTGCTGTTGCTGTTGCTGCTGCTGTTGCTGGGGAAAATAATTCAAAGTGCGCCCGCGCAAGCGGCATAACTATAACTTCCGATTCTGTAGAGGGAGGACGATAGATGGTTTGTCGGTTGCGGAGTGGGGAGTGTGGAGTGGGGAGAGGAAGGGGAAGGGGAAGAGTTACTGTTTTGGTTGCAACATGTAATACAGTTAAATTTAAATTCAAAAAAATATACAGAGTTTGTGCAACTTTTCACTATACTTTTATTCTTGTATCCCGTGTCTGTCCGCCTTACACTTCTTTGGTTATAATACCCTGTGCCTATTATCACCAATGGGTATATTAGACCGAACTTAAAGTGTTTATAACACTAAGTGAGTCATAGATATTAATACCGATAAAAAGCGATTTTTAACTATAACTTAAAATAATCTGCAAGTCTTTCTCTAACTACTTTTTCTGGTTGCCAAATGTATCTTAAAATTTGAAAATAATTTAAATTTTCTATTATTGCTTGTTAGAGTTTTTACTAATTGGGTTAACTCAGAATATATTTAGTAAACCAAAATTGAACAATAGTTAAATAAAAGTGCACAAAATGAGGTATTTGCAAATTGAGAACACCCTCGACTGGTTTTTGCTTTTTACTTGTTATTTCTTTTTGTTAGTTGCGCAATTTGCATGAGCGGCAAACTTCCAAGAACAACTAACAGCAGCAGCAGCAACAAATAAAAAAAAAAAAACATCATCAGTGGCAGTGGCAACAACAACAATGGGTGTGGCAAGCAAACTTCCGGCTGATGAATAAGTGTCTGTGCGGCAATGTGGCTGTGTCTCAGTGGGCGTTGGGCTGGGCCGCTGGGCGTGACTATTGCCATAGCTCGTTGTTTGTCGTGTGTGTGTGTGTGTGTGTGTGTGTGTGTGCGTGTTTATTTTGTATAACTGTAAAATATAATAAAAACAACTTCCTAATTGCAAAAATAAAAATCAACAATTTAACGAGAACAATGGGCACTAAGCGATGACTAAATAAATGCGCATAAAATACCCTTAAAGAAATTTAAATTATTTTTTTACATTTATAAAATGTATAAAATAAAGCAACAAAAAATAATATACAACATAGAATAAACTTTCTTTTATCAATATGAATTAATTGTATTGCTAATCATATTTAAATAAGTTGTAAGTATTTTTGTTTGTGGCACACTTTGAGTTGGCCAGTTGCCCATTGTGGCACTTGGGTGGCATTTGGAGCAGCGCCGCAGTTCGGCATAAATTTAACGCAGAACAACTCGGACTTCCGCTCTGACCGAGCGCAATGTTGTCATGCAGCCTGTGCCGCAAACTTTGTACCCTTTTACTCACTATGTGTGTGTGCCTGTGTGTGTGTGTGCCTGTATTTGTGTCTGTGTGTGTGTACAGTTTAACAAAAAAGTAAGTGGGCCCAGGGCCTAGAACAGTGTCGGCAAACAGACAAACAAACAAGCAAACCAAATGAAGTTATACACACACTGATAGCGGCAGCAACAACAACAATAACTCCAACAACAACAACAACAACAACAATAAAAGTCCCGAGGCCTGAAAAACTGTCCGCTCATATTAATTTGTGCTATCTCAGTGACGTTCTACATGCGTGTTGCGTCATTGTTGTTGTTGTTGCATCATTGTTGTTGCTGTTGCATCATTGTTGTTGTTGCTGTTATTGTTCTAGTTGCTGTTGCTGTTGCTGTTGCTGTTGTACATGTGTGTATGTTGTTTCTCATTGTTGCTATTACGTTCGCGTGCGCAACTCTAGCAATAAATTTGATTTGTTTAGCAATTTGTTGCATATCGCATTGCGCATACGCCCCGTGCATTCATCTACACGCAGTCACGTCTGTCGTCGTTGCTACTGCTTCTGCTGCTGTTGCTGTTGCACTTGTTGTTGCACCCCCTTACAGTTGCTTTAACGATGAATAACGTGTTTTGCATTTTTGTTCTTTTCGCTTGCAACTGGCAATGTTATGCGACATTTTATGCACTCCAACTGACAATAATTTATATTGAAATATCTCTGTACATCTACAGATATATCTGTCTCTCTCTTTCTCTCTGTGTCTATCTCTCTCTGTCTCGGTCTGTCTGTCTTTTTGTGTATATATTGCTGCTGGCAGCTATTAGTTGTGAACACATTGCATATACTCCAAATTTATACGCGGTCTCTCCATAAATTAATTCGATTGCATTGCGTAAACTGTGACTTAATCTAACATTTTAGTCGACTGACATCGAAACAATTAAATTTTTTAAATCTAATTTCAGATATATGAAATATTAGCTAATTAAAATCAACATCGGAATTCAATGCTATAACTGAGCTCAGTGGTAAATATTCTCATTTATTATTTGCTACTATTAAGAAGACTACAGAAACCCATCTCAATTTGAAAAGAAGTTGAAATCTTTAATCCGAATAAATTCGGAATCAAACTAGATTTAAATTAACACAAATTTATTTTTTTTTTGCATTTCTACTTGAACTTATTAGTACTTTTAATTTGGTTAATTTTCCAGGTAATTTTACTAATTTGTGTAAAAGTCGCATTACTTCTGCGAACTGGCAGCACTTGCAACAAACTGCCGCACTTGGTGCGTCTGTGTTGCAAATGCAGTTGACTGTGGTCACTTGGCCAGCGCATTTTCATAATTAATAATAATTTAGCATGCACTTCATTTTAATTATTGCTCAATTAGGTCAGCGCAGTTATTATCAAGAACGCGTGTAATTAAACAATTTTCATGCCACAAGCGGAGCGTTATAGTCACCCTCGGGCTATACCCTAAGAGGGGTGGAGGGGGGTGCAGGGTTCGGGCTATGCTTTATGCTTCGGGTTGTGGTTAGGTAGAGTTTCTGCATGGTTATGTTTTATGCTTCTCGCTTGTCGTCGGTGGCATCATTAGGGATGCTTTGTGTGCAAATTTGATTTCATAGCATTTTGTCAGTTTTCGCCTCGATTTGGCGCCTTTACTCAGCACATAAATTTGACGACCTCGTTGAACTTATAAATAGTTGACGAGCTGCCGCACTCAAGATGAAGTGAAGATGACGCTGGTGATGAGTTGCTGGGTGGGTGGGGGGGGGGGGATGGAAACGCGGATAATACTGTTATTTAATGCAGCACTTGCGCCAAAGTTATTGAGTGTGGTCAGTAAATCAAGAATTTACTATTCATATCCGGAACGTCACATAAATTTAAATAAAGACACTACAAATTGAGTCGGGGTCTGAGCTGCAAGAAAATATACTTAAAATGTGAAGAATAGAGGATCAACGTGGATATTATTAATAATAAAAAAAAGTTGTGTTAATATGGGTTGATACATTCGGTATTCCGAGTAAAAATTGTGTTTGATAATTGGATAACGCCATTAAATTTTAATGCCAATCGATTGGGTTGGTCTAAACGATCCTAACGCAACATTTCCTTAAAAAATCTGCAATAATATAACTGGGACATATTCTTGCAGATTTTTTAAGGAAATATTGCATTAGGATCGTTGCTATGATATTTTTTATATAAATTCATTCCGCATCAAAAGTTGAGTATACGTTTTTCCAGCAAACTAGATTTGATTTAAGCAATTCATTTTCTTGTTATTGAAATTATTATTTAATATCCTTTTTTCTTTTACAATTTTCAGCTTTTAAGTGGATAAATAATAGCCGGCAACTCGCTTTATTTATATTGTCTCCCTTAATTTAAATTTACCTACTTTTGTTGCAACTATAGCAAATTCAGTGGCAACCAAATTCTATTAATTTATTTATCTTGTTCGATTCGCGACAAAAACAATTTGAATGTCATTAGACAAGACACCGACACAAAAACAGCTGAATACTTGTTTGTATGTGTGTAAGAAGACATACAAACATTTACATACATATAAATGTATATGCAACAGCAACATTTACGTGCATTCCAAATGTTAACGCGTAAAAATGTCGAAAAAAGAGCAACACAGTTAAAAAAACAAAAGAAAAACAGAAGAAAAAAAAATACATTTTACGAAAAAGGAGAATGGAGAAAAAAAAATCAACTTCATATCTGATTGAATAATAATGTGTGCTTAAGGATTTAATGCGCTGCTGGCAGCAGATGCCGCCTCCGTCTTCTAGTCTGTTCTGGAGAGGGGGGGGGGGATGTGGGATATCGCTGCTTTGTTGTATTTATTTTGTCTTTTGACTTCTCTCTGCAGTAAATAGCACTTGGGATACAAAAAATGCAAAATTACAGCAACAACAACAACAACAACAACAGCATTGAGAGAGCCCAGACGGGTTTGCCGCGTCCAATGGGGAATTTGTTGTTTGCCTGATGCTGATTGCCAAAAAGTAAAGGTACGTGGAAAGCAGTGCTGGAGAACTACTTCTAAACATAAACATACACACACAACACACAAGACACACACATATGGGTACTCAACACAATACTCTGACAGGACACATTCACTTGCAAAAAGGAGCTGAAGGAAAAAAAATTGAATTTCCTATCGCACGTTTTCAAATTAACCCAAAAGAGCGCCAATGGCAACCCCCACAAGGCTGCGTGTCAAGTTTATTTAAATTTCTAATACCAATTTTTTTTTGCTTTCATTCGATTTTTTCTACCCACTCAACAGTCCCTTCCCCCCTCCCGAATATGGCAGTGTGTTTTGCGTTTTGCCGGCTATCATCATTAGCAGCACATTTGGATAGACACCCACATGTGAGTTGTTCTGGCATTTACACACACCCAGCAACCACAACAAAAAAAAAAAACAAACAAAAAATATGTATATAAAAAACCAAGCCAATGGGGAACGCAAAAAAAAAATATCACATTAACTACCAGTTGTGATTTTTACTATCGAGTTTCTAGTCGAATGCTGACGTTAATGACAATTTACTGCAAAGTGGGGTTTCTAAAGATCTGGTTTTTTTTTTGGTTACCCTCATTGCCTGAGGTTTAGCAGTGCTCTAAGCCAGAAGTAGTAGATGATGCAGATTAGATTAGGTATTTTTATGGTGGAAACAAGTAGCTAACAATCAATTTTGAATTGGTATTTTATTTCTTTCAAGTATTTGTATTTGATAATTTGTCATATTATTCTTTTGCAATTTAAATTGAATAATAAAATTTGGAGAAAATATAATAAATTAAGGATACATTTTTAATAACTAAACCAAACACTATTATTATATTTATAAATCACGTCATTTTGTGCTATTATAATTTGAGAATCATGGGCAACAATGCTGAAAATACCCATGAAAATAATATGAAATATTTGAAATTGAATGAGTTTTCGACTGAAGCTGAAGAACTGCAAGCAAAGTTTAATTAATTTAAGTGCTTCAATGCTTAATTAAATACTTACTTTGTTAGCTTTGGCACATTGTCCTTAAACTTGCCCACAACATTGCCAGCAGGTGAATATCTTGCGACCACATACATTTTACCAGAGGTACTAAATAAGATTTGAATGTTTAAATTTTACGATTTTAAGAATTCCATATATTCATACCTCTGGGCTTTTCCGACACCTAACAATTTGCTAGACTTCCAAACCAATTGCGTAAAATGTCCAGTCTCCATTGAGAATTGTGCTTTCTTAAAATCGTAATCCTTAATTTCATCATACCAGAGTCGAACACATGTTACTGGATCCTCTGTAGTCATGCACAGATTTTCACCATAACTACCCGATGAGTGTTCAAGATTTTCTTTTTGGGCCAGTTCCTAAAGATTACTTTTTTGTTATTACCTTGATATATCAAATATGCAAATAATTTACTTACTTCCGCATATGTCCTGGAATTCTCGTTCAGCGCATTGTCCAGGATAAGTGGAGGACTTTTGTGCTTGTCACGATACATGTTATGTTGCCCCAAAACAGCAGTTTCAAAAGAGTCTTCAGCAGAAATGCACTATAAAACATAACATGAATTAAAACCTTAAATATATATCAGAAAATCTACAAACCATAAATAACATCCATATTATAGAAAGCCTTAAGATAAATTTAGTATTCACTGGCATATTTAAAATTTGAAATAATATTGTAATATTGTAATTTTCCGTAAGGTATTTTAATCAAAGCTGATTTTTATTTATTTAAATAAAAGCATAATGATTCAAGGGCTACTTTGATGAATATTCTTATTTACTTTGAATAATTTACATTATATAATTTAATCAAATTGATAAGGAAATTTCTACTAAATTTATTGAGTCTAATAATATTTGAAGACGACGAATTTCAGAAATGCAAATATACACGAAAAGAAACAGATTGGCTGAAGATTTGAGCTTGAGTGGCTGCAAAAAATAATTTTAGATTAATTTTAAGTTTCTATTTAGAATAAAATTACAAACTTTTTGTATGCATTTGGAACATTTTTGACAAAAATTCCATTTAGATTGCCAAGAGGAATATAATTTGCGACAACGGTGATCTCCTGATCAATTTCACTAAAAATCAATCCTTTGATATAGTTTTGTATTAAATGTGTTTAAATTAAATTTACTTAATATATTTTCCAACGCCAAACCATTTACTAGATTTCCAGATCATCTGCGTAAAGTCTTCGGCCTCCGATACAAAAACAGCATTCTCAAAATTGTAGAATTTTCTTTGGTCAAACCACAGTTCAACACAGGATAAAGGATCTTCGTAGGTAAGGCAAACACTGGAACCATCAGGGATGTCTCTATCCCGATTTGTGCTAAACAGCTAAAAGCAAATTTATTACAAAAAAAAAGTGTAACAATAAATAATAATTACTTTTGCATATTCTGCAGCTAATTTGCAGAGATGTTTACTTAGTCGTAAATCGGGGCAGTCGAATTTACTCCGATGTTGGTTTACTCGTCGCAAAAACTCTGTTTCAAATTTCGATGCAGTTAGATTATCCTAAAAAATACAGTTCATGCTTTTTAAATTAAATATATAACGAAACTGAAATTGTGATATTACCAATAAATTTACTAATACCATTAAAAGGAACAAGATCTTTATAATTTTCATTGGAGGACTTATTATAAATTGTTACCTATTTAGATAAATATTCAAGTGTTAATTTAGCACAGATTGCTTAGTTATATGAGAAAATTAAAAAAAAATGTATATATATTTAAAATATCGACAGATACTTTCAAAATGTACTCGAATTCTCGGTTTATCACTAATTGTAAAAATGTTGAATTTTATTTTATGATTAATAATCTTAATTTTTCTTTATTATTTTCAGTTTTAACTAGATTATACTTCAGTTTCTAAATTAGTTTTTTTTTCAGAAAATCGGTTTTTTGATAATGTGCATGAAAATGAAGTAATTTTCTGCACATTACGTAATCATCATAAATTTATCAAATATCAAACAAACAACTGTTTTTTTCGCCCCCCACAAACAATTCACGAGTAATGCATTTTTGCATTATGCTCCTTAAATGCTCATCGCATTGCCATGTGTCGTTTGACTGGCTGACGGATTACCCCTTAGCTTGGGGGCGTGGCAGGGGAAAGAGGCGTCAGCCTGCAGCAGTTTGCTTGAATGTCTCCAATTATTTTGAAGCTAGTGTGCTGCCAGGAACTGAGGATAATGCGATGCGTTCCTATAGTCAACGGCAGCAGCATAACTCTATTACTGTCATACTCACACACACTTGCACACACGCACACACTCGCACATGCTGTCAGATATTAAATTTTTTGCTCAGCTGATGGGCGTGGAGTTGCGCCAATAAAGGATGGCGAAGAGCCAAGCTTGCTCCAGTGTCCTGTAGCCAGTGTGTCCTGGAATTGACAGCTTCAATGTGCACACGTCAAGTGTGTGTGTGTGTGTGTGTGTGTGGATGTGTGTGGGACGGTGGCAGGGTTGGTGGTTGGGGGGAGTGTCAAACGATAGATGAGTTGTTGCCGCAACGTATGTGGCTGATGCTTTGGGCCATCATTGTTGACAACAATATCAGCGACAGCAACTGCACCAACAACAACAACAACAACAACAAAAAGAGCTAACAGCAACAGTAGTTGGCTAAAACGCGATTGTCAGTTGCCTGCGCTGGCAACTGCTGCAACTTACTTTGTCCTCCATTGAGCTTGGTTGTAAAATGTCAATTTGGGCCCGTGACGAAGATTTATCGCGTAATCCGCCTCAGTTTGATAGGCATGTTTAAATATCTCATTCAACATTCTATCAATTGGAGCACACACAGTGAAAACTTTACTTAAACTACACCCAAATTCATTTCATATATTTAATAACAAATTTTATGTATATATATTGTGGACGTGAAAAGAATAAATTAAAATAAAAATATATTTAAAATATCGGTAGGTACTTTCAATATGTACTCGAATTCTTTATCAATAATTTAATATCTTATTTATATGTTATCTTTGTGCACGAAAAAAAGGATAAAATCGAATAAAAGATAACCACTCTTTGAATTTTATTATGGCTTATCTAAATATTTAGAAAGTATTTTTCAAAAACGGTTGGTATACATCTTAAAAAAAAAACGGATGTTTTATTTTCTTAATTCTATTGTACAATTTTATAACATTTAAAAACTAACAATTTCTAAAGTATTTTTTTTTATTAGTTTCTAACAATAGAAAAAACTTTATAAATTTCTAGATGAGTTTCTTTAATTCAAAAAGGTTTTTTTTTTTTAACTAAGTTAAGGAATTCTGAGTAATTAAGTTAAGTTTGTTTTCGAACTGTTTGCGGTTTTAGATCCTTTCCATTTATTTCCACATCTTTAAATTAAAGCTCAGAGTGAGAAACTGAAAAACGCTTAACTAAATAAATAATTAATCAATAAAACAGCTTTTAAAACTAATGAAAGTATGTGTGAACCAAATAACCTGCGCTAAATGTTAAAAATATAAAACTTTAGTAACAAAAATTTTTTATTTATACATTTTAGATTTGAAATACATTTTGGATTTGCCTTTTTAAGCCAACGTCAACTTAAAAACGATTTTCGTTATTTTTTAGTGCAATCCAATTTTTGTTAAGGTTTTATTATTGGTGTTTTGTAACGCATTTTATTTTGATAACCCATTGCATGGCGCCAATTCAATAAAAGTTGTCAGTGTAAAAGGCTAGTCTGCGGATTTGGGATTTGAGCTAAAAACTAAACTAATTTCAACCGGATTGAAAATAAAAAAAGAAACTCAACCCACACCGCACCGAGACACACCCTTTTGCCGTTGTGTAAGCGATTTTTGGCAAACGCAGCGCTTTTTGAAAAGCGTTTTCCATGTGTTTTGGACAGCGTATTGGCCAAATGCGTGGGTGGCACAAAACTTTTGGGCATCACTAGCAGCAGCAGGTAATTCAACCAAACACCACCCACCACCCACTGGCCAATGCCACCAGATAGCGTTAGTCGTTGCCCAGGAGGCAGCCGTGACCGACATTCGATGAATTGACCAATGCTGCTTGTTATTTTTGTGTGCAACAGCGCATTTCATTTGCTGCCCAGCGGGCGGGGCATGCTACCAGCTGGAGGCTATGTTGGGCGGGGCACCTTTGAAACTTTTCCATTTAGCTAGTTTTTGCGCCGTTCGACAGGCAACGTCTGTTTCACCTGTTTGTTTTGACTGTTCTTGTTGCTGTTTGTTTGTTTGTTTGTTTGTTTGTTTGCGTATTATTGCCTCTGGGTGGGAAATTGCGTTTATTTGTGTGTTGTGCCTTGCTATACGTATAGTTGTGCCTGTGTGTGCGTGTGTGTAGTTGTTGTCTATTCGCCTGTGCAGGTGAGCGTGAATTTAATGCTGACAATTGTGATTTCCACCTGAATGTTGGTAAGTTGGGGAAGTCAGCGGTTTTAATTAGATTTTTACCTCATTTTCAGCTGTCATTTAGCGAAACGCATTCAACTTCCCTCAAACACTTTCATTAATGATTTGTTTCTGTTCTTGTTTTTTGTACTCTTGTCGAGGCTATTCTAGTTTTTTCCTCCAACTAGCAAGACTTCTTAAAGACTGCCCGAGTTATAATATAATATGTATCATAATAATGCACCGAATGTACCGAATATGCAAACTTTACTAGGAAACTCTTATAATAAAATTTGCCCGCCAAAATTCACAATTACCAAGCTCAATTTGGCACAGCCAGCTGTTTGCTGTTAACTGCTTTCTTAATAAGGTATCAATTCTTTTGCTGTCAAATCTTATTTTAATTGCAGCTGAACGCAACTAAAGCTGATTTCTATGCTATAAATAGAAATATTAAGGAAATGTCAATTAAAGCATCCCAAATTTAAGCCTACACATTTTTGATAATTTAATAATCGATAAACGATTTAAAATATCGTATATTTTGATAGCTATCGAGTCAAAAACCAAGACAATTTGCCACAGCAATATTAGAAACATTTTGTGTTACTTTCAAATTTATAATTTAATAATAATAATAATAATAATAACAATGCCAAGTAAGTGCTTCCAGTCCTGTGCATGTTGCCAGTCTTATAAACTCTCAAATTAACAGAGCGGGTCAAAACTACTGCGAATGCTCAGCGAAATGATTGGGGGAAAATATTAGCAGCGCCAAGGGAGATTCGTCTGGCTTTGTTGCACTTCCTGCAATATGGTGAAAGCCGCATGGACATCGTCAAGAAGCTAATTGAGCTGATAGAAACAGAGGACTTCATCTCGATTATCAACGGACTCAACACGAAGCAGCTGGAGATATTGATGCCAGTGCTGGCAGGGAACTTGACGCGCCTGCAAGTGGAGATTGTCGATGTACTCCACATGTATAGCCTGTGTCGGGTGGGAGGCGTCACCGTGCTGCCATTGGTGTACACCTGCCAGGTGAAAAATACGAATCACCTGCCAACCGTCTGCAATTCCAGCAACCGGTTGCGGCTGCTGGCAAGCATGCTGCCCGGACTGCGGGTGCTGCATATGGAGGCATCGATTGCGCCAGTTTTTCCAGACAACTTGGGCCAACTGCATGCACTGCTGCTCCGCAAGAGCATTTCGCAGGAGGTGCTGGATGAGGTGTGCACAAATGGCCAACAGCTTCTGCAGCTGCTCGTGCGAAACGATGAGATTCCGCTGGACTTCTCGCAGATCGGGCAGTGCTGTGAGCTGATGGATCTGCAGGTGCCGCTGATGCTGCGATCCGCAGAGACCTTGTGCCACCTGGAGCATCTGAAGCACTTGTCTCTGGAGCGGAAACAGCTCTGGCCGGGCATGAACTGGCTACCGATTGCCAAGGAGATCATCAAAGCCAAACGCTTTGAGCTGATTGCCCTGAGCTTCGATGGCACTTGGCTGACTGCTCCGTTTGACCTTTCGCTGTTGGATCTGCACTTGTGCACAACGCTGAAGGAGCTGCTACTGAGCAACTGCAAGTTGAGTATTCAAACGAGGCAACCGGTGCTGCCCCTCAGCTGTGAGCGCTTTGCCCTCACCGGCTGCACCCTTAACCGGATGTTCCACATTCTGGAGGATGCCGAGCAGCTGCATCTGCTTGAGTTGAATGACTGCCCCCTGTCCGAAGAATGTGGCGACTTCATGCATCAGCTGCTCATGCAGTGCATGACGAAGCCTCTACTTGAACCAGTGCAACTACGCTTCAGCCACATGCCCAGCCTCAGTAGGGAGCTGATCAGCTGTAGTCCCAAGCGACGCAAGTACTATGCAAAGTGGCTGCAGGTGCAGGAGTCACAATCGAAGCCCACCTGGGAAAATTTACCAGGCACAATAAGCATGACATTCGGCATGCCAGTTAACTATGCGCCAGATCCGGAAAAATGGGACGATTGTCCAGATACAACACCAGCCGATTTACTGAAGGAGCTCGACTTGGCCTGAACAAATGCAGCAAATGTATTATTTATATTTTATTTTATTTGTTTATTGTTATTATATTTTTTTTTACAAGAGTTCAATCCGAAAAGAGAGAGAGAGAGAGAGAAAGAGATAGAGAGAGAGGAAAAGATTCCTAGTCACTTTGGAATTATAAAATTGTCTGCTTTAATAAAGATTAATATTATTATATTAAATGTTTGTTGTTGTTTTTATTTGCTAGATAGTAAAATGAAATGATAAAATTTTTATCTATAGCCACAAAATTTATTGATTGACGAAATAAATCATTGCACATAAAAATTTTACGTGTTATTTGGAAATGAGAACTACACAGATAAATTAAAATAAATTAAAAAAATATAGAAATAAAATATATCTAATGAAATATAAAAAATAAGAGGAAATTTTTTCGAAATCAGCTACAGATTGCTATTTTATCAAAGCATCTCATTTTCAAATTGCAATAAAATTGTACTTATATTTTTTTTTAATTAAGTGATTCATGTTCTGAAATATGTAATATATTTGCAAAAGTGATATTATTAATAATAAATATATAATTAACACATAAAAACTAAAGTACTGCTATGTTTTAAAATTGGAAAGATATATGTTTTTCAATATTGTAGAAATTAAAAAAAAAACAACAAAAGCAAAGCACAGCATTTTCTTCTGGAAATATAAATTTAAATAATTATGCTTTTATTTAAGAGTATCTGTTGGCCCATTAGTGAGGCCAACTTTTTATTGGCATTATTTAACTATATTTTATTAATTAACGTTAAGCTTCTTTGGCTTCTTTGCCTGTCCCCAACGTGCACTTGTTGCTGAGTCCTTTCAGGTGAGTCCTTTTACATACGCATTAAACGTGTTTGTTGTTGGCATTTGGTTCCATTAGAAAGATGAATTGTGGTCAGGGCAATTGGGTTGGGTATTTGTTATGGCAAACTGGAACTGGAACTGGAACTGGGTCGAGTTCTGGACGGAAGCACTGCGACCAACTCCAACGCTTATCTATGCTTTTCAAACTTTGCCCATCTGCTCTCCCCAGCACCCCCCTGCCCCAGCCCCCTGCCCCAGCCCCCTGCCCCAGCCCCCTGCCCCCTGCCCCTCTTGTGCAGCACACACTCTCATGTGGCCTGTCGCCTATTGGCTTCCCAGGTGCTGGGTTGCTTGTGTGTTTATGTTGGTTTAACTATGTCTGGGTTAAGTGCTCCTTAAGCGCTTTTGTAAATGTCATCCATTGTGAAACGCACACATTGCCTGGAGCAAGTTCTGCAACTGCTGCAGCTGCTCCAGCTGCCAAACAGCTCCTCAATACATGTCGCATAATCCGACACGAACTAATGAGATGACCAGCTGGAAAGGAATAAATAATGCAAATTTCTTATACAATTCAAATCTTTTAATTTGGGATTAAAGTGTCAGATTTATACCGATTTCTCGGGATAAAAAACTATTTATAAATATATATAAAAATTTGTTTTTTTTGTTAACAAATACAAATAAAGATTCAAATTTAACTAAATAACATTATATACAAAATTATATTTTTAACTAATATTTGTTAGTTTTTTTCTGAATTGTCATAAGCAGGTTTTTTTTAACATTACAAATATGGATTCTAATTAAAAATTCATAACATTAAATATAACTTTTTTTTTTATCTAATATTTGTTTTGTATTTTTTTTTTAATTGTCATAAGCAGTTTTTAGATTTGGACATCGGTTTCTGTTTAACCAGGATATTCTTCAGCTTAATCATTTGAAAATGTATATAAATATTTTTTCTTAATATATACAAATAAGATTTGTAATATAAATAAATTTACTATTTATTTTGATATATAGACCATGAACTGCGATTCAAGCTTGACCAATTCGGCGCGCACAATTGGCATACCCGAAGATGGGCCCCGGGACACAGAGAAATAGTAGGGATGAGCAGGCTAGAATGGGTTCAGAGAGACCCCTAACAGGGCCAGAACCTTTTTTTTTTGGCATAGGAAGGCTGCAACCCAGAAACGAAGAAAGTCAACAGAGACTTCGGAGCTGGGAAGAGACACCAGGACTCTGACAGCCTAAATGTCTTTTGGGCGGCTATAATCTTAAGCGATTTAAGCAAGTAATATCCATGGATAGGAATAGGCTTAGAATACTTGTCGATAGAACTGATAGAACATTGTAGACTAAGAAGCCACCTATCCAAACTGGGTATTTACAGTAACAATTAGTGTAGAATTTGTGAAGGTGAGGAGGAGTCCTCAACTCACATCCAAACATCGCAGTGCAGAACCCCCAATTTATATATTATATATAATATATTTATTTAAATAAAATAACATAGGAAAAGTTTAAAGTGTGCTTTTTATTTAGGGTCAAAAGCAGCACAAACATTTTTTCAGTATTACTCCAATTTTGACTTAAGTTTACTTTACAAGCAAATAAAATAAAATTTTTAAATTTGTAATTGCGTTTAATTTATCAATATTTAGATACACATCAAAATTGCTATCCAATGGCAAGTTCATCCATACATGGAGTCTGCAGAGCAGCAGGTTTACCCCTCTGTGAACCCGAGTCCACTTCCGTAGATGAAATTAAACCGTTTAGAAAAATAGATTCCCCGCAACCAGCAAAGATTCTGATGTGTGACTGCGTCTTTGGAGGTGACGATAATGATGATGGTGAGGGGGACACGGCGCAAAGTCTGGAGCAGCCGATGGCTGAAGAGGAAGATTTGCAGCTGGAACACATACAGGATGAGCTGGATGAGAAGAAGGCGCTCGTCGATCTCATCGGCAAGCGTCTAAGTCTGCAGACACCAGACTGCCCCATTGGGGATGTCTGTGTGGACAAGCAGCTGGAACTGGACAACTTTGACGCCCCACCCGAGATTCGCGAGCTGCAGCGCAACAACTACAAGTTGAGCCAGCAGATCCGTGCGCTGCAACTCTGCTGCACGGCTACAGATGCATCTTTGAATCAGCTGGGGAAGCAACTCTGCCACGACTTGGAGGCAGCCGCAGTGCTGCAGCGTCGCCTAGACCAGCTGGCGTCCGTTAGGCGCAACATGGAGCACGAGCAGGCGCTGTGCCGGCAGCGCTATCGTCATTTACAGGAGGAGAAATTCGAGTGGCAGGATTGCCAGGCATACATCCAGCAGAGCCGAGCAAATGCAAAGCTGGAGCTGGCGAAGCTTGTGCCACGCTTGGAGTACATCCAGTCCCAGGGCCACGCTCAGCAGCTGCTCAATGAGACGAAGATGCTAGCAAAGGAAGTGCATGACTTTGTCAGCGCCAAGTTGAGCCGAAGACTGGATGCCTGCGCAGCCATCGACTCCAAGCTGAACACGCCCATATCCAAGGCGACGCCTTAAAGCGAAATCTGCACCAAATTGTTCAATTTGTCATGGCAAGTGGATGTGCCAAAAGGCGTCAACAGTCGACCTAAACCCACCGTCCAGTTCATTTGCATTTGTTATAAATGTTGGGTGGGGGGGGGGGGGCAGGGGGTGAAGGGAGGCAGTGGAACCAAAAATTACAAACGCCTTGATTATGTTGTTGTCGTTTGCTGGGCGTGCTTGACCATTTGAAGCGGTCGCATCCACGTGACGCCAGCTGCTCCAAATGTTTGCCATCCTCAATACTCTTGCTGAAAGCCAAAAAAATAATCTTCGATTTTTCAAGCGGAAATAAACATTGTTTTCTAAAACATAAAATATATAATTTTAATTTGACATTTATTTTAATATTTAGTTCTAACTATAATAAATTGTTATGAACAGTTCAAGTTTATCTTTGGCTTTAAAAAATAAATAAATGAGGAAGAATTTGTATTAGCTATTTGTACAAAAAAAAAATGAACTTGCTAAATTTGTATTTTTATATATAAATTTTTAGAGCTTTGCGGCTTGTTTAAATATTATTTCCTTAGATTTTATGGCTTACAAATTCATACAAAAAAATAATTTCTATATTTACATTCTTGGCAAAAGCGCTTTTGGAAGTTTCTTTAAGTTATACAACAAATAACAATTATAGATTTTTAGTTATATTATTAAAAGAAGAACAATTAGGTTTTCGTAATTAATTTGCTATCGACTCCTCTCTGCAAGTGTATTTAGTATTCGGTGTGCCTAAAAAAAATATGTTTTTCCTTTTTGGTTTGTATTATTTTTTGCTTGTTGGCCGTCGGTTTGTTGTTTTTGTGTGCTGTTTTTCGGGACTTACAGCAAAATGTATTTAGCATAAAAATTTACGATAATGATGCCAACAACATCAGCATCAGCATCGTCAACAGCATCGGGCTGTGGCATCAGCGGACAACGCGGCAGATGCCGCCGCCGCCTAAGTTGCCACATGGCCCAATAGACAACAAGCATTTGGCGTCCAAAAGGACAACAACAATCGACACAAAAGTGGACAGCAAACAACAACAACAACAAAAGCAACAACAACAAAAACTCTAACAAAGCCTAACAGGGTGATTCGGGAGATTAGGGGCATGCTGCGGCTTTGGTGGCAAATGTCATTGCTCTGTTAACGCAAAAAGTTAAATTAATATTTTTCACACGGACACAAAACTTGGCGTTGATTTTTTCCATTTAAATTGACGAATTTTGCGGTTTAACCGCCGCGTCAAAGTCAACTGTTGTCACATTTCCCCTGCACCAACCCGCACCCCCCCCCCCCAACCAACACTCTTTCCTATTGGAATATTTCACAATTCATATTTCATGTTGAATGTTGAATGTTGTTGCCTGTTGGATTTTTAAAGTAGATTATCAAAGTTTCCTGTAGTCATTTATTTAAACTTTCCTTTGAGGGCACCGCAAAAACCACACTATGACAATGTGGGTGAGTCTGCTGTGTGTGTGTGTGTGTTTGTGGCAGTGGCAAGGGAGCTTTGTAACCAAAATTTGATATTGAGATAATCGCATTGGTTTTTCAAACAGCTCGTTGACTGCGCAAAAGAAACGTTTTCAACTTTTTTGTATTTTGTTTTTTGATGAGCCACAAAAATTTTGCACGGCTCATTTTTTGTGGGTTATAGGAAATAGACTGTTGTTATAGGAAAATGCGCCAAGTCACATTTAACCAATTTAAAAACCGTTATAAGGCTTTGAAGAAGGCCAATTCAAACATTGTTAATCAACAATTTTGGTTGAAGAGCGTTAATTGACAACATTTGAAAATGTTGTGTCAAAGACAACTTTTGACAGGCGCAGCAAAATTGAAAGTGAAACTTTAGCTTGGAAAAGTATGCTTTCCGTGGAGAAATATGCTCTAAGTTTTGCCACAATTTTGCATCCTTGGAGAAAATAGTTTGACAAGTGTAGTTTCAAGTGGGAGGAATTTTCATATGTGGGCGTGTCTATTTGCCAACAGCAGCAAATGTAAACAAATTGTCAATTACAAATTAAAAGTTTTTTTTTTTTCCTAAGCTCCTCAAATATTTAGCCAGGACTCACCGTAATTGGTGCTTAACGCGACGAATGGTTAAGGAGGCAATTAAATGTATTTAATTAGTCAATTTAGCATTTATAAAAATTAATTAGTTTTTAAGTTTTTATTCACAGAAGTTTCAAAATGCTTTTTCCAGCGTATCTAATAATTTTCCGAGTAAAGGTAAAATTTTGTTGCTTTTGTTAAAACGCTTGAAAAAATCGTAACAGTTTTTTATTAATAATTTTAGCAAGTAATTTTTTTTGCACTTGTTTTTTATTATTATAATTATGTTTTATATATATACATATATATATATATATATTTTATTTTTCACGGAATATTTAATACGAGTTGCAACATTTATGTTTAAATACTTTTGAGTTCCAATTCTTTGCATAATAAGTTGATTTATTTTTTATCTCTAACAAACATTTATTATGAATTCTGTAGTGGTTATATTTACCTTTCGATTTATTTACTTTAGTGTGTGTGTGTGTGTGCGTGTGTGTGTGTGTGCACTTGAATTACCTATTTTGAGTGACATTACACTGCTTACTTTGTGGTGCAAGGATTCTGCTGCATTCACTAAATATACAAATAAATTCAAGGCAAACTATGCATTTTTCTATTTTATTTTGTCAATACACACACAAACACACACGCACAAACGCACACCCAGCTTATGGTGTCCTTTTTTATTCATGCATGCCTGCATAGATTGTGTGTGTAAATATGTGTGTGTGTGTGTGTGCGCTACTTCGTCGAACCACTGACTGCAGTTGGCTTACATGACATGTGTGAACCCCCTCTACCCCCTCTCCAACTATATCTCTGTCTCTCTCTATCTCATTCTCTGACTACGACTTTTTTTTGCATTCTCTAAAGCCTTCTCTGCGCGGAGCTCTGCAAATGCGTCTATAAATAATTCATTTCGTTTGAGATGTTTGATGTGGCAATGCCTGAGAATTCCACTTCCTTTCGAATGGACCCTACACACATCCTGCTGCTGCAGCAGCTTTTGCTGTTGTGATCCTCTTCTTCTTCTTCTTCTTCTTCTTGTTATTGTTGTTATTGTTGTTGTTGCGGCGCGTTGCGAGACCTGCTTGCAAAACGGGCCACATTTACCCGCATTTCATTGAATTCATTCATTTTTTAGCAGCTTTACGAGCTCTTTTGCTTTTTTATTTTTGCCTGTTGTTGTTGCTGTTGCTGTTTGCCACAGCTTTGCATAAATAAGATAAACACAAGTATGCGTTGTTGGTAACCCCTCCACTCCACTCCACTCCACTCCACTCCCCCTCTCCCTCTTTCTATATCTGGGCAAAAGTGCAGCTTCTTGGCGAGATGTGATTTATTTTGCACTCAGTGTATTTGCTAAAGTAAAATTGATTGAAGCGTTTGTTGGTGCATCAATTGATTTCCACTACGGCTTCTTGGTCCTTCTCAAAAACTATACAACCCCCCCCCCCCACACACACTCACATTGCCCCTTCCCCTCACCCAGAAACTGTTAGAAATTGTGCTGCTTCGCTTTGTTTGCACTGGTTAAATTAACTTTGGTCAATTTGATTTTTTGTCCGACCTGCATTTGGAGAACTTTTCCATAGCTTATTCACAATGCGGCCAACTTCAGCTTCTGCTCAACGAATATGTTAAGCATGTTCCACTGGAATAATTGCTTACGTTTGAAGGGGAAGCAGCATTGTTCAAAAGTAAACCACAAATAACAAAAAGACAGCATTATTTTGGGTCAGGTTAACGCACTTAAAGCTAATTCCAAGCAATCTACAAACGAAAATTTCTATATATATTTATTTTTTTATTATTCCCGTAAACATATACTTGCAGTAATCCGATAAAAGATTGTTATTTTTCTATATATAAATAATTTGCATGGGATTTTTACTAAAGCAGAGCTTTTGAATATTTACATATTTATATCGTTGACTAAGCGAATTATTTTCTTTCTTTTCTTTATGTTATTTGAGCAGAACATAATAAATAAATTTAATCAAAATATATTTTATACAAGTCTTATTAAAAAAGAATCGCTGCTTTCACCTGGAGATTGGCCAATTAATTTGCACTTGTAATTAACACTTGATTAGCCATTTAATCATTTAATTGGGCAGTTTGTGTTTTTATAACTTTTATGACCTATAAATTGGCTAAATGCTGAGTTGCTGGGTTAAATTGGCGTTGGGCGCGTTTTTAAATGTTTTGCACTTAAAAGCGTCGACGTTGGCTACAAAAATGGCGACAATTCATCACATGTTGTGCTGTGATTTTATTAAGTGACGCTGATGGTGATTGAAGCACACCTGGCACATCAACACCTGGCGCACGGCACAGGACACAGGACACAAGGCACAAGGCAAGTGGGATGCCAGCATCCTGCAACACATACGAGTCATGAGTTGCAGGCCGCATAAATCTTGGCTGTCAAGTGCAACAAAAAAAAAAAAAAAAAAAAGTGACAACAAATAAAGGCAACAGAAAGGAGACTAACAAGAAAAAGTGATCTAGTTGAGAGTAACAGACTATCATATATCCTTTTAACACACACACAACACACACACACAACACACACACACAACACACACACACAACACACAAACACACAACACTCACACACACACACAAACACTTTAGTCTATTGTGATTCAGTTAAATTACTTCCACAAGTATAAAAAAATGTGCAGCATTTGTATAAGTATTTAAAATATAGTTAAATAAATTAAAATTATAGAAAGCTTAGTTTTAGTCTAAAACAAATAAAAATCCTTTAATGAACTGATAAAATAAGTTGGATATTTAAAGGAGTTAGTAAATTAGATAAAAACCCACACATATACGAAATGTGTCCAAGTCAATTAATTTCTCAAGCTTTCGTGAAGACAAGAAGCTTCCTCAAACAACTGTGCAAACAGGAGCTTTTCTAGATAATGAATAACATTTAATGCATAAAGAATGCATTCCGTAATGAATTTTCACTTATTAGCTTCCTGCTGGGCTATTGAAGTTTTCATTTGTAAGAATTAAGAGAACCAATTGAAAGTTTCTTTTCTCTCCTATATTTTATTTCATTATCTTTCTATTCTATGTTTATATATTTGTCGAAAAGAAAGAAACAAATTTAAGAGCGGGCAGCTTAATTATGCAGCATATATTAAATAAAAGACGAAGAAGAGATAGAAGCATAGAAGCAGAGGAAGAAGAAGAAGAGATATGCATAAATACGGAACTGCAATGGCGTTCGGTTTTAATGAATGGGCATTTATTATAATTAAAAATTCTGGCTTTTGCCGGCTAGCAATTGCCACAGTAGTCGCTTCTGACCTAAGACATGCCGCAACGAGTACGTCACGACGACAAGGACGAGGCTGTGGCTGTGGCAGTAGCTGTGGCTTTGGCTGGCAGGCCGTGTGCATATTAACAGTTAGTCTCATTGCTCCATTGGCTTCTTTTCGAGCGCTCAACAGCTGTTTGCTTGGGACAATCACATTTTGGGACATTGCTATGCAAATGAGCATATCTACTAACTGTGGCATTGGAAGCCAGCCACTTTCTCTGGCTCTCTCTTAAGCGTTGTGTTGGTGAGTCGCTGTTGTAGCTTGCACAGCGACTGCGCTTCGTCTCAAAAACCCGCGAACAACACACCCAAAATGTAAGAGCGCTCTCTTAAATATACAACACTCTGATGCTATAAACCGAGCTCGCTGTCTCTTCACACGCTCGGTTCGACTTCGAGTGTCGAGGACTGTTCGGCCTCTTCGGCTGTGACGGTGGCGGTGGCTGTGTGACGTGCTCGTTATCCAAATGTGGCCACTTCGCATGCCGTTGTCGTTGGCTACAGTTGTGCAGAGCGCGCGCGTTCCTTAATTTTGCAATTCGTCATTGTTGTTTTCTGATTCGTGTGTTTGCCGTCGCTGCGTTTTAAGTGAGTGGCGTCTGCGTCAATTTAATCAGTGATTAAGATGTTGCACTTGCCCCTAACCGAATGAGCCCAAGTGAATGCCTAAAATATTTAGTGTCACAAATGCATACAGGCTGACTGTCTGAGACAGCCTGACAGTCTGACGTGTGACAGAAAGGCTGGCAAGGCAAGCGTCAGTTGAGGCAATTTCAATTTTTTGCCGCGCCATGTGATTTTCAACTACAACACAACAACAGCAACAATATCGCAATCAGTTTATATATACGTATACGTGCGTGTGTGCGTGTGTATGTGCGCGAGCGGGCGTGAATGTGTGCGTGTATGTGTGCCGTCAGCGTATGTAATCCAAGAAAATCTGTCACGTGCTTTGGATATCTCTTTGTTCTACTTCCTTCACACACGTAGCGTATTTATTGAATAAAATTAAAGGTGAGCAGTTGCGACAACACGGATTACTCCATTCACACACACACACACACATATACACTAAATATAAAATCTTTTATATTTTGTGACATCAACACACTCACACTAACAAAAAACACACATTAAATATTCAGCTTATGATTACGTGAGACGTAAATAAAGCAGACATTTGGTTTGCGTATTCACTAATTGAAAATTTGCCCAAAAGCGAAAAAATATTGATTACATTAAAATCCATAAATACACAGTTCTAGTCGACAGTACCATCGGCAAATTTAGTATATTTATCACTATGAATATTACTTTAATGCGATTTCTTTATTTTTATAATATTTCTTCATTAAATTTGTTTATAAATAATTTGAGATACTTTGTTAATTAGGGTCCACTTTAGTTTCATTAGTTAGTTAAGTTTATCCAATATTATAATGTTAATTAAGTTTTGGAATATTATTTTTCCTCTTTACATTTGAATTAATTTTAATATGTTAATAGTTATATTTATTTTGTTTAACTATTGTTGCTACTCTTAAAAAATTATATTTAAAATGATTGGGAACTATTTGACCTACTTAGACCTCGTCTAAAAACCAAAGGATATCAGATTTAAAAAAAATATTACTATATAAATAATACTATTAATAGATAAATGCATAATATAATAATAATAAAATATAATAATTAAAAAATTAATTTGTTATTATACTCATCAAATACTATAGGAATATCAATTTAAACAGAAATATCATCTTATATATAACAGATGTAAAGAAATATTTATCTATTCCACTCTTTATTGATAGATTTTTCTACTGCGCAAAAGTCAATCAATGTTTACGAATACCTATAAATATTTGAGTGGCTTTTAACCATTTGATTATGAATCAATGAGTTGGTTTTGCTTTATTAACCTTTCGTTAATTTTAAGCCACAAATATTGAACTGTTCTCTGTCCTCGACCTGACGAAGGTCTTTACACAAACCACGTTAAACTTCCATTTTGCCAAGTTGGCTCACAAATTAAATGACAAAATTTGATTATTTGTATGCACGCAACAAAACGTATTTGTTGAGCGCTCTTGAAAACCCCAACCCCCTCCCCAGCACCCACACCCGCACATAAAGCCCACACATAAAGCCCTCAAAATGTAACTGAAAATCCCAGGAGCATAAAAATAAAGCGAAGAACAAGTGATGGAAGGCGGGGGAGGAGCAGGCAACTGGCAACGGAGTGGGGGAGAAGGGACACTGAGAACAGGTGCCTTCGAACTGGTAACTGTTAAACTTTTCGCCCCAATTGTTTATTTAACAGTTATGAAAAACTCATTAAGGTATTTTAAAGTACAACTTCAAAAGGTGAATATGCCATAAAATATGCATAATAAAGAATAAAAAGTTTTTCATCCCAAAACGAGAAGAAGAAGAGTGAAACTAAAAATAAAAATAAAAGTACGAAAATAATTTTGAATGCTAAATGAAATGGCAGGCGAAAGTGCCTGTTTGCATTACGGCTTAATGCGTGCTTTATTCGCATTTATTTACTTTATTACGAATTTTATATGCTGTGCACTTTTTTTTGTTGTTGTTGGCCTTGCCTGAGGGCCAAGTTAATGCAATTTACTCGCGCACATTTTGAAAATTGGCCATGTTTTCTGGTTTGTCGCCCGACTCGGCTTCAAGTTCATTGTGCATTAATAATGTAGTTGTCGTTGTTGCTATTGTTGTTGTTGTTGTTGTTCAGTTTGTTGTCCTTGTTGTCAGACATACACTTCACAATTTTATTGAGCGCGTCCTTTTTTTCTGCTGCTGCTGCCATATAATTTGATTTGGTTTTTGTGTCGCCAAACTTTTGGTTACTGCCAAACGGGTCGTCAGCTGTTGGCCAACAACATGACCATTGTGGCTGCCAGTGTGTCATTTACATTGTCACACTTTTTTGCACTTTTTTGTTCAACCCAAAAACTTGTTCCTTCGCCCCCCCTCCGCCACTGCACCTTAGCAATTGTGTGCAGTTGATTCAATTATTTGTTGCGCTGCCACATAAAATAAACTATCATTTTTTTTATTTATTCAATGCATACTTTTTCGCTCAAAACAGCTGCAAATAGAGTTCAGTTCTATTTGTTGCACATGAAGCACGCTCCACTTCCACTTTGAAAATAAATTGTTCTATTAAATTGGATTTTCATATGAAAAAGAAAAACAATTTATACAAATTTGTATTTCAAATATATGCATATATTATTATAGTCTTATATTCAAATGTGCAACGCATTAAATGAGACTTTTTTTTTAAAGTTTTTTATACTCTTCAGCTTCTTAGCCATTTGATTACTTTATCATTTAAACAAAAGTATTTTAATTTTAACTGTAAATTTAATTTTCAGTTTCAGCTTAAAGTTAAATAATTAAATATGATTGATGGGGTTTTCAAAAGTGCTGTAAGCGAAATACCAAATTATAAATATGAATCAAGATTAAATAATTTCCATTATTAAAACATACACAAAATGCGCTTCATCACATTAATTTCAAATACAATTCTCGATGGAATGTTATACAAATAAAGAAGAAATTTTCAATTGAATTGCGAACTCAATTCTCACTAAAATAAATACCAAAATGCCAATCAAATTCTTCCAAACTGCTTTTATCCATTTAAAATTTGGTATAAAATTGCTTGCAGCTGCCCCAAATTGGATATGTTTTAAAGCTCTTTTTAACCGATTAAAAACTGTTCTGCACTTGTCCCCAACTCGAGACAATGCATTGACAGACAAAGCGTTTACAAATTGCATGAGAAATTGTATTGAATCGAATTTTTCATTATGTGTTCCCATTTTTTGTTTCGTTTTTTATTGTTCTTGTGGCTGTGGTTGATGTGTCTTGTTTGTAGCTTGTTGGAGAGTCCATTTTGTAATAGTCGCCATTGTTGTGCCATTTGCCAGTTTTTGAGCTGCAAATGCAGCTTACAAAGTGGAAAACGCCAAATTCACAGCATGAGTTGCTGAGTTCTTGGAAAATGCAGAATAATGAGGAAACTAACGAGCCAAGACTTTTCCATTGTTTACTGGTGCAAAAATTGCGCGATTATTAATTTTCCATGCTATTTTACAGTCCCCGTTTGTTTTTTTGTGTTGTTCTTCTTCTTTTTTTTTTGTTGTTTTTGCCACTGTCTGCGGCACATCCTGCTGCCGCGTGCCGAGTTGGCTTCGCTGCCGCCTCCCAGACGCTGTCGACACTTCTTCGCATTACTTTGCTGGGCAACGTTCTCGTTCTCGTTGTTGTTGCCTTGTTGCCTTAACTTGGCCGCGTTTACTGCTTCTATTTTGTGCTGCCTTTGCCAGCAGCACTTTTAATATTTTCCAATGTTTGTTAGACTTTCTTTTTGCCTGCTTCCGCCGGGCGCTCTCAGCCAGAACGCGCAAAGCATACCAAAAATTGTTGCCAGCGCTGCTCGGCAGCAGCTGTGAAGTGTGGATCCTCCTCACACACACACACACACACACACACACACACACACACGATAGTCCTGAACAGGACGTACTTATACATATGTGTGTATAAGTGTATACGTATGTGTTTCAGTGTGTTATTTACTGCCAACACATTTTTGTGCTGTTTTCAAAAATTCCCTAAGTTTGCATCAATTACCCAAATTGTTGTTGCTTTTGCAGAATCTTTAATAATATTCGGTTGCACCAAAAGTTTCTTTTGCTTATTTATTAAATAATTGTTACCCATAAAACGTAGAATTAAGTAATAAAAAAATAAAGCCACAATTTGTTCACACAGATAAAACTAGTTGATGTATTATTCATTTTAATTAAAACAGTTTTTCTATGCAAATATTTATATAAAATACTACAAAATATTCGTTATGCCCAAAAATAGGTTATACAAGAAAAATGTTTGCATATAAATAAAATACGAACGCAACAAAGCGAATTGGATACAATAAATCCATTATGTAGTTACTGCCACTGCCAATTAATTGAGCCATTCAGCATGTGTGTGAGTGTGTGTGTGTGTGGCACACATTCAGACCCATAACTCGCATAAATTGCAAAATATTGTTAGAAGTGCGAGGCGGATCAACGTAATACAAATGTTTTTAAGCAACAACAACTGATTTTTATGCATACAACAAAGGCAATAAATTCTACTCTTTTTGCTCGTTTATTTTCAGGTGAGTGGCTGCAACCAGAAATTGAGCTTGTGGCAACACACACATAAAAACGAGCAACACAAATACCAAAATACAATTATCACTCGGTGAATGGTCTTCAGTTTTCCTCGTTAAGTTGGCAATTGAGCGCATGTAAATATAATTTAAATTTAAAATAAACATGTTTATTAAGTTAGGCGCAGCCCCAACGATTGCAATATATATATATATATATGTATATATAAATTTATATTTATGTGTGTGTGTGTGTGTGTTAGCGTTTGAGGTCAGTTCCTGGCAATATCCGCAACGGCCAAATGCCAAAAGAAAAAGCAACGAGCGGCATCAAATCCAATTAGTTAATATGAATTTTTGATGAAATCATTTCCGCTTCAAATGCAAAAAAAAAAGTTTTACGCCTGCTCCACAGTCAGCAATCATCATGATCTTCATCATCATCATCATCACCATAAACATGCTGATGACTTTGTATTTTAGTTTTTTATTTCATACATTTGATTTGAGGGCGCAACGCGTGTTTGGCTTGGCAAACTTTAACGCATGCCACTTTTTGCTGCAAGTCATCAGAGTTGGTTTGTTGTGGCTGTGGCTGTTGCTGTTGCTTTTCCTTTTTTTTTTTCTTTCTTTTTCTGGCATAAAATTATTTATTGTGTGCTTGCCACAATAACCGCAATTTGCAACTTTTTGTGGCATTTTGTCGGCGTGTTTGTCAAAATGTTTGTGTGCCCGAAATATTTAAATGTTTCATTTGTCACACACTCACCAAAGCGGGTGTAAAATTAGTTTACGTATGCGTAACATTTCTGCAAATTCGCTCTTTACGCATACACACACACAGCCATATATACACACACACACACACACACTTACTCACACATAAGTAAGCACCATTTGCCGCGAGGCGATTTTCACTTTAGGTTTTGTTGGTTTTCCTTTTTGCGTCTGCATTTTTAATTCATTCTTTATTTTTTTCTGGTTATATTTCTTGTTCTGTTTAACTTTAACAAAATGGCCTGCTTTTGTCATTTTGTGCCGTTGTTTTGGCCTCCACTTTTCCTTCCTTTCCTCCCTCTTACTGTTGTTTTTTTTTTAATTTTTTTGCTGCGTGTTTTGTTTGCACAGAGCAATTGATATACAATTTTAACGAGGTGCGGTTTTTTTCTGTGGCATTTTATTTTCCTTCTTCGTTTTGTGTTTTGTGTTTTTACCTTTTTTTTTTTTTTTTTTTCGTTTTTTGTCTTTCCGTTTGATTTTCACAAAAATGTCACGCATGCTTTTTTCCACATTTTTGTATTACTTCAAAGGAAGAATTTGCCAAGCATTTAATAATTAGAAACTAGGCTTAAATTGTTGAATATTTATTTACAACACTTGTTTATTAAATTTTTTGTTAAAACTTTGTGGTTCATATATCTTTAATATAATTTATTACACTTATTAAATGATCAATTTTTTTATATTTCACACAACAATTGGTTCTGCGCATAATTTAAAAAGTTACAAATCATGGACAGGCAGGCTGATGCATAACATAATGTTGTACATTAATGCGTTTAATTGATGTTGACGGTTACCAAATGGTTTCAACTAATTTTAATTTATTACTTACCGCATTTTCAACTGAGTTCCTGCTAAAAATTTGGTGGCAAAAAACCGGTCAGCGAAAAGTTAACGCGCAACATATTCCGGCTGTCGCACAAACTGAACCCAGTTAAGCTCATTAAATGACAAAAACAAAGTATTTTAATTAAATATGAGTACTGCACAAAAAAAAGAACAACCAAATTAATAATTAAAGTTTGCCAACAAATAATCCTTATATTCGCCGAAACTTTAACTTAAACGCGCTGCAATTTGAAAAGGCTTTCTGGAGCGCGAAGCAAAAGCTCGAAACTATTAACAAAAAAAAAAAAACAAATTCAACTCAATGTGGGACATAGAGAATTGAAAGCATTCATTTTAAACGCGAAAAAAAGAAGAAAATTTGCAAATTTTCACCATTTGTTTGACGTGGCGCCGTCTGCAGTTGCCGCAGCGAACCGACAATAAATCACCATTAAACAAATTATGTACTCAACTCAACCATTTTAAATGTCTTTGCTGCCCATTGTATCTGCGCACTGACTGCGAACAGTTAGTTATTCAAAAACAAATAAGTATTACACATAAAAAGAAAATACCCAAAACAAAACAAAAAATAGAATGCGACGGGAAAGGAATATGAAAATATATAAAGCGAAACTCCTTCACAGTGGTGTGGGGGCAATTTTAAAAAATGGTAACGCATACTAACTGAAAATATTACAAGCTTTTTGTTGGGGCCAACAATATGATTTATAGAACGCATAAATATTGCAATAGGGATGTAATTTAAGAAAAGGCTTCGCTTTTTCAAGAAAAAAGTAAGAAAGAAAATTGATTTTGATTGTATATCAAAAATGTAAAAGTAGCAAATTATATTTAAATGTTTTAGGTGGTTTTCAAATAAATGCCTTAAGCATAATTCAAATTATGCTTACTAATTTTTTTATTTAATTTTTATTTAAAATTTGTTTATTATTATAATTTTTTATGTAGCGTTGTATATTGATATATATGGATTATATTTACATTGAAAATTTAAATTGATTTATTTCTAAACTTTGAATTAATTCGCTATATCGACGTTCTAAAGAGCACAGCGGATCGAGTCTCTTTAGTCTACACAAAATTAATGCAGATATTATTATATAGTAAATTATATATATATATATAATTTTATATATAATTTTACAATTTAAATAATTTTTACAAGTAGTAAAGATGTTTTAGACGTCTTCGTTCCACAGTGCCGCGGCAGCAGTGGTTGTCCATTATGGTTATTATAGCTGTGTCGCTTATCAGCGACGTCTGTGCGGCATCATTGACACGTTTTCCGTGCGCCTGCCACAGGCGGCTAGCTACCCAGCTGGAGACGCACCTTGTTGGGGCACTGGCACTCGTCTACTGCCGCAAGGTGTAAACATTTATGGGGCTTTTTTGTTGCGAGGCGACATAAATTTATTTCTAAACATTCACAACGCCAACTTTGAGTTTTCTTCACTCGCTTTTCAGAATTTCTTAGTATTCCAAGACTTTTGTTGTTGCCGTGGCTGTTGCGGTTGCTGTTGGTTCTTGCTTGTATGTTGCCACATGCCACATTTAGTATCTCACAAATTTGCTCATCCCATGGCAATGGGGGAGCACTTACCCGAGCAACACAGCATCAGCATACTGCCCCTCCACACACACAACACACACACAACACACACACAACACCCCCAACCCACTCCGCCCTTAAAAAATCCACACAGCATTCGCATTCTTTAGCGACCACAAATTTTCGTGTAGTTATTTTTCTTTGCCTTGTTTTTCCACTGTTCCTGTTTTTTCGCTATCCTTTTGTTTTGTTGTTTTATTTATTTATTTTTTCTTGCTTAGTTGCAAATGTGTTATATTTTATTTTTACAACTTCCTTTTCTGCCCCCGGCCTCGACATGCCCCAAAACGTGAAAAAGTGCCAAAAAACAAAAACAGAAAGACAAAAAAACAGCTTTTGGCCTGTTAAAGTGTTTCAATTCTTTTCTGTTACCGCCGCACGTCCCTTGCCGCTGCACCTGCATGCGACGTGTTTCTGTATCTTTTTATGCTATTTGAAAGACGAGTGTGTTTTACGTGTGTTGTTTTCTTGTTGCCACTGCCACATCCGTCGTGCGAAGTGCGTCGACTTCCGTTTTTCCATTGCAGCAAATTACAATGCATAATTTTCACATTACGTCAGCACATTCGAAATGTGTGCCGGCCTGTGTGTACGAGTGTGTGTGTGTGTGTGTGTGGGCATATCCTGCGATTGCCTGAGCCACTCCCTCATCTGCCTCGCCTTTTGACTTTCATATGGAAATCAATCCTCCTAATGAATATCAGCTGGCATACACACACATCCACACCTCTCCACACACTGTTGCACACACCTTCGCACACTCTTTTGCCTTGCAGGTGTTTAGCATTTGAGTGGCATGAAATATTCTCAAAATAAATATAAATCGTTATCCACATGCGCCAAAAGCAATGGATTGAGGTAGGACTGTTCCCATGGAATATGTTTCTATGGTTTTAGGCAATATTTTCGCTTAGTTGAAATATTACAAATTATTTATTTTAGAACAAAATCCTTGACGAATCGCATTTTACAAATTTTTATCCCTTGAGTTTAGACAAATTTCTTACTCAAAATGTAACTATGAAAACAAGTAGGAATGCTTAAGTCGAGTTAGCTCGACTGCCATATAATCCAGCTGTTAAATATGTTCTAGTTTTATTGGAAAAATCCGGCAATTTCTGCAAGCCCTATTTCTAATTTATTCACAAGCCCGAATCCAAAATGCGCATTTAATTTATGCACACAGAAAATGCTTTCGGCTGTTTGATATCAATATGAGAATACATTTTCGACTATAAATTATGTGTTTCTTATCCAATAAAATGGTTGGTTGATTAATAATATGCATATGCAAATTGGGTATTAATTAGATGCATATATTGCCATCTATTATCGAAATGTATCCATATTCGAGAAGCAAACTTGGTCGGGGTGTACAATATTTAACATATATTCATAATTTGATGTCTTCAGCATTAATTGCTTCTGATATTTGCATGTTTATATCGACTCAGCTGTCGATCTTGGAATATATATGTGGTCTGAGATGTTTCCTTCTTTTGAAGGCCATTTTTAATAATATACATATCATTTTTGATGAGTCTACATGTTAAGTCAGACCAAAAAGTTAACTTTTTAAGACCGAAGGAGGCTGCCTTATAAAAAAAAAAATTCCTTTAAAATTTAAAGTTACGCAAAAATCAGATGAAGAATTATGTGGGTACCACATGGGGAAATGCATCTGCTGTGTTTATCAAAATGCTCAACAAAGTGTAAAGCTCTCAAAGATATCAAAGTGTGTCAATTTGGAGACATCAGCATTTGTGGGAGACAATTTACGAGCTCTCCAAACTGGTGCTAAACTTGTTGTGGCCAAGGAAGGCAACAACAAGGTTCAACCAAAATATGACCCACATATCGAGTCGTCTCATAATACACACACAGTGCCAGCAAAAAAGCAACGCACACGGGGAGCTGGAATGAAACTGAGTATTTGAATTTTTGGTAACTCGTGAATCGTTACACGCTTAACCAGAGAGTAAACAATGGCCGGGTATTTGGCCAACATTGGCTAAAAGGCAAAATAGATGAAGGCAGCAAAAGCTGAAAAGTAAACTGCAAGTTGTGGCAGACATAAAAAAGAGACACAAAAAACAAACGAAACTCCCGAAAAAGTCGCGGTAATTTGAACCTTTTTCCATTTGAGTGACTTTCACTGTAGGCGCTGTGCCAGTTGTGGACTGGCCGAGTTCCATAGCAAAGCCGGCATAGAAATCAAATATCAAAGGAAAACTTAAGCCTGCCTATTAATGTGTGTGTGAGTGTGTGTGTGAGTCCTATTTATGGTAGAGCTGAAACATCCAACGCATGGTTAATCCCCTAGCAACAGGTTACCCAGCATTTATTTTGACAACCACCAATGGCCGTCTAACTGTGAGTTAGTCCGTCTGTCCGGCCTCTCGGCCCCCAAGCGAGACAATAAAAAAAATAAAAAATTAAAGCCGTAAAAGGCCAACAACTTGAAGCGGCATCAAAGGACACGAGACTTGCAGTTGATTTGCCAAATCAAAGTTTCATGAAACAATGGCCAGCAATCCGGAAGGGCATAGATAAGACCAAAGAGTCCAAAACGGTGGGGGGGGGGGGGGGCAGCAGCGGCAGCATTGACAATGCCATAAACGGCAAATAAGTGAAATCGTTCTTTAAATAGAAGGATTTACACAATTTAAGCAACGATTTCGATTTCGATTGAAATAAGCAACATTTTCTTTTATCCAGCTTCACCTTTTCCCCGGGTTTTGTTTGGGGTCGTCTGTTGATTTGGGAATTGACTTTTACTTAAGGCCACTGTTGCCCCACCAGCAGCCAAATATAAAGTTGCGTGCCCCACATGCGCCAGCAGCTTGACAGGATGTAATCTTTCATCTTAACTGAGATTCGCTTTTTTTTTCCTCTTTTCTTTTTTTTTCGTTGCTTTTTACCCACGTTTTGGCTTCGCTTTGTTTTCCCTTTGGTGCGTCGCAGTTGTCAACATTTTAGTTTCGACTGCTGTTGTTCATATTTTACTTCTTTTTTGGCTCTTCTCTTTTTACCTTGACAAAAATTCGGTTTGCTGTCTCCGGCGAATGCGAAACGGATTTTCTCTTGTCCAAACTATCAGCATTAAAATTTATAGCACTGTTGCTTATCGAGTGTTATCGATGTTTCCCCCTCAAAGCCAGTTATCGCTGCTGTAAGTGTGATTGCTCTATCCGATTTGGGAGTATTTTGTGGTGAAATATTTATTCAGTGTATGATAATTAAAATCAAATAGTACAAAATATTGATAGCAGTGAAAAATATGTGTAATCAAATATTGTTTCAGTTTAATTTTGAATATAAGTTAGTCGGCCAATTCGAGAGTAAAAGTTAATAGATTTAAATCAAGTCTGTAGGCAATTTTACGTAGGGCTTATTAAACAGACTAAACAGAGTATAATATAATTTATACTTATGATATTTGCAAACAGTATAAGTTGAACATATCCTTTCAATATATCACACTTCTCAGAAATACTGCAATGTCATTATAAAATACACAAATACCTCATTTAATAAATAATATGCCAAAGTCTATAAAATGTTGTTGATTAATTTTATCATAACAATATATGCAAAATGTATTAATATGCATTTTATGTATGCAACTTGATATATAGGTCGAGTGTGCAGCAAAAAATACAGTGCTTATATAGTATTTGTCTTATATCTGAATGAGTCTTTATTTGCGCACAAACATATGAGAAATGTGCTGAAAATAAAAACGACTGCAATAAAACGAGCAATGAAATTAAATACGTTCGCCAAACGGGAACAAAAATAACAGAGCCGCCCACAAAAACCAACCCAAATATTCATAAAGCGTAAATATCTAAAAAGAGTCGGCAATATTTGCAAGTGTTTCGCATTTGCAACAAACACGAAAGCAAAATGAAATCCGCGCTGAGAAAAGAAATAAAGAAAATAAAAAAAAAAAACAAAAATGGAATTTGCTAATTGCCAATTTACATGCAGTCGCTTCTAATTTTTAGCCCATTCGTCGGATAAATAAACTTCATTTTGAATTAAATTCACTATTGCTCTCTCTCTCTCTCTGACTCTCTCTTTCCCCTCACTCTCTCTCTCTCTCTCTCTCTGACTCTCTCAACTGGCAGCTGCATTTGCCTTATATTAATATATTTGTTTATTTAGTGAGCCGACTGTTTGTCAATGGCTCGTTGCTGCTGCGCCTCTCCCTGCTCCCCTGTCTGCTTTCCCCTGCGGCCACTGTTTCAGTTTCATTTTCAGTTGTCGTTTCACGCAAATCTTGTTTACACAACTGGGAGACCACCTACCAAATGCTTCTCCGATTGCAGTTACATGGCATTCCATGTGCCTTGCCTGTGAGTATTTTGTTGCTTTTTTTTTTAATTTGGCCAATTCAGGCGCCAATTCAGGCGCCACATCGAGAGGCTTCATATGCGAGAGTATTTGCGATTATATGTTTGTCCTGTTGCCAGCTGGCCTCGTCTGTTATTTATGCAAATGTCAAATATTTTGATATGCCACTGCCATGTGAACGCAACAAAACGAAGCGAAGCTGAAGTAAATTATAAAGTTTCTGCCCGTCGACAGTGGCCCAGCCCTGAAATTCCAACCAGCCATCCAGCCATGCATTCAGCCAGTTGCCAGTGTTATTTGGCCAACCGACAAACCGAATTGTGCCCTAATATGAGCCCCCATCAGAGCCACCAGTAGCAACACCCAATTCGCTGCTGCCACCTCGTCCAGGTCTCGTGTCTTTCGCCATACTCCTAACAAGTACAGTAATTATGGCATTTTTGGAATGCCCACGTTGTTGTTGTATATGCTGTTGCGGCAGGTGGCAGGTGGCAGGTGGCAAGTGGCAGTTGGTAGGTGGCAGTTGAAGCAGCTGGCAATGCCTGGTTACCAGCACAACCAGGAATTGGGCTTGAATAGCTGGTTGCCCTCTCCCAATGGGAGGAGCAAAATACATTTTTGAGATTATTGGCACGTTAGGTAAATTACTTGGCGGTAAGAATTTTTAATTTGAAATATATGCTGTTGGAAATAGCCCCGAATGCTTATTAAATATTTAGTGCCTTTGCAAAACTTGTTGAATTATTCCGTGAAACTTTTGAAATTATTAGCCGTAAAACTCTTGAGGGTTTACAGCGGCTGGTCTTGCTAATTAAGCTGCTTAACCTGAATGGCCAATTATTTAGGGCAATTATCCTTACGCTGGCAGTTGTAACCAGGAAATCAATATTAACAGCATAAATTATACAACTTGTTAAGCTGAGCAAAATGTTTGTAATGACCAAGTTTATGAATTTTACTTTTGTTTAAATAATAAGCCTTAATTTTTGCTGCCACAAAAGATTACAAAATTCAAAAACCATTTTTGACAGTTTCACAGAGTTCAAAATTGTTAACTTTAATTATTGTTGGCTAAAAGTTGTTTGGCAAAACACATGCTCAAAGTAGATATTTGAACTTTTCATATCTCAACAAACACATTTTTCACACATTATTTAACAAAATGTTGTTGTTGATATTTTGTTTGGCTTTGTTTGGCTTTATTTCGCTCAGTGTTTTGTAACGCTTGGCCGCACATTGAACCCTTTGCAATCAACCTTAACCTTAGTTTTGACCTTAATGTTTGCTTTGCACATGACACAGATTGTGGGCGAAAGAGAGAGAGAGAGAGAGAGATAGAGAGAGGCAGACGTAGCGTGAAAGAGATTTACAGTTGATTTAGCCGCTTGAGCCATGGCTAATGCATAATAAACGTTTTTGCCACAAACTTTGACGCCACTTCCTATGCCTAAAACGCAGAGAAAAACACACACACAAATACACACACCCACACGTGTGCATGCGTGCGTGTGTATTGGCCAATTTAAGTGTTGCCCTTTTTTTTTAGAATTGGAGTCGAGACTTGCCAGTCTATTTAAGATAGACATCATGTGCAGTCATTAGATTGTTTGCGATTGACGTGACATGATAATGAATGATATTTGATTTTTGTGCTTGTGCTGTTCTTGGCAAGTTTCTGTTTGTTTTTGTTGCCTACTTTTTGGGGCAGTTGCCGGTCACATTTGAAGTTGTTAAAACATGCAATTTGAGGCGGCGTTAAAAGGGGTGTGTTAGCTTGAATGCCTTTGGCAGTTCTAGCAGTTGGCACTTGCCAGTTACCAGTTGCCAGTTGGCAGTTGGCCATGTTTTGTTTATGGCTAACCATAATTACCGATTAAGTGTTCGACGCTCTTGATTATTGCTTAACTTTGGTGCTCAAATAAACGAGGAATTGCAATTCAAATTGGCACGACATGGACACAATTGAACACGATCCCATCAAGGTCCTGGCACTCAGCTCGTTATTTCAATTGTGTTTCCTTTGAAACGAGTCCTTCTAATCGCATTGTAATTACGGCCATAAACACAGCCCGCAACAAAAGAGCCGTAAAACTGAAATGTTCCGTTCCTTGACTCGCTATGGAAATATGCCCTGTGACTTTTGATGTCTATCCTCGATTGCTTGTCGAAGTCGTGTTTAAAGTTGAAAAATCTAGAAATAAAAATAGTGCTTGAAATTTTTGAGTATTGATTGTATTCATTTCGGCACCTGAATTGATTTGGGTTTCAATTTAAACAGATCTTTTTAGTGAAATGTTATTACTCAAAAGGCAATTTAATGTGTCTTGAATTATTAGTTCGTTTTGCATTTCATTCAAGATAAGCTGCGAGGGGCGAGGGGAGCAGCACTTTAACTTCCGACAAGGAAAATTGTCAGTAGACACGAATTAGTTCTGTGGCGCCCTCAACTCGAGTTGTTTTTGCCTTTGTTTAGCGTTCTAATTAATATGCGTTGCCATTTTACTCATGCGTGTCAGTTACACAACCCCCCCCCCCCCCACCCACCCAACGCCACTCCTCTTTCAGTGCCTTTGACTGCTTCCGCCACGCCCACTGCCGCCCCATGTCAACTCAAAGACTAACACGCAAATACAATTTGTGAGCCAAGATTATTTTCCGTGTCTGTTTACTGGGTGACATAAGTAAAACTAGAAACCAACTCAAACTGACAGCTCTCAAGTGAAAAGCTTCCTTTTTGACAAACACTCAGATTATAAATGGAACAAATATATAATTATAAAAATTGTGCGTAAAATATATATTTGAGCTCGCACATGTATTAAAAGTCAAGTAATTTTGAAAAATACAAATATTGAGAAACTTAGACGGAAGTCTTTGATTAAGATTAGTTTATATTAATTTTAGATTGAGAAACTTAGTTTGAAATTTGTTTTTTTTTTTATAGTATTTTATTTTAAGCTACCTTTTTGCAAACCTGGCTAAAAAAGGACCAGTTTGCACTGATTTTCAGTTGAGCGTAATTTACGCAATTTATTGCTGGTGTTTTTCTTAATTTTTTTTTTTTTTTTGATTAAATCTGAAGTTTGTTTTTTCACAATTATGAAGCACAATGCTGTGGGGCATTTAAATGCAAGCAGCTCATTAAAATGGCTTGTATTGTCAATAAAAACATTGGCGGAAATTGTGAAACAACTGTAATTAATAAAATGAAGTATTAAAGTAATGATTTGGTAGCGAAAAAAGTGCTTCACAATTAAATGCACAACTCAAATTAATTGAAAATGAGTAGATTTATTTAGCATTGCGAATTTTATAATTTTCAAATGAATGTTTGAGATGAGTCAGTTGGTTGTAGATTAAATGTAATTTGATTATTCTTCGAAAAATGTTTGGCTCATACTTACAATAGGCAATCATTAATTTCCTAATTGCCACAAAATGGAATCTAATTATATATTGGCAAACATGGTTGCAAGTGTTTGTTGCTGCTTCGTGGTCGCTTTGACTGCCGTCGGCCTGCAGCATTTTCATTTGTGTTCACTGAATTGATAACCACTGGGCCTCCGATTATCTGATATCAAAAGTCGACAAATTCAATTCATGTTTAATTCAATTAAAATGACGATTTTATCAAAAGCCCAATACACAAATAAACGGATGCTGATGGGCTTCCGCTTTATAAAGAGATATTTATTATAATTACTGTCAAGTATATTAAGTTTATCATAGCTAAATGAATGGAAATTGGTTTGGCATATGAATGACTTATCCGTTCTTAAATGATAAAAATAATAAAAACCAAATAATACTTAATTAATTAGATTATTTAACCAGAAATATTTGATTGAACAGTTATTAATGAAGAAAATTGTCTATTTAAATTGGCTAACTTCGAAATTTACTAATCGCTTCACAATTGAGCACAAAATTACGAAGTTTTTGATATATACATATTAAAATTAAAATATAAAAAATTAAAGTAACAAATTAAATTTTATTCGTTCTATAACACATTTATCCACATTTCTTGATACACAACTGACGTCTGATTTTTTTTTTTTTTTTTTATTATTAATTTTTCTTTTTTAAGTTGATGATTACCCAATTTGAATCGATCGATATAAATATTATATGTTAATTCCATAGTTGTACGTTAAGTTACAGTCTTATTACTACACTTGTGACCTATTATATATATATACAATATATATATATATATATATTTACGTTTATTATTAAGCCGGAAAAGTGGCGGTTGGCTAAGTAATGCGCTTAGGTGCGTATTATAAGCAGTACAAATAGAGTTTTTGGTATTCATGGAACACACACAGAGTCAGGCTAAAAAGTTTGGCAACATGTGGCGTGGCATGGAAGGTGATTGCAGACGCTTAGCATAAAATATTTATATATTCATGAATACAAACGGAACGGTCGCAATTTGCAAATGACTTAAGAACAATGCAAATATTTTTATTCGGATTTATGCAAATTTTTGAGAATACAAACACGTGTCCCATTTTCAGGCGAGAAGTTTACAATTTGTCGTCGGAATATTGCGTGCTGTTTTATTTGTCATCAAGCATGGTAATGTAATACAAGATATATATATCAGCAGATAATAATACGTGTTTTAATGAGGTATGTCGCTTTCTTGTCTGTGCAGGAAAAGCGAAACTGATACCAAGAAAATAAACAGGTGTCTTTTTTTTTTTTAATGGCGTGTTTCAGTTTTAGCTGCTTCGCTTGACTTTTGGGGGGCTTCAATATTGCGTGTCTGATTGGATGCACGTGTTGTTTGCGTGTCCAGTCAAAGCTATTCAGGCACGAATACTCCTGCGTGGCATCATTAACGATTAATTAGCGCACGCGTGCAACGTGTTGGCCCGCTGCAGCAGCAACTGCAGCAAGTGCAACTACATGTGCAACATGTTGGGCACTAAATGGGCTTACGTTTGCCCAGTTTTGGTGCACAGCTGCAAACCGTTGCAGACTTCATAATCCTGAAAGCGAGCTGAGTGCATTAGGTAGCCAGCCAGTTGGAAATTAGCGTGCCACAAAAGGCATTCGAGTGTAACGTTAAGCTATGCAGCCATAAATGCTCAACGTCCGCATTGTGGCATTCCATTCGCCATTTGCTGTAGCCCTGGCCAGGGCCAGGGCCGTTCATTGGCGGCCTTTTGGCCAAAAAGGGCACTTAAAGTATTTAGGTGGCGCGTGTTGCATGCTAAGTGCAACCCTGCTGCAAGTCGCTGCTCTTTTGGGCAAGTCATTGTTTTACAACTACTAAGCCCTGCTGCTGTGCCACACGTTGTTGCTTCGGGTGTCATGTCGTATGCGCAATAGAATTCATTTTAATAGATTATAACATTCTTATAACTTCAAACCGTACTTCGATTACGGCCGCGACTGTCTTGCGATTACGGCAAAGTTGCATTTAAGCCACGGAATGCGCAGCACGCGCATTATGACGGCAGTAAACAGCACATTTTCAACATCACCGCTTTGACGCACACTGGTACAATGCCAAATAAACACAACTTGAATTTAGTCAGCTGACTTTTACAGCTTAAGTTTTAACTTTTGATTTGCTTCGACAAATATATTTTTTTTTTAATTTTCAGTTCTGTTTTTTAAGTTTTTTTGTAATAAAATTTTTATTGTAATCACCCTGTGATTTTAAAAATATTAAACTACTAAATACTAAATTTAAAAGTGTATTGAATTTTTTCATCTAATATATTTTTTTTAATTACTTTTCTTTCTTTTCAACTTATGTTTAAATAATCAGTTTTTTTTTTACATTTTATAATTGATTTAATAATATATATAAATCAAATATTAATATGTCTAATTTTAAATAAGTTTAAAAAACTTTCTTATTTTATAATTTGAACTTTGAATATTTATTTAATGTGACTAAATTTTTTATATTTTTCACATTTCCAAATGCAAACTGCATAAATAAAAAAAGGCTTTTCAAAATTTACCATAATAAATATCTGATTATTGTCATAATTCATTCTTCGAACTTCAACTGATCTTTAATTCCACTGCATGAATGGTTCAACACGATTTATCGAAAGTTGAAGTAAGTTTTGATTGATGCTGCCTCAGTGTGCATGAAGCATCTTCGGGGGTTACTCGTGCAGCTCGACACTCTGCGGTTACCCAGTGCGTTTATTATGCCATTCGCAGTTTAATAATGATAATAACGGCAGGATATTAAGCTTTTCCTGTCTGCCTGCTCCGCCTGCTCAGCCTGTTCCGGCGGCACCACGATGCGCCCAGCGTGGTTAGGCGGTTGGCGGGTGACTGGATGTCGCTGGGTCTCGCCAGTGTGGCATTAAAACTATAATCAGTTTATGTAATAAAGTAAATTGTGTACGTAATGCGTGCTGGCTGATGTTGTCTTTTATTTATTTATTTTCTTATGCGCTACTTTTTATTACAACGGGCCAAGCGCTAAGCGCTGGGAATGCCGTGGAGCTGCTTGGATTTCTACACGAGTCGAGTCAGACAGCTGGCCGCAAAAATGTTCAATATTAATAAAAGTTTGGGCCAAGTTAATTAAATTTGCTTTTTAATGTGCAGCCATGCATGAGGCAAGCGCCAATGTAATAAATTGACCGTGTGCTCCCCAATGCCCCGGCAGTGAAAACCATGTGCGGCAGAAGACCCTTGAAGCTGGCTAAAAAAAAAAAAAAAAAAAAAAAAACTTTTATTGATGGCGAAGGAAATTAACTCACATAAAATTGAACTCGCTGACCTGCTGAGAACGACAGATTTATGTCGCCTGGCTAGGAAATAAGGAATGTCCGCCCAAAGAATATGCCCCAAATATTAACGATTTATGCATTTGCGATTAATTTTTATCTGTATTCCATATTTTAAAGCTTAAGGAAGTTTAAAGAAATTTGGTATCACAATTTGTATTTAAAAATGATGTATAAAGTGATGATGTAAATATTATAACAAGAGAGATGTATACATAGTTTTATACAGAAAACTGATATTACATCAGGATTAAAGAATGATTTCGTTTCAAGAAAATTTGTTTTCTTATATTAATAGAAATCTCAAAAAGCATTCAATTTAGCAACTTTGACAAGTCACAGTTCAACAGTCATCAAAAGACTTTAAACACATCAAAAGCCTTGGATTAACAATGTTATTTAAGTATTTAAGAAAAGTTTTGCTTTGTTAGGTACGTAATTGGGGAATTTTAATGCTTCACCTGCCACAAATTCTCGTCTGATGTGTCACCCCCCTCTCACCCACTCGCAAACAGCTATCACTTTGTAAATGCCCCAACTTTGGCCTGAATAAAGCACATAAAGTGGAATTAGAGTGGCATAGCGACGACAGCCAACAAAGTCCCCATTATGAGTTCTTTTGTGGCATTTTAGACCTCTTTGGCCACGTCAATATTTAATGGCGCCCCGGGCCACCAGCCACCAGCCTCCAGCCACGGGCTACTCCAATACTCCAACACGACGGGGTGGGGTGGTGCTGCCACCTCATTGTTGGCACAGGCCCAGCAACAGACAAGTCGCTGCCTGTCGAACGAATTTTTTTTTTTTATTTAATAAAGCTGCGCGTTTAATTTATTTCCAAAAGGGGAAATTTTAAAATAACTACAATAATTGAAATTCCTTTAATCAAAGTTGAAATTTGTGAATATCAGAAACTATTCCTAAAGTTTAGCGCTTCAGTGTCGGCTGCTCGAGTGCGTTTCAATTAATCTAAATTAGCACAAATTTATCTATTGCGTCACGCCCAACGCCTACAAAACAATCCGTGGCACATTCAACTAAAGCGAAAACAATCGAAGCAATCTGCCAAAATCATTGCCACTGCCACTGCCACTGCCGCTGCGGCTGCGACGCGTGCTTCTGATATCCAGTGTATTAAAGTCTTAGGCAGACGTGGGCGCCCGGCCCAGGGCTCGTGACAGGCAGTAAGCTAAAAACTTTTGGCAGACGTGGCGTATGAGCAACGCGCCCAACTTCTGTCAACTTTTCAATTTGATTAAGTAGTTGAGACAATGCCCCAGCAACTGTCCAGCGAAATCCTCTTCACACTTGGAACATTTTTAGTGCTCTGCTCGAAAGATACTGTTTATTTTGAACTCCTCTACCAAAAAAGTAGATTCTTAAATAACTTTATTAATCTATTTGGTTACAGGGTATTTTCGGGGATATAGTTTGAGAGCAAGACATACTTATACTGATTTTAATTGAAACATAACACAAATCGCTGAAGGCTTGGAATGTCAGGCAGATTTATGTGCAAGCTGGACACAGCACAGCACGTGACGGCAACAACAAAAACAACAACAACAACAACAAATGGTTCTTCGAGTAACTTGGCCAACCGATTTAATAACATAATTTAAGGCTGTTTCGACCACAAGCTGAATTCTCGAGAACTTGTGCTTTATGCATGCTGTCATTTGAATGGCTTTAAGTAAATTACAAACAGCAAACGGCCACAACATATACTCAGAATGCCAATAACCCCCCTACACACACACACACACACACACAGATACACAAAAATACTATAGAAGGCAAATGTCTGACGCTGACAATGAGGCAACTACGAGCTCGGGGGCTAAAAATTGTCTTGGCCCGGCCGCAAAGGAGGACATAGGCAGCCATGCGGCAAAATTATGTAAAAAGTCAACAGTAAACAGTTAGCAAAGAGAGGGGCAATGCAGGGCAGGCAGGCAGGCAGGCAGAAGGGAGGTATGAGTTGGCTACAGGGCACGGTAGGTCACTGAAATTGTCTGAGTAGCGACAAAGTGAAAGCGAAAAGACAACAACATGACCTCCAGGGCTTCCAGGCCAAAAGAAAAAGAACACGAAATGTGGACAAAAAAACAACCAAGCTGAAACTGAAAATGAACATGCGACAAACACAAACAACAACAACAACAACAACAAACAGCATGAAAAGCACAGCAACAACTGCAGGGGAAACAACAATTTGAGAATTGTGTTAAAGCCGGAAGGTGAATGTTTGCCAACAGATATGAAAGATGAACTTGCCACACAAACATTTCAAATAACTACACGAAATAATACAATTGAATATGTAAATATGATGCATTAGAAAAATCAAGCATTAGCATAAAAATCGAAATAATATAATAGAATATATAAATATGATGCACTAGAAAAAAAATACGCCTAAAATATAGCATTAGGATAAGATTGAGGAACAGATTACAGATGACTATAATAAAATGACATAAATCTTCTTAACTCGTTTTTCTTGTGTTTTTCAACGCATTAAAAACGGTTAACAACTTGCTTAACAAATAATAGCCAAACCCTTTTCAGGTGTTGTTCATTGTTAATTTTTTGGAGTTAGCAATATATTATGGCCATATTATTTTATCAGCACAAAATAAATATAAATTTACAAGCCACCGCAACCAAGAAAAACAAACACCAAAAACACAAACAATACACATTCAAAATTAATTGTGGAATTATGTACAACATTTTATAGAGGTGTTCACCGCAAAGGTGGTGGTGGGGGAGGGTGCGGGTGAGGGGCAGTGGACTTTGTGGAATGTTTGGCAGGCGTCGAGTAATCGCAACTCGGCGCTAAATTATTAATACATAAGCCAACAAACGCCGAACATCTGTGAGAACAACACGGCAAAGACAATATGGGGCGCCCCAAATCCGCCGAGTCAGTTGTGGCAAGCATCAGTTGGAGGCAGCAGGTTGCCTGCCACAAATTCCACCATGATGCACAGGTGAAGGAGAGAAGAAATTGGCTGCCGCTCTGTGAGGCTGTCGTATGCGGCTCAGAGTCTTGGATTGCTAACAAGCGAAACGAATGACTAAACGTGGGGAGAGACCCCCCTTACCCTTGCCTACTCAACCCACAAATAGGCACACACACACACAATTATTCTCAGAATGTATAGGCCAAGTGGGATTTGATGAGTTGCTAGGCCAGGGGTTGGCGGAGACTAATAAGTTACACTGCATAATCTGCTGGCTGCTGTTGCCGCTGTTGAGGTTAAGGTGAATTGTGTAAGTGGCAAGTGGCAAATGGCAAGTCTGTTCGCATCTCCAATTCGAGAAAACAACAGTTAAATAGCACGCATATTTTAAGTATGTAAATAAGTGCAGAGTTGTGTCTATTTCCCTGTTGATTGTTGGTTTGTTATCGTGGAAATTAATAAATTCAATCATTATGTCTGATAAATACATTTAGTAACTCTTACACACATGCTGGCAACTGTAATTTTCTCAGCACACTCAGGATTAAACTTGCACTGAATTTAGAAAAATCATCTTCAAGTAAATATCATTCTGAGAACTAGGAACGGTAGGATTAATTTTCAAGTATGCGTTGATTACTATATGAATATAATATTGCTCTGAAATATATTTCTTAAAATTATAATTTATTTCTAAGATGAAATAATTTAATTTAATATATAAAATAAGGGCATAGTTTTAAAATTTATGATCTGTGTTAATGAAAGTAAATAAAAAACCGTTTTAGAAAAAAACTCTCAAAAAAAATTCGTTGGGCTTCCTTTGGCATCATAAGAATTCTGGCAGATATATTTTGAAGCTAGTAGTTTTTTTTTACTGGAATAATAATATTTAATTATTAGAGTATTTATGCGTCTGCATATCTAAAAATAATCTTATGTTTTAGCCAACTCAGTTGCCTTTAATTCCTGATCCTTGCTTAATGTTAACAATTTAACAGCTATTGGTTTATCTTAATGAAGCTGTCTGCCTGACTGCCTCCTGCCTGCCGGGTTGCTAACTCCCTGCCAGAGCAACCAGCCTCAATCCATCCTTCTTGCTTCTGTTTGGTCGTAATCATGCCCGTAACCTAAATACACACTCGCACACACACTCGCAAACAGTGGAGCGACCTTGCCACATGCCTGTTTGGCATGTCTTTAACTTTTATGACGCGCCAAAATCCGCTTGGCATCGCTTCGCTACATTAGACTCCCACTCACCGAACTGATGTGTGTGTGTGTGTGTGTCCTTTTAACCCAAGTGTTTGCCCAATCCTTCATCATATTTATACGCAAGGCCCATTAACAGGACCCGTGGCATTGGCTTTTGTCTTTAGCCGCTTTTGTCTTTTGGCTTCTGCATTTTTTAGTCCGCCTTAAATATTAAAGGGCTCGTTGCGGTTGACGCGGCCGCCGTCTCAGGGAGTTCCTGCTCCCCAATGAACATGGCAAAATGGGTGTGGCATATTTGACGATGGGCGCCGGGCGGCTGCTGGCTGGCGAAAAGTGTTGACACTCGTGGGAAAATGTTTAAATAATTTGACAGAGTTGACAGCGTTGCCCCCCCCCCACACCCCCCCACACCCCCCTCAAAAAAAGCAAACAACGTGTGAAATGCAAAACTTTTATTTTCTATGCTTGTTTTTTTGGTGCGGAGGGGTTAAAGTTGCTTCACATTAAATATGCAAATATACATTTGACAATATACACGCACACACATCTTGCCCAAAATATCTATAGATGTGTGTGTGCGTGTGTGTGCGTGTCTATATCGAAAATGACAAAATTGTTGATTGCAGTTTGGGGTTTGTGTGTTTCACATTTCAAATTCATTTTCTATAGAAACAAGTCGTACAATGTTGACCTCTGAAAAACACATATATTTATATTTGTGCATTCAAAAGTTAAAACATCAAATAATATAATAGTCAATTTTGTTACTTAGTTATTCTTATTCGCACTCAATTCAAAATAAAACTTGTCAGCTTAAATTACAAAATTGAGTATATTTTTAATTGATTTTAGATGAATTAACTTGTGAAATTATTTGTGTAATTCAAAATAAATATTTTTCATATGAAAATACTTAAGGACAGATAATTCTTGAAATGGATTATAGTTTAAATAAAGAAAAAATAAATTGCATATGCAAGTTTTTGTCTAATTAGAACAGAATCATAGTTGAACATTTGTATTTATTATTGCTGTACTAATTCAGCAAATAAGCAGATAGGCAAACACATAAACTGATCCTGTTTAGATATTTATTGGTAAACAAGGGATTTATTATTGCCAGCATTTGCAACAGCAACAGCAGCAGCAGCAGCAGCAGAGGCAGACACAAAGATGTTGCAGTTGTCGCCATGTTTGCTTAACTGTGTTTGTGCAGGATATTGCCACGTTAATGTTATTGTATTTGTTAGTTATGTTGTTTTGCTATGTTTTGTGTTGTTTTGTTATGCACACACATGCAGCTTAAGTTCAATGTGGTTGGGCAAACACCAAATTTACACTCGGTTGCATATGTTTATAGTGGCAAAAATGCACTTTAATTCAATGTAAATATGCGCAAAATATGCAGCACACAAAATGCCAGAGCTGGTTTCCGGCTGGTTTCAAAATAATGTAAAGGACCTTTACCATTGTTTGCACTGCTCCATGTTGTCCTCTGAATGCAATTATGCTGCATTTAATCGTGGACATGAAAAATCGATACAGGAATTGGCTTTAACCAGTTTTTTGTTTATATTTAGAAATATGCAGTTTTTGTGTTGGCCATAGAAAGTCAGCAAGTCGGTGCCGTTAAGTGGATTGTTCAACATATTTTGAAGGGGTTGTGGGTTGGTGGTTTGGTGGGGGGGAGGGGGGTGGTAGGTTGGGTTGTGGTTGTATATGGGTATAAACTTAATTGCATCTGGGATTTGGGCAGCGCTCAAATTGTGCTTGTGCCTTTATCAACTGACACACATGACACCTCACTCCATATTAATGTGTGTGTGTGTGTGTGTGTGTGTGTCTCGCCAAGCTCATGTCATAAATTAAGTTTTTATTAACTTTAAGGTAATATTTCTTTGTGCTGAGCGGCCAAGTTTGGCCAAAATGAATGAATGGCGCAGATATTTTTGCTCACACACATGAATGCACATAAATACAAACAGGGTTATAAATTTATCCGTGTGTATATTGAGTTTTATATATATATACAATGCCAAGTCAAACTTCTTCTTACCCCCTGCGATGATTAAGTGAATGCAATTTATTAAAAGATCAAAGTTTATGGCATTTTCTACCTTTCTGTCTGTCCCCAACATATGATTTATCAGCAAAATTTACTAAAGCTGTGTGATTTAGTGTGTTCTCAGCCAAAAGCTGAATTCTGAAGGCATGGCAAATATTATTTTTAGCAATAAAAAAAATAGTTGGTAGCTGAAAACACATCTGTGTATAAGCTAAAATTGTAGTTATGTCAATAACTATTGATTTATTTTACTTAAAATTAGGTTTTCATAAGAATTGGTTTGTAAACTGCAGTTTATAAATATTTGCATTACATTAAATTGAAATTAATAAATTCTATAATAAAGCTATCAATTATGTTATATTATTTGACCTATATATAGAGTCTAAATAGATATATATTTATTATGCTGTGATGATAGCCATAAGCCCAACAAAGTTATTTAAATAGCGAAGTCTATTTAAAATTGCTCCAGAATTGGCATAATCTCCAATTGAGTAGCTTGTTGGTGAAACAAGTGCTGCAAAGATTTTGCAGACAGAATTTAAACAACCTGGAGCAGCAGTGGGAAACTGTGTCCATTCTCAAGAATTGCTACCAACAAAAATAAAGCTGCTAAACCTGAGATTTTTATGGTCCACTTTATTTTTTTGTTATTTGTTGCTGCTGCTGGTTGCTGATGTTGTTGCTGTTGTTGCTGCTGCTGTTGTTGCTGTTGTTGCTGTTGTTGCTGCTGGTTGCTGCTGTTGTTGCTGTTGCTGTTGTTGCTGCTGCTGTTGCTGCTGTCAACGTTCTCTTTTTGTTGTTCATTGATGTTGTTGCTCGTTAGCTGCAGAGTTGCAAAGTTGAGCGCCAGTTGTGGCAACGAGTGGCGGGCCAACTGCTGCTCATGTAGTCGATGGAGCAATATTTTCTTTTATAGACTTTACGTTTTGTATACCAATTGCAGTGCCCCCCTTGCCTCAAATGCCTCAAATGCCTCAAATGGCTCAAACGCCCAACCGCACGCCTAGTTTGGCTATGAAACTGACCTCTTCAGACATATTTCAGCCCAGAAAAACAAGGAATTTATATGAACTTTCATGTGAGAATATTGGTCAATGTGTGCGATAAAGAAGTTTGTGTGTTTGCCATGTGTGTGTGTGTGTGAGTGTGTGTGGATCTGCACAAAGTTTTTGAAAACGTGCCTTGCGTTTAGTTATCGTTGATGGTTGCTGCTGTTGGGTTTTGCTCTTATGGATTATGAATGACATATGCACAGTATTCCGTTGGTTCTCATAAAGAGCAAAAGATATTTCCCATGCTCCGTGGTTGGCCCTGACAACTAATCCCAACAGCAATTCTCCTATGCCATTCTCTGATTGCTTGACTCGCATTTCTGATGCGCCCAAAAGCAAATCGTAAAAACAAATACAACAAAAAATTGACAGGATACTCTATATTTAGTATATTTTTATCAAAAAAATCGGAAATATTATTTATTTTTATTTTATTTATTTTTGTGTATCAAAGCAACTAGTTACAGGATACAATTATAGTTTATATATTAACATAAAAAAATCCTTTGAAAATATTCGCTTTATTAAATTGCAAAAATGTATAACAACCAAATGGGTTAGTTCGGTTGACTGACTGGTTATATTTACAAAAGACATCACTTGAGTTGCAATTTGTTATCCAATTCAGAAAAAAACATTCAATGTTCAAAAAAAAAAAAAACAAGAAAATATTCGATTTGAGGTATTGAAGCCAAAGGAGAACATTGCAAATATTTGCCAATGGTATTTTTTTTTTTTACACAACACAATAAAAGACAGGTGGTATATGCATATGTGTATGTGTGTATTGTGTGTGTGTGTGTGTGTGTGTGTGTATAACACAAGAGATGCTCGACTTGATGACAGACAAGCGGACAATCGGGCTGACAGATCCCCAGGCAACCGGGCTAGAAGATGGAGGATTCAACTAACATTTTTGCCTCGGATCGAAAGTCTCAGCGCTGAATGTGGACAGTTTGGCACGTGCCGGGAGAGTGGAAACAAACACAGGAATGGACATGAACATGTCAGAGAATAAAGTTTGTCCAAAAATTTGTGTGGTATAACAGTATCATTCCAAGAGAGTTGACTACCCATCCACTCCCACTCCCACTCCCCACCCCTCAGCTGTTGCTATAGATGTGTCTTTATAGTTGCCCAAGATACGCATCTTTCTGCAGAAGCGGAACCCACATTGTGTGTGGGTTAACAAAAACAGTAATTCAGTCGAAGGTCGAACAGCCTCACCCCCGCACAGCCTCCGGCCAGGCCTCACCCCCGCAGCGTGTAGCTCGTTATAAGCCAATGGTTGGGTCTATATTTGGGGTGGAGCTGTGAAACTGTGAGGGGGTTGGGGAGGGGGGAGGGGGTTTCTGTTCTTGGGTCGTCAACTCTGTCTCAGGCCAAGAACATAAAAATTTGTTGTTGTAAATCTGCTCAGCACTTTGTGCGTGAGTGTGGCGCAGTTTAATAGCAACACACACACACACGCGCACACGCACACACACACACACGCACAAACACTTGCACACACACTTGCACACACTTGCACACACACACACTTAAATACAACGCCGTACACGTAATCTGTTGTGTAATGTCTTTAGTTGTGTCAACTGGGCTGCATGTTGTGCAAACTGAGAGTTGGAAGTGAAAATAAAGGGGGTGGCGGCGGCGGCGGCGGGCAGAGAATGGGAGTGGGAGTGGGCGTGGGAGTTGCCACTGCCTGCCAATGTTTTGCACGCTGTCAGCAGAGGCAAAAACAGATTCTGAGTGAGTGCGAAATATTGTAACATGTAGAGCTAGTGTAGAGTGGGCGATATACCGTACAATCCACTTCACACACATACACACACACACACACCCCTCCACACACCTCCACACCACCGCACACAAGTTGAAGTTTTGAAACAACATTTAGATAAATTTCCCCTGAGAGTTGGACAAAGCGTTGAAAAAACCAAAATAGAAAAAAATACGCTAGCAGAAAAAAATGATGTAGCTGTTACAACAACTCAAACTATAATAATAACAACAACAACAACCACAACAGCAACAACAACTGCCAATTGCAACTGCAAAATGTAGTTTATAAAACGAGTGTCGAAAAGAGCAGCATTTGGATTTAACTGTAACTGCAACTGCAGCATTTGATTTGCATCTGTTGCAAGCAAGTTTAATTAATTTACATCTATGCTAAATGAACCAATTATAAATGCCAATTGAATTTCTGCATTTGACTTGTGTTTGTTTTGTCTGTCAATTAATGTTTTGGCCTTGACAGAATTGTGTTTGCCAAATAATTAGTTCAGCTGGAATAAACATGGCACTTTTGGCTATAAATTGAAATAAATTTCAATAATTGCAAAGTTGTAAAGAATTCGAGCCATCTTGTTGATTTTCGAATTTATGCAACACATTTAAATATTGTTAGTTTAAATGCCAACATTTTTAACACACTAAAACGACATTATTTCTAAGTGTGACATTCAGAGAGTACACAAAACACTAGAAGGTAAAATTCAAATGTATTTAATTTCATGTTTCCCCTAACAAGTGATATGTTGCATGTGGCATTCCCTCTCTCCCCCTTGCCACACTTATCAATGGAGTAGTCTTTGCTCACTTGGAATTAAGTAAGAGTTGCTCAATTTGGTCGCTCAACTATGTACTTGGTGGTTTAGTCATTAAGCTATTATGGAGAAGGGGCGGGAAGGGGGTAGGGGGTTGGGGGTTGGGGATTTCTGTGTCATGGCATTTCAATGCTTGTTTTGATGGCAGTCAGTTTTACTGTTTTCCTGGTTGGGGCCAACGACACGTGAGCGACGAAAACGTAAACGCAACACAACCAAATTGAGCAACATTTTGTGGCATGCTTGCTGTGAAAACTTTTACCACCAAAAGACCCTTTTGCGAAATTTTATCGAGCTGAATGTGAAGTCATTAATATTCAAACCCTGAGCCCGGCCCGGCAGCAACACACAAACCCGGAACTTGGCAACTGTTTGACTCGACAGCTCAATGTGAACGACTGGCAAATAATATTTTATTTGAGAATTGTTTAGACACACTTTTTAATTACGTTCATCGTGCTGTCTATGTGTGTGTGTGTGTGTGTTTTGTGGGTTGTGTATGTGTATGTGGGTTTGAGTTATTAAGTGACCCGCATAAATCTTCAGCTGTGCCTGGCGCCTCAAATTTTTTGGTGAAAAATGCACGCTCGACTGCCCACCCTCGTGCCACGCCCACTTGTCCTTTTAGCCAACAGCCCCCCCCCCCCAAAAAAAAAAAAGAATGCATGGCGCCAGCGAGCTGCCATCCATGCTCTTAATATGCCAGACAGCCGGGACGAGCTATGCCCGTCAGCTGCATAAATTTTAAGCGACAGCAACATTAAAGTCAACATTTTGCCAGTGGCCTACTTTCGCGAGGGACACGGCCGGAGTTGGTACTGGTGGCTCTGGCTGCGACTGGCTGGAACTGGCGCCTGCTGCTGCTGCTGTTGATGCTTCTGCTGGTATTTTGGGGTGGGAGTGTCCTTTACGGTGGAACTGTCTCCGTCTCCGACTCCGCCTCTCGCTTTCACTGACATTTTGCTACGTTGCAGCGTTTCCCCCTCACTCTCAAATACACACACACACACACACATACACACACACACACACACATACACACACACACTTACACACACCTACACACACACACTCTTGCATACATGCCTATTTCATAAGGATACGGGTATGTGCCTTCATGTAGATGAGTTGGCAGTAATGTGTTGAAAATTATGAAGATGAATTTCCCACTCACTTTTCTTTCGTTTTTTGCTCAAAATATTTAAAAACATAAAATTGAAAATGCGTTAAGTACGACGGACGAAAAGACAGACGCCAACATCTGCTGCTGTCAAATAGAAAAATAAGCTGAAAATTGCTGAAAAAACGACTTGAGAATTTATTGTATACAAATATAAGTAAAAACCATAAAGCGAAAATTGAAGATGCCATTTAAAAGCAACAACAATGTATATTTTTGGCAATTGTTTAAAATTAACTAATAATGAATATATAATAATAATATTTAAGCTGCTTTTAAAAAGATAAGCAAAATCAATAAAATATTAATTCGTTTTTGGATCAAGTTTTAATTTTATTTATTTGAACTTAATTGAGTATTTTTATTGAATGTTTAAATTTTAAAAGTGTTGAAATTTATTTAAGCTTAGCTAAGTTAATGTCTTACATTTTAAATTTGCTTTAAGATCATCAAATGTCATCCGATTTGAGCAGCGTTGTTGACGCTCTTTTCACGGTTAATTAGATAGTGCGTAATACAAATACATCGCTGCACTTCAGTGGCATGTGTTTGGGCGTTGAGTACAAATTGCAACGGCTTGTGGCATGTGGCATTTGACGTGGGGCCAATTGGGAGCACTAAGTCCGCAAATGGCGTATCTTGAGATAATTAATTGAGCGCAAAGCTAAACACGAAAGCAGCAAATGCAATTATCTACAATAACAATGAGCACAACATCCACACACACACACACACACATCATAATACGAAGATTGAGCTTAGGAATACATGCGAGCTGACCACACCCAAAACACACTTACAAGCACACACAAACACACACTCACAGACACACCCAAACACTTAGAGATACATTCATCGATAGAGCTAAGCAGAGTAAATCACTTGGCATTTAGCAGTCGAAAATAAATCGATTTTCGACTAATATTAACGCTACATTAAAAACACTGATTGCCTTTTGTTTCATTCCAGATAAATTCCCACACAAGAACAAAAATCCAAAGGATACCAAATTGGCCAGAAACTGACAGATGTTGTTTTTAGCTACTTCAACCAAGAATAACAACTTAGCACTGTGGGTCAATGTGGCAGAGAGAAAGTGTGTGTGTGTGTGTGTGTAAGGAACTACAGAATTTGGCCAAAACACTAGAAATGGCCAACAGCCCGAGGCCATTTGTTACTCACCAAGTGTAGAAGTGTGCTCATAAAAATACGAGAAAAGACGCTATCAAAATAAATAAATGATAAACTAAAATTGAATATCCCAAAAAGGAAAACAAATAAATCGTATGCAAAAATTATAATCATTCTGCGATTGAACTACGAAAAGCATTCGAGATAAAATTGTCAATAAAATCGAGCGAAACCGTCCCATAAAAAAGCGCCAATGCTTGCAATATACGAAAAAAAAAATAAATACAACTTTTACTTTTGCCTTTTGACTAAATGTAAAATTTCAGTCAACGTTTGCAAAACTCAACAATAAAACATTCACAAAAGCAAATCTCTGGCATTCAAACAGACATTGCGTATACGCCACGTGTGGCAGCAGTCAGCAAAAATAAAAAAGACTAGGTGTTAAATGCGTTTACATATCTGTGGCGCGGCGGTTGCCGCCTCCTCCTCCAGTGCAACTATAGAATAGGAGTGAAAGTGCCGAGATTCGCATTATTTCTGCGTAGGTGAACATTTATCACTTGCTCTGTGGAAAGAGCAAAGTATGCGCTTCTGGAAAAATCGATCCAAAATGCGAATAGCCACAATTGGCATGGTGCCCAACACCATCAGCAGCATCACCAGAATTCCCACCAGAGCACCGCTTCGGATAACGCAGCTGGCACAGTTACTTATCGGCGGAATTCTCTACACAGCGATTGGTAAGTTCTTAAATAACTATTAAATCTGCGAAATATATCTATTTCATACAAATTGTAAATATTTGAACTTGTCATTTTTTAATGAATCCAACGGCAACTTAATTAATTAATCTACTTGGTTCTCTAATTAACAAAGTGCTCTTTGGCACTTAGCCCTCAGCTCGAAACTCTTTTGGGTTAATTAATCAAATTGAAAGCTCAAACAACTCGAAATGTGAGGAATTCCATTTGAATAAAGCAGAATTAAACCTTTTTTAAAATGTTTAAAAGGCCATAAAAAGTAATAAAATTGTTTGTGCAAAAGTGCAAAAGCAAGCATCATCAATTGAATCTACATAAAGCACTTCGGGAACTGATAAAATGTTCATTTTAAACGTTTCACTTCCAGATACACATATCATTTAAAATGAATGAAGTACCTGCAATAGTTATGCCGACTACAGTCGCCCTAAGGGGCAACATCAGTGGCTGCTGCTGCTGCTGCTGCAGCTGCTGTTGTTGCAGTCAAGTAAATTTTATAAATTACGATTTTTAGCAGGGTAATTCAACTGCTGAAATAATTTAAAATTAATGTTATCGAATGAATCAATAATTACGACAAGTCTCTGTTTGAATACCCTTCTAAACCTACCAATTGTAAATAAAAATTGTATAAAATAATTGCTGTGCATGTTTGTGCATAAAATGTGTGTAAATTCGGGCTTAATATAATCCAATTTACACCTGCTGTGCGTCACACACACACACACACACAAACACACATGACAACTAATTAGTTTAACTCTTTGTGGCAACAACAGCCGCCGAAAGTTGGCTGCATAAATTGGTTTTTGTTCAACCCGCGTCCGTCCTGCGGTTGCTACAAAGTGCGCAGAGAGCAAAGCCAGCTGCTTTTTCATATGCATTTTATTTTGTCAGTGATTGCATTTGTCACGTCCTCCACTGCAAATAAATTCGCATTCACTCGCACGTGCACTTCATGTCAAAACGGTTAACTCACTTAGCCAACTGCGGCTGCGATGACTCAAACAATATCTCCATGACTTTAATCACAGGTCTATTCATGTTGCACGTTAACAATGTGACATAATTGATATGCTTATTAGCATAAATCACCTACTATATATATATATATAAATATATATTTAGTATTTGGCTCTTTGCCCTCAAGAAAATTAGGAACAGAGAATGCAAAGTAAAAGAAAAATGTGAGAAATGTTCGCTTGATTTCGCTTCATTGCTGTCATAAGAAGCTATTAGCGTACTTTTTGCTGTCGCTGCTGACTTTAACGGGAACAGAGAGAAAAAAAGAGAAAAAAAAGAAAAACTGAAAAACATAAAAAATGAGAAAATAAAAACATGAAAACATAATTCATGAGCTCCAGCAAAATGTTGAATTGTAAATGATGTTGAAATGCAAGAGGCATGGGGAATGGGACAAGTACCAGCTACAGCTACAGAGACAGCTACAGGAAAGCAAAACTTTAAACCAACGCAAATGAGCAGACTAATATGCCACAAAGAGAGACAGAAAGACACACAGAAAAAGAGAGAGAGACAGAGATAGATAAAGAAAGAGAGCAAGTTAAGCTTGCAGGCGAACAAAAAGATTTCTTTTTGGTTCTCTTTATGCCATTAGTCTGTTTGTTGTTCGTGTGAGGGCAAAAACTTTACAGTTGCCCACCGCCACGCCCTCCCCGCACTCCAAAACTTCAACTGCCCAGCTGCACCAACCGACTTGTATCGTAAATATAAAATATCTTTATAGATTTTTTTCGCCTTGCTCGTGCAGTGCTTCAAGTCTTTCCGTAAATTTACTGGTCCTCCTCTTTCTGCTGCTCCACCGCGACCCCTTCTTAACCGAGCATCATTGACTTTTACCACAGCTTGTGCTTTTTGGGAGCAAGATTGATTTATTTGCCTTTTGCGCCTTTTTGGGGGTGGTGCTCCGCTTTATTCTTAAACATTATTCATAACTTTTCCCATGCGATTGCGGCTTTGTTCAAATTTATATCGCAGCAACGTAAAATAAATTGTCCGAAATTTGTTAGCATTTAAAAATAATTTGCATTCAGCCAGTCAAACATGTTCCGCTCCCTCTGATTGGATTTCAATTTGATTGCTCCATTGGTTAAGCTAAGACTTTGGCTCACTTACGTACTCTCTGTTAATATCTGTGCTTTTTCCAGGAAAAAAGACATTACGTATAGGCCACATTGTTCGTGTAGTTCTTGCATATAAATTATGGCAATAAAAATAAAATCAGCAATTCTTCGCCTTTGTTTTCTGACCAGTTTAGGTTTGTTTTCATTTCATTTTGTCGTTTTTTCTTTTCGAGTGCGTTTTACTTCTGATTTTTATTTATCTTCTTGTTATGGCAAAATTTTTCACTTTCCTTTTTAGCTGGGCACATTATTTTTCTTCTTTCATTTCCGTCCGTTTGCTTTTATTGCAGTTTTAAGATGTCGCAGTTGCTGCTGTCTCCTTATCGGCCTGAAACCCTCCAGATCCCCTCTCCATCCTTCAACTGATCCACTTTCCACTCCACATTTTGGCTGCAAGTGTGCTCGCATTTTTTCCAACAAAATAAATATAAAAAATGCGCTTCCAGTTCCGTCTGGTATTTTCACAATTTTTTTTTTTTTTTTCATCTGGCAGCATAGAGAAAATATTGTGCCGCTGTCGCATGCTACTTTAGCTTTTGTCGGCGCTCTTTATCCGTTGCGTTCGCGAATTTTCCCACGCCACCAAAAGTAGTGCGACAAAAAAAGCCAAAACAATGAAATGAAAAATTATAGCTTACTTCCATCCCCTGCTCTGCTCAGTGTAAATGTGTTTTTGCCATCAATTTTTATTGCAAACAGAGTGTATCAATAAATTTTACAGCAATGTGCGGATTTAAAAGCGAAACTACATTCGCATTGGCAAGCTCACATCCTCTCCTGATTCCCAATCAGCTCATCTCCGACTTGCAAACTCCCCCCTTAGCAGCTTATGCGAATCCCCTGTCAACACCTTATGGGACCCACTGAAATTGCTTTATGACTTTCAAATTCTGTAGCAAATTGTAAATTTAAATGCATAAATGTCGTCTTTAGGCAATGATGCCAACTGTAGATTATCGATATCTGTGCTAAAAGCCTAACTATTAATAATTCATAATTGGCTTTCATTTGATAGCAAATATTTCTTGTTATTAAACTGTATATAAAATTGATAAACTTCCTATAAATAAGATAAATTATTTGCAATCAAAAATAATACCAAAGTTTTTTTGTGCCAAAAAATAAATTAAATTACTTGCAGTCTTTTCTGCGATAAGTAAGGAAAAAAAAGTGGTGAAAAAAAAAATCAATATACTCAATATCCTTAGAAACAAACTCTATAGAAAAAAAGTGTTGACAGCTGCTTTTATTCACCTGTCACACACAGAAGCCGCTAAACTGTTTATAAGAAGACAGAACTGGTAGCTCTGGTGTCGGAACGTGTAACCAGGAGAGCTTGTCCAGGCGGGAGACAAGCGTTATGACAGCCCAGCCAATAAAAATACTTCACAATCATTTATCAATAAGTTCGAGGACACGACGATGGGCGATAAAACTCCGCCACTAAGCTTCAGGGTTTTCTAGCTTCAGTTGAAAGTGTGTAAAAAATATATATGGAAGTATTAAATAATCATCTACAAGAGCTGCAGAATATATATGTCAAGTGCTTGCTGGAAAAAAAAAAAAGAAAATAACTTCATCGAGCCGCTGTCCTGATCCAAGTTCATCCGCAGTGTCCAGGCAATGCTGGAATCTGTCAGACTTTTTAAGTGTTGCAAAGTGTGTTTTATTATAAATGACAAAGGATGTCACTCGACAGAGAAAAATATTTTGCAGAGCCTGATAAAAACAAGTGGTTCAAAATAACTCAAGATATATAAAATATAAATTTCTTATTAATAATTCTTGAATATGAAATTCTTTCTTTGTTGAAAAGTCCAAAATTGAATATAATATTTCTTCTTTTTAAACTACTCAAAAACTATGTAAAAATTTATTATTACAAATTATGAAAAAATGATAACTAAAACTTCACATCTAAGCCGTGGGCAAAATGTGAAAGCCTGCAGAAGACGTTCAGGCTAAAAAATGAGAAGTTTTTAATTAATTTTTATCTGCTTTGCTGTTGCTGTTGCTGCCTGCTGTTTGCCTTCTGACGTTGGAATCGCTATTTAGCATAAAGTGAAGTGAAAATGTAATTCAATTTTTTGGCGAGCAGCAAAGTCAGGAGTGCTGGTTGGCTGGGGTATGGAATGGGTATGGAATACCCATTGCAGCTGACAGTTCAATTCGGTACAAGTGCCTCTGAGAGTTATTTGCTGTCGGCTCACTTTGTTTACAACGAATGCTGAGCGCCTTTTGCAAGGCAAATGAGTGTCAGGATGCCACGCCCCAATGCCGCATCTATCCAGGAAGCGCACAGCTCACAGATGGAACCCAGAGCCAAGCTCTCAAACAATTTCTGATAAGCTGCATCATACATTTGCATACTTCCGGCAATTTGTTTTTGTGCGAACCAAACGAATCGAGACAAATGCAATAAGCGCACACAAAAACAACAAAAAAAAAAAAAACAAAAAAGAAATGCCTTAAAAAAAACTAACTAACAGAAAGAAAGCAGAAACATACGATGCATGGAGATAAAGCCGAACGAGTGGATGCACTGCAGCATCCTGCTGTATTCTGGCATTGCTGCCATTGCTGTTGCTGTTGCTCGCATTTTGCATTCAAATTATGCTGCCGCATTGTTCCCGTTCCTTCCGTTTGCCAGCGCGTATCCTCATAACCAATCCCCCGATGCTCGATTCCAGATTCCTGATCCTGATATCCACAATTGCCTCCCCCCCCCCACTCCCGGCTGCGTGTTGTTTATCTACGTTGTATGCCATTTGTTGTGCGTTGTCTCGCTCTGCCCCTTCTCTTTCCTTATCCCCCTTCCTGCCACTTTACTATACCGACATAGTTTTCAAAAATATTGTTAGCCATAAATTTGGGGACACGCGCAGAAGACAGAGAGAGAGGGAGTGAAAGAGAGGGGGAGAGAGAAAGCCAGCCAGCAGACAGCATCGAGCGTTCCATTTGTAGTCACAAATTCCGACAATTGTTTAGAAACTATTTCACCCATCGGTTTAATATTTGAACCCTAGTCAAGTGCCCAACCTACAAGTCCTGCGCCAAACTGAGTTACCACTTTAGTTAACTGCAACATGTGCAGTAACAATCTTTTAAGCTGTTCTATATGCATCCAATCATGAATCTACCTTATCACCTATTGGATCTGTAAAGGAACAGTTTTACATAAAATATTATGTTTAGTTATAAATAAGACTAATTGTCCGCAGGAGAATTCCGATAAATACATTAAACGAAATTAAAACTCTGAATATAAATTTATGGAAATGTGCATCGACTTATTTAAGACTTTCATTCAAATTCATATTCACACTTTCTTCAAAATAAATTAAAATAATTCAGATATAGAAAACATTCAACGCATATTTTTTCTGCTTCTGTTAAGAAAATAATTGAATAAATAGAAAATAACAAATCAAAGTTTTTGCCATTTGCCTAAAGATTTATGCAAATATTATTGCTTTATTTATTCTAAATACGCGTAGTCCACTTTATCAGCTCTGAATTGGACTGTGGTAAACAATGCAAATCGTCGGATTGTTTGCTTTTTCAATATATATATATTTTTTCTTTTGACTTGCAAAAAGATATTACAAATTGGAACGGCAAATGCTCGAACACAAATGGAAACCTCTAATATAAAAACGACATTTCCATTACTGCGATTAAATCGTCGCGTAGACAAAGCGAATGAGGGACACATTGAGAGCTGGATATGATAGCATTGCAGAGGAGTGAAAAAGGAGTACGAATGGTAATCCTCTGGCGACATACAGGATTTTGGTTTGAAGTCCTTTCAACGGAGTGCGACAGGATGCGATTTTTGCTATTATTTCAATTGTTATTGTTTATATTCTGCTGCTGCTGGATGCGACGATACAACTGAAAGCAAAGAGCGAAATCGAAATGATTGTCATAAAATGCATACAGAGATAAATATATATATATATATATAAATATACACATATTTATATATATTTTTGTGCTTTTGATGTACATTTTTATGGCTCGTATAATATTAGTCTGACATAATTATCAATCTTTACGGCCAGTCGAAATGGCCAAACATAAAGTGAATCATGGCCAAGAGCGACAGATAGCTGCCACAACGTTCGCTTCACGCTGCGTATGCGCAATGTGCCGAACAATTGTCTGGCAGCGAAAATGCCAAAATTGCGCATAAAGGCAGAAGGATTTTGCTATTATACACGTGCACACGCTGATAAAATTAGCAATTCCTTCCCATTTGTTCGGCCATATTAGCAGCAGATACATTCATGTTGACTACCTACCACCAGTCGCCAGTTGCCAGTTGCCAGTTGCCAGTTGCCAGTTGCCAGTCAACCAGGCGGATTTACGGCCAACTGGGTGTGCTGGTTGTGTGGAGCGTGAAGTTGCTGCAGCGCTGTGTGAAATGTGGCTAAATGTTTGCGGTTCGGACACCCCCCAAACTAGGACCCTGAGGGCCAACAAGGGTTCCGTTTTGTAATGTTCATGTAGATTCTTCTGTTCAAACACTGAACATAAAACACTACCTAAAAATTGATTATTTGTAATTGAAATTTATGTTGCGAAAATTTTATTTTTTGAAACTGACTTAATTAAAGTTAAATGAATGTAATTTTCCATAAACATACTTCTGCAACATTTTATATTTCAATTTCATGACAGCTACTTTTGTTTTTCTCTGTGCAGCAAGAGAGAGAACCACAGGGAAGCGGTGAATGCGGCCGGGACGCATGTCGAAGGATCTCAGTTGGAAAATGGGTGACAATTCATGACAGTGCAATGCGCGTAATTTGCATATAGAGGTTGGACTGCACTGTTCTGTGGGTGGGACCCACACACACTCGTTTGGCCAACTGGTTGCCGAGCTGCTCTTTTTGTTGTCTCTCTCAAAAATTCTCTAGTGAATTTTGTTAGCAATTTCGGCTTGCACACTTGCCACACTTTGAAACATTCGCCAAAAATTCAGTTTTACTGCATTTTCGGCGCATAGAAAGAAAACTAGTTAAAAATTTAAATGCAAATGACACACAAAAAGGGGGTGGGGGGGGGGGTGTGGCAAGGTGGGAGTTGCTTAGTGGTTGAAGGCGGATCAGCTGCGTTTATAAAATAAAGCACTCAAATTGTGGACGAAACTGCTAGATTTAACACAAAATAGTTTCCTTTTTAATAAGCCAATGCAGCCAGCACTGAAAGCAGTTTATTAAAACCCAAAATTGGCAAAGAGAAAATTATTCGATGCCAAAATGAAGGCAGTTTTACCTAGTGAATATTCGGCAATTTTGCAAGTGTTCTGCAGAAATTTATCTACGTATTTTGAAATGCTTATGCAAGAATGGACTCGATCATGCATTAGAAATGCTGACGAATTATGTACATTTGGTTTAAAAAGAAAATTAAAGGAATATCAAAAGCCACTTATAAATAAAATATTGAATTTATGACAGCTCCGAAATTAAATTGAACAATTTGAGCGAAAATGTCAGCTTCGAAGCTCGGCGAACATATTTAAAATGCGAATTGTGCAGGTCGCTTGGAATGCTCTCAAAAATGCTGGAGGCGTTGACTGCATACGAGAATAATGGCACTCTTTCACTTACCACACAGCTTTCCTCTCTCTCTCTCTCTCCATATCTCTCTCTCTCTCTCTCTCTCTCTCTATCTCTCTCTTTTTCTTTTTCACTCTCTAACTCTTAAAGGCCAAACAAATAAACACGGTCTGTGTGCGGGTGGTTTTCCTCTTATTGCATTCGACGGCAAACAATGTGAAATACTTGCGGTTTGTATGGCAAACGAAACACGCCAGAAAGTGTGATATAAAAAGGGCGGATATGGACTGGAGGGGGATTGGGTGCGTTGCCATGGTTGCGCTAGGTAAATGTAATGGCATCCAGCGGTGCATAATACACGCCCAAAGCTACAGGAAGCAGTCATCCAGCCAGCCAGTGTTCCATTTTCTAAGGATCTAGCCAAATGCATATATATATATAAAACAAAACCAAGTAAACCAAAACGACTATCTTAGCCACAACGAAGTTTACACACCCTTTGCCAACCTGTCTCTAATTGCTGATATGCAAATTTAATTATTAACTGATGTAGCAATCCTGATCTAGCAGTCCTGATGTAGCAGTCCTGCCAGAAATGATGGATGTTCTTTTTCCAAAATGTCTTTAAAATTTAAGGCCTACTTTGCTAATCTTAATTTCAAAATTATATTACCCGCCACATATATCGAAGAAACTTAAACACAATGTAACAGCAAAAACAGTAACAACAACAACAACAACAACAACGACGACTTCTGTGCAACTGCAACCGATTCCTGAGTGCAGGAAATGCCTTATGGGTCGCTCGATGTTTCCGCTGCCCCATAAACAGCGAGCAGGCAAATTGAAATAGCGCCGAGTTGGCCAACAAAAGCTGCCCGAAATTTCAGAACTGGCTTTCTTTATTTTTTTCTCTACACAGGTTTTTTTTTTTACGTATTTTGTCTTCTGCGAATTCCCTGATTTTGGCAAGTTTTTCTGCATTCGCAGAGCGAGCCAAACTGGCGTCGACTTTGACTGAATGCAGCAGCAGCCAAAGGCTCTAACTGCTCATAATTTATGCTAACGGCAATTTAAACTTCGCCTGTAATTTATTAAAGTCTGGCAGCGCCCCCCCCGCAGTTCCTTTCAATCGAATACAGCAGGCAAAGTTAAGTGCGCACAGTGGGTCTGATTCATTTGTTTTGGCCTCACAAAATGCTGATTTGATTAGGGAAAATATTCTTCTGCTTTTTTTGAGCAGCTGAGAAGAAGTTGAAATATTTTGCATAATAAGCAATGCAGATTTCGAAATTTTAGTTTGAGACATTTTTCATTTACGACTAAATTCATTTTAAATATATATATAAGAAAAGGAACATGTTTTTTAAATCTTTAAGACTTTAAAGTTAACTTTGTTTGCCTCATGGCTAACACAACTTTCTAAAGAGATAAAAGCATCATTTGGAATTCAATGGCCTTCTGCTCTTTTAATTAGCCACAGTGGATATTTGTTTAATCGTTCGTATTTTTGTGCTCCATTTACGTAGCCTATTGCCAATGTTTGCTATTGGCAAACCAGATGGACTCGCATTCAACGACTTTCTCTTGTGTGATGCCAAAAACTGACCCAAATTTGGGAGCTGGGAGTACGGCGAGTGTTAATCTGTCGTGGGGTGGATTGCTGTCCGGCTCTTCTGCTTGCTTGTTTGCCTGTTTGTGCAACTGTCCCCCTGATTCAGCCCCTAAGCATTGTTCCATCCTTCAGTCCGGAGTGACATCGCTCAGTGACTGCAAATTGTTGCTGCTTTTGGGCCGTTGTAGCCAGACAGGATTTGTGTGTACAGTTTCTGTGTGCGCTTTGGTTTGGGTTTGGTTTGGTCTGGTTTGCAGCATCTTCGGCACATCCCTTTAAACAGTTGGAGTGAGTCAGGATCAGCATCAGCTTCAACAACGTTGTTGGCTGCAGTCAAGTTAAGTGTTTTATATTTTCGTTTAGCAGCTGAAAGTTGCATCCTTTACTGGTTGCTGACTCTCCTCTCCACTAACTGCTGCCGGCTGCGTTGTTTTTATGTAAGAGTTAAGCGGCAGTATTGTTGCCAAACACACACAAACACACACACACAACACGCACAACCATATACACTAACACAATATGGAGCTGAAACCTGGTATTTACTTTGCCATTGCAGCTTAAAGCGCTTTTAGTTTTCAGATTTCAGGAGGTTTATTGGTAAATTGGACAGATTGAGGTAAAGTGATATTAATGTGGACTCTCGCTTCTGCTCCCTTAACGAACACAGTTATAAATTAAAAAACTTTACAATCTGCCGTTGCATGTTCGCTACTGGCAAAAGCGCAAAAAAAAATCCACTTTTAAAATAAAGTTGGCACTCAATTGATTAAACTTCGTCTTAGTCGTTGGAACTTTAAATAATTGGATTCAAAATATTCAACATTATTAATTGGAATTATTTTCTTGAAATTTCAGCAGATTTAAAGAAAATATATATATATATAGTTCTGGTTATTACGACTTGTATTTCCTAGCCATTTATTTTTTTTTACAAATTGGCGGAGCTATCTCGTTAGTTGCAAGCATTTTACTACAACGTTTTTGCAACAGATTCGCCACCCTAAAATGTTGGAGTATTTGCTAGAAACACGTATTGCAATTATTTTTGAGTTATTTGCTGGGTAGTTATGCAGACATGCTGTTGAAAATATGTAGTGCGCATAATTGACACACTGGAAAAAAAAAATAATAAATAAAAAAAACAATTGCGTATTTTTGCGCGCGCGTGTTTAGAACACGTAACACATTAGTATAGCTGTGTGTGTGTGTGTGTGAGTGTGTGTGTTGCAACTCCATCATTAGGTGGCATCCAAAAATATAAACTGCTCGTAAATGAAATTTTACCTGCTATCAACAAATTGCGCTACTTTACAGGTTAACTGCAGCGGAACAGGCGAGGCGTCCGTGACATGGCAAGATGAAACGTTTCGAGAAGAGAGAGAAGAGAGATACGAGACCAGACGAGAACAACAACAACAACAACAACATACATATAACATACAACATAGAACGCACAACATGCAACACCAAATTCACTACATGTTCCGTGACTTGCAACAAAGCTAGCAGCTCCGCTTTTGAGTGTTAAGTTGTGCTGGGCGTGTGTGTGTGTGTGTGTGTGTGTTGATTGCTGACTTGGGTGTGCTGTCTGATAAGAGTGTTGGGGGGAGGGGGCGTTGGAGTAGGGTTGAGTACGTTGTGAACTGTTAAAAGCACCGGTTTTACGACGTGCTGGAATTTTTATACGTTTTAAAGTATTTGCTGAGCTTCCGGCGATGTTGCCGCTGCTCCTCCTAACGCCTCACAGCGTAGCAGGAGCCGGAGCTGGAGCCGGAGCAGGAGCTGTAGCTGGTGATGAGCTGGGATGAACTGAGCTGAACTGAGCTGATATGGGGCATGGTCAGGATGCTGTGCAGTTCGCGTTAAACTGTATTAAGCGCAGAAAGCCAACTTATGCAACGTAGAACTGAGTTACGGCCAAAGCCAGGCGACTACGTGTGAATATCCACTCCTATCCACATGCTCGTAAAACAGTTAATAGAAGTGCGAAGACTTGACTAAAAGATACCCTATAGCAAAAGCAACTGAATAAATTCAAATATATTCTATGAAAATGTTTATGTTTTGAATAAAATTTGTTATTTTGTGGCAGTTGAAGGGATTTTTATTTTTTTCCCTTTTCGAATTTTGCCTGTCATTTAAGTATTCGCACAACAATTCAGTTTTTGAGTACAGGGTATAATAATAAGCAGCAGCAGTAGCAGCTGAAGGGGAGGCCCACGTGCGGGTGGGGCAAAGGCAGTTGTTCAACTCTATGCAGTTTATGACGAGGAGTTTAAGGCTTGAATGACACGTTGCGGAAGTTGCGGCTTAGTTAAAACGTGTGTGCAAAGGCATCAGGCGACAGTTTATGTCAGTTGCCGAGTTTGGCTCAAAAATACACCAACTTGTTTGCTCAAAAGGCATAAAAAAGAAAAGAAAAATCCCAATCACACATTCCACACACACACACACACACACACACATAGTGTGTGGCTCGAGGAGGAGGTGAGGAGATGCGTGCTTTTATGTCACCATTACCGCATCATAAAATCCTTTTTGTGTTCAACTAATGATGGATGAATGTAGCCACAGGTGAGGATTTACACATCCTCACTCTGTCCTGGAAGCAAGGCACAGTTGGGATTGTATGGGGATTGCTATTATGTCTGTAACTGGAGCAATGGCTTCAATGTCCATTATGAAATTACATTGGAACTTACTCAAACCAATTGGCCCCATTTTGCACCAACAAAAACCATATAACGATTCGTGTGAAATGTGGAATGCAAATTGAACCATCCATTATCAAATGTATTTTGCGGATTTCGCAGTCTGTTAATATCGAATGAGTACTATGCGAAAAATTAGTTTCACTCTCACAAATTGAAAACTAATGTTTAGGCCCAACACTCATTTGCAACATGTTTTTGTGGTAATGCTACAAAAATTAACATTTTCGCCTCATACATTATGCAACATTTACATGCATTTTAATTAACTAATTACAGATACGATTTGACAAGAATATGTTTCACAAATTCTACAAATATGATTATCTTATTTTAAGCTTTTTGGCTTAAAACAAAACACATATGGAAAAAATTTCAGTAAAACCCGAAACGGTGTAAAATATTGGTTTTAATGGATAATTTTTGTGTGTGTTCTTAAATGACTACAGAAAAGAAACTGAACTGAACTAAAATCGAATTTTAACTTAAATAAAGAAATTCAGAAACACTTCAAATGCAAATTCCTTAAAGCCAAAAATAAAAACGTGATAAAATGTATTTTAGCAAAATATTGGATTAAATTTAAAAACAAAAAAATAAGATTATAAAAATAAACCTCTGCTTGCCACGTAAAAGTATACAATAGCACAAATTAAAATTAATTTTATTATTGATTACAGTGTATGATTAATCAATCAATATTTGCGCAGCAATCGCTTTCAACTGAAACTGTCAAACGCAGAAATTTAACTGAATTCTGAACAGAACATATGTTTTTAGTTGGCAAATGATAAGCATATAATTTGCAGAATAATTAATATATAAATGAAATAAATCGAATAATAAATAAATGTTAAACAAAGCACGTCAAATGCATTACACATATCCCAAATCCACACACAAATTGCTGATGGCACAACGGGGGGAAGTGTGGCGCAGAGGGGGGTAGATGAACCGCAGACTATTAGGGTTTATTAAGCGTGATCTAATGGCTGTCAGCAATTGTAATACACATTTGTTGCTGTTTTTAATATTTTTTTTTTATTTTTATTTATTTAAAACATTAAATGCGTAGTTCGCATATCCTTGCGGTTTTTTCATTGTTGCGCTAATATTTATATTTGCATTAAATTGGTCGCAATGCGTCAAATGCAGTTTGCGTTTTTGGCGTAAAACGTTTTGTGTTATAAACCCAAAACAGTGGTCAACACGTTTATATCAAGCATAATTAAAATTGGCTACCACTAAAAATACAATTTGTATATTATACAAAATATATATTTACTAGATATTTTTCACTACTCGTGTAACATTTCTCTTTTATCAAAAATTCCCATGGCAAACCACGTTTGGCATATCCAAACTAATGCGACACTTTATGAGCCTTGTACAAATATTGAACGATTTAATAAGAGTCCAAATCAGGAAAAGAAACGCTTCAGGCATATCTCGTATAAAGCTATGCTTTGTGTGCACAACCAATATTCAGTTCTGCACTCTATCAATTGCTTTCATTATGGACAAACTCTTCGTTTTGGGTCCTTGGGCAAATTTTGTTCAAGCTGCAGCATAGGTGAAATAAAAAGCAAACAAGCACTCGAGGGTATGGATGAGCTACAGTGCCTGCCATTCGTAACGAGCTAACTCAAAGATTGCCGCCCAGTGATACGCCTCAAGGCCAAAGCATTGCATGTCGAAGCGAAGCGGGAAGGCGCAGAGCCAAAGGCGTGCGGAGGAGGCTTAAGGGGAGGGGGACAAGCAGGCGTCAAAATTGGATTTGCCATGTTACAGGGCGTTAACATGCACAGAGCACACAAATAGGAACACTATTTTTTTTTTTTTTTTTTTTTTGGTAAGCGATTGGTGCAGTGATGATATGCAAACAGCTTGTAGACTTAGGTCATGTCCATGTCCAAAAACTGTTATAGATTGCGTATACGCAACGCCAATTTCGTAGGCCAGCCTTAATGCAATGTATTCGAGGGCAGTGAAAATTCGATTTTCACAAAGAGAGAGAGAGAGAGAAAGAGAAAGATAGCGAGAGCATTATACACAAAGCAAGTTGCATAATTGCTGCCTTCCGGCCTTTTGAAAACTCATTTCCGGCTTGGCAGAGTCAGCTGCTGCAAGAGAATGTAAATTGTATGCCAATTTGTCGTTAGCCAATATATCTAGCCTACTTGCACTCATATAGACATATCCGAATCTCTCTCCCTCTCCCTCCCGTTCCCTCTTCACCACTCTTCCTGTCTTTATGTCTGTGTTTTGCTAACATTAATTAACCCTAATTAAGTTCACAGTGACTAGAAACACAGCGCACAGTTTAAATGTATCTTTGGGTGTATGCGCAGCTGTATCTATAGATTTTACTGCAGCTATATATTTGGATGTCTGCAGTAGTAGTTGAGTATACAAATTCTGTGGAATTGTTTGGAAAATGCTTTTGGGCATTTAAAGTGAAATTTGTTAAGTAATCGCCGCAGAATGTCGAACTTAGTTATTAAGTTTGTGCCGCAAAAGACTGCGAGGCAGTTGGGCGACATCTAACAAGCATTTATTTAAACTTTCCCCTCTATCTGCCTATCTATCTATATATATATATATATATATGTATATATATGTGTGTGTGTGTGTGTACATCTGCAATGTTGAATGTTTAATTAAGGTATGCAAAGTTGTGTCAGCTGCCGCTGACTGCAACAACATCTGTAAATAACATCCTCTTATGCGGAATACATACAAAATTGGAATGCGAGTTTCTCACACAATTCTTGTAGTTGTCATCGTTGACTTTTGTGCGAATCCCCTTAAGCTATTCAATATTTGCGGTACAAGTGTGTCTTCTCCATGTTTGTTTGTTATCTTTGTACACTGTTTTGCTGAAATTGATATTTTAATTAATTTTTCGTACTTCTAAGTTTCGTGTACTAATTCAAATAACTTTTGAATGACCAACTTTTACCTGTGCCACAATACAACATCAAATCGTATTATCCTCTTTCTTCATTAATGTCCTTTCAAAAGCATTTCCTGGTCTCAACAAACAAGACAAAAATTCAATGTGTGCTTTGCATAAAAGAGCTGAAAGTAAAGAAACTGTATTTATTTGACGCTGCACACTGTGGATGAAATGAAGCCAATGTGAAATTAGCCAAAGGCAAATCTGTGGCACGAATATTTAACAAGTTGACTAAGAAGAGAAAAATATATTATTATTTAAAGCTGGCTTAATTTTCCCCTTACAATTTCACTACTTCTGCTTCTTTTTTAAACTAGCAGTTTTTTCCATTTTATTTAAAACACATTTTTTTTGAGTGCTTTTTTTGCTTATTAAATATTGAAGTATGAAATAATTTTTGTTGGGTCAATTCTCTAACGTGTTATATTTTGTGCATGCCACATTGGCAATGGTTGGGTGACTTTATGATGGGAGCTTGATCATTTGGATCATTTCCGCAACAAGAAGTGCAGACCAGACTGCAACAGGGTCCACAGCACGGATCGCAGCAGGGCCCGCAACATGGTCCACAGCGTGGGGCACATTTACAACACGGATTGCAGCAGACACTGCTGCATGGCCCACAATACGGTCCACATTTACAGCAACAGCTGCAGCAGAATGGACTGCAACAGGGAGAGTTACCGCCAGAACATGGACCACAGCATGGGTCACAGCAGGGTCCGCAACAGGGTGCGCAACAGGATCCGCAACCGGATTTGCAACAGGGTCTGCAATAGGGTTGGCAACACGGTTGGCAGCAGGGCGAACACGATCCACAACAGCTTCCACAACAAGGATTGCACATCTTCAATTCGTAAACTAAATCACAAAAACAATTACACTAGATTTTTCCACTACGGAAACTGCATCCTTGCAAGGTACTCCTTACCTGCAAACCCGTCAGAGAATTGAAATTGCTTTCGAATTTTGTGTGCTTTCTTGTATTGAAAATATATAAAATTGATTAAGACATTTTGTCATATATATAAAAGGTCATACGACTTTTAATCAGAAACCATTTAAAATTTTATAATTCCAACCGATTTTAACTGTATCTTTTTTTTGCTTTAAAACTTATGTGTGATTTTTATAACCCCATTATCTTGATTAACTTCTTCTATTTCTGTTTAAATTTTATCATTTATCTTTTTTGACTGCTCACATTTGATGTGGTTGTTGCTACTGTTTTGTCCTAGTTTTCGCCAGTGGCTCATTTCCAGGAAAATGCTTAACAAAACCTTGGAAAATTGTTTGTGTGCGAGAATTGGCCCGGGGGCGGACAGGACAAAATCATGGCATGCTTTGACAAATCACACACTGTTCCTGTCGCTCAGCCAAATGGCGACCGCCCGCATAGATGCCACGCCCACGCCCACACAGCCACCCCAATGCCGGCTTACATCCCCTCTGCTTATTCAATGGCAAGAGTCTTCAACTCCCGTCACTGACAATTAAACGGCTTTGATCCTTTCAACGCGCCTTCAAATTTGGCGTGTCGATTGCAGTGCATGTGTGTGTGTGCATGTGTGTGTGCATGTGTGTGTGTGCATTTGTGTGTGTGTGTATGCGAATGTCATTCAAGGCACTCATGCGTGTGTTTGGCAGCGAGGCAAAAGGCGACAGGACGCAGCATTGATAGCAGAACTGGCACGGGCATTGGATGCATGAAACCTTTTGTCAATTACGAACACGCCAACATTGATTCCACAATTTGTGGCAGTGCCACTCACACGAGTACCCCTCACAAACACACACACGCAAAAAGCATACTCTCGGGAACAGAGTAACGGAAAAGAGTAGCTGCCACAGGCAGACGGGCGCAAAATGGGCAAAGATGAAATGATTGCTGATTTCTGGTGGAGACAGGGGCATACCCTCATCCTCAGCCCCAATGCATCCCTGCCAGGCGTACTGGCAACATACATACGCCTACACGTCTGCCTCCCCCCTGCTGCTGCCCCGCTGCTGCCCCGCTGCCATGCCAACCGCTCTCAACTTGAGTGACGCCAACCGTCACCGGTGCCCATCAAAAAAAAGGTCGCAGCAATTAAATTGACGGACGAATTGTCAAACTCGAAATCATTCGCCTTTTTTAATTGGGACACAATTGCGGATCAAATCATTTTGCCGCAAAATCGCTTCGTTTTAGAAGCTTTAGCATAGGCATTTTAATAACTTTTTCTTTTTTTTTGAGAATATGATTTTTAGAATTTTCAATTTGAAATGTCATATAAGAATTTTATTGGAAACTATCTAGCGTAAATTCAATTTATATAACACTCAATATGAATAATATTATGTTTCTTATAACTAAGAAAAAACATCATTACAAATTGAAACACACTTTCAATAAATAAAATTAATCCAAAAATGTAAGTCATTTCAAAACAAATATGCACAATTTTTTATTTAAATTTCAATATTGCAGAATCAGTTTGATCGAATATTTACTTTTGAATAATATTTCCTCAAAATGTGTGCTTTCAACTCGCTGCACATTGGGGTCAGAGCAAAACGTTTGCCAATTGCAAACAGTCAATTCACGAAACAGATGGCAAAAATTTAAATACCCCAAACGATTTGGAATGGAGAATAGGGAATAACTGAAAGTGTCAGCGGCAGGCGGTAAGTGCATCAGGCTCAAAGTGAAATTGCCCCACTGGGGACAACGGAATATTACCCAAACATTAATTCTCTGCCATGAAGTGGGCTCTGTGCGCTCATCAGGCAAAAATCAAGTCAAAACGCGCGAAAATCAATCGCAATTAGGGGAGTGGCAAGTAGGTGGGTGTTGGATTGATGCAGAGAAATTGCTAGTTAATTGGCGTTTCAGCGAATGCCATGCGTATGCCCCCCAACCACATCCGCACCATCCCCTCCCCCCCTGCGTATTGCCAAATCATCGTCTCACCGCAAACAACAATCAATTTTAATGAACGTCATTCATTAAAAAAAAAAATATATATATATATATATAACCTTTGCAACGCGAAAATCACAATCGGTTGGTGGTTGGGGTTTGGGGGGTAGGGGTGTAGCACGCTGGCTGGTGTGTGGTGTCGACACGTTGAAACCACTTAAAAGGCGTTGATTAATTCGAAACCAAAATCTGACAGTCGACGCCAAACAAGACACAAGCACGCCATCTATCGTCACCCCCAGGTGCCAGTGTGTGTGTGTGTGTGTGAAGGTTTCACAAGTCCTCATCATTTGCTCGACTCACTTGGTGGTTTTGTTGGCATTCTGTGGGATTTGCGTGCATAAGCATCTAGCGCATATTTGCCACATTTTCAATTAATGTTGTTGTTGTTGCAACTGCTGCTGCTGCTACTGCTGCAGCTGCTGCTGATGTTGTGGTTGTTTAACTTTCCACAGTTACTGGAGGCACTTCATGCAGCTTGTCAATTTGGAATGCCAAACAAAACGCAGCATAAATGCATTCATCAGTTAAGCCAACAAATATTGTCTATGCTGCAGATATTGCATTTTGCATCATGGCTAAAGAGTATGAAACAGGCAAAAAAAAATACAAATATGTATATATATTTAAACAATCGGAAACATCCACGAAAAACCGGTCCGTCTGTATAATCATGGAAATCACTAATACTATTTTAGCTATAGTCTAAAAATTTGGAAAAAGTTCCTCTTACATTTTATTCAAGTGGGAAATATGGGTAAATAAAATAATTTATATTTATATAATAATTACAAATCGAACTCTATAAATATATTTAAATAAACATAAATATGCCTTGTACATTATATTCAAGTGGGAAATAAGTAAAAACAAATAAATTAATATTTATATAATATTTACAAATCGAACTTTATAAATATATTTAAAGCAACTTGAATATGTCTTTTGCATTTTATTCAAGTGGGAAATAAATAAAAAAAAGTTAAATAAAATAATTAATATTTATAGAATTATAACTAATCGAACTCTATAAATATATTTAAAGAAACACAAATATGCCTTGTACATTTTATTCAAGTGGGAAATAAGTGTAAATAAAATAATTAATTGGTATATTAATTATATTACAAATCAAACTTTATATATATATTGAAATAAATATTAATATGGGCATACTCCTAAATTTAAATGATAAAAAATATATACAACAACAAGACAAAAAATTAAATTTTTCGTACAGCTTCAATAAAGTTGGGAAGCATGTGAAATCTCAGCCCCAAGTACCTCCCCCCCTCCCCATCCCCTCAAGGGGCTGTTAATCACACACCTGCTAATGGGCGTGTCTCACGTGTATTTCGTACGTGACATAAGCCTTGTCGAAGCAAAGCAAAGCTCAAATTGCCATTTCGATTAACAAGAAAATAACTTTTGCTTGTTTTTTTTTTTTGTTTCTTTTTCGCTCTGCCTGAAATCAATTACAGCATCGCATCCACAGACAAGAGCAGCTGCCACCGCAACAGCCACCGTCGCTGCCAGTTTCGATGTGAGTGATGTGGACACATCTTCGTCGGCGGGTGTGCGTTTTCTGGGTGCGGCTCAAGTGTCGTCCTTGCTGCCCGAGGTGGGCGCCCTGATGGCCACCGGTGTCCTCGTTGAGCCCTATCTGGACGGCTATGCCACATCGAATGTGACCACGCAGATCGGTACACACGCCTATCTGCCGTGTCGGGTAAGTTTGACCCTAATCAGCGCTTCGTCGTTTTAGGTTCTCGTATTTAAATTTGTTTTTTATTTTTGGTTTATTTAATTAAGGTTATGTTTTGTAGGATTGCGTGCTCGCCGCTGCTTGTTGTTTTTTTTTTTTTACTTGCAATTATCAGGAATTCCTTAATTTCTTCGGCAAGCTTATCGCATAAGCATTTTGGTCATAGAAAATACATTAAATTTTATTGCGTCAATATTTGCCGTACAGCTGGAGGCATTCAGCCACGAGGTGTGACCGCATCGTGTATTTAACACAAAGCTCAAAAACAAATGCCACAAATTTATGCCGCCAGGCACTGGCCTGGCCGGGGCAGGAAATTTGGGCGGTGTTTTGCCAGGGCCACTGTTTGTGCAGGTGTTTAAAGGTCAACGACGGTCGACAGGCAGGCGAAACATGCAAATTGTTTGCTTAGAAGTTGTAAATATTGTATTGGGTGCCACCAACGAAACCGAAACTTGAAATTAAATTTACACAAATTAGTTTTATGTTATTACGTGCCTTGTTCAAATTCAACAAATGGAATAATATCCCCTGAGAACCCCAAAACTAAGCTGGCACGCAGACCTTGTCAAATACCTTTACAAATAATTTAATATAGCCAAATTGAAAACTAGTCTCTATATTTGGAAATTCAACATTGGAAGTTGTATGTTGATATTATAATTTCATATAAATATTCAATGAATTATTATCATAATTTGATATTCATTTAGAACTGATTTCTCAGATTTACTGCTCACAATGCTTAATAAACTTGAATAAATTTTACTGTTCTTATAATAAAATGTAGAAATGTATGGATAATAATTAGGTGACTATATTAATACTATAAAATTCTATTAAAGAATAAAATTGCTATTCCTAAATTTTCTAGCAAATTCGAGATTCCTGAAAAGGTTAAAGTAATACAAAGCTGGTCCGACGAAATTGGCACAATCATTAAGAAACAGTATATAATTAAATAAAATAGTTTCAATTATTGTAGGACATTTGATAATAAGAACTACAGTTGAGGTTCCCACTGAGGAGCATCTACTGTCTTCACCAACTTCTGTTCAACTTTCTGTGGAATGTAAATTTGTGTACCGAACATTACCCCCCCCCCAACCAGCCACTATTTAAAGTTAACAATTATGTTAACCATATAATTTAATTGCATGCAAATGCCGAAATGCCTGCTGTATCTGGTATCTGGCACACAATGCCTTCAACCGGAGCTGGAGTGTCTGGAGCAGTTAGAGCTAATTATCACGGCCCAGTCCAATTTGTATCTTGAACAAAGTCATCAATTTTTGTGGAGCAGGCACAGACAGCGGCCAGTAATTGGGCGCCAGGTCAAAGGCAAAGTGAAATTCAAATTCGCATACACAAATTGTGGCCTTGGCCATTAATCGTATAACAGGCAGCAGGGAGCAGGGGGAAAGCAGGAGGAAAGCAGCGGGCAGAAGGCGTCTGGCAGTTGGCAGCTGTTTCAACTTCAAACTGTGGAAAATATTTAATGCATGGGGCAAGCAACTTGTGCTGAAAAGTTGCCCAGAAAAGAAACAATGTTAATACCCCTTGTCATGGTCAATTAAGTGACGGCACACAGTAGCCAGCTGCTGCATGCCACCGCCCTCTCTCCACCCCCCCCCCCCCCCTGACTTCTATTTGAGAGGATTAATGGAAAGCTGGCATCTGAATATTTGTCAATTACAGGCACTCGTAGCTATATTCCCACTCATACTTGGATACTCATTCACTTTACACTTTATGCCCATCTCTGGAGCTGTGTGGCATGCGTTGCATACGACTCTTTGTTCGGTTGCCGCATTAAGTGGCACAGTTGAGCGACTTTATGCCTCCAAACAAAGCATTGACTGACCGGCTGCAGTTCCATTCAAGATTGTTCTCACTTGTGCCAAGCCCCTGCTGATGTCAGCTGAAGGACGTGGAGAGCATCCTTTTGACTATGCTCAGGTTGCAATTGGGTTATTCAAAGTATTCCAAGCAGCAGCTTATTGTAATTCCTCCTTGTTAAAGCCACTCAAAGGCACAGACTGCACTCCAAATGTCCTTGTGTCCTTATGTCCTTAAATTAACCCAACCGCCAGGCAATTGCAGCTCGTTTTACTTTTTGTCAGGAAGCTGATTTTTCTAGTGATTCTCCAGCATTGTTGAGTAAGCGTTTTTTTTTCTTCCTCTGAAAAAGAACTTGTTAAAGTAAAAATTTTTACCGATTTTATATTTTAATTGTATGTGAATTGGCCCGATTTGTGAACAGTTAATACAGCTCTTTACCTGTAGGGTAAATCGAATTAAATTACAGAGAATTTGATCAAGTCTTCACCATAATTAAATGTGACCCTCCTAATTTGCGCCTAATGAGTCCATTACGACCAAATTACAGGCGAACAAATATTCAATGAATTTTGTGCCTAGGCTGAAAATCAATGCCAAAGTGTTGAATTGACAAAATCATTTCAATGTAAATTCAGCAAACCCAATTCCATTAGCAATTCTGTGTGTCTCCAAATGCATTTTAGATTTACTAAATCCCAAAGCATTTCGATTGTATTGGAGGAGCAGATGGGGAGCTGTGGATGGGCTGACACTCGTCCTGGTTGTCTGCTTGTCTGCGATAAGTTTCATGTTCAGTTTTGGGTATTTAATTACATTTCAATGTTTACATCTGTTTTGTTTGCCAAGCATTGCATACATTTTGGCGCATTAATTTCCTATCGGTTTTGAGGCATTTTACCAATTATATCTTGCAACCTTCAACAGTGCAACTGCCACATGCATTAAATTAAACTGCTTAAGCAGGCACGTTTAACTGTTTTTGTAACTAATAACTGTGTCAATTTATTTAATATTCAATTTAACATGCATGTTAATCGGATTAGGGACTCACTAAATATGAATTTAATGAAAATGGGTTGATGAGGAACTTGTTTATTTGATAAGTTAAACACCATTTACAGCACACACAATGTGCATATATATTAATTATGCCTATCTCACACAGAAAACTAAACTCTGCTTAAAATCATATTCTAATTTTGTATTATAGAAAGAATAATGAAACATTAAGAAAATATTCAAATACAAATATTAAAATTGTAGCATATTTTAATCTCTATTAATGCCATTTTGCTTTAACTTTTTAAAATAATCAAATTAAAATAATTTAACAAAATTCTATATGTTTTTAATTTATAACACAAAATACACCAATACTAAAATATACTATTAAAGTAAATATACATTTCATATATAATTTTAATCTTTATTTCCTCTGCAGGTAAAGCAGCTTGGTAACAAATCCGTTTCCTGGATTCGTCTACGTGATGGCCACATCCTCACAGTTGACAGGTAATTGATGGATCTTTATTTAGCAAATCTTATATCAATATTACGATTCAAATTTAGTTCTAGGAATTTAACTATTTTTTTCTATTATTATTTGATCTGATTGACACCCAAAAATATTTCATATTGATGAGGAGTTTATTTATGTAATCATTGGCTTTGAAGCTGTAATAAATTCCATTTGCAATTCAATCGGCTTTTGCATTTATTGGTTCAACTCAAGATAGTTATTAGAATTAGTCTGCAGATTGATTTAAGCACATGAATTCTAATGAATTCCTAATAAATCTGTAACTCATCAAACTGTTGCACATTTGAAATTGAGATTTCGATTTAATTACTTCAGTACATTTTGGAATTTAAGTTTGTGGCTGAAAGGATAAAAAAAACAACATAGATACCCAATTAAGGATTTAAGTGGTTTGTCTTACTAAATCAACGGAAATTACTTATGTTTTGGCAAAGGATACAAAATGTGATATTTCTAAATATTTATGTAAATGGCAATTTTTGTATAAAGCGAAATCTTATATTTGTACACAGATATACAAATTATTCAGTTAAGAGCAATTGCAAAATTGAAACCTGAAACAAAAATGTATATTTTGATAGATCTATTCACTTTGACAAGAATTTGTATATTTGCCGACAAAGGAGAATTCCTTGTTTGTCCTTAGAATATTTATTTATTTTTGCTTTTTCATTTTATCTTTTCTGCAACTTCTTCGTGATACCAAAACAATTTGCAGTAAATTGAATAAAGTGTGTAAAGTGGCAACGTGTATTCCAATTTCAATCTGCGTCTCCAATAACAAACCAACGATTGCTTCAGGTGAGCCCTCAATGAAGCCAGTTTTCTATGAGGACGCACCTCCTGAATATGTGTGTCCAATGGCCCCCTCTCAACCCCCCGCCACCTGATACTCCTGTATGACATGCGAAGCGGAAACGCAGTGTGTGCAATTTCATTGCATTTTTTTTTTGTCGAGATCCAGCAAAACTTTACATCCAAGTGGGAGACACTTCTAGCAGCGTATTCCTTGCTATCCTTGCTGCTCTAGATTATAGGGATGTGGTGAATTGAGTGCGGGGAGCAAACATGTCCAGCTTATTACTTTGATAGAAAAGCAAAATCAATGAACCTTTCACATTAGATAAGGCGACTGCCTGTTTGTCTGCCAAACGGATGAATGGCTGCTCCTGAATGAATGACTGTCTACAGCAAGGAAATGCGATTGAGCACACGTACACACACACACACACACACATACATACAGACTATATGCAACAGCAACAACTGCATTTGGGGCGCTGCAAGCTGGGCAAACAGTGAACAGACCATTGAAATTAAGCCCAGATAGTGTCCTTACTGATTGCTTCCTTTGCCAGTCAGCCTTCCTGCACAGCCACTTCCGTCTTCGGTCGATTGTGTGCGTGTCCTTTCCTGCTCCAATGTCTTATGTCACATTTATCTAGAAAGTTTTCTTATTCTCCAGCTGCCATTTCTCCTGCCACTTCTGCTGCTTGTGCTCCTCGAAAGATGTTTCACAGACTCTGCTCTGCCGTCACACATAATGGAAATAGATTTGAAAAAAAAAAAATAAAAGACTTTCAGCCACTGCACGTTGCACTTGCCGAAGTCCTCAACTCTTCAGCTCTCCGGTCTCAGCTCCCCGGTCTCAATCTACCCGTGTCCTGAAATGTGTATTGTATAATAGCTCAAATGATGTGTTTACACTATCCTATAAATGTCACGTTCTTGGCGCCTTTTGTTTGCCAACTGGACGAGTCCACCCATACAAGAGATTACTTCTGGCCAGAAGTACATCCAAGCCAACACACACACACACACACACATACAAATGACTGGCATTTGTTCTATTGTGTCTTGTGCTGAGACTGGGTAATTATGGTCAGGTACTTGTTATCTGTTATCTTCTCACCAGGGATACATGTTATTTATTACTAGGGGGAGTACTTAATACACCTAACACACACACACACACATACACACACACTCACACACACACAACCTTTGAATTGTTCCCTTAGTTATAACCGTACAAAATGTAAACTATTGTTGGTAATAAAGCAAATATTTATCTCTGACAGTTGAATGGAAACTTCACTCAATTGGCATATAAATTAAGCTGGAAATTATCAATTTAATTTATTATATTCGTAAAATACAAAAAATATTCTACTCCCATTAATATTAACAAAAGTTAATAAAATAAAACCATTAAGAACTTTGCCAATTACCAGACAATCGTAGCAATATCATAAAATTAAACTCTTTTGGCTTTTATCATTATTGTGTTACCTTTTATGAAGCCACACAATAAACACACATTTAAATTTGCATATTTACCTGTTTTATTAACACACACTTTTTATGTGCACATTTTGCATTTTTTATAGATGTAGATGTAGAATTTAAGGCATTTGGAATCAAAAACGAATGGGGAAACTTTTTACGATGTCTGCTTTTTTGTGCCACTTTAGAACCCAACATAAACTGCAGATGGAAACTTATGTTGTTGCGGGTCGCTTTCCGACACATTTTGGACGTAAGGAAACGTTTGAAAAAATCCAGTTGAAAACCGGACAAACGCAAAAGAAATGTTGCCAGGGGAGTACAAGCGAGGGGCGGGGCAATAGAATGTTGTGGAAATATGAAAAATAATGCGGGAAGAGGGAAAAACTTAAAAACGAGATGAAAATTATAAAGTAACTACAAAATCTGGATAAGAAATACGGCGGAGAAGAGGGGAGGAACGGCCACATGAGTCAGCAAAAAGAAGGGGACGCAAAGGAAATGGCAAAAGTCATAAAATGTCGAGTTTTACGAGTGCAAAACGCAAGGGTCTAATCTGGGCTTAGTATCAAAACTTGTTAGTGCATGGGGAGAGTGCCAGACAGACGATGAAAGGGGGGGGGGGGGGAGGAACGGAGAGTGGGTGTGGGTGTGGTAGTGAGTGAATGAGAAGGCGGGCGAAGTCAAGGGTTTGAAGCCGAGTGCCTAATAAGCAATGTCAACGCATGTGTGCAGTCCGGGTTTGCTGGGGCAGGGGGAGGGGGCGTGGCATGTACGTTGTAGTTGTAGTTGGTGCACTTTCAACTGGAGACGGAAGCGTTTTTGCACTTTGTGCAAATGGCAGAGGGAAATTTCCGGGCGAGCACCGCACAAAAATATTACAACAATGACATTAAATGCAAGTTATTTTAGTGGACTAACCCCTCTCCCGTCCCCGTCCCCCTCCCCCACAGACACACACACACTTGCAGCATCCACTCATTTGCATGGCTGCTACTGTTGTTGTTGTTGTTGCAACAGTGTTGTTGACATTTCGTTGATGAGGGGCGGGTGGGTAACTGCTTAACTGCCGCAACTAAATAACGTTGAGTGTCTTTTGAGTGGCCATTAGCAGAGGGGCATAGTGCGCAAGTGGGCCTGTTTTTATTGCCGTTCCTCTTATTGTTGTTGTTTGTTTGTTTGATTGTTTGTTTGTTGCACATGCAACATGCAACGCAATTGTGGCACTCGGTTCGGTCCGACTTGGCTAAGTGTTGGCGTGCTAAATACTTCCAAAAGCGGAGACTATCTAAGTCATAGCTTGATTTATAAGATTGCTGAAAATACTTTAATTTTATTTCTTTGAGATTAAAAATATTTCAAATAATTTTGATTAGTATTTTATTTGCACGCGTTTGTCGCAAGTCGTCAATTTCATAGTAAAAAACATTTTGTCGACTTATTATTTCTTTTCCTTTCGAGTGTCTGTGTTGGCCATAAAAAATGAGAGCAAATCGACAGAAGCTTTACACTTGGGCAAGCAAAGTCTTTTCAAGGCAAATTTCGCAAAGGAACTAGGAAAAAATATATTTGCCCATAAATATATATATAAACCCACTCAAACTTGTTTTCTTATCACTTGTCTGCAATTTAATGAGCTTAAAAACTGCAGTCAAGAGTATAAAAAGAGTATTTATAACACTATTTTTTTTTTAAAGTTGTAAAAAGCATAAAATGCAATTACTTATTCACAATTACAGATTTTTAGCTAATTAACTACTCAACATTTTCATTGCAGAGCTGTCTTCATTGCCGATCAGCGCTTTCTGGCCCTCAAGCAGCCGGACAAATATTGGACACTGCAAATCAAATATGTGCAGGAGCGGGATGCTGGCACCTACGAGTGTCAGGTCTCCACGGAGCCCAAAGTCAGCGCGCGCGTGCAGCTGCAAGTCGTTGGTAAGTGACAACGGCCTTGGGCAAGGACACGAACACGAACACGGACACGGAGACAGACACGGAGACAGACACGGAGACAGACACGGAGACAGACGCGGACACAGGCACAGACACAGACACGGACACGGACATGAATATTAACATTAGGCGAGCACTCGTGCTTGGCCAGATGCAGGCCAAAGCATATTGGGCGCAAGCAATTAGGGCATAATGTGAAAGGTCAAGAGGCAACTGGCAAATATATACATAAACACATGATATGTTCATATGTTCATATGTTCACATACATATACATATACATATACATATGAATATGTAAATTTGAAAAGTTTTTGGCTTGGTGTGCACTTGAGGGCCTCTGCTCAGGGCCACGACTGACGTTAGGCACGACTGACCAGTGCTGACCAGCTTGACAGTCAAAAGAGCGAAGGACTCTGCAAAGGACTGCGCATGGGGCTCTGCCAGGTTGGTGGTGTCTACATGTGCCGGGGTTCCATGCATCTTTGATAAGGCGACTGCAGTTGAAATTGCTCACAAAACTGCATTTAAATTGCGATGGAAGCTGGATTTCCATTCAAAATATTTTTGACCAACGCACTGAGCAATTTCTCTCAAGTTTTTTAACGAGAAAACTTTTATGTGAGCTTCTCTTGTTGGGTTCGTTAAACACACACAACACACACACACACACACATATACATATATAAATATATATATATATATACCAGAACACGTACACTTCAAGCACAGGCCAAAAAAGTTAATTAATTTTCATGTTTGCACACTGAACACACACACACATACACACACACATACACACACACACACACATACAAAACACACACAATACCAATGACCATAAATGCTTTGGGGTAAAATAAAATTGGACCGAATAAAGAATGTGTATTGCTAATTGACATTAAATGACTAAGTGGCCCATCAAACTTTGTATTACATTAACGAATGCCAATTTTCGTATTTAAAATGTTATTAAATAATGGTTAATATACAATCTACAAGCAATTTGATTACAATCAAATATTTTGCAGTAAACATTTGATATTTTCTATAAAAAGTAGTACGAAATATTTCTGAAATTGAATAAGCTTCTGCAACAAATAGTTTAATCAGTTTCCATGTTCAATCGATTATAGTAAAATTAGCTATAATTTTTTATCTGTTTACCAAGTTTTTGAATATTAAATAAATGCGCATAAGATTTTAGAAACTAAAAGTAATTTGCATATTGACAACCAAATTGATTATTATTCTATGCAAAAGACACTTTTGATTTTATGTTGGCCAGCATAACGAAAAAAATCTAACCTAGAAAGCATAAGGAGCAAAAGACACTTTTGATTTTATATCGGCCAAAACAACGAAAAAAATCTAACCTAAAAAGCATAAGGATTCGGCAAAGGTTGCAAGAACAGCGCAAAATCAATAATAATGCGCTGCCAAAAGTGATTTTCGCATTTCCGGTTAGGCTAATTTGTATGCTAAGCAATTGTGCCCAAGTGTGTTTGTATGTGTGTGTGTGTGTGTGTGCGTGTGTGTGTATAGGCAGTGGAACAACACTGTAATGTGGCATAACAGGGCGATGGCGACGCCCAACAGGTATCCGTATGAATGGGAAGCCCGTTGCAAATGCTTGGCAAGCTTGACAGGCAGACAACAGAAGTGGAGTTGTCGAGGGGTGGGGTGGGGGGTGTGGCACGGCCCAAATTATATATGCGCGGCCACATTTTGCGTTAATCTAACGACAAGTTGAGCGCATAAAGGATTTGGATATGCGTTTGGCCAGACAGACTCTTGAATACAATAGATTTTGGAGGGAAGAATAGGAAAACAGCTTTTAGCCCATTTCTATTGGCGGCTTTCTTGTCCAGGAACAGGAACAGGAACCGAAACAGGCAGCAACCATTATTTGCAGTCATTTGGCACTGCCAGCTCGTGGACCATTTTCAGCTTGGCTTTGTCTAGTTGCTACACTCGGCGAAAAACTTGGCAAGCAATTTATTTTCATTATTGCAGATAATTTAAGGAATTCAACAAAAAAATATGTTAAGTTTTTTAAGAGCAACAAAACTAAATTTTAGCTAAAGTTTAATTTAAAATGCAAATTTTTTTTCTTAAAGAGGGCGTAAATTTTTTTAAGTGTGACTATTTGAAAGACTGATTTGGATTGCTGACTGTTGTGTTCACTCCGCTGCCATAACCATTATCGCCAGCACCTATTTCCCTAGTTCCACAATGCCCCTTTGCTGCCTCCGCTGCCCCTCTGCCTTTTCTTCCTCTCACTTTTTTGGCTTTTTCTTCTTTCTTTTTTTTGATTTTGTAGCCTGCCATGTAATTTGTATTTATTGCATCGTTTTGTCTGTGCAAACGACTAAAACACCCTTTGCATGTTGTCGATTTGCGCCTGGTCATCTCCCTTCCTTCTCCTCAACTCCTGCCGCTGGAACTGGATCTGGACCGAGTGGTGCCTTCCAACTTGGGCCAATTGCCAATGTATTTTATGCTCGACTCCGTTTGCTGTTGCTCCTGCCTTCCTGCCTGATGCTTGATTCCTGAGCCCTCTTTGGCCATTGGCTCGTTGGGGTAATGGGATCGTAGTTTTCGGTCAATTTGTTATGCCAATGCGTGTGCGTGTGTATTAGTGTGTGTGCGTGTGTGTGTGTGTGTGTGTGTGTGTGTGTGTGTGTTTGTTCACGAATTTGTTTTCTTTGTTGTTGGTTAAAATGTCAGTTTCTTTGGTTTTGGCTCATTAACTTGATGGGTTTCTCGCACTATGGTTAAAGAGAACGCAGCAAACAAAACTGGCAAAGCATTGAATACATTTGAATAATTGAATTTATCAGCCAGTTTAGCAAACATTCTTTGAAATGCTTTAAAAATTTATCAGACTTTAACATCTCTTTGCCAGCGTGTAAATTCTGCAATCAATGCTTTCAATATGTTTATTTTTTTATATAGACTAATCACCGGACATGAGAGAAATCTGGTTTATTCATATGCATTAAAAGCATTCGCAACAGAAAATTCAATTTTCGCCCATTGTGCGTTAATATATATACGCACGTGTCCACACCCACACTAACACACTCGCACACACACATTCATTTGCAATGAATGAATTTATTTTTTTCTACATCATTGAACGACAAACTAGATTTGGTTTTATGAGATTTGTTTTGTGCTCATCTCATTTGGCTTCCAGTTTCCAGATTCCTCTTTCTTTTTTCCTTTTTTTTTTATGCTCATTCATTTACAGCATTTGATGGGGCTCTGTTCATCTGCTTATTTAATTTGCTGCTAATCTTGTATGGCCAAATCCGATTTTTTGTGGCAAACGCGCTTCTCGTTTGACGCTTTCGGTTTTATCTTCCTATCAAAAGTGACAATTTCATGGCAGACGCAGCCTTTGCACCCAGTGGGGACGGACTGCAGATTTGAAACTGAACTAATTTCCCTAAAAGCATTTCGCCATAAACCCAATTAATTTAAGTTGCTGAATTTCTTTTCATACTATTCGCACATTGCTCCCATAGTCATTTTGTCCTGCCCCGCATTCAGTTGAGAATTAGCTGAAATTGTGGTAAAGGCTTTTGAGCATTTTCTCGCTTTTCCTGTGGTTTCGTTGACGCTTATCTTACTGACACTTGCCACTTGCAAATGCAACCAAATTTAATCCGTATCTTAATGAAATTGTTCTTAAAGCTGACTGAAATTTAATGCACACCATTTTGACACAATATTTACTAGATGAGTAAATATGCAGGCAAGAGCTGAGAATTGGGAATTGGGGCTAAGAGACGCTGGCTAATAATATTGCATATGCTCTTAGCTGTTTTGCGCATAGCTAGGCAAACGTGTGGAAAAACTAACATGCACAACTCGACGATTTTGACAAGCTGACACAGTTTGGTGTCAAACCAAAAAAGCAAAGAACCAAACTACACACACTCACACACACACACACAGACACACAGACACACCTTGTACACACAACAGCGAGCATTTTGTGCAAATTCTCAGCACATTTGTTTTTTGAACAAGTGTGCGTATTTTGGGTAACAGCAGTGAAAACCCGTCGTATACGTGATTTTGTCGAATTTCGAAATCGCACGTCGACGTTGTCTAGCAGAGCAACATCCCAACCCGTATGTGATGTGTGTAAATGTATGTGCCAACTATTTGAACCTTCGTCTATGTATTTTTTATAGCATACCAACTCGCATTTTGACACAACTTGCAAGTTGTAAGTTGTAACTTGTAACTTGTAACATGCAACATGCAACTTGCTGAGGCATAGTTTGTTATGCATGTGCGTGTCTGTAATGCTTGGCGGTATGGATGGCAAATTTGAAGATGGGGTGTGGTGCGGGGAGGGTGTGGTGTCGGCCAACTGATGGAATCAGTAAGTGAAAAATTGAAAAGTGGATTTGCCCGCCCAGCGCAGCACAGCACAGCACAAGGTGCGCAACATTTACGTGTGCGACGTGACTAGCAGCTGTTAATTCAATAGATTAGCGACAATGTCACAATTTTACACAGACACGATTCCCATTTTCCATTGAGTTTCACTCATCATCAACATCATCAACATCATCATCATCATCATCATCATCATCATCATCATCATCATCATAATCATAAGCAGCAACAGTAACAGCAAAATTATGTTTACTTTGCCGTTACAGTTCCTCGCACAGAGATACTTGGCGAACCGGATCGCTACGTCAAAGCTGGCAGCAATGTGGTCCTCCGCTGCATTGTGCGCGGCGCCTTGGAGCCGCCGACATTCATCATGTGGTATCATGGCGCCGAGCAGCTGGCCGCTGACTCTCGTCGCCATCGCACGCAATTGGATCCGAATTTGCCAGAGGCCAGCGGTGAGGGTCAGAGCACGGTGAGTCCAACCAATTGTTCCCTTGTTGATTTTAATTTAATTACTCTTGATTTCAAATTGCTCTTTGCAATTTCGTCTGCCACTGTTTCGTGTCCATGTCCGTGTTGTGCCTGTATTGCTATCTCCCTTTCTCCAGCTCCCACAATTTTATCTATCTTTTTGGAGCACGCAAATTACAATATTATTTCATTCTTGTCTCACCGATGTGACGTTTCCTGCCATGCCCCCAAAAATGTGTTTGAATGTCAGAAAATTGGCAACGTGACTCGCACACTCGTTAAATATTTAGCTAACGTGTCAAAGTCTTGTCATAAACGTGGCTTGAAAATATTCCTTGCTACTTATCTATTTTGTTGTGTTGGTCAAGATTAAGTTAATGCGTTAAGTAGTAATACCTTTAATATATTTTTATATATATATAAATATTCTTTTTAATCCAACTTTTGCAGATTGGCTCATTAATCATCGAGTCGGCCAAGAAGCGTGATACTGGCAATTACACTTGTAGCCCGTCAAACAGTCCCAGTGCGACGGTAACGCTCAACATTATAAATGGTAAGTACAAAAAAACCAATTTATGATGAATAAATAAATTTCGAAAAGGATAAATTTAATTTACACATCAATGTTTATCAATAAGAATTAACAATTAAATAAATATTATAATATTTTGTTTGAATTAATAATTAGATTAAACAAACATTTTATCAAAATCATTTTTCTACTTATTGAGAATGCATTTTTTGTTATAATTATTTATAGGGGAATCATCAGCCTCAGCGGTGACGTCATCGGCGCCTGTTACCCGGGCATACACCTTGAGCATTCTGGCATTGTTGATCAGTGTTATCCTCATTGGGGTTAAGCAACGCACATGACAAGTTGAGGCTGCAGTCATGAAAATGATTTAAGCTAAGGACTACTAGAAAATGAGAAAACCCAGTTAAAGCAGAGCAGCCATTGGCTTAAGTAAAGTATAAAAAATATGCTGCCAACACAAAAAATAATAAAAAAAAAAAAAACACACATAATACAATGCAAAAAAAAAAACGAGTACGTGTTATAAGTTAGTTGATTTTATTTGCTAACTAGTAAAATAAAAAGAAAATAATTCGTGGAGAAAATGAATATAATATTACAATGATTCAGAAGTTTTTGACAAAATACAACGGCAAAGAAAGCAACCAAATTGTAAGTTCTACAAGCTCTAAGCATTTAGTCGTAAAACTTTAGACGTAAGCCAGCATATATATATATATACATAAATATGCATTTATATATATTTATCTGATTTTGCATTTAAATGTATGTGGAAAAGCATGAGTATGTTTGCATAAATGCATAAACGTAAATATTTATGCATCATAAAATGAAATTGCATCGATATTTTGAACAACCACTGCATGACTATTTGGAAGGAAGCAGAAGCAATGACTTCGGCTCCAAATAAAGCGAAAATCATATTTGTGAATTACAAAAAGAGATTCATTCTTATTGCAAAATATTATATTCAGATTAGAACAGAAATAGCGAGTGTGTGAAAGAGAGAGAGAGAGATATAGAGAGAGAGAGACAGGTAGAGATGCAAGGGATACTCAAAAGTTCTTAGCCTTGTTTGTCCTCTAAACAATTTCTACCTTGCAATTGAACATTCCATAGTCAATTTTGGTTTTTATAAAAAATATGTTCAACTGAACTTTCGAACCAACTCAGTGCATTCTTGGCCTAATATGCACAGAGGCAGCTGCAATATTTATTATAAAAGTACATTTAAATAGTGTAAAATAAAATCAGAAGACTTAAAAAGTAATATTTTTTTTTTATGTACATTACTACTATTTTTCTATTTGCATGATTTATAGATTACTTTTTGCCACAACTGAACGGAATTTGTGTTATTTGTTGCTTCATAAATACTTTCAAATCATGAACATGCTCTTAATAAACTCATAAACACTCAAATTTACAAATATGCTAAAATAAAAAAAAATAATAATTATATAGATAACAATATATAAATAATTGATCGAAACTTCGGATAAGGCTCAAATGTATATATAATTGAATTGTGCAATGTATAAGAAACATGTAAATTAATTGATTATTAAAATTAAAAAATATATATTAAATAAAAGGAACAAATACAAAAAAAAAAGGCAAAACTTAAGCTGAGTATTAAGCGCAGAGTATTTAAAATACTAATTAATTGCATTTAAAACCATACGAAAAAGTACATAAAATACACATAAAAAAAGGAGTTTGCAAGCAGTCGGCGAATTGCATAAATTCACATTTATTTACTCACTGAATGCCATTTTTAATTATGCGAGTAATATATACATATAAAAAAAAACCGAGACACAAAATGTACTTGCACGTAATAATAATGAAATACGAACAAACAAAAAAAACCATTAAATTGCCAAACTTAATAAAGGCGATGGCATTTTGTCTATTGGCTTGTTTTTGCACGCTGCTTTTGCAGTTGCAGTTGCAGTTGAATTGAAGTCCAACGAGCGCCAAAGAAGACGCGAATGAAATGCGAAAACAAAAGATGAAGGCTTAATTGCAATTAGTCGCTGCGCAATAACTTAAAGTCCAAATAATCGAATGTACATTAATTATACTCAATATAAATATAAAAATAAATAAAATACATATATATGCATATGGATGACGATTGGCTCATTAATAAAAACAACCACAAGCAGCTGTGACTAAATGAGGCAACACTTTGGTCAGCAGCCTGCGGCGCCACGCAATTCCATTTCTGTATTTAAGCCTCCGGAAAAAAAATCACGTATCAAATGTTTGCGGTTTTTGTGGTCAGCCTTCTTTGAGCTGATGCATACAAAATATAACTTTGACGTCCCATTTATTTCGAGAAGAAATCCGTGTAATTGCCACCCCTCTTCGAGTCACTCACATGGTTAAATATTTAATCCAACATTCGTTAAAAATGTTGAAACATGAATTTAAGCTGTAAGTCAAATCGAAATCATAGCGAAAAAAAATACTTCAAAACGAAATCAAAATACATTTCTAAGCTCTTAAGTGTTTTTCATAACTCTAATTAATCGTGACATAAGGAAAGCTTTGTCACTAATACTTAATTAAACTAAAATCGAAATAATCTAAATCGAATGCAAAAATGTAAAACTGAAGATGTTTCAGTGCATTAGTAAATGTTAAAGGAATAATTATTTGTAAATATATGCCACAGTGAAAGGAGGAAGCTGGAGCTGAACATGGAAATACATTTTAAAAATACATATACACTATACATATACACAGTTATGTGCAAACATATAGCGAAATTACTGTTAAGTACCAACTAATAACTACAAATAAACACGTACTTATATGTAAACGAAAATAAACTATGTGAAACTCTCAACGGAGAAAATTTATTGCATTAAATAAATAATAATCTGAATAATAAACACAAAAAAGAAATTAATCTTGTGTTATTAATTATATTATTTTCTGAGTTACAAAATATGTGAGTAATGGTGATATGCATGAATGAATGTATTTTTTAAAAGATTATCTAGATTTCTAGTCTGCAGTTATGGAACATCCGTTGATCCAGCTGAAAAAAATCGCAGTTTGATTAATGCACATATCCAAACTAATTATACGAAATATACTCACAGTATATAATAAGTATTATTAATTCTATTATTCCAGGGTTACAGAATAAGTGGGAAATGGCGATATGAATGAATGAATGTATTTTCTAAAAGGTTATCTAGATTTCTAGTCTGCAGATAAGAAACATCCGTTGATCCAGCTGAAAAAATCGCAATCTGATTACTTCACATATCCAAACTAATTATACAAAATATACTCACAGTGTACTATTAATTCAATTATTCCTTAGTTGCAATAGAAATGTGAAATGGTGATATGAATGAATGAATACGTTTTGTAAAAGATTATGTAGATTTCTAGTCTGCAGATAAAGTGCATCCGCTGATCCAGCTGAAAAAAATTCGCAATCTGATTACTCCACATATCCAAATTAATTATATGAAATATACTCACAGTGTATAATAAGAATAACCAATGGCATCTAAATGGTTATTTCATTGACTGGGAGCAGTGATTGTCTTATGGATTCAATAATCTGTTCACCTGCCAAATTATCTATGGCAAAGCCGCTTACTAAAATTCGCTTGTTCGGTTGATTTTTGACATCCGTTATCAACTGGCCAACGCCGAAGGCATTCAATTTGCCGGTTTCCTGGTTCATCATAATGGCCGGGACTAGGCAATAGACGGTACGGGCAATGTTTTCGCCATCTTCCAGCAATGGGCTGCCAATGGCAGTTGCCATACTTTCGGAAATAATTTTTACTATTTCCTCATTGACTATTATATCTTCGTCAAAGCTATCGCTGGCATTTTTTAAAAGGCGTCTCGTTATTTCCGTCGTATTGACGGTGCAGTTGAGGTTAAAAGCAGTCTCGTTGCAATCCAAGTACAACGCACTATCCGTAAACGAGAACGGGTCAGCCAATGCCGACTGTGTAGCTTCATCGAATTCAACCACCGACTCGAATCTACTTAATACATACTCGCCTTCAAGTGTTTCGGCCGCCTTACTGGAGGCTGCTTTCATTTTTTGAACTTCATAATGTGAAAGCGGATGGAATTCTACACTGACAGCGGAATTCCAAGTCATCTCCTTATTTTTAGTTGGTAAGTTATTATCCATATTCACTTTCATGTAGACAAGAGGAATAGTTTTGTTATTGTTAAAGTTAAAGATTGCGAGAGTTGCACTTACTTGATATTATTTGACGATCGATATTGATTAAATAATAAAAATATTTGAAATATGTTCGCTGATATTGCCAACGCCAAACTAAAAGCACGTTTTGCAAAAGTTATTTGTGAATGAGTAATTATTGAAAATGCCACTGCCTATCGATACTTTATTGTTCAAAGTTACTCAGACATTATTTACATATATTAAATCAGACGAAGTACTCACTAATTCTGTTAGTTTATAGCCGACTTGTTCCGTTAGATGGCGCTAATTGTAAATTGATAATAAGAAGAATTCGTTAAGAAATGAGTTCTGTCACCACTAATATTATGTAAATTATGTAATAACGATAATTAATCTACCCATCACTAATCAGCTGACTTAAAACTTCACTATCTGTGAATGGCAATCATAGGATACTCAAATTTATTATTTTTCTTGGAAATCTCTGCAATCAGCTGCCAGAGCTGAGCCGATGATGCAATATTAGCAAAAAATGCAGCTGCAATCCAATTTCAAAGGAATCTCACTTAGAATGATAATAATATCTAAGTAAATAGCAGATTCGTTTAAATTGATTTGATTGCTATCGACTTTAGCCGGAAGCCAGAGACTTGTGAAAAATTCACTTGAAATTGTCTCCATTCAAGTATAGATTATAAAAAATACCTTTATTTGTGTATTTTTGTATTAGCCTTACACATTGATGTAAATGGCCTGGCTAAAAACGCAGTGCGGCGTATCTTTCCAAACGATGCTGTGCAGCAAGGTCGAAAATTGTGTGTTACTTTAAATTAAATTTAATTATGTATAGTATATCTATACATTTACAAAAGGCATAAGCCACTTAAAGAATTTGATCTTTTATTTGATGTTATTTAATAAAATACTAAGCAAACTGCTTGACTAGATGCGAAGAAGTTGAATGGAAAGAGTCAATTAAGGAATTGTGAACGGAAATCCATTCATAATAAGACACTTCCTAAATAGATGCCCCATCACGTAGTTTCATCTTTGACACGTCGTATTCAAATGCAAAAATATGTCCACAGTTGCCGTATAATTTTCTAAATAACGTCTAATGAGTGCACGATCAGGTTAAAGGAAGCTGGCAATGAATACTTAGGCTATAAGCCGAGCAGAATGTTGCTGACTGGCAACACTGCTCAGGTTCGTATTACTCTTCTTCTTCTTTTTTTGCCTTTAACAGGGTCAAACTAAGTAGGAAGTGCAAAGTGCATTCACATTTTGATTTCATTATTGCCGTTCACTGCAAAAAATGTGACTTCCGTGGGCAACCTGGCACTTCCCCTTTTAGGCCAAACATGTTTCCAGTTTGTGCTTGAATGCATTCTATGGCGTCTTTTACGGACAAAGACGTTTCTCGAGGACAGCAGGACGTGAGTCAATGCCTGCGGAAAGGCAAGTCGGAAAAGCGACACAGATTTGCCCGCAAACGCCGAGCGCCACACGACTTAAAACCTCCCCAATTCCGTGTCTGGGTGCTAAACTTTTAGGTGTCAGTGTTAGTTGGGCGCTTTGAATAAAAGCTGTGCGGTTTGAAAGAGATTTACGTTTTGTGGCAATCAGCCCAAAGCTATTTAACCAACAACAAAAATATCTGCTTACAGATTCCAGTTTGGTTTCTTTATTGGTTGGGATGAAAGGACTTAAATTAGAAATAGATTGATGAAAACATGTTGAGCAGAATTCAATGAAATACTTGGGCGAATATTTGTAAGATATACACTCGTAGAAGTCTTGCAGCTAATATATCGTAAAGTTATCCAAATAAATTCGTATTACTTAGGAAACCATGAAGTACATAAAAGTCTAATGAGCCCATCAGAAAAAGTTTCTCTTTTTAACCATTAATCACATAAAACAATAAAGAATTGTTGTCATTTAAAGGCAGTGTCTGACAGAAAATACGCTTTCGAGAATTATGCAAAACCAACAGAAATTGAAGGGGTCAATTTGGACAGCAATACTTTAAGAGGACAGTCTCAACCCAAATAAACAATGTCAAAATGGCGGAAACATGCAACACCGCACAGCCAGCAAGTAAACATGAAAAAAAGGACATTTTTGTCTGAAGGTCGCAGGATAGAATAACGAATTTCCTTCCCCAAAAAGTTCTAGTTAAAAGTTATACATCAATAGCAACGAGGTTAACATTTGGGCAACACCCCCATTAAAAAAGGGTGCCAAAACGGAAGCTTAGAATTGTGACACCGGACTTGAAATTATTTCAATTTTGTGCAATTCCTTGCGCACCAGATTGCTTCAGAAATTCGAAGAGAAATATTAAAAGTGAATTTAAATTTTTAATAAACTTTTGCCACACACAACTTTTCTATGCTCAGAGTCTGACTCTCTCACTCTCTCTCCATCTCTCTATCTTTTTCTTTCTGGTTCTTTCTTTCTAGCAGTTGTTGCAGTTGCTGTGGGAAAAATGTAACCTCCGGTTACCCTTCATTTCCCTCTCGGCCTTCTGCATTCTAAAAGCCGCAAAGTGGCGCTGCCTTTAGACTACTTGGCTCAATTGTCCTCTGGGAATGGGGCGTCATTGCTTTACACTTTTCTTCTAGCGCTTTTCTTTCATTTAATTTTGGTTCTGGCACCAGTTCCCTTTTCTTCCCAGCTGCTGCCCCTCAGAGGGTGCTGCGGCGTGTGGTGAGGGGTATCCAACAGATGCCACTTGGGTATTTAACGTTCGCTAATGCCCCGCAGCCGCTGCGGTGTAAATGGGGCGTGGCTGCAGCCGCAGTCACAGTAGCAGCGTTTGGCACCCAAAAAAAAAAAAAAACAAACGAAGGCGACAGTTGGCGGCCGTTTCCTAATTACAAATCAGCGGTGGCGCCCAAAAAGCAGCGCAAAAAAAACATCCTTGTTGCATAAAAAAACGAACCTCAAAGAAATTACATTTATTTTTTCACTCTATTTTGTTGTTGATTTCTTTCGACTTTCTGGGTCAACAATTATGCAAAATACTCTTATTCGCGGCGCAGACCGTCGCATTTATCTGTCCTTTTGGTTTTTTTTTTTTTTTTGTTGGACCTTTAACAAAGAACGGCTACTCCACTGCTCCAACTCGCAGACCCAAGTCCAACGGGGACCTGGTCGCATCCGTTTTATAATTAGTTTGCTGCCCCGCAACACAGCAAGAAAAAAAATAGCCAAAGTAGTAAAAAAACAAAAGCGAAACAGAGAAGAAAACTGTTTCTAAACGGTTTAAAGATTTAATTGCCTGAAATTTTGTTGAGTGCTTTGCACGATTATAGCCTGATTTAATTATTCCTTTATAAATTTTTATTTTACTAATAGTTAATCAACATCCGGCATTTTTGCTATATATTTTGGAATTTGAAAATAAATTGTTATCTATAAATATGTTGTTTATTAAAAACAATAACTGTTGCAAGTTAATTAAAATTCCATTCCAAAATTTAAAATTTATGAATTCTTTTATACATATTATGAATGAATTTGATTGCAGTAATAAATATGAGAATTTTAAGCTCTTTATTGCAGACCTGTTAAACTAAAACTTGCAACTATACAAAAATAAGCCAAACATATTTATTATTATACAAGATTCGCTTGCACTCAAATGACCAATATTATTGAGTTTCTGTTGTCTGTTGTAAAAGCTAAATTTTGTTAAAATCTTCAGAAAATAAAAACACAAAGCAAAGCCAATAAATCGATTGAATTTAAGGGAATGTACAAAATTTTATGTTACTTGATTGTTTTATGTCTTTGAGATAAAATGGAGAAAACTTAAATCGAGTTTTATTAAATATGTATAAGGAAAGTAAAGTGAGCTGATTCTCTTTTCGTATTGACCCACATTGAATATATTTTGCTGATTGCTCCATATCGATAGACTGCCGCACATAATATCAATTCACATTTGCTTTATTTGCTCTGTGGATACTCGTATACTTATCACTAGAATAAGTATATATATATACATATATATATATTTTTTCTAAGCGAGATTGCGGTTAGCTTGAAAGTTAAAACAACTGCAGACCAGGCCAATAGCTTCGTTTTGCAACATTGCCTTATCAGGCAGCGCTTTGTTGGGTTGTGTAAGGCAGCGGGTCTGTCTGTGTGTTGCATGCCGCCTGCGGCAAGTGCAAGTGACATCATTAACTTTTCCTTCTGACTCTCAGTGACACGGGCGTGGATATATTATGGTCTTGCAGCTCTTCCGTTGCACCTTCCGTTTTTTTTTTTTCCTGCAAATCAGTAAGGAAAAAATAAAATGTCTGTAAAACTTTTGCAAAACCTACCAGCAAACTGTCGACCAACGAACTTGCGGTTCTTATTTGCGGCTACAGTCTGCAGTGTACTTTTGAGGTAGCTCCGCCCTCCCTCCCCATCAGTATCGTGGCAACACCCTCTCAGGCTAAGCTGTTGCCTTTGTTTCAGCTGAGCATCAGCATGCTGCGGGGTGGGTGGGGTGTTTATTGATTTGTATATTGAAACTGCATTACAAGTTGATAGTTGTTTTACTTAGTTTATTTGAACTTTTTTATTTGGTCTGGCAAAGTTCTCGGACTTTGTTTTCTCTTCCGTTTTGTGGATGCTTCAATAGCCACTTCAGTTTATTTAATGTTATTTGTTGCACGTCAAGGGTTGTTCATTTCTCAGAAACTATATCATAAAAATGCACACAATTCCACACATTTCTCCAAGCCAGTTACATTTCAGCACATTACACTTTTTGGAAGTCGCACACATTTTTTCAATTGTGACAAGCAAAATACAAAATGGAATATAAAAAATAGAAAATAAAATCTTTTAGCCTCGACTTGAGTACATTTGCAGCGATATCAGCAGAGCAGCCAAGAAAAGTAATGTGCATATGTATTTTATATGAATGCATACAATTTGCCAACATACACGTTAAGAAAACTATTTAGTTTATGTCAGAATGCAGGCACCCGCCAACGGATTTCTATGCGTCTCCTTGTGGCCAGCTGTCCTGCTCTAACCTGCCCCGAAAAGCCAGCCAACGGGACATGATTTTGAACTTGTACGACAAAATGGGTTGTTGTCGTGCGAGTGGTATTTGCAGCTGACATGGAAATACCTAAATTCATACCACCACACACACATTTACACAAACACACACACTCACACACTCACACACACACACACACATGTTGAACGCTTGTGGCGCTTTTGGGCACTTGGGTACGCAGCCACACTCGGAACTATTTCTTGGGCTGGGCACCGCAGATGCCACCAACAGCTTCGCAGTAACCTCAACCTCATTCGCATGCCAGTTAGCTATAGTACAATGGTTAAATAACTCAGCTCTGAGGCTAAAGTTGTTGAGCTATGACATTTGATATACAACATAAACTATATATATATATATAATTTATCCCGTAAAACAAAATTATTCACAAAATATGAATAGAGACTAGTGGAATCCTTTGGCATTCCATTTAAAAATTATTTGATAAATGCTGTGTTCTTTCTGATCAACAATTTCTCTTGTTTTCTGCACAGCAAACAAAAATATATTATAAATTTAATCATATTTTTCAGCTCTTAGCTGATGCTATTTAGACTCTTAAATTTCATTTGCAATGTCATATTATGTCCTGTCATATTGCAAGTCTCGTAATATCCACTCAGTTCCCTTGTCACACAATTTCATTTGTTGTTATGCACTCGAAGGGGTCGTCTTCAAGTGCGTCTCCGTCGTCGAGGTTTCATGATTGCGAATCTGCTGCCCCTCTCCCACTCTCACTCCCTGCCACACGGCTTAGCTGCAACTGTTGCCAACTCCTCCTACCCTTAGATTGCAACATGTGAAATGCTGCAGCATTTTGTTACATATTTTCGTTGCACCCAACGGTGGTGATGCATTCAAAAAGGAGCTGAGTAAGTCCATTGTATGGGTTGTGGCAAGTCCTTGCCAATGGGAGGGGGGGGGGGGGTGGCGTGGCAGGCTGTCTGTGCGTCGCCTAATCTGACATCGCATGCTTATCGAGGTTAAAACTTGACAATAGTTAAACTCGACTTGCTGCACTCCCACGAATTTATTGTTCTTAGCCGCTTTTAGACTCTTTTTGGCGCATGTGTTACCGTCTCTGTCGTCGTCGTTGTTGTCGTCACAGCAGCAACTGTCCCTGGCTCTCAGTCATGCTTCACATCCGGTTGCTCGCTCGAGCAGTGCCAACCAATATGCAAGACAGCCCTCGACCAACGTCGCATACCCCTTTGCCCGCCCTCCGCTTTCCTGCTGTGTGGGGATCGTGACCCAAATTATTTGCACAAATACAACAAAGAGCTGCAAATTTTCGAGTGGTCGACTAATAGATACCATAGAAAACATTGAAAATTACAAGCACTCCAAAAGAAAATTAATTTTTTTCATTACAGATATTTAAAAAAAAATTTTTATAAGCCAAAAAATTTGCATAGCTAAAAATAAAATTTTTCATTTTTAGGTAGCCTTTCAACAATTATTAAATGAATGTAATTTGAGTTATAACTTTCAGAGTTTCATTATCAAAATTCTAAGATATTTTCCCAGCTTGCTGGCAATCTTGGAATTCAATTTTTTACTGTGTATAACAAGCGTATGTAAGAGGTTCGAGAGTGTGTATCTTGGATGTGTGTGTGTGTCTTTAGCCTGCACTGGCAAGAGTCTTCAGGTTATGTCCCCCAATGCGGCACCACTTCATCCGTGTACAAATCGGCATTTGCCTGTGCGCAGATTTTCGAGGTTAATGCGTGCAAAACTTTGAAATTAGTAAATTTCCTTTTTGTTGCATTTGCAACGCTAGTTGCAAGTTGCTTACTGCAGTGGCCCTAATCCTCATGAAAAGTCTTCCCTTGGCCCAGGGACCCAGACTTTTGCTTGGTGCATCTAATTTATTTGTATTTTGTGTTTGTGTTAGAGTGCGTATACGTGATGCTTCCTTTTTTGCCACCGCCTGCTTACAAAAACGATGAGAAACAAACAGCTGCAATAACGGCAACAACATAAAAACAGTTACAGCAACAGTGTATATGACACTGGCACTCGTTTAAATTAAAGTTTTTGACCCAAATTTATGTTAGAAGTTGATATTTTCTTTAGACTTAGTTCTCGCTTTCCCACCCCTCTCTCTCTCTCCCATCTCTCTCTCTCTCTCTGTGTTCCCTCGCCGTCTTGCAATATTCTAGAAAGCAACATACGTGACAGTATTTTGCAATTTTGCGTGCCAGCAACAAAATGAGTTCATTTCGAGTTGCGACTAAGGAAATGCACTTTTTGCTCAACCTTCCCCTTGACGCTAACCCCTCCCCGTAGAGACTTATATATGGCAGCTGAGAGTCTCTGTGTGCGACTTTAGTTACAGTAATAGCAAAAGTAAATTCTCAAAAATGCTCGTCTTGTGGCATTATGTGTGGCAACGTGCGGCTTTTGTTCTACACTCGCAGAGGGTATTTTAATTATGTCACGAAGTGTCAAAAACCGAACTCTTTATTAAATTTGCATCCAAATTGTCTTCGATTCTTGGTCATGTGCGAACAACATGATTTTTGCATCTTTAAGCGACTGCGATTCTGTTCACTCCGCATCGATTTAATATTGAAGATGGCATTCGACTTAAAAGATCAATTTTTTATTAAATTTTAAATGAATTTAGTTTTTAGCCCAATGCTATGAACACGAAATCAAACAAGCAGATTTCCCCCACAAATTAAACTTATTCTTTTATATTTTCAATTAAATTGGATTTAGCAATAAGGAAAATCTGCCAGCTTAGTTTTCAATTAAAAATCTGAAGTTGAGGGAAACCAAATGCTCAATTGCAGCTAATACAAAATGATTTAATATAAAATGCTTGTCCATAAAATAAGTATATATTATATTAATTGTAATTTGAAAAGCTGTTGGATTTAAGTCTTATTTAATTGTTTATTTGATGGCAGTCAACTAATCTAAGATTTAATTCTTCAATTGATTAGCACAAAGAACACTTAAAGAAATCTAAAAGCGATCAATATTCAGATTATTTAAAGCCTAATAAAATAGATAGAATATTTCTTCAACTACTTAAATATTGATGGCCATGAAGATTGTGGGTCTGCTTTTGTGCAACTGTAATTAGATTTCGCTTTCTGCTCAACAGATTGTTAGTAGCACATTTAAGAGTAACAGTATCTTATCTGGCCGCTTAATTAAACAGCCAGCGGGTAGGTGGGGGGCAGGGATGGAAGTGTGGATGTTAGTGCGGGTGTTAGTGCGGGAAGGAGCAGCCTCGCAAATTGTTCAAAATGAGTTAGTCAAACAAGGCGCAAGGCCAGCCCGTCGGCAAAACACTGCATATAGAAACGAAAGCGTAAGCATAAATGAAAAAATATATCCCGAAAAAATGTAATTACATTTGTTAAGTCGCAAATTGTATACACTACAAAAAAAAAAAATGTTTTTTCATAAATAAGTTTAATTAACCAAAACTAGAAACATTTTCTAATAATTTTAAGTTAAGAAAAATATATATATTGCAATGCAGAATTTCCATAGCTAATCATTGTGATAAAATAAATTCATATTTATTCCACAGATTACAGTTATGTCAAAAAATGTGTTACATACTCAATGAAAAATTGTGACTACTCTTTTGCAAGTGTACAGAAAAGAAAAATGCCAGGCAATGTGATGAAAAGAGAGATTGGAAAGTGGGGGTTTCGGAGAGCAGTGGACGCTGCGCTGAGCCTGGTCACGCTCATAAATATGTATGTGTGTGTGTGTGTGAGTTATGTGTGTGTAAGAGTGGACAACTATGTGCTCTGCGTGTTGGTTGCTGGCCAGCGCCGCGTGCTAATTATGAAGAAAGATTTCTGCATCTTTTAGCGTTAATCCATTTGGAAAATTAGAAATGAAAATTTAATGAAATTTCCAACAACTTTACCAAGCATTTGCGTAAAATCCATATAAATATACATATATATAAATATATATATAAATATATATTTTCCACACTTTTTTTCAATGGTTTCCTTATTTCCTACGGCTTCCATCGCCGGGCAATTAATTTGGTAACTTCCCGCACCCAAAAGGAGAAACAAATAATTGAATTGAAGTCGATGGAATAGAAACTTGCCAAGTTATTGGGACAACAGAGTTTTGCAACTATTGTTGAGTATTTTCTGAGTGCAAAGTCAATCTTCTTGTGGGTTGTCCAACATTTATAATGCCATCAGTCATTCATTTCGTTTTATTAAGTAAATTGCTTCTAAAACGAACATTATTTTTCGCCCAACAGCTAGCAATTAACGCGTCTCTGTTTTCATTCCTCACTTCTGCCCCCAAATCACTCCTTAAATAACAAAGTCTCTTAATGTACGCAGTTGCTTTATAACACGTTTTTAATTACCCGTTTTGCAGCACAGGCCAACAATATGGCAATCCGGCAATATGGCAATAAACGGAGAGCGACTTGAAAACAATTAAAAATGTCGTAATTGTCGCATTAATGTTTTTCTGATAACATTTTTTGCTCTTGGCACGTGGCCAAGTCCACCCCGAACCAGCAAAAGGACTTCTAATTGCAGGCACGCAAGTAGCAACAACAACAACAACAACAACAATTACCCAAGGACATCAATAAAAATTTAATTAAAAGAGCTTAAAAGATATTTTTATAGACAGATATCATGCATAGCGTAGAACAATCATTTACCTCCCATTCCCCCTTACCAACTTTCTTTAGCTACTCCTTGTGCGAAACTAATAAAAAAAGATGCAGAGTAAAAATTTTCAAAGTTTTTCTTTTATATTTTGGCCAAACATGTTTCGTGGCCATAAAACATGGCCGAGTCTGTGTTTAATGACCAATCCAATAGCCAACGTCCAAGCTTTGAATCATTAAACGCACTTGTTCCCCCAACGTGCACCACTCACTCCCTCCCTCATCTCTGGCGTCCAATGGTGCCATCAACGCTGCTAAATCATAGTAAATAGTTTCAAACTTGTCCCGAGGCAATATGCAATTCATTGCGTTTTCGTTATAAAAATCGCATATGCAATCGCAATTTTATTTAAAGCATTAATATAATAAATGTATTAAATTCAATTATGTGCAAAGTTAAAATTAAAACTGCAGGTAAAATATTTATTTGTATTCATCTTGCACATTTATCATTTAATATCTGTTTTAAATTTTACATAACTTTTTACTTACTTTCAATCAGTTTTTCATTTTGTTTCATTTCTTAATCATTGACATTAAGGAATGGCTGCCATTATTATTCTTGGCTTAAGCACATAACTTTCCAAGGACTTTCGCTGTGTCCTTAACAAAGATACATATTTCAATCTTAATGAAAATAGTTACAAGTCAGAGCTGGCTTCAATAAACATAATTTTCTTATTGCCGGGCGCTGCTGTTAATGTAATTACCACAGCATTCTTTTTCAGCTTACAATGCACACGCACACAACCACACACGCACACACACCCACGCACACACACACACACACACATACCTCTGCACTGACATCTCCTTAAAGGATGTGAGGATGAGGACGAGCCGTTACTGACAGACTCGCCGGCACAAGAAAACTTGTTCAATTGCCGCAATGGACTTATCACAAAATGCGTGTGTGTGGGAGTGTGTGTATGTGTGTGTGTGTGTGTGTGTGTGTTGGTGGCATATTACGCAGAGCGTGTGTCCATGTGCGTGCCTCGACGTATACTCATTAAAATTGACCAGCCATTATTGCAGGAACGTGCCTTCTTTGCTGAGTAATTTATTCGACTCGTTTGATGGGCGACTCGACGTAGGTGTGACTTTTGTTGCTCTTGTTGCAGAGTCCTTTCGTGCAGCTGGCTTTGTTGTAAATGGTTTAATAGCTATACTACATTATTTTGCTGTTGTAACTATATTTATTTAACATTTACAACATGCTTCCGGTCATTATAATTTCAGCCTTGTGCTGTTATTTTTAACAGCCTTTCTTGACTAATATGCATCTTGAATAATGGTACATAAAATAAAATATATAAAAATTACATTAATAAATTATAATATATAAACTAATGAAAGTATACGTTTGCTGGTGTATTGTATTGATTGGTCTTTTGTGGGTACAGCTTTGACATTTGTGCCATTTGTTTTTATAAGATGAAATGTGTTGCTTTTTGTTTGATTTGGTAAAAAGCTGGAATTGAACGCCTATGTCAGAATTGACGTATCTGCTTTCAATGCCATTGAAATTTTATAAATCATGTGCAGATTCAAATATTTTTCCTATATATATAAATTTCTTTCTTTTTTTTTCCTTCTGTTGCTCTTCCGTTACCGACACACTCGCACACACACACACATATATGGTTTGAATGGCTTCGCGCTTATGGGAGAGGCGAAAAGCCACAAAACACATTCATCAAATCCGCAGAGTCATTCATCATGGGTAATATATTTGACATTGTCAGTGATGGATAAATACTACGGAGTACCACCATACGGAGAGAGCAGCCCATTGGGCGGGCACAACTATAAAAACCGAAACCAACACAAAAACAAACACATTGACCGTGGATAGGAAAGAGGGGAGAGGGAAGGAGAGCCAAAACCAAACTACAACTGAGGATAAGATATTCTGCAACATGAGCTGGACCGGAAGCATATCGTCTGCATGTTAAGCTCGAATTTTGCGATTCGTTGCATGAAAATTGCCCTTAAATTGATTTGTTTTTGCGTTTTGCACATTTTTTTGGGTTGGCAAGGGGGGAGCAGGTGATTTGTTGTTCTACATGATTTTTACATATGTTGTCGTCCAGCATATGGTGTCGAGTGCGTAAATCCGACCAAAATTTATGTTGTTCTTATTCTCAGTTCTGAAATGATAGCAAGAATTAATATTGGTGAAGTAATCTGCTTCTGCAAAGCTCTGTGGCAGAATTAAATAAGTTCTGCTATCCAATGAGTTTAATATAAATTCAAACTTTTAGTTATAAAATCTGTAAAAAAAAATTGTATTTTTTTTAATTCATTCAAGTTTACAATTTTAGGTGGTAATATTAAAACGTTTTTGATGGGTTCAACATTTGGAAACATTCAAATGATTGAAAAACCAAATTTGTATTATCTCTGTAATAAATGAATGTTAATTGAGCGTCTTTCTGTGGGGGGTTTCGTAAAGTTTCTTGTTGTTATAAGCAAATAGTTTTTCTTTTGAATTGTTATTAATGGGACGCACCCATATGAAGTGAGCAATTTCGGCCGTTTTCCCCAGTTCTTTATTTCAATTTCCGTCAGTTTTCGCACACAATGCGATAAGTTGCCATTTGGTGACGGGAAAAGGGCATACAATATATAAATGTAGAATGGGCAAAAACTTTGGAAATAACTTCAAATGCGCCCAAAAGAAAAGCGGTATAAAGAAAATTGGGAAAAGTGCCGAGGAGCAGGCTTCCAAACTGTATGAGGCAACTAAGCGCGAAAAGTTTCGCTTTCGGCTGCCAGAGGACTACAGCGAAGACGGCTCCGATGGCGGCGAAGATGGTGTTCTAAATAAAATAAATTCGATTCGCATTTGGTGAGCTGGGAACGTACTAGAACATTGTGAGTTGAAGGAGTGGTCGAAGTCAGGGCCAAGGCCCTGAATCGGGGACTGTCCAGAGGTCTACGTCTCAGCACATTCATCGCTCCACTGCCGCTATTTTGCCACACTTTTTGTGTAGCACATTTTTTTATTTTTTAGCTTTTTTTGTTGCTTTTTTTTTGGGCTTGTTGCCTTTGCCTTCAAGACGCGCTGCCACATTAATTTCACTTCTTATAAATCTCGCAAGATTTTTTACTACCCACTGCCTACTGCCGCAGTGCCAGCGACCAAATTTGCTTTCAACGCCATCGCATATAAATTATTTAAAATTAAAGCCAAAAAGAGCGAAAGTGTTTTTGCCCTAATATTTTGGCTTAAACTCATATAGATTTTATTATCGGTTTTATAAAATAATACTTATGTGCTTCCTCTTGTCATTGTTTTTTTTTTTATCAATTATTGTCAATATTTTAAACGTATTCGATTAATTTCAGTTGAGTACATCATTTATCAAAATAAACCAATTTGCTAGACTCTCCATAAATATTAGTCAATTTTTCCAATTACGCTTGGATTATATAAAAACATGTCCTCCTTAATCGAAGGATCTCTGTGTTTGGAGGGATGTCGGCAAATTTTCATAAAGAGAACTTTTTGCATTCCTTGCACCACATTTATTTTGGAAATCAGCTTAGTCACTTAAAGCTATGATTTCTGTTCAAAATAAACTGAGAACCATTTAAAAAAAATTCTCGATTTCTGATCACTAAAATTGCTATGAACTATGCTTTATGAATTGACTACATTTATATTCTGAAATCGATTTTTTTGCTACAGAGTATTTTATGCAGACGTGCTAAATAACCGTTTTTGTTCACCCTCTTTGAAAACAAATATTATCGAAATGAATAGCATTTGTTTCTTTTGAAGTGCTTAATTAATAAAACCAAATCAAAAAATATGCAATAGGGGAAATAAAATGGTAAATTCGCCTGAAGCATAAATTCGATAGTGGCTATAAAATAGTACCAAATAAAATGTGGCAAAATGTAATGAAAACAAACAAAACTATAAATTCGAACTAAACCATTAAACTTTATTGACAAAGTAGTAAGTTTGTACATAAACATGAGTCTTATTGTTTTTCTTTTTGTATATAAATATATATAGATGTTTGTATATCAAATGCGTCAGAGTTTAATCATGTTAAAAGCCAAGTTTTGCAACTTGTCTAAAAGCCAGTAAAAAAATTATTGTTTAATTACCTTTCAATTTCTGCTGGCTGATCTAAATAAAATGTTATTTTATAGAAACAATACTTAATCTTACCATAAATACACAAAAGAATTATTCGCGTTATAAATTGCTTATGGCTAATATGGGCAAAAATATATGACATAAAAAATAGCAAAATATTCCAAAAAAACTGAATCATGATAGAATTGAAGGTACCCATTCTCTGCCCTAAAATTTATCGTGATTCAGTTTTAAAAATATCACGAAAATATTTATATTAGATTTATTTGTAAATATAATTTAAACTGCCACAATTTAAACATTTAGCTTAACTCGTGGCTAATTGCTTTGAGACTTTACATTTTGTCTTGGGCATCTTTTAAGTTTACATGTGTCATGAATTAGGAGACCAAAATAAACCAACTACCCCAAAAAAAAAATCAACAAAAGCAATAATAACAGGGAGAAGCAGGGAACTTCCTCAACAATTAAGCTAAATTGGTTCTCTGTGGTTTTCGGTGACCGTAATTATAAGTTAAGCTGCTATTAATTATGGCGCCTAATAGGGCACTACGATGACTACTATGGGGGTGGTCCCGAGGTACAACAGCCCACAAACGCACACGCATATGCTTAACCTCAATATACCAACACACAAACACACACACACACACACAGCAGCAGCAGCAGTTATCGCTGGAATCAGCAACATTTATCAGGCATGGCAAGAGACTAATCTGTCTGGCTGATTAAAGTCACTTCCCTCCCCCCACAACAGCCCGCAAACACCTATGCCACAACCCAAATGAATTCCAAATTAATTTGTCAATAGCGAAAGGTTTGTATTAAATTTGCATGTCACCCACACAAGTACACACACACACACACACACACTGCTAATTACCAATAAATTTCCATATTCGCAGTTTAGTTGAATGTTTACCTATATTTGATATGTTTGGCACTGCATTATGAAATATTATTGCTGATGTGGCCCAAAATTGTGGGCCCACTTGTTAAAGTATTAAATCAATGGTATCCTCCGCATTGCGTGGATAATCCTTATAGCAGATGTTCGAATAGCAAACCATTTTTGCAAGCAATCAAGAAAACTGTTTTTGTGAACCCTAAGTAAAAGTTTTGCATAAATCAATATTAAATGAAATGTACACTTCATGTACTTTCCATCTGTTTGATGCTGCCTTTATTTCGCATACTCTTAAAATCCCAGTGTTACACTCCTCCACTATTCCCAATTCACATACAATGTGTCTGTATATAAATCTACTGTGAAATCTGCATAAAATCAACGCTAACAAGCCCCATCCACAAAAGCCATCCACGACGAACATCTTTGCGACAACCCACCCAATTCCATTCGCCTGGCAGAGTTGCTCCTTTTCGTGGACTCGGAAAGCGGCGTGCAACGCACCATTGTAAAAAGTCTGTCTAACGATCCACATGCTGCAATCTCGTGTTCCTGAGTGTAGCCAAGAAATCGAGTGGAAGTTGCAAAACTATTCTGTAGACAGAGCACTGCCTAAAACTGCAGTTAAAAGGAACAGCATTGCAAAATGTCGAATAACTTAAAGCATACTTATAATAAAAAATACAAAAAAATTTAAAGCGATGACAAATATATTTTAATATTAAATATTAAACAAATAAGAAACGCACTTCCTGTTTGAATATTAATTGTTGTTGCTTTCGAATCTGCCACATACTGTTGGGCATTTAACATGCCACAAAATGATAAGCTGATTTTTAATTTTTGACCAACAAACAAGACATAAAAATTACCCTCAAAGTTTACATATCATTAAACCAGAAAGTTTGGTTTCTGTGGAGAATGCCATAAAAGGCAATGTTGCGTAATCCGATGTGCTGACGGATGTGATATCAGTTAACTTGACCCAAATTCGGCTTAATGCAAACTTAAATTATCCGAAAAACCAAGAAATAAACAATTCCAATTGAAGCGTAACTTATACAAATTACAGCGTCAATTTCAGTTGGCATTCGAGTGGATTGCAATCTGTGTGTGGGATTCACATAGGTGAAAGGGGCCAAAAAGGCCACCAGACGACAGGCGACCAATCACTAATTGGCAATCAGGCTGAGCTGTCAGGCAGGCAGGCAGGCTGGCTGGAATGGAGGCGGGGAGGCGGGCAGGCGTGGAGCAGTCCGCTTACAGGCCATTGAACATATTCTCCATTTTCAGAGAGATGACCAATCTGTTGCAGGGCGATGTGCTGCTGGTGCATTCCAACTGTAGGCAGTTCAAATGGCAACTAACTCACTTTAGTTGGATTCAATGTACAGCTAACTTTATAGCTGCAGTTGCTGACTCTATATATTCAGGACGGATTTTCGGATGGATGCAATGCGTGTTCTATTACTACTTTTTGGGAAAGAGAGGCAACTGTTTTGCCTGTTATATGCAGTATATTAGGCAAATCGGATTTCGAGATGCAGAGTGAAGCTAGTTGTAGCGAACCTACGAAGCATGGATAACAAACGACTTTATGTTTATGTAAATGATGAGGAATACAACGGCATCCAGAGTGCAAAATATGATCAACGCCGGTTAAGGGGCCATTTGAGACAGCTGCACATAAACTTTAAATTGTCGACTAAAACAACACAGGAACTGTGCAAATATGCACACACACACACATCGACCAACACTATAAGGCACCCAGGAAAGCTACATAAAAATTCCATTTGCTGGCAAACATGAGTAGTAAGTCAATTGTGAGAAAGCTGCAAAATCATCCACATCCACATCCAGTTTTATAAAAGATGCGACTCTTCTACATACAAATACTTGCTTATTTTTTTTAGACTTCATTTGCATTTGTCTGTGCGAAAGTATTTGCAATGTAAATCTTACAATGAGAAACACCCAATGAACCATTCAAGCACTTTTTAGAAAAAAAATTAGTGTTCTTAACTTATATTATTTTTTCAGTTAATATATTTAAATTTTATAATTTAGTGCAACTGCTTAGTTTGATCCATTCATTTGCAGTTTCTCTGATTCTGGCTGTGTGTCTGTATTCCATCAATAAAATTAATTAATGTTGCACAAATTATAAAAATTCCAACTAAACAAGCAGATATTTTACGTATTAATTAGCTTATTCCATATATATATATATATATATTAAATTTTCTATTATATTTATATATGTATGTGTGTACCTATATAAGGTATGACCCATGTTTCTCTATTCTGTAGATGAATTTTCTTACTCTATTCGCACTGTATAATTTCAGGTAATACGAATATGAAATTATTTTAGACGTATTCAAGCAAAGTAGGTGTTGTTAACAAATATCCTGTTAACAAAGATGAACTTATTAAAAATCAAAACTGTCGCCAAGTCTCATTTAGTGTTCAAATAACGAGCAGGAAAATTCAATTATTATTACTAAGTATTTTCTTTTGTGTATGTGAGAATTAATAATTCAACAATTGTACGGTTTTTTTTAAATTTTTGTCATTATTTAATAGTTTTAGTTTTGTTTCATTGATTTGGAAATTCCCAGAAACTAAATTATTATTTAATTGTTAAATATAATTTATCATCTATGAGTGGATGATAAATTGCTATTCAGATAAGGAGAGCATGTTTAATTAATAAATATTAAATTTATGTGTTTTCAATGAGTGGTTCTGGAAAAGGTTCGTAATACTACAGTGAACTCTCATTGTCGCAACTACAGACAATTGACTGGTGTATAGAAAAGAGATGCAACTTCTATGAACCAAATAGAATGAATAATTAAAAGATAGCATTTTAAAATCGATAACTTAGTTTAAAGTAAGATCAAGTAGTTATTGAACTATGTTTTGCTAATGGTCCGACTTAAAAATTAAGTATACCTGGAAGTATAATTTTCAAAGCACTCTCCATAAAGAGTTTAGGTATAATAGAAAAATTATATTAGTTTGATAGATTTTGTGTAAGTTATTTCTTTTATTGCTTCTAAATATCTTCTTTTGTGTGGGTCTAAAGCTACAACCCAGATTTATTACGTATAAGTTGGCTATTCTTTTATGACGCTTAAGTGTAACGAAAAGTCTCCAAAGTGCAATTCCAAATGTTGCTATCCGAAATACAAAAGAAACAATCTTCATAAAATCTCGTATAATATAAGCAATTACACGGGTTGTACGACGGGGCATCTTTACGATGCCTTCCTTATTTGCCCAGGCTGATGCTCCACCCAATGATGCGGTTACTCAATCAATATTGGATTTTACCACACTCACACACACACACAACCGGCAAGTGTGTGGGCTGGTGGAATAGGCGGAGGCACAAACATATGAAGAATTTATTGTATATGTTGGTAGTTTGGTTGCTGGCCAATATCAGACGCAGGACCACAGATAGCAAGAAAAAAAAAACAAAAAAGAAAGTGAAAGTCAGAGAGAGAGGGAGAGGGAAGGAGACAGAGAGAACAAATAGTGTGGATGTGGAAATAAATTAAATTAAAATGTATACAAACATAAATTATTTAGAGATAATGTACTGGGGCCAGAGAAAAATACCAAATGCCAAATGCCAAATGCCAGAGAAACGGAGTTTCTGAATTTCCAGACGACTACAACAATAAGTAGCAGGCAACAAGCCACAATAAATGCAATAAAAGCAAATTCAATTGGCGGCACAACGAAAACGAAATGAAAATCAAGGAATAAAGAGAAATGAAAAATACAGCTGACCAACAACAGCCAAAAAGCAGCAGCACAAATAGACAAATAATCGAGACTTCAGATAAAAATAAATCAAAAATACCGAATCTAAAACTTGGCTGTAATCGTGGTTTAAATAAATGAAATATGGCTTATCATTTATTTGAGAGTTTTCTGCTTAGCCGAGTAAATTTGATTTAATTGGCCAATAAGTGCTGTCCTCATCAAATGCCGAGTATTTAAAATACAATTTAATAAAAATCTTAATAACCCACAGCACAATTTCTTAAATTCAATTTTATGTTTGTCAAGTTGGAATTACATTTTTGCAGAATACACCAAATAAAAGCTAAGCACATTTTATTTATTATATATGCAGCCAAGACTTTAAATGCCTTATGAATATTATATTGTTGAGGTTAAAACCAAATAAGCATTTTTGTATTATTCTGTAAAGTGGAAAAAGTGTAGATGCTGCACAAAGTAAAGAAAATAACATCGATTCTTTTGTATTTTTAATTATTCATATTCAGGTGTCGTGTTTGCTTCTCCGTCCTATCAGATTTATAAGAATTGCTTATTAAATATCGATCTAACTAATATTTTCGTTATGTCACACATAAAATGATACTTTAGATAATTTAGGTACAGGGTATTTTCGAACTTATCTCTTCATTTTTTGCTTGTATAGAGAAATTTCTAACAATTTTAGCTCTGCATTTCCAAGAAACTTATTTAAATGCAAAATAGGTAATAAAACTGAGTTGTAACTAGAACATTTGCGACACAGTTTCAAAACTAAATTTCAGAATCCAAGGCATTTGCATTCTGTGCATGTCAAATAACAATATGAATAAAATTCTGGTAAAATAAAAATAAGCAGAAAGAGTATGATAATTTCATTCAATATAATTGTACAAATGGCTTAAGCAAAGAGCCATATTCTCGGGCCTTGAAAGTGGTTGACTTCAAGAGAAACTGTTTTGCATTGGAATAAAATTTTATTTATATAATTGCAGTGCATGGCAGCAATTATTTTCAATTTTGAGATAGTTAACCCAAATGTGTTCTCGTCACTTGTATTTATTTAGTGGAAGTGACATATACAAGTATAAATACTTGACGACAACTTTTAACGAAGTGCTCAGGCTAAAGTCGGACTCAGTTTCTTAATATTTTGCTGTGGTTGTTGGTTTTTGTTTTTGCTGTTTTAGTTGTGAGTTGTCAGCCTTGGGCTGTGGTTTGCCGGTTTTCCGGTTTTCCGGTTTTCTGGTTGTCCAAGTAAAGACGAAGTACTTGCCAAGTTCATAAAATATTCAGCTGCACTTTAGCCAGGAGCCGCTAAGAACTAAGTTGCCGGCAATCATGTAAACAGTATTTGCCCAGCAGCACCTTGACTTGAAGTGAAGTCCAGTCAAGTCGCCGTCTTTCCGTGGGCCAGAAAAGGAAATCGTTGCATTGCCAAATGCTAGATTAAAATGGTGTTAACTTGCAACCGCCGCAGTTGCCATTTGTGGCCAGCAAAGTGCTGCAGCTTACACAGAGCGAATGAATAAACTGCTCACACGGAATAAACGAGGAGTCGAAGCCAGTTGGTGGCAACTGACAACTACAGTAATTGCGCAGAAATGCGTACTCTTATTGGAATATTATTTCTATAAGTATTACGTTCAACATTTAAGTGGGGGAAAACTCGTCAAACAAGTCACATATTTTCATATATGGCATGCACATAACTCGCATGCAAATGCAGAAAGTTGAATAGAAATCGGGTCGAGGGATATCGAGGGGCATCGAGCATAAAACTGACGACAGCAACACCTTCAGCTGCCACAAACAGCACAAATGTTGTTGAAGGACATGCACTGGAAGCCATACAGAAACAACAACAACAACAACAACGATAAGGACAACATGAATGCAAAATGTCGTCGGCATTTGGTTGTGTAAACATTTTAATTTCAGCTACAAACAAATGCGCAGTAGCCGCAGTCCCAGTCTTAGCCTCAGCAACAGCAACAGCAACAACAACAGCAACAGCAGCAACATCAACGGCAACAGCAAAGCAGAAACAACAAGCCCAAAAACAACATGCTCCATGTGGACCATGGTCGTCCAATCCCACTGCATTGTCAAACCCTCTACACCTCCATAGCTGGTGTATCTGTGTGAGTGCGAATGTTTGTGTTTAGCATGCTTGCGGGAGCGACAAGACGATGATTGCATCCACAGCTACATGTGAAAGATGGGTAACCATATTTGAATATCCTGATTCAATTTCACTGCGCACGCAAAGGCAACGCAATCCAAATATGAATAGTCCTGGCTAACGATGTGCTTGTGTTTAATTAGTTATGAAAGCGAATAACTCAGCATAAAAGGCGTAACAATATTCTCAGTTGATGGCATTCATTGCAGTGCAGATTTGATATGAGAGAATACATATGATTTTGTATTTGAATAAATCGTCATTTATAAGCAGCAAAAAGGGATAACTAGAATTTGTTTCTCAAGAAACATTAACATATTATTTTAAAAATAATTATTTATTGCCTTCTTCGCTACTATTTAGTAATCTATAAATAATCGTTGGGTTTTGGGCTCACGCGATCATCGCTAGCAGAAAGGCACTGTTTATAAAATCTAAGCTTTTTGTGAATTTTAGCTGCAGTTCCCAAATGCCGTTTAGCTTGGACTCATCTAACCGCACACGCACACAAACACACACACAGATAAATGTACTCTGGCAATAGGAATATGTTTTTTGTTCAGTTTATGGCCTTTTCTGCTGCCATAAACACCAACACCCCCAAGCCTCCACCCGCACACCTCATGAACCATTACTGCACTCGCCAAAATGTGCTAAAAAAAAATAAGTAAGAAAAAAAGAGCAAACAGCAAAAAGCAACTGAGAAGCCGCATTTAGTACCAACACACACACACACACTCAAACACATACATAATAGCGTTTATCTGTATTTAAGTATAGCCATATACATATATATATATATAAATATGTGAATGTATTCATATTCATGGCAGTGGGAGAATGGATGCATTCTCTGCTTTTGTGCATAAAATAGCAGATATGCATTTCAAGGATATGGTTACAAAGCGAACCGACTGCCAAAGCCCGGTTTTAAGGCTCTCAGCTACAATGATGAAAGTTTATTTTACATTTGCACACTTCGCGCAATTAATTTTTCAACTACAAAAAATGGGAGAGTGGAAAAAAAAATGGCATTCAAGTAAAACATTTGTCGGTTGCCTTCATTTGCCTGACAGTTTATTATTTTTAATGAGGCATATTATATGAGTAATCAGGCGGAACACACATCCGAACACCCACGTCCGTGAATTTCGTTCCGGATATGCCTGTTACGAGTGGTTGCCATTCAGCGTTTATTTTGACAGCAATAATACAAAACATTAAAGAAAAACAACCAAAAAAAAAAAAAAAAACAGCAACACATAATCATAAAATATATAACACTTTCATTAAAATATTAAAAATGAACTCGTACATTATGCATTCGTTTATCGTGTTCACCATCTGGTATATAGTTCATGGCATTGCATTAATGAATACAAATATGTTAAGGTTATGACTATTATTTATCACAGACAGAGTTAGAGTGCACATCTGCTTTGAATGAGCAGCATATATATTTGCAAAATACACATACAAACACAAATACACAAATCGCAATTATACGTTCGGTGAAGCGCATAAACAAAATTTTTTATTTTTTATCTGCTTTCCGAACATACAAAATTATTAATATGCGAAGAATATAATTCAATTAAAATAAACATAATTATTAAGTAGGTCATGCGGAAAAAACTATCAAAAAAATGTGCGCAATAAAATAAATCGAGCTTTAAGATTTGATATTATTTCTAGGTTTAATCGTGCATCATTTCGCTCAATAAAAATTGAATTTTTTTCGTTATTATGCACGTGATTTGACCATGTCTTTTAAATTGCTATCGAAAAAATGTTTAATTGTGCATAACGTTGCTCAATAATAATTTAAATTTTGTCGTAATTATGCACTTGATTTGATCATGTTTTTTAAATTGATATTTTTTCATTTAAATCGTTAATTAAAACAATGAATATATCCTTAGGATGCTATATACCATACATTATTCGAGTTTCTAAATATGTGTCTTATCTGGTTTTCTGCAAAAATGAATTTTCAACACATGATGGTAATTTATATGACATTAAAGCATATTTGCACCATTTGCACAGTGATGTTGCCAGCTGCGGTGTGTGGAGTTGTGGCATGAACGCCTGGCAAAGGTTTCACACCATAAATTAATTCTCAATGTGGCATTAGGTCTTTTGGAAGAGTACAATGACATTTATTATAATTTAGCATATACACAAAGGCAAACAGACATGCGAAATGAGCAGCAGTGGGAGGACAAACAGGAATCATTGGGAAATGTATTCATAATATATTTGGATGTGTGCACTTCCAAAAAAAAAAAAGGTGAACGCAAATCGATGAATCGACCAAGATAACAACAGAAAATATAAAATTTAAAGCGTAATAAATGCAAAGAAAATATTAAATAAAAAGTACATATTTTTTGTGTATTAATTGTTCTAAGTTTTAGTCGTCGTTTTTTGCAGTGTAGCTGTTTGGCCAGGTCTGACCGCATGCTTGTTGTAGGTACATAAAGCGGAATATAATATGCTCGTTAACATGACCCACCCAAAGCTGCTGCTGGAATTTGATCTTGTGCAAAGACAAAAGGCGACGTCCTTAGGAGCTGCTCTGCACCTATTATCCTTTGACCGCTGTCGTTATACTAACCTTAACCATAAATTGGCTAAATAGTCACGCAACATGCCAGCGCCTGACAGCGAAGTAAACTACGCCTGACCACTGGCTATGCATCCAGGCAAGTGTAACTGCCAGTGTGTGTGTGTGTGTGTGTGTGTGTAGGTCCAATCAATTTATCACTACAACAGCGACAAGCGAGTCGCTTGCGCTGTGCGTCCTTTGACACTGCGGATGCGGCTCTGTGGTCCTTTCGATGCTTTTGGCAGTAGTTCGTTTATTGACACTGCGGGAAAGTGGGTGGCATAGGTCAAGTATAGAGCAAAATAGAAAGAACACATGCAATTTAAATACCCTTTTTACAGCTTCATTTTATTTAATTAGCAATTTAATTTAATCTCTTATGAGGAATATAACAATTTTTATTAAATATTGCTGCTAATTTATAAATAATATTTTAATAGTTACATAATTTTTTAATTATGGCATATGTGTGCTAGCCGATAAATTTGTAGTACCATTTGTAAGGGTATATGAAAATAAAATGTTTGGCCCCTATTAGAAGCATTTATAAACAGAGGGATATTAGTGCCAAGCTCTTGTTTGCACCACATGACGACAGCAGCCGCTGGTCAAGCGATTATTGCCCAGGCAGAGTAAGAGAAATAAAGAGTGACAGAGACAGATGGAGAGAGAGAGAAGAAGGATATATAAAGGGATTGTTTATTGTGGGAAAGTTGCTGAAAATCGTTGGACACACACACACATGTCCAAGGTATTAGAGCGTACATTATGGGGCTCATTGAATGTGTCGCCAAAGATTTAATGGAGCATGGAACCCTGCTCCATAGGTGAACTATGCAATAGAAATGTATTTAAGCAGTCAGGACGTGAGAGCAGCCACAGGACATGGACTCTGATGACCGCTGAGCAAACACACAATAAATCATAAATATACCCAACGCTTTGGCATTTTGGTTTATTGATATTGTAGTCATTGTATAACATGTCCTTATACCGCTATTCTAGCCCACCGCCCACAGTCCGCCCACATATATACATATATTAATCAAATTTATACGTTGGCATCCTTTTCGCCTGGAATTGATCATGTATGGAAAAGTTTTGCACAGCTTATTGACTTGCAGCTGCGTTGCCAAACAATTTGATGTAGCAAAGTTTTTACAATTTGCTCAAGGATAACTCCGTCAAAAGTCCTGCCCATGGCCAAATTATGTTAATTTGCTTTAGGAGACGGGCAGCCTGGGGGGGAGCTAGTTGAATAATCTTTGCAGCTGAGGCCAAAAACTTCACTCATAACTAATGCAGAGATAGTTATTAGAGCAGCTCCGAAGCTTTAAGTTTAGATTTGACTGGCAGATTATGCATATGTCCGGTTAGCCAAGCGGAAATATTCGATGGAGGCTTGGAAAGCAGTGCCTATACCATGCTGCATGCCACACGGGCCACATATCAAATCGCATTTGAGGCATTTAGCCAGGACGCAAAACGACTGCAACAAATCAACTAAGTGAATGCCGAGTGGTTGGCCATGCCAGTTAGCTGTTTGACAAATTGCCACTCAGCTTTATGGCCAACCAAAAGGCAACTCTAAGGCTGGAAAGTGGCAAAGGGGTGTACGGGGGAGGTGGTCGCAGCGGCAAGGCATTTGTTTATTTTGTTTTCATGTCGCGCATGTTAAAAGCAAATTATTCAAAATGTGCTAAGGCACCCCGGACTCAGCACATCACTCTCGCACTCACACTCACTTACACACACTCACACACACACACACACACTCTTACACGCTTTCGCAAATTCGCACATATCCTGCAGCGAGTTGACCTTTTTGGCGATCTGGCAACGCAGGCCGCTGCCGTCGTCACCGTCATTGGAGCGTGTAATTTGTGACATTTTGTTTTGCTTAGCTACGTTTTAACAAATAAGCTTCACGCGATTATGCAAATTTCTGAGTAGCCGTGTTCCTACTCTACTCTTAACTACACTGCAACAGCAGAACGGGTACCTTCTTCAAAGGTCAGCCAGCAAACGTGGCTCCCCCTCCTCTTTCCTGTGGATGGCCGTCTGGCAGCACAAAGATTGGCCTGAATAAATTAGATTTGTATGAGCAGCTCGGAATAAGAACTTTGAGTTTATTTTCATGAACTTTGAGTTGATGCAATTAAGTGTAAAAACGAGAGATAGATTTTTAAATAGGATTTTCTGATTTTCTTAAGCAAAATAGTTGCTTGTGTGTAGAAAATTGTTGAAATTATATGTTAAACATTTTTTTTAAATTTTAATAATTGTAACTGTAAGTAATTTATTAGAATTGTTGAAATTATGTGCTTAACTTTTTTTAAGTTTTACTAATTATACCTGTAAGTAATTTATTAGAATTTACTGTGACAGTTTACAGTTTAGGGGAAACTCGAGCGAGAATTGTAAATTGACCGAAAACATAATCAAAAAAAATTCTAACATTTTCTGACTTTAGCTTGAAAGTGGCCAAGTCTCTTTCATTTATTGTAATTACTTTGTAAATATTGACTGAATCAATAACTCGAAGTAAGTTCATTATAAAACATTTAATTAAATGTTTTAAAGGCGCTGCTCATTCACCCAAATTAAAAAAAACCTTGAAATAAAAAAGAGTCTTAATACAAAATTAAATGGAACTGAACAGCTGCTGATTTACTCATATAATTTCCATTCCGACTGAATATATATGCTAAAGCTATGATTAAAATTGAATATAGTCATTTTCTTCAACTGCTATTATTAAAATGCACAATTTATTTTGTGTACTTTAATAATAACAGGCTGTCATTTAAGCCGAGTCCTTGTGAGCTGCAAACGTGTTTATTGTGTCGGATTGTTGTGGTGGTAGTGGTAGACCATGGTCATGTGTATTATGTATTATGTGCATTTGATGTATTTCTTAATAAAAATATCACGCAAGTTCAACAATGCCACATGAAGCCAGACGCAGTTGGAGGCGGGGCAACTCATGTGTCACACACTGAAATGAGAAATGATCAAAGTGAGTGTTTGGCTGGAAAAGTGCAGATGCTGCAACAAACAGCAGCTGTTGCCCACACAGAGGATGTGTGTGCGAGTGTGTGTGTGTGTGTGTGTGTGTGTGTGCGTGTGTGTGCGAGTGTGTGCATGTGTGTTTGTGTTTAGGTATGTGTATGTGCAGCTGTCCAAGTGCGCCAACTGGGACATCATCAGTTGCTACTTGCAATATTCAGCAGATTCTAGCAGATGATTCACTGTGTGTGCTACTGTGTGTGCGTGTGTGTGTGTGTGTTTGTGTGTGTGGCCTGTCCACTCAGTTAATGCGCACCAAAACTGCAACTGCAGCAGGAACAGCAGCATGGCTCAGGCTCATCTGTTGCAAGCCAAGTAATCAGCAGCGTCAGCCAACTGGGAGCTGCACAAGTGTGTGTGGGTGCGTGCCAGTGTGTGTGGGTGTTGGTGTGTAAGTGTGTGTCTGGAGATGCTTTGCGAAGTAATTAGTTGCTGTGCACTGATTTTTATGCAGCGACATTGTCGCTAGCTGCCGCTGCCTAATTTGGCTTGACAAATTGTTAATATGTCAAAGCGCTGACAACAAAAAAAACACCAAAAAAAAAAAGAAACAAATAAAAAAAAATAGAGAATAAAGCCGTAGAACGATTGATGACAAAGTCGTCGCCGTCGGCTGCTTGAAGCCGGCTAAATTTATGGTAATACAAAGAGTAGACATGGCTACGTCTGGAAACCCTTGTGTCTAAATATATACGCTGAAAATAAATATATGCTCGTCTGTCGAAAATACGCGTGATTAAGACATCGAGTGTGTGTAAGTGTGTGTGTGTGGGTGAGTAGACATAGACATTGGTAAAGGGCGGCAAAGCGTACGCCTCGTCAGCATTCATTGAAATCATAAAATAAGTATACGCGACGTATGCCATGCGTATAAATCATTTTAACACCAATGGGAGATCCATGCGAGAAGCCACAAATGCCATCACATTTGGCACTGGGCACCTGCTCGTGTATTTACATATAAATTGCAATCCCAACCCCACACACACACATTCGCAAAGACATTTAAATCATGTATGCTCCTTTTATATAGACATGTCTATAACACTCGAAGCAATTACTTAAACTCAAATGATGTGTGCACTTGGCTCACGGTTTTTTAAACGGTATCGTCGGCTTATTCATAAGATATTTGCCTGTGTGTATGTGTGTGTTTTTTTTGTGTGCATATTTTTGTGGGTACATTAAAATGCTTTTTATCTCTTTGGCTGAGCGTACACAAATAAGATATTAGCGCTTTTTTTCTTTGTGGTTGAATAAACTGCTAAAGTAAAATTGTTAGATCATTTTAATAAATACTAATATTTAAATGTTTTGGCTAAGAATTTGAGTCTTTTAATAAGTCTTGTGGCGCCATAAATTTAGCTTAATTTTAACTACTTTTTAAGTACTTTTTTACTGGCCAGCCATGAATTCAATTTTAATGTCAAATGCCAATTCGAATTAGAGTAAACAATATATAATGATTATAAATTTATATCTCATCTTGTTGGCTGCTGCATCTGGAATCAATCAAAGGAGAGAAAATGAAACAGAACAAAATAAATGGTCAAAATAAAGAACGCAATAAAATCAAGCTATTGGCAATGTGGCAGCAAAGAGATAGCCATAAATGGAATGCAGATGCTACAAATTTTAATTATATTTCTTCTACAACAATAAAATGACCCCTGTGTTGACTCATTTATTGTATTTGCTTTGGCTACAATCAGCGTTTAATTAACACAATTCAGATCTGGCTTGAATAATAAAACTTTGACTTGTGCTGAAAACTGAAACTTATTTACTTGAATACTAATAATTATAATTGAAAATGCTAATGAAATACCATAACTACAAATCTTAATATTAATTTTTACTATGAATTTCGTTAGGGCAATTTGCGCTGCTCCATGTTGAAATTTCAGTTGTTTTTTATAACTTAAAAATGGCGTTTGTGTGTCCTTCATCCTTACACTTTAGTTTTGAGCTAATTTGCAAGGATTTTTGAGTAATAAAAAGTATATAAAACAACATGCAGTTGCACAATTTCAGTTGCACTCGAATCCTCTTTCTGTTTTTTTTTTCTCCTTTGAAAATTTTTCAACTTTCAACATTCAGCAAGTTTTAACTAATCCAAATATTATTCACATACAAAAATGCGTTCTTTATGTAATTTAATTTATGATATTTATCTTACTTCCATATTTGTTATTTTGTTTTTAGCATTCACAACTTGGCTAGTAAAAAAAAAAACGTAAATATATGAAAATGCAAACACAAATTCGACCATTGACTATCATATTTATGTTTATCCCAATTAAACAACAATATTTATTTATTTTACAATATTTTCGGTAAATACTACAATAGTCGCATACCAGACAGAATATGTACAAATCCATATTCATATGTATAAATTTAATGAGCTGCATACAATTACGAACAGAACGCAATTAATTAATTAATCTAAATTAAAAGTATATATTTATTACTTTAACCTATAACTGAGCCGCATCGAATTCTGTTTTTTCTTTTTTTTACCTTTTTTGTACTTATCGATTGATTTTTTTTTAAAAATGCTTTTTATGAAAATCTACTTCAGATTCGATTTCTATTTATATTTTACGTGCCGAATGAGTTTTTTGGAAAAATAAAAATACTATGAAAATTGTATAAATCGATGGCTGAGCACTCTCCATTCCTTAATTGTTTCATTACAGACTAACTAATCCATATACAAATAGGTGAGTAGGTTCTAGAAGTGTGGATTCATTTGGTTCCAGGACGGCAGCTTCTGTCGAATATTCTTCAGGCCTTTAATTTCTAACTAAACATAGATTCACAATCATTTCTCACTTCAGAGACACCCATTCCCCCAGCAACCGCACCAGGGTATCTTGCCGCCCGTATGCGAGCTTATCGAGATCTTGCGCCGGTTGGAGCGCATACTGAAGCTCGTCGAGGATTCGCGCGAGGAGCCAAAGCTGTTGGAGTTGCGGTCGGATAGGGAAGTCACCGTTTCGTGATTGCTATCCTGATGGGAATGGTGACTGTGATGTGGATTGCTGCTGATCAAACTGCTGTGCTGATGGTGGTGCGTGTGATGATGATGATGACCACCAACCGCACCACCGCCACCACTCGAGTTGCTAATGCGATGGGCATTGTGAACAGTGCCCTCCGAGTGCCGTCTCGAGCATTTTGTGCGGCTTACTGTGGCTGTGGTCATGGGCACCGGATCGCTCGTCTCCTTGCGATGGTGGTGGTGGTGCGTGGTGCTGGGCGGTGCCGAGGATGTGGCCGACACCTCGGCTTGCCCCTCTGTCATTGTGTTGCTATTGGTGCGCCGGCGAGAGGAATGTGGCGAACTTGGCGTGCTGTGGCTCATCTGCCTGAATGCCTTAATGCTCGGATGTTGTAAAACTCCAGCTGCAGCGCTCGGTAAATCGATGCAACTCGCTGTTGCCGTGGGCAGAGTGGGTGCATTGCTTGCAACGGCGCCGTTTACCACAGCCGGCTGCTCCTCAGCACACACAATGGAAACGCGACGCGCCTTCCGCTTGGCCGTTTCATCATCCTGCTGACCAAAGAGAAGGAAACATTTTAACATTTTACATTTTAAATAAAAATTATATTTTTAATTTAATTTACTGACTAATTGTTTCTATAGAATAAAATTGTTGGATTTTTGAACGATTTAAAGAGGAGAGGTTACTTTTGAAGTAATTAAGTTTTTTTAGTACGAAAAAGTTTAATTATGTTTTGTAGTTTTTATGGCAGCTATAAAATATAGTTCTATCCGATTGCATAATACATGTTGCCAAAATTGCATCTAAAAGTGGGATATATATATATACATATACACCCCAAATAAACAATCGAACTAAATTTGCATATCAAATTAACTTTCGATGCTTTGGAGAAACAAATTTAAAGAATTTTTTTAAGATTTGTCATAATAATTAGAATTTTATAATTTACAAATCGCATATTAATGATTATTTCGTGTTATATATTTCTTCAATTAAAAATGATTTTAAGCAGGTAATAATAAGTATCCCAAGTAGAAATAAAATTAAAAAATAATCAATGTTTGACTAAACCCAAAACCCATAAATCAAAAACTAACTGAAAAGATATTCGAAAAAAAAACAACAGAAATAATAAAATTATTTTTAGCAGTATTCTTAAAAATTAAATAGTAAAATATAAGTAAAATAATTCCCACCTCTGGATAAGATTCGTCGGCAGCTGGCTCACTGCCACCGGTGCACTCCACGTCAAGGGATCTCGTCAGCTGCGATGGTGTGGAGCGAAATATTGCTCTTTTGGCTGCCGCCGCTGAGGCGAGTGATTTGTACAGGTGGCTCTTGTTTGGAGAGAGTCCAGCTGGTGGTGGTGCTGGAGGTGGCTCTGTGGGCTGGGCTGGACGGCGTGCTGGTGGCAAAGGTGGCGGTGGCTTGGCTGGAAGATTGGGCTTAGCGCCAATTGGTGGCTTCTGGCTCGACGGTGACTGCTGCACGGCGACCGTCTGATTGATCTGCTCGAAGCCCAGATAAGTGCACTTCTCCGGAAACGGAGCCATAGGATCGGGCATGTGCGGTGCCGGACTGTCCGTGTGTTCGCGTTCCAGAGAACGCGTGCGACTCGACAGCTTGTGACTGCTATTGGAATCAGAGGCGTTGCTAGCACCAGTATTCGTTGTCCCAGTGGTGGCTATTCCATTCGAACTGGCTGGAGTTGTGCCGTCATACTGCAGATAGAGATTCATCTCGGAGCGATAGGGCTTCTTGGTGCTGTCCTTATTATTGGTTCGACCTGAGGCGGATATTAGGTTATCCCGTGATTTACTCTTCTCCAATTGTATGGCCAAAATGTCCTCCGAAATTGTTTCTATGTCGTTTAGTATTGACTCCAAATTGACTGAATCCGTCTGGGAACAAAACAAAAATTTTGTTTTAAAAAAGTTATGCAAAATTGAGTTTAACATTTAAACATTTAAAAAAAAAAGTATTAAGTTTTGGCAATTTAAGAAAGCGATTATAATATAATTAAAACAAATCTCAACTGGATCTGTTCGAAACACACATTTTTACGTGAATCTAAATAGGTAAAATATAAAATTCCCAATTAATGAACTATTAATTATCCACGCTGATATGATTTTTTTTTTTAACTATGGAAAATTTAAATCTAACAATATATATATAAAACAAAAATTATAAAATGCAAAAATTTAATTAACATATTTGGAAACTTCTTTAATTATAAATTACATTTTAATTTAATAAAGTTTGTTTATGTTTTATTTCTACAGATCTAAACTAGGGGCACACAGAGGGAATCATTATAATTGCTATAAGACGCAGAAAAATTACAAAATATTTATTTTTTATTTTTTCAAAAATTAAAATACTCATAAATTAATAATAATACGATGAAGTCCACACTGATAACCACTGGAGAAGGGCAATGAAATGAAATTCTAGAAACGATGAAACGTGAGGGATTCTCAAGCCGGATGATTGATGATCCTTAAGCAGATCATCCCCTCACCTGACTGCCAATATCCACGATGCTCATGGTGGAAACGACGGCAGACGACTTACAGCCAGCTGCAGAGTGGGTCAGGTTTGTGAGCAGCCGCAGTGGCGATGTGGTTGTCTTAGTGGTGTTCGTTGTGACGGTCATCACGGGCTGTGTCAGAGCTGTGGCAGATTTGCAGCTGCTGTGGCAGCCTTTTTGTGCGGTCGCATAAACTGGCTCCGTGGAGCCGCGGGTCAGGGGCAGCGGAGATGGGGGCGCCGATGCTGCGGATCGGACAGCTGAAGCAGCGGCAGCGGCAAGCGCAGCAGCATAAATGTCAACCACACTGCCGGCACAGGCATTCACCTCAGCACCACCAATGCCCAGGCCGACGGCAGCGGCCACATTCACCACCGCCCGATGCAGTGAGCAATGCTGCACGGGTGGCGGTGGTGAGAGAGAGGCATGCTGCTGCTGCTGGCCATGACGGTGCTGGCGGTGCTGCTGGTGATGATGGTGCACCTGGCAATGGGAACGCGAGCGATGACGCGGACTTACTTGTGGTGAGATATTTGCGCCGGGCCGCTGATAAGGTGTCGCGAGTGCATTATTTACAAAAATGTCCGGAGGCTCGCGGAACGGAGCTGCTGTCTCTAGCGGCGGAGGTGGTGAGCCTGGCGGCAGTGTGTCCTGTCCCCGATTGGCCAGCTCAGTGTTGAGCTTCAATCGAGGCTTCATCGGAGCAAAGAAGTGCTTGGGGCTGTTGAGCGCTTGTTGCGTTGTGTTTGTGGTTATGGCGATGGTCTCAATGATGCCACCGGTTGCCATCGACGCGGGCACATTCAGTGCTATTCTCGGCAGCGCCTGCAGCGTGCCTGTGGGCACAAAGGTCGTCAGTGGCTGCGGGGGCGGCGATCGCGTTGGCGACGATTGATTCGAGTATTTGAGCTGCGTGAAAGGAGACTGCAGATTGTAATCCCAGCCATTGGTATGCTTCATCGTCTTGCCGGTGCTCGTGCTCGAGCTGGTGCCCAGTTCGGGTGTTGGTGTTAAAACTGTAAATAAAAGGAGTCATTAATAATAAGTAGGAATATTTTTATATTGTGTAGAAATTCCATAACTGGCTTCTAATATTCATAGCTTAGTAGCTGATAAGATAATAATATAAATATAAAACTAATGTTTAAGTAAATTAACTAAATTAAAAATTGCAAATGTATTTTTTCCGAATGGGAAAGAGATATTGGAATAAGAATACATTTAATTTAAATTCGTAAAAGTTCTTAGATATAGACAATTTCTGGACTTAAGGATGTCTGCTATATGTTCTACTTATAGAATAGCTAACTCAATTTAATTAGATAATTTATTATTAATATTATTATTATTATTTAGTAATATTTATTATTATTAAATATTATTTATTATTATTTTTTATTATTATTATTATTATCATTAATTATCCATTTTCTAAGCGAGCATAACTCAAATAAAATCTATTGAAATTTTGGATTTTATGTTTGAGTTTTTTTTTTATCGAAATATTATATTTAATTTTATTGAAATAAAATAATTTTTATAAATAATATATGTAAAGAATATATTCAGTTTAATGCTCTTTTAGAAAGTCAAGACAACTGGGCAAACAATCTGATAAGGCAATAAATGACTTGCTCAATTTGTATATATATATATATATATATATATGTATATACATATACACATATATATAGTTTTGTGAAGTTAAAGTAGTCTGCTAACTATCTAATTAGTTTATTTAATGAATTGATACTTTATAAGCCACTTCGTACAAAATTAGGTAATTAGCCGCGGTCAGCTTACCCTGATTATGGGCCATATGATGCGCCAGAATGTTCTCAAAGTACGAAAGCGGCGGCACCGTTGCCTGCAAATCGTTCAGATGGTTGGCCACTAGCTCGATGGGCGTCAGAGGAGTTAGTGGACCCACCAGGCTGGGCAGTGTAGTCTGCGAGCCATTTAGATCGGGGGTACAAATCATCAGTTGATGGTCCGGCGGCTGTGACAGCATCATTTCCGGATTGCTAAGCGTCTCCTCCGACACCACTGACAGATGGTCAAAGTGCATTGGCTGGTTATCCGGCTTCGCTGGTGGATTGCATTCAAGAGCCTTGGCATTGCACTCCTCTGGTGGCAATGGCGGTTTGATTGATGCACACGAGCCGCTCTCCTGGCAGCACTCATCGCTGCACTGGCCTTCGTCCTCGCAGCGACAAGTATCACATGAGTCAGAGTCCTGGCGGGGATGGGGGGGAGGAAAGAGTGTATAGAAATGAGTTGGAAATTCTTTTGGAGTGCTCTTTGGGCTTACTCACATCACTGTTTCCATCACAACCTGCGCTGGCTCTGCCGCCACCGCTGCAGCGACGCCCGCTGCCCCCGCTGCTGCGGCACCCGGCGAACTCATGTTCGCTCAGCTTCGCCTTGAAGCGCTTGTTGAGCCGGTCGCATTCGTCACGGAGTGTCCAAATCTCGCGACGCAGATGCTCATTTTCACGCCTCAAACGTTTGATATCCGATTGACCTGCAGATAAAAAATATAATTTTATTATTAATTAATCTTAATTTATTTGCAGTAAAGTGTGTACGAATTCCGTCAGTAGAAAAGTGATTTTCAAAGCGAGACGTTTTTTTATTGCCTCTAAAATCAAATCGAAATTCCTTTGGCTTATTTTGAGATTATCCCTTGTCAATTTATTGCTTTTATTTGAATCTTTGTTCCAAGCACATAGAAACAATGAATTTACTAATTGCTTGTCAGAGCAGCTGGTCACCTTAAATCATATTGTTTACTTTCGCTTATCCAAAACTTTAGCAACGAAAACAATGCTTATACAAAATTTGTACAAATATATATTTATATCTATATATATATAGATATATATATATGTGTAACATGTATCTATAGTTTTTTGTTTTTTCAAAACAAATGCGATTTACTTATATCTTTCCGAGTTATAATGTCTTTTTAATTGGATTTCTTATTTTTTAGTTTTGAGATTTATGCGTTTCCTGTCTACCGCATTTTTTTTTTTTTTGTCGTGTTTTATTGGAATGGAAGATTTAGTAATTGAATGTTTTGAATGGTATTCACCTCGCTCTACTTCCGCATTTATATTGATTGTGCGCAACCTGAGCTCCTCATTTTCGTATATCATGCCACGTGATGACTTTCTGTCCAATCTGAAAATATATAAAATAAAATCTTAGAATCATGTTTGCAGGTAATAAAATATTAATTAATATGTATAGATATATATATGTATTTTTTGCCTTCGATCTGAGAGTGGTTGCCATTGTGAACGCCTGCCAATCAGCATTCCTAGTCTATATTATTCAGTTAAATATCTATATGCAATCTTTATATTTGATCGAAAACCTGATCACGCCTCACCGACTGCTGTAAGTCAACTGAATAAGGTAGCTCCAGTCCTGCTAAGCGTTTTGCCCAATTATTAGGCATTTGGCCGGGTCTGTATTTGTAGCCTTTCAACACTCGCCGAACAAAAATAAATAATATAACACGACGTAGTCAAATAATTATATATACCACTGATATATTTACTTGGAACGCGCTACATTTAAGACCAACATTTCAAGAGCCAAGCAATAAGAATCTAGGTGATACCCAGCAACTGTCTGGCAAATGAAAGAAGCACAAACAAACTATAAATTACATTGACTTCGAAAACATAAAAAACGTGTTTTTTTTCTACCAAGTGCTTTCATGTTGAATACGAATAAACGAATATATATTGTGTAAATAATACTTTTAGCAATAATTATTTACAAAGTATATTCCCATTGGTTTCTCTGTTTTTTTGTGATTATTTGCCTAATCAAATTAAATCAATTAAAAGCTTTGCACAAATCCCAAATGATCCATAAAAAGCCTCTGCAAATTTTCCATAACTTACGTTTTTTTATGAATTTTAAAAAATACACGCGTATATTTATTTTTGACACTGCTAACTGAATATATTTGGATAAAACTGCCGACTTGTTGAACTAAATGCCGCCGAGCTAAGCATGTGGATACCCTGTAAATATGTTCCTTAAAGGCTACATATGCATGAGCTAATTTAGGCAATATAGATTATATGGTTTATTTTTGAAATATTTCCAAATATTCTTTGTCATTTTTGAAGTGATTATGTCCAGAATTTGTTTACTATATATACATTGATTTCGATATACAAGATACAACAGAAACAGTTCAAAATGCATTTTATACAGTATTTGGTAGTTTATCATTGTATCTTTAATTTTTTTAGTTTGTTCGAAAACTGGCCGTTTTTTTCGGCAAATGAATCATAACAAATAAGACAAAAACAATAATTTCGAAAATAAATAAATATGTAATACACTGTCAACAATAATACATTGAAATACATTTGCCGAGTTGGATTAATCTTTAATTTCAATAAATGTGAATATATGTATATATGTTTACCAAAAATTAAAGGCAATGTTTGATATTGCAAATTTATAATTTAACTAAAAATAAAGGCAATGCAATGTTCGATATTCCAAATATATAATTTAACAAAAATGAAAGGCAATGCAATGTTTGATATTCCAAATTTATTGTTTATACGCATTTCTTATAGGTCGATTATTTTAAGACTCATAACAATTAGAATATTGATTTTGTATACTTGATTTTCAATTCATTTTCTGTTTACAGTAAAGCATTTTTCAAATAACACACACATTCAAAGTATGAACTCAATATTATAAATGACAAAGCTTTTACGTTTGATTTCGTTCCGGAACCACGACGATGCAGCCCTGTTTTAGGAGAATCTATTTTTAACGCACGAAAGCCCGAGAGAAACAGTCGAATGCATGAGCGAATCTTGAGAATACACAATTGAACCGATAAAATTATGATCGATAGAAAGCGAAATGTATGGCAGATTTATTCATAAAACTTGGATGTTGATATTTTGAACAAGAGAGCGAGGCAGATGAAAACAAACGCATGCATTGATTTGCTTGAATTGTGGATAAACATTGTGTAGAACATGTAAATATGAACAATGAACATGACTCGATGATAAATAATAAACTTTATTTTTGGCTTCAGAATGTGGTATGAAATGTTTATTTTACGATCGCAAGAGTGTGTGGATATTCGAATATTTTAATGCCTTTTAATATTAATCGATAAAAGGCAGGAAATCCAGATGTTCTCTATCAAACGAGTGTGTATAAAAATATAATATTCAAGAATTCAACAGAATTTAGAAAAATGTCAATTGCTTACTTTCCCTTCTCAGAGCGTTTACCCTTTCGGCCATTGCGATCATTATTTTGTGTTCGGCTACTTTTCGCGTTTTTCATTTAATACCCAAAAACTTGCACAAATCAATTAAACTGTGACTCAAATTATTTGGAAATAGGGTCGCATTCCAAAAACATACATAAATCCAAAGGACACACGTGTTTAACTTTAGTTCAAATTAATTAGCTAAATATGTTTATTGTTGTTAAACACTTTAGTACACAAATTGGCTTTGAACCACATGAAAAATTAGATAACAAGAGAAAATTCACCGCAGCAAAGACAGAAAAATGTTTTTCGTATTGCAATACCGCACGATTCGACTATGAACAGAAAACTGACAGTTGGGCGAGATCAGTTTTGGCCAAAATCAAGCGACTACAACAACAGAACAAAAGCAACAAACGAACGCCAACGTCTGGCATTGAATGCCGCCAAGAGCAACATGCTCTGCCCCTGACGGACACTGATTCAATTTTTATTAAAAACTAAACTAATGAAAAAAAATTCAATACAATACAATGAAAAGTTTCATAAAGCAAATGCGGCGGAGGATAAATCCTAAAGGCACTACCAAAGTTAACAAATCATCGTTCTCATGTGGGCATTTTTACTCAGAGATTAAATATAAAAAGAAAAACCCAAGCGCAAGTAGAAAATTACAGACCGAAATATCTTTACTCTTACTAAGACAAATATAATTTTTTTTATATATAAAAAATTAAAAAAATCATTCAATACTTTTATGAGGTAATATAAACAGCACTTCATTCCTAAATTTCTTTCGAATCTTCTCAGAGTTTTCAAACAGAAAATTCTTTTTTTTCAGCAGCAAATTAACTTAATGCGAAAACATAGATAATTTCAGCTTATAGAGTATGCAAAAGAGATAAGACGTCAGAATTTGAACTTTTGATGTAGTCAAACAATAAGCGAGTCTTGAGCAAAAAAAGCTTTGACGATTATGTTAAATAGACAATCTGATGTATATATGTATACATGCACATATAAATTTGTAATTGACAACACTACATAGTTACTAATATAAATATTTTATTTTCTTAATTTTAAGTGGCTAAATTTAAGTATAAATAAATAAATAAAGATTACTTTAGATTGTTACATTATTTATTTTTATAGATTGGTCTTTAATTAATAAAAATAATAATACAATATTGTGTTGTTTTTTTTTTTGGAAATTTCAAATAGGAATTTCAATTGGCTGCTTAATTATTTTTACTGTTTGCTAACATTAAAATAAAATTAATTTATTCAGTCCATTAATTTGAATGTGAGCACAGTTTGGCTTAAATCTGAAAGTGTTTTTTGTAGTTTACATTTTGATTATCGGTATAAAACCGACAAAGTGCATTTATTTTAACAATCAGCAGCAGATAATATAAATTACCAGCTGCACCGCAATTTCAATTAATTTTACAGCTCAGCTACTGAGTTAAAATAAAATAACCCAGCTAATTGTTAAACTATTTTTCACACACACACAATATTCGTAGGCTAATGATGAGCCGGATAGCATGCAAAATAAACAAAAATAAATATCTGAATTGTGTCATGATACTGACAGTGGCTATAAGTGGTGCAAAATAAAAGTATCTGAAATGCCAACACAACCACTAATTAATGTTATTTATTTGCGAATATAAAAGTAACACTGATTTACCCAATTATCTGTAAATATATACTCTATATTCGAGATACTTTAAACATAATTTACAAAGTATCTAAGTATCTAAGTAAACAAGTTACAGATGCATTCTTCAGCATTAAAGTGGAACAGCTATCATCAACATAATCGATCTTAGCGTGATCCATGGATTTACAATTAGTTATATTAATAGAATTTATTTTGGAAGGTCAACAACTTTTCCTTTTATTCACTCCTGACATCTATATTATGAACTATAATACATTGGAATTCTGCCAAGTTACACGTTTTTCTGTTTATTTTCGAATACTTACTAGCTGGCCCTCGACACATTTATTACATTTTTCAGTGTATTCAAAAAACTTTAGGTTCGCAGGGCCGGCAATAAATAATATTTTCACATTTATCTGCTTATGCAAATGTGTGAAATTAAATTATTTATAAGCCTTTAAAAATTAGCAAAGGCTATGCCAGCCAATTAATAGTAGACAACAAAGAAAATATATATTTATATATTATATATCTGCTGTATATTATTATTATATATTTATTTTTTCAAAACTTTTGCTAAATTGAAATCTGTCATCACTTGTCATTCGTTCTCGTTGTGGCTTTTGTTTACTTTGACAGTCAGTTGACGTCGACAGTTTAATCTTAGGTGATTATTTCTTAATTTTTGTTTAGCTGTCGTTGAACTGTTTGCTTAAGAAATTTTTGTAATTTCTTAGCAAAGACTATTTCTTAAATAATTAATATAATAATAAGATAATGATTAGGAATATTTAAGTGTTAAATGTGGAATGTGAAACTTTGAGTTCTTGACTACCAAAAAGATTTATATATTAAGTTATGCATTATTTTAAATATTTTATAAATTATTTGATTTACTAATGATGTTTTTATAAAACCATTTTTTGACAATACAAAGCTCCAGCTGATTAGCTCGTATAAGAAGAATGAAAATATTTCAACTTCTAATTTAAAATATAAGAGATCCGTATTAAGACCATTGCGCATGATCTTTAAGAAAAGCTCCTGAGCTTTATTTGGTTTCAAAGCTTTCTTTGTCTGCTAAGTGTTCTCATTGATTGAAAGCTTTTATTAACACTGATCTTCGAATAGTTGGCAATTCAAAATCGATTTTTATCACAAATTGTTTTTCGATTAATAAAAATGGTAATTTTTTATATACTTAGTGATAGGTTGAGTTACCTTGTGTTTAGCTTATAGTGTGCATGACGTCTTCGTTCTCGGAGCATAGTCGTGCGTTAGTTTTCCGCATATGAAAGAAAAACCAGCAAACAAAAAAGGCAAAAAGACACATAAAGTAAAAAGGAAGGGAAAAAACGAACGAAAGCAAAAAAAAATGTACAAAAAAAGAAACAAACACAACAAAAAAAACAAAAGACAATAAAAATTGAGAAAATTATTTCTGTTGTTGTAAATGTATTTTATTTTTTTTTTTTGAGTGTTTCGTTTTTCCTTCAATACAAAATATTCCTATACTTTGTTTATAATTACTCGAGGCTGTGTTTATTTAGATTCATTTAAAGTGTGTAAGCGCATTTTAAATATTGGCCAAAACAAAACAAATAGAGTTCAATGAATTATTGTCGGAGATATAAATATAAAATGAATAGTTATTGCAGCACATCGTCTGCATTTTAACGACCAACAAAATAAAACTTTCCAGATTCACAAACACAAACACATAAACATACACACACACACATTAGACAGATAAACGCATTTGTGTGGCAAATTAATGACTACTTTAATATCTTGATGTTCAATGGCATTCGACATTTTCTGTAGGACCCGTCTGCCTCACACACAATGGCCAAGTGACAGCATAAAGATATGCACATATATAAGTATGCATATCCATGAAAGTGTGTTCTCCTTCGAGCTGCACACACACATCAAGCGGGCCGAGCAGACGCCACACAAAGGCATTTCTCGAACAGGGCTTCAGAGCTACAACAATATATGTGGGTGGGGGGGAGAAAAACACGCAGCGGTGGGCGGGGATTGACATTTTGTTCAAAGGGTTCAAGCAGCATTATCCATCAGGGCAATTGATTTATCGATCAGTTTGTCAAGTGCTTATTCTCATCACTCATCATATTTATATGCTTTACAATCGAAACCTGGCTCCTTAAAGTCCCCAAAAGTCCCAAGGTTTGCAAAGGACCATAACAACTAAATCAACTGGTTCCGCATTGAAGAATTGGACTAAAATATTTGCATTGAGTAGTTTTTTTCCATTAATTTGTCGAAGGTGACTGTATTTTATACAAGTCGCAATATCAACACTTTTTTAGTGTTAAAAGTTCAACGAAAAAGTTAATAATCAAAGTAACATAATTAATGCTCGCATCTGCGTAATAATTATTTTTTAAATAAAGCAGAACTATTTGATTAATTCACAATAAAAATAAATCAAACGGAACGGAGAATCTGGTAGTCTAAAGTGCATAAGAGAAATTTTCTATTTATTTATAAACTTACTCCGTATCGTAATAAGAACTCATAAATAAAAAACACGCGTATTATTAATTAAATGATATTTCCGTGGCCTTTCGGATTCGAAGATCAATTAGCAGACAGTAGGTTAAAACGCTTTAATTCGGTTTATGAAAAATTCGGCTTATTATCCGGAAACTTGCGCATGCTCGACATTTTTTAAATAAATGGATCATAAACGGAATTTTAAAAATAAATGTTGTACGCAGTCACAAAAATAAATGTGTGCTCCAAACGAAAACGAAATCGAAACACGTTGACAAAGATACAGATGCAAAATGCGAATGCAGATGAAGATACGGGCACAGCGGCACACAGATACACAGACACACATACAAAGAGAGGTGCGGAGTGAGGGGCACAGGTTAAGCGCGCACGGAATGAGAGTCGGATACGTTGTGGCCTGGCAGGCACGCGACTGCTAACTGCAGCACTGTGTCCGGGGCAACCACTTCGCCGCCTCATGCCGCATGCCGCATGCCGCACGTCTGAACTATTTCGTTGTTTATGTTTGTGTTTTCATGTTAAATAATTGCGTATAGATTTTATTTGTTGTTGTTAGGCCTGGCCCCACAAACGCAGATATTGATATAAGGGAGGGGAATGGTGGGTGGCGACTGGGGCAGACGTTGCATACGGCATGCCAATTCTGTGAGGGGAAATATGCGTGAGTTTCCAAGTCAAAATTTAAGTCCATCCGTTAGACAAACTACAAATTGAGAGCAAAAGCGATTCACAAAAAAATACAAACAGCAATTTTTTGTGTGCGTAGCGAAAATGCACAGCCCAAATCCAAACAAAAAAAGAAAAAAAAAGTTGTTTGTTTTTGTGATTTTCCATTTGCCTGTTGCCCGGTGCAGTTGGCCTTTATGGGGCAGTATCTCTCTCTCTCTCTCTCTCTCTCTATCTCTCCCTCTCTCTCACACACAAACACTCTTTCTTGCTTTTCTTTATTTCGTCTGGCACATAATTTTTTGCACCCGTTTTTTATGCCAATCTTGAAAAAAAAAGCGCTTGAAAATGCTGCCTCTCATAAATACTCATAAAGATCACTCAAAGGGAGGCAAATTTTTTCATGTGGCTGTCTTTTTAGTTCCTAACAAACAAACAGCAGGGAATCTGTTATACAATACTAATTTTTATAGGTTTTCGACAACTGCTGCACTGTTTTACAGCTACACATAAATAAGCGATTAAACTGTCAGATTGGATTGGTTTTCTCTTAAGCGATTATTATATATAACACTAATTTGATAATCCTCAAAACTGCGAAGAGAATATTAAAAAAAATTTGATAGATACGATTACGAGGAAAGTTTTTAAAATTTCAGTGTAAGCCTAAATTCATCAATATAAAAAAAAAATCGTAATAAATATATTTGATTACTTTAAGATTTTCATTAAGCTTAAAAATACGCTGTCACTTTTATATTTCCGGCAAAGCATTTCGATTCAAAAAGATTTTTAAAGTAAACTTTCGAAAAAAACAGGAGTATAGAATTTTATACGTGAAGCTTATTTTGATAATGAATTTTAATTCTCCAAATATCTGAAATGTATTTGAAATAGTCGCGCATTGGCGCAACGCCTTTATTTATTTTATATGTGTCAGAATATCAACTAAACTATTTGCTTGCCAAACGTGAATGATCTGTTTATATCTATCTGTGGACACGCCTCTGGCGGAAAGGTGAGTGCTAAGATCAGCCCGAATCTATTTTGGAAACTCATGCACACGAAAATCTCTGAGTCAGCTGTAATGTTGGCCAACATTCCAGCTGGCCGCGAAAATGTGCAGCAACACAACAACACATGCACTGTAAACAATAAGTGTACATTTGGGTGCGCCATATGTCTACAAATTGTACTAAATGATATTTACAAGTTCGGATAACACTTGGTTTGCTTGGCCTTTCCAGCTGCCTTTATTCATTCATCGAGCTATTTTGTAAATAATTTCCGAAAATAAAAACAATGCGTCACACAATTTATCAGTGCTAATTGAAACGATCCAAGTGAAACTCATTAAAATAAGCCACAGCAACGCTTTTTTGAGTTGCCCAACTTTAAATACCCTTTACTTAAAGATTGATATTTTATCTGTCAAATTTCAGATTTTATTTAATTTTATTTGTTTCTGTGTAGGAGAATTTTAGCTGAAATATATTTTAAATCTCCATTTTTTAAGTTTTTTTTCTAATTGTTTCCATTATTTATTTGTAATCAAGATTAAATAATATACGCTCAAATAGTATAAATTAAAAATTATGAAAGGATTAAGTTATTTATTTTAATAATTATCAAATGGATAATTAATAACTAATAAGAATCAGATGGATTCACCATATATGCTTAGCTACAGAAACAATATACCAAATATATGTATATATAGAGAATTATAAGGACACAGTGGGATATTGCCTGGTTGTATCAACACTATTTAATCATTATTTTCCCTGTGGATCTGAGATCGAGGTAGCGGAAGCAATATCAATTTCATTACCAACAAAAAATTAGCGTAGCACAGTTCGACTCGGTCATAAAATTGTGGGCGAAAAATCAATGTTTTCATTTTCTTTCTATATGGGGAAATCAGCAGATAAATATGAGCACAGCTTCCGTGGGTTCAATATTCCGTTGATTCTTTTAATGAGCTCCAATGAAATGCAAATAATTTGATTCCCATCGAATACAATTTCAATTCCATTCCCAGCTGATTATTCGGCCTAAATTGAAATACCTTCAGGTGCATACGCGAATAAATATGTTTTCATTGATTGCATTTAGTGCATCTGCTCGATATCTATTTCAGTTAATTAGTAAAGAACTGATCCAACCGACAATTTGCAACTAAATCAAGCATTTTGTGTTATTCATTCAAAATCAAATATATTACATTTATTTTTTCTCTGATGCTAAAGTCAAATTTATGCGCTGCATAATCGAAAAAGTCGAGGTCGTCATTTAATTAACCGTACAATAAATTCATTGAAACATTGTGTGGCCGAAACGAATAAAATTCATGTTTAATCGATTTCAAGTAGATTTTACGGCGTAATTGAAATAAATCTCATACCCGTAATGCTTTTAAGCAATTGATGTTTCAAGCATAATTAAGAAATGATTTTTTCCAACTTAAAATACTGATTTTCATACATCATTCAAAATTTACTTATATTTAAAAATAAATTTTTTTTAAGTATTTTTTATACCCCAATAAATCAATATAAAAGACAAATAAATTAAAAAGCTACTCAAAATAGACAAGATACAATTTCTTAATAAATGAAAATAAAAGTCAAATCCAATAAAAAGCTACTCAAACTAGACAAAATGCAATGAATTTTCAAGGCAAATATCTTCAATAAATAAAACAATACTCGAAATGGCTTTTAAAAAATTGCTAACTTATTGAACCATTTTAGTTGGTTTTGTGGTTTTTGCCAATAATCAATTTGCGCTTACACTTTGTGGACTTTAATCTAAACTTTAAAATGAAACTTGAGTAAGTTTTGCTTTAATCTAGTGTGATAGTGTGTGTGTGTGTGTGTTGGTGTGTAACTATGTTGCAACCTACTTGCTTTTGTTGGCGATGAGCTTTGCGTTGATTTCCGCTGATTGTTGTCGCTGTTGTCGCCGTTGCTGCCGCTGGCTCGTCCGCTAATTAAATTGTCATCCAAAGAAATGCCGTCGAGCCAATGCATGACATTATTTCAACTAGTTGTACACAGGCACGCACGCACACACACACACACACACACACACTCACACAGAGATAGACACAGAAACAAAGAGGGATGTAGACAGATGTGGACAGGTAAATCACATTTCAATTGAGCACAATTGATAACTTGAAAACGTTGACACTTCTTGACATTCCGCAGAGACACATTTTCCTTGACTTTTCCATTTGGTTGACGCGACGACAATAATAACTGAATTTCGATTTCCCAGCAACAAGTCGTGTCTCGTTAGATTTTCCTTTTTCTTTCCCTTAATTTTGTTTTTTCTCTTTTTTTTCTTTTTTTTTACTATTTTGCTATTTGCTTTGACTTGCAACGTCGTTCTTAACGTATTCACTTTAGCTGGGCTTTCAACACGTATCCGCACCGTGTTCCCGCATAATTAGCACATTGCACTCTTAACACTTTTGCGGCACGTTTTTGTCGCTGTTGTTGTAGTTGTTGTTGTGTTGTTTTATGGAGGCGCAGCGCACACGCAATTTATTACTTATTTCCAGTGATTGCTGCAAATTGTAAACTGCATTTCGATTAAAACCAAATATTTGTACTGTTAAACGAGGCACAGCAAAATCAACAAAAATACATGACGCGATTTTCGATAATTCCTATCGATTTGTATTTTTTTTTTTTTGTATTTTTTTTTGTTTTGTTAGGAATTTGCCTGCGACTTGTTGTTGGCCCGCTGGCTAACCGGCTGCTTCTGCCTCTGGCTCGGACTGACACGCTGGACGCAGACCGGCCATTGGCTGCCACTGCGACTGCTACTGCGACTGCTACTGCGACTGCGACTGCGGCTGTCTTTGTGGCAGTGTCTGTGTCTGTGGAGCATTTCCAATCGTTTCGCACGTTATTGTTTCCATTGTGTTCGATATTTGTATTTTCTTGTACTTTTGTTATTCCTACACACACACACATACACACTCGCACGCATGTGTGTACAAGTTTGCCTCAATTTATTGTACCTTTTTTTTTGTGTTTATTTTATACATGTTCAAAATGTTTTCTAGTATTACGCTATACCCCCCAACTCTCGCCATTGCCATTCTGCCCCCGCCTTCTAAGTGGTTGGCCCAAAAGTCCGACAAGTCAGCAGACAATTCGCTTTGTTACTAGCCAATTTCCTTTTAGACAGGTCGGGACATAAACAGAAGTATTAGCATTGCTGCCAAAGCATTCGATGAGCGGAACTTTGCAGTTCTGTGTATTATGTCGAATCTTTAAAAAAAACTCAACATTTTTCAAAATATTTGGTACCTGTTAGATTTCACAGATTTTATTGTTCTGGGATTTATTCATAAACGTGGACCTGCACAAGCTAAATATTTTCAATAATAAAATATATATATAAATAAAAAATGATCCGATATAATTATTTATTTAACAGCCAAAGCGCGTATAAATAAGTATAATGCGAATATCTTTATAGCTCTGCAATAAACCATAAATAATTTCCGACAGATCATCAAAAATCAATTTAATTTATTGAACTTTATTTCGCACTACAAATTTTGAGAACGCATTATGAGCCAAATGGAAAAGTTCCCCACATTAAATGATTTAAATAAACAAAAATTTTACCGGAATTAAAAATTATGATTTCTATTGCTCAACGCCAATCTATCATAAAATAAATAATTTATGACATGTATAACAGAAATCCTTTTTTGGCAGAATTATGGCTATTTTTTCAGCTGCCCTGTAAATATATAGTAACTAACACGAATGTTGTAATCGAGTGAGCTCGACTAAGATATACCCTGAACTATTAAATGTAATTCAGTTCTCGTAAATTAGCGTTTTAAAAGCTTAGCACACTTTGGTGTTTTTTATTCCATTTTAATCAAATTTTGTCATTTGGTTTAAAATATGTTAATTTATATTGTATGAATTTTGTGTTTCTGAGATCATAGAGATCATGTCTATAACGACTAGGCTTTTAATGCCGAGCAACAATATAAATAATTTATTTTGTAAATGTTTATTTTTGTGCCTTTTATACATTTGCAAAGGACTTGTTTTAAATGTAAATTTGATAGATCTAAAACAATATTTTCTACAATCTGAATGCGGGGTTTCTGATATCCGCATCTCAATTTGGTTTACCAATATGGGAATGTTATTCAGTTGACCATAAATTTACAAATTAGTGAATTATTAAAAAACGAAACAGAAAAAACTTTAGTACAATTTTACATAATTATTTGTCGTGCTATTAATTGATGACCTGCTAGATTGGACATATATTACCAATTATATAATTCCGGCAGTGCATTTATGTATATTATTTATATATATATATATTTATATATATATTTAAATATATATATATATATCCAGGGGGATGCCCAAAACCACTCTGCGTTAATGGCAGCAAATAACTATAAGCGAGTTTGACAGCTTGTGACTTGTGACAGTGACTGAAAAACCATTTTCGTAATTTAAAACCAATTGTTAATAAAGCGCACACTAAGTTCCAATAGTTCTACAGGCTTTAAGTTAATTTGTATATATATTTTTTTTTTTTTTATGTTTAAATTTGGGTTGGCACACACACACACACTGCATAGCCTTCGATATGGATTTAAAACATGTTGTCTGTGTCAGAAAATGATTTGAAATACTTTTGCATTAAAGTCGCAAATTGATTTATTACACAACAACAGAGACGTCAGACTGACTGCACTTTCGCTGCGACGTCAATTGGCCAACAACTGCACTTGGCATAAAATCTTTTCATATTGCAATATTGAAATAATTAACGTTGCTCGCAATTTGCTCGGGCTCGCAAAAATATTTGTGTTGGCGCCGATTGCTTATTTACATTTCAATCAGAAACAACAAAAACAATAACAGCAAAAACAACAACACGCACTCTTTGTAGCTTCCGCGAAAGCCAATCTAGGCATGTTTATCTATTTTGGCCAATCTGTCAGCATCGATCGCGCCACGCGGCGTATGAGCGATTTTCCGACTGGAACAATTTTGGGCATTCGACGCGTCCGCCGCGTTTGAAAGACCGACTTATTCTGCATCAAACTGCATTTGCCTCATAGTAGCGCTCCAAACAGCTGTCTTCCAGGCAGTCTCATGCGAGTGTGTGTGTGCGGGTGTGTGTCTGCGGGTGTGCGTAGGCCGTAAATGAGGCGAGACAGCGCAGACAAAATGAATCGAAGTGGATGCGAGGCGTTGCCACTGCGTTCCCTTCTATTCTGCTCTGTTCCATTGCATTCTATTTTGTTTTAGTCTGTGGCCCTTTGCCCTCTCCCCCCCCCCTCCTACTATTTTTCAGTTGTCACCACTCCCCCCTCCATCGACAGCCTGCAGTGTTGTGTGTGTGGTTGTTGTTGGAAATTTAAAAGAATCAAAGGCAACAGCAAAGAACAAATTAAGTATTTAGTTGTCTCGGTGTATATACAGTTACTATATATATATATATATATATATATATAAATATATACATACATATATATATGCAGATAGTATCTATCACTCTGCCTCTCGCAACTAAACTAGCTCTTTATAAATCGCAAAGGGGGTGCAGGTGGGGGCAACAAGCGCGTGCAGGCGCTCATAGGCAATACTTAAATTCACTTGGCCCAAGAGTGAACCAAAACCTCAACAAACTGAGCAAATTAATTTTATATATTTACAATAAATGAATAAAAAGAATTGTTTTAGAGAGTTTCGAAATATCAAAGCGAATATGCTTTGTTTATTATTTACAGTAAACAACATAAATTCAGTTTGAATTGTGATCATAGACCAGTATTTCAGATAAATTTTAGTTTAAATCTTTGCAAAAAATGCTGCTTAACTATAAATATTTTTTGAGTATAATTTTAGTAGGAATCTTTCAGCTGATTTTTAAATCTTTATTTATTCCGTACACTATTTATGCATTAAGCCTAAAAAATTATTTTAAAAACAAATCACGTTTATGTCTAATAATTATAATTTTCAAAATTATATTAGTATTATAATTATTTTTATTTTTTAATTAATGTAATTTTTATATTAAATATATTTTAAAAAAAATGCACATTGCTATAAATGTTTCTATGGTCCACTCTAGAACTCTGCAAGAGGTTGCGTGGTATAAGCGTTTCAATGTTTGTGTGTGTGTGTGATTGTGTGTGAGTTTAAGTCAAAGCTGAATGGAAGCAGAGTGAAAAATAAAACGATTAAGAGTCTCATTGCCGTGCCGAGATAAAATGCATTGTTTTATGCTACGAAGGAGACTGCAAAAATAATTAAAGAAAATATAAGGGATGGTAAATGATGTAATGATTGGCCATGGGGTTGTCATCAAGCTTCATTTGCAAAATTAAACGCGAAAATGTGTAAATTAAATGATCGAAGAGAGAAAAACATTAAGCACGCTGTTGATGGGAAACACATCGAATAATAATGAGAATTTTTAAAAATTATAATTTAATAAAAAAAAAATATATATATATATATATATAATTAGATTATTTCAGCAGTATCTCTTCTTAAAAAAAAACTCTATTTATTTTCTTAGCATACTTTCTACATACAAGTTTAGCTTATTCCTAAAGCAAGTAACATATCGACATATAAAACGGATGCATCATTTTGATAAATAGATCATGACACTATTGGATATATACAGGATACTTTTAATATATTGAAGGAGATGGCAACTCTAGTTGGTAATGATTTTTCATACACACAAAATTGTGTATATGCTGCATACATTATTTAGTCTTTTATTATATCACTGTGTGTGCACACACACGCTGGCTGGCTGGCACTTTCGCACGGGCGTAACCCATTTTCTTGGGCAGCCCTTCTGCCCCACCCCGCCCCGCTCCGCACCGCGTTTTGTGTGTGGTGGCAACAATGTAACAAGTCAGCATGCGGTATTTCCAGTAGGCAGCGAGCCGAAAGGAAGCACCAGCACAATTAACACGTCATCGATGGAAGCACAATCTGAAATCGGGGCCTTGCCTTGTCTTGCGTCGCTTATCTTATTGGAAGCGAGACTCGATGTACATGCAAATTGCTATAAGGCATAAGTTGAATTGAAAGGCCGAAACAATTGGGGATACGCTGAGAGCAGAGTCAACGAGCGAGATAAATTATTGTATCCGATAGCTTTAGAGTGTTGACGACAACACAGACAACACAAGGCGACTGGTCAGGGAGCTGCTGCCGATTGTTGCGTACCATTAAAATAAACTCATACAAATAACAGACGACTTGCGAAGCCGAGGGACAAACGAAAACAGAGGCACAAACAGACAAGCAGACAAACGAACAACATTGAGGAGATAAAAGGAACACGCCCACTTTCAATACTGTTGCAAGCATCAAATAACCTTTGACACGGCCTAAGGACGGTTGCCCAGACTTGGACAGACAGACAGCCAGATTGCTCTATGTACATTTTGTATTTTCATGTGTCTTTCGATTGTTTATTGTTGCGTGTGCCAACCTGGCAAAATGGTTCTCAAATTCAATTTAATTTTATATATCTGTGCGACATGGGTGTAACAAACATGAGAAACTTACTCCAATAATAAATAACAAAATCCATGATACAAAATATCATGTACAAAATTTGATATGTGTTTTTGCTCATGCCAAATGCAGATCAATTTTACTGTCATCCATAGTTTAGTTATATGGAATGTATAAAATAATATTTATTTTCGAATCATTTGTTTTTGTGTGTTTTTTTATTTATATTTTAGTTTCTTCAATAGGACAATCACATCAACTATATTCATTACTATTGATTTTTAATCTCGTATTTTTATTTGAATATTTAAAGGATTTTAACAGGATGTATTTGTATATATACTCATAGACATAGACTCACAGACTTTAAGTGTAATTACGTATTGTGTATATTATAGTTTCTTATATCATATATTAATACATATATTGATTTCCGACGCAGTATCTTAAAATAAGCTAATGGCTCAACATTTATTATGTACGTTACATATTTGATACATAAATCGCTAAATCGTATACTTAAATTTTATAATACCAATAAACACAGCAGCTATTTCAGATATTTAATCACAAATATAAATGTTAGGGTATCGACAAGTGAATTGTTTTTTCAATTTCATATTTTGTGCTGGTCATCGAAAGCCGCAAACAGGACTTTCATATTAAGGACATGCTTGCTGCATTGTTATGCGCTCGAAGTAATCCAAAATCGAAATATATATATATAAACTGTATAAACTGTATTTTATTTGCAGCCCTGAGTTATTAGTTTTGCTTACCTGTTGGCAGTCGAGCGGCACTCGATGAAAGTTTTTGCAAAAATTGAAAGCAATTTGTGAATGGCAACAAGTGCACTCAGTGCCTTCTGCCTTCTGCCTTCTGCTGCTGCTGCCCCTTCGTGTGGTGCCTTTAGCATTCAGCTTGCAATGTGGCACGTGCGGCGACCACCCAATCCACCCACCTCACCCCGAAATGCCTTTGATTTTCGTTTTCATTTTGCAGAACTGAATGCCGAATGGTTGTTGAGAGAGGTGCTTGGCGCTGTTTCGATTATATTTGATTACGGAGGTCAAGATTCGGCAAGTGCAGCATTTTCAATTGAATGTCAACTCTTCAACAAGGAATTCACTTAATAAGCTGAAAAGCAAAGGAGCGAGTTCCTTTTGGGCCAAATTGTTTGGCCATCAAGTGCTGGTAGAAATATAAAATTTGATTACAGGTTTGATTATTGGAAATAACCAATAAGAGCAAATAAATTAAATAAATTTAATAAACGGTCATTAAGAGTAAACAAATATATAAAATGTGGACTTACTGTACCTATGAATAATTAACTATCGTTTATTCCATTTTATTTATGCAGTGATGTTAAATATTTAATACTGCGAATGCATAAAATAAACAGCACAACATTAATCATGAAATTAAACAGCGTGTTTCCCATAATCACAAATCAACTTATTCAATTCCAAAAATATACAAAACATAAGTGCTAAAAAAATAATAAACTTTTAACTGTTTGCTTTATCGGAGGAACTTCCGCTTGATTATTACCAACACTTAGAAAGAGTCAAATTTAAAGTAAGACAAATGAAGATGAGATATTTTCTAAAGCACAAACATATTATTAACAATAACTGCAAAGGCAATTATCATTAATTGTTATGGCCATTTAAATTTAACGCATCATTAACAGTGGCAACAACAAATTCGGTTGAAAGCTCTCCGCGCAACATTTATGGCAAAGCCACCAAAACGCGTCCAAAGCTTTTATATATATATATATATATATACTTGCAGAGGAAGAAGCTTTCCCAGCTTAAGAGAGCGTATTCAATTTAAGAGAGCATCGCCCAGCGTTGGTGAAATTTTTTGTCATGCTCTCTGTGCACATATTTCGGTTCGGTGGAAATTGTTGCCTGCTTTTAGACGTCAGTCTTAAAAGGCGCGTGATTTTGCTCCACGCATTCCCCCTCAACACAACCCACTGTGACTCTGAGTTGTCGCTTCAACAAAAAATGTTGGCATCTGGACGTTATGACAAATTTAATTACCAGCAGCAGGGTGGCTGCCTGCAATTGATAACACAAGTTCAATGAATCGGTTGATAGCTATTAAAATTTGAGGCATGCTTGCTCATTGATCACACTGAGTTATTCAGCCAAGGTCAGCTGTTCAGCTGTTGCTGGGGCACGTGGCAGACAGAGCATAAATGACGCACCTATTTCAAGGAGTAACTATTTAACTGGCTGTGACAATATTTGTATTCATTAAAATTTCATGACTTTGATTAGGGTTTCTCTAGCTCCCTCTCCCTCTCTCTCTCTCTCTCTCTCTCTCTCTCCCTCTTTCTCTCTCACTCACTCTGTGATATTACACTTAACACACTTTTTGGGGTTGAGATTATATTAATTTGAAAAATCATTAAGATTTGTTGGACTCACTTTACTTTACTTAATTTGATTTTCTTAGGGTTGTCTTGAATATAATTGTATTTTTGTTTGTTGACCTCCTTTTGTAATTTAAATTTGTTTTTTTTTTTTGCTGATCCAGTTCAAGTGGCGTATTAGCAAAAATACCTGAAGTAAGCATAAAACCTATTGACTGAAATATAAAGTTTTAAAGTGATGGGAATTATCAGCTATTAGCCCTTATCCATAATTAAAGTCTGTTAAATTTTCATTTTTTAGAGACTTATACTTAAATTATTTAAAGAGGTCAACAAAACTGACATAATAATGATAACAATGATAATAATGATGAAGAGTGGCAGCAACATTTGCCAGTAGCAGTTGTCAAACGCCTTGAATAATTTATGAATTATTTGCAGCTGTGTGGCACTTGGATTGCCTCATGATGGGGCAGCAGCATATGAAGAGTGAATTAATTTCAATTCACTTCGAGGGCGACGAACTGTGCGGGGTGAGGTATTAGTTGGAGCAATTTTAAATAAAATTTATTTTTTTGCAAGCAAATATCCACTTTGATTTTATTTCCCTTCAATTATCTCACTTATCGCAAGAGCTGTGTTGGACTTGGAATTGCAAATTTGCAAACATGATTTTCTTCATTTTCACATTAGTAGTGCTGCTATGGCAGTTTCGGATAACTGGCCCCGATCCGTCCGGCTCCTGGTCGTGCTCCGCGGTCTGCAGAAATCGCGTTTAGTCGTGCGTACATTTTTCACCCTTATTACTTAGTGCGATTGCTTTTTGCAGCTCGCTTCGAAGTGGCAGTTGCAACTGCTGCTGGCTGCCAACAAGTGGCAATGACAATTGAATATCCTGGCAATCAAAATCACATGAAATCCCTGCCATCCCTGCCTGGTTCTCTCCCACTCACATTTAGAATGATGTTGAAAAACAGTTGATTGTCCAACTATATCATTTTATGATTATGTTCTTACACATATCACACAAGCAATAAAAATAAATTGACTTTTGATTTACTTCATTTTTATAAAAACACAACGCGAAGAGTTCTTTAGTTTTGTTAAATAATTGATGTTTACATGTTTACTAACCATTACTGTCGTTTGGGCCAATTATCATGCAGATCTGTCACACTTTAATTAAATTCAATAATTTAAATTAGCTGGAAAAATGCACAATTTCATCGATTACTTTGCCGCATAAGCAAAACAATTAATCAGATATCGAAATATGATTGTCATCCAACCCCCCCAAAATATTAAGTTTAAATTTTAATTAAACTTTAAGGTGTATCCTCTTCCAAAAATAGTTTTAAATATTTTAGATTGTCATAAGTGAATTAATCAGAAACATTTTAAAATACACCAGCGATGCGTGTTTTAGATGTAGACTTAATTTCGTCATCATGATTAATCAATGCTCATCTCGGGAGCCGGGTTGAACCCACTTGTCACACAAATGACACTTAGGAAGTTTGAAATGTTGCATGAATAATCTGCATTAACTGGAATTCGCCATGAATAAGCGTTGCTTGAGCGAATTGTTGAGTGAGTTGTTTGCTTTAAATAGATTAGCCAAGTTGCAAGGACTTATCAAGAAAATGACAACGGCATACGACTTGCATGAAGTGCCATTCAACAACAACGACAGCAACAACAACAGCAACAACAACAACAGCAACAATAACGTCAACAGCAGCAACATTAGCAGCAGCAGCAGCAGCAGCAGCAGCAGCACACAAAAAGCAACGCTAAATGTTGCCTTGGCATAAAGACGAACAATTTTCTTTTGTTTTCCTTTCATTAACGCAGCAACAATGTATGAGAAGGCTACTAATTGCAATCAAGATAACTTCAAACTAGTTGCACTCCATGTTCTACTGCTCCTCCTCCTGCTCCAGCTCCTGCTCCAGCTCCTGCTCCAGCTCCTGCTCCAGCTCCTTCTCCAGCTCCTGCTCCTGCTGCCAGTGTCGGCTGTTGCAAGCTCAGTTGGGTGGCAAACACTAAGCAGACAACACACAGTTGCATCAAATCGTCTAAAAACCTGCTGCATGTTTCTCTCAGATCTCCTCGAGTCGATCCGACGGCAACAGGTCCTTATAGCACTTGACTTGGCTGCGACAACTTCTCTGGCTCTCTGGTCAATAGCAATCCTCTGATTAGCAGTTAAGCAACTATTTTTATAGATTCCAATGAATTGCTAGAAAGATATTTTTAGCTGCAAGATATTTTTTAATTTTTGAGCCAGATGTGTAACCCTGACTTAACTGTTGACCAATTGGCGAATCTAAGTTAGGGTATCAATATTCCGTCATACCTAATTTAATTTCTCGACGGGCACACATACAAAAATTTGGTTTCATCATGTCAAAGAGCGCCGACAGCAGTTCAAAATTGTCTGCTTACTGGTGGCAAAGATGCAAGAACACACACTCAAACACACACACACGCACACACACACACACACTGACTGTGCCATTTTCTGTTCTATTGAATCGCTCATTCATTGCGTTTGTGTTTAGATGCAACACTTCTCTTAATAAACAAAAATAGTCTTTCAAGAAGAGCTTACAAAATTTACCTACATTTTCTAAGAAAATCAAAATTATATAGAAACGCTTCTTCATTTCATTCATTTACTAAAATAGAAAATATTATATTTTTTTTAACTAAGCCGACATGAATATATCTCTGAAGACGAATCGCGCCGGGATACGATTTATAATTGAGAATATACAAAAATTTAATAAGCCTTAAATTGTATGGTATAAAATTTAAATAATCAAAACAAAGAAATGGCTAAGTAATTCATTTTATGTTACATACATTTTCAAAGAGTTTTCAAATTATTTAAATAAAAAGTGTTTACCAATTTTAGCATTTTGCTCGTTGATAAGCACAGAAAGCACAAAAATTTGTTACAGCCATGCTTAAAACTATAAATGGTATCTTTAAGACCCAAGTGAGTAGAAAAATAAAAAAATAAAACAAAATAAAACAGTTGATTTGGACACATAGAAAAATATTTTGTTGCCAGAAGCTGGGTAAACATCAACAAGCAGTCGACGCCAAAAGCCAAACGTCCTTTTTATTACCTTTGTCAAATGCACAAATAGCTGAAATCCACAGCGTTTTAAGCACACCCATGTCCCACCCCACCCCCCATCCCATACCACATTCTGCACCTCACCGCACCGCACCGACCACCACATTGAAACTGTCTCAGGGCAGAAGCCAACCAGCAATGTCCCCAACAAATTTACACATTTTGGCATGTTGGAAGAGGAAACAACCAACAAAATAAAAAACAAAACAAAAAAAAGAGAGAAAAAAAAAGGATTGCACGAAAGGTAGATCCATTTGAGCACTTGGGTCCTTTGCCGTTCCAATTTCGGACAGGGGTTGCGGGTGCTCAGCTAAATATTCAAATGTCTAAAAGTATACAATAAAATATTATATCGCAATAAAAAGCAAACACACGGCAAACGATTCCCTCCTAGAAGCCAGTTCCAGGGGCAGCAGCATGTTTGTCCGTTCGTTATCAGGCGATTGAGCAATACATTTTGTGTAATATTTCCTGAGCCTGTCAACAGGATGAGAGGATAAAAGTTGCCTGCGATTGCCAAACACACACACACACACACAATTTGGAAAATTGTCGCAATGCCTTAAGATTTATAGCAGATTTATCGACGGCTTTAGTTGGCTGTGCATCTGCTGCTGTTCCTGCTCCTGCTGCTCCTTCTCCTGCTCCTGCTCCTTCTCCTGCTGCTACTTGTCCTTCATCTTTTGTTTTAACAAGCTGCTTGACTTGTGCATATTACGTATACGCAGCAATGGAATGCTTTGTCATCGCTGTCTTTGCTGCCTTTAATGAATGCATTTATCCGGCAAGAAACTACCTTTTGAATTATTTTGAATTATTTTTTGCTATCTCTAGTTTTGTTGTACTACTTTTTATGGAATATGAATTTTAATGACAACTAAAAATAATTATTTTTTAAATTTGATTTTTTATGACAACTAAAAAGTATTTTTTTAGTTTTTAGAAATAATTTGAAAATATAACAAACAAATTCATTCAAATTCAACACAGATATTTATTCTACAAATTCATTTCTTATTACGAGAATGCAAACACCTATTTTTAAAATTAAATTTTTGCAATTCACATAATAATAATAAAATTTTATATATAAAACTTTCGCTGCTGTTTGCTTTAAAGGTCGAGGTTCGTTATTTTCATATGTGAAATGTGAATATCCCAATCAACAATAATAATGTGCACATGCAATAAAACGCTGTGAAATTGATTAATTTAAGAAAAACTTAATTCAAGAAGAACGTTTATGTTATAAAAATACAAACTTTCGGTTTATAAATGTCCGACAAATAAGTCAATTTTCTTTTGATATTCTTGCTGAGTGAGTTTTTGTAGCCTGTTTATTTGATAGTTATTCAGATAAGAATAATCAAATTGAATTAAATTTTAAAACTACATATTTGAAACTTGACAAATTCATATTTAAGTATATTTTTTTTATTCATCAAGCTTTGTTTCTCTGTTATCATTTTTATTTCATCTTATTTGTGTTTGCCGACAAAAACAGAAATATGACGTGATGCGATTTGCTAAAATAAATAAAAAAAAAAATACTAAGCCAACAGAATATATAAACAAATGTTGCTGTTATACTGTTTAAAAAGTGTGTAGAACATACATATGTATATATGTATATATATATATATATATATATATGGCAACCAAATTTGAATGAATTGCTGCCAGGTGCTGGCAATTGTTTTGAAAGTGAAATTTATTGTATTTTTCGTTTTTGACCAACTTATTTGTATTATTTCACATTTAATTCCATCTTAAGAGATTTTTAATTATTAAAATAGTTCTGAAAGTGCATAAAAAATATGTATTTCCGGTTTGGTTCAGATTCGGCAGGCACATTTTGTGGTAAATCAAACAAAATGCGTGACACACAAATAAAAAAAGAGACAGACCATAATCAAGAAAGAGAGAAAGAGAGAGAGAAAGAGAGAGACAAAAAGAGAGAGAGCAATACACGAAATAAATGTATATATGTATTGTATATATATAAAAAGAAAAACAAAAGTTCATACAAAAATAGTTGAGGAAACGATTCCTAAAGTATAAATCTCTATAGCTGTGGCAGATCTAATCCCCGAAGAGCTTCTTGCCCAGTTCCATCATCCTGTGATTGCGACAGACGCGCAGAGCATCATTCTTCTTCAGGACAGCCACAACATCGGTATTGATGTCCACCAGTTGGGCGAGGAAATCCTCATAGGCCGACTTCACATTGGCTGGGAGTGTGCCGATCTTCACCTTCTTCAGGGTCTTCACAATGCCCTCGGCCCAGCCGGATTCGAGTGCGAATTCGGAGATCCATGGCACCAGGGGCAGAACACCGCACATGGTCTGCATGCCGAGGAACCATAATTCCGAGATGTCCGACCAGACGCCCTTGTAGGCAATGGAGACAACCAGAGCCGTCGGATCGTTGCTCTCATCGATGTTGTAGGCATCCCAGAGGAATCGAATGGTCGCCTGGATGTAACGGCAAATGGAGAAATCGTTTTGTTTGACCTTCTTGGACTGCTGCTTGAGCAGGAGCAGGCCCAGCACCGCCAGATTGCCATGAATGACCAGATTGTCGGGCGTGTCCTTCAGCTCGGGCAGATTCTCCACCACAAACTTGAGCAGATTGATAAAAGTGGGCGCATCCTCCGCACGCTTCGGCTCCAGCACCGTAAAGTTCATCAGGATGTTGCAGAGGGCAACAATTGCAGCACGTGCCTCCTTCATTTCCGCCTGCTGTTCTGGGGTCGGCACCGGATCCGGTTCATTCATGCGCTTCAGTCGCTCTGCACGTGGGATGGGCGGACGCTTCCAGTGGGCAATGCTGAAGTACAGCTCAATGGACTCCAGCAGCACCTCGTCCTGCTTGTGCGTGAAGAGCACCCGGCGTCCATCATCCTCCACGGCAAAGTGGCACAGGGCCGGCATCATCACACGCAACACATCCACGGGGCGTGGACCCTCACGGGTTCCGGCACGCCAAGTCTTCAGCTCGTGGAAGCTATCGTTTCCAATCTTGAGCATGAAGGGCAACAGCTTGTAGATGGCCGGACGCATGGCCGTTGTCTCCTGTGCCAGCCAGGCGGACAGGATGCGCACCTGGGCAACAATGAAGGACTTGTCACGCGCAGTGCCATTGTCCTTGATCTTGTCCTGGCTGACGCGTGTGAGCACAGCGAGCACCTGATTGAAGGCACCCTTGAGCGCCGTATACGTGGTCTGCTTCTCCTTCGGCTCCAGATCCAACTGATCGGTGGCCATATACTCGATACACTGTTCCAGGATGACGAAGCAGCAGCTGAGCAGATCTGCCTGCTTGAAGGTCGTCTCCAGCTTCTTCTCGTCCATCTGCATGCGCACCTCGATGGCTGCCAGCTGGAGCAGCATCAGGAAGAACTGCTTCTGATCGTCCATGAAGACCCACTGCATGCCGAGCACCTGCAGCGTGTTGGCAATCAAATGCAGTGCCGGATCACGCTGTTTGGGTCCAATCTTGGCCTTCAGTATGTCGCCGCAGCCCTTGAAGAGGCTCTCCGGCCAGATTTGGCCCTCCAGCGAGTTGAGCACAATCTCGCGCCTGCAGGTGACCAGAATATCGGCCAGAATGCGACACAGTTCGTATTTGCGTTCCGTGTGATCCGTTTCCATGTCGAGCGCAATGCGCTGGATGAGCGCATGGAAGGCTGTGGGATCTTCTGGCCAGGAGGCCACACCGAACTTCTTCACCAACAGCACAATCAGATGCAGTGCCTCATCGGTTTGGAAACTCTGCGCCGAATAGATCTGCGACATCTTTGGTATGGCTCCGGTGGCCAGCAGTGCCTGCTGTCCTGGCTCATAGCTGGCAATGCTCTTCAAGCAACTGTACGACTCGCTAACCACAATCAGATTATCCTCATAATCCTCGTCATCGGCCTGCTCCACAATCTCAAGCAGTGTGGGTATGGCACCGATAATATCCTTGTGCGTGGCCAGCTCCTCCTCCTGGCAGAAGCCAGTGAGTATCGACAGGGCGACACTCTTGTAGACAAGCGGCGGACAATCGCTGGGCAGCTCGTTGGAGACGAGCAGCTTGCGCAGAAACGGAAAACCAATCGCCTCAAAGAGCAGCTGCTTCCCCGCCGTATTGCAGTCCTTGCCCTTCATCAGTTTCGTGACCATGAACAAAGCCGCAAACTTTTCCGTATCGCTTCGTGTGCCCTTCAACAATGTGGCGCACTTGCGCACCGGCTCCGGCACGTCCGTCATTCTGTAGAATTCCGTTGATGCAACTGCCTCTTCCTCAGTCTCTGCCTCTGCCGCTGCCTCTGCCTCTGGCTGTATTTGAACTTTTCTCGGTGAGGCAAATACGCTTTGGTTGTGCGTCTATCTGTGCAAGCGTTTTATAAATAACTTGCACACTTTCACTTGGACACACACACACACATAAACACACACACAGTTCCCGGTTTTCCGTCTATATATATATATATATATATATATATATATCTTTTACTTTTATTTTTTTTTTGGTTCTTGGGGCCTCCTCGCTCGACGACGCACTCTCGCGGACTGATCGCTGATCACGGAAAATCTTGGGAAAATTTGTTGCAAACGTTTCTGTTTCTGTTGCTTTTTTTTTTAGAAAATTTCCAAAGTTGCCGCAGCTGTTGCCGTTCAAATGTCTTTTGGACATGGCCCGCAAAACCTACACAAATTTTATTTTTACAATCGAAAACACTTTCTTCAAAGCAGGGCAAATTCTTTTTATCAAGCGTTTTGTCACTTGCCAAATTTTTATTGTATTTAAACAAAATATTTTTATTGTTTTTTAAATAGCTAAATTTTTATTGCTGATTTTTTAAGTTCTGATATAATATTAGTGTTATATTAAAAACCTTAATAATGTCAAATGATTTTCGTATTTATTTACTTACAAAAGCATATTATTTATAGCCTTATTCGATTTCTATCTTATATATATATTTTTTTTTTGAGAGATAAACTATTTTAATATATTAGAGCATATGGTTTTCGCTATATCTAATTTATGGTATTTTTTGTATAACTAAATTTGTTTTGTTTCTTTTGTGTATTTCTAAATGCATACAATATGAAAATCAATTTAAATCGAGCAAATAACGATTCACTTAAGAAAACCTATGCATTTCAATTGCTCTCCCCAAAATTTCGCTCTCTCTCTCGCTCTCGCTTTCTCCCTCTTTTCCTCTCTCTCTCTCTCTCTCTCTCTCTTTGTCTATTTATTTATTTCTCTCTCTCTCTCTCTCTATTTCTAGCTGATATTCGTTGCTCTTCGGGACGCTGCCAATGAGCGATTTTGTTTATATTTAGAACATGATTTTTCGTTTTTCCTATTTTACTTGTTTATGTTTTAGCCAAACTGTGAAAAATCAGCCGCCGGCTGCATTTGTTCCAGAATTTGTATGCCTTTTCTCGGTACGTGTAAAGCGATTCATTTCATATATATATATATATATATATAAATATACATTCATATACACATATATATAACAGAAGTATTTATATGTAATGCATATGTCTTATATACTAACTAATTATATACATATTGTGTCAAAGTAAACCTGATTTTAAATAGAATCTGTGCATTGCTGTTAAACAGCAAAATGCATATAAATATACAAATTCTTTAACAAATTGAACATTTCTGCTTGTTTGTTAGCAATTATGTATATAAATATTTTAAATTATGCATTTGGTTTATTCAATTGGGGTCAATGATTAGATTAGGTTTTCTTTTGTATTTACACCATATAATTATATATGTTAATTTTAAAGCATTATTTGTTGCTGCATTATTTTCCAATTAATGGCATATTGAATCGTTATGAATTATATTATTTTGTATCAAACAGAATTTCAATGATTTGTAATTCATATATTTATATTTATTTCATAATAATGATTACTTCTTGTAATAACTATGTGAAAATGTTGTTTGATTAATCTCTAGCTAAAATTTAAACATTATATTAAATTTATATATAAATCGGTTATTCAAGTATATTAATTACATGTAAATTCCTTAAGTAACCCGAATAATATCACACATCTTTTCGTAACTACGTAAAAATGTTGTTTGATTATTAAATAATTGATGAGAAACAAATTATTCAAATCTCTAGCTAAAATTTAAATATAATTTGGTTATTAAAGTATATTAATTACTTGTAAATGCCTAAAGTAATCCGAATAATATCACACATCGATGTAATTTGCCGTCAGCTTAACAATTGTAAAAATTCTTCTGAATTTTAATACAATTTATGGACTTGTGCATTTGTATGTTGTAAATGGAAGAGTCAAAATGTTGATTGTAAATTTAATTTGCATTGACAATCAGTCGTTTGGTCGTTTGGTCAATGCCAACATAATTAACATAATTTAAATGAAATGGTTCACGGCAAAAATCCGTGTGAATTGTGTTTCCCAGCGAACCAAAATGAATTCCAATGCAATGCAAACTGAACAAACGCATCGCAATTCCCCATGCAAGAATTATAATCGTAATCAGCAATGGCCATGGCCAATATTTGGCAACATATTTACAGAGTTACAGCATCCAAATATTTGTGGTATACTCGATAAGAAAATGCCCTGTTATCAAATTGTGGAGTAGAATAAACAAGTTTTTCGCTACATTCTAATTATAATCGATTTTTCGCAGTTGAACGAATGATATTGATATCTTTTATTATAAATATTTTATAATTTATTTATTCATCTACAAATTAATTTAATTTTAATTAATTTGTAAGTCCACTTGTAAAACAACTTTCGGTGCACACTAAATAAATACATATATTTTAAATGCATTAATAAAGCAGATTTTAATACTTCAGTTTTATTTGTTAATTTTAAACACATTTATTTATTTAGACAATTTGTATACAAAATATACAAGGTAATCCTTTGATTCAATAGTTAACCTCATAATGAATTTTGTAATTCTTAACATTTACTATAACTATTTACAACTATTAATTATAACATTTTGCCTATCTAAGTGTGTATAAATAAATATATTTTAATTTCAGGAATAAAACTTAGTTAATACTTAATTTAAAGTCAGTTTAATATTTCATTTAAAGTAAGTATTTTTCGTGAATTTAAAACACATTTATTTATTTAGATAATTTGTAAGCAAAACATACAAAGTAATCCTTTGATTCAAAAGTTACTGGGATTAATTAACCTTTTAATGACATTTATAATTCTTAACATTTACTATTACTATTTACAACTATTAATTATAATATTTGGCCTAAATAAGTGTGTGTGTGTGTGTGTGTGTGTATAGGGTATAAATGGGATTCCGCAATGTACACCCGCATGTAAACTAATTCGTATTTTGTAAACTTTGCTTGCGAACGTTGTTATTATTATTTTTTTAATTGATTATGCAGACGATGAGGCGATGAGGTCCTTGCAGCCATGCCCCATGTCCAATGCGTAATTGCAGCTTCGTTTGTCTGGTTTGTGGCATGGTTGCCAATTTTCAAATAATTGGGTTACAGCCAAAGTTGCATTTCTACTAATTATGCCAATGTTACGACTGCAAAAATATGAAAGTTTATCAAGTATCAAATTTGGATTTTGTATTCTTTATTTTTTAAAGGAAATATCACAATTTTTAGACAAATTTTATACAATTGGCTGCAATTGAGTGAATATAATTTGACAATTAGTTGTTAAAGCCAAGTTAAGCTTTAAGCTAGTGCCATACTTGACAAATGTTTGGCCAGCTGGAAAGTGGGCCACATCCTTGAAAGTCATAATGACAAACAATTTATTTGAGTTCTAGAAATGGACGAAACACGAGGACAGGACAATTGCGGGTCCATCAGGATGAGAAAATTGTTGGTGCGGCAGTGCTCAAAGTTGAAATCAATGTTGATGATCTGTGCCAAACATTTTGTGGGCCAGTCCAAACTTACCAAATATTTAACTGTGGCGGTTAGCTATCTATTTGATTCGCCATCCCCCCAAACTAAACAAAACCCTCCCAGGCCACAATTTGGTGGCTATTTCCAGATTCGGTGAAATGAAAAATACAAACAAAATCATTTGTCAAAACATTTCGAAAGAGCTTTATAAACTCAGGGATTCAGTAATAGGCAGACAGCAGGCAGAAAAAAAAATAGTGACAGCTTCACATCCCTGACCACCCCCTCCTCCCACTCACACACACACACACATACGCACCCGAAAACAAAAGTAAAATCGATGCTGTCCAGTGACGCAAGGAAACTTAACAACAAGCTAAACCAATCGAGGAGCACAATGGGGACACTGTGCGAAGGCGGAAGCGGATTCGGATTCGGAATCGGAATTGGAATAGGAAGCGTGAGTGCGAATGTGAATACAATTGTGAGGAGTTTGAGTGGGAATGAGTTATTGTGGGTGTCTCAACTTTTCATGACCAGGCGAGTGGATTCGAATATGGCAATCCACTGTACGGTTCCGCCCCCCCCCCCCCCCCACTTCCCACAGCAAGCTCATGATTAGTATTAGAAAAGATATTTTTCTCTGGCCTTCGTTTTGGCTGGCTTTGTGATACAATTTTTATTCTGGCCATTTTGACATTTTCATTGCTGATTTTTAGCTGCAACCCCTCGTTTGTCAACTGATTTATTTCAATTATACATTACGATTCAATTTTTATCCAAGTTGTTGTATTATCTGGTGGTCTTAATAGTCAGCTTAGTTCAATGAGACCTGCATTTCTGACAAGATATTTATTTCAAAGACAAGCTTAAAAAAGATGCGGTTATTTTGAAAAGTCTTATTTATTTTATACAAATGTTATAGAAAATATTTGTATACTAAATTGAAATTATTTAACATTTAAATTAATTTTTGGTTTTATATCATTTATTATCTATGCTTATTGTTATGATTGTTTTTCAGTGACTTTAAAAGAAGCAACAAAAGCAAAGTTTAGCTTCAAAAAAATTACCTTCAATTCACAGCTGGGAACATTTTTGTACCTAGTTCGCAAAATTCCATCGAAAAACTGTCAAATACCCATATAAAATGTGAAAGCCTCGAGGCGGCAGTCAGTTGTTCTTTCATTTGGCACTCACTGGGGCTGCCCCAGTGGAAACAAGTTCCGCTGAGGTTTACCCAGCTGTTTGCCCGTGTGGCACGTGCCAATTTAAATGCAAAATCAAAAGCCGCACGGTACGAAAAAATTTAATTTCACACAACAATCATAATACGACGTACGAGTAATGTATGAGAAGGGGGGTTAAAGAGACGCATCCGATTGGTCGCTTTGGGAACATTGGAAATAAGATACTTGAATTCAGATGAGGTTTAAAAAAAAACTTAGTAAAATTTTAATTAGTTGAAAAGTGTAAAAAAATAATTAAAAATAAAACAATACAATTTCTGCGCATCCCCTTTACCCAAATGCTGGTTGCGCCCCTGGATATTATCCATTCTTATTTTAGTCCTTGTGTATTTAAATGTATGCAGGCGCCACAGGCAACTGTGGCAGACAGTGGACGGAAGACAGCAGTTGAGGAGAGACTCAGGTGCTGCTGCTGCAACCCTTATTAACATTTTTTGTGTATCGTAAGATATCAATGTCTGATTAATGGGAGACTTGCGAATGTTGCGTGGCAACCATGTTTTGCCTTCTTTTTTTTCTTTTTTTTTTTTTTTTTGTGGTACAACCTGTGACGTGGGCAAACAATTCTAAAGCCGATTTCAAATTTCAGTGGCACGTGCCAACATGGCATTTGCTTAAACACGCACTCCATCAAATTGGATGCCTTCTAATAATGCTTACAAAAAATGTTAATGTTTGTCCTAAACACCTATGGAAATCGGAGCAAGATTCCTGTGTCAAGTATTTAAGCACATTAGATCAAAGCATGACTTAGGCACACCTCAAGAACATTTTTAAAAGTTGAAGAAAAAGAAAAACAATTTAAATAAAATACGTATTAACTGAAATAATAAAAAAAAAACTCTACAGTTATCTGCGTTAAATGTGTTTCAACTTTAAATTTGAAATCAAGAGATATATTTAAATGTTGCCAATAATCCAAAATAAGAAAAAAGCAAACAATCTATTAAATTTACTTTTTAGACCTTCAATACAAATGAAATGGCCAACAAAACTTCTGTGAGTTGTAAGTAATAGCAACGGCCAACGAATTATGCAAATCCCCCTTAAATGGCTTATGCTTCATGAATTTATATCGAATAACCTGAACGAAATGGGAACGCGGCTTTAAGAGCTGCCCATTGGAACAATAAAGGATCATTTGTTGCTATTATCGTTTCCACTAACAAATAACAAATCATCGAACCAGCGGGGCAATCAAGCTCAAACACGGTGCCACCCACCTGTTTCCATTCCCGGTGCGGGTTGGGGGGCATGTGGGGGCAAGATTGAGGCTTAAATATAGCTAAAACGTGCGCAACGCTCACCTTGGATAGAAACTGTGCTCTGATGCCACACAAACTGCTGCCAATAAATTGTGTTAATAAACCAAAAGTTGTTAATTTAAATGATTTATATATCTGAAGGCGACGGGCTGTGTTTACCGTTCCTTCCATCACCCCTCTCCAAAGCATCCCTCCTCTAGTCACCAGCCTGTTTGGTCGACCTTGTTATGGCTGAGCCTTAAAAATTTACGTAATTTGGCATAACCTTTGCGGGGCTGCTCTTCAGCCAAGCTTTTGGGCCAGTTCGTTAGCTTAGCCCTTAGCCAGAATTTTCCTATCTTCGCACCACGCACCGCGCTCCGTGCCCAGCCAATGGGTCAAAGAGCGGATGCTGGGTGGGGCAGGGGATGTGTTGCAGGAGCCGCTTGCTCGCCGTCAGCTTAAACCAATTTACGTAGCCGTTGTCTTCATTTTGGCAGCGGCTCAGCGCCGTGTGTCGTGAATTATGGCGGCCCTATACAAAACTGGAGCAACTCGGCGTATGCATAATGTGTAGAGTAGCCTGTCAGTCGGCAGCCTAATGTCTACGAAAGGACCTTTTCATACACTTTCAAAGGGTTTCCTACGTTTTGTATTAAAGAAGATATTTCTAATATTCATTTATTTAAAAATTTAATGAGTATTAATTGTAAGTAAAATAATAATAGTAATAATAATAATATAATTAGAATAATAATAATAATACTAATAAAAATACTAATACTAATAATAATAATAATATAATAATAATAATACTAATAATAATATAATAATTAGTTGCATATTTAATATGATAAATTATATTTATGTTATAAATGAAACAAATAAAATTAGATATTTTATGGTATTCAAATAGAAATTGGTCAACATTTTAGTAGGATGTTTGAGAAAGACCTGAACAAATTAGAGAGAGATAGAAAGGGAGAGAGAGAGGCAGAGAATTTTGTCTAACTAACTGTAGTTTAGGGAAAACTTTCGCAACATTTGGCAAGCCATCTTAAATTATACCAAAATTATAGTAACTTATAGAATATTAAAGGAAGCAATCGAAAGTTTACTTTGTGTATGTTTTATTGTAGAAAGAATTTGCTTATTTGGGAATTAAATTTCGAATAAAAATCTTTCTTGCAATTCAAATATGCATACCAAAACGATTACTGTCGATGCGCATATGTATATAAAAATATATAAATGTATATATATATAAATGTCTGGCTTCAATTAGTATATAAATTCAAATTTGAGTGTATTTTACGATCGGCGTATTAAAAAGAACAGTTATTTCTTGTTAGCTGCTATCGAAAGCCAACAAAAACTTTGCAGCTCGCATCCTTCTCTTTATTTATTACACACACACACACACACAGACAGACACATACTATTCTATACATATATATATATGTATGTATATATAAACTTATGCATGTATAAATTTATGTCTTATTGTTTGCAGTCGAAATTATTTCATTTGTTTGTCTTTATTACAAGCAAATCCCGTTCAATGCCTCATAGGCTTCATAGGCTGGGTGTTGGGTGTTGTTGGGTGTTGGTTGTGTGTTGGAGGAGGAAGTGAGAGGCGTGTCTCATTTCATTTAAGCAGCCGCTTCCATTTTCCACAGCGTTTGGTTTTAATGGACGGCGGCTGTTTGGGGGATTTTCCACATCTTAACTCTGGCCGAGACCTACAAATATTTGATGCGCACATTTTTCGCTGTTGTTTTCGTTTTATTGATTGGCGCCGTGCCTGGTTTATGTGTTGTTGTTGTTGTTGTTGTTGTTATTGTTATTATTCTTGTTGTTGTTATTCTTGTTTTTGTTATTGTTATTGTTGTTGTTGTTGTTGCCTCTTTTAGTTGTCGGTTGGCTTTGCCGCTGCTTTCAAGCGTAACACTGTGCGCTACATTGAGAAGGATTTTGACGGAATTTAAATTGTTGTCCCTCACACAGCCGGGACAGGAAGTCAGCATCCTTCTTCCGCATTGTCATCCTTCGTTGGCCGTTGTCTGCTTGCCAACGTATCTGTTTCTCAACTTTCAATTATTAACAAATTATTAATATAAATTTCCAATTTTGCTTTCACATATAATAAACCTAAATAAATATATAAACAACTTTTTTCTTGTTTTATGTAATTAATTTTAACGAAATTCGTTAGAATAATTTTACAAAATCAAATTAATTTTTATGTTGCTGTTGGAAATGGGGCTTTTTTATTTTTGTTCTTTTACAAAATTGCCTTGAATATTGTAATTTCTGTCTGTCGAGGCCAATATTAGCCAATCTCTTATCGCAAGCCAAAATTGTGTCGCGTCGAGTTGCATGCACCTTCAGCAGTCATGAAATTATGCAGTCTCTGTGCTACTGCCTCAAAGAGCGGTACGTAAAAGTTTCTCGCAGTTTCAGTTCCAGTTCCAGTTAGGAGCAGAGCCATAGCATAAATGAATATAAAGCACTTGTTTACAACAGTCATTTCCAGAAGTGATCCAAAGGACACCAAGGGATGCGCATGATAACGAAATCCGCTGTTGTCCTTTGTAGTTGTTGTTGCCTTTGCCAAATTTAATATAAGTTGAATTATGCAAAATAGCTGATAAACAACGACAAAGCTGCATTGTGGATTATGGGTTCAAAGTACAAAGCCTCTGTCGCATTTTGACCTTCAATCATGTCGCAACTTGACTGGCATCAGTCAATTTGATCTGGAATCAGCCAAAATCAATGGCAAAGTTTTATGCATTTTGCTGTTTTTTGGTGTCAAACTCTTCTCTTGGTTGAAATTTGCAAGTCAGCTGGTAAATTTGGTGATTTGTGTGGCACAAACATAAAAAGGTGTCGACGCCGTCAGTGATGAATCACAAAAAATGCAAATTCATTGCCGGGTCAAGGTTGCCCCCAATCACAGCAACACTCGCATAGTTGCTGGCTTGCTGGGAAGGAGGGAATGGGGGGTATAAATTTCACGGCATAGCCATGTTATCAGTTGAAAAGGCTTGCGAGCCCAATTCCCCAGTGGTTGCGACTCGTACACACCGTGGTCCAATCGTTCGAACAACTTTTATGGTTTCCACATGGCATTTGAATTTGAATTTGGTTTTGTCTCATGCCGCTTGCCACATGCCGCATGCCGCCACGTGAATGTACTCAACACTCAACACACTCGCATCCATCTATCCATCTAGCAATTTTGTGCTCAGGAAACTTGCAAGTGTTTTGCGTAGGCGCGTCGCGTATGTCCATGTCCTCTTTTATAAGGACATCGTGCCAAAGTGCTAAAAAACCAACGCAGCGAATCAAAGAAAAAAAGCACACAAAAAAAAGATACACAAAAAGTAGCAAAAAACTTATTCCCAGCATGTGATTTGAGGCATTCCTTTGATATTGTCTCTTATATTTCGTGTGCGGCTGTTTGACAGATTGTCATTTGTTTCTCCATACCCCGAATCCCGAAATACGATTGTCTCTTTCACAAAACAAAATATAATAAGTTATGTTTACTTAAATTCACATTAATTTAAGCTGAGCATGATTAAAGATTAAATATTTAACAATATAACAGGGCATCTCATAGTCAGTTTTTATTAACTATATTATTTTTTTCTTCTTCGTGATTTGTTTTTTTTTTTTTACACGCACCACATGTACTCCCAATATTTATTGCATAATTTTCATCAAACCAGCAAAGAGAAACGCAAATATTTCACTGTATTTCCCTTTTTAAGCATATGTGTTTTATATGTGCGTACTACCAGAAATTGGCATGCGTCCTTTTGGGTACGCTACCGTATTTGGATAGTCTAATTGGATAGGGAACCCTTTTGATTAAATTCAATGTTTTTTTCACAGAGTCTCTGTCGAATTTTGCATTGGGCTTGACATGTATTTCAGTTGAAATCTTTCTTATTATTCTGATATTGCGTTAACTTCTGTATCTATTTAAATTCATATACCCTAAACCGATTGAAAAAGGGTACATCAATAACAGGCAAAACATACAACAAGCAAACAAATTTAAAGCCGACCGTTTGAATTAAATAATTTGTTGCTCAGCAAGGCCGAGATAATTTAGTCCTGTTAATATCATCGTCTATATAAATATTGCCATATTGTTTTTTCATATATCGGTAAAAATCGAGCACCGATTAAAAATTACATATTCACTAACATTTATGTTACATATTTTTAATAGTAGTTTTTAAATATTAAATAAGTGTTCGACTTTCGATTGGAAAGTATTTAGTTTAATAGAGTATATATTTTTCTTCCACTATATCCTTTTAAGTTTTGCATTTGTTTGGTGATTGATCTTTGTTTAATATATTCTTTAAGACACACAATGTTAAATAAATGCATAAATATTTTATAGATTGGTAAATTAATATTTGTGTGCCAAGTTGCAAACCAAAATTTAGTCTGCGAAATCATGTTCTAAAAAGCTTCAACTGACAAAAGCTCTTAGCGAGTGCATATAGTGCTAAAAGTGCTTTTAAAGTTTCTATCCATAAGCATTTTTGTGTGAAAAGCAACTTGGAGCTTTTTCCATTCAAATATATTTTGAGCTTTTATCAGAATGAATTTGTGAGTTTTCTTAATAGCAACTTAGTCAACTGGAGATTCAAAATGTGACACCTGTTTATGAACGGTAAATGTATGTATGTAATTATGCATAAATGCGAATTTTATTAAAAACTAAAACTGAGAGACTTTTGAAATATATAACTAAATTACACAAGCTAAATTTAAGGCATGCATCATTGTTGAATACTTGCAGACTCAAAGACGCAGCAACAGAGGCAAGGTATAACTATGGAATATTAATGTATATATACATACATCAATTTGAAATGAGCAGGGGGCAGCGAGTTGCAGAAATCCTTAATACACACGGGGCATATGGAGCAGATAAATTGAAACGGTAAACGACGCTGAAGCCGGCTAAATAAAAGCGCAATAAAGATATTTGCGAGGCGTCCACATTCCATGCAGACATAAACAACAACAAAGCGAGTCGAGGCAAGGATAAGGAAAAGGAAAAATGCAGCGACCAAGCATTAAAAGGCAAAAGCCCTTCCCCAAAGGACGCACTCAATAATCAACTGCATATCGGGCTTACTCTATATATATATATATATATATAAGTATATTTATATATACATATATAGACAGAGATGCTCGCACTTGCAGATACTTCCGCTTACTGTGCTGCTGCCTGTAGACTTTCCGTATCGCTGGGCTTGGATAGATGTGGGACTCGATTGGGGTAGCGTCTGGCATAAATATGCTGCGTTGTTAATTTCGCCATCATCCGCTCTGACAGCAGTGATTGAAGGCAGAGCAGCAGCTAAACGCTTAACGTTGATTGCTCTGTGCTGCTGCAGCTGTAAATTGAATGTTGTTGCCGATGTCTTCGCTGCGACTGCGACTTCTGCTGCTCTTTCTGCTGCTGCTCTTTCTGCTTCTGCTGCTGTTTCTCCTGTTGCTGTTGTTGTTCTTTCTGCTGCTGCTGCTGTTTCTGCTGCTGTTTCTGCTGCTGTTCCTGTAACGCATTATTTTTAATCGATTGCTTAAAGGCCAAGTGGGACTAACGAGCAAGTCGTGCTTGCATTATGGAGCTGCTCCAACGACCAGTTAATGAAAACAAGCTGCCTGTGACGAATTTAAGTCGTGAACATCAACAAAAAGATGCCAGTTTTCCCTTTAGTTAACTTTTTGTTGACTTTGGCCACAGACTTTCCTTCCCTTCCCTTTCTCCACCCTTCTGTGGCAGCTGTCGTCTCTCTTAATGTTGCCGAATTTGCATTTCACGCGGCTGTTTTGCCAACGCCATCGCTGTCAACGCACGTATTGTCAAGTCACGTACCCAATTTACAGCTGAGGAAAGTCAATACTATTGACTGACGACGCACTAGTCGAGGGCCCGCCTGGCCTGCCCTGCCCTGGCCTGGCCTGGCCTGGCCTATTTCGCCATCAGACTGGTAAAAACATATCGCGCCCAAAAGGCACTTTTCCCACTGACAGCCAACTTGGCATTAACTGTCATGGAAATGGTTGCATTTAAATATTTAAAGCGAACTTTCACTTCTGCAACTGCACTGAATTCCCAGCGAATATCAGCATGGATTTGTTGACATTCTGTTAGAACTGGCGAAATTGGATTTTAAATGCATTTGCTACATTTAACTAAAAATCCATACTAGAACCGACACACATCGACACATTCCACACATATTTATATACTCTGACGTCAACATGCATACGAAATTGTAGTACAAAATTAATAAAAAAAAATTCAATTGTTTTACTACAGCACACATATTCAATTTATAAATAATACAGTTGAATGTTTAATATATGCGGATTTTCAAATTATTTAAAAATATTTCACAGAAAGGCTTAATATGGGCGGATTTGCAATTCCATTATAAATATTGTTTAACATATAATGAAAACAGTTACTTTTTTTTATTAAGAATACTCTTTGAGTATTTAACCATTTTGCACATTATTAAATATCAATTGAAAACAATTGCTTTTTTTACTAAGCAAACTCTTTGAGTGCATAAAGAAACTAAAAGTTAATTATATTAAAAGCATTTTTAACTGCGAAAAAATAATAGTACTTTATACTCCAGCAATTTTTAATATATATATGATAAAAAAGAGAAATTCCCCTTTCAATTTTAGATAACAGAATAAAAACAAATATCATGAAATTTAAATCTTTAGCTTTAACTACCTTTGCAAATATCCCAGTTCCTCTTTGCGATATCTTTGTAATTACTTTCAGGTTGGAGGAGCTGAGGTAAAACGAACTCGAAAGGAACTGCAAAACTGTTGGAAATGTTGGCAAACAGTCGAGAAATCACGTTACACGGCTTTTAATTTCAGAATCGCTTTGATTGTGTTGACATAAGTGCTCAAGTATTGAAAATGACTGAGGAATCGACACGCAGACTCACGATTCAGATGAGCCTCAGGCGGCCCTCTTTTATTGGTATTCCAAGACATTGTCGGGCTCAGGTCTTGGTGGGTGGCTACGTGGCCAAATGAATCGGTTAAACACCTTAAGATGTCTAGCAAAAAAAATTTTCCCAAATGCCTAATTAGCAAAGTGACAAAACCAATTTGGACTTATCTTTGACCCATTGCGCAGCAGCAATAACAATTTAATTAGCTTCTATCGAGAGCACTTCTAATGTGTTTCTTATTGGATATTTGTTAACTCTGATTAGCCAGTTCTGCAAATACATTTTCAAATAAAAAATCTCTTAAAGAAGTTTGGTTTAAATTGTCTTTGCAATTTTAAGTTGATTAAAATACACAAAACTAAAAGCATTTTATATATTATGGTACCTACAAATTAATTATCAATTTTTAAAAAGATTTTAAGAAATACAAAATAAATTATATAGATTTAAATAAAATTAAAAATTTTAAAAACTAATGTTTGTTTGAGTTCTTGTGCAGAGCGACCGCAGTAAGCGCATTTTTGGCCTACCTGAATGAGGCGATTATGTCAAGGTTTGTGCCATAGAATTTTCTACTTAATTAGCAGAGCAACTGTCTGAAAATCTTAATCGAAATCCAAGTGAAGCGGTGTTTAATTTTTCAAAAACTGGGTACAGCTAACAGCTGTGAATCGGTTAACAGTTCGAACCAAAGTGGAAACGGACATGCGCCGTTCAGATTCCGTAAGGGAGATGCAACAGTTTGCCCCTTGCGAGGCACAAGCCGAGTTGATAAATGGAACAAAATACCCCTGAAATCAAATGTTAACCGAGACGAGTTGGTAAATGGAACAAAATACCCCTGAAATCAAAGTTAACCAAAAACAGTTGGTAAATGGAACAAAATACCCCTGAAAGCAAATATTAAACAAGCCGAGTTGATAAATGGAACGAAATACCCCTGAAATCTAATGTTAAGCAAAAACAGTTGGTAAATGGAACGAAATACCCCTGAAATCAAATGTTAACCAAGTAAATGGAACGAAATACCCCTGAAACCAAATGTTAACCATGAGAAATGGTCCACTGAAATGAATCATTTCAACTTGAACTTTTGTCTGCCGCACGTTGCAGCTGAATTTTGGCGGATCATGCCAATGTTAAAGTTGAGGCTTAAACTAGGGATTTAGTGAGGAGGGGTGGGCAAATGGTAAATGTGGCATGTGGCACGCGAGGTTCCGCTGAGGTTTGCCAGACAACTTTTGTGGAGCAACTAGCTTTATGTGTCATACCGCATTTTGTGGGCTACACTGAACGCGACACAGGATACAAAAAGGGCGCCAGCAAATGACGCCAAAGGGCGTCGCCCCATAACGGATTAATATAATGCCATCAACTTGGCCTGAAGGTGGGCGCCAAAATACAAATAAGATTCCAACTCGCATTTCTGGTTTGGTAATCATCAAATTTATAAAATGTTTAAGCCGCAAGCGATTTAAGCGCTTTTTAAATAACCCAAATCTGCATTTATCACTCAACCAATTAAAGCTAAACTCTAAAATAAGCTAAAAAGTGGGTTACAATATTTTTTTATTTTTTTTAAGTTTCCCCTTTCAGTAATTTGGCACGCCTGCCTCATTAAAGACAAAACTAAGTCCTCGCCCAACTCAAGATAATCCTGGATTGGAGGGGATTGGGGAGGGATGACAGTTCTGATGCGCAATAAAAGGTGGCAACAATGTACTTTTGTGCAAAGTTGTTGCACTTTTTGTTTTAAATTACTTGGCTTTTTCATGACAAAGTTTTTTTGCTGTCCCAAGTGGCATTTTAAGAGCGGTTTCCCACATCCCATCAATACTCGAACCAGTTGAAAACTTTATGTTGCCCACATGGAAAGCAACACTTATACATGCACATGTTTAAGGATGTAAGTGTGTGTGTAAGTGTGTGTGTATGTGTGTGTGTGTGTGTGTGTGTGTGTAAGTGTGTGTAAGTGTGTGTGCAAGTCAACCGCAGGGCAAACTCATGTTTGAGTCTGGCCTGTCTGTCAAAGTTTTGTTCGCATTTGACTAGCTAATTTGCTGTGAAAGCTGATTGCCACATAATGAAACGGTTTGCAACTCTTTTATGGTCTCCTAATTGCCGTTAAAGTTAAAGTATTAATTGTCCGTAAATATTATTTGATATTTTCTGCTAATAAAACGAAACTTAACTTTTTTTAATTTAATTTTTTATTTTAAATTTTATTAAATTTGTGACTTGAAGTTAATCATTTTTAAAATCAATTTAAGCTTTCAGCATTCATTTGGATTACTTACAAAATGTACAACATTTTCATTTTCATTCAATCAAAAATCTTCAAGCAAGCCAGAAACTTAATAAAAACCTTAAGTTCGCTTCGAAGAAACATTGTGCAACATATTTGACTAAGATTTACGAGTATGAATTGAATATGCCTCAACCATCTTGCTCTGGCTGATTGTGTTCACGATATGAAATGCAAATTCAATGAAATCCACATCTATCAAAAAGAACAGGCAGAAAACAGCTCAGTTCTGGCCAAACACTGCTGAATCCGTTAAGAGTTAGATTCGAATTGAAATGCTCCAAATGCTCCGACAATGACTGGATTTGCATGACGCTGACAAATTCGATGAACTACCCCAACTGGAAGGTGGAGCTAAGAAAAACATGAGCAGCGTGTTTTGAATAATTTATGGGCATGTTTATTTTCAATTCAGAATAATTCAAAATATGTGCTTAACGTAATCATTGCACTGCCATATTGCCATAATGTGCAGGTGTACATTATATTTTTTTTTAAAGCCAGCAGTCGGTCGACCTTGATGAAGTGCGTGTTAAATAAGATATGAAATGGGGCCCATTACGTTTGGTAACGGAAGTCGATTGTCGTACGCATAAATAAGCGGCAGGCTGTAATAAATTCCATGGGCCACAAAGCAACAACAGCAGCAGCTTGGCAGGCTGGCAGGGGGGCAGGCAGGATAAGTCGGATTATTAATATTTTCCATACTGCTTTGCAGCTTTAGTTGTGCTTTGTTTGAGTTCTTGAAATGTGAGCAGCAGCAGCAACAGCAACAACATCAGCAGCAGCAACATCAGCAACAGCAACCTCAGAAGCAGCAGCAGCAGCAGCAGCAGCAGTTGCCTCAACATCAGCAGCAGGCGTCACAATGACCGGAGCCCAGGGCAAAAGCATGGAAATAAATCAGCTCCAGTATAAAATTCACGTCAACATGCTGCATTCAACCCCCCCCCCCCACTCCCCCCCCACACACACACACAATGGCCAGCCTTAGCTGAAGTGGAATCTGACAATCAACTGGTTGGTGGTCAACTGGGGATTGGGCAAGGGATTTGTGTTGCTTAGAAGCCGGAGTGAACAATGCTTGGCCATGTTGGCTTAATGAGTGCTGACCACAAAATCAACGAGTTAAGTCTTCTACAAAAATACAGCTTCTTCAGAGTCAGCCTTATATCTATATAGATATGGACACTCCCTCCACTCCCTCCACAGTTTATAAATTGAGCTTATTAAAATAAGTTGCGATTATTTTAATTGACAATTTCTTGTTTATTTTTAAGTAAATTATCCAAGTATCTTTTTGTAATCTATTAAAATGTAAATAAAATATTAGCATAAATTACTAAATTAATAAAAACGTAAATTTGTATATTATTACACCAGAAAAAAGGCAGGAAAATGATTCAATGAAATGTATCCAAATCGGATAAATAAACTGATTTAGTTTCATTTAATTTATGTTGACATTTTTTTATAATCCGTTCGGCAATTGTTTATAAAACTTCACTTAAATGTAATTCGAATATTGACATTTCAAGTAATATCAATTTGTCAATATTGTGTGAAATGTTAAAGCGCAAACACAGTAAATGGTAAACTTTTAATTCCAGTTTTGGGCATAAAAAATCAACAAATAAATTAAAGTCACGCTGCGACCTGGTCTGAGCCGGGCACAGCCAGACCGTGATCCCGGTCTGCAATTGCGGCAGCTGCACTGTCCAATGAATTAAAAGTAGAAACAAACATACATACATGCGTACTCCATACATATATACATATATGTATATATATATATATATGTATTTATTTATGGTTGCTGCGAAAGTTTTCAATTGTTGCTAGAGTTGGGCGCGTGATTTAAGTGACGCGGCGGAGGCCACTAAAAATAAACTCGAAAACATAAAAACTTAAAAAAAAGAAGGAATTAAATTATGGAATATTTTCAATTTTAACCGTAGTTCAGTCAAAGAGTCGCACAATCATTTAAACATAAACATAAATCTCAAACGCATTTGCCCAAATTGTTTGTTGGCCTTTTTATTTAAGTGCTCATCCAATAGAAATTCGATTCAATTTAGTTGCTTTTATTTCCAGCAAATTTAGTTTTGACATATACACTACATTTGAAGAAGTGCACGGTTTTTGGGATTCGAAATATATTGGGCTGGGTTTTTCCAGGCCGATGCCTGCCAAATTTTGATACGATGCCAGCGACCACATTTGGCATGCTCTTATTTTTTATGAATCCTCAGGAATTGGAGTATTTATCATCAGCCATTTATACAATGGGATTATTAATAAGAAACCACAAATGATGGTGTATATAATAAAGAAAGTAATTAAAAACATATTTGATATTTAATACTCATTAAAATATATATGGCATCATTTAAAAATTATTTATTTCAAGCAAAACTTACCAAATTTATTTTAACGCATTTCAACTGTCTGAAAGGTTTTTATGTATTTTTGCATAGTGATTTATATTAAAATTTAGTTTATTATTTTAGATACATTACTGGTTTTTTAAGCGATTATTTTAATTTATGGTCACTTATTTATCTAATAAAATAAAACAAATTATGCCCATAACAAAAATTGTAATATTTCACATAGTAGCACAAATAGACTTTAAAAGTAACCAGAATAAATAAAATTTCTATGCTGATTATTCAATGCCACAATTTATGCACCATTTTTATTTGCATCTATAAATTTACATATTTTAAAAGATAACACAAACATTACTCTTTGATAAATGTAAAAAATATATATATAATTATTTATATGTGTAAGATAAAATAAGTTTAACAATATTTTCTCGTCATACCACTGTATTTGCCAGAGGGGTTTGTGTTGTAGTTTCCCTGTTTGACCCGTAAAAATAAAAAAAATTGGTAAGTCAAAACAAAAAAAAAATATATATATATCCTTGCGGAACACATTTCATAAATCTTTTCCTCGATTGAGCACAACCGCGACAGTTGTCTTTTTTTTTTGGTTTTTTTTGGTTTTTTAATTGTTGTTATTTTTGGCGATGCTTTTTGGATGTGTTTCTCATTCGAATCTGGCTTTATGCTTTTTACTCTATTTTTGGTCTCACATTCGGTTGACGCTTCGGACATGTATTTTTTGGGAATGGTTTGGGTTGTGGTCTGGAAAGAGAGTTATTGCTTGGACGCTTCGACGTTATTGTAGGTGCCACGCGGCACCACAATTTTCTTCTGCCGGTATGGGCCAAAACGTGTCTGGGGATGGTTTGGTTTGCCAAACGAGATGAACGATCGAGGTGAGCCACTTCCATATGCCTGACGCTCACAATCACTGAAATTTGGCATCGCAATGCGACGCAGTCTGCTATTCAGCAGACAGACCAGGGGGCAGATTATACACAGAGCCAAACCAACCAGCAACACGACCAACACAATGCACCAGCCCAAATCCACATCTTCCACATTGAAACGTTGAATTACAGGTATTGAGGGGTTCTCATCATCATTTTCCATTTCTTTCATCAGATTTTTGCACTCATAGGCGGACAACAAGTGCGGCAGATGATTAAGAGGCACTGGGTTCCTGTTTAGCCAAAAGTCGTTCCACAATCCCAGATGCCTGTTGGCCAGGAGGCGATTGCAGTGTTCCATGACTTTGCTCATCCATTGTTTGCATTCGATATTTGGTTTGTTTTGTTTACAAATGGAAATCATTTTTGGCTTTTATCTGGTGTATCCAAATTTCCAACTAACTGTTTCGATGCCTACTTGTCTGCCTGCCCAGCTATGCCTCAGAATCGCTTGGTTTGCTCCGTCTGAGCCAATTCGCCCAGTGCATTTTGCCGCGTTTTGGGCTATTTGATGGATTTGCTGTGGCCAAGGGTCCATAACGCGTTGGCATCTTGGCAAGGCCATCTTCGTACCTGCGTGCCGCCTGCTGTATATCAATGGCTATCGATGTCTGATCGTCATCCATAGTGCTTCGCTCGGATTGATCGCTTGTTGATATTGCTGTTTCTTCTGTTTCCAAATTGCCACTTGATTCCATATTACTTGATTCATCTGAGTCTTCAGTTTCAAATTCGCTATCCTTTGCTTTGCCGTAAAACCCACTCAGTGGGAATCTTTTCCAAAAATGTTGCGGAACATAAAAATCGTCTGCACCAGTTGGCATCCTTCCTGAAGTTGCGCACTTATCGCTTAGCTGTTGCACAATATTCTCCACTGATGCATGGCCACCAGGCTGTCGATCATCGGAAACATTTACCGGTTCAAAATTGTACCGTTTTTTAAACACAAATGCCTTTGCCAGCAGGTACACTGCGAGAGCCATGCAGACTATAACGAAAAACAGAAGCAACAAAAGTATCATCGGATTCAAGCCCGAATTCTCTCTAAAGAGGGCAGACTGTAGCTCCCGTTTCAGGCGTTCACATTCATCAGTTGTCATCAGTTTGAGGCTGCTGATGTGACGCGGATCCTCTTCCTGATCCAGATTCCAATTGGTGCACTGACCGCACACCTCACGCTGCCATTGGGTGCAGTCGGCGCTCTCCGGATTGGTTTTACATATCGAGTTAAAACTCATTTTTTCCTATTTTGATTTGTGAAATATATATATAGAAAATTCTAAAATTCTGAAATATGTTTCAAATCGAAGTGGAGCACAATTTTTCGCACATTTTATAAAAAGCTTATTTTTTTGTAACAGCATCAAAATGCTGGCATATAATAAAGTTGAATTTCAATTTATGTGAGTTTTTAGGTAATAAATGTTGTTGTGCAGCAAAAGAAATTTAATGAAAAATGCCTTGCGCAAAGCTGAAAAATGTGGCAAGCACGCAAAAGCACATAAATTTTCTTTTTCCGCTTCAAGCGGCTGAAAAACTTTCCACACACACATATATATATATATATATATATTTATATATATGTATATGTCCAAAATGGTAATTCCAGGGGAATATGTACTTAAGCACAAAGGGGTCAACTTTATGTGCCCTGAACTCATTAGGGGCAAAAACCCAGAAAGTTGCATTTGCTGCAGGACAAGATTATTTAAAATAAATTAAATTGTGTAAAACAAAAATGAGTAAGTAAAAGTTAAGTATTTACAAATATTAGTTAAATAGTTAACGTCAGCAATAGTCGATCAATTTACGCACAAAATCATAATACTTATTTGCAGCAGGCAAAGCAATTTTCTGTTTGTTCTGCAAATGGTGGCAAATGGAAAACTACTTCAACGAAAAGTGCAACCAAAATTCACGGCAAGCTCTTGGGCCGGAGCCAGGAATTTGACTTGGCTTCACTCTGCTTGTCAAAAGAAAAAAGAGGAGATTACTGACATGGTAGAATGGAATTTGTGCACTGGCAGAGATCCTAATTTGGGGTAAAAAGAGGTTTGTGACGTCGACATTTTAGCAGTGATAATACCTGTAAGCCTAGCGATGACTTGCCACACATAAATATTGAAGTAATTGCCTCTTGCCCCGTTTGCACATCGGCAATTATAATTAGATGTGGCCGCTTTGAGCTCAATTAAAAAGTACGTGGCTCAGCAAACATGACCAAAAAAAAAAAAAAATAATAATTATGTTGGTAAAATGTGTCACATGGTCACATGGCAAAGATGCGGCGTTTGGTGCAATAACGCTTGAAATTGTTTCGGTTTCAATTTGCGTTGCATTTTTGGCTGGCTGTGGCGGATACATGTGACATTTTGCCTATTTTGAAATTTATGCACGCTCGAATCGAATCCGCATATTTACACAAAATTGTTGGTTCGCAAAAGTTTACATTTTCATGCCAAAAATGTTCCGCTCAACTTGGGCATCCGCCGCGCCGCGCCTGCGGTTGCACAAACCAGCCCAACCCCCCAATCGCCGGCCGCCTCAGAAAGAGAGCTCCAATATATCCGGCAGCAATGCGGCGGTAAATTGGTTTATTTAATTCGTATTGACTGTTTTCTCTTTCGATTGGCCTGGCTCTGTCTGTTAGTCTGTCTATTTGTCTGCGGCGGTCGCCGACTGTCGGCAGCATTTGGCAATTTGAAATTAACATGCAATTCAATTTGTTTAGAACTCCAATTAAAATATTTTTATTGCTAATTTTCGCTGGCTGCCAATATTGCAAATATTGCCCACAACCATTCAAAAATTAATGTTATTAAGTAGGAGCTGCTTTAGCGAATTATATTCTCCTATAAATTACATTTTTATTGTAAGTAAACAAAATACTGAATAGCATAAAGAAATTATTATAAATTTCATTGCGACATAACAAAAAGGTCGAGTATAAATGCACAAAATGTGCCAAAATAAATATAAGATTTGAAATAATCAGATTTAAGATTAAATTTAGAATTAAAAATAAAAACAATGGCTAAAATAACAGGAATTGTCAGTTATTATATTTATGCTTGCAACAAATCAAATCGAATAAAAGTTGAAGTTTATTTCGAATCAGTTGCTCGTTGAACACATAATGCAATTAAGCCGATTGCAAACATTTCCAAAATACTTTTGTGTTTTCGAATGGCTTTTAGATTTCGCATCGAAATGTTATTTGTACATCAATTTGGCAATTTGCTGTTCAAACATGCCACTCATTGGGAATCATTTAAGGCTAGTTGGCAGTCATGCACCTGTTGTCGATGGCTTTCTGGTTACACCAGAATGAATCCAACACCTAATATGCGATTCCAAACAAATCAGTCCAGCCAACAGGCAACAGGCACCAGGCACCAATGGAAACAAAGTGCACAAATCCCAATGGATTTATAGTTATTACACAAACTGGGAGAGGTATTTGTGTGGTCTGCAAATGCATTCTGAGTGAATGGCTGAAACCAAATTATATTGGCTAAAGAAGGAAAGCGAGAGAGAGTGAGAAAGAGTGAGAGCGAGAGAGATGGAGAATTGTTAGCGTGAAATGAATGGAGTGCCAGATATGAGTGCGAATCCTCAGACTCAAATCACTTTCGAAATTCCTCAAAAATAATATAAAATGAGTGAAATGGGTTGGCGGTTGCACACAATCCAACTGCTCCAATGGCTGTGAATGCCAATTTCAGTAAAATACATTTTTGACACAAGCATCTGTGAGTGTGTGTGTATGTGTGTGATTGTGTGTGTATGTGTGTGTGTGTGTGTGCATGCTGCTTGTAGTTTATGCATGGCTACATGCAACATTCTGACCAAATACCAAAAAGTTTATCCTCATAACGAAAAATGAACTATTTCCACATGTTAACAGCTTCAATTTGCAAAATTTCCCAAATTTAGCTGTGCCTCAAAATTCGGAACTAACTGGTTTTTATTCTTCCAAAATAAGTGCTCATTTTCTGCAGGTGTATTCTTGTTATTTTCAGAAAATTCCATGCCTATCCAGCTTTTAATTCTAATTAGATATAGACACAGTTGCACTACAGTCTTATGCTCTTGCAACTTGCACCATTTTGTGGAAATTAGATTTGTGTTAATGCCAACAAGTGAAAAAGCACATTAGGAAGAATTAAAGTTCTGGCTGTGGCACAAAGAACTTTAAATAATTTGTATGTTTTTTTGTGTGTGTAAAACTTTAAGTTAAGCGCATTTTATTATTAGATGTATTTTTAGTGTTTAATTTGAAATGGAATAAATGACTTTAGTAATGGAGTTAATTTAGCAGAAATTATAGTCTGGCAGTTGTATGACCATTTTTTACTTTTTTTATTTGTGGTACTCCCTCAGTTGGCTAACACACCTTAAAGCAGACTACGATTATTGCGTACAGACAGCTTGGCAAATTTACGTATTCTTCTTCCGGGACTATTCACGCCCAGCCACGGCCAGCGTTTGCACAGCGGATTTGCGCATAAATCCATTTTGAAGCAAGGGATTTTCATGCCTCAAGTTGCGCTTGATGTGGCAACTAGCGCCATGGCGATCAGAGCGCTTCCAAGCTGCATGGTTTTTATGTGCAGACCCGGCAGATGGGGGCTTATCGGAGTTGTCTGGATTTGTGTTTGGGAGCACAATGTGCAGAGCACAATGTGCTGATTAGAATGTTGTCCAGCCATGTCCAACTCTGTAGCCGTCCGTCCGTCCGTCCGTCTGCATTGCGAGATTAAAAGTGTCTTCCATTCAAGCTTAATTTATGGTGACACATTGAGAACGGAATGCGGAACTCAAAAGAAGCACATCTGCTCTGTGGCGCATTAAATTGCGAATGTTGAGTGTGGAAAATCATTTTATTTAATTGAAACTTTCACTTGCCACAAGGCACCGCAAGGCTATTGACTCGATTTCATTTTTTTTTTTTTCATTTTCTATGTCCAGTGAATTTTTATGGATATTTTTGAGATGGTGTCTTGGGGTGTCAATACAGCTGTGCAAATGTCCATGTCGCGACTTTTCCTCTCGTTTTCTCTGTTTCTCTCTATCTCTCTATGTCTCTCTGTCTCTTTTTCTCAGTTTAACAAAATTCAAAAGAGAGAAATTTAATGAAATTTCAAATTGCCATTCGCTTTCTATATCAAACTGTCAAGTTTCTGTCTGCGCGCCCGTCTCAGTATATCTGCGTGTGTGTGTGTGGATGTGTGTGTGTGGATGTGTGTGTGTGCATGTATGTATGAGTGTGTGTGCTCGCATGTCCTGGCCTGTCTGCTCAATGTCCTTTGTACTCTAGTGACATCTGCTCATTTCACGCTTGGTAATTTCAATGAATTTTCGCTAGCGCTTCTTGAGCCACATTTCCATCTCATTTGTCTGTTGCTTCATTAATTAAATTTTTCGCTTTTATTCAGATCATATAAATAAATGAATAGTTTATTTTTTGATACCAACCACAAACCAAACTCACCTCTTCCCCCAATAATCCCAAGCCAGCCTATATATATATGAATTGAGTATGCATAGATTCCATAATCAAAGGAATTTGAAGAATATTCAACTATCATTTTATAGAGCTTTATTTTTAGTAGTTTCACACCTGTTTAATTGGAAATTGGCAATAAAAAAAAACATAAAACATAAAAAAAACATGGTATTTTAAAGTCAACTTGTACTATAGTATTATGTATTTTTTCATTCAATTTTACTAACTTTTTTTTCATTTCATTTTTGCTTGCTATTCAGAATTCACACGCAGACTTTGCAGCACTTAATTTGATTTTTGCGGATTATGAATTGACAGTTTTCGGGTAAAGAGCAATGAGTACAGGAATAGGTAAAAAGTATCAAAGTTGCCAACATTTCAGTCACCTTTCATCGAGTATTCGCTTTGCATTTTGTGCTTTCTTCACGCTTATATTAATTTCACACTTCTGCACAAAAACGAAGTCCTCGCAGCGCAATTTCACATTTCGTCTATTCAGCTTCCTTTAAAAGTTCAGGAATATTTTTCACAAAATTCTCATTCCCTTTATACAATTTATGCAGCTTTTGCTTACTGGCCAATTCGTGCTCTACGGTGCATTTTAGATGGCTCTAGGAGATCTCAAACATCTGCTCAAAGATGAACAGCAATTTGTTATCCTCTGGTGGCATTTCATAGTCGGGGCACAGCTGAAAATAGTTAATTATTTTTAACATGTCGTCATCGGATTGGATGTCGCTGCTCTTTTATGATGATATCACTATTCCGTATAAAGTCGTCAACCAGTTTTAACGCTGACTCAGTTTCGGGTTCCAGTTCATGCCTCGACCAAATTCGCAGAGACTTTAAGAGATTGAAAGTTCCAATGCGGAATTAATAGGTTTTGTTTTAATCTAATCGAAATAAAAGACACAATTCTATATTTAGATATATTATTTTTTATTCGATATGTACACCGATGACTTGATTTCCGGCTTATTAATAAAAATATGCGTTGTTTTTTCTCTTCGTTCTCAGAGTCCATAATTTTGGTAACAAAGATTATTTATTTAGAGCAAAGTGATCATCAAACAATATTTTCAGTATTTCAGAACTTGAAGACCACAACTTATTTGTGGAGTTTTATCTCTACCCAAAGGCAGCCGAAATTATAAAAATCTTATTTTCAACAATTATTTCTTACCTACCTTTAACAAACGTTTCAAAAAAATTCTAGCAATATAATATTCCATTTATCCCTTTTATTTATTGAACTACTAACAAAATGTTAATTTCCATTTAAAGTGAATTTAAATATTTCTGCCAAATTTGCTTAGCTTCAGAAATTTTTAATTTTTCAAAAATAATTCTCTATTTCTTCTTCTTTGCACTTTTGTTTTCTTTTCTGGCCTTCTTAGCCATGTGCTTGCGCCAAGCCTGCCAGTATTGCTGGATCCTCACCGCGGCTCGATGCATCTTGTATTTTAGGATTGCAGCCTGTCGTTGATGTTCTTCCTCCTTCTCGCGCTTTTCCACAATCTCATTGTAGATGGCCGCCTCCTTGCGATAGATGACCCTGAAATCTTCCAGTGCTTTCTTTGCCTCATTAAGATGATCGGTCAGCTCCAGATTTTCAACCATTTTCTTCCCAATTACAGTATCATATTTTTTAATAATGCCCTGCAACTGTATTTGCAACTTGTTTCTGTTGCATAGCAATTGAGATATAGACTTTTATATGGATGCTACTTAGACTTACTTCTCGTCCCGCGCTTCCTTTTCTATTTTTTTGTTTTTTATCGTTAACTTTTCGTTGACGGATCTTACTTTTTCCAATTCTTCGGCAAGTTCAACTTGCTTTTCTTTACTATTTTTTTCATTGGCGAGTAACAGGCGACTGTTTCGTTCTCTATAATAAATACATAAATAATATTAATTATTTATTTATATCAAAGGATGACTTACGTTTCACGTTGAATGATCTCATCATGGCGACTTATCTGTAGCCTCATGTCCTCCTCGATTTTAGACAACTTTTCAGCCCTTTTGGCCGCTTCCAAATTTTGTATAACTTTGTATGCATCCTTCCTGCTCTCCACAATTTGCAAATCCTCCATTAGTTTCTCCCTATCCTTACACGCAATTTGCAGCTGGCGTTCCCGCTTAATCTGTGTCATCCCATCGCGCTCCAAATGAACCCTGGCCATGTCAATCAGCTTGGCAAAAGTGGTGAGAAATTTGCGTTCCTCTCGGGGCATGTAATGCATATATCTTGGAAATAACTGGTACATCGAACTGTTGCGCTGAAAGTAATCAATAATTCGGATCATGCCATGATCTTCCAATGGTGGTCGCTGTTCCCTTAATATGATGTCACGTCTGCGGAAGAAGTCGTCCAACAGCGGAATGGCTGCCACATATTTGGTACCCGTTACCACTTTAACAAAAGTGACCCGATTTTCAATTAGTCTCGGCAACATTAAGGAGATTTTCACTCGTTCTTGGGCATCCATCATGGCTCTGATCACATTTTCAATTAGTGTTAAGCGAAGCGAGCAGAAATCTTCAAACGATAATAAATATATTTTATCGCGAATTAAATTGAAAATTCCACACTTAACCCACCCAACTGAGCCATGTGAATAGCATCCCGGGTGACCGATTTATCTTCATTTTCTGGCAGTGACATTTTTACTTAAACAAATTTTTAATACAATTTGTGTGTGCTTAATTTATCGAAATGAGAGTGTACTTATTTTAATACAATAGGCTGCTTTGTTAAAAAAAAATAAATAAAAAAAAAATAAATATTTCAAATATTACTTCTCAATATTTATGCGAGCAAAATTGATCATTTAATCCTGATCGACATTTATAATTTTTTTAGACTGGGCATTTCTTATAGATCGCAGATTGATATTATTTTATTTTTGATTACATCAAACTTTTGTAATATTGCAATAAGAAAATTATAAAATTGTTTCCAAAATACATATTTATCATAATGATTTGGATTTTCTCGCTTTCAATAGTTTATTTTACGTTGTGATAAAACAGCTCTAAATAAATATATATAAATATATAGTAAATAAATAAATAAACTTTGATTAAATTGTCGGAATGTGTTATTTAAAGTTCACTTTTTTTATTATTACCGATTAAAGTTACTTAACCACGTTTATCCTATGCACTTCATGCTGTGATACATATATATATATATATATACATATATATATGCATATGGAGTCGTACTCCTTTAGGAATGCTGGCGTTGACAGATTAGTTTCGTCTGAGCTGACATTCATTTGTAGAGTTTATGGAATAAGTTCATAAGCTGTGGTCTGGCATTCCCTGCAGACTAATAACTTTATGCTAGTCCATCAGTGAATGTTTTCCATTATAGTCCAGAGCATAATAGAGTCATATTCGCTCGCCATATGACGCGTCCAGACAATTGGCTAGCTGGCCGGGTAGATGGGTGGCTGGGTGGTTGTGTGGATGGTTGGTTGGGTGGTTGGGTTGGGCTGGCTAACTCACTGTTGACCATATGGCGCTGCAGCTGCAATCAGATGTGGGTTGGGTGAATCACATAAATTACGTTATGATGGGATCGCATGAATCTGGCAGCGGGTGTACAAAAACTTTCGGATGGCACATGTGGTCACGAAGTGAAAAAGTTGAGAGATTCCGCTACTGCCGCACTGTGCATTACAAGGAAGCTCCAAAAGTCATTCCGAAGTTATTATATACCCTTTCCCCAACCCCTAGCCATCATTGTGTCGCTGGCCTTTGCCTTTTGTCTTTTGCCAGTTTGCCATTTGCCAGTTGCCATTTGCCATTTGCTTGTCGCTCCATAAAAAACGGGGCGAACAAAAAAAACAAAAGTTTTTAGTTTTTTTTTGCGACTGGCAACTTTTTCACAACTTAATTCAACAAAGTTATTTTTTTCTGACCCCAAATGTTACTGGACTATTTTGACAATTTTGTATATTTCTTTAAAATTGAATACCATTTACTGCATGGGTTGCAGGGTAGTTTTCTGTATTTCAAATTAAATCAGGCAACTTCGCTCACATTTAATCGATAAGAAGATAATCTCTATTTATCTTTTTTACAATATGTTTAGTATTTCTCTGTCAACTTGTGCATTTTCTCAATCAAAGCGTATTCCACAGTCGAGTTCCTTGACTTTTGAGCACTCTTATTTGTTTTCCGCAAGTTCTGGCGTTCTGTGAAATTGTCCAAAATACAATTGCATATAAATCAAAAAGTTTACAGTTATTTTTACAAAATATAATGCAAACTTGTAGCAGAAGGCTGAAATTTTAAATAAGAAATTGCAAGGTACAACTTAAATCTTTAAGACCAAGTTTAAGCTGCGTACTTAAAGTTAAGTAAGAAAAATTCAGCAAGGCCCAGAACTAAATGAAAACATTTTGTCTGCAAGGAATATGTTTACTGCACTACCCAAATTTGGAATATTTGCATTACTGACCCACTTTTTCTGTCTCGGTATTAAATATGTCACAATATAACACATTATTGTTTTTTATTTTTATTTTTTATTCTACAATGTCATGTCAGTAGATCGGCAAGTATCTTAAGCCTATTCCTATCCATGGATATTACTTGCTTAAATCGTTTATGATTAGAGACACTCAAAAGACTTTTGGCCTGTCGGAGTCCTGGTGTCTCTTCTCAGCTCCTCAGTCTACTTTGCTGAGTTGCAACAGTATTGTATGCCCCCCTATGCCACAAACATAGTTCACAGTTTATACAATTTTATATATTAAAAAAATATCACTATAAAAACAATTATTTGGTTGACTGATGAATATTTAAAAAAAACTTTAGTTCTAACGATTTTTCGAATCAATAGCTCCTGGAATTCAAGCACATTTTTTCAATCCAAAATAGTGTTTTATAAAATTTGATGTTATGGCAATCGAAGAAAATCCACGTTACAAGGCAAAAGTCGACGGAGAAAATGCAAAGAAAGAAAAGAATGAAAGAGTCGCTGCAAGAGCTGAAGAATTTGGCAACTTAAAACCGCAAAATGATGGCCCACAAAGGCCACCTAAACGCAAAGAAGGCAAAAAATATCTGAAAACAAGTAATTAAATTAAATTCATGCGAATATCTAGTAAAATATTTAATTACTCTTATTTTAGCTGAAGACCAACAAGATTCCTCATTTGAGAAAATAGCCACGATTTTGTCATATTTGATCATTGTGGTCACCTTTCCCCTCAGTTTATTTTTCTGTTTTACCGTTATAAAGGAATATAAACGAGCTGTATTTTTTCGCCTAGGCCGAGTGAGGTAATATTCGATGAACAGATTGGTTATATTATTATATATATAATATCCTCCTCAAATCAGGAAGGGCGCACGTGGTCCGGGTCTGGTGTGGTTTTTGCCTTGCATCGATAACTACCTTCTGGTGGATCTTCGGACCAGAGTCGAGGTGATTCCTACTCAGGAGATGCTCACCAGGGACTCTGTGACGATAAGTGTCGATGCAGTACTTTTCTATTTTATTGAGGGTTCACTGCACGCCACTCTCCAGATCTCAAATGTGCACGAATCCTCAATTTTCATAGCACAGACTACGCTCCGAAATATTATCGGCTCCAAGACACTCCACGAACTGTTAACCTCCCGAGAATCTCTGTCCGAGGCGATTGGAATCGCTGTGGACCATGCTACTGAGAAATGGGGTGTGCGAATCGAGCGAGTTGCGCTGTGAGTTTTATGTTTTTGCACCATTTCTATTGACTCATAAAATTCTCCTTCAGTAAAGATATTAATCTGCCCGAAAGTCTGCAACGATCGCTGGCCAGCGAGGCAGAATCACTGCGAGAGGCACGTGCCAAGATCATATCTGCAGAGGGTGAGGTGTTGGCCTCGCAATCCCTGAAGGAAGCATCTGATGTGATGGCTGAAAACAAGATAACCCTGCAGGTGAAATGATTCTTTAAATCACTATCATCCAATATGACAAATATTTCAATTTCAATTTGCAGTTGCGGCACTTGCAGATCTTAACCTCAATAGCTCATGAGCGAAATCTTACAATATTGTATCCATTCCCAATGGATATGATGGCTCCGTTTCAAGGCGGTGCTACAAAAAACGACAAGCAGGAAAATGATGCGAAGCCAAATTCTTTCGAATCACTTATTTCGTCGGTTGTTCAGCCATTTGTTTGGAATATATCCGATTCATTGTCCAACGAAGTGGCGACAAATCCAACTGCAGAGCCACATAATCTTGGAGAAGAACAACCAAACTCAACTGCAAAAAAGGACCATATTTCTGATTCTGAGAGTATGCTTTTAATTTACACCAATTACAGTTGCCACGTTCGATAACAATAATTGACTTTATCCTATTTTCAGAAAGAGCAGATAAGGAAACCCAAATCTAAAATCCACATGAATTGTGAAAATCTGATTTAAATTTAAATTGGGAATTTAACCGAGAGAACGAATCCATATCCTGTGATTCTACGAATTGTTTGTAATTTGCCAGTGTTATTTTAAATAATCGATATATTATTAAGTTGCTTAAATAAAATAAATATAAGTTATAACAATAATTCACTGAATAACAACTTGTTTAAAAGAAATAAATGTAATTAATATAAATAATAATAATTAACTCAATAACAACTCGTTGCAGAAGGCAAAGGTCATTCGCTCAATACTAACTTAATTAGATGTCCTCACAAGGGTCATACCTTAATTGCTTTGTCCTCAAAGGACATGGGATTAAGCTGTACGAGAGAGTACAGAGATTTCTGGGCGAACAGAATTGAGGTTTAAGTGTCACGTATCCTGGGCGCTGGCACATGTGCGTCAACATTATTAACTGTGGCACTCGGCAAATGTAGTATTTAATTTTCATAATCCGCAAGTGGAAGTCGCAACAAATTGCTACCACAAACGAACGAGTTGCCTCTGTTAATGTGCTTTAAATGTGTGTGCGTGCTTATGCATGGCAAATTGACAAAGAATGTTTAAACATTCCTTAACGTTCCAAGAAAATTACCCAAGCATTGGTCCACCCAACAAATATTTCAAATAACTTTTGAAAGTCCTTGATTTTGGTGCAATATTTTCACAAGTAAATGCGAATATATTGCCTAAGTCGGAATTTATTTCTTATAATTTACAGCCTTCACTGCGCAGAAGAATAATTGATTTAATATAAAATTAAATTTATAAATATAAATAAAAGTATATGTGTGATAATAATTATTAAAATCTTAACCAAAAAGTTTCAGCAACATAAACAAAAATATAAAAATATGAAAATAAAATATATATCTGTGTAAGGGATAGAAAACATATGTTATCTAAGAAATTGTATATAAATTTTCAAGCTTGCCTAATCGGAAGATATAAATTGCTGAAAAAGAAATGAACATTAATTTATTAAAATAATAACTGTTTGGGTGTTTTAGTGGGGTTTGCCGAGTTTCACAACTGGTTATTTTGTATTCACACTCATTTGGGCTTGTGTGCATGTGTGTGTGTGTTAGACTTGTGCGTGCTTTTTCCTTCGAGCGTGTTCGAGGACAGGTAAAGCTCGCCACACGCACAAACTTACAAAAACACATGTACACAACGCACACACACAAACACACACACACATATATATATATATATGTATTCATTTTGAAACACGTACATGTTGCTGCAGCTGCTTTGAGCTTGTAATAAAACACATTCACATTTACATTTGCATGCCCCCCCTCCGAATCCCAATCCCCGACCACGTGTGCACGGCACAATTTGCATTCGCGACTGATGGTGCCAGTTCCAGTCAGCGATGCATTTTCAAATTTGATTTATGCAAATGGTAAATGCAGCAAGTGGCAACTAGCAACTGGCAACTGGCAACTGTCGTGCACTGTTCCCCTCTCTAAGCCAAACATTTGCACATTCGATGCCGACAACTACGCCCCTGAAGTGGCCAACTAATAGCAAATAAGCCATGCCTTACGTGTTATTCTGGCTGTGCACCAATGGGAAATTTCGTAATTCACATTATCACCCAGAGAACAAGTAGTAGAACCCGGAGGAGCAAGAAGTATATTCTGTCACTTGATGTTTGGTCATTTCATTTTAATTTTCCCATCGAATATATTGATTGGAAAACGTTGGTCACCAACTGGACACATGGCCATAGTGGACATGTTCTGCCATCTGTTATCCTAGACGCACAGCTGTCAGTCCGTTCGGTTCATTTTGTTTTTAAGGTCATTCATTTTTGGATGTTGTGCATTTTTTTTTTTGTACATTTTGCATTTGACCTCAGCCCACTTTTATTTTTGGAGATTTTATTGGCAAGTCAAACTGGCATTTTTCATCTTTGTGTTAACCTTACAGCATTCGATTTCATGTTTGTCATTGTCAATCTCATTTATCGACATTCGCTTTATTGGCCCAACAATTTGTATTGAAACTACAGACTCCCTTCCGCCCTGCACCCATTATTGCCTCTTTTGATTGTTGATTCATCCAAGGTTGCCTCGTCGTTCCGTCTCTTGGCAATGAAAACTAGTTTTACAAAACGGATTTTTACATTTTACATTTTTTTTCTTCCTTTATTTGGGCAATTACTTTAAAAGTAATGTTTGTTCAATGTGTGCTCTGGAAAATGTATACGAAAAGCGCATCTGGTTTATATTTATTTCTTTTGACATTTGCTTATCGATTTTTAAGAGCTTTAAATGAACAAATTGTGGATAGTATTTTAAATATCTTTGGGCCATTAATAGTAGTGCATTTTGATGAGTTAGTTATTCGAATTTTTGCACATTCAAAAATTAAAATAGCATTCGTGATTAAAACGCTATAATAATATTTTGCTAGATAACAAAATAAATATATAATTGAGACAATTGCATACCTGTGAGATTACAGTCGTCATTCCATGACCAATGAGCTTCATAATATCGAAATTCTCACTCATTTCAACTATTGGCGAAGATAAGAATAAAGTTTGAATTTGAAACTAAAACATAAAGCGTGTATTTCTTCATTTGCTAACGAAAACCCCAGCTTTAACTTTTGATACACAATTAATATTTAAAAAAAAAAACTCCAAAATGTGAAAAAAATTTGGACAATTAGGAAAAATAATTTTGCCAAAATATCGAATGTATATTAACACAACTTTTGTCTACATCCTTAAAGCTAGTTTTAAAATTGGAACATTTGTGTAGCTACGTCACAGTGTCGAAATTGGAGTGCTACATTCACTGGTCGGATTGGATATCGACAATATTCCGCAATTCCATTTAATACGTAAAGCTGGCTTAAACGAACTTTATTATTGCTTAATCTTTGGCCATTGCTTAGATCGCAAATTACATTTTATTACACATAGTTGCTTAAATTTAGGCATAAATTTAGATATATGTATATATCGATAACAAAATTTTAAAAGTTATTTGTTCATAAGTAAAGTACATAAGTATATATTACATATTAAAAGTTGCTGTTATGGCTAATTGGCGTAGAATAAATATATATGTGTGTATATCATTTTGCACTTTCATTTGTTATAAATTTTTCTAATCGATAACGAATTGATTAAAAGATTCTAATATGCAGAGTAATTGACTTCTAATTGAATTTGTGCTTAAAACTGAACACTTGATTCCATTCTTAAATTTCATTTTGTTCTAGATTGTGGCACTTGTTTGCATAAGAAACGAAAATTGCATAAACAATATTAGAACATTAAATTAGTATAGATCCGTTTCAAAGTAGTCATATATATATTTTTATAGTGGATTACTTGTGGAAGACAAGTAGCAGTTGTGCGTTTTATGTTTTGTTCGTAAACAAAATAAAAAAAAGGAGATATCGATATAGAAACCGATATGGAAAGAATATATGATTGATATAAATAAACTATTAACTTAGATAAAAATGATGACATGTTCAACATAATATCATTTCAACATAATTAAACATTAAACACAGATTTTTGTTTATAATGTTTGTTAAAAGCATTTAACTTAAATCTACTGCGATCGTTTGTTAAGACACTGATGCCGTTTGCTATTTGGTAGTCGGTCATGTGAGGCAAATGTTGTTGCTTTTTGTGTATTGTTTAACTTGTTGCTCGTTTCTCGATTTCTCGTTTCTCGCGCGATTAGTGCTGTATGAATTTTTATATATATGTAGTAATAGGAATATTTGGCACTTGATACTTCCTCGTTGACGTTTTTGTTTTTTTTTTTTTTTTATGGCGCAACAGTTACAATTGCTTTTCGTTTCTTTCATGGAATGTGTTTGCAGGGGCGCGATGGCTTTGGCGGCGGCGTTGGAGGACGCGGCTTGTTTGGATCAATGCTAAAATTGGTCGCCTCCACATACTCGTACGATGTATTTGTAATACTGGTCTTTGTCATGGTTGTAGTGCTGCTACTGATGCTGCTCATGTTGCTTATTATGCTATAACCATTCGGATTCCAGTCCAGACTATGCGCCAGACTGCTAAAATCTGTGGAGTCACGCGTCTTGGCCGGCAAAGGCGGTGGTCGTAAGTCCTCCTCCGAATTGGAATCGGTCGTCTCTACACATAAGAAGTTATTGTAAAATTGTTATTAATTCAGAGAGTAGTTGTTGCCACGTGCTGCTTACCAACTGAGTTGCGATTGCTGCCTTCGGACAAGGAGCGTGTGTCCGCAAAGTTCTTAATGCTTGCCGTTGGCGTCGCAATGCTAGCTGGCCGCGAGAGGCGCCTCTCTTTTTCCTTCTCGGAACGAAGTGGCCGCTTGGGCGTTAACTAATCAAAATACAAATAAATATTAGTTGTTATTAACAATAACATATGGAATATGTTTGACCAACCTCTTCGGTGAGCACTCGTGGATCAGGCGTTTTTGGTCCGCCCAATGAGCTACTGGAGACACTGGCCAACGAGTTAATAGATGTGTTTATCTCCTTTTCAGGCGTCGAATTAATTGTGGATAGTGGCTGCGTATACCACTGGCAGTTGCCCACAGGCAGGTTCAATGTCTCGCGATCCTTTATGCACAAATTGGTATAATATAATAAATAAAATAATGGAATAATAACAGATCATTTTGATTACCTTTTTCATGGAGCGACGCTTGGAGGGTGTTTTGTCCTTGAACTTAGAGACTTTGGAGCTGGGCGTGTTTCCCAAACTGGGTCTAAGCAATGAACAAACACAGTAAGCAAAAAAGTAAAGTAAAGTAAACAAATAAAAAAAAATTAAATTGTGCAACAAAAATAAAACACTTAATTGAAAAACAAGCAACTTAAAATTTCAAACTTAAAATGACGAGCAGCAAAAGGAATGTGTTAAAAGGATAATTTGATTTATTAGTCTTTGGGTTAATTAAGTGGGGAATCACAGCTCACCTGGTGTTGAAACTGAGGCTGGCCAGCGTTGACTTGATGGAATTTGTGGGCGGACGCAACAGAAAAGTGGACTTCGACAAACCGCTGCTGCAATTATCGGTAATATTAGCTAAGCATTGATTTAGAATACGATTAAAGTACGAGTAGGGGGAATTATCGGGTAATTTAGCTTAGCATTGATTTAGAATACGGGTAAAGTACGAGTAGAAGGAACATACTCAGAGGAGCCCATGCTGGTCTCCGACAATCGATTGTTGCCGTTGTCAAAGAGCGGTGGCAAATAGGAATTGGTGCGTCGCATCTCCACCGAATCCCGATCGAAATTTAAGTCACACGTCTTACGGCCGTAGCGCGTTTCCACGTGATGCTTCATGTCCGCAAAGCAGCCCTCCAAATGATCCTGCAGCGCCTTGAGACTGTCTGGGGCTTTCTGGCGATGCAGTAGAATGGCTAAAAGCGAGACATTATTTATAGTAACCGTTACTTTAAGTAACAACAATCTTAGTGAATTCTTACCAATTGTAAGCAGCGGTATTTGTAAGGCAATCAATTCCTTAAGTTCTTCGACCAGCTTCTTATCATCTGGATGCTTTTCGAGATACTCGTCCGTTAGAAAGGCCTCCTCATACTTGGCAAAGCCGCCCATCACGGCCGGATCGACGATGCCATTGAGTTTCATGCTGAGCTGATTAATGTGCAACGATTCGTCGCTCTGATATAATATGACCAGCTGCCTGATGTCCCTATTTGTGTCCTTCATAATCTCAACGGCGCGCTCCAGTGGTGAAATCTTGAACGTGTGCGTATCGATAACGGGAAACCAGCGCAATATGCCAGGCAAGCGGAATTTAGTGGAGAGTTCGGTGCGCTCCAGCCAAAGATTGAGCACATCGTCCATGCCGCCGCCGCCAGTACTGTCCCGGAATGGTCGCGAGAAACGAAACTTTTGCACATTATTTGATGTAAAATATTTGACAATCTCATTGGAGATGATCTTCTCGTTGAACTTGGCGAATTCCGCGTCCATAATGGGCTCCACCTTATTGACCTGTATGTATTGGCCATCGCTGTTGGTAATATCCTCGCCGGGGGCCTCAAGCGTTTGCATCAGCTCCGCCTGCGGATGTTGCACCAGTAAGCGTGAACAGAAGTCGCTGTGGCGCTCGTAATCCCCTCCCCGGAATATGTACACCTTGTTCTGCAGCAGTCGCGTGAAACCCAATCCATAGAAGCAGACGCGAAAGTACTCGGATGTGTGACGCAGCTCCTTGAGTATCTTCTCAAAGAACAACGCCATGCGCTTCAGCAGTTGGGACAGCTTAATGTAGTCAAAGATCTCCTCCTCGTACTGCTGAGCGAGCACCTTGCACATATCGATGGCGCACTCCCATTGCTTGCCCTTGTCGAAGTAATCCATGATCTCGTAGTAGAGCGCCTCCTTCAACTCGCGATGGGTGCGATAGCTGCCGAAGAGGTGACTTCGCAACTGTGGCGACAATTCCTTATTGTTCCAATGCAGCAGCTCCGTGTGCAGCTTCAGGGTAAACGCCGCCTCCGTATAATTATCGAACTCCATGTGCAGATCGCGCAGCTTGTAAACGTAACGAATGTACATCTCCTTGAGATCCACCTCAGAGTAGAACAGTAGCAGCGAGAAGGTGCATGCCATGCGATTCTCCTTGCTCTCGTCCTGGATGATGTAGCGGTATTCTAGGAGCTTGTCCATCAGCTTGGTCACCATGTTCACAAAACTGCTGCCGTCCATATTAAGCGTACAGTGGTCTGCACAGTGCTTCAGCATGATCTCCTTGAACAGTTCCTTGTACTCCGTGTCGCCCTTGCCTGCCCACGTGAATATTATAAATTAATTCAAAACGAAATTAAGCTCTTGAATAGCAGGCACTCACCGGCAGCAATTAGAATGTCCAGTTTTTCGATCATGGCCGTTTTGAACTCGGAGAAGTTTCCCTTGTGATGGGCATTGTTGTGCTTGGTGTCGCCGTAGCTCTCCTGTTCGAGACGAGAGCTGTAATACTCGCACTGCATCATATCGAAGAAGATGGGTATCGTTTCGCGTCGCAACTCAGTTTCGGGTATCATGCTCATCTCTAGTATGGGCTCCACCAGTTGCGGTACAAACTTGGGCTTGTGCTTGCCCAGCTGGAACCACATCTTGCGTATCTCTTTGGCCGTATCCTTTCGTATATCTCGGTAACGAGCAAACACAATCTGCCGCTTGTTATCATTAAAGTCGTTCAATTGCAGTGGCGATTGTACCAGAAATGCAATCGAACACTGAAAGAAATTAGACCAGATCTGCTTATCGAACACTGGACAAAGGAAATAGTCCGTGACGACCATGCTCAGCTGTTGCAGGGCACCGAGAATAACTGTATTCTGGTGCATAATCATGTCCATCCAGTCGCGAGGAAAAACTGGCTTTTGATGCGGCGAAACGAGATCCTCGAACACAAGCAGAATCTCAATGACAAAATCCTTAAGTTCGCCCTGCTGATGCAGATCGTGGACAAAGTATTTGTAATGCTGGGCATCCATGCGCTGCAAGATGCCCAGCATAATGGCAAAGAACTGGCCGACGAATTCCTTATCCCGATCCAAGGAATGCGCCGCCTTCATCGCCGGTCGCAACAGCTTGATCATAATGTCGCGCACATCATTGTGGGTGGGTCCAACATCAGTGCGATAGAGCAGCTTCAGAATTTTGTTGATAATGTTGATGCATTCGGCGATCTAGCGACAAAGATTGACGGATTAGTTTAAATTTCCAATCAGAAATGTATTCGATTATCCCTGAAATATGTCATTTAAATATAAGAAATCGTCCTCTCTGCTGGCCGCCTAGCTAAGCTTAGCTAAAATATTATTTAAATTAGTGCATATAGAAACATAAATGAAAACACAAAAAACGTTGTAAAATATATATAAAAAAAAAATTGGCTGCAAAAATAACATGGAGAAAATAAATCGTGTGGCGTACACAAAAAAAAACGGAGCAAGCAATGCACATTGCATCAATTTTGTAAGCTTTTACCTGTGTTTGTGTGTGTGTAAAAGCTCTGCGCAATACTCGCACACTAGCATAAAAACATATTATACGTAAAAAGCCATTGAGCGTAAAGTGCACAAATCACCGGCAGTGCAAAATGGCAGAAAGCTAAACATAACTTAAACAATATAAAATTATAAAAAAAAACATATATATATATATATTGGATATTATAAATATAAATACTAAATAGGTGGTAGAGCCCAGTAGGCAGCTGATGCTCTGATTTTGGACGCGCGTTACATAAGCCTGATCTGAATCTGAGATTGTTGTGCAATTTTCGTTGTATGTATTTCTGGTTATTATCAGAGTTTTTATATTTTTGTTGTTTTTTTTGTTACCTTTTTGTTGGCAGTCGTTTCTTCTTTGGACATTGGGGATTTATTTAGTCCGAGCACTTTAACGGCTTTGGAAAGATTCTTTTCTTGCAGCCAGATATCTGTTATTGAGGAGCCCTATTTGTATAACACAATTATGCCAGTGTACAATGTAAAAACATACCAACAAAAACATCGTACCCAACATTGAGTGGGTCAAGATTTGGTTTGATGCACGTTTAATGGTACATAGGTGGTAGGCAGATGGGTGGTTGGGTACAAAAGAGAAACATTGGGAAACATTTAGTTTTGATCATGATTTAAAGGCATTTAAGGAATAAACAAATAATATGTATACTAATACGATTAAGGTGCTAATAATTAAGCCAAAATAGGTATTATACACGTATTAAGAGTGACAAGAAGACAGACAGTGTGAGAGGCAGAAAGATATATGTATATATGTATTTAGAATATATATATATATATATATGCAGAAGTAGAAGTTCCAGATGTGCATACATACATACATTCGCTTTATATACTGTGCATTTTTGTTTTGTGTGTGTGTGGGTGTGTTCGACAATTTTATATACTTATGTATGTATGCATATTGTATGTTAAACTAATACCATTTGTTCAGATACGAGGGGTGTTGGGTTGGTGCTTATTTATGAGTATGTGGTGGGAGTATCAATGATGAATTGCCATAAGTATTTGCAGTTGAAACATGTATTACAGTTATGACGCCAGATGAAAAAGACGATTCTTAACGAGCGATCAACTAACAACAAACCCAAAAAAAAATCTACGATCTGCACTTATGTGCCGTTAAACACGAGAAATGCTTACACAAAGAAAAAGGAAAAACACAAAAGAAAACAAAACTAACTAAACGACGATGATGATGAAGGTTGGTGGAGAGATCTTCTCGCTAAACACACTGATCGAGCGCTAGCTAAACAAGATTACACATTTATATGTGCTTGCATATGTGTTTGTGTGTGGTACATATGCATTAAATAATACTTACATACTTACAGATAAGATAAGACATATACATATAGTTTACACATGGACTAATTGCGGTTTTGTGCGGCTACTTTGCAAAGTCTTAAGACTATAAGGATTGCCCCTTTTTGTACAGGCACAGGACAAACACATAACAAAAAACAACAAACTCAATTAGATGCAATTTTCAAAAACAATAACAATATAAACAATAACTGTTATCTTCGGATTACCGAAGACGAAGTACCCTTGCAGATAATTGCTAACCATATTAATACATAAACAGATTTACATACAAAAAAAGATTTTGACATCAATAACATAATTTAAAATTTTAAACTTATATGCCAAACAGACTTGCAATAAAAAGCTAAACGATCAGCACTGGCATTGAGGGGAATATCCTCTTTTTGGTGCAATCCACCGTAGAAATACACCAAGGGGACAATCGGACTGAATAAAGTTAGTAAGTAATTGAAAATTACATTTTAAAGCTAAACTGCGTTTTTTTTTCATTGTTTTTGAAAAATGTTAAGATGTTAAGAAAAATATTAATTTTAATAATTCAAACAGACGCGCTTCGAAAAATAAAATTTCCACTGCAAGGGTATACACAAAAAAAAATATATATAGATGCAGCATGCTTAACTTTAACTAACAAATCATCTCAAATGGCTACAGAAAGATATGTGTTAAAACTAATTACATTGAAAACTGAGCAAGATTAAGACAGCTCACATGTTCAGTTGACAAATTTAATGATCTGATCTATCAAATCTTATCTCGCTTTGATTTGCAGCTCTTTATAAAAGCACAATTAGACACAAAAATATATTTAAGCAATATAACAGTGGCAAGTTGCTATTTATAAGTATATGTTTCGGTAAATGTTGCAATATTAATTATTTGTATTTATAGCGTTTGCAGTTAAGTTAAATTAGTTACTTTAGAACATTTGAATTGAACATGTGCTTGGTTATGTTTTCAATTTGCGTATTGTTGTTGTTTTTGCATTATTATATAGAACACATATTGTAACGATGCATTAGATTATAAACTGTATGCGATCTCCAATGGATAATTAGTGGCACAGCACAAGCAATGTAAGAGCTGACATTAAACATACCTCCTCATTGTTTTCGATTTGGTCCTTGATATGCTTGCAGAACACCGGCAACAAGATGGCCCGGCAATCGGGCAAGGCGAACAGTTTCGTCTCCACAAAATCCTTGATGCAACCCATTTTTGACTGGGCTAGACGACGGAGCGGAAACTTTTCCAAAATCTCAACGATCAACGTGCTGCAAAAATGCATATTTACATTTACTTCAAAATAATTGAATAACAACAGAGAACAAACCTTAGATCAACGGGATCATAAACCTCCATCAAATCGGTGGCTATGATGTGCAGATTCTTGAGCAGTGCCCCCTCCGACTTCAACTGGTTGCTGGGGCATCCGATCATATTGATGAACATTTTGAGCAGCTCCTGCAGCCGTGTGGCAAAGTCCACATAGTCGTTATTACAGTTCATTGCCGCATACAAAACTCGCGATCTAATTACAAACTTCATCACATAGTGCATATAACGTGTCGTCTTATAGAGGCGTCGCACTGCTGTGCTTTCGCCATGTGTATTGCCATTGGTGGACTTCTCGATCGGTGTGATGGCATCGCTGATATTGCGCTGCAGCACATCCATCAGTTTCCTAATGTTTCCAATATACATTAGGAATATTTAATGGATGGAATACGGCTAACACTTACGTATAGGCCAAAGTGGCGGAGAAACTTTCATTGATGTACACATCGAGAACGGTGAGAAAATGTTGATACTTCAAATCGGAGACTGTTTCAATCAGATGAATGATGCTCATGAAGACTAGTTGATCATACTTTTCATGTTGATCGTTCTCAACCAGAATGTTAAACAGTGCATCGAGTATATCCTGCAGAAACTTGACCACCTCTTCACCGGGCACAGTTGCCAATGCATTCAACGACTGCTCCAAGGTCTCCTTGTGCGCCGACCAGTGCAACAATCCCAACAGGCTGACTGCAATTCAGAGTTGAGAGTTGTGTTTGGAAAAGAAACTGAGGCAAATCTTACCGCTCTGCGTTAGCTTTGTGCTGCACAGATTAACGTCAATGCATAACTGATCCTTTGGCAGCAGACTAAGTCCGCCCGTCGATAATTTGGTGCCCAGAAGTTCGGCCTTGGTTGCCGGCAACTCCATGTAGCTTTTGATTACCAGTTTGTCATACTTCTTGGGATCGATCTTGTAGACGGTGAGAATGTGCTGACCCTGCGTTATGGTCGTGCCATTGGCCTGCATCAGACGCACATAGGACAGACCGAAGGGCTTCTCGGAGCGATCCTTCTGTTCATTGCTGCTGCGATGCTTGAGAGTGAAGCGCAAATGGGACAACTTAAACTCCTCGATGGGCAGATGGATTTTGAAGGTCTCCTGCCACTTGGGCTTATCGTCGTGGTAATACACCACCGACCTGTAATGATCGACCGGCGGATGCCCGGCACCAATGCTCATCACGCCCGACAATTGCACCCCGTATTCGTTGATCACACAAACGGTGACCTCGACGTTCTTCTCCGATGTTTTGGCAATGCGTGCAAATTCGCCGCTGCAAATGGTCAAATAGAGATCATTGCGCACATCACCGGGCAATATGACCTCGGGGAATCCCATTTTGCGTGCGACGGGCACATTGGTGTGCACCAACCGTGGAAAGGCCTCCTTGATCTGTTTAATGTCGCCGCGCAACACCTCAAAAGTGACAGCCATTTTGGACTCGATTTTGCCAATATCCTTGTTGGCAATTAGTTTGCGTAGTGTGCCATCCAACGTGTCCCTCTCGCACATGATGAATGGCAGATCTAGATTGTTACGCTGATCCGGCTTACTGATAATGGACGTCAGGTTCTTGCAGGCGACACCGAACGGACGACGCATCATGGACTCACTAGCGCTGCCCGAGGAACCGATCGAATTGACCGACAGCTGGGACTGCTTTCGACTGGCCGCCGTCAGGACACTGCTCGCAATGCTCAAGCTGGTGCGCCTGGATTCTATGGTGTCCTTTACATCCATGGAGCCAATGCGTATGGCATAGCACACCAGATAGATTTTCGATATGTTCAAATCATTGCGACTGAGATCAGTGAACAGCACACGATTATTATCGAACTGATCGACATCCCTGGCAACGCCGGTTCGTGACCACCTCACCACATAGCTCTCACTAATCGGCTTATGTGTCTCGCCATTGAAGAGCGTAAACAGCAGATCCGAATCCTCCTGGAACTTGCACACAAACGCATTCACATGCAACAGTATGTTGTGCGAGTATTTGTTAAAGCCACGGCTCCTTCCCTCATCGCTGGGTGTGCTCTGTGGGGCGAAATAGACTTTAGTGGATGCAAGACAAGACGCTAATGGCCTGAGCTCAATAAAATGGTCTGACTTGGATATTCTTGGTTTTGGTTCTTGGTACACTTTAATCTCCCTTTTGAACCCACTTAGATTAGGTTAGTTATAGACTCACTTAGCCCAGTTTTGGCCTGTGTTGTATTCTTCGTAATCGTAGTTGCTTCTAATTCTGCTAATTGTGCTTTCCAGAGAAGTCTCTATTGGGAATCGTATTATTTCCACCTTCTGTAGATACCATATTAGGGGGCTTGCCAATGGTCTGATAAGTTGCAGATTACTCCTAAGTTTTGCAGAGCTCTCTATTCTGGTATTTCACTTATTCTTGTAACCCACTTACATTGGCCTTCTTAATGCGCTCCAGCGCATGCACGTGATTCTCATAGAGCGCTGTCGTGCAGATGGCATTTGTGTCCAGGATGTCGCCGCTCTCATCGCGCACGACCATGTCGAGACCGAGCAGCTGGTTGCCTGTGTCAATCTGTGACGTCGCCTGCAGCTTCACTTTGCGTATCTCGTCGAGCGGCAGATTGCCGGTTATCAAGGCTGCTCGATTATTATTCAGCTCATTCATCTTTGGCCGTATCTTTTGAAACTTCTTATTTGTGTTCTGCAAGCAATAGAATAACGTTATTTACAAATTTTACAAAATCTGCAATTTCGACTGGTATTCATATGCTTACCAGAAAGTAACTCTTCGCTATGCTTCCCCATTCCATTAGCACCTTGGTGATCTCCTCGACGATATCGGTGCGTCGAATGCAATGCTCGCCATTTACGATATTGAACTCACACAGATGCACATAGCTTTTGGGGAAGATGCCGCGAGTTTGCTTCTCCCTGCAACGGAAACAGGCAGAATTATGAGGAAAAAAATATTCAAATGTGGCCAACATATGTTCGCAAAAATATAAAAAACAATAAATAATAAAAAAAAAACAATTAAAAATATATTTATATACTACATTTATCATAATTGCGTTTGCATTAATAATTTAATCATGCCACAAAGTGGGCAGCTACAAAAGTTGTTGCTGACAGAAAAAAAAACCTTGTCTGAAATGCAGGAAAATTCTACTCAAAAATGTATAGATAGAAACAATGAATATAGTTGGTTTCAAGGTCGATTTCAGTTAGGTTCGTGACAATGAGTCGGAATGTACATAGGAAACCAATTCTGAATTCGAGCTATATAAAAATTGTTCAAGAAGAAGAGGCGCCATAAGTAGATCGCAATGAATAATCACTCACTTATAAAACCTTAAGACTGACCCTCGCATAATTCGATAACACATGTATGTGTATGTGTGTATGTGTATATATGTGAATGACTTATGCACGATATATTTATGAGTGCAGGATGACACAATTCATATACGCCGCTGATGAATTACCCAACGCAAAAGCCAACGCTCCAACCGGAGCTGAGAGAGGCTCAACTGACATTGTTTAGGGTGCACATGGGGAGCAGAGGAAGTGCGCGCAAAGTGTGACACTCTCCCAATGAAATGGAATTCTTTAATTTGGCTTAATTCAGCATTTGACATGCGGGGTTGCCGCCTTAATTGCCTGAGGCAACAACAGAACTAAACTCAAGAACCATCAATCAGCATGCGCTCCAGCATATATAAATATATATATATATATATATATATATTTGTAATGCATATAATATACACATGTAACTGATAGTTAGACGGAACTGTTGAGAGTGTGACAAATTGCGTTGAACTTGATACAGGTACCGGACATAAAAATGACCTTCAATATATTTATTTATATATATATTGGGCACTCCGAAATTTTCCATTTTGGTATTGCTTATCGTTTGGAAATCGTGAGAAAATGCACAATTAAAATTTATATTTCATTATAAACAAACAGAAGCTGTTAAACGAAGGCAACAAACACCAATATATATATATATATATATATATACAAATAATATCGAAGCAAAGAGGTTATCAAATCGCATTGAGTTTCTTTTTAAATGCCTCATACTCTCATCAATACAATTTTTATCGCTTAACACCAATAAATACACTCAAGTGTATCAGTTACAGTGAAAATCTGGTACAACGGAAGCGACTCGAATTTCTAAATCAATACTTAGGCATTAGTTGGCTTAACGAATGCTTCATTTATATGAATATATACTTGAAATGTCTTCACTGTACTTGGCATTTCTTCTTGTGGGTCTGGGTTGTGGTTCAAATATGAAGAAAGGTCAGCTAACCAATCGTGTTGCATGCTGCACGTTGTTGTTGCGGCTACTGAATCTCAACAGTTGTTGTTGTTGTTTTCATTGGTTGCTTTCAAAGATAAGGCAATCCACAGCAGTGCTGCCAGAAGTATGTGTCCAAGACACAAAAAATAAAAAAAACAAAAGAACAAATAAAAACCAAACCAACCTTCTACAATATATATGAAAGACCCAACCCAAGAAAAGGGTCAACAATCGTATCGGACACTGAAATTTGTAACTTAGTTTTTTGAAATTCCAATGCATGTTTTTTTTTTGCCACATGGACGCATCTGTTTTTACCACAGGATTGAGAGTAAGCCAAAAGAAATCATTTGTTGTTGGGCAACGTGGCACAGATTTTAACATACTGATTAAGTAAACAACACGGCCAAATGGGCAGCAGTTTGGCCCACAGCAACAGCTGGTTACCTGATTTATGCATGTGAACAACCGGGAAACATCAACATTTCCGTTTATCTGCTGCAGATATAAAGATGTATTTCTGCTTTCCAGTTGTGGGAGGAGAAGAACTGCCGATTTATTTAGAGACAGCCACCCAACAAACTCAAAATTTATGTTTTTGTTTAAATTCTTTGTAAAATGTAAAACAGTGCAACTCATAAATATTAGAATACATCTGCAGATGTGCATATGCAAACGTTGAAAGTAATCCAGGATCAAGCACAAATACTGGTCAATTCGTATTAGGTTCTTATCTTATCTTTTGACACTTGGCTTATTATACTATAACTTTGTATAGATATCAACAGCAAATCGAATGCAAATACAGTCAAAGTGCTTATCAGATCAAGATTATTTAGATTAACATACTTTTGCTTGTAGCCGTAGTACCAATGTGTGGTTGCCTTGAGAATTATGACCGTATCGCCCACATCCAGATTCAAGCGATGCGGCTTCGTATCCTGATCAAAATTGCATTTGGCTGCAAAAGAAGAAAAAATTTTAAATAATAATGATTAGAAAATGTATTTGAATATAGTATTAGTATAACCTTATAATAGTCCCGTCACCTGTTGCGATTCAGCTGCGATGCAAAACTGAGCTGGCAATGTAAAGCTAGCTGAATGTGCCTCTCTTAAATGACATGCTTGGGTTGAGGGTTATCAATTACTTAATTCAGATTGGGATCGGAAGCTGTGGTTGTTGTTTTCACTTTTTTTGTTTGTTTTTTAATGGAGCGGATGAGGGGCTATAAGTGATTTGCATTGCCGCTGATAATGATGCGCGTTGTACTACGTGAGATTTATCTAACTGCAAGCTCAGCATATAAAACTGATAAGGTTCTAGTTAAATGACGCATTACGAAGAAAGAGAGAAAAAGAGAGAGAGAGAGAGAGCGAGAGGGAAATGCCAAAGAAATGCAACAAGAAGCAATTAGTGAGACAAGCTGCGGGAGCAAGCGACAGACGATGTTGAGGATCGAGACAAAGCCGCTGTTGCATTCACAGACGATTGCAGCGACATCGTCATCACTTCCTCACACGATAAACATAAACATGTGTGTGTGTGTGTGTGTGTGTGCGTGTAGATACAAATATGACACAGCTGCAGGCAGCGCCAAAAGCAGACGCAACAACAAACAACGCCTTCGCGTAATACGCCACGGGTGGTGCTTGTGGTGGTGATGGTATGGGTGTTGTTGTTGCCACCGTCCCGGTCCAATGACCGATGTGCTCTGTTGTTGATGAACGCGCATAACCAGCCGAGAACGACCTCCACAGTACATAAACTAACTAAAGCAACAGCAGCAACAACAATAAGTGGCAACAATTTGCAAAGGTATTTTTTATTTCACTTTGTTCTTTTTTATTCACTCGCATTTGTGGGAGAGTGAGAGATTTTTTTTATCTACCCAATTGCATGGAAAGTTAAGTCCGGAGTGGGTCAATTACGGAAACCACTCGAGCATAGCTACTAGTTGCTATTGCTATTAGTTCACTCACAGATTCATTCACAGCCTACTATTTCTCTGTATGAATGTGTGTGTGTGTGTGTGCAAAACTTTTTATGGAGAGTGCAAATGCGCTGTTTTATTTCGCCTTTATGCAATGCAATAATAAAGCAACGCTTCGATATAATCATGAGGAAACTGGATGATGACGATCAATAGCAAACAGCAAACAGCAAAAGCAAGCACTAACCACAAGCATGGAAGTGTGCACCTAGCAAAATACCTTATAAAAGTGCAATCAATATGCATTTATTTTTATTTTTCGTTAATGCAAAACATTTTAAATTTTAATATATTTTCGATATTATGAGGAAGAAAACTATATGCATTTCATTAAATTTCGCATATATCTGTATTCTATTTGCTGTCAGTCAAAGATATTATTATATTTTCTTTTCGCAGGGTATCCATTAGCTTCGTCAACATTTTACATAACTTATTTTTATTAAATGTGTATTTTTTATTTATGTATATCAAATTTCTTACGTAAGTTTAACCTGAAGTGTTCTTATGCTCATTTAAAAAGTGGTAAATTCTAAATTCTGAACTAATGAATCATGATTATGATGATGATGACGATGACGACGACGACGTCGACGCCAATGGCCAAAGAATCAGTCATCGAACACTGTATTCACCTTGCTCAGTCCTCTGGCTGCTTATAAATTTGTCATTAAATCGAACTTATTTTCCACAAGTCAGAAACGATGAAAACTGTAAGCGAACTTCTATCTGGAATTGCTGGACTAACGGAAACAATCGTGAATAATGAAATGCAAACAGGCCTGCGGCTATAAATAAGCGACGGGGGAGCAAGAGGCCAAGTCACGGCTGAATGGTGTGAGAAGAAAAGGGATTCAGCAGCAGTGGCAGCATAAACTAACCGGGTACAGGCAAGCCAGGTAGACGACGTCATCAAAGCACACACTTTATGGCCAGTGGACAAATTGTGTGGCAAATGCAACAGCAACGCAACAAAGGTGACTTTGTTGGCAGCGGATGCGCCTCCACACAACTTGCAGCAAGGTGCGGGGCAGGCGGGGGTTTAGCACGTGCATGGAGTGTGTGCCAAGACTGAAAGGTAGCAATGCATAAATGCTTGCATAGGCTGCAGCTGACTAGCAAATAAAGCACAACAATCATAATAAAAATAATAATAACAATAACAACAAATTGACAGAAAGTAAAAAAAAAAACTAAGACGCTTCGTCATCTTCCCGCTGACAAGTCATATATACACATACATTCATACATACATACAACAACAACAATCGTGACTGGACGTCGAAAGCGATATCAGCATCGGCATCGACTTGGCTCATTTTCCAATTTCAGGTTTAAATAGCACGCTTTACATAAATACATATACCCACATACATACAAACATATGCATTTGTGCTAACCATATGTACATATGTGTGGGTGTATTGACAGTAGCACACGGAAAGCACGAATGATTCTGTGAGACTGACTCAAAGTCATTGTAATCACAACTGTGATTGCTCAATTCAAATTCAATATCAAAAATTAAATTTAAATGCACATAGAAAAACAAATTGAGTTCTCTGTATCGATATGCAATTCTCTCAAAATAAAGATTGATATTGCTTTAAACATTTTTATAAGAAATAAGTTTAATTAAAAACGGTATACCATTTTTTAATTATGTGTTTGGCAGCTAAATCCAAAAAAAAAAAGAGACGACAAAACATAAAAAGATAATTGACTACATTCATACTTAAATCTGCTCTACATATATATGTATATATGTATAAATATATATATGTATAAATATATATATGTATTTTATATATATATTTTTTTAAATTGATATATATATGGTTTCTTTATATTCATGTATATTTTAAGTTGTGGTCATTATAAATAGCAATAGAATCAATAATGACTGTTTTTGTATTTTGTAAGAGTTGAAAATGCTCGTACAAATGATCAGAAAGATTCAGACATATTCAGTCATTGTGAATGCTGCTCATCTCTAATTCAGCCATTTTTATATAATGTTATTTATTTTGTTGTTATTGTGAATGATGTTTTTGTCTGTTGGCGTTTTTTCTAAGCTCGATTGTTCTTGGCGCTCGATTCTTCAAGCTATGAGCTAAGCTATGGCTAAAACATGTGATATGTGTATATCATATATATATCTATACACATGTTTATACACACACATGCAAACAAACACACACAGGTACGAGTTAAGTTTTGAGGGTCAATTATATTCCCAATGGTTAAGACGCACGGCTTGTCTGGTTAATAAAAGCTGCTGTCTCTATATATATATTTCGATACACACACAAATAGTACATTGATGTATGTACATACATGGGTATATTTCAGGGAGCTAGGCCAAGTTTAGCGTAACGAATTTGTGGGCTTGTTGAAACAAAAATTCCATTGTATTTTTTTCTGCCACTCATTTTTTATTATTTTTTATTTTTATTTGACAAAAAATATTAAACATGCCGATTCTAATTCTGTCAGGTAAACAGAGCGAGAGAGAGAGAGAGAGACAAAAAGAGAGGGGAAGAAGAAGAACGAGACATATTTGTAGATAAGATTTTATGGGCAGTTGACAGTTACAGTTAATGGGTCCGCGCTCGTTAAACCCACAAGAAGAATTAACCAAAACTTGAGACACAAAGGAAATTGTTGATAGTAGTTACGAGCGATAAAATTTGTGAATATAAACAAAATCTTGACCCATTTAGGGCAAGAGTATACAAAAAACACACAAATTATTTACAAGAATTATAGTGATTATATCACTTGTACTACTAACTTTCTTGTATTGCATTATATATTTTGATATTTTTCAGAAATACAAGTCATAAATATAGCAATTGTTCTTTAAAAAGATAAAAGCAATTTAATTCCGAGAATACTGTTTGTTTAATCAAACATTAAAAAATATATGTGCTATGCATTAAACAGAACGATTATAGCAAAAATAGGGTGAATTACTTGCTGAAAGCTGAGTAATACATTGCTTGCACAAAACAGTAAGTTTAAGTAAGCGCTCAGAACTTTTGTATATACGACATAATACTATTTATTTTATGATGTAAAATGTTCTTTAATGAAATTCTATATATCAAATTGCAATGAAAAATTTATAAACTATATCTTCGGATCACGCTACTGAGTCATTTGGCACTCTTAACCAAGTGTTCGAGTGGACTTTGAGTTTCTGACTGATCGACAAAGTAGTAGTTCGATAAACTGAGTCTTGTTTGAATCACTTTCAATGAGATACTTATGAGTCAGTTGATGCCACCAATGCCAAAGATGATCCACAATTGCCGCCTACAATTAAAGCGCCGTTACTTTCTACTTAGATTCAATTCGCCACAGAGAGAATCAAGTAAAATTTATATGCTTAATTGTAGGCAATTTTCAAGTCGAACTTTTGTTTGTTTGGACGACGATTGGGAAAAAAGCAATTACGCATAAGAGATGCGACAATCTTTTAACATTTTCTAATCTGGGGAGCAATAAAAAGAAACCCGATGGAGGCCAATGGCTGCGATTAAATTTCAATTTGGATTGCGAAATGGAAAGCGCAGATTGGCTTCCAAGTGCTTTACACAGACTAGAAGCGAGGGAGAGAGATAGAGAGTTGAAGAAGTGGAAATGAAACTGGAACTGGATGTAGATATCAAAATATAAGTGGATGTCGCTTTGTACAATCGCCTAGGGATGTGCTCATAAATAAAAATGCAGACACAAAAGGGGACGCGGAGAGGAGGAGGAAGGGGGAGTTGGGTGTGGTGGGGGAGTGTATACATCCTCTTGTTGTTGTTGATAGTTTTATGTCAAACAAACAATTAAAAAGCTGAAGCGAAGGGAGATGCCAGACGGTTTGAGCAATTGCTAAATCTGAGCACATTTAAATACACACACTTCCAAATAAAAATACACACACATATGCATATTTGTCTGTTTATATCGAAGCTTTTGGGTGCAATTGTTGATGCGCTTTGTCATGGTTGAAAATTTGGAAAGCACTTTCAATTATGCAAATGAAAAGGCATTTCATGCGCTACTAAAATTAACGAGCAAGAAAATTTTAATTAAATACAAAAACACAAACTTCAATTCGACTCGACTCAATTCAGCTCCAACTCGACTCGACCAGACTCCACACTACACCTCCACTTTTCACTCTACACTCTCTCTTCGTCTCACTTCTTCAATGCTGAGCCTCATTAAGTTTACGTTTACGTTTGCTTTGCTCTTGTTGTTGCTATTCAAATTTAGAAGTAGAATGCAGGGCTGCCTACACTATCTTTCTTTCGCCCTTCGTCCGCTCTCCATAATTAAAGCAACATTCATACATGTAAAGAAAGTAGTGCATAAAGTGGTGAGTCAAGTGTAAATAACAAAGGAGTATAGGCGAAATGTATGTGTGGGAGAAAGAATGAGGTAGAATGTGGGGAGCCAGTGTCGCAGGTGCAACAGACGTCGCTCAACTAATGCCAATGAACAGTGGAGTAGCGTGGCAAATGCCTGAAAGCGACAAATCAACACAAAAACACAGACAACGGAGAAGAGAGCTGTACAAAAACGATAGCGAGAGAGTTGGTGTGAGCGTGTTGGTGTGGACTCCCGCTACGCATAACACAAGTGGGGTGAACCGCTTCCCTCACTTTGCATTCAAATGGAGCCTTTTTTTGAAGCATCAAATGACAAAATGACAAATAAAAGAAATAAATACAAACAAAAGCTTAAGAAATTTTCTATTATTTGCTCAAATGTGGGACAGCAAATCGCATTTTTTATCGCATTTCGAAATGCGCTGCTGAGTTGTTGTTTTTGCGGGCATTGCTGCTTATATACACATGGACACACTAACACACACATACTAATGTATTTGCTTGGTGTTTAAACTATAAGACGAAGGCGTTAAAATAAAAATAAAATAAAAACCGGCGATAAGACAAAAACAAACTAATGTTGATAAGCGGAAAAAAGTCTGTATATATTAAAGCATTTTATTTCATGGTTAGCCAATGCAGCGTGGATAAGTTAAATGTTCCCTTCAATTGCATTGTATTAGAGGTGTGTATGTGAAAGTGAAAGAGGGAGAAAGGATAACTCTTTGATCTTCCTCCCTCTCTTACGGGTGCAAGTGTGTGTGCATGTGAATGTGTATATTAGTTACCCATTACAAGAGACTAACAAATGAAAAATAAATCAGCTCAATGCCGTGTGTAATCTAACGGCATATCATTTTAATATACGTACAAAGAACGCCACATATTTTACCCTCCCATTCTGCAAATGTGAAATGACATGTACTAAAATTATTTGGAAAGTGGAGAGCAGGTATACGGTAATAAAGATAAATGCAAAGAGCGAGGAGGAAGTGCTAACACGTGTAAATATTGAGTGCTAGTGAGCACTTTGAATGAACAGCTAATTTGATTAAGAGAACGCGAATTGCGCGAGTGCACACACCTCCAAAAATGTATACATAATATATATATATATACTATCTATTGAACACCGAAAAGGTCATCAAACAAAAGAGCCGAGAAATAATTATAGAAAAACTCACACGATCGAAGAACTACTGAGATAAGAGTATTTCAAAAATGTAACATTTGCCATTTCATGGTCATTGCCAATGAATATAATATGAATTGTTGATGTTGCTGTGCACGGAATATATGTGTGTGTGCGTGTGTAAAGTTGCAAGTGTAAGTGAATGCAGCCAGGTGATAGAAAACAGGTTACAGACAAACAGGCAAACTCGACTGTGACGCGAAGATGCGGATGCTGAGAAAAACAAAAAAAGAATATAGGATGCGATTGAAAGAAAAACGAAATTAACGAAGAAGAAGCAGATGAAAGTGTGTGCCTGCATGCTGACACACCGACCACATGGCCGGCAAACGCAGAGATGCAGCAGTTGCAGCAAGAACAACTACAACAAACTACCGTAGCAACTCAGCAGGGGAGAAGGACCAGAAACCAAGATCCAAAGTCAGCAATGGAACAATCGCTCTTGAGCGCAAGGTAAAAAGAGAGCAAAGCTGTTGATGTTGTTGCATTCTTCACTCACTTGAGTTTTTAGAATTGAACACCCACAAAACTGCTGCCATTGTTGCTGTTGTTCTCGGAAAATTTAAGCAATAATTAGGCACTTTATTTAAACAATTTCAGCAGTAATATGTATGTAAATAGATAAACATTTTTTCAACATTACCATCAAAAATATCTTTAAGTTTATTTTTGTTTTAGCTCTTCACTTAAATGTTTTTTTTTTTTGCTTATTTTTTATTTTACATTTTGCTAAATTTTGACTTACCAATGCCAAATGACTGCTTAGCGCTGCAATCGCTCCACACACTCATTGTGAATGATTGTTGTTGTTGTTGATGATCTTGTTAACTTTTTCCACAATAATAAACATGCACACACACTTACACACACGTAAACATACGAACATTGGTTTGCGTACACTTTCGTTGGCAAAAATTAGAAAACGAGTCGGAAATTTGCAAAAGTAAAAACAATTAAGCAAAACAACTTGTGTCTGAAAATCAACACGTAGTTTTATTTAAATTTCTGCGATGTTCACAAAGCCGACAATATTTGCATTTACTTGTTGCTTCGCCTTGACCGCTGGCTTAATAAAATTAATAATGTGATTTATTGCACAATTCCATTGCAGCAGTTATTCTTTATACTTAGTTTTTCGTGTCGGTCAATTTGTTCTCATTTTGGGAGTTGGCCGCATTTAATTTCTGCTTACGCTCCCGCACGCACACATATACGCACACGCACACACGCGAGCGAGCATATTTCCACTACGCTGTTTCGTTCACAATTAATTAATTAACCGGAATGAACTCCGCGCGCAGACAGCACACAAGTCTCAACGCATTTAAACTGTTGCTTGGCTTCTACTGTGCAGTGTGACCATTCTCGGGTAAGAGCAAATCACTTTAGAGTTGCTGAAAATATATTCAAAAAAATTAATGCAATGCGTGCAGCTTATTAACATTTATAGTTTAAATAAAGTATATTGTGTGTATTTAATGCAAATTATAATTTTAATAATAATTAGAAGTTGTTTGTATTTTTGGATTACTATGACTGCAATATAAGGGCATCGGCATGGCGCAGGTATTTCAATGGCAGCCCAAAATGGTCGCACAGTTTTCCGCCAGACATCGTGAAAAATATTCAGCGCGCCATTTCTGTGCTTGCGCTCCCAAACATCCAGCAATAATCCTAACAAAACTCGATCACCGCAAATTGTGGCATTAAACGGGCAACTATTCGACGCCCCCAGAAACAATAAACATACACATAGGAACACAGAAGAAAAGACGCGCTCGTGTTGCACACATTTGCTCAGTTCGCGAGCAGAAATTTTACGATTAGCGAATAAAATTTAAACAGACGTCGACGGATCATCATCATCAGAAACCAGAATCGACATGTTCGGCGGCGCTAAACCCTCATTCGGAACGGGAGCTGGCGCGACAGGCTTTGGCGCCTTCAGTAACACCGCTGCAGCAACACCTTTCGGCCAGTCGGCCTTTGGGAAGCCAGCGACGCCAGCATTTGGAGGAACGCCCGCCTTTGGAGCCCAGCCAGCCCAGCCCTCGATGTTTGGAAGTGCGGCAGCACCGAATCAAACGACGGGCGGACTCTTTGGCAGTGCAACAACAACAAGCGCTTTTGGAAGCACAACAGCGGCGCCCACATCATTTGGAGGTTAGAATCGAATTGCTAAAGTGATTCGTATGTGTAAATATTTATTCATTTTAAGCTTAGCATAAATTGCGAAATGCATTTCAGAGTCTATCTGTCTCTGTCTAACTGTCTCTCTTTGTTTAACTGTCTGATTAATTAATATACTGCAGTTGTATTTTGTTTGCAGCTGATTTCATGATTTCACTTGTAAATAAATAGTTGCAATCTCGATTGTTCTCTGAAATCGATCAATTGGTAGAGGCTGTCATGCTCGCAGAAATCGCATTCCTATCGATAAACATACCAAGTGATATTTGTGTTTTGAAATCAGAAACTTTTCAATGTTGAAGTTAAAAATGCTTTTTCAAAACCAAAATTTGCAAGTAACAAACAAAAAACTAATACTATATTATATTGTTTTTCGGTGTAGCATTTTCGCAGGCACCGCAACAGACTTCCAGTATATTTGGATCGACGCAGGCAGCACCGAACACATCGCTCTTTGGTCAGACCGCAACGAGCGCCTTTGGAGCCGCCAAGCCCACAACTCTGGGCATGACAAGCTTTGGACAGACGCCCGCAGCGCAGCCTCTTTTTGGTCAACAGCAGACGGTGGTGTCGAGTGCCTCGGGCTTTGGAGGCTTTGGTCAGACCGCGCCGACCACAACAAATGTATTTGGTAGTGGAGCCGGCTCGGCTTTTGGCCAACCCCAGGCGGTTGCTGTGGGTGCGGGTGGTGGGGTCAACACGGGCACCTCGCTGATCAAATATCAGCCCACCATTGGCACGGACACACTGATGAAGGGCGGGCAGACAAACAATGTGAACACCAAGCAGCATTGCATCACTGCAATGAAGGAGTACGAGATGAAGTCACTGGAGGAGTTGCGCCTGGAGGATTACATGAGTGGTCGCAAGGGTCCACAGGCGGGCAGTGCGCCGGGTGCCTTTGGTTTTGGCAGCCCCGCTGCCGGCACACAGGCCACGGCTGGTGGCGGACTCTTTGGATCGCCATCACAGCAACAGCAGCAGCACGGCACCGGAATGTTCGGCCAGACGGGCCAGGAGAACAAGAGCCTGTTTGGCAACTTTGGCCAGCAGGCTCCAGGCAGCGCCTTCGGCTCACCCGCCCAACAGAATAACTTCATGCAGAAGCCTTTCGGTGCGGCTCCAACGAGCGCCTTTGGAGCCACCACAGCTGATGCTGCCAATCCATTTGGTGCCAAGCCTGTTGGATTTGGCCAAACGGGAAGCAATATGTTTGGTCAAGCGACGGCGACAAGTGCTGCGCCTGCCTTTGGCCAAACAACAGCCAACTTTGGTGGCTTTGGCAGCACGGCTGGAGCGACTGCTCAGCAAACGCCGCTGTTTGGCTCCACAAATCCAACGGATCCTAATAAGCCAGCCTTTGGACTGGGCACCGCTGCGTCCACTGCGCAGCCGGGCTTTGGTGGTTTCGGTTCGACGGCCACGAGCACCGCTGGTGGCGGTCTCTTTGGCGCTAAGCCGGCGACAAGCTTTGCGGCGCCTGCTTTTGGCGCCAGCTCCACGGCTAACACGGGCTTCGGAAACTTTACGCTAAGCAACAGCAATGCTCCGGGCGCCAGCGGTGGTCTGTTCAACACCAACATGAATAAGCCAGCAACATCTGCGTTTGGTGGCTTTGGCACCACTTCTTCGGCACCGCTCAACTTCAATGCCGGCAACACGGCCAACTCCATCTTCAGCAGTGCCGCCAAGCCGGGCGGTCTCTTTGGCGGTGGCAATACCACTCTCGGCACCGGCACAGGTGCTGCTCCAACGGGTGGCGGTCTTTTCGGCACCGGTGGCGCAACAAGTGGATTTGGCCAACGGTGTTTTAACAGCCTCGGCGGCGGGAACACGGCTCTTTCTGGCATCGGATTGGGTGCATCTCCCGCCCAAGGGGTTGTTGTGGTGCCCATCCATCAGCAGATCCTATCGAAGGTAACATCGCCGTATGGCGATACGCCCATCTTCAAGGATCTGAAGCGGAACGATGAGGTGGATGCCACGCGTGCCACTAATCCTGCGGCACAGCAGGCAGTGCTCGATTTGAACAGCCATCATTACAAGATATCCGAGAAAGACAGTCCGGCCGGCATACGGATGAAAGCGATTGGCACCGCCCGCTACAGCAAGTCCATGTTCGATGGCCTCGAGGAGTACGATGCCAGTGTCGAGGGCTTCAGTCTTAAGCCGAGTGCCAAGCGACTAATCATCAAACCCAAACCGAAGGTAAGCATCACAAGCGAGCCGAGCAGCATTCAACAAGTGAACAACAGCGTTGGCAGTCCTGATTCGGCTGCAGTGCGTCCTCCAGCCAAGTCATTCAACGGCATCATACCAAACGAACCGGTGCCAATCATTGACACCAACAGCTCTCCGGTGGTCAATCGAGCTGATGCGGATAGTAGTCGTCGTGAATCCTGGTTGCATCCCAACAACGTGGCCAAGGTGCGTCAGCACAATCTGCAATCGGGCCTGGATCAGTCGACCCTAAATAGCACCGTCACGGATCTGGTGCCACGCAAGCCACTGGATACATATAAGAATGCGGCGCCAGCCGATCGACTCTCAGTGTCTACCATACCGGAGAATCCGTTTGAAGATCAGTCCAGCAGCATTGCTCGTCGCGACACATTCATCTCGGAGCACGGCAACGAGAGCAGTCTCTCAATACGTTCCGACGACTTCGACCAGCAGCAGCGTTTGGCCATTGAACCGGCCGCCGATGCGGATCTAAATATGGATGCTGACACTGAGCCACATCCGACGGGCATTGTACTACGCCGTGCTGGCTACTACACCATACCGCACATGGACGATCTCAAGTCCTATCTGGCCGAGGATGGCTCCTGCGTAGTGCCCGATTTTACAGTTGGCCGCGAAGGCTATGGCAACGTATACTTTGGCAAAGAGCTGGACGTAGCCGGACTCAATCTTGATGAAATCGGTAAGCGAAGAATGATTTCTTGTCTTGAAACTCCTTTATTAAACTTTTCCTATTTTTCTTAGTACATTTCCGCAACAAGGAGGTCATCATTTATCCGGACGATGATAATAAGCCGCCCATGGGCAGCGGCTTGAATCGGGAGGCTCAGGTTACGCTGGACCAGGTGTGGCCCGTGGACAAAACGAAGCATGAGGCGGTTAAGGATCCGCAGCGTCTGCTTGAGATGAACTGGGAGGCGAAATTGCGACGCGTCTGCGATAAGAATGCGACACGTTTCATTGAGTTCCGGCCGGAGACGGGCAGCTGGGTGTTCCGTGTTAAGCACTTCTCCAAATACGGACTTGCCGATAGCGATGAGGAAGACGAGGAGATACCCACCGATCCCAAGAAGGCAAAAATGGGTGCCATGGATGTCAACACTTCCACCGATAAAATTACATTGACATCGCTGCGCAAAGCGCAAAAGATTTCCGAGGAGGCCGGCCGCACAATGGATCCCAAGTCCTTGGCTGTTGCCAGCGGCTTTCGACCCATGGACACATCCGCTGAGTTTCTCATGATGGACAAGACACGTAAGTGACTAGAAAGCATATGCCATTAAAGATCACAATTCACCTTCTTTGTTTTTTTTCTTCAACACAGAATTCTTTCAAGCCGGCGGCGGCACCGATTTCTCCATGTTCGATACACCACGCCCTGTGGCCACCAGTCCTGCGGCTGCCATGGTTGACGAATTTGCGGCCATTGAGGCGCACAAGGTCCAGCTGATGAAGTCGTCGCTCTTTATGGATGACCAAGGCAGTGACGTTGAGATGGGTGTGTACCTTCTAAATAACTGTTACCCCTAACAGAATTATCAGAAAGCAAAAAATTAAGAAAATATCTGTATTATAATAATGTTAGTTGTTTTGCTGTTGTTTTTTTTTTCTGCATAAAATTTGTATTCCAAATTGTTTGGCAAACTTTGTATGAAAAAATGAATTTCATTTACTGACAGCAGCAATTTCAAGATTTATGCCAACTCTAGAAACATTTCGATATAGATAAGAAATTCATTATAATTCCATTTTTAGAGAAAGCTCAACTTAAGTTTTCATTGAATATAAATCTACTTTGGCCAACATTGGTTTATTTAAGCTTAGTAAGTAGTGAAATATTAAGCTAAAATCTGACAGCAAAACTTAACTCAAGTTCTTATTTTGGCCAAAACTCAACTTAGTTGCTTTATCCCAATAATTTTGTATTTGCAACAGATTCGTTTCCGCTGCCTGCGAGAATGCAACAGCAGCGGCAAAAGCTGCGCAGACAGAACATTTTCGGCCAGGAACCGCAGATGTGGAAGGATGCTGTCGACTCGGAGAACTCTAGTGAATATGGACGTCAGTCGCCACTGTTGGCCGTATCCTCGTCAAACTCCGTGAACAGCATAATTCGTGAACTGCAATCCGAGGTAATACGTTCAGTGGCATAATCAGTCTAGTTGCGCCTTTTACTCATTTATATTTGCACTTGCAGACATCATCGGTTGCAGCTGAGAGTGTTCATCCGGTCGAGAAGAATGCTCAGCCAACACAGCTATTGGGTATCCAAAAAGCCAACAATGTTTTGATAAAACCACGTGTGGCACCCGAAAAAGTATTCGCCTCTATTGTGCCACTGACTCGTTCCATTGCCCTTGGCCTCTACGACTCCTGGATAGCGGACCTGGGCTTCTACAAGGGTCGTAGTTTCAAGCTCAGCTTTGGGCCGCAGAACGCACTGATGGTGCCCAACACCTTTAACAATCTGTGCAGCTTGCGGGATTGTAAGTACTCAAAATATTAACATTCGATTCACCAGAGGATTGGTTTTAATACTCTGTGTTTATATGAACAGCCGGCAAAGCCACCCCCGCAGCGATAGCCTTTGAGGCACGCGTCGGAAACGATTACTCGCCCAGTTTGTTGCAGCGACTCCAATTCAATACAGTCGATAAATACGAGCATTTTGGAGATAGAATTGTGCCGCATCTGGAGGTGCAGCTGCAGGACTGCAGCATACGCCAAGTGGAGGGTAGCAACTGTCCCTGGCTGCATTCAAACAATGGAACCCAGCTGATTGCCAAGCATCTTGCCACTGCCACAAAACTAAGCAAAACCAGCAGCATGGCTGCTTACGAAGTCTCCGTGTGGTCGCTGTTACTTTCGTTGTGGGGCGAGCACGAGGAGTTTGTCGGACAGGACACAAGTTCGCATTTTGTGGTCATGTGTCGGCGCAATCTGCTATCGGAGTGGCTGGAGAACGCGCTCGTCAGCAGGGATCTGCTCTCAAAGAAGGTCGGCAACAATTGCTATCTGGCTCATATGCTGGACTTGTTGTCCTGCCACCGTGTGACCGAAGCCTGCGAATTGGCCTTTAAATACGATGATGCCAACTTGGCGCTTATCATATCCCAGCTCAGCTCTGGCGCCGTGGTGCGCATGCTCATGGAGGAGCAACTCTTTGCGTGGCAGCAGAGCAAATCGGACAAATACATTACCCTGGAGCGCATCAAAATGTTCATGCTTGCTGCAGGAGTTCCACAGATGCAGTCGTCCCATGGTGCCATCAATCTGCTGGAGGACTGCAACTGGCTGACCGTATTGGCCCTCCAACTGTGGTACTTCACAGCACCCACCTCGAGTATAACCGATGCACTATTGGAGTACGACAAGTCTTACCAGGCAGACGAATGCTATGCGGATCCACCCAAGCCCACCTACAAAGTCAAGCAGCCGTACAAAAACCAGCAGTCGGTCTATGATCTTCGCTACCATCTCCTCCAGCTCTACTCACAGCGTGGGCATTCCTTAGAGCAAACCTTGAATCCAATCACACACACCTCAGATCCCATGGATTTTCGCCTAAGGTTAGTAATTAAAATTTGCCATTTGCCTTAATTGAAACTATAATTTATGTCATATGTAAATCCCAGCTGGATGCTCCTGCAAACATTGGAGGCACTTGGCTATCGTCATTGCACTCCGTTGGCCGATGCGCAACTGCATATGGACTTTGGCAGCCAGCTGGAGAACGAGGATCTCTGGCAGTGGGCAATATTTGTGCAGCTGCACATTAAGGATCGTAATCAACGGGAACGAGCCGTGCAGCACACACTTCAGCAACATGTCAGCGTTTCTTCAGAGACTCTAACAGTTGAGGAGGAATTCATCATCGAACAGTTGGGCGTGCCCGAGTCATGGGTAGACTACGCCAAGGCGGTTAAGGCGGGCTCCATGGGACGCCGTCACGCTCAGGCCAAGTACCTTCTGAAGGCCAAGCATTGGGTTCAAGCGCACGAGATAATCTTCCAGTATATCGCACCAGATGCCATCATAAATAGTGAGTATATTGAGTTGATCTTAATTTTTCAATATATATATATATATATATATATATAAATGTCTATTTTTTGATGCAGATAATCTGGAGTATTTAAACAGTTTGCTTAGCCAGTTTGAGTGCACGGACGACGGTGGTGTCAAAGTGCCAGATTGGACGAATCAGGGTCAAATATTTCTCGATTTCATCGACATCAGTGCCAAGTTTACCCAGATACACAACGTGACGAGCAATTCGGAAATGCTGGCGCGCTGGGAGAACCTCAAGCCACAGCTCAGTGAGATCTGCTCTCGCATCAGCCTGCTGCCCTGTCCCACATCCAAGCATCGGCTGTGCCAGACCGAGATATCCAAGTGCTTGAGTTGCCTGGTGCATGGCATACGCATTGTTTGGGAGGAGTTCGATTCGTGTTATGTCATGGAAATGGCCTTAGCCCGACTGCCCATGCCAGAGGAGTTTCTTACCAAAGAGCACAGCAACCTACTCGATGAATTTATGCAGAATTTTCTGAATCACCAGCCACCGGAATCGGAATCCAAATCAGAGCCAGCACCGCGGATGATACGAAATTAAATTAAGAAGATCAATCCATAGAAAATTAAGCAAGCAAAAGTGAGCGATGAGCGATTATCGATTATCGATGTGTAGTTTAGCTGCCAATTTAATTTAGGTTTAATAACTATATAAATAATAGGAAACAAGCATTAGTTTATTATCTAAATATAATCTGTCAATCTATCAAGTGTTTCAAATATTAAATATTACATATTCTTTGATAAATAATAAAGTCAACGTTTGTTTTATAACTTTAAATAAATAAGAACATAAATCTTAATCTTTAAGCTTTTGTTATTCATCGATAACTCTTTTTGATGAACCTCTTAAAAGATTTAACTAAAAGTAGATCGAAAGAGTTGCCAGCGACTAGCAAGTTAAGTTGCTGGATCAGTTGACGACTGGCTTTCGATAAGAGCACAACAATCTGTCGCATAAAAGTAAGGCATAATTTGTTGATAACTGTTTTTAATGAAAACTATACACGTTGAAATTGTTATCTAGTTGGTATTAAAATGGCAGACTCCAAGCCAAGTTCCTGGTGCGGTCGTGGTGACAAGCCACGTCAATTTGCCAAGAACAAGCCAATTATATGTTACGACCAGCCGGAGGCCGCCGTTGTCTCCAAGGCCGACTACGATGTAAGTGGCACAAAATCCAATTTGAATTAAATTTTGATTGCAATTATGTTTTAAATATTAAATATTATAGAATAAACGCTTCTTGGCAGTGACTGGCAAGCTGGTCGAGACGTTGGTGGTGCCGAAGCGTGAGGCACGCACGTGGACGTTGCAAGCGGGCGATCTGTGCCGCATCACTGTGCACGAGGGCTCCCAGGTGGGCGACTTGAACTTCTGGAATTTGGAGAATCGGCAGGAACGTTTCTATTCGGGCAAAACGCGTCAATTGCACGCCGCCCATTTGAAGGTGTATGATAGACTTTGGAGCAGCCTGCCCTATCTGCGTCCCATGGCTACTTTCGTGTTCGACTCTCTGGCCGAATATGGCATCGATGAGGATGGAGGAGCACTACATGATGTAATCGGCACACGATGTGATGATTACACATACAAGCTTATCACGGGTCAACAGCGGGTCGGCAGCTGTCACAGTTCACTTGTCAAGGCCGTGGTGGAGGAACGCGGCATGTGCGAGCAGGACGTGCACGATGTGTGGAACATATTCATGTGCACCGGTTTCACCGCAGACACACAACAATATTTCTGCAAGCCAAGCCCAGCAAAAAAGGGCGACTTTATCGAGTTTATCGCCGATATGAATCTATTGGTCGCTCTCAGTGCATGCCCCCAAGGCGATGTCTCCATACCAGTGGGCAGTGAAGTTCCAGATGACAAATGCTTTCCATTAAAGGTTGAAGTGTTCCGACAGAATTAATTGTGGAAAAGTTCAGCAAAATTGTATGCATTATAATTAACTGTTAATATGCAATTCAGATTAATTTTTGTGTCATGAACAGTTTGTTGTAGCCTCTAGATCCTGAATAAAAAGCTAATTTTGTTTTAATTTTAAATCGCCCTGAAAGTAAAATTTTAATTGGTTCTTAAAAAACCCAAAATTGTTGGTAAGCAGTTTTATATATGCCGTAATTATTGGTACACACAGCAAATTTGATCATCTTTAATGGGCCCTTAAAAATATGCCACACTAGCTTTGTTCATTAAGACCAATTTGGGCAGTGCGAGAATATAATTTCTGCATCCCCAAAAGTATGCTGCATTTTGTTTAGAGAACGCTAGCCAATATAGCAACCTATTTTGTGCCAATGGAGTATGCATTTGCTATCCCATACATGACGGAATAACGATGCGGATTGATCATATTTACCTTTAATTAATATAATAAAAATGGATTTTGTTACACAAGCTTATTGGTAATTTTATTCGTGTGTACTTGAACAAATATTTTGTGTTATTATTTTAATGAAGCTTATTGCTATTATACCCTATGAGTGAATTTTTAAAATGCCCAAACAAATTATTTTTTGTTATAAGGTATTTTCTTTCATAGAATGGTCTCACTGAAAATATACTAAATGAAATTACATATTTACCTCATTTATCGCTTTGTATAAATATTAAGAATAAATACATTTAAGGCCGATGCAAAATGAATATCAATATTATCGACGAGGACAATCAGAAGAAGTTGCTCGATTACATACTAAACCCAGATGTATCCATCCATGATCCACTGCCCGATGTGCTGCCGCGCAAATTCAATGAGATGCGCCTGTTGCACATTCCCAAATGCGCTGGCAGCACCAAACTGATTCCGCGCAGGGATTTGATTACGGGGGAAATTGCTGAATTTGTTGAGGTCGATGTGGAACAGGTGGGTGCCAATGCCAACAATTCCATGTCTATGCAGCGCGAACCGGGTCTGCTGGAGGAGATTACGCGCGGCTCCCACATGAACTATCCCTTCTGGCCGGGAGGCTTTGACGCTGATCAGCCCACAGAGCTTGCCCAGCTAGAGGTGGACAACTTTCAATTGGGCGACAAGATGCTAACAGTGCCGCCAGGCTTTGCCAGAGGTCACGATTTCTCGGCGTCCAAAACGAAACCCGATGAGGAGAGCGTTCCCGCAACCAGCAATGTAGATCTTCTCGAGAATTTACAGGAAGATCTCGATGTGCAGCAGTGGCTGCAGATGACGCGCAGCGACAGTCAAAACGATACAGCAAAAGCTCCACAACGCGAACTGCAGTTTCCTGTCGAATTCCAAGATGTAGACGATGAGATTATGAATGCGGATCTGAAACCGGTGCTGAACATATCGACGACGGCAAAAACGTTTAGCAGCGACTGGGCAGAGATGGTGGACATTAGCCAACCAATTACAGACTTTAATGAGCAGATACCCAGCCCAGCCATGGAGTTTCCCTTCGAGCTCGACGTGTTCCAGAAACAGGCCATACTCAAGCTGGAGCAGCGCCAATATGTCTTTGTGGCGGCTCACACGTCAGCGGGCAAGACTGTGGTGGCGGAGTATGCCATTGCGCTGTCCAAGCGGGATCTGACCCGTACCATCTACACGTCGCCCATCAAGGCACTGTCCAACCAAAAGTATCGCGACTTTCGCAAAACGTTCAAGGATGTGGGCTTAATCACGGGCGATCTGCAGATCGAACCAACAGCCTCGTGCCTAATTATGACCACTGAAATTCTGCGCTCAATGCTCTTCTGTGGCAGCGACATAACCCGGGATCTGGAGTACGTCATCTTCGATGAGGTGCACTATATAAACAATCCGGAACGTGGTCATGTTTGGGAGGAGGTCATTATACTGCTGCCCGATCATGTCAATATTATTATGTTGAGTGCCACTGTGCCGAACACCATGGAGCTGGCCGATTGGGTGGGCAGCACCAAGAAACGCAAGGTGTATGTGATCAGCACATTGAAGCGTCCGGTGCCACTGATGCACTACCTCTACACGGGGGCGGGCGGTAGGAGTCGTGATGACATATTCCTGCTGGTTGATGCCCAGGGCAAATATCTGCAGAGCAACTACGAGAAGGCCGTGGAACGCAAGAAGGAGATGCAGGGCAAATCAAAGGCTGGCGGACCCAAAAGCTATGTCAGTGGCAAGCAGGATCAGAACATCTGGATTGGTATGATCGATTTTCTCAAGCGGAACAACAAGATGCCAGTGGTGGCCTTTACTTTATCCCGCAATCGGTGCGATGCCAATGTCGCTGCTCTGCAGTCCGTCGATCTCAATACGGCTGTGGAGAAGGGCGCTGTGCAGAAGTTCTTTTTGCAGTGCCTAGCGAAATTGAAGCCGCCGGATCGCACTATTCCCCAGGTGCTGGCGCTGAATGATGCTTTGGAGCGCGGCATCGGGGTGCATCACAGCGGCATATTGCCGCTACTTAAAGAGATTGTCGAGATGCTCTTTCAAAAAGGACTCGTCAAACTGCTCTTTGCCACCGAAACCTTTGCCATGGGCGTCAACATGCCCGCACGCACCGTCATCTTTGATTCACACAAGAAGTTCGATGGCATGGAGATGCGCCTTCTGAAACCGGGTGAGTACATACAGATGGCGGGGCGTGCAGGAAGGCGTGGCCACGATGAGAACGGCACGGTTATACTAATGTGCAAGGCTAATGTGCCGCCCTCAATGGAACTGCGTCCCATGATCCTCGGCCTGCCCGAGAAGCTGCAATCGCAATTCATTTTACGTTACGCCGTCATCTTGACCTGCCTGCGCATCGAGAGCATCAAGGTGGAGGACATTATGAAGTTCAGCTTCAAGGAATTCCATCAGAAACTGCAGCTGCCCACGCAACAGAAGCAGCTCCAACTGGCCGAGGATAAGTTCGCAATGCTGCCCGCACTGGGTGAGCATCTAAAACCGCTGATCTTTTTCTGCGATAAATCCGTGGAGTACTGGAAGGAAAAGCATCGCATAATGGTAATTGAATAACTGAATTATGATCTAATTATATATGCCACAATAAGGATGACTCCTCCTCCACACACATTTTTACAGAAATTTATCGTAACGCAGGCGAAAATCCAAAAGGAATTGAAAGTTGGTCGCATCATTCTCATCACGCAGGGCATGCACTACAACAAGCTGGCCATCTTGCTCAATGTGAAGTCCGTGCTGGGCAAAGACACCGCCTATAAAGTCCTGGTGCTGGACCATCAATTTAAGAGCAGCGAAAGCGACATTGTGGACCGAGGCGAGCTATACTACAAAATACAGTCTTTGACGCCACAGAACAAGTTCTTCCAGCCGGAAGGCATTGGCGGACACACGGTGCTCGATATCAAAGCGATCGATATTATCCACATTACCAAGTCAACAATTAAGATTGATGCCGATGTCATTATACGCAACTGGGAGCAGCGACAGTTGGAGCGCTTTAAGGATGACCCTCCCGGTGCTACCGTCGTCAAAGCCGTCACGGAATTGCATCAACGAAATGAGGCGTACAATGCCAATCCGGATAGCATTAAGTTCATTAACTTGTCCAAAGAGATCAATGTTAATGCGGATAGTGAAGTGGCCATGCTGCACTATGTGGATCATCTGAAGCGACAGCTGGACGATGTCCTGCCGCACACCAATATCGCCGGCTTTGAACAGGAGTTCGCCAAGGTATATGAGCGGCGTGTGCTCGAGATTCACATCGAGGAGCTGAAATTCAAGAACTCGGCCAAGAATTTAACACTGTATCCAGATTACTGCAACAAGCTGCAAGTGTTGCGCGCCTTGAACTATATTGATGAGCTGAACGATGTGACGCTCAAGGGGAAGGTGGCCTGCGAGATGGGACAGAACGAGTTGCTGATCACCGAGCTGATACTCTGCAATATGTTTAACGATCTGGAACCGGCGGAGATAGCAGCGCTGTTATCCGGTCTGGTATTCCAGGCCAAAATTCAGGGCCAGCCCTTCATTCCAGAGTCGCTGAAGGAATGCGTTGCCGCGTTCGAGCAAATCAATGATACCATCTTGGCCGAGGAGCAACGCTGCCAAGCATCAATTCAGGCTGAGAATAATCTTAACTTCGGACTGCTCGAAGTCGTCTACGAGTGGGCCAAGGACAAGGCAAGTGCCAGCTAAATTCATTTTTCAAATTCGACTTGTATTGATTTCTATGGTTAATTTGCAGCCTTTTGCTGAGATCATGAAGCTGACTGAGGTGCAGGAGGGCATCATTGTTCGGTGCATACAGCAGTTAGACGAAACACTGCGCGATGTCAAAACTGCGGCCATACGCATTGGTAATCCCGGATTGCAGTCCAAAATGGAAGAGGCCTCCGCGGCCATAAAGCGTGATATCGTCTTCACAGCCAGTTTATACACGGAAATGTGAAGCGGAGAGAAAAATTTAAATGAAATTAAAGTAAAAAGCGAGTTTTTGTTTTTCGTTTTTGGCTTAAACTACAAATTATGCATCGTGTCAATTACAATTCCAGGGGATACTTATAAAAATGTAAAAATATATATGTGTGAAGGAGAATAACGTAAACGCCATATGGGCATTAGCCGATTTCATCGTGATTCCGGCTTAAATTTTGGCGGCACCATCATGCCAGTCATGTGCTTCTGTTTCTTAGTCTTCTTCGATTTGCCGGCGCCGGATTGAAAGTCGTGCCAGCTGTTAACACGACTCTGGCGAGATTCCTCAAAGTTTTGCTGCCATTCTCGGTCCGCTTTGACGCGCTCCTCCTCATCGATTTCATTTTCACGTTTTCGCTTGCGCTCCTCCTGGTCGCGCTGATCAAGTTTTTGTCGCCGCCGCTCCATGTCGGCGAACAGTTTCATGACCATCACATAAATGGCATGTTTATATTTGGCAGGATCATCTTCTGGAATGGGCTCATATGATCTGCCCTCCTTTTTGAGTTTTTTACGCTTTTCGGCAATCTGTAAAATCATTATTTAATAGGCAACGCAAAAAATTACACTTAAGCAGTTTTACCATATGATCTGTGCGTCCCTTGGCCTCCTCGTAGACCTCCAAACACTTTTTGCGTGTTAGGTCGTTCTCCAAGATTTTCCAGGAACGTGCTACGATGTCGAATGCCATTTGGGCGCGCTCCTGATTATCATGATTCTTGTCAGGATGTACTAGTATGGATAGGGTGCGATACCGTTTTTTTATATCAGCCACCTCGACATCTGGTTCAATTTGCAGCACCTCGAAAGGATTAAGATTGAAGTATGTGGAACCTGGACGAAGTAAACGATCAATTTGTTGAGTAGGAGTTAGTACTGAATCGCGTTTTTCAATTTCTTTCACCTGCGAAAATAGTCACAAAATCGTTTATTATATGTGTATTACAATTAAATTTAATTTCGCTATTATTTTTTTTTTTTTGGGCTGTCTTTGGGGGAGCCTCGCCTACCCGCAGCCTTCAGCGTTGGCGCTGGTACGGCTGTGCCACCATTACTAAACTTACTTCAGTGTAGAAGTCCTCAAACGATTCTTTTGATGTGCCTGGCTCATCGCGCGACGTTGAGGAAGACATTTTGTGCTTTTTGTTTCAGTTACGTTGCGTTTCTTTTTTATTATTGTATTTTTCGAGTTATTTCTGTTGCAAATGCACAAGGTACAGCCAAAATTGCTTAATAACACATATTTAGTGTTGAACAGTGCTGTAAGAATCATTAATGTAAATATTTCTGGTCGGTCTCAAAACTTATTGATTTTTATTAACTTACGGTTTACAAAAAAAAAAAACCAAAACCACGAATATAGATCAATTTATCTGCGTTAGTCGACTGCTCTCAAGGTTAGAGAATTACGACTCAATTACTATATTTTAAACAGAACAGCTTCTCTCTGAACAGCTGTTGCTGTTAAAATTTCCCTCAAATGAAAAACTGTCAAAACGTTGTCAAATGAAAAGTCAATTAAAGTCCCTTGAAGTCCATTGAATTTGTTTCAGTTGATTTAAGATTTTAGTTTCTTTTTAAATGATTCTTAACTTAAATCGGATTGGGTTTTTTTACAATTCCGTAATTCGACCAGCAAATAGGCGTGCAGCAGCGTTGGGCAGTTCTCAAGTGCACAACAAAATGAGCACGTGCACAGTTTTAGACGATAACAAATCGGATATTGTCTGGATGGATTTGGAAATGACTGGTCTGGACATAGAGACAGATCAGATATTGGAACTCTCCTGTATTATAACCGACAAGCATCTGAATATTAAGTCGGAGGGTCCATCATTTGCTATACGGCATCCGCAACACGTGTACGATAACATGCACGAATGGTGCATGAAGCATCATTACGAATCTGGTCTTGTGGATAGATGCAGGCAGTCGAATGTAACGCCAGAGCTGGCGGAGAACATTATCTTGTCGTACCTTAAGGAGAACATACCAGAGAAAAAGTGCCCGTTAGCTGGAAATTCTATATATATGGATCGTTTGTTTATTCGGAAATTTTATCCCGCTGTCGATGAATATTTACATTATCGGATCATAGACGTGTCTACCATTAAAGAGCTGGCTACCAGATGGTATCCGGACGTATCAAAAGCCACTCCGCCCAAAATTATCGCTCATCGCAGCTTAAGCGACATTAAAGAGAGTATTGCAGAATTAAAATACTATAAGCAGCATTTATTTAAATGACTTTTATGAAAATTAAAATCAAATAAAACTGTTCAGTTAGTACGAATATGAAAGCAAAAGCAAAATTCTATAATTAGAAACAAAAATACGACAGCAATAAAAAACTCGATTTCTCAATAGACCCCATTTATATTATTATGAGCGGGCGAGAAATTGTTTGCCTCCTGTCGCCTCCTTGAGCCTCGGCTGCCGGCGTTGGTCTCGCTACCCGCTCCCGTCACCTTCTCAGCTTCAATGCGTCCGGAAAGAAAGCTCGCCACGCGCTCCTGTAAGTAGATCTCATTGAAAAATACGAACGCTATTTTATAACTTGTATGCTTGTATTTACCAGATAGCCATTGGTCAGCAGCTGCAGATCGCCGTAGAAGGCAAGCATGCGTTTGAAGAGAGATTCAGCTTCCTCCTTGGATATATTCTTAACTTTATCCAAGCGTGTAATGGTTATTATGCGATTGTTTATATAAACAATATGATGAACGACCTCAGTGGTGGTGTGTGCCAAGTTTCTATTAAACATATTATTTGTTAAACTAAAATACTTTGCTAAAATTATTTCAAACTTTCTCACTTGGGTAAATTCGCCGCAACATTCGCACTGTAATTCACCAAGTGAACGACTCTTCTGGCTGATTCGCGTGTCAGCAGGACGATTAACTGTTCCAGGGTTACGGGTCGAGCTTGATTTTCCGGCTCGTCAGCACTGAGATAGCCCCAGAGTTCTTTAGCCTTTAGCACGGCCTGTTTTGGGTCTGTTGCAATCTGTTTGCAATTTCAAATTTAATGACCTTCAATTCATTTCAATTTCAATTAGTTGATTTCTACTTACCAGCTCGGCAGCATAGATGAGCACATGGATCGCTTCTTTGCTCTGTTTTTTGAGAGCTCGCGCCTCCGCGAGAGTTCTTTGTGTCAGTCGCCGCTTCAGTTTGCGGGAGAAGCGTTGACCGTGATGGATTGCCTTAATGGCGCCTTTCTCGTCCGTTGCCACGCCCGCTGGTTCGTTATCATCGTCTTGCGGTGCTGCAGAGCAGTGAAATTATATTATATATTAATTTGATACCATTTAGATTTTTACTTTTATTATATGTGAACCGATCTCGATCTGTATTTTTTTCTTTGTAAAAACGTTGCACTGCGAAAGCAGTCGAGTCTTATCTTACGACTTGTGTGCCCCCGATTAGGCAAGTAGAATATGTATAATCAAAAGTATTCAAAAATGATAACCTTAGCGGGTCGTAATGGTTCTGTTCCCCCCAACCATTTCTTAATACTGTTTGAGGCTGACGACGGAGTTTAAAAATAAATCATGAGATAGCATTTTCACAAAATCCGTACATGTGATTGTTGAAAATATATAAAAGATCAGAAAAAATTGTGAATAAAAGTAATTTTAAAATTTAAATTAATTGTATAAATAAATTTTTGCATCAACTGCAAATTTTTCATAAAATACGAAAGGAGAAAAAAATAATTTTTTTTTTATTTGTAATGAATTTTAACCGTTTTTTTGTAATAAATAATTTGGCTGATTTTCTAGAAATATATTTACAAATGTCCTATTGTTATCTAATTATCTGTGTATTGAATGGAAACAATTGTTATATCAATCACACTCACCGTCTGTCTGATCCTGATCTGTGGGAATGGGCACCAGATATTTATCTACAAATTTATCGCCGGCAGTGAAGGCGCCATCGATCCGATCCGCTGCATAAGTTGTCAGAGAACTTTCGAGCACTGCGTTCCCGATTTGTTTAACAGAATCTGCACGCTTGAGCACAGGTCGCACCAGGTGATCCGACATGTATTCCTTGGTATTCCAATACATCTTTAAGCACAAAATGATGGCCTACGTAAGCAAAATTCAAGCCACATTGGCACATATTGGGCCCTGGCTCCACTTACCATTTCGGGCGGCAGATATACGAGCGGTATGCGCTGCTCTAAAATATCAAGACTCTTGCACACCACATTGTCCAGACGCTTGATAGGCATCTCAAAGAGCTTGACTGCCGGCTGAACTGTTTCGTATGCAGCGGTAATGGTTGCCTCCGCTGTCTCAAAATACCAGCTAAAGAGGCGATTGTTGTTCTTAACTTTATCGTAGATATTTTCGACACGTTTAACACTCGATTCCACCAGGGGAATGGATGTGATCCGATCGATGGCTTCCATGTGCAGTCCACTGCTCATTGTTGCAGTTGCTTTAAACAATTTAAATAAAAATCAAACCATAATTGGGCCTTAAATCATTGTACTAACCCATTGATTAGCGGTGTTTAAATATTAAATCCCGTATTCAGAAAAATGATTAAGTTTTGATATTTTTACTTTATTGATACGTTTTTACACTGCTTGAGCGCGCGTCCCTTTTAAGCGGACGTTGAATTGAGACTGGGCCAAATTTGCAGTGTGCGGTCCAAAGACATTGTAATCGCGTCGGGGCTCGTCATGCACAGATTGACCTTTACCGCCCATTGATAAGCTCTACCTAGACTACACTTATCAACAACATGCCATTGCTAGCACGTTAAATAAGTTCCAAAGTCCACTCAGATGCGGATTCCAAGTCAGTAAAAAAATAAAACCTAGGGACTCCATCTGATGTGAACGTGAATCATTTGATAAGGCAAATCTTTTAATATCTGAATCGCTATTCGAAAAAATTACTTTTTAGTTTAAAGTACATTTCAAACACGATTGTGTTAAACTTAGTCATTATTGGCAGAACACTCACTTCGTTAAGCGTGCCAGAATTAGTTGAGCGCAGATAGCTCTTCGAGCTCGCGGTTTAAAGAACCAGACAGAGTTCATTTTAGAGCAAAAGTCTTGCATTCCAAGCAAACAAGGCTTCGGTTGGAGCTGTTGCTAAGTTGTGATTTCTGTAATCAGCCAGACATTTTTATTACAACATAAAGTCATTGAGCAGAATGCAAATATCAATCAGAGAAAATATCTACAGCATGTTTGCGGCTGACGAAATTCTTTGCATTCTTTGTAAAGTGTTATTTGAATTTAAACCGATATGACAAAAAAAAAATCGAAAAATGTACGGATAGTGCTGTAAAACTCAGGGTAACTAATTAACGAGTGCTGAAAAACGCACACTTATTAGTTGAAAAATTTGTTTGTTGCGTGCTGTTGCGTTTGTGTTGTGTCTTAAATATAATTGTTTAATTTTTATGCAGTGTTGATATAATGTTTACATATTAGTGTACATGTATTGCAATTATAATATGAACATATATTTAGAATTAATCTGCCTGTTGTGCGCCTCAAGCGTCGGTAAGTAGAGCGACTTACAGAGCCCCAGCCACACCCAATCCGCAAAGCGAGGCTTAAAGTGAATCATTGAGAATTTAAGAATGTTATTTTCAGCGATTGGTCAGTTTAATGACTTGGAGCGACAGAATTGCATTATACCCAAAATATTGCAGGGCTCATGGTTCTCATGGGAGAGTGGACTGCCCACACAAACGGTCATTGATGCGACCTCCATGTCGAGGCGTGGATTCTGCATCAATTATGAGCGACACCATGGCGACGAGTATTCGTTTGTGTTTAAAGAACGATCGGTGAATTGTTATCATTGCGTGCGTACGATAATACGCACGTTGAACATTTTTGAGAAGTTCGAGGGTCCTTGTGTGGGTCTGCCGCCTGGCGAGGAGCCCACCGTGGCGAACGTATGCAAGGGCATTAAGGATGATCAGCAGCTAATCACATTATTCAATGAGAATTTCGTACCCATCAACTGTCGCTCATCCCTCGAGGGTGTTTGGCATTTTACGTATCAGGCAAGTGGCATTATTAAGAGCAATTAATCAATTGTATTCAACTCGTTTCTTTTCGTATAGAATCGATTCCGCTTCACGGGCGTGTGTAACAAGCCAGATGCTCGCATTCAATCATGTCAAACGGCGGGCACACAGTTTTTGATACAGAATCAAAAGTTCAACATTACTTATCAGAAATGTGAGGGCATGGAGGGTACGTTTAGTGGAACCGTGGAGTTTAGTTGCCTGGGCGATTGGTTTGTGGGCAAGAATCATTATTTTGCCGTTGCAAATACAAAGGAGTCGCGTAAGGATGAGAAATATCGATGCTTTCTCAAGAATCGTGATGACGATCTGTATGTGGGTGTTTCCATCACTGCCGAGTGTAATACACTGAAAACACCAGAAAACTCACCCGAACGTCTCAAGATGACACCGGTCAAAGCTGAATTTGTGGAACCGGGCTGTACGCTACCTCAGAACTTCTCCGGCGAATGGGTGAACACGGCGAATATTGATGCAGATGTCTCCATCAGTGAGACGCACATCAATGAGACATATTATCCAGACAAAGCTCGTTACCGCAAAACGATTTATGTGTGCCGCGAGCGTCGAGGTGATCGTGTCATGATGGCGCGTCTTACAGTAGATGGTTGCCAAAAGGATTACGTCTGCTTTGACTTTATGCCCAGGCATCACAACATTATACGCTACCGTAAGGGTCTAGCTGTTATCAAGGATGATTTTAGCACAGTGTGCTCGTGGGTCCAGTTTCCCAATTCCGAAGCGTGGAAATACGATTTATTTTTAGCAAAAAATCCGGTTCCTGTACGTTGTCCGGTCGCTGGCAAATTCAATTTCACACAACGAGGCGAGCATCCATTTAGAACAAGGTATGCAAAACAGGGGCCACCATTTTACATACAAAGATTGGAACTTAATTTATTTTAACTTTCAGAATTCTGGGTGGTGTTACACTGAGTCCACGTCCCGATATTCACTGCAAGCAAAACATATCCGATTTATCAGTTTGCGATACAGATCAAAAGGAGTTGGCTGTCGATGAGAACTATTGCCTGTCTGTTGATCATTTGGGTCGACCTGTCGACATCTACAGTGATCCTGATTATCGCATGAAATGCATTGGCTTCTGGAAGGAGAACCTCAAATCCTATCTAATCACCTACGATGATTTGGATCCGCTCTCCAAATACCGCTGTTGGGTATATCAGCGTGCCGACCTCAATCGGGTCCTCATGTCTCAGGCAGTGGGCGCATTTTGCAAGCTCAACCAAGACGTTACCTCGTGGAATCATTCAGAAGGCGCCGCAGTCGCCATTGATGCCGTTGAATACGAACGTGAGCGCGACGATTGTCCAATGTATTTCGACGACGGCCTCAACCCTTGGCGACCATCGGATGCCTCGAATATTGTCTTTGACTGGGACTTTTACAAAGCCGGCGCAGATCGTTTGGCTTCCGTTACTAGTACGCAAGTAGCCTGTAGCATTGTCGCTGTTTGCTTGCTAGCCAGGTATTTAGTCGCCTAATAAGGGATAAGATAATTTATATTTTTCCGTCCATCATATCCGAGCCGTAAAATATCTTTTTAGAAATATGTAATTATGTGCCTTTCAGAATGCAACGAAGTTAAGAAATTTTAATACACAAAATATACAACATACATGTCTATAGTTTATAAGTACATATTAACAAGAGGTTTTACAACTCTTCATTATGCAATAACATATTCTCAATTCCAAGATTAAACATTCCGTACACAAGCGAATCTCAAATGAATTGTACAAACGAATAAAGCATCTAAACAGTTTTAAAGTTAATATGACTTTTAATATAATAATAAAGTAATGACCAATCTATGAAAAGTTACTTAGCTCTACAAGTATCAATATTTTTAAATAATATATTAGCAAAGATTCAATTTAATATTTCCCAGGTATGAAGTATTTTTTGGGCGGCACCGATAACAGCTCAAACGATAGTTTACACCACTTCGATTTATAGTAGTAATCGGTGATTTCAGTGCTGTGAAATTTGAGAAAATACGGTAGTTGTATGTTCTAAGGAATAACAAGTGTTTTAATATTTTGGTCGAAATTTCTGATAATACAATTCACTAAACATGCTGTCTTCTGTTGTATTGCGTGGCGCAGCTCGCTGCAATGGTGCGTATATTAATAATCTACCAAATATAGACAATTATTAGTTGACAACCGTTTTTATTATATAACAAAACCCATAGCTGCAAATCTTGTCAAGTCCGTGCGTCTTACGCCACTGAAGGCCTACTCCACCATTGTAGCCAACACGCAACGTCAAGCTTTGGCCAAACCTTTGGCACTGACCAAATCTTTAGTGGTATGTGTATCTAAATAAATGTGTGCGTGTCTTAAAAGGAGATTATAATTAATTGGATAATCTCACATTTCAGCCCATTGCAAAGCGCGAGATTTCAGTGAGCGCTCCTAGAATGGCTTCAGCGACCAGTAACCACACAGGCTTGTGGACTATTGAGCGCGTTGTATCTGCTGGTCTCCTGGCCGTGATCCCTGCAGCCTTCATTGCACCTTCACAGGTATTGGATGCTCTTCTGGCTGTGTCGGTCGTCATTCATACCCATTGGTAAGATGAACATTTGGAGCCAAACACTCATCGCGGTTCGACTAATATCGCTTTACGTTGCAGGGGCGTCGAAGCTATGGTTGTTGACTATATGCGTCCAGCAGTTGTTGGCAATATTCTGCCAAAGGTTGCTCACATTGCTCTGATCATAATATCGGTTGCTTCTCTGGGCGGCCTCTTTTACTATATTAAAAACGATGTGGGTCTGGCCAATGGCATCAAGCGCTTCTGGGCAATCAAGGGCAAGGAATCCTCTTAAATGTTAACAAGGAAAAACGACTACGAATCATATAAAACCCAGTTATCAATTGTCTTTATTATACGAACTATATGATCTAGACGATTGCTTGTTTGTTAGTCATTAGCAGTAAATAAAAATAAATTGTATAAACTACAGAAAAAAGTATTTAAAAAAAATGTATTTATAATTTTATTTCAAACGATCCGACGCTCATAAGTTTTAGCAACGGTAACAAAAACAAAAACTTCCTTTTACCAATATGTTTTTGTATAATAAAGATCTAAATTTTGCAATCATAGAAGTTTTGTCATGACTTAGCCTCCACGTTATTTGCATAGAATATTCTAAGCGCGTCCCATTGTTTCGTGTGTAGTAATATATGCGGACGACACTGACGCATGTGATCTACGGCCTGATCTGGGGTCCAACCGTTTTTCTAAAAATAATTTCCACAGTTAGACAAAAGCATTTATGTAATGGGTGAAATTCCTTAGCGTACCAGCATTAAGTAGCAACCCACTAAAGTGGCGCTTCGCGTTCGTCCCGCCTTGCAGTGGACATAAACTGAACCGATATTCTCCGGATTTTGCGTTGAGTTTAAGCCAGTTATGCGTTTGGACAATGGCAAAAAACGATTAATGAAATCTACGCCCAGAATGAGCTTCTCTTGGTTGGGCGACTCGAAAATGTCTGTAGTTGCCAATTGCAGGAAGTCTACGCCAAGAGCCTTCCATTTGGGCAAGTCGTTCGAAAAGGCGGTAAGCTCGTAATCCTCATTCATTGACACGACAGCTTTCATGTTTTCTTTTTCAATTAACTGTTGGGAAATAAATAATTATAAATTTTGTTTCCCTTAAGTAAAATAAAGCAAATCAAAGAGTTTTAAATGAGAGTGTATGAATTGGTTATACCCTGCACTCAGTGCATATTTTGGAAATCTTACACTCGCAATTTCTCAATGATGAAAGAGAAAGTGTGAGCGTTAGTTATATTAAGGAAATATGTCTCAAATTGAACCAATCGTGTTGCATTACTTACGTCAACCGCCTGACTCCGAAAGGGAAGTGCCCCCAATATAACATTGTCATCGATCCGATCGTACCAGTTCCTTGATGTGGCTTTTTCCATAAGCACATTGTAGAGGAGCGTCGGGTAGAAGGAGACACGTGCAAGCATAGCCGCCTTTAGGGGTTGATACACACACACAAAGCCAGACGCACACAGGTGGGTAAGGAGAGATGTAGGATTAGTAAGAGCGTCACTCGACGTATTCACACTTGGCGTATGGGCGACAACAGCTGTAAACTTTCACCAGCTAACGCCGTTAAGCATGAATTGTTTAATGCGTGACTGTCTGAGTCGTTTGGAGCGCGGCTTGGAACTGGTTTCATTGATGTTGTTGATCGCAGTGTTTGTAGCTGGCCTGCAGTCGCCATCGTAACTTACACTCATTTCCATGCCTTTATTCTTAGGTTCTCCGGCTCAAAAGAACGATGTGTGACGCATTAACAATGCGTTTACGTATATTAATTAGTATGTTCAAAAATTATCACTTTAACAATTGCGCTGCTGCTTTGGGGCATTTACGTTATGAAATAGACCAACAAAGCACATACTTCACTTCTTTTTTACAAACATTTCAAACACTGGTCGCTCTGAAGATGCATTAGCGGTGGACATACAGGTACATCATTCGATGTTACTCGGGATAACATAGCACGGCTACACTAATCAAATTTTAATATATAATATATATTAAAATATAATAATACTGACGATCTTACTTGTTATAAACATTGTGAAGTAATATGAATTTAATTTAAGCATATAATTTTTTCTATTCTCACAGGCTTTAAGCGAAGTAACATATCTGTAAATTGATGTTTATATAAAGTTAAGTTGATATGTTAAAACAATTATATATACTATGATATATGGGAATAATGGAATAAGGCTATTTCAAATTCTATAATTGATAGTAGTGAATATTCACTAACTTGAAAGTCTCATTATTGCTCATCTCTGGCATTGCGCCGTTGGCAACACTGGACAACAATTATTATTGTAGCAAATAAGAGGTTCTTTAATCTTACGTGTGAAAATTGTTGAAAGTTGTCGGAAGGCATTGGACCAACAATTTTACCAACAACAACTGGTAGAAAATGTGCCAGCGATAATACGAATCTGAAGGCCCAAGCACTATCGAACGGTAAAAATACAATCAGTGTATGCACAAAAGAAAAAGTAAATAACACAACACGTCAGACCTAACGAGACACGAAGGGAATTTATCAAAATTGTTTCTACTTTTATCATTAATGTTTTTTTTTAAAGCGAAAGCAGAGATACGTTTCCTACATGATGAGACTGCCCAGCCTGATATGCATTTCGATGCTCATCCTCCTCACCCAATGCAGCCAGCTGTTGCGGGCGGAGCTACAAGGCCCACTCTCTGAAAGCGCCAGCACGACACCCATTATTGAGCCCGAGGCCGTTGACGCTACGGAGTCACACAGTCAGCAGGGTAAAACTGATGGTGACGAGGTAACGACAGCCGAGAACGATGCTAGTGCCCCACCCGTCGATCCCACGACGTCAGCACCAGGCAGCAATGACCGCAAAGCATCCAAACTTAAGGAAACCGAATTCGCACCGCGCACCAAAATAATGCCAGCTGCATTGTTCGAGCGGCTGTGGAATGATAGCTTATTGAAACAGCAGAAGTTGAAGGCCCAAATCGAAGCCATCGAGGCGAGGCAAGCCCCCGCTGTAGTTGCCGAACGGACGCCCGAACAGGTGGAAGGTAAGTAATTGAGAATATATGAGAAAACATCTTGTGGAAAATTGGAACATTTAACTTCCAGCGGAGAGTCTCTACGAGAATGCCTTGGAGATGTTATCCAAGCCGCGCAGTGACAAGCGCGTCGCGTTTACACTGATGCGCAAGGCTGCCGCATTTAAGCATCCCAAGGCACGAGCCGAGCTGGCCATGGCTGTACTCTTGGGTCACTGGATGTCATTCGATTTCCATCAAGCTGCCGATGAGTTTGAGAGCCTGGCGAACGATGGCGTGCCAGAAGCTCACTTTGGTCTCGGATTTTTGTACTCGGTGGGTGTGGGTGGCAAGAATGTCAGTCAGCCGATGGCGCTGCTGCATTATACTCTTGCGGCATTGGGCGACAATACGCTTGCCCAAATGGCAATGGGATATCGGTATCTGTATGGCATCAATGTGCCCATCAGTTGTGAAAAGGCTTTGATCCAATACAAGCGTGTGGCCAAGAAGGTAGCCTCAAAGGTAACGTTTTCCAATGGTCCGATGGTGTACAGAGTCAAGCTGCTGGATGAGCTCGAGAATCCAGGCAGTCACGAGACGGAAGTCGTGGACTACTATCAGCTTCTAGCTGACAAGGGCGACGTGCAGTCCCAGATTGGTCTGGGTCAGCTTTACTACCAAGGCGGCAAGGCTATACAGCAGGATCATCAGAAGGCCTTGGAATACTTTACACTTGCGGCCAATGCAGGCAATGCCATTGGTTTTGCCTTTCTGGGTAAGCTCTATCTGGAGGGCAGTGAGCAAATAAAGGCAGACAACGAGACGGCCTTCAAAGTGAGTGCATATAGAGTTAAACATGTTGTTGAATGGGTTAAAACGATATCTGCTTTGTGTCAACCAACAGTACTTCTCTAAAGCCTCCGAAATGGGTGATCCTGTGGGTCAGAGTGGACTGGGACTTATGTACCTCAAAGGTCTTGGTGTGCCCAAGGATTCTATCAAGGCTTTGTCGTATTTTACTCAGGCTGCCGATCAGGGTTGGGTCGACGGACAACTACAACTGGGCACCATGTACTTTAGTAAGTTATATATTTCAATAGAATTTTCAGAATATTATGCCAATAATTGCAATTGTGAAGTAATTCAAATTTCTATGATTTTATTTTAGCTGGCAATGGTGTGAAGACTGACTACAAGCTGGCGCTGAAATATTTTAACTTAGCCACACAATCAGGACATGTCTTGGCCTTCTACAATCTGGGCGTTATGCATGCTTACGGCATGGGCATGCTGCGATCCTGTCCAGCAGCTGTTGAGGTAAATTTTACGTAATTATTTGAGGCAGTATCAATATGCTTTTATTTTATATACATATATTAATTAATCTGTTCAACTTAATTATCATTCCTGTTAGATTTTATGGCTTCGGAATCAACTTTTATTTGTAAAATAATTGTTATTGTTATTACAGTTCTTTAAAAATGTTGCGGAACGTGGCCGCTGGAGCACTAGATTAATGCACGCCTACAGTGACTATAAACTAAATCGCGTCGATGAGTCCTTCATGCAGTACTCACTAATGGCCGAAGTGGGCTATGAGGTGGCCCAAAGCAATGCAGCATTTCTGCTAGATCGCGAGGAAGTGCATGTCTTCAACGATCGCCACGAGGATTTGATCCGTGCGTTTTACTATTGGAAACGGGCAGCCGGACAGGGCTATTCGGCGGCCCAAGTGAAGCTTGGAGATTACTACTACTATGGCTGGGGCACAAAAACAGATTTTGAAACTGCTGCTGCTCTTTACAGGTGCGTATCTGTTGAATTATTCAGTACATACTTAGTAATATATATTTCGATATTGATTTAAATTATAGGAAAGCTTCTGAGCAGCAGTACAACGCCCAAGCCATGTTTAATTTGGGCTATATGCATGAGCAGGGACTGGGCATGAAAAAGGATTGGCACCTGGCCAAGAGATTGTACGATTTGGCAGCTGAAACGAGTGCGGATGCCAAAGTACCTGTGACTATAGCTCTATTTAAGCTGCAGATGCTCGCCAAGATTGAGTCAATAAAGGAGGTAAGCCCATAGGATTATTAACGTTTACTAAGAATGCAAGCACTGAATTGGATTTTACATACCTCAGTCACCATACAGATTTATCTTCTACATGGATGAAAATATTGCTGCCAATTGGGATTTATATATGATTACAATACTGACCCTCCTCTTGGGCATTATAATGTACATAAGGGGTCCCTTTCAACAGCCTGAAGCTGCAGTTGCGCAGCAGCCACAAGCGCCGGCGCAGCCTCTAATCAATGATATACCAGCTGCTGTGGCAGTTAATCCAGCACCAGACGCTGAAGCAGCTTTCCCAGACGCTGGAGCGTCAGCAACTGTTGTAGCCGCACCAGAAGCAACAAGCACATCAACTCTAGCGGAGACTCCAATGGCGTCAAGCGGCGACTCATCCACGCCAATAGTCACGACAAGCAGCTCATCCGTTGGGACGAGCAGTACCAGCACCAGCAGCAGCAATACACTCGATCCCACTGATTAGTCTTAACAAATTGGTTAATCATCCCTAGTTTAATTAGTGACCATGTAAATATTTATCATCTATTTTTTATGAATTCTAAATGGAATTTTTAGATATTTAAAATCAGAAATATCTTACTCAAAACAAATATATATATGTGTGTTGTACTGAAAAAAAAACATTAAGATAAAGCGACTTATGCATGCAAGATGATTCCAAACCATAAATTCAAGGAGAAATCAAATGTTTTTTTTTAAATGTTATTGTATTTATGTTGATTTTATTGTTGAATCGTGTGCCAGATTCGAGAATTTCTAGCCTAGGCATAGTAGTTAAGATTAGCTTTCTTCTTGGACTGCACCTCCATGATGGCATCCATGAAGTCCTCGTGCGTCACCGATGTGGCAGAGCGGCGCAGGGCAATCATGCCAGCCTCAACACAGACAGCCTTGCACTGAGCTCCATTGAAGTCGTCTGTGGAACGTGATAGCTCCTCAAAGTTCACATCGTTGCTGACATTCATTTTACGTGAATGGATTTGCATGATTCGCGCACGAGCCTCCTCATTTGGATGTGGGAACTCGATTTTGCGATCCAGTCGACCGGAACGCAGAAGGGCGGGATCCAGAATATCGACACGATTCGTGGCTGCAATGACCTTAATATCGGCAGTTGAGCTAAAGCCGTCCAACTGGTTTAGCAGCTCCAACATGGTACGCTGCACCTCACGATCACCGGCCTTCTCTGAATCGAAACGCTTGGTGCCAATGGCATCCAATTCATCGATGAAAATGATGGCGGGCGCCTTCTCCTTGGCCAGCGCAAAGGCATCGCGCACCAGCTTGGCTCCATCGCCAATAAACATTTGTACCAGCTGCGGACCAGCAAGCTTTAGGAAAGTCGACTTTGTTTGGGCAGCGCAAGCACGGGCGAGCAGCGTCTTGCCGGTGCCAGGCGGTCCGTACAACAGTACACCTATGATAACAAACTATTAACAGCCAGCGCTTTAATTTTTGAGTGAATCACACTTACCCTTTGGTGGATGAATGCCTAGATTCTTGAACTTTTCCTTGTGTGTCATGGGCAATACGACTGCCTCAATGAGCTCCTGGATCTGTTTGTCCAGACCACCAATATCGGAATACTGCTCTGTTGGACGCTCATCGACCTCCATGGCCTTAACACGTGCATCGTATTCAGCTGGCAGGGTTTCCAGAATTAGATACGAGTCCTTGTTGACGCCGACCAAATCGCCGGGCTTCAGCTTCTCGGCATCGACCAGGCCAATGACTGGCAAGAAATATGCCTGACGCGTAGATGTTTTAATAACAGCACATTTGCCCTTGCGTTGATTATCCAAAACAGTAACGGAGCCATCATCCTCTTCCTCCTGCGGATCCACATCCAGCAGCTCAATCACATTGGACACCAGATATGGCAAAGTTTTGTTAACCTATAACAGCTTTATTGTTAAATCGTAGTCAATAGGTAGTTACACATTCAACCCTCACCTTGATCTTCTCTGTATTGTCTTTGATTTTTTCGTTTTGGGCCTGAATTTCGTGTGTAATGCGCATTACTTCGCTTTTCATGATTTTAATTTCATTGTCCATTAGGCGAGTCCTGCTCACAATCTCTTCCGTTGACATACGCAGCACCTCTTCGCCCAGCGACTCCTCGCCATCCTCCCATATTGACTTGTCTTCAAGAGTTTGGGCCATTTCTATTTAATTTGCTTTTAATATAAACTCGCTTAAACTCAATTTTTACTTCGGCCAGAATGTTTTCTTTACTTTGCTTTTTTAGTCGATGACTTGTAAATTTCGTGTTTTTTTCAGCCTTTGCCGAGTTTGACAGCTAAGTGTTAGTGTTGTAAAATCTTGAAAAACTATCGGGCTGCAATACTTCCCGTGTACCGATAATCAAGTATTGCACAGCACTTTCATTGACTTGAAGAGAACGCTCTTTTTTTTTCTTCTCGTAAATTTTGTGTTAAACTAAAATCATAAACATAAATTACAATTGCCATGTCCGAAAATAATGGTAAGTTTTTATTAAAACTACATAATACTGTTAGCTATGCGCACGGATCTCTGCCATGTTCCAACGCCACGCAGGTCCTGAACACACAAACTGTGAAGAGATATGATGCTAAAGCTGAATACAATTTCTTGCTTGTTCTTGTTGTATTTTGTAGAAGCGACGGTTGAAGCGAACTGCTTTAGAGGCGGTTTTACATTAAAAGCGTCGCGATTAGGCGGAGCTGTCTTGCGACCAGCCGTGCTCGTCGACAGCTCCGTATTGGGCACAACTAACGCCAACAATAGCAACAATAGGTCTTCCACAGAAGCGGTAGCCGGCGGAATTGAGAAGACGGAAGAAGATGGCTTTGTCGGCAATCCGTTTTTGCGTGAGCAACGGGAAGAGGAGGAGGATGCCTCTGCCCAAAAGGTAGAATCCACGGAGAATATCGATAAGGATGACGACGATATCGATGAGCGGCCGGATCCGCTATTAATGCTGCGCAACAATGGCATCGATCGCTCGAACATATTTGCTTCGTCAAAAACTACATTGCCGTGTGTACAAACAAGTGGATTCATTTTCGGCCAAAACGTACACGAGCGTGTCACGGGGGTAACTTGAGACCTTATTTATTGCATCAGTGTCAAATAATCTATATGAAAATAACTGTGTTTTTTTTTTTGTTATTTGTAGGAAAATGTATGTACAGAATCGAATGCTGAAGCTGCCACACCGGGCACAGCGGAAGCCACCTCCTCGCAGCTGCAGTTTTCCAGCGTTATTCAGAAGGCTGCCCAATCGACAGATAACAATCGGGAGGCAGCCGAGGCAAAAAGTCTTACTGATGTGGCGCGCGAATACGAGGAGAGCCGCGCACAGAAACGGAAATACGATGAGGTGGAGACCATCACCGGCGAGGAGAACGAACTCAATATAGCCGATGTTAGTTGCAAGCTGTTCGCGTTTGTCAATAGCAACTGGGAGGAACGTGGACGTGGCAGTCTGCATCTCAACGATGCTAAGGATGAGCGCGATTGCTCCCGAGTCGTCTTCCGCACATCGGGAAACTTGCGCGTGGTGGTAAACACTAAAGTCTGGGCAGCAATGGTGGCCGAACGTGCCAGCCAGAAATCGCTGCGATTTACTGCCATGGACAACACTGGCACCATTAAGATATTCCTGGCCATGGGTCGACCCGCTGATATTGCACAGGTGCACAAGGCATTGAGTGAGCGCATTGCCCAACGCAAGATTACGCATCCCGACGAGTGCGTCGTGGGTGAAGCTAAAAATGGCATTTCATCGGAATCGTGCGCAGCCAGCGTGCAGCCCGAATCCACTACCAACGATGATGACGATGATGAAGCTGTGGCTGCTGGCGGCGTTAATGATACATTGCCGATGGGCAGCTCAACGGCAGTTATTGTCGAGGCGGACAGCAATGAGCCCAGCCCAAAGAAGGCACTTATGCAGGCGGATAGCAGTGTGGATATCGTCGTGCCGTCTACGAATGTCGCCAGTGATGCTGATGCCGATGCCGTGGACAATGCCGAGGCCGAGCCCAAGGAAGACGCACCTAAAGAAAGGGCTTAGGATTGGTCGGCATAGTTTCGTTCTTCTTCCTTTTTTATTATTAATTTTTTGTTTCTCAACACAAATGAAAAGCTACATCTATTAATTAAATAAAACACAGTGTGAATTATTATAAATTAATTATAATTTATTAATAATTATGATAATTGAAGTAAAATAAATGGAGTTCCGATTTTGTAAGCCAGGGCGCAGCGTCTACAAAAGACATTTATCAAATACGCTTTCTGTTCTTGTGTCTATTATTATTATTACAATTATTATTAATATTATAACTATTATAATTGTTGCACTCGCATTTCGCTTCGTAATCCACATTTGTTTGTTCTATTAACCTTTTTTTTTATACTTTAATTACTACAACTAATTTGCTTAAAGAATACTTTTTACAAATTTTTGCGCTTGCACTAAAAATATGTTTTTGTAGAAAAAATAGGCTCATCATTTTTATCATACACACACACACGCGTGAGTGTGTATACACACACTCATATAAATGTATATGTAAATATATATATATATATATATATATTCGTATAACCTATATGGAAATTGCAACAATAATGTGTCCCAGACTGCGGCATATTTGCTACTCGATTCAACAAAATTACAACACGCACACAAAAAGGCTTTGGCTTTGAACAATTTGCTTAATGCTGCTGCTTGGCCTGGCCAATTGATTAATTACGATTACATTAATAACTCAAGAAGCATTAATTTGAACAAAAGATTTTTTTTAACTGTAATACCCACAACGCAAGCGGCGCCTACAAAATATTTTATATTTATATACAGGAGGAGGTGAACGCGGCGTCAGTTTTAGCTGATTGTGCTGCAACTGGAGACGGTCACGTTGAGCGGATTATTGGCGCTACTCACGGCTACCGATGAGCTAAAGGTAAAGAAAAACACCAAATATATGAGACATATGTCAAAGGAGTGGGATAGAAACACTTACCGATTGTGGCGCATGTGACTCTTGACTAGATCGCTGTTGACCAAAGCGGCCATTAGACTCAGCTCGCCGGCCATGACCGTAGCGCAGACAATTTGGGCCAGCTTCTTGGCATTTTCGCCGGGGTGAGTGGCATGGGCGCCCCGCAGCCCCAACATATCGAGGCAGGCACCCTGGCCGGGCAGTCCAGTGCCGCCGCCAACGGTGCCCACCTCCAGCGAGGGCATCGTGCACGTCATGTACAAGTCCTCGCTATTATCGGTCCAGCACTCCATCGCTGTGGAGCAATTACTCGATGTGACATTCTGTGCGGGATCTTGGCCAGTGGCCAAGAACACAGCTGTCACCATATTGGCAGCATGCGCATTATTGCCACCAATGGTGCCTGCCATGGCGCTGCCGGACATGTTCTTGAGCTTGTTGCATTCGACTAGCGTCTTGGCGTCCGTTTTCAGCACGCTGCGGAGCGTGGCCGCCGGTATGGTGCACTCGGCAACGACACGCTTACCCCGCCCCTTTATCCAGTTGATGGCAGCCGGTTTCTTGTCGCAACAAAAGTTGCCACTCAGCGAAATGATTTGCATGTCATGAAATTGCCGCTTGATGCAGCGCAACGCCATCTCGGCACCCTTGGACACCATGTTCATGCCCATGGCATCGCCGGTGAGTGCCACAAAGCGAATATACAGCTGTGGACCATCCATCGCAATTTGGCACTCCTTGAGGCGACCAAAGCGTGACGTTGAATCGAACTCCGTCTTCACCTGCTGGTAGTTTACATCCCTCTCGATCCACTTCTTGGCCTCGGAGGCACGCGCCACACTGGGGAAACGGACGCAGGGTGCACGAGTCATGCCCACATCTTCCACAACGGAGCGTACGCCGCGAACAGACAGAGCCTTGCAGCCACGATTTGTGGAGGCCACTAGAGCACCCTCCGTGGTGGCCATAGGCACATAGTGATTCTCACCATCCAGCAGTAGGGGACCAGCGTAGCCGACTGGTATCGGCACATAGCCAAGCACATTCTCACAGCAGGCGTTCATCACGCGCCGATAGTCAAAGTGCTGATAGGGCAACATATCCATGCGTTCGATGGGCATTTGGGCGCGGCTGGCTATTATTTGGCGACGTATGCGTATGCCACGCTCTGGGTCTTCCAGCACCGACTCAATCTTGTACAGGGGACAGTGGGTTCCCCCGGCATTCACAATGGCGATAACTTCCTCATCGCTCAATGCATTCGGGCCGGCAGCGCAGTCGGTTTCGTAGTCCGTGCCGTTCAACAGCTCCAGGCATTCTTGCAGTGGGCGTGGCGGACGTGTGGGTGGCGCTACCAGGCGCTGACGCTCGCACACCAGCTCGGTCTGAGTGGCTGCATTGGCGGAGCTCTGCTCTTCGATGGTGAAACGTGGCGTGCGCACAGCTACAATCTGTTTGGATATTGTCTCCTTCTCATCCTCCAGCGGTGTGGTCTGTGAGGCCTTTGCTGTGGTGCTTTGACGTAGTTGCTCCTGCAGGGGATCGCGGTTATCAAAGCAGAAGAACTTCACCACGAGCGCAATGAGCACAATGCAAATGACTATGTGATCAGCGCTCATCGTCAGCCACCTGCAAAAAGTGGGTATAAGGATTAGTCAAAAGATACTGAGTTAAGAAAGAATTGTTTAAATTAATGTTAATTATTTATTAAATAATTAAATGGTTAATTGGTTGTCATTGTTTGGATTTACGTACTTGATAATAATGTCAGTAATTTCGCCAGAATCGGTGCGATTGTTGCTGACATTAAGATTCAGTGTGGGCGATAGGGTTTTATCAACGGCATCGTAGTCGCTGCTGCTGAAGACGATGCGACTGTAGATGTGGACAATCATCAGGCCGGTGGTCATGATTAGTTTGACACGCTGCAGCACCGGATTGGCCTTTTGCTCCTCCTCGGTGAGTGATTTGAGCAGCAACGAACCCTTTGCACGCTTCTGCACCGCCGACATATCAATGCCATTGCGGGACAGATCAAAGATGAGCGACAGGCAGGCGGGATAGAAGGTCATGAAGACCACATAGTTGACCAGCACAGAGAGCACTCCGAACATGCACAGCACCTCCAGACGCTGAACACCCGACAGCGTGCCCACGCCCACCAGCAGGGCACCCACAATCGTGTCCAACGATATTGTGGGACCCAGCAGCTCCAAGCCGCGTGCCAGATTCTGTGTGACCTCCATTTGACTGCTGCCCGAGAGTGCCAACTGGGCCAGTCGACCCGAATTGGACAAATCGATGACCAGCAGCATAAAGAATAGCGCATCTCTGTGAATGGAAGTCAATTAATACGGTAAATTGATGATTTTATGTTCGATGTACTCACTTCAAATCAGATAAATCGCTGCCGAGGAACTTCATTATGGCCGTGGTGAATATGAAGCTGGAGAAGACCGTAAAAAGTCCGGCAATGCCTGTAGACAAACAAAATACAAACAACATGAAAAAACGTGCACTTGAATTCTAAGCGAGGTTTGAGTTTGAGTTCGAGTTTGGGTTCGCCATGTCCAATTAGCAACAGAGGTCATTTCACTTAGAGACCGCGTGAGAAATGCCACCGATCAGGCACCAAAAGATGGCCAGCTAAAATGTTGGTTAAACACAACGCACATGTCGGCCAGGTTTATTTCATTCTCTCTTTTTTGGCTACATAAATAGTTTCAGCTAGGCAAACAAAGCATATTCATTAACCAGCAGCTAATCGCTTGAGTCAACACACGCGTCTTATCAAAACTCTTGGGAGTGAATGGGGACGGGAGTGAATGACGCAATCTCCACTTACCAAGCACGTAGGTGGATCCCTGTCGATGGAGCTTGCAGAACTGATAGTAACAATAGAGTACGGCGGTGCAGCGGACAATGGTCATTAGGATCACATCGGCGGCATTGTATTCAGCTTCGAGGCCATCGCACGACTGGCTCCATCCGTGGCATGGACGATGCCGACTCGACGTCGCCGATTGTGATCCGCTGGTCATGATGGGCGGCGGAGCAGCTGGTGTGACAGTTGATGCAGCTGATGCACCAGCAGCAGCAGCAGCCGTTGCTGTGGCACTGCTAAGACCATTGCTTGTGTCCAATATGCTGCTGCTCTTGTCCACAGTTAGCATGCAGGCGGTAATTGTGAGCAGGGCGACAATCACCTCCCAAGGATGCGAGGCACAGAATTCGCCATGGGCGCGAAACAAACGTCCAATCATCTTTGTGGCTGCTACGTTCACTATGTTCGTCCAGTGCTCTGTTCCTATTTTCCCCAGCACTCGGCTCACTGGCTCCAACTCTTCGGGACACTATGGTGCACCTAAAACGCGCTGTAAATACATCAAGAAAAAAAAAAAAACCAAATTGAAGGGATTAGTTTGTGTTTGGTATTTCCAATATTCTCAAGGACCAGGTCAGTCAACTTGCCTGCGCTACATAATCGTTGCGCATTAAGTTGCCTTTGGGGCATCAACAGCATCCGAGCAAGCGAAACAATTTAATATTTAACAACTAAAACAACAACAACAACAACATTTATCGATTGCTGTTGACACATTTGGTCGGCTGTTTTGTTCTCGACGCGATAACGACGACCCCAAAGCCGATTGCTGCCACCAACTGGCAAAACTGTCAAAAAAAAAAGAGGGGCACGAAACTGGCATCTGCTTGCCAATTGTCCGACTTTTGAATACCTTGCTTAGCCGGCACATGAGTTTTGCTCAATTTTGACTTTGACTTTAAGTTGACTTTCAATTTCCAGCTTGAGTTGTTTTATCAACAGAGGAGCAGTGTCTTAATAATAAGAGTGATAAGCGTAAAAATCGAATCCATCTAAATGGAATTTCCTCACTTAGACTCAAAATTAATTAATTAAAATTATATAAAATTGTTTAAACGTATCTCGATTTACATGCATATCGCATCAAATTTGCTTTAAATTTGAACAAACATTGGTTTTGTTTTTACATTTTATTGCTGTATAAAAGCGGTATAAAAATAATGAATTAAATTCAAAATTAAAATTAAAGATAAAATACAGAAAATAATAAAAAATATAGACAAATAATAATAATAAATAAATCAAAATAAAATATTACATTTCAATTTAAATGTTAAATGGTTCAAAGTACTTGCAAGGATTTTGAAAGAGTAAGAAGAAACGGAAATAGAGAGCAATACTCAAAGAGACACAAAATTCTTAAACTTTAGTAGCTTATTGAAAGGAATTAAAGAAATACAAAATTGATGGGCAAAGATAAAGAGAAAAACAGTTAAACCAATCAGATCATAAATTGTTGAACTTTAGTAGATAAGTAATAAGAAAAGTACAAAGTAAGTACAAAGTAGATATAAGAAGAGAGAGAGAGAGAGAGATAAAGACTGAGAGACCGTAATCATAATGTGAGATATGAAAATGATGAACTCTTTGAATTATCTTAACTAATATGCCGCAGCCTTATGCAAGTAGTGCGCCTCGAAGGGAATGTGAAATAACTTGCTTCTGTGGTTATTCCACTAAGCGGCTTTTGATCGCGTCCTTGAGCAGGCATTGTGCGTATGTTTTCCTTATTGGCATTTTTTTTTTTTTTTGCTTTTTTTATGGGCATCTGCCTTTGCTGCTGCTCCGTTCACCTTTCGCCTGCGCAGCTTTGCGGACTGCCCACTGATTGATGACATAAGCCAGGGGCGGTGCCTACACATACCGATGTGGTCAGCACATCCGCATGCCACACGCCTGAGGAGCTCAGACCTGGTCTAGTAACTGTTCGACAGCAGCAGCTGTCCGACTTAATTAAGCCACTTGGCACTTGGCACAAATCTCGGCGGACGATCAACGCTGGCAGCGACGTGCTTGGCATAGCAGACAAGCGAGAGAGCATCCAATCCTTCCCAGGCGCCATAAATATTTAAAGTGTGTCTACGACTACGTCTGCGTCTGAGTTTGAGTTATGCACTACTCGGTCCAAGTGCCGTTGCTTATCGTGCCAGACATAAAATATGTTTTTCAACTTGAAAACAAAAATACAACGCGCAAGGAGCGAAACATGGTTTGGCTTGTGTAATCCGAGGCCTTTGGCCATAAAGCACGACAAGAGTAACCGCCCAGCCCGGCACTTGGTTCGATCCATTCTCGGAACGAACAGACAAATGAATGCATGTACAAATATGCATATGTAATAAATACATTTTAACATTGCATTTTGGGGTAACGTGGGCGCTGTTGCACTCACATAGGGCGAGGAAAAGAGAAGGGGAAGAGAGGAGGAGGAGTAGCCAAAGTCCTCCTGGCAGTGGGTCTAGAGTTTAGAGCCGCAGCGATCGTTAAAAACGCTGGGCATATAAACAATGAGCACATTCTCAGGGGCACTGAAAGTATTTTTTTTTTTTTATTATCCATTTGCAATTGTTGCTAAGGAATTCGGGGTAATCGTCGGCTGCTATTTGAAGCCAGATACGCTCAGAAAAAATTCCATCATCGAAATTAAGAAAATCAGATAGTTTTTTTTTTGGGATTGCATTACCAGTTTCTGAGTTTTAACAACAATTATTTTCATCAATTTATCAACATCTTATTTCTTTAGAAACATATTTAATTATGCAAAATATACAAAGAAAAATGCCTTTAAAAAATGTTTTACGCATTTTTAGAAGTTATTCATTTTGTCTTAGGGCCATTTTCTAAATATCAGATCGACTCGGTATTTTTTTCAGTGTATATGTATATAACATTTTATGGGCAAAATCAAAGCAAACAGAAGGCCTCAAAGGCCATGGATGAATGAGTTGATCAAGATCACAAAAGAAAAACAGGGGAGAACTAAATGCATCATGTGAATAAATAGGTAAATATATGTATAATTTGGTATACCTAGATATACCCAGTTTGTTTGAATCTGAAATAAACAATTATAAACAAAACTATTATAAGCTGCGAACCTGACTATTTGCCTAAAGGCAAGTATTGCTAGTCTTTTTAGCCAGGAATTCCATTTAATTTGACATTGGAATACAATAAAATACATATATAGTTTTAAACAATAAAAATTAGTAAAAGGATTTAGCGGTCAGCATAAGTATCGATAAGGAACTGTCTCACAGTCACTGATAAAGTAGCAGAAAATGTTGTAAATAAATTTGGATAATTTTGAAAGCATTTTTTGATTTAAGCGAAAGAACCAACTTTCACTGTTATATAAAAATTTTTCATAAGTTTAGTTATCTTAATAACATGTATCTTTGACAGAGTCTCTCCACGCACAGGTTTAAGCAATTAGTGGATTTGTGTTAAACAAAGAAATCGTTTCAGGTTCTAGAAATTAATAACGGCTTAAGAAATCAACAAAATTGTAAACATTGCTTATATGACCTCACCTTATATGCAAGCCTTATAAATAATGAATGCAATTCATTAAATGAATACTTTTGGCTCTTCGAAGACACTGTCCACAAATTGATAAACTCAATTTGCTTGAAAAGTTGATTTTGCACTTGAAAAAGTTAGCTGTTTGAAGCACATTAAGAAACTGATGTTTGTGGTATATCATAAGCTAGTAAATATTAAAGCTAACTTGCAAGATATAAGATGTTTTTCGAATTTCTAAATCATAGGTTGGTAACGCCCTTCACTCATAAATCTTTGGGGGTTTTTTTTTTGGTCGAGCAATAAATATTTTCAAGAGAACTCGCCAAACTTATACAAATAGACTGTGCTGATGTTGTCACGTACCTCAGACAGATCAAATATTTACATATCGCCAATTTAATGGGATGGTTTGCTTTGTATTCAAAGACGTCGCACCGATATTGATAGACTCATAAATCCACATCGTGTAGTGTCACATTTATGTAAGTATATTGAACAATGTCTATTTTGTATGTTTGTTCTATGAGCCTAAGAAAAGCTTGACTATTCCAACCTGAGGCACAAAATGAATAAAGTGAATGAATGAATGAGTGCGTAAGTAAAGCTCAATCGAAAAATGAATGTGTAATATTTGAATATTATGAATATGTCATATTAAAATATATGGACAATTTAAATATTTACTGAAACGCAGAGTAAAGTAAGCAAAATTTATTTTTGTTAACATTTACTGATTGGTTTCTCAAAACATGTGCCAAAAATAGCTTCAGGTATTTATTTAATATTTTCAAGCATGAACTTTAACATTTAAGATAAGAGCATAAATATAACTTGAACTTATGACCTTAACTGGAAGCTTTATTTTGTACGCATATTTAACTCGTTTTTTTTTTCTTTTCTTTCCATTACAATGCGCATTCAATAAGCGGCACAACCAAATGATATTCTCTAACTTCAACTTCCTGCCTCGAAACTCATTGTAGATAATTGAAAATGATGATGATGATGATAATGATGATCACTGCGGGTTATTTTGCAAATGTGCAAATTGAAATGAAATTAAACATGTTACATTTCTTGACAAGGTGTGGAGTGGCGGCCGCACTGCGAATGAGCCTTGCGAAATACGTTTTGAAAAATGAATTCTCATTTTTATTGGACTGTTTATTTTCGCGTTGCATACAAGAAGATGAACAGAGCCATAATACTAACAACTAACAACAACAAATAGTAGAAACAGTAGAACAAAGTAAAACTAAAAAAAAAAATTCTACTGAATGGCGAAATTTCTAAACTTAGCAATGGAAAATTGTAGGAGCTGGAAAAGTAGAGCGGGCTGGACGGGATTGTCAAAGTGATATCCTTTAAAAATGCATTTATATATGTAAGTAAATATATGTATATATGCATACATAATATATATACATAGATAAACATATATATACAATATATATAAATATATATTACGTGATTCATTTTAATTGATTTCTGACCTTATTTTTCGTTTGGTTTGTCTGCGTATTATAAAGAATATGTTTACTTTATGGGCGAGAACCGATTTCGACCGACAATTTATAATACACATTTTGCACTTTTACTGTGGCTACAGGGTATCTATACAAAAATTGCTGACGTTCTCAGCACTGTTGTGTGTGTGTATATGTGTGTGTATATGTGTGTGTATATGTGTGTGTATATGTGTGTGTTTGTATGTGTGTTTCGCATTGTGTTGCATGCTTTTTCGTTTACATTTGAAAAGCACTCGCCAAACGGATGTTGGACTCGACCTCAACCTTACGAAAGCAGCACGCTGCCACCAAGTGGGAGGGAGAGAGCGAAACAGCGAGAGAGCGAACGAGAGGGGGCATAAAATAGATGTTAGCTAAAAGAAGAGAAACTCGCATAACACTGGTCTGCTTACCAGTCAAAATACAAAATGAAACAAAAAAATGTAAACCAGAAGCGAAGCGCCGCAAGCACCCCAAAAAGAACAGAGACCAATTGGGCCATTGTTTCTTGCACTGTTACATACATACATACTTACCCACAATACACACACACACATATACATCTCATTTGACCACAATTTGGTTGCAAAAGAATAAAAAGTTCTGAGAAAATTTCGGTCGTTTTACTTATATCATTTATAGGCTTTCCCTCTGTTCAATTGCAGGCTGTGAACCAATTAATATGCAACAAGTGTCCAGCATTAATCGTAAATTACTCTTGTCAGTTGTCTGCCAGGAAAGCATTTGAATTGTGTGATCAATTAAGTTGTTTTTATGCAAAATTTTCCACGCATCTCAGGGGATTGTTTTGATCACATTTGTTAAGAATAACTGCAATTAACATTTGCCTGTTAATTTCATCAGTAAAAATATGTGAATTTCCCTTTAAAGTCTTTAGTCACCATCTAGAATTTTTGTAAAAATGTTTGCTAAATTCAGTTTTGGATCGGGCAGCGTATTTCAGTCCAAAGGTCAATGCAAATTTTTTGGCTAATAACGCCTGAGATTATTTATTATTGTTTTGATTTGCTTTTAAGTTTGCACTTATTTAGTAAATATTTTTCGACCATTTTAAATTGACTGGAATTCTCAGCGCGAACCGAATAATTGCTGCTAGCCACTAAACATTTCTTTTCCTGGAATTTTGCCAGAAATATTGAAACAGTTTTGGCTAGAATTTAAATGGTTGTTTATTGTAGTGAATTTTTCGCCGGCGCCCAATCCTACTTCTCTAAACACAAACAATATATATATATATTAGTACAAACAGTACTCTCCAAGTACAAAATGAGGGTGCTAAAATATAAATAAAAGGCAATTTTTTTTTTTTGCGATTCAGAAAAAAACCAGGAGTTTGTTTTTTTAACTTTGTAGACTGTCACAAAACGGATGGGGGCAGGGACGTGCATGAGCATTAATCGTACCAATCAAGAACAGCATTTCAGAATTTTGAGGACTTTAAAGCGATTAGCAGGCACTTGAAAATGCAAATTTTCCTTTGACAAAAACTCTTCAAATAAAGCGACAGCAAAGAGCGCAAAAAAAAAATAAAATAGGTATAGTATACTGAATACTTGTCTTTTATGTTCTTATTAAATATTCTAATTTCATTTAAAATGATAATTATTTATTTATATTTTATATTAGCTCTGTGTAGGAATAATTAGTGGGTTGGACTGTATATAAAAACTTTGCCTTTATCTTTTCTTACGTCACCGAAACCGGCAAACGTACTTTGGTAACTTCTTGAAGGCGATTACACTTGCAGAAGGTATTACAATTTTATCGTGATGTTTACGATGACTACGACTATATCTATATATTCTCTAGTCAAGTTTATATAGGCATGTCCGTCTATATAAATCTGTATTTATATACATATCGATCTATATATGCAGAAAATACATATGTCCGTACCATATCGTATAGCTCTAATAGAAACAATTGGCAAAAGTTGATTTTTTGTAAGAAATGAATTATACACATTTTAAATAACTACCTAAGAAACAATCGGTCAATTTTTGAATTTATAGTAAGAGTCAGAAGTATGTTTTTTTTTCCTTTGATTTGACAGGCTATACAGTCATCTCATATATTTTAATGTGCACATCTTAAATCATCACAAATCAAATTCCATATCATTTTAATTCCATTTATGTTATCATATCTATAATTATTTTTATCATCCAAATGTTTGACTTGCGTTTTATAAATGTAAATACGCACAAATATGTATGTATATAATTGCTACTAGCTACGAAATATAATTTTTATTGGGAAGTTCAATTCAGATTAGATATACACATATGTAAGTACATATACATATATATTTACATTTCATCAGTTCGACGAATGCACTCAATATCAATTATAATTGGTGGGCTTTGGCGCCATTGAGGGAAATTGTTGGGCACCAAGTGTGTTGCAATGTTGATGGAGCAGTTGGAATTTTAGAGAGTACAACATGGAGAAATACTTATGTGATATCAGTGAAATTGTTAGCGATTGGAAAGTGTTGTTCTATTTTCAGGTGCGTGTACTCCGCTTTCCCAGGCGAATGGAAAATTATTACAATGCTAAGCTGCATATTGTTAGATAATAAACAATGTCAATGCCACAATGTGTTACTAAATGCACAAAAAACGTGACTAAATGTGAATTAGACAGTTAAGATACGACCAACTATATTAACTGGATTGCCGAGCCAAGCAACAAAACACGGTTTATCAGCTTTCCCCTATTGAGTAGGTAGACAGTTAAGCAGTTTTTCAATTGACACTCTGCAGATGGCTTATCAGCAACTTGGCCAGATAAAATATATATTTGTATTTTATGCCGGTAAAAATTAGATGTGGCGACAACTGGTTCAGTATTCGGGCACATTAAACATGATTGAAAATAAGATTAATGCACACAATTAAACGAAACGTTTCGCAAAGCACAAAAACTAATAATAATCAGATAGAAAATAAGCTGAATACCCTGCAATAATTTAGCAATCAAGTAGCAAACTGATACGCATCAGCAGTTTTAATATGCTCATGTGCAATTTGTTGTAAATCAACCGTTTAGCGCACATATTAATTACTATTCTATATAATCTATTTATCTTGGTTTAATCAGCAAAACATAAAACAAAATTTTAGTAGAGCGTTGAAAGCAAAAGTTCAGATCTAGCTACTAAAGTATCTTGCTCAATAACCCAGAGTAAGTCCTTAAAGATTGGAGATAATCAACTAATACACAACCTCCTAAAAGACTCTCACTTCCAATTGAGGAAATGAAATAAGCAGGGTATCTTTTGGTCGAGTCATCTCAAATAGATCATTATTTCTTGTTTCTTTTTTCGGGGCATTTCTGCTTCTTCTGCCGCGTGTGCCTCTGTAATTTACAAGTTTCTGAAAAAAGTAAAAGTTGTCGCTTAATGGCAACAAGCAGGGGCAAGCAGCGGCAACAGCGGGCAAATAAATAAATTCAATCAAAAAAAATACAGTTTTACTTTCTACCAAAAATGCGAATAACGCTAATTTGTATGCAATCAAAGAGGCACGCCAGGAAAAACTTTGAGCGGCACAAACGCTAAAAGTCAAACACAAAGCGTTTTAAGACCAAAATCAAAGCCCACATCTAAACACACACATATACACACATTCAATTATGTGTGTGTATGTAAATTTTATATAGGGTATAAAATTTCGATGCTTGAATACATCAAAAAGATTTGAGCTCGACTACTGCTGCTTGGCATAAAACTTTTACAAGGCTAACATTTCCAATTAAAACACATCAAGTTGTAAAACAAAAAAAAAAGGGAAAAAACCAAACTCTTTCATGCTGGCTAAAACAGAACAATAAGCCAAAAGCTGCTTGTCGCGGAACGCATATCTGTAAATACTGTAAACCAACTTTAATGGGCGCTCATATGCACATATCGCCTATATGACCAACAAGACCACCAACCTCATCATCATCATCATGATTATCATCATCATCTTAGTCATGATTCAAGCTGAAGTTTTGACATTGACCCAAATGCATTGACCAATTTTTTTTATTATTGATTTGATGTTATTTGTCGAGATTCAGATCATTGAGAGCCCAAAACAAACGCTTCAAGATGTGCCATCATAAACAAGTAACTCAAAACCGGAACCAACCGCAATAAAATAGAAAGTTTTTGTTTCCAATACCCTTGCCAAAGAAAAAAAATCACACACAAACAAAAAATAGGCCAAAACGTTGCTGTAATAAATAAAGATGCTAATACAATTTGAGAAATACTCAAGTTAGCCGCATATATCAGTTTCTCTTAAGCTGAATAGGTTTTTTTTCGAGTCTGTCATTTTCCGAGAAATCATATACATTTTTAAAACTCAAAATGTTATTTATGGAAATAATAACTTATTATGTTTAAAGTGTTTCTATTTATTTATTGCATCCGTTATGAGATGCACAGCTTATAATTTTTAAAATAATCTATTTCTTTATTGTTTATGATTTTTATAATGCTTAACTATTATTTTAAGAAATGCCTCTATTTATTTATTGTCAAAAAATATTTGGCATATTCCCAAGATATTAGACGGGTTAAGGAAATCACTTAGCTAGAGTATTATTAATGATGCATGAATGTTCGATTGGATGAACGAATTTGGGAGGAAAAACTATTGTAAAATTGTTGCATGCGAATATGTATGTATGCATAAAATTACATGCAACAAAAAAAAAAAAAAATAAACATTTATGTAGCTTCCGACTATTTTGTCTATTTAAAATGAATATGGCCTGAACAGGTCTGCTGCTAATTGGCTGCCAACGCCGCTTAATTGGCCATTAACACGACTGCCTGGGACAGATGTGCAGGTGCACAGATACTTGGGCATTAATATATGTAAAAATATTTAAGCCCTCTCTGTTAACGCAATTTAAGCAATGTGAGGTTATAATTAACTAAGCCATAATTGAAATGCGATGGGCCAAGGATTATTATGCTCGTCAGTGCCACAGTTGCACGCACGTGGCAAACAGATGCGAGGCGCGCCTTGGGAATTTTTATTTTGCAAGCAATTTGATGCGTTTGGTTTCTGGCGTCGATTTGCAATCACGCCAAGTGAAAAAAACGAAAAACAAAAAAAAAAAAACAAAAGCCTAAAGCTGCCTTCATGCTCGGTTAGCTGGGCTTTTAGTCGGTTAGGCTCAAATGCTCGCTAAGAGCTAACAATTTGAACATATTTCTAATCGCACACGATTAAAACAACAACAACACAACCTATTAAAAAAACTACCTACACACACACACACACCCCCAGATACTTAAACATAACACATTATCATTGCCCTATTATCTGTCTTTATCATAGTCATCATCATTATCATCGTTGGGTTGGCAGACTCATGAAAAGTCAGTGAGTTGTTTGGTTTGACATGTTGTCAGCATCAATTTCAGTTTCGTAAATTTGAATTTTAATTCAAAGGCACAACAAGAGGTAAGTACAAAATCGTGTTGTTGCCGGGATACCATTTTAGTCATGGAATATTTATAAATAAATGTTTTCATTTATTCAGTCAGCTTATCAAGCCAAAAGTCTGCAAAGCATTCCAATAATAACATCAAGAGGCAACTGGCAATTATTTGTTGCAGCTCTCTGCTGAAAATGTCATTTCTACTTTAAATAAATTTTGAAAACAAAAAAATAGAACGTACTATATTTCTACGAAATATAGTTGGCTAAAACAATAAATGATTCATGTTTTTTTCCAAATAAAAAGAATTAAAAATCGTGCAATAAATTAGCAACAAGTGAGATTTATCACGAAGACACCACCTATACTAGATAAACCTAAAATATATAGATTCCAATAAGAGAACACTTGTTTCTTCGACAATTTTGATATGTAACTTTTATTGAATCTGAGCCAGATGCGCCGCTTTATCAGCTGCCGGAAAATATTACTCATTAGGAAATTAATAAAATTTAAAGTCATGAAAATTGAATAAATTGGCAAATATTTTTGACACGCGCATGTTTTGTACATTATTGGCAAGGCCTAACAAATAATTGTTTGACTTTGTGGTTTGATTATAAAGCCTGTGTGAGGGTCAACTAAATAATGGCAAATATATATATATATATATATATAAATATATATTTCTATACGCTATCCGGTTCCAGACCAACCAACACGACAGCACCATCAACAACATATTCCCACATCCACATCGAGTGTAGTTCAAACATGATGCGCTTGTGCAATATTTGCAAGACCTTTCGGGAAAAGGCCGCCCGCTGAGAGCTGGGCAAACAAATAGTCCAAGTATTACAATCTGAACATGCATAGAACAAGACACATTAGAATTATGCACAAGAGAGCTCAAGATAATTATATGGAGATACAAACTCGACAGCAGCCTTTTCTTCCTCCAACTTTTATTTATTTCAATATTTGCGCAGACGACATTGGAGCAAAACTAGAATTGTCTTGGGACAAATATTTCGAAATGGAATTGTTAAAAACCAATGAAAAATGTTAGCATTTCTAATTTTATAAAAAAAATATTTATTTTACTTTTTAAGTACGCTTTGAATTTTATATGTGTTTTCTTATTTACAAAACACACTCGCTGCCATTAAAAATATATTCGAATGATGCACAAGAGGAGTATCAATATGCAATGCCCATGAGAAAATTATATTTTACAAGTGCAAGCTATAACTTTATACTTTATGACTCTGATCACAAAAATAGCAATTATATACAATCCAACCAAATAATAACAATTCTTTCAACAAGCATTTCAGTTTTATTTATATAATTCTGGAGGAATAATAAATTTATATATGAATATATTTATAATATACACTAAGAAAATTCTTATTTATAGGTCTTTGAGTTGCACTGTAAACTAAAAGTCAGTTTGTATAAAAATATTGTCACTTCTTTGTCATTTTTGGTATAAGAACTACGCCTTTTTTTATTGACAATATCTATGACATATTGCCTCAATGTGCAGCACTGACTGATGTTTGGCCAATGCAAATAACAACTTGCAGCAATGCGTCGACGGCAGGGGCAGAAGCAGCCACAGCAAACGACAAAAAAAAAAACATAAGGCAAACTCATTTGACATAGACAACTTGGCAGTCAGCAGACATAGTTAGCTGTGTGGAAGGGAAGTGGAAACCCACAACAACTGCACCTCAGTGATCCGTTGCAGTTGCAACGCAACTTTATGCGTGGCCCAGTCCACGCGTTTGGTGGCAGCAGGGAGATGGGTGGCTGTGGGAGAGAGGGAGGAAGTATGCCACTTGAGCTGAAAACTTGATTATGCCATATGTCAATACGAAAATCAAAATGCGCTCGTTTTCAGTTGCATTTAAATAGTTGTTGTTGTTGTTGTTTTGGGGCGCGGAATGTTGCGTCGTTGTTCGTGTGGTTGTTTGGTAGCTTAGCTAAAAAAAAAAAAACCATTAAGAGTCATCAGCATTCATGGCGGTCAACAGCAATTTGGAGTGCCAATTGCATGGCGTATAAAACGCTTTCAGGTTGCGGCAATGCCCAATGGCTGAGACGACGACAACAACAACAACAACAACAACATTGGCAACAACTGCTTTTGACTGCCATTTGGTGAACCCTGAACATGAAAACATTGATGCAACTGGTTATCTTTTTCTTTATTTTGTTTTTCTTAGTGTTTTTGGTCTCTTTAAGAAGAGCGAGGTTTGAGCAGAAGGAAAAACCGCCACGACTTGAATGTGGGTTTTAATCCGAGATTTGCATAAGCCTCATGGAGGAGTCGTCTACGTTGTTGTCTTTGCTGCACATCTAATAACCATAAACTTTAATATGTTTATGGTTAAAACGTGTATGTGTATCTTTCTGTGTGCGTGTGCGAGTGTGTGTGTTAACTGTTTAGGCCATGCATACTCGTGTTTATATTTGCATTACAAAGGCAATTTGAGTGCTGCTGCCTGTTGTTTTTGCAGGCGCACTGGGTTGCCATTGAACTGATTTGATCGAACATCAATTTAATTGCAATATTTTTTATGGGCGCCTATACGGGACATGAAAAACTACACTCAGGAAAGAATGTCGTAGAAAATCGATCTGATAAGTAGAACATGTTCATTGTTTGTATACATAAATACACCATTATTATTACAAGCATTAAGTGCTATTACAATAATAAAATTAAATTTTATTGGGATAAAGAGATTAAAGACAAGCATCTTCAATTAAAATAAATTAAAAAAAAAAGCTTATACATTTGATTAAAAAAGCTTCTTTGACACGGAATATTGACCAGTTCAAAAAGAAAATCTTGAAATTTTGTTCAAGTGGAAAATTTAAATTTGACTTAAGCAATAGATATTTTTATTAGTCTTTAATTCAAAACTAGTTTTAATTTCGAAATTTTAACTGTATTATTATACAGATATGTTATTGTTTAAAGATTAAACTAAAACATAATTGATACCATATTTCTACGAATAAGCCGATTTGATTGAGTGATGTAGAGATTAGACTTTCGAAAACATTTTCGTATACATATTTAAGCTTATGTACCTTTCGAAAATAAATGAAACATTTCACTTTCATTATAAATTATGTTCTCCACGTAATGTTAAGCAGATCAAATGAAAACATTTATGAATAGCCAAAGCTTTGAATTAAATTCTCTTATCAAAATTATTTTTATATATATTATTAGACAAATATATTTTATATATATATATATATATATAAATATATATATTAAATATATTGTTCATATATATAAAAAAATGTTTATTCCAAAGAAAACCAAGTATTTCTTTTGAATTTGAAATCATTTTGAACATAAATACAATATTTTGAGTTTAACAGTCACATATATTTCTGGAAAATTGGAGAATTAATTGGATGTGCATTGGGCTAGATTCTTACTCATTGTTTGGCCACCGATGACAGACTAGCTTATAGATAGATATTTATGTGGCCTTCGCCTTGGTCTCTCGGAAGTGCTGTTGTCGAAGGTGTTTATATTTAAGATATGTCGTTTGTTTGGGATTGGTTCAATTACAACATAGTACAGCTGAAACTCAGCTGGCAGCCAACATATTGTTGCCAATGATGATGACGAAGCCGATGGAGGTGAATAAAGATTATGAAATTGCAGCTTGCGTTTGAAATTCGCGGGCACGCGTTTTGAATGCGGGTTTTGCTAATCGCGCAATCAGCTTAGCTGAGTATAGTGCGCATATCAAGCACACACACCCATACACACACACACACACAAACTATGACAAATGACTACACACGCACAGCGCTTTTGCTAGGTGTTGTTGCTCTGCGGTTTTGGCAGGTGGCTGAGGAGAAAGTTACCAACACTGAAACAACGTTTTGTGTTGTTGTTGCCCAAGCAGAGACCCGAAAAAAATCAAAAGCTAAACACTCACAAAAAAAATGCCAAGCCATAAAAGAAAAAAAAGTAGTAAGGTGAAGAAGCAGCCACCACAATATCAAAAAAAAATTATGTTAAGCAGGGGGAAGCAGCGCAAGCGATTATGAAATCGCCGCCAATGGAATTCGAATCAATGTAAATACATACGCAGATATACATATAACTGTAGATGTATGTATATGTGCAGTTATGAGGCGTGCAGCTTGACTTTGGCCAACCGACTGGCTGAAAATATAAAGCTCTTTCGCAATATGCGAGCAAGCATCGAATTGAGGCCTGGGCCGGGCACAGAGACAACGCTTCAGCAATGCGGCAACTTGGACTGGATTGGCTTGTAATTGAATCGCACGCACACTCACACACACACACATATATATATAAATATATTTTATATATATATAGTTTTTTGGTCACATAACGCACCCAAAGAGTAGGAAGCGACAATTGCACTTGACAGAGTTGTTTCTCTTCTTGTTGTTGCAGCTGCAGTTGTAGTTGTCGCCAAAGACTGTGTGGCATTTTTCACTTTGGTCTTAATAGCCAGCAAACACACAAAAATAAGGAAAACACAAGCAGACAAACAAAATGCAATAATTGCAGTGGCATTTTCAAGCTATACCCTGTATATAATCCAGAACTAGATGAAATTGAAACATTTGTTTTCAGCAGGTAAGAATTCATTAGAGCATCTGCATACCTAGGAGAGATCAATAAAAATTAATTACACTCGAAAGTAATTAACCTTTTTTTAGTTGCTTATGTTGTGTTCATAAAATTTTGTGCCATTTATTTACTTAACACATGTCTCATTTAATCACAAATAAAAAATGAGTTTATGTGGCGAATCTTAAAATATCTTAACCAACTTTCTAAATCAGGCGAATATTAATAAAAAACACACATTTAAAGCATATGCATACCGACAAGTTTCAGGTTAAAAATAATATAATTTGATAAGGATTCTACTGTTTTTTTAGCATACATTAAATATGATTAAAAAAAACCAAAACTAAAATGTTTTTTTTCTATTCAGCGCTGTTTTTTATACTTTTCAACGTAAAGTCGTATGAAATTGATTTAAAAATGGATCAAATAATTAATGTAATATAAACTCTAAAGTAGAGTATTTTCTAGTTGATCACTTTCTCTCGTTTTCAAACTCCGGTGGATGCCACTCGTGCTTGGTATAATTTGGTTGTTTTTTTTTTTATACATTTTTCAAATTGCCGCTCTTCACATAACTGTAACTTGAATGCGGTACAGGCAGTCAAGCAGTTTGTCTGTTTGAAGACGCCTGTCTGCGCCAGATGTTGCTCATTTCATTTAATTTCATTTGAATGAACGCACAGAGCACACCAGACCAGACCAGGCCAAACTAGAGCAGAGCAGAGCTGGCCAAGCTAGGCCAAGGAAATCAAACGGCTGACATTGAATTTGAAACGTTGGCGGCAGTTCATCGACAGTTGCAGGAAATGGGATATAGTAAATAGCGCAACAATGCGAACGAAGGAAATGGCACGAAGGATGCTGCCAGGCTAGGCGCCTAGTTGAAATAATTTCGTTGCGTTCAATGGAAATAGCAGCGGGGCACACTTTGCAGAGTGCCTCAAGTAGGAAATGCACTTATTGACGCCTAAAGAAAGTTGCGCAGAACATTCACTGCACATGTTGCGTTCTTTGCAGCCGGAAAAGAACAACACGTTGATAAGGGCCAAAAAAATAAATAGAAACAAAAACAACTATTGGGATTTGTATTTGTGCGTTATGCAATTTGCAAGCATAATGCGAAAACTAACCAAATGATAATGTTACAAATTCAATCAGAAGCAGCTTCAAAAAACTAGCAGCTTCAATTTGATCAATTGAAGAGGCGAGCAGCGTGTATTAACTGTAAATGTGATCTAGAACTAAAAGTACATAGAACTAACCTCGCTTTTGGTTATTTTCGATGGGCGATATTAGATTTTTTTTATTGTTGCTGTGCAGAACGGGGTGGAGCGAGCGGTCGGCTGTCAACAGTAGCTGATTTTGATGCCGATGTTGTGTTGATGATGAGTGTCACGAACTAAATGCAAATGTGTTGATTTGAAGACGAAAGAGTTTCCAATTGGAGTGCGTCCGATTTTTCGATTTTCGCGTTAGCGCACAAAATCTGCAGAAATTGGCGTCGTGTTTGTTTTGATATTGATTAGAAAACTTTGAAAATAACAAACCAACATAATTGTTCTGGTGTGCATGCGTCTGTGTGTTAATTGTTGTTTAATAAATATATAACAGCATTTATATAACGATCACACAAGCATTATTTTTGGCAGGCGATTTCGTTTGCGGTTCTGTTGAAACAATTGAAAGTGTTACTTTTATCGTCGCATATGCGAGCTCTTTGTTGTTGCGATTACACCCACGCACTTGAGTCGGCTTTTGTTGTTGTTTGTTGCACGTTTAGCACTGTGTTGGAAGAACTTGTGGTTTAGTACTCTGATGGCTTTTATCCTTTGCGTTTACGTTTATAAAGTATTTTGTGGTAATGCCAAGTTTAGTCTATTTTTTCCGTGCACCACGACTTTCACGCTCAGCTGTTCTCGCTGAACTGAACTCCCCACGCTCTGTCCAACAGCTGTTCACGGTTAACAGAGTGCAGAACAGCGGCAATAGCATTAAAATTAACATTTGCTCTTCTGTTATTAATTTATGAGCAAGCAAGATGGATTAAACAGCCGATATTGCAAATTAAACTTAATTATTCATTTAGATAAGTTTATAAAAGAACACATTAATTATTTTCTAGATTGGCTAGTTTTTTTTAATAGTATTTAATCAGTTTAAAAATAATCACGGTCATTCATATGTTTTTGGCGCTGCCTGTTTAATAGGTTGGTGTCTTTGCTAAATGTGGGCCAAACAAACTGATTGATTTTATGTGCATTTTTAAAACAATAAATTTCTCACGTTAAGTGTGCACGAAAATATTATCAGAATATTCAATAAAATAATTGAAGGTTATTACATGCTCCGATATTTCTCCATCATTAAATAAAGTCATTCATCGTAGTGATCGATAGTGGCATTACATCGATATTTTAGGTGTCCCTAATTGTGATTTGCAATTTTTATTCTGCCTAATTTCTACGTGCATACTTTTTTAAAAAATAATTAAAAACCTTCCATTTAAAGTATAGATCAGCTACGAATATAGCAAGAATGTCGAATACGCAAGCGACGGTTACTGCTTACTTGGCGGCACAAAAGAAGACCACAAACAAAGATCTCGCCGCCGAATGGACTCTTATTGAAGAGCTTCACAACGAGAAGTAAGCATTTTCAGCGTTTAATGGTTGTTTTTTTTTTATTAAATCTTTGAATATTTAATGATTTTTACAGGTTGTGGAACGAGCTAACTATTAAGCTTGTCGTATTTGTGAGGCATGAATCGCTGCAGGACGAGAGCGCTCTACTGCAGCTGTATCAAAATTTTATTTCCACCTTTGAAACAAAGTAAATCGCAGCCGGTTCAATATTTAGAAAATTTTAATAATACATATAAAATTTACAGAATTAATCCATATGGTCTGATTCAAATACTTGAGGTGGTCGTGGACAACATTGCCGACAAAAAGGAGGCCATCGATTTTCTCGAGAAGGTGAAGGATAAGGTGAAAATATGCGATGAAGCCGTGTGGTATCTCCAAGTCATGCAAGGTAATCTATATCTGAGCAATCTGAACGATCTGAATGAGACTAAGAAGATCATCGAGGAGCTACGCGACGTGCTCGAGGAGGCTGGCAATGTGACGCCAGTGCATGGCAAATACTATATGCTCGCCTCGCAATATTATCGCCGCGTGGGCAAGCACAGTGAATATTATAGATGCGGGCTGCAGTTCCTCGGCTGCTCGCTGGAAGATTATCCGCGGGACCAGTGGGCGCAACAAGCATTCTTTTTGGGACTGGCTGCATTGCTCGGCGATGGCGTCTATAACATTGGTGAGCTGTTGGCGCATCCCATTTTGGAGTCGCTGCAAAACACAGAAAACGAATGGCTCGTCGAATTGCTCAAGGCATTTAACATGGGCGACATCAACAAGTGAGTGCCTCCCAAGACATTAATCTTGGTTAATATTTAATATCTTTTGTCTTTCATCAGATTCAATAGCATGAAGAATATTTGGTCGAAAATACCAGATTTGGCTGCCCAGGAGGTGAAGCTGCGCCAGAAAATATCGCTGCTCTGCCTCATGGAGATGACGTTCAAGCGTTCGGCCATCGAGCGTGCCATTTCCTTTGCGGATATCGCCAACGAGACCAAGCTGCCGGCCAAAGAAGTCGAGTATCTGATCATGAAGGCGCTGGCTCTCGATCTGGTGCGCGGTGAGATCGATCAGGTCGCTGGCGTTGTCAACATGTCCTGGGTGCAGCCACGTGTGCTGGATCGCACACAAATTGTTGGTATGGCCTCCACCCTGGACACTTGGATGGGAGCGATCACCAATATGGAAAAGCTTATGGAGAATCGCGCAGCCGAAATTCTCACAAATTAATAATGATAAGTTCCCCCCTTTAATTTCCATTTTGCATATATGCTTTTTGTATTAAATCAACACATTGCGCATAATGCAAACATTATCCAATTGGTTTTAATTCCGTATCAAAAAAGATTAAATTTGAAGACATCTTTGAATCTCTTCCAGAGAATAGTAAAGCCTAGTCAGGATTAACGATTTGTGTAGCTAATTCATATAAGACAACAACCAATTGAAATGAAATCAAGTATAGAATTCGGCTTTATTCGTACAATTAAATTGACTTAACTAACGCCAATTGTTTCTACATAGCCGATACATGTCTCTGGATTAAATATAAATAAATTACGATGGGGTGCCTCCATTTTGGTCACCACTTTGATAATCTCTTGGGCGACAACGCCGCCAACAACAGCCACAGCTGGCGAAATCTGTGCGAACAGCAATTCGAGTGCCTCGTTGCTCAGTGACGATTTTGGTAGCACTTCATCGCGGATTTTCTCCAGTCGCACAATATCAGATTCCCTGGTCTTGTAGCTGGGATCACGCTTACGCTCGCTGCGGAAGACTTGAAGAACGCGCAGCAACAGAATGCCAGGGCCATCGCGTTTCAACTTGCGTGCATACTTGGGTGCAGTAATATCAAAGTCAATCCAATTTTTGTACGATGGATACTCGACTACGCATTGCCTTGGGGTGGAGATAGTTTCATATTTAACCTTCTCATTTGGCTTCGAGATGCATTTGTGCTTGAAGACGTTCCTAAAATAAAAAAAAATTTAAGTAATATAGTCTCTATATATACAAAAATCTATACTCACTCTACGTAGCTATGAGTTTGTAGGCTGGCATAATGGAAGCCAAACATGCCCCAAACATCGGTGGCAAAGAACTTAATCCCCAACTCCTGGCAAATTGAATCGATGCGCTCCAGTTCCTTGTTGTTCTCGCCGCTGATAACCACAACATTGAACTGTTTGAAGAAATCAGCCGTTTTCTCCTTCAACGGTTGCGTATCCGCAGATATATCCACCATGGGATTGAGGGCACGTGCCCTCGACAGCGATGCTTCTGCTCGATTGCTGCTCAACGATTCACGTGCCGCCAGAAATTGGGAGCAGAAATCCTCTTCGGTTATCAGTTTGTCGTCGTGCAGTTTCACCATGTTCACACCAGACAATATAATATTTTTCGTAATTTCCGCACCTAGTCCATTCAGACCGGAAATGAGTATATTGGCCGTGCGCAGTCTAAACGAAAAATATTAAATTTATTTTATCCCTTTCTTTCTTCTTATACCCAAAACATATAGCAAAAATGGAGGCTAGCCAGCTTGCCGGCAAACATACCGCTTTTGCGATTCTAAACCCCACAGTCGAATCTGTCTATCATATAGTTCATTTTCGGCATCGGTAAGCTCCACGTTACTATCGTTGATATCTTTGTCAACGTCCATTTCTATAAACTCGTAATAATGTTATAAATTGTTGCAAAAACCTGAACGCCAAAAATGCTAGAGGTGTGTCTAAACTATCGATACCCGTGTCGTTAGAAGAGTCGCTATGTGTATTCAATATTGATGATTAGTTATCGATAACATGGATTGCTCACATGCAATTTCCAACATCGGCGCGCATTTCAACTTGTACGATTTCAATTATTATTTTTTTTCGTGATTGTATAAAAGCAAATTTTTTCTTTAGAAATTCATCTGAAACAAAGTTTTAAACATAAACAATTCGGTTCTTGCATATAATTAATTTTAAAGAGATTTATTGATATATTAACAATATAATTAGGCTTCTGTTGTTGCGTTTTGTTCATTATAGATACTATGTAGCGATGATCGTATAAATGCATCACTTTTTTCCAGAACACCTTCCAAATTCGTCCACAAGAACCAAAATATCAGAGCGAAGAACAAAATCTTACAGACCAAGTCAAGAATATATTGACGCCGTAGAACCTTCCGTGCATATGGTAACGTATCATCACTTTCACCCACAATATATTTACGAACGCCAAGTATATAATTGCTAATGTAAAGCTCCCAGTTGACTTGGCTAACCGATGTGTCGAACAGTTCCTGATCTGTCCTATTCAGCTTGTTCCACATCTTCTGAAACCGTTCGGTCCTAAAGTCCCAGTCTTTTGTTGTATAGTACTGTAGCAATTTCAATCCCATTGAGACTTTACGCTGTACTTTTACCAAGCTGAAATTAGAGCAGATTTAGTTTAACCATAAATTGACATAATTCGCATAAGTCGTCACATACAAGGGCTTCTGACCGAAGACATGCATCCAAAAATCTATAAAATAGGCAGGTAGATAGTGATAGAATATAACGCAAAATAGATGATGGTAATAGTTTTGCTTGATCGATCCACCTGGATACCAAAGGGCAAAACTTAGAGGCGTTACGTAGATGAATCGGCGACCCGTGTCAATGCTCTCGCCCCAGGACATCAGTACCTTGCTGGGGATGCACAGGTTGCAAAACTGAACGTTGCTCTGTTTGTCTGTCTTTGATTCGGCAGCGACCTTGCCACACTGATAGCCGCAGAGTATCATGCCGTTTATGGCCTTGTCGACGGGGATCACTGTCGATTTATATTCCGGATTGCAGTGCATGGAGCGTATGACGCCGCGTGCGGCGCCAACCATCAGACCGGTTGGCCCATTAACGCCCTCAATCCATCCTGGCAGCGGCTCTGTTATGGCAGCCGTCACTGCAAAAAACAAAACAAAAAGGGTATTACCAACAGCTGAACCACAATTGCAGCAACCAGTTTATACAAGGCGAAGGGGGGTTGGCGGGAACTACATACCAATGGAAGGCCTTGTGACGATTATAGGTAGCTTTTTGCTATATCTGCAAATTAGATCTTCTGAGAGTGCCTTGCTGTAAGCGTACGTGTTGGGCAAGCCATTGAGCAACCTGTAAAATACAAGTACATACATATAATCACAGTACACTCACAAAAATAATAACATCAAAAATAGTTATAAAAAAAATGTTTCTACATATAAACAAAAATTTTTACGAATTTTCATCAACAATCAAAATATAGTGTTTTTTGTATTTTTAAATATTTTCTATTATTAATTTCTTAAAAATAGTTATAACATCTTTAATATGTTTCAAAATATAATACATTTTTGTAATTTAAGAAAAATACACTTTGAAATAATGGACAAAATTTCCCTGGTTTTTTTAGAAAAATACTTTCTAAATAATAAAGTTGAGTTACCCTTGAAGGCAAAAGTATAGAGAATTTCTTAAATGCAGGCCGATTTTTTCCGAGTGTATATATAAATTTTTATAGATGACTTTCAAATCGTACATACTTGGGTGTTATTTCCGCTAAAGCAGCATCATCCATCGTTTCGATCATTTCGATGATGTCGTAGGGATTCTGTGGCGCTGGATATGCGCGTTCCTCCACAACGCCTTCGTTGCACTGACAAAATGATGTGGACACATGGACCAGAGCCTGCAATTGGCTCATTTTCTCGGCAAGTTGAAGTACCTTTAAGGTGCCAACGACATTCATGTTGACCATCGGTCGCAGTGGCTGATCGAAGCGCACATTTGCGGCACAGTGGAACACAATTTGCACATTGGTGGCTAATGTGTCGATGTCATTGTCGCTCAGGCCAAGGTTCGGCTCGAGCACATCGCCCTTAACAACGCGCACCTTGTTCACATAGTCTGGATGCTTCTCCAGCAGCTTGTTAAAAATCTGCAAGAGTTAACAGTGAAAATGCAGGCGGTCATTAATTAAGTTGACTCATGTGAAGCCAAACCAGCCAGTCCAAGCGATTTAGTTAAGTTGTCAAGTACGAGTTGATGTTGGAGCTGGAGTTGAAGTCCGAGTTGGAGTAGCTACCAAGAATCGCCTAGCCTAATGTGCAATGTTTGTCTTTACTGTCTGTACTGTATAAATAATACTAGTCATTGTAATAGTAATTTTTTGGATTTTTTCGTCACCGATGATGATTACCTTGACTTATAAATGCGGCACATACATCGTACATAGTTCATAGTGTTTAGTCTTTATTTATTGTGTCTTTGTTTGTGTTTTACTACTTAATGGATTGTTGCACTTATTTTGGCTACTTTATGCTACGGTAATTTCGTGTACCTCAAAGTTAAATTTAACTCAAATGGAGGACAACTTGAAGATATAAAAAATTAATATCCAAGTCTAGTAAAAGTAGAATTATATGTTTTCAACATGTTAGTAAGGCTATAATAATAATCGCTCATATAAACTGTAATTAATTTTAAGTTTATTGCCTTGCGGATTTTGTAATATTACTACGGATATGTGTAAATCAAATTTCTTGCGTATCCACATGATTATTATGAATAGCCAAACAGCACATGATAATTATTGCCTACTAAACCAACTAATTAATAAGTAAATACTAACGTTTTCACTAAAAACAACGACTAGCCGGAAAACTTTTGCCTTCGAAAATTACTCATTCGTGATCCAAAGCTTAAACAGAGACATACCAGAAGTAATTTACCATTAAGCCAGCTTTTTCAATTGCAACTAAGATGTATATAAATATAATTATATATGTGGAATATCGGTTGCAAGGGCAAACGGCGAAGCAGCTAATTGGTAATTTTTTAAATGTTTCTACAATGTAGTATATGCATTTTATTGTAATTGATACAATTAAATGTTTTTTTTTTTAATTTGAAATTATATTCTTTAGTTGTGCAATCAATCATGAAGCACACTTCTCTAACTACTTAAAAGCCGTTAATGGTTGGGTTGGCCTTTTAATCGATGCCAACTAATTATGGATTGAGTATGGTTTTCACAATTAATTGGTATTTCAACTTACGACACATTTGAAGTATTGCTCCTTCCGCACACTTGGCTCAACGCCCTTTTTTGTCCGAATTAATAGATAGATGGCATTTAGATCAGAACAGCTCCTCAGCAATTTCTCGACGAGCACTTTGCCCATGAAGCCAGTGGCGCCCGTTATCAATATCGTTTTGCCGGCATAATAATTTGCAATTTCTGAAACGCCAGCATCGGCGTCATAATTTAGTATATCCATGCTGCAATAGACACATATACACACATATATATATATAGATATACAAACATTATGTTAGATCTTGCTAAAATGCACAAGCTTACATTCCACACACACCCTGTCTTTATTGTTGTTGCAAATTAAGATCTAATGTGAGGCCCACTTGGCGTTTGTTTGCTTAACCCACTTACTTTAAAAATATTCTATTTCAATGTCAGCTTTGAAGAAATAAATATTTTAACCACAGCAACAATAACTAGTTGTTGTTTGGCTAACTAGATGCAATTGGCGTGAAGGGATTTCTTGGACATTGTTTACTTTTGTGTCTCCCATCATCAGCTTTAAGCGCCTCCACACTTTATTTTGGGTTTGTACATTTTTTTGAAGTAAACAAAATCAAGTTTAAAGACCTCTGTTAACTCTGTTAACAGGCACCACCTTTGTTCGTTTTAATTTGTTATGTTATGTTACTTAACAGATGTAAGTGTTTTTAAGGAAAGTAATCACAGCTCTTTAGATATCTAATAATTGTCTGCATAAACTGGCTATTGCAATTGTAATTACCACATTATATGGCTATAAACCCAGTTTTTTGTTGCTTTATTGCTGCACAAAAATAATTACGCATACGATAGGTTGCCTTTTTATGTAGACAAACACATGCAGACAACTTTACGACTTTAAAATTTTTATGGTGTGCTTTCTCAGCGCTAAACTTTGTCGTTGGCAAACATAAATGTACGTAAATATTAAAGAAATAATAGTAATTGGCCAGGCCCCCTTTTATGCCCTATCAGATAAAATTATATATTTTTTTGTTAAGTGTGTAACGAGACAACTATTTATCGAATTCACTATATATATACAATTTGAAGAAAACACTTCTGGGACAACTGTCAGCGATTAAATTTATGAATGTTTTTCAAATTCCTTACGAAATATTAATGGAAATAGTTGGCTTGCAATCTGCAAGGTTGTAAAATCTTTGGTGTGTCTAATGAAGCTATACTTTCGTTGATGTAATTTATAGGCTTTAAAATTTGCAATTATTTTTAATCAAAAAGCTGAGAGAACGACTCCAGCGCTTTCAGGGATTGACTGATTAGTGATATAACTCACACACATACACACACACACATGCCACATACTGTTGCTAATGTTGCAATGTACAATGTTAATATAAATGTCAAGTATGCCAAATTGATTCATTGCAAAACAAAAGGCTTTGAATATATCTTTATTGCCTTTTGGTCTATGCAATTTGGCATCATCTATAATGTTTGCCATTATTCTTAAAGCCTGATGTCTGTCATATTGTGCTTTGCAGATTCTTGTACACACAAATCTGCACACACACACACACACATACACAGATTGTGTGGCAAATAGTTTTTTGGGGCAAATTGGCAACATAGCTTCTCACGGCAGTGTCTATGGGTCAGATTCACGTAATCTTTACAAATTCAAACAGCCGCCAGTCGGACACGCAAATTGAGACACTTGCACAGTTTATTTTTAAGTGTTTTTTTTTTTGTTTCTCTTTGTGTTAAAGTGTTTTTTTTTTTTTGTCATATTTGGTTTGCAATTGTTTTGTGTTTGTTGTGCGCTGTAAATTGTTAAGTTCAACATCAGCGTTTTTGGTATTGAATGCATAGACTGCCACAATGACACAGTTCACATTAGTAGCATGTTAGACACAAAATAAAGTGCTTAAGGACTTAAATCCGTTGCCATTTAGCGCCCAATTAGCGCATGCTGAACAAATACAGGAACTTTTTTCTTAATTTTTGTATGCCTATTGTTTGTTTTAGTAATTAACGCCGACGCCTAAACACATTGACTGATTTTGGTCAAAACTCACTTTAAAAGTTTCTCAAAAATATGTTGTAATTTGTATTATTTTTTGTTTTTATCTTTAACTCGATAGTGCTAAGAAATGTGTCGAATTGAATCCGTTGAATACTCAGCAGCGACTGAATGCAAAGCTGGCAATTGGCTTGAAGTTATACTCGTCGCACACACACACACAGTTGTCTATATGCACTCACTCACACACACACACACACAGTCGAGTAAACATGATTTGCAGCTCATGCGCAGCGCACTTAAGCAGGTGTGCATATGTGTGTGTGTGTGTGTGTTTGTGTGTGTATGTATATGTATGTATTGGTTTTTTTGTATGTGTGACACTGCTTTCCGGGTAGTCCCAAAACTGCATTGCACGCATTTCAAAATAAATTGCTCAACTATAATTGACATGCATTTGATGAACCCAATTAAGGCCGCTTGAGAATGGCTTAAAGTAAATGCATTTTGTGTCATGCATCCACTTGGCCAACAGCCATCATAACAACAACACTAATAATCTCCACAGCAAAAAATATCCCATAAAAAGGACAGGCAAGCAGCACATTTGTCAAGGCCAGCCAGTTGAGTCGGACTTGATGCGACTCCAAAAATGCATGTCATCCAACACCAAGACTAAAAAAAATATATAAATATATATGTATGTATATATATATATCTATATATATATATATATATATATATTTTCACAAAACACACACTCAACTGAACTTTATGCATTTGGGAATATATATATTTATATGTATATTCATTTTTTGGAACCTGCTTCGATATTAAAATAGAAGAGAAAAAAGTTGTGTGACTGGTTATTTAGCCTGCCTGGGGAAAAACCGCAATCAGGCACTGGATATACGTAAATGCACACGTTTTGGCTAACACCCCAGTCCCGACCAGTCCACTCAGGATGCGGCTTTGTAAAGGTCTTTCGCAATCACAAAGCAAACGGCGTCGCAGCAGCGCTGGATATGTGGATGACCTTGACAAGGGTGCGTTTTTGTATTTGTATTTTCACTGGTTATTGGCCCGTAATAATAACAGATCGATGATGATGACGATGATATAATTTGTGGCTCGTGAGGCAGTCACATTCTAATTGGTTCTGTAAATTCAAGAAATATGCTGGGCGTATCTATAAACTTTTTATCAGCTTGCTAATAATTGCATGTAAATTATGTGTGTTTTTTTTTTTGCATATATATATTTTTTGTATTTTTAGTTTTTTATCTCACTATCTGGCAGATGTGAATCACAATCAAATTAGAGGTGTGCATTATTTGCTGGTTATTCCAATATTAATTCAGCAATAATTTATTGCGGTTAATAAATAATATTTGCGAATTTCAGCAACACGCCTATTTCTATCTTAAGTTGTGGTATTTAATGACATTAATTACAAATGTGGTGAAATCTAACCGAGTTTTAGTTAATATAAAAATTGATTGTTTGACCTAAAGTCAAATACCGATTTCATTTTGTTGAACAAATATTTTTGGCTAACATAGAAATATTGATTTAGGCAATTGACCTTTAGGTTCTGTCAACAATGTTAGATGTAATATTTTAATATATGCATTGAAACTAATGTGTGAACATTTGGTTACAACCACAATTAAATTATATTTGCATTGGGCCATAAAACAAATCAATCTATTATTTACCGCTCGGTGCTAAGTTGTTATGGATCTTAGACAAATATGTGTCATTGAATGCTGTTAAGATTTTCTGTTATCCGGTGGCATTTATATCGACTTGCGCACAAGAAAACGGCTTTTAATTAGGTGTGGAACTCACACACCTTCCTCTTCGTAGTTTTCTATTTGCTATTTGTTTGTAAACTATCTAATTGAATATTCATCACAGTGATTCAAACGGGTTCTCTCAGCACACAATTCGGATTTGTATCACAACTGCATTTGCCAGATAAACATATTAACAAAATGCATATATTCAATCATTTGTATAAGACTTTTATTCATTCTATTTTGGTTGAGTAAAACGAGTTCTCATCATAATATTTGATTGTATTTGGAGTGAAATAAAAACTCAATTACAATTACTCATAATCCAATTTTAGTATATTTATTAAATTTTAGCTATTATATGTAAAGCATATATTCGACAATTTGGTTATAATTTAAAATGTATTGAAATTTAGCAATTATATAAATATGCTATATTTGGAAATTTTAATAACTAACAATATAATTGAACATGATATTATTCATTGGTTGCAGGGTATCTCAAAGTCGAGAAAGCCCCATCTTTCCACTATCTCTCTCATTCTATGGTATACAGGAATTTTCGAACAGGATGTATCATCGTGACTAATATTTTTGCTTTTAAATAACTGTAAGCAGTCAATTTGTAGACTTCATTGAGTACTTTTTTACATCAACGGTGAATATAATGAATATAGTAAGTCAATTTGCAGCTGGCAATCTCGAGAACACGATTGTAGTTTTAACGCTATAATTGGCAATTTAATAACGATTATAAAAAAAACTCCCACTTGTTTTGTAAATGAAAGCTTTTAAATGCTTTTAGGTTATAAAGAAAAAGCAGGAAAATATTGCTGTTTTGGTTTTAATACTTATTGTTTAAAAACAAGTTCTTTAAAAATTGTTAATACAAAGTATAAATTATATAAAGTATAATGTATATATATCGATGGAGAGAAACAACGCAAATTGTTGGCATTTAAGTTACTCAGCTTGACTGTATTCGATATAAGCTCAATTATTGACATAATATCAAAACTGAAGAAAGTCATAAACATAAAAAAACAATTAAGTTAAGACTAGACATTGAAAACTTGCAAAAACAGGTAAGTTAACTATGCATATTAAAAACAGTTAAGCCAATAATAATCAAAATGTGAAACACTCTACTTAATTCAAACTTCAAACTTCAAACAACATCCCAATTTTATATAATGCCAGTTGTTATTTGAAAAAAAATGTCAAGGTTTCGATCGTTCTGCGGACAATAAACCCCCCAATGTATCTACATATATACATATACATATGTGTATATATATATTTATATATAAACACTGCCTTCCATTAATGACAATATTGTTGTTTATTTATTTTTTTAAAACCAAATCAAAAAATTCGTCTTCAATCACAATCGGTCATCGCCTCGAAACCAACTCAAGTCACTTGTTTATCAACTAATTATTTAATCAAATTACAAAACGGTTAATTAGAATCAGGTTGTGATCGGCTTAGTAGCTGCGTCCAAACAGGGTGTAGAACTTGGGCTTTTTGCTGCATCTGGGATTGATGCACTTGTCGTTGTCAGCTATCTGCGCTGGTTGATCGAAGGGTATGCAGAGGGATTTGGCACCCATGGCTGGTGCACCCTCTTCGGCCTCTTCGCCGCGAGCGCTGTCCGCTTTGATTTGATCCTCGCATGCGATGTCGCCGCAGAATGGTGAGATCAGCATATTCTTTTGCTCGAGCATGTTGCAGAATTCGGACCAGGTCTTGACTAGCTTCGTGTGAGTGCTTAGATCCTGTTGCCCCTTGGCCAGCATACTCTGATGAATGGTCTCGAGCAACGCTGGTATCTTTTTCTCCACATCGGCCAACGCGATCGTAATTTTCTCACCGGTATCACGACGCACGGCGACAATCTGCTTTGCCTGCATGTCCTTGGGACCCAGCTCAATGCGTATGGGTACGCCCTTGAGTTCCCAGTGATTGAACTTCCAGCCTGGGGAGTAATTGTCACGGAAATCGCCCTCACAGCGCACACCGGCTCTGCTGAGATTCTGCACGAGCTCCTTGCAGGCGCCGAGCAGCTGGGCACGCTCCTCGTCCTTTGTGTTGACGGTGATTCCGCATGGCACAACAATCGCCTGCGTGCAGGCGACATGCGGCGGCAGTACCAATCCCTGATTATCCGCATGCACCATGATCATGACACCGATGGTGCGTGTGGTAATGCCATATGAGTTCTGGTAGACAAACTGCTTCTGCTGTGTCTCCGGATCTTCATACACAATATCGAACATCTTGGAGAAATTCTGGCCCAAATGGTGACTGGTCGCACCCTGGATAGCTCGGCCAGAGGCTGAAATGAATGCCTCCACCGTGGTCGTATAGTCGGCGCCAGCAAATTTCTCCTTCTCGGTCTTGCGACCCTTGACCACGGGTATGGCCAGTAGATCGGTGTAGACCTGCGCATACAGATTCAACATCTCGAGTACTTCGGCATCGGCCTCAGTTTTGTTAGCGAATGCCGAGTGACCCTCCTGCCAAAGGAACTCACGGGTGCGCAGGAACGGTTGCGGATGCTTGAATTCCCAGCGCTATAAAAAGGCAACAAAAAACAAGGTTAAATGTTGTATTTTTAGGTTTTCATTTTCTGTACGCACCACAACATTGTTCCACTGATTCAGGCGGATGGGCAAATCACGGTAGGATTGCACCCACTTGGCGTAGGCCGGATACATGCCCGTTTCGGAGGTGGGACGTACAGCAATTGGTTCGGCCAAATCGGAATCACCCGATTTGGTTACCCACGCGACTTCTGGTGAAAAGTCTGCAATATGGGATTTCTCTCGCTCGAGCGCCGCCTTTGATACAAAGAGTGGGAAATAGCATTCCTTAACGCCACTGCGCGTAATCTCATCATCGAACCAGCTCCTGATCGACTTCCAAATGGCAAAGGACCAGGGACGCAATATGTAACAACCGGATACATCGTAGTATTCAATCAGTTCGCCCTTGGTCAAAACCTGCGAATACCACTCGGGCAGATTGTCCTCCTTGCTGGCCTCCAGACCCAATCTGGTTTGTTTCTTGACGCCAGACGAGGCATCCGGTTTAGTTGCCGGAGCCGATTCTTTCTTGGCCGGTTTTGGCTGAGGTTCTTTGGGTGCCTTCTTGACAGCACCTCCGCCGCCGCCACGACCAGCAACGGGAAAATCTGTGCCGGTTACCTCCTTGTATTTGGCCTTGAGAGCCAACAGCTTGCTGACCTCCGCATCGATGATCTCCTTGGCGGCTTTGCTGCTTTTGGCGGCACGCACCTTCTCGCCCTGAGCATTAATGTCCAGCGTTAGTTGCTCATTGCCTGCTGGCGTTGCCATCTCTACCTTGACTTCGACCTTGGCGTCCGGTGTCCAATCCTTGCCACTTAGCTGCTTGTACTCTGCTTTCAGAGCTAAAAGTGTTTTCACTTCGTGATCGATAGATGCCTTAGCTGCTTTTGCCGACTTAAGCTCACGTACTTTATCGCCCTGGTTTTGGATTATGGCCAAGACGTCGCCAATGTTGGGTTCCTCAGTGGAAAGGTCAATGGTAGCAGTTACAACCGCAGTGGGTGCCACTGTGCCCGGTTTCCACTCTTGGCCAGTCAGGCTCTTGTAGTCCGTTTTTAATGCCAAGAGCAGCTTCACTTCGGCATCGACTAGCGATTTCTCCGCTTTGGCTGACTTCAGTTCGCGTATCTTGTCGCCCTGTTGCGCGATCTTGCCCAGTAAAGCGGCTACAGCACTGGCAGCTGCCGGTTCTGGTGACCTTTCGAGCTTGACCTTGGTAGCAGCAGCAGCAGCCGGTGGGGCTGTGGTGCCTGGTTTCCAATCACTGCCCGTGAGCTGTTTGTAGTCGACCTTCAGGCTGAGCAGCGTTTTGACGGCCGCATCAATGCTTGGCTTGTCCGCCTTGGCTGCTTTAAGCTCACGCACTTTATCACCCTGGGCAGCTATTTGGGTTAGCAGACCCGCAACGTCTGAGGAACTAGAAGCAGCAACAGCAGGTGCAGCTGGAGCTGGAGTTGAAACTGGAACAGTGCCTGGCTTCCAATCCTGTCCAGTTAACGTCTTGTATTGAGACTTTAGTTCGAGCAGTTGCTTCACAGCTGCATCGACTTCGGGCTTCGGTGCCTTCTTACCCTTCAACTCGCGCACCAAATCGCCCTGTTTCACAATGCTGACGTTTACAGCAGCTGCGTCGTTGGCTGCAGCTGGGGCAGCTGCTGTAGCTACTGGCGTTTGACCTGGCTTCCAATCCTGACCGCTGGCTGCCTTGTAATCAGCCTTAAGGCTTAGCAATTTCTTAACGGCAACGTCAATTTGATCTTTGGGGGACTTTTTGGCTTTCAGTTCACGCACTAAATCGCCTTGTTGGCCAATTTGTTTGTCCAATTCGGCGGCCTTATTCGTAGCAGCGTTGACAGTTTTGTTGCTGGCAGCCTGCAAATAGTGTGAACAATTTGTTATTAGCTCAAAGTTATGCAAACAATTAATGTTTCTATTTATTCTTACTATTCTTTCCTTTATTATTTTTTTGAATACGTGTCAGCAGCTTTTTACCACAAAATTAATGTTTTTTCTTCTTCTTACACGCTCAGAAAAGGTATGGCATTAAGAAGAAGAGCAAAGTAACAAAACCGATCGTAAGCAATGTCTGCACAAAACTGGTCTTGCCCTTAGGTTGCACCGTTAGAGCTGCGCAAGTTAGATAAACCTGTGACTGCGTTTTTGGTGACTGGCAAATTACACCATGATTTATATTATTGGTTATTTTAAAAGTAATCTAAGTATTTATATACCTCTTTTATGGTAAGTTTAATATCGATCTTGAATTATCGAAATTGACATTAACTTGGATATTTTACGGTTTAGAAAAATATTTAAACATACCTGATGTAAATCTGATATTTATCTGGGTTTAAAGAAATATTCAGATATTAAATGCTTTTGATCTATACAAATTCTAGTCTGGCTTATATGGTTTAAAAATAATAGTGATATTGACAAGTTGTCAGTGATATGATACTAGTATATATATAGAGTTTGTATATTTCTAATAGTAATAATAAATATTGTACTTTTATTCTGCATTTGAAGCTCACCCTTACTCTTAGTCTTTCCCCATCATATTCCTAATCCTACTCACTCCTCTTTATCGCACTCAGTTTCTCCTTAAATATACCGTTTCTCAATGCGTCAAAAAATTGTTTCTGATATTCAAAAAGAAACCTTTTGTTTTGTTCAAATTTACTTACATTTGTTTTGGCTACCGGTGCTGTGGCCGCATTGATCTTGAGGCCTGAGGAGGGCATGTCCTTGGTATGACCATCGGGTATTGAGAAGAGTATGATGGGCGAGATGGCATTTGTGTAGGGGCTGGCCGGGGAATAGGCATTATCCACTTTAAAGAAGCCGCGACGCTGCAGCTGAATGATGTCGCCTTTCTTGCACTTCTTCAACTCGGGATCACCGAGCATTTGAACCTCGTCGCGTGTCTTGTGGTCAATGAACTGCTTGAAGTCCTCCTCCTTGCCGAGCACTGCTTTGCTGATAATATTATCGAAGTAGACACAGAATGTGGGGGGATAGGCGCTGACATCATCTTCGACGGCCAGCCAGGTTAGTTTCAGTGTTTTCTTGAAGTCCTTGTTGTCCAAGTTGAGTGCCGCATCCACCGATGTAATTGTGCCGCTGGCATCCTTGTGCACCTTCTTGACGAGCAGATTGCCCCAGTTAATGAAGGTGGCATTTTCACCCTCTTTAAGCGCCTCAGCATCCACGTTGTCAATGTAAATGCGCGGACCCATTGTGACCGTTTTGGTGCCAAGTTTCTCGTCCTTGGGATGGACGGGCACCTGCACCTTCTCCAGTTTCGCTCCTGCCACATTCACAATCACACGCTTATCGTGTTCCAGCGCCGTATAGCGCGGAGCAATGGGATCGATCACCTTCTTGTTAAACGCCCAGATCTTATCCCAGTTCATGAACACCACCGATTTACTGCTGCCCTGCGCAATGATGAACTCCTTGAGTCCCTCGACGGTCATGCCGCGCCTAATGATGCCACGCACAGTGGGAAAGCGAGGATCATCCCAGCCATCAACCAGACCCGAGTCCACAAACCATGTCAGCTTCCGTTTCGACAGCACCGTATTCGTCATATTCAGGCGACTGTATTCCCAGATGTAAGGTTTACGCAGCTTCAGTGCATCGATAAACCAATAGAACTGATCATCTCGATCGTGATACTCCATGGTGCGCAGCGTGTGCGTCACATTTTCAATGGCATCCACAATGGGGCAGGCAAAGTCGTAGGTGGGATAAACCCTAAAAAATTAAAACAGTTTTCATTAGCAAGGCATGCAAAATCTAAAATATTTTTTATATGTATAACAACAAAAAGTGTCAACAAATTTGAATATCACTATTAAAAACAATGAAATAATTTAATCTAATAAGTTTTTACTATTTTTAAATGAGTTTCCCATTCTACTTGAGAATATGTCCTGATTTAAAGCGAACAAGCCAAAATAGACTTCTTCGTCTTACATACAATTTTACATGTTATGAAAAATGTTGGTAAATATTTATATTTTGTATCTTTTTAAAATGTGTATTTAATTCGAAAAGATGCATCGATCTGACATTAAATGAATTCTTCTTCTTCAATTTTTATCTAGCAATTTGTATATAATAGATTTTGCTCAATCTGCTCTTTGTTTGGACTCACTTGTATTTGGTGCCTGTGCGCGGATGTGGTTCGTTTTTGCAGCGATAGATTGTTGGATCACGCATGCAGCCATTGGGCGAGGACATGTCAATCTTGGCGCGCACACAACACTTTTGGCCAGCCGCAGAGCCCTGCAGCATCTCCTGCCACAGCGACACATTCTTCTCAACAGCTGAGAATCAGAAGACGAGATTGACATAAGCATAACAAGGATTACATAAAGAGTTTTAAGAATTAACATACAGTTTGAACGATTTGCGGATGCGACACGCTGTTCGCGTTCCAGCTTCATTTGCTCTGGCGGCGTATCGTCCACGTAGGCCTTGCCCTCTTTGAGCATTTGGACGCAGTAATCCAGCATGAGATCAAAATAGTTGGAGGTGTGTGTGAACACATCTGGTTTGATTTGGAGCATTTCTAAGTCGCCCAGGATGACATTCTCGAATTCGACCGTCTCCTTGGCCGGATTTGTGTCGTCGAAGCGCATGATCAGCTTTCCCTGGAAGGCCAGCGCATAGTATTGATTGAGCAGCGCCGCCTTGGCGTGTCCAATGTGCAGATAACCTGATGCCTCCGGCGGGAAACGCACCACAACTTTGCCCATCTCAGCGCCCGGAAGCTCCACAAATTTACCCTCCTGCTTGCGCTCGCCACTTGGCTTTGCCGCCGGCTCAGTGTTGACGCTGCGCTTGACACGTGCCTCCTCCGGCAGTGATTGCAACACCTTTTGGATCAAGGGCTGGGCGTTGATCAGATCATACCAGCGCTGCACATGCTCCGGTATGCCCTTGGCGTCGAGTAGCTCGTACCGTGAGTGCATCTCATTGAATAGCGCAAAATCGGCAATAGTCAGTTTATTGGCCACCAGATATGTGACCGGTGCTATGGACTTTTCCAGGAATGACATCGCCCAGGAGATGTCATCATCGCAGGTTAGCGAGAACGATAGCCAATGATCGATCTGTGTCCGCTCGATGGCAGTCTCGCCATACAGCCGATAATCAGGTGCAGCACGTGCCAGAGCCCGCAACACATCATTGTTGGAGTGGCAAACGAGGATGCGATTGTCGGGAAACTGCAGCGAAGTCTCCTTGGTCCAAACGATTTCCACAGGCACCGTTGCGTTAATTAAATGCGCCGTTGCCAAACCGCCTGTAAATGTGCATTTATGTTATTCTTTGAAAACTGATGCAATATTTAGATATACTGGGTACAAAAATAGATAAATAAAAATAAAAGGCAGGCCGCAATGATTTCGCCATAACCTCACAATATTGCAAACATTTTTATTCGCTTGACAAAGACTTACTTATGGGTGGATTGTTAACGTTTGCCTTTAGCTTAATAGACATTTTGTCAATATGTTAGTTCGTTCGCAAACTAAACGCAAATTATGAAATTGCACGCCTTAAATACAACTGCAGCACATACGGCACTCTGCCAACGTCGCTTTATTTTGGTCAAAGAGGAACTGAATGAACTAAATGAGCGGTTTATTTGTTTGCCAAAAAAATGAACCACTAAACAGCATTGCTGATATTCCCGCTGTTCATATATGTTAAATATATTATCTAACAAAATAAAATATTTGTATTTTGTAGTGGAAAAACTTGCAAATAATTATTTAATTATGTTTTGTAATGATTGGAAAACTGTCAAATTGAATTCACTACAAAAGAGATAGCACACTAAGTCTTTTAACCATTCTCACCTGTTTAAGCCTACAGCTGTTTGATGCCGTCGTTGTGAATGTGTAATTGCATAGAAGAAGCATTTTCTTTATGTACTGAGTGAAAAAAGTCTAATTTTGTTAATATTTCTAATCACTGCGGTCTATTAAGAAAAGAAAAATACATAGCTACAACAGTTGTAATGGTCAGTAATGTTAAGCAACTAGTTGTGCTTCTTTTATATGCTATAAAGTTGTAAATTTTAATTGCCTCGCTGGCCAGCGCAACTCACCTGAGTCACCGTTTTTCCACCTTTTTTTATTGCCAATAAGCAGTGTTGATTACATATATTTAATTGTGTCGACAGATGTTATTCATGCTGCTGTTCAGTCGTCAGGGCAAATTGAGGCTCCAAAAATGGTACATGGCCTATCCCGACAAGACAAAAAAGAAGATTACCCGCGAGCTCGTTACGACGATATTAGCCCGCAAGCCGAAAATGTGCTCGTTCCTTGAGTGGAAAGACTGCAAGATTGTCTATAAGCGGTAAGAACTTACTTTTATTTGTTCTTGATTAATCTTGTGTTTAATTGGTGTTTATTTTATTGCTATGTATGATGTAGTTATGCCAGTTTATATTTCTGCTGCGCTATCGAGCAAAATGACAACGAGCTGCTGACCCTTGAGATAATTCATCGTTATGTTGAGCTATTGGATAAGTATTTTGGAAGCGTAAGTTTTGCATACATTAATCTGTTAAAGTGAATTGCTTATGTGTTATTATTGTGGTGTTGCAGGTCTGCGAATTGGATATTATATTTAATTTTGAAAAAGCCTATTTCATATTGGACGAGCTGCTGATCGGTGGCGAAATCCAGGAGACATCGAAGAAAAATGTCCTCAAAGCGATTGCCTCACAGGATCTGCTACAAGAGGTCAGTACACCCGAGACATATGATCTATAATGCATACTGTTTTGTATATCAGTACATCTATATCTTATATATATTTATATATATGTCTATGTCGGAAATATTGTTAATTGTTCTACATATTTATTCAACTCGCTGGTTTTTTTTGTTTAATTCTTAATTTTTATGTCGTTAATTTTTGGTTCTATATTTGCAATTTTATAAAAAGTCATTTCATACATTTCACTTAACATAGTTTCAAATTCTCTACTTAATTATTGTTTGACTCTCTTTACTTTCTCTAATTTGTGCAAGCGAATCTAATCGTCTCTCTATACATTTAAATTTATTTATGAATATTCCACACAAAAAACAAAAACATATTACAACAACAGCAAGAAGAGTTCTTTTACTCACTGCAATAGCTTTTGTTAACTAAATGCTGTTTGTTTTGTATTTTTAAATTCAGTGAAACTGTTTTTAATCTTAAGTTGAGTCTATTTTGTAAAACGATAAACACTCGATTGAAATTGTCGATTATTTTTGCCTTTTACTTGTCATTGCTTGCTTCATGCGCATCTCAATTTATATTCCGACTTGCCCACAAGCCAAACAAACAAAGAAAAAAACACAAAAATACAAAAAAAAAATCTAAAAATTGTGAGGGGTTAATGAATGCCTTTTTTACCACAGTATTGAGCTTGCCATAATTGTAAATCCTATAGAAAAGAAACCAACGTAGTTCCGTCCATCCATATAGAATAATTTTATTAAATATAACAATATTTGCCATTCAATTGTAGTGATAAGTTTAGTAAAATTGTTGTGTAAAAAAAAAACCAATCGAGGAGAGGTAAATATTTAATCGTTTTGCATGATCTTTGTAGATGTTTTTAATAATATTTATCATATATTTATGTTGCAATGTGCTGTAGTAATTACATACATACTAACTGCCCTAAACTAAACTAAACTAAAACCTAATTCTTGCAAGATACATAACTACAGTAATTTTACTTACATTGCATATCTAAATGTGTAACCAAATACCCTCTCTCTATTGTTATTACTATTAACGCTTACCCTACCCGCCACTGCATATATCGATGTTAAACACAACCATCAACAGGACTTCAATGAGTATCTAAACTAAATAACAGTTGAAAAAAAAAACAAAAAAAAAAGTGTAAAAAATATACAAATACATAAAAAAGAATATAATATAGATATTTGGCAAAATTTCTACAGTTGTGAAAGTCTGATTCGAAGCAGTGAACATTAGTTTGGGGAATGAGTATTTGTTTTCTCCTGTGCTTTTGGACAATCCAATTCAAGGCTGTAAATATAGCAAAGCTTTGCCCGTTTTGGACGGCTGCACGCACACGCACAACCACACAAAAGTGATTGTAGTTTGTGTTATTGTCCCGTCCCTTCGCGCTTCTAATACATGTACGCCATATACACACACGAACACACACTTACTACAAATGTACAAATAACTGTTCACACATACACACAAATACGCATACACCAAGCCACCAATTTGTGCCGTCCTTCTTTTAACCGAATTGACACTCACACCAAAACAACAACAACAACAACACGTCTTTTATCTATGTAACTGTACACTTCTTGTTCTTATTGTTCTTATATTCTCTGTACTCCAGGACGAAGCTGTTGAGGGCACTTTAAGAGACATTGGACTACTCTAAAAGATAGCCATTACGTACTATGTAGTTAATTTTATACACACGCACACCCACACAAACGCAAACAAGCACGCCTCAATATACACTCGCTACACACACACACACAGACACTTACACTTACACACCACTACACACACAAATACAACTTGGCAGAAGCAGCAAATGCAACTCACAATGCAAATATTTTAAAAATTGTTGTGTGTGTGTGTGGGTAACTGTGTGCGATACATCCTAAAGGCTTAAAAAATCCATTTAATTTCACTACTTAAGCAAATATGCAAGTGCAACTAGTATTTTCAAATAGCAAATCTAAAAAAAACCCGCAAATCGAGAAATCAAACTTGAACTCAACTCGGCATTTATGGCGCGGTTTTCTACCACATCTCATCTTTTAGTCTTGAGTAAAGTTCATGCAAAACGCTAATACTCCTCTCCCTCCTCTGGCCTTCTCCTCACGAGCGTTTTTTTTTAAACATTATTCATTAAGTATATATCATTCCGAGACCATTCAAGTTAAGAAGCAATGTGAACTTTATTTGTAGTCTTAAATTGGGCAATAACACCTGAAACTAGGGAAAAATGCAATATGTAGCAAAAGTAAGCTTTAAATTTTGCCGAAAAAATGAGAAAGCAAATGAAAAATGAAATGTAAAACTTTTAGTAGTTAATAATACTTAAAAACCAATAGTTTATATACAAAAATATATATATCTATATCTATATAGTTAACTCTCTTTATATGTGTGTTGTACAATTTAGCCAAATTCCTGTGTTTTGTATATTCAATAATAAAAACAAACAAAATATTTTTCAACAAAAATCTCCAAAATTGTATGTATGTGCATTTGTATGTAAAAATTATGTACGTAATATTCTTAGAGGTAAGGTTGAACGGTGATTACTTTATTGTTGTAATTATAATTCTTTACGTTTAATTGTGCCTTAATTTCTCTCTTCCACTCTCTCTCTCTCTCTCTTTATATATCTATCTATCTGTCTATATATCTTGCTTTGCGCTGAAAAACGAATACTATCAAAAATTTTATACTATTTGCCCACATGATGATTTTGTCCTATTTTGGTGTCCCTTAGCTTAGTTTTCTGTAATTTTTACTTGCAAAAAAAAAGAAGAAAAAACAATCATATGTGTGTTAGCATAATTATTAAAATAAGTTCCTTTATAATTGGCATATTCAATCAAGTAAAATTCCGAGAGATACATAATGAAGAACGCATTTCCATTTTACAGGATGAAACACCGCAAAGTTTCTTTGACGATCACGGCCTTGGCTAGAATGCAACAAAATCGCGAAAGACCCATTACCATAATCGCCTTATTATATGCGTGTATTTGTATCCAACATAATCGAAAAAACCACTATGTATTTATAACTATATCCATATCGTATTTGTCTTATATTATTTTGAAGATTATACAGTGTTCGAAGCTACAAACTTTTATATACATAAATGCTGTTAAATATATTTATTCAAATGTACTCGTAGCTTATTCCATTCCACAGACGCTTATTTGATCCACGAAGAAAAATACATATTTATAATATATATATATATATGTATATATATATATGAACTAATTACTTATAAAGCTAAAGCTAACCCTCATGTAACAACAACAGACATTATTGTACCTTTGAGATGTAATGTGGTGCCGTCTAGTAGCCTCAAACCTCTGGATATATTTTATAGATCGTTAAAATTTCCACATGTATACATTCACATCTGTGTAGACGTAAATAGTTTGAACTAAACTATTTAATTAACAGCTAAGCGAATCATAAAATACCTGCGTGCTCAAATAAATGTTGTAAAATTTTAATATCATTGCTAATCACAAACACAAAAAAAATATATACATTTATTCACACATCATGTTTTAAAATGACGCTTAATTTTTAACTGCTGGCATTTGTTACACATATATGCTAATAAAAAAAATATAAATTAATTTCAAATATGTTTTCTTATTTAAAATGCAATATTATCGAAAGAGTTATCGATTAAGCGAAATAAATCGTAAGTGGTTGCTGTATTGGCTAGATGGGGTTGGTATCCACACTTAATGCAAGCAGCAACTCCTGAGAGTAGAGGCTAAATATATTATAATTCCAATTGGATTTCCATGATCAACAAGTTGTATTTAAAGCTACAACAATTTTGTAAGTTCATTTTTGTAGAAATGATTTCGTATTTGGCAGGTAAGTGATTTGATTATCATATAAGTAAAACGATCTACCCAAAATCATTATATATATATTCGATATAGTTTGTAAAAAGTGAATTTTACTACTTATTGCCTAACACAGATTTGCTTTTTTCAACGCTAAAGTGTTTAAAAGAATTGATAATTGATAAATTGAATATAACAAAGAGGATAACATATAGATAACATGATATATCGATGCTTAAAATCGTTGTGCGATTCATAATTTCATCACCAAAAAAATAAGAATAAATACAAAAACATCACGAAAACAAGAAGAGCGAACGCCTGGCAGCCTGAGCGGGAGTATTGCAATGCCAGAGAGAGTGAGAAAGAGAGCGCACTGAGCGTGGAGTGAATGTGGCCAGTGCTCCCGCTATTTTCCCAGTGTTGTTGGTGGGACTTTCCGCTGCGGCCGCCAAAAAAAAATATATATATATCTATAATTTCAACACGCCGAAATTGCGGGTGAATGGTGAGTTTTGGTGAATGGTGAGTGGCGCCAGCGAGCAGCGTTTGAACAGTTTTCGGGCCCAGTCAGAGCGCACCATCGTCTTCAGCGAGGCACAAGCACACACAACCACTAGGTGTGTGCTCTTTGTACGTTACGACGGGGGCACTGCCACACACAGAGAAGAACTTTTCACATTAATTTTCACATACCACACACCAAAGTGGGCAAAAAATGTACAAGAAACGCAGAAAAAACTTGAAAACTTGTACACTCAATTTGTGAAAATTTTCCATAAACAATCGAATGCTTCGCAGTGCAGAAACCAAAATAAAAATAAAAAAAATAAATAAAACAAAAAATGTGAAACGAAAACGTAACCAAAATCAAGTGAAAAAAAATAAAAAAATATATTTATATACATATATTTCTAAAGAAAAAAAATACCCAACGCCTGTCAAAAGGGCGAAGAGAAAAATTTGAAATCGCAGTCGCCCAGCAGCAGTGAAAATGTTGATGTACAAACGCAAATGAAAAAAATGAAAACGGAAAATTATTGTGCAAATTGTATTTGCAGCAGCAGCTTCAGTTTTTGCAAATTTCAGAATATTGCCCTCGTTGTCTGCGTTGTCCAGCAAAAATATATGGTACATAAAATTTGTATCTGCTCGAATGTGTCTACGTGTGTATGTGTGTGTGTGAGTGTGTGTATGAAAATTACGTTGTCATATGTGCACAGTTTGTCAGCGTTTGTCTGAACAATTTTTGGGAAGAATTATTTGCAATGCAATCGTTAAATTAAAAACACTAAAATCTTGTTTATTTTTCTAATAGTTTTCTTGTTGGCAATAACAAAATTATGAAAATAATAGCCACGCATTCAAGGACTTTGCTTATATATATATATATATATATATGTGTGTGTGTGGGTGTGTGTTCAAGTGAATATATATATATATATATGTGTGTGTGTGTGGCAAGGAATCAACGTTTGCGGCTCAGGAGCAGTCGAGGAAGAGAGCAAAAAAATTCTCTATCTATTGCGATTTGCTCATGCGGCTCGCAAAGAGCGGAGCGCAGACAGAGAGAGCAGTGAAAGTGTGCGAGAGAAATGTGGAAGTGCTTCTATAAAGAGCAAGAAGGGGCAGGGGTACTGGGCGCTACTGGGGCCACTCTGGCAGTGGGTGCAAAGTGTTGCGGCTGCTGCTGCTGCTCCTCATATGTATGTATGTGCATGTGTGTGTGTGTGTGTGTGCCCGAGCACCCGAGTGCTTTGACTGCTCGGCCTTCCGCTCAACTCATCTCGAGCATCATCAATAATTTAATTTAATTTTCACAACAATTATTCGCACATTGAAACAAGAGCAATTTATTAAGCGGCATCAAGTTTTTCCATGCGCCGCGTTAACCCCTTAAAAAAGTCAAATGTGTTGGTTGCTTTTTGCAATACTTTGTGCGCTGTTTTCTTTTTGCTTTTGTGACGCTGTTTCGTAGTAATTTATCCTTAAACTTCGCCACTTTTCGCACGCACAGCTTTCTTTTTTCTATTATTTTTTCCTTGTTGAGCTGTGGTGAGTTATGCAGTGCGCATGCCCAATGCTCCTGACCAGGACACAGGACACATTGAGCGCACACACAACGTCCCACGTCGACAGGCGACAGGAGTGACAGGCCTTTGTGGCAGACGCTTGGCTCACATAGTGTTATACTTGAATACGCATACACATATACATATATATACATATTTATGTACATTATTTATATTCGTGGCTGTTGCGGATCCTTGTTTTATAGTGTCATAAATTGTTGTAAAATTCAAGTGTGTGACGAGTATTTTTAGAATTTGTGTGAGTTAATGGTCAAGTTTGGGCAATTGTCCTTGGCTCTCTGTGCGTGTGCGTGTGTGTGATTGTGTGTGTGCACTGCGTGGGCGTCATAGAACCACCTATACATATACATACTCAGAAATGGAAATACACACACATGGACAGAGTATTCGTTAACAAAAGGCAGACTCTATGCGGTCATCATCAGCGTGACTGCACCCCAAAAAGAATGCTGCTCTATTAATTCCATACCATTCGCTGCATACTTATCGGGGCTGGACAACAGCAAATGTGTCAGTAAATTCATTCAGTTATTTCAACTATCAAAAAAAATCAAAAACTTTAAATGCAGTTTTATATTGAGAGCATAACTCACTCGCTCTCTCTCTCTCTCTAACTTACTCGCTCTCCCTCTCTTGACACGCTGTTGATATCATATTTTTGCCAGTTGTATTATTATATGATGCCTGCTGCTTTTGTGTGTGTGTGCGTGTGTGTGGGGGAAGTGAGCGGGTATGTTCGAACAAATAACGGGTAATGCTGCTCATTAGATACTCACCACGCGTAGTCGCACTCTAGCGCACGCTCGCTCTCTCTCGCTTTCTTGCTCGTGGAGCACGACAAACTCCCGCTCATGTATATTATGTTATCTCAAAACTTTTATTGCCTTTCGTTTTGTTTTTGGTCCGAGGGAGGGGGTGCGGCGCCCACGTAGCACACAAGGAGACAGAGCAAAGCAACGAGAGGGAAAACATGCTTCAACTGCTCGTCTCGATTCTAACGAACATTCCAATATTTTCGCTGCTGTTGTTCAGTTCTACACGCGACGTGCAATTAAAACAAATATTTCCCAAAAATAAATATTATAAATTTAACATTATAAAGCGTATTGAAACAACTGCATCAAAGCATTAATTGTGTTAAATAAATTAAAGAGTGTTTGTGCATTTTTTGTCTATTTCGATTTTAGTGCAGAGCTTGAAGCAAAAGTCAACTGTTAATTGTAAATAAGTAACAAAAAGTATAACAAACAAACAAACAAAACTCTCCACCAAACTCGAAACGCATAGTAAACAAAATAATTATAAATATACAACTACAACTAAAACAAAATAATGAAAAACATACAAAAATTATATACATGTTTAGCCAAACGCAGTAACTATTATTAAATAAATGTAAATGACAACGTAGCCTTGAAACTCAACTATAATACAACTCAATCCCACAAATCTTATAAAAAAATAATATATATAATATTGCTACCACGTTGAAAAGTGGGGCCCAGAAGCGCTGAATTCCGGCAAGCAAATGTCTGGATAAAAGCAACAACCAGTTGACCAATGGATGAAAATGCAGCCGTCGTCGTCATTTTTGTCGTCGTCGTTGTTCTCCATTTGTCATCGCTTTTGTCGTCAGCACCATCAGCAGCACCAGCAACAGAAGCAGCAGTTGAAATCAAAGTCGGAGCTGCCACAAGAAGAGCAACAGCAACAGCATCTGCAGCAGCAGCAACAACAACCTCAACAGCAACAAAAACACCAAAGGGCAACATCAGCCGCAGCAGCAGCAGTAGAAAGTGCCGTAGTCGTATCGTCGCAGCAGCAGTTGGCGACATTCGAGCACGCCTACTTTTATACGCCCAATTTGGTGGAGACACCACCACCGACGCTGCCGCTGCTCCACAGATCCAGCTGCACCAGCTTAAGCTCAAGCCCAAGCACTCTGCCACTGCCTCAGCTGGCTGCGGCTTAGTTCGCTCCAGTTTCTTCAGTTAGTTGGCTTGCAAAACCATTTCAAGGACAACAAATATAAAAAGTAGCCCATCTCAAGCAACACAAAACAAGCAACAGCAACAAATACCAAATTGAATAAAGCAACATACGCTTCAGTAAAAATAACAGCAACAATAGTAGTAACAATAGCTAGCACATCAAGTTTCGTGCCAACCACAACAACAACAAACAAATAAAAATAACAACAACAACTACTACTTCAAACACTAATAACAACAACAACTGCAACAGGAACAACAAGAAAAACAAAGCCAACAAAACTAAAACGGTCCCACGCGATTTTTAGAACGGCGCCATTTGCCGCCCGGAAACTGTAGCTCCAGCAGTAGCAGCCGAAACAAAATGGCGGATGGTGGGCATTCATTTGTGAAGAAGACATTTCATAAGCCAACTTACTGTCACCACTGCTCGGATTTACTGTGGGGCCTCATACAGCAAGGCTACATATGCGAGGGTGAGTAATAAAAATTCAAAAATATTTCAAAATAATAAAAGTTCTGATATTGTCGCATCGATCGCAGTGCGAAATCAATCAATATTTTTAAAATTACACTTTGCTCTCATTATTATGAATAAATTATACATAAATTAGAATAAAGTAAACCAGCTTAAAGTGGTGGAAATTTAGTAAATTGCTATAAAATGGAAATCGCCATGAGAACTAGAAAAATATTATGGTTTTCAGACATAATTTCTTGATATACGTTTACATCTTTTATATATGATTTATATTAATTTTTTTTGTTCAAAAAAACGTTCTAAAATTCAGTAGAATATAATGCTCTCGCAACCGAATTCAAGAATTCAAATTCCCATAAAATTTTAAGCTTTTTTTATAATTATTTTTTATGCAGGAAACACAGATCATTAAGTTTGTCTATGTTAATGAAAATCCGTTCGCCTAATTTAAATTAAAATTACTTGTAAAAAGGCTAGTTTCAATTCGGGTTATATGCATAACTTAAGCGATTTTGAATTGACACAACGACGAAGACACAAATGACGTTTTTTAGACAAGTTAAGGAGATTAATATTTCAGATATTATTTAATATATTTTTAACAATATAATCAGATCAATTTAATTTCAATATGTTTATCTAACTTGGAAGATCGTAAAAAACACTTGTTGAATGTAAAAACTCAAAGGACACTCAGTGTTCAATACACGATAATCACAAACCATGATAAATAGGCAAGTTTATATTAAAATCGGTTCAGATTTACACATTCCAACATGGCTTAATTGTAAAATTAATTTTAACCTAAAATCGAGTGCCCAGATGTAAATAAAGTTCCAACAAAGAGGTAATATCGTGATAAAAAAAAATAAATGCTTTTCAAAATTGGAAGCAGTTTTGCTGCACAGAGTTTTGAAACATCGAAACTAGTTTAACCGTTAACTCTTGATCAAGAAAAAATTAAATTTTCATTTTAAGGATAAACTTTGATCGATAATAGTTTTTAAAAATCGCCTGTGTTATGAAGGTTAATCCCTATATTTTTGTTGGCTATCTTTAATTAAAAAAAAGAAAATATTCAAAACCAATTCAACTTTGAATACAGGCTATTTATTACTCCTCAAACTGGAATAAAAAATGACTACAACTTTATTTGACTTATTATTTGATTTATATGGGGTGTTTTTCTCTCTTAAATTTTTATAAAATTACGAATTCCAACACAGATTATTCGGAACAGTATGTCTCACAATAAAAAGTCATGTCAAAATGATGTTTACTATTATTGCTGAGCAATTGTGGCTTTTAATTAGTTGCGATTGCCAAGTTCAGATTGATGGGCACTAAACGCTTTAAAACGGGCCAAAACGAAAATCAAATAAAAGTGGTCAGCAAATGTTAAAAATACATTTGTCTAGTTTCGAAATATATACACTTTTTAAATTGCCATAAATGTTATGGGCCAGCGACAGTAAAAACAATCGTGTGATTTTTGCAAGCTGCATCCGTACGTTCCCCACATGACCAACGTGCATACTACGAAATGCATGATGATTATCATCATTAGGATGATCATCGTCATCATAAGCTGTTGCTATTTTCTCGTGTCGGAAAAGTGTGCGCATTTGAACTTAGCCAAAAAAAAAGTTCAATGACGTGAATCGGCAACGACGTCACAGTGGCAGACAGTATATGGTACCATTTTGCGGCAATTGGAAATTGGCAACGGGCTACTGGGGCTGTGGCAGGGGCACGAGCCGCGAGCATCTATCAAAGCAGCAAATCGCTGCCTGCCTGCCTGGTTGGCTGCTTGGCTACCTCTCCCAAGTGGAAGCGTGTTAAGCGCCGCGTGCGCGTTTTTCATGTGTGTTTATTTGAGCTGTTTTTGCTATTATTATAATTATTGCATAGAGCGTTTTTACTTATACACAACGTAAAATGTTTATAGAGGCGCTGCTCTGCTTCTTTCCACAAAATTCACACACATATCTTGTGTAATATGAACGTGGCTGCGAACATGCGAATTTTGCTGAAAGAAGAAGAAGAGCGCATTTAGCGGCAAGCCTTATTCCAATTTTTATATGCAAACCCACAGAGACACACACTTGCGCAATTTGACAGTGTCAGCTAAAAATAAGCACTCAGCTCTGGCATATTTTGAATGCAATTATTTACGCTGACATTTTCAGCGTATTAATTGCAAGCTAAAACGAGCGTTCTGTCTGTGTCTTTGTGTGTGTAAAGAAGAAGCATTAATTTGTCGACACACACACATACAGACCTGTATCTGTATGCCTGGCCACATAGTGCGCAGCTATTTTTTTTGTTGCAGATAATTGTCATAGCATAGCTTCCGGCGCTGTTCTCATTTTAGCCAACACGATGCACTGGAGCATTGGAACTAATTGAGTTGCACGTCGCTTCTAATTTCGAGTGGGACACTGTCCGGCGGACTGTGTACGCAACTTGGAAATTGTGTGTATTGTGATAGCACATTGCAGATTGCTGGCTGCAGGCAATTGCAACAGCAGCCGGGTGAAAGCTGCACAATCCATTTGCCGAAGCGTTTGAAAAGTCAAAAACCCACAATGCTACTCAAAACTCGCACGGGGAGCGAACGTGAAAAGAACGAGATAGAGCTATGGAGAGACAGAGTGATAGGGAGAGGGAGAACGGGAGAATGGTAGAGCGGCAGAGAGTGCGGTAGAACAAGAGAGTCGCCTACACAGTTGCCAGGCAATGAATTTGGCTCTCTCGCTCTCGCGCACACTAGCTTGAAAGTAGGTCGAGATGCACTCACACAAACACACACACGCTCACACATATATATGTATATACACGGTGCAAACAGGATGCGCACAGCTGCAGGCAACATTTCAATTGGTTTTTGAGGGTTGCGGGGGCGCTACGCAAATGCAATTGCAGCAGCGGCAGCAGCAGGTGAGCATAACGAATGTTTAAAATAAGTGTGTGTGTGTGTGTGTGTGTATGGGCTAGCTACAAGCCGGCTGGCTGCGACACACTCTCTATGGGACCTGTTCACAGTATGTACATTTGTTCATTTGTTCATTTGTACATTTTTACATACCACCTACACCACTGTCATGGCCCATTGTAAAAGCACTGATATCGCTGCTGCTGTCGCTTCTGCTGCTGCTACTGCTGCTGTTGCTTCTGCTGTTGCTGCTGCTGTTGCTGCTGCTGTTGCTGCCGCTGCTGACCTAGCCGATAGCAACGAAGGGCTAAAAGTGCGTCATCAATGGCCGCCATGAATGTGGCACCGTTTGGTTAGCGTAACCAACCGAAAATACCGAAAGCACTACACATAAAAAAGCACTCGTTTGTAATTTAAATATTAAATTACTTTTTTAGTATAATTCAATGTATTTTTGATGTGGACTGGTATTAGTTCTCATTCATTAAAAAAAATTGAATAAATTTTTGAAACTAAAAACATGTTTGAGCTTATAATATGTTTGCTTGACATTATAAAAACAACTTTTATAACAACGAAGGAATCTGTAAAAAAAAACATAAAAACACAAAAATCAAAAGTCCAGAAAATAGGAACAGTGAATTTCAGCAAATTAAAAATGATAAGCTGAACTACACTGGGCCCCAAAAAAATCCAGATTTTTTCTGAGTGCAACCAGCAGTATTGGCTGATGTTGCTGCTGGATAGGTGCGGAGGCGTTACCGTTTAATTACCCTCTTCAGATCAACGTCGTCAATGTCGCTGTCGCTGCTGTTCATTCATAATAATGGCAGCACCACCATCCAAGCCAGCTACAGCAACATCAACAACAACAGCAACAAAAACATCAGCAACAACAACAACAACAACAATACAAATGAAAACAGATTTGATTTTGTGTTTTTTTAAAGAAAGGGGGTCGCCGTCAGTTTGGCTAGCAATGCTATTAGTGGGGATCGAGAGGGAGGCAGAGATAGCCTGGGGCCCTCAAGTGGAATTGCTGACGTTGCATGCCAGATTTGATTCAACACATTTGGCTTGGCGAATCGATTGGTGAAGCAAACCAAATCCATTGCTCCGCTTTTAGATATTAACACAAATAAAGAAAAATATAAAAATTAGTAAGATCGAAAACTACGAAATGCATTGCTTAAATATTATAATGAATTTGAAGATAGAAAAAGAAATATTATTTAATAGAAATGGTTATATTATCATTTTATTTTTAAGACATTTGTTCTGTTTCTGGGAAAAATGATTTAATGCCATCGGTTAAATTTCATTCTGCATAAATTTGTAGCTAAAAGATTTTATATATTTCTTTGCTATAGTCGTCAGCTCATAAGCTATTTATAAATAAATATTTAGAGGGTTGACAAGCAATTTAAATTGTTTGTAATTTTAGACGAATATAAATTAATGAATAAATATGAATATGAAATATATAATTGACCCAATTTTGGTTGTATGCAAAGATTTTTTGAAATTTTACAAGTTTAACGATCAATAATCAGTTTTTCTTGTAGATGCTGTTGCACTTAATAATTTTATCTTTTCATAAATATTTTTGCTAATGATAGTGTTATTTATTTAGTCTTCTTTAACATGCCTGGCAAAATGCCCAAGGAGCTAAAAACTCCTTTGAATATTATTGTATTTATTATTATATTTATTTATTTCATGTGGAACAAAAAAGTAATTTAATATTTATTAAAGTAATAAATTATATTTTAAACAAGTAAAAGAGTTAAATAAAATTTAAAATTAAAAACTAATATTTGTTAATAAGAATTAGAATTTGCCACAGGAAATATATACACCGACTAAACATATCCTTGAACTCTCTGACGCAGCCCTGGTAAATAGTGTTGCCAGGGTATGCAAATTGAATCTGTATCGAGCAGCGCATCTGGGGGTAATGTCGACATCGCCCGTTGATAGCCCCTCCATAATCATCCGTCCGTAGTCCGTAGTCCGTAGTCATCGTCCGTAGACACTACGCACGCGATATCCTTGACTGTTGCCTTGTGAATACTTACCTATGTACTTGCCAGTGTGCAGTGTATATGTGACGCACACACACACATACACAAACACACATACACACAGGCTTACACGAGCGCAACAAATTTTGCAGCATTTGAGCTGTGCGCAACTAAAATGATGTTATGCTCTTTGAAGGCAGCGTTTCAGCGTTTTAAAATAAACACAACACTGCAATTTAATGCACTGATACATTTAAATTGAGTTTGCTTGCTTTTATTCGATTTGCAGCAATTTGGTGCCACAAACAATATTTTTAGCCAAAGCGAAAGTTGGCATTTCCAATGAAATTCAATTTGCTTGTTTGAGCTGAGTTGGCCATGTTGCGCATACGTCATGTTGGCCGTGGTCAAGTTCAAGTGCGCACAAATATTGAACATATATATCTATATATATATTGAAATAGGGTTATACATATTTTGCCTGCGTCACATTGATCAAATCACTTCTATATTTAATTATGGTTTCATCTTTGAGTGAGCTTTTGCTGGCTGTCAGGAAGTTTGATTCTAAATTGATTTCCTGCGCGAAACCAAAAAAATTAGCAGAAAAAAAGTGGAAAATATTGTAACTCACAGCTGAACATGCAAATCTCACGCGCTCTCTCTCTCTCTCTCTCTTTCTCTTCAAATATATTTATTTATATTTATGTGTGTGTGTGTGTGCTTATGGAGTGGGTTCTATGCAAATATAAATTTTAATTGTTGCTATTGTACTACGCATGTCAACTTGTGCCCATTCAATTGCCATAGCGAGCGCACACACATAAGGACAAACACACATACATGTACATAAATATATATTTAGTTTCGTATATGCTACAAATGTATGTATTCAGATGTATGTGTGTGTCTTTGTGTGTGTGCGTGGCTTGGCAAACATTTTCGCCACACTTATATTTCTCGGCTTCGGCTTTGACTTCTACTCGTTGCATACTTCTTTGAGTACATTTAGACGATTTGGCTTTATGTTTCCTTTGTTATTGTTGTTATAAAAGCAACACACACACACACACAGACACTCGCACACATAGGCACACAGCGATAACGCGCCCTAGCCAAGCCAAGGCGAAAGATGTAGAAGTAAAAGTGTGTTGAATTTTGTGAATTTCACCACCACAGGCAATAAGAAAAACATTTGAAAATTTCCCATGCGTCCTGAACTCGCTTATCTTCTCTGTTGCTACACACACACACATACATACGTACGTATGCGTACGCCTAAATTATGGTATACATAATGCCAAAGAATTTTTTTAATATCTCGTTAAAACATAATAAAAGCTCCACGTGCTTAATTTGTCGCAAATGCATCGAATATGATTTATGCCTGCAACTTTTCAAAATATAATATTATATTTCACACACACACAGAGATACGCACACACATACAGAGATTGAGAGGTTGCAGTTGGTTTCATGCCAACGTCACGTTTGGCCAAAAAAAAAAAAAATAAATAATGATCCACTTGGAACATGCAACATGCGCCGTAATCGCGTAGAGTACCCATTTATTTATATACGCGTCTATATATACGTATGTATATATGTGTGTGTGTATCTACATAGCTCAACAGCAACAACAAGGACAACAACAACAATATTCATGAGTTCATTCATGACGTCAGAGCGTCAGCGTCAGGTCAGCGGCCTAGTTCTCTCTCCTCTACAAACAAACAAACAGTCATACAGCTGAATGTGTGTGTGTGTGTGTGTATGTGTGTATATGTATAACAAGTTGCATATACATAGACAATTATGAATTTATATATGCTGTATGCATATATAATATGTATATATGTGTGAAAAACTTACACGCATTGCTAAAAATAAAATTCGAATTTCTATGTTGGGGCTGTAAGCACACTCACAACAATAACAGCTACATAAAGACATAAATACACCCATGTATATATATGCAGATATATATATATGTATAGCAGGCAGCGCTGCACTCAATGCTCGAGTGTGCCTTTTGTATGTGTGCCTAGAGTGAGAGACAGAAGAGCGGGAGGTTTTGTTGAGGAGCCTGCTGCTTTTTCCATTCACACACTAACACAAGCGACGCGAGATGGAGTGCGAGTAAGAGTTTGAGCAAGAGCGAGAACGAAGGTCTTTGTTTGCCCTGCATTATTGCAGCGTTTGTTTTCGGTTTTGTGCATGGCTCTCTGCAGCTTTGTTTCTCTTTAACGGTTAGCCACTTAACGTTCGCTGCTTCTTCTGCTTTTGTGTGTGTGTGTGTGTGTATTTGCATGCATGCAAGTGCTATATGTGAGTGTGTGCGAACCTTCAATGAATATGTTGCCCATGAACTCAAGAACTAACTTGGCCATTGCTGTGAATGGTGCTCCATGGATGGACGACTGACGATGACGTCGGCCTGTCCCCAGGCTCAGGCATGAAATGTCACATTTGCATAGCTTACATATCTAATATATATACACACACACACACACACACATGTGTATTTATATACTATTTTAGCCTGCTTCATTTAGATAAGAACCTTGAGAGACAGTTTGCTGCAGTTACCTCTTGTCGCCCATACATATTCTAGTCTCAACTGAATGACACTCACTCATGTTGGCCATTTTCCGTTTCTCTTTCAGTTTGCAACTTTATCATACACGAGCGATGTGTCACAAGCGTGGTAACGCCCTGTTCCGGCATTGCGCCATGCATTATAAAGGTGTGTATATTAAATTCATGCCACTTGCATTCACACAACACATAATCACACATACACTCACACTCACACACATTCTTGTACTCATACTCGCATCATTGTCACATTGAATAACTTGGCATCTGTCATGTCTTTGGATAGAATCCCGTCGCCCATTGTTGGTCGGAGCCAACTCATCACAAGAGAAAATTTTGCACGGTTTGCCGTAAGCGATTGGATGAAACGCCTGCGGTGCATTGTTTAGGTAAGTCACCCTTCAGCATCCCACCAACACCATTCTGTAATCAGTTTCATGGCTGTCAGTTAATTTGCGTTGCGTTCCATAACCAATTCCGAGAGCAGTCCGTTTATTGTTTTGACATTTCTTCTGTTTCAGTATTTTCTAAATTTCCAAGCTCAATTGAATTGTGTTATATTTGCCTAATATTTGTATTTAAATTGCTCTAATCTAATTTGTATCTCACACAGTTTGCGAATATTTCGCGCACACTGAGTGCCAAGATTTTGCTGTGCCCGATTGCACGGAGAATGCAACATACGTGCCCAGCAAGGAATTGCTTAATGTGAGGCATCAAGTGAGTATAAATCCCACTCGAAACTTATTTCCTTTTATACACACACACACACAAACATTTCTTACGTATACTTGATGTGATTCACAGCATCATTGGCGAGAGGGTAATCTGCCATCAACGTCCAAATGCGCCTACTGCAAGAAAACCTGTTGGTCTTCGGAATGCCTCACAGGTGGGTGTCTAAATTTAATTACATTAAATTAAAACAATTGAATTATAATTGTAATCGAATAAATTTTATTTCTAATGCTCATTCTTAGTTAAGATGTTAAGGTTAAGCTTAGATTAGATAAATACTACGACTTATTAGTGACTAATTACTAGGTTCTAGAACTTTATTAATTGATTAGTATGATCGAAAGTGAATATCTTCCATTTGTTATAGTATTTAATTTCTGGGTTTATTTCTCGTGCCTGTCTTATATCATTGATCTTCTATGTAAGTCAATTGTAGAATTATTTCCAATCGAAAATCTGTTTTCGTACCTTATTTTGAACGATTTGCATTTTGCTAAGATGACAACGATTCACAAGTAGGAATTGCATAAAAATTTATAATTTGAAATACTGAAAAAAATAGGGAGTTCATATTTATGAAGGGTTTGGGTATTTACTATATATTATGGGATTATGCAGCACAGTACCTGAAGAAGTCTTTATTGTCAAAAATATTCGCCAAATATTTAGCTTTATCTTTCCAATGTGATATGCAGCTTTATGTGGTTTTGAGGCAAATATCTTAATTATAGTAGATATATATGTATATATAACAAGGGTGTTAACCGCATTAATCCATGTAAATGTATAGGTTACCCTTTAAGTTTATAAATTTTGGCTTTTGAGTATGTCTAATCTCATAGCAAAAATAATATCTAATTTATATATTTAATTTTTTGTCTACAGGCTATCGGTGCGAGTGGTGTGGCATGACCACACACGCTGGATGTCGCATGTACCTGCCAACCGAATGTAATTTTGGTATACTGCAACCTATCTACTTACCTCCGCATTCAGTGTCGATACCACGTACTGAGGTGCCAATTGAGGCGATTATTGGCGTCCAGGTCAAATCCAAAACGTCGCTCGTGCGCGATTATTCGTGTCGTAAGTACAATCCTCCCTCTGCTGGCCATTATTTAAAAATTCATCACAGTCGCGAGCCCAGTGGAACCCATTGCCCAATGGGTTAAGATCGCGTACTTAGCTCACTTACAGCTCACTCACCCAAAAAAAGAAAAAGAAAAAAAAAACAAACAGAAAAACAATACAAAAAATCACCATCAGCTCTCGATGTTGTGCACATTTCAATGTATCCTAAATATATCCATGGACAAACTTAAACTTAAGCCTCATCTTAAACGCCTCACCCCCCCTCAAACCGTAAATCACATTCAACATTATTCGCAAACAGTTTTTCGACTTCCCAGCTGCGGTTTTTATTATTAGTTTTTGGTTTTGTTTTTTTTTTTAAATTTTTTTTTTGTAATTAGATTTTGTTTATTAAGTTTTCTTGTGTTTATTTTAAACGTTTCTTTTTTGGTTTTTGACGCAACGGCAGCCAGCCCGGAGCTCGGTGCCGAATCCGCGGCTGGTGACGTTGCTGCGTCCGGTATATGTCTCAAGGAGCTGCTCGAACTTCACCGGCAGCGACTTGAGCAATCGAAACAACATTTTTTACTTTCAACGCCGCCCACACCCAACTCCTCGCTCTGTGTCTCACCCACGCCCTCGCTGACAGTGGGCGAGACGAGCAACAACGAACAGGATCCGCTCAATCCAGAGCCCGACGAGGATGACAATGAGCAGCAAGATAGCGCTGTGCAGCTGACCACCACATCGACCAGCCATGCACCGTTGGGACCACTGCAAAAATCGCCCTCGGCCAACTCATCGCTGCAGCTGCTCTACACGAGTATGTTCCGCAAGCTGGCCCATGGTCGGGGGCGTGGGCGTGGCAAACGAAGGGATGCGCGGCAGGATGATGTCGATGGCGGTGATGGCGATGTTGATGATGATGATGATGATGATGAGGACGATGTGGATGGCGGTGTCTGTGATATAAGTGGCGATCTGAGCGACGATTATGATAATTGTGATGTGTCGCTGCGGAAACGTTGCTTGCGTCGATCGCCGCGTGATGTCAGCGAAACGGATTACCATGGCGATGTTGAGCTGGAGACGGCGCCACGGGAGAGCTGCTACGAGACATCCGATACGGGTGGCGAACTGACCAACACCGATGAGCTCGACTCGAGCATGAATTTAATTAGCAATCTTAGCTATAATAGTAGTAATAGTAACACCTCTAACACCTCCGAGCGGCGTAACGCTGCAACTGCCACTGCCACAGGCACAGCCACAATCACAGCCACATCGACAGCCAAGGGTAACGCCCCTGCCCCCGGGCCAACCAAGGCTGCTTTGAGCGTGCTCGCTGGCCGCAATCCAAAGACTGGTGCTGGTGTTCCAGCAAAAGCTAAGCCCAAGACCATACTCAGTGCACCCAAGCACAAGGGTGGCTCCGTCAGCTCACCCAATTCCAGTGACTGCTCCTCCGCATCACCGGCGCCCGCATCCACCATGACGCAAGTGCAACTGTCGCCGGTGGGACGGAGTAAATCGTTTCAGGAGCCGGGCATTGCCCGCTACAAGAAATACGGACGTGGCCTGTTCCAACGACGTCGCTCGAAACGCTCACCGAAAGGTGGCGTCAAGAGCAACTACAGCCTGGACAGGCTGTCGCAGAACATCGAGATAACCATACAGGACGAGGATGGCAACTATCAGGCCTACGATGATAACTATCATACGCTCTCCTCCCGTCGTCTGAACCGCGATGTGTACGACGATGTCGACGATGTGGAGTACGAGGATCTGTATCTGGACGATCGACCACGCAGCACGGGTGGCCTCAGTGGCGATGACATTGCTGGCGATATCAGCGATGATGGCAGTCGATCCCGTGCCAGCGATGGCCAATCACAGCAGGGTCACGTCTTCGGTCGGTTGCTGAGACGCGTGCGCGGCTTATCCGTCGGCTGGCGCAAGCCTCGCTACCAGAAGCGCAGAGGTGATACCCATTTGTTACCCACTCGTTATGTATAATCTGTCTGTCTAACAGCAAGTGCCACCGACTGCCGTCTACACTCCAGTTTGAGTTTGGCTTCAGATTGGTTTTTGGTTATTGGTTCCTTGTTTCTAGTTTTTGGCGCTAACCTAATCTATATGCTTCAGTTACTTTGGTTCTGTTCAACTAACTAACTAACTAACTCGACTAATCACACCATTTCGCACCATTATTCACATCGCATTATACTCGCCACGCTCATAATCAGACACAACTAACCCCAATCCCATTGCATGACACAAGACACCCCCAACTAAAACCGAGTGCATCTGGTCATTAACTAGATAATAATGTGAGGAATTGTGTTTATGTGTGCTCGTTTAGCACGCAGTATATCGGAGGAATTCAGCAGCGGTGATGCGCCTCGCTTCAAGGATGAGGAGTCCATGGGGAAGGCTGAGTCCTCGCATGGTATGACGGCAACAGGCGGCCCCAGCAGCAGTGGAGGCGCCGGCGGTGGAGGAACGGCAAGTGGAGGCACTGTTGCTACCAGTAGTGGTGGTGGCGGTGGTTCCGGTGGTGGCTCACACTATCGCGCCGATGCCTCGAGCCACAAGTCCGACAAATCGGAGAAGGACAGGGAGAAGAAGGAGAAGGAACGCGAGGAGAAAGATATAGGTAAGTGCCCCCCAAAAAAAACCAACTGTCATTGCTCAGGCGCATAACAAAGACCGATTTCCAACAGAGATGATCAAGGTCTTCGATGGCAACAACTCATTCCGACGCCAGCAGTACCGTGCCATCATCGTGCAGCGTACTTATACCCTGGAGCAGTTACTGACCACCGCTTTGCGCGCCTTTCACATTACGCGCGATCCGAAGGCGTTCTTCCTTACGGACATGTATGCGCCAGCTGGGATGGAGGATGCACCACTGCTAGATCCGACGCCCGTGTTGAATCTGACACACTTGGAGGGCAAGCGACCGGCCATGTTTCTCAGGTTTCACGACAGGGACAAGGGACATGTGCGCGTTTATCCGGGCAAATTGCAATGCTCCATGGATGATCCGTATGTCAATGTGCCGGTCGATAATACAACCGTCATCAAGGACCTGATTCGTGATGCACTCGATAAATTCGGACTACAAGATAACCAAATACAGGATTATAGGTAAGATCTCTTTGGAAGGGCTAGTGAATCATCAGCTAATCCCTCAATCCATCAGATGTTCGGAAGTGTTGCTCGATCGCGGCGTAACCGAACGCATTCTCTCTTGGAACGAACGTCCCTGGGATATTATGAAGCAGCTGGGCAAGGATTCCATCCGACAAATGGAACTAATGCGATTCTACATGCAGCACAAACAGGATCCCCATGGACCAAACATTGCCCTGTTCGTGGGCAATCTGCCCACGGGTCTCTCGCAGCGCAACTACGAACAGATTCTAAACAAATACGTGACAGATGAGAACAAGTTCATTAGCATTGGACCCATCTACTATGAGTACGGCTCGGTAGTGCTGACCTTTGAGGATGCCCAAAAAGCGGTGAGTTTCAGCAGCTTCAAATTTAATCCCCCGTGTTGATTTCCCAAAAGAAGTCCTATACTTTAAGATTTTTGTTTAGTTAGTTATCCTATCCATCCATTTTATTTATATATTTTGGATTTTTGGCAGGTTCGCGCATTCTACAACCTCCGCGAGACGATCATCGAGGACAAAAAGCTTTTGGTGTTGCTGTTGCCCAATATTGAGCCCAGCATGGTACCCTCGGATGTCCGGCCACTGCTGGTCTTTGTGAATGTCAAGTCTGGCGGTTGTCAGGGCCTGGAACTTATATCGAGCTTTAGAAAACTACTGAATCCGTATCAGGTCTTTGATTTGGACAACGGAGGACCTCTACCAGGGTAATTGTCAGCCATAAGCTAATTGTAAAAAATATAAAAATCTGCATGAATTTTAGAAAATCGCCAAAAAAAACTATACTGTTTGCTTTTCCAAAAAGCTCAAATACAAAAGGATATTTTGTAGAAATGCAGAAAATTTTAAAAAATGTAAAAAAAAAACTTAACCTGAAATAAGAAAAAAAGAAATCCGGTTTGAGGAAAATACTTTTTGAATAATAATGGTGAATCTCAAAATTCATGTCGGTTTTTTTATAATGTTTAATGAGTTGTTATATAACTTTTGTGACTGCCCCTTAGACTCTATGTCTTCCGCCAAATCACCAACTATAAGATCTTAGTATGTGGCGGAGATGGCACCATTGGCTGGGTGCTGCAGTGTCTGGATAATGTTGGTCAGGACTCGGAATGTTCTAGCCCACCGTGCGCAATTGTGCCGTTAGGTACAGGTAAGTAGAACGAACCCAAAATTGTCCACCCGATTTCCAGTTGCCTAAGCATAACTCTTGCCAGGCAATGATTTGGCACGCGTTTTATGCTGGGGCTCCGGCTATACGGGTGGCGAGGATCCCCTAAATATGCTGCGCGATGTCATCGAGGCGGAGGAGATACGTTTGGATCGATGGACCGTTGTTTTCCATCCGGAGGACAAGCCGGAAGAGCCCGCCATGAAGGCGCCCTCACAAACAACCGGTAAGAAGAAGAAGGCACACCAAGCACATCTATCGCAACAAACAAATCAGCATCATCAATTACCGGCTCTGACATCGAGTGATATATCAGGTCATTTGATGTTTCAAAATTTCTTTTTTCTTTCTATACGTTTTCACTGTCTAATCAATCTAAAGTCCCAACCCCCCACACACACCCAGCCCCCACCCCCTCTCAACAAATCCAAAGGCCAACAACATTCCTGTATAATCAGAACAATAGCTGTTCTCTTCTCGTTGTAGTTTGCTGTCTGCTCTTAAATATTGCTGTAATATTATCGAAGCTACCTAGAATTATCTATAAGTTTTCGCATTTTTTGTTCAACTATTTTTGCAACTGATTAAAGCAACAGCTAAAAATCAATTGCGGAAATATCAATGATGTATTTTTCAAGACCAACATTATGAATATGTTGTTGAATTTCCAGTCCTAAAACCCAAAAAATTGTAGCTTATAATAAAACTGGGATCCCCAGCTAATCCTTTAGTATGGTAAAAAGAGTAGCTGATGATAAATGCTGTTGGTTTTGATGTGTATACGATGTATTTATACCCTGCATGCATCATAATCCATACTGGTAGTTTGTGCTGGTTACAAACTGCCGATGATCAGGTAAAGTACATATATATATATATATTTATAATCATAGTCAAAGTCGAGTTGGCGGCCCGAAATGCGGATCGGTAAATCTGACCCATGTATATCTCTCTCGATGTTTTGTGTAAATTCAATGTTTGATGTTATGTGTGTGTCGATGTGTTTGCGTTAAGAGTTCCTCCACTAGAATCTCTGGAGAATCCAGAACTAAAACTGATTTTGCTACGTTGACAGGTGGCGCCCAAAATGAGGACAACTCACAGATCTTTGTGATGAACAACTATTTTGGCATCGGCATCGATGCCGATCTCTGTCTGGACTTTCACAATGCCCGAGAGGAGAACCCCAATCAGTTCAATTCACGGCTCCGCAACAAGGGCTACTATGTGAAGATGGGACTGCGTAAGATTGTTGGACGCAAGACGGTCAAGGATTTGCAGAAGGAACTGCATCTGGAGGTCGATGGCAAAGTGGTCGATCTGCCACCCGTCGATGGCATCATTATATTGAACATTTTAAGGTAGCTACAAAATTTGAAAATCAACTCAAATCAACTATTGAAACTTACTGCGTTACTTTGGCCTGATAGCTGGGGCAGTGGCGCCAATCCCTGGGGTCCCGATAAGGATGATCAGTTCAGTACGCCCAATCACTATGATGGCATGCTGGAGGTGGTCGGCGTCACTGGTGTCGTCCATTTGGGCCAGATACAGTCTGGCATACGCACAGCCATGCGGATTGCACAGGTGGGTAACTCATACGCCACGTACTCCGAACCTACTTACATAACTTCCGATTGCCCTCATCAACACAGGGTGGCCACATCAAAATCCACTTAAAAACCGACATGCCAGTCCAGGTGGATGGCGAGCCGTGGATCCAAAGCCCGGGCGATGTGGTGGTCCTCAAGTCGGCGCTCAAGGTAAATGTTATTCTCTACAAAAATCTAAATCCATCTTGTACATAAATGATATCAGCATGTTGAAGACGTTCAGTTGTTATTGCATGGCAGTTTTCCGTTCCTATTAAACAGATTTTTTTCTTTTGTATATAAAAATACCTTTCGTTTTGGGCCAAATCATGACAATGCCAAGAAAAAAAAATTATACTTATTAAATAAAACATGAGCACCGTGCACAGAAGTTATTGTTTCCATACGCTTTTCAAATCGTATTTGTTTATATGGTTTCTCTACAACTTCTGCATACGTTATTTACTGATTGTACACCTGCGAAGTCAGAACCTACAACTACTACTACTACTACTACAACTACAAACCACAATAAATATATACAAACGAACCCACAAAGAACAACAGCAAATCCCACTTGGACGCTTTAGTTAAATATGTATTAATTATACAAAGTATATGCATAGTTTTTTATGTTTTTAATCTGCATTCGATGCGATTAATTTTCACTTGTCACCTAAGTTGGAGCACTTCAAAATTGATTGAGTTCGAAAAGATGATGAATTTTAACAATTGAACATTTATCATAGCATTGAATTTGAAACGATTACACATTTTAGCAAGAGCTTCTGCTTGTAGAGAAAAATAAATTGATTTCAATATATAGATGAGTAGTAGTTATATAATCTGGAGATATTGATGGGCGAGAAAGTATTTCGCAATTTAAAAATATCACACTTGGAGGCAATAATATTGTTTAGGACGTTTGTCCATTAAACATTTTTATTGGAAAGTGAAAAAAAATATAGGGTGCCTATAAGGCATTAAGCATTTCATTTATATCTTTGGCTTCGAAGCCTTTGTGAAATAAATAACTTTTAGAAACTCTCTGGGGATCATTTATTTTAAGACGATTTTCTGTGAGGCATCGTCATATAATAAAAAAAAAGCCTTGAAGATTTTAACCACAATCTACGAATGTGGTATACTTTCTGCCAAGCCGATATGAAAACGTTTATTTTATATCACTTTTGCTCAACTTTTCGAATTATTTAAAATCAATATCTTCACATAAGCACATATTTGTGTCTTCCAGATATATAGAAAATAAAAGTGCTCTTAGTAACAATTTAATAACAAATATGCACATATATCAAAGCTGATTTAAGTTAACAGTGAAATATAATTATATTAATTGCAATATTCCAGTAAAATTCGATTTTTTTGAAAAATGTAATTTTCTTAAAAGGAAAAGTGTTTAAGAAAATTGTTCGCTGCATCAAAATATATAAATAGTTGATGAAGCATTGTGAAATTTAATTTCATAATTTTAAATTAGTAATTGAAAATGTGTATTTTGTTTTCGTTGAAAATGTGCATGCAACCAACTGCGTCACCCCGTCCCCAAATGCAAATATTACAAACTAAATTCAAAATCTTTGTGCTACATGTATTTTGTATAATTTATTTATCAAAGTTGTTGACAATTGTTGATGGCAAACACAATTAAAGTACAAATCAACATTGTCACTGTTAGTGCGTGTGTATGTTCAATATATCCTATGTATGTTTAAAGAGCACATGCTGTCCCAAAATGACCTGAAAACCAACTCCGGAATCCATGTACATATCTCTATATATAATATTCAGTAATATTTTGTACCTTTTTTGTGTGTATTATAAGTGTTCTTGCAGAGGGTGTTTGCAAAGTATGTAACTAACCAAACGAAAAAAAATATTTATATATATTTATATGAACTTTGATTTGTCCGTTTAATATGATAATTCGTATAATTACAATTGGTAACAATTTTGCCTGCAAGGATAGAAACTTCGGCTACTATCGAAGATAAACCGATTTGAACAAAAAATGGCCAGATTCAAAATGGGATGCAAGAGCAAAGCCGTTTTTAAAGTTACCCCAACAATTGTTGTTCCTAAATATATGTGTGTGTTATGGGTGTGTATGTACCTTTGATGTGTTAACGATCTTAAGATATGATGTGGCTGTTGAACATTTGTATTTTTTATGGTACATTCAGGCCACCATGCTGAAGAAAACGAAGAGTAAACGACGTCTAACAGAGCCGCATATCTCGCCGGCCATGCTCAGCCTGGCAGGTAGTTCATCGGCCTTGCAAAATATACAACAGCAGCAGCAGTCACAACAACAACAACAACAACAGCAACAACAACCACAGGGATCATCTGAGATTGGTGACAAGGATAATTCAGTGCCACCGTCGCAGCCTTCTGGCAGCACATAGAGCTTAGCCTCAGATTTTGCGTCCGGTGTGCGATATTGGTTCTCCTGTTTTTTTTCCGTAGGCCGCAAAAAATAAGAAAAAACATACATAGAAACAGTAACGGGCAACATAACGAAAAAAAAAAAATAAATAAAAAATACATACATAGTCGATAAGAACAAATTGAAAATCCAAACAAAAAAACAACCGATATCTGAATTCGATTAAGCTATCTATAAACAATATTGTGAATAATCTGGTTAACAACTAGATGAACTTGGTTGCAAGATCCTCCAACTTTGTATGGAGTACTTAATCCGAACCACCTATATAAAAGCAACCACCCCCTTGCCCAAGAGCAACAAACAACATTGATAACTGTGACCACCGCTTACGAAACTTGAACTAGTTGTAAAACGTTAACACGCACACCACACACACACACCTACACACACACCTTAAGCTGTCTATGATTTGAGTATTTATATTAAATTTAATTTGCTTTTGCTTTTGCTCATTTTCAAATGCATTTAGATTGTGCAAAATAAAACCTTTAACTACTCATATTCATCACACAGACAGCAAGAAATGTAATTTGTATTGTTTTTAGCAAATTTTGCATTTTGCTTGTTTAACCCAACTTATTTTTTCGATTAAGCCAATATTATACAATTAATAACTTTACTTTTGCCATATACTAAAAGCCTTAATTCTAACTAAATACAATAAACCTAATTTCATTTATGTTAACTATCTTTTTCTTACTCTCTCTCTCTCTCTTTCTCTTTCTCTCTATATTTTAACAAATATATAATAATATACAAAATATATATTAAATTAAATTAATATATATAAAAAAAACTATGTAAATAACTCTTGTGCCACACAACAATTACAAAAACAACAACAACAACATACAATTAAACTGCGCCTAAACGAACAAACTGAAACTAAATAATGCACCGGACGCTTTAATTATTTATAAATGTCCAAATCGAATTAATATCAACAAAACAAAACAAATTGCAAAAAATTAATTAAACAATACACTTAACTAGGCCACCATGCTAAAAAAGAACAAACTTAAAATGAAACGTCGCAACACGGAGCCCACAATGATGGTTGCCGGCTCGGCAACTCCACAATTATCGCTGGCCTTGCCTCCCAGTGTTGGAGAGGTGGGTGATGCCGCCGAGGGGGATGCGGGCCCAAATAATACGGACTTCTGAATATGGTATAGCGAGCGTTTGATTTAACGTGCTAATTACAGCGTTGCCACATCCATCAAAACACCAGATCCATAGCCAAATCGCCAATTGCCATACAGAGAGATATAGACATACAGTGTCATAGTAAAATGTTATAGCCAGGTTTAAACTCAAATCAAAAACTTTAATCAAAACAACAAAACGAAAATCCAAAAAAAAACCAAATGGAAATGAAAAAAGAAAAAAAAATACAAATACCTCTTTTTATCATAATATTTATGTGTGTAACTATTCGTATGTATGTTTGTATAGAGATGATGTCTATGTCATTATCATTATCATTATCATTCTCAATGTCGCATTATCACTCAAGTCATGTCTGAAAAAAGTACGTTAAATTCAAACAGCTCGAAACTAGCTGTAAGTTCTACAGAAACTGAACAGCAGCAACAATGAAACTGCATATATATATATATATATATATATATATATGTATATATATATATGTATTTCTCAAATAACAAGAACAAGAAGATGAACAACTATTAATACTATTTAATACTACAACTACTACTACTACTATACTATTAGTGCAAATTTAAATTTAAATTTAAATTTACGCTAAAACTGGTATTGTATGTATGTACATATGTCTGTGCCTCGAAATTCTATGGAATTATACGAGAGTATGGGCTTACATATGTATATACATATTGGCATATATATGTATAAATATATTTCGATACTGATATCCAAAGTTTTATTCCATACTCAGCAATAGTCTGGCAAATGTTGTATAAAATTCAAGTTCAATTATGTTCCTTACCGTTTTGTTCCTATGTATGTAAAAACTGCAACAAATTAGTGATACCGTTAACAAAAGAGAGAGTTCTAATGCAAAATCCAAAACAAAACCAAACCAGCGCAAGAGCAAAACAACACAAAATAGTACAAAATTGAATTGTTAATAATTGTTTGTTGAAATCAAAAGGAAGCAAAACCAAATAACAAAAAAAAAAACAAAATGCGACAAGAAAAAAAAAACTAAAAAAAAAAATCTGCAATTAGACAATTGCCGCGCTGCTGCGTCCCCTCAACGCTAGAGGGTGCAATTGTGCGGCTATGCGCTCTGGCGCAAAGCAAAACGACACGATTGAGTATCGAAAAGTAAACCAAAAACATACAAAACAGTACAACAGATGCGGGAAAATTTGTATGAAGCTTTTTTTGAAAAGAAAAAATTAGCTGTAAATTGCATTGTTTGTCTAACCGAACTAATTGGGACGCAACAAAATGCATATTCAAAAATCGTTAGGTCAAAGCAGACCTACCGATAAGAATTAGAACTACAAATTTGAGAGCAGTACGCGGTATGCCGAGCATACTCGTACCATGAATGAAAAGTTAATACCAAAATTAACAAAAAATCGAAAAGAAACCTAGAATGAGTAAAATCAATTTGGATTGTGCAATTGGTATGAATTTTCTCCGCTGTTGTGCTTATATTATAAAATGTAAACCAATGCATTTTCTTATGAAAGAAAACAATGTGCCTGAACGCTGTTGCTGTCCGAATGACTGCCTCTCTCTGAGCCCGTCAATCGGTCAGTCAATCAGTTTGGGGCACGGAAGTATTTCACATGCATTTGAACATTTTTGGATGTTGAATCCACTTACAGAGAACACAAGAAAAAAAAACAACACACACAAAAACTGAATGAAAGAAGGGAAGAGAAGAAAAATGGAAAGAACCCGAAAAACTACAATTTCAACTTCAAAACGCTTATAATGAAAACAATTTTTGAAAATTTTATAACTAATTTTACATTACGTCTTTTGTTAGACACAAGACAAAGCACACATCTAAACACACAAATACACACGCGCACACACAACTTGTTGTACTACCATCTGTGACCGTTGCTAGGGATGGGATGAATGCGCATGGTCTGCGCCAGCGGGTGTTCGCATGCGCAAGCGTTCCATCCCTAATACACACGCGAGGGCGGCTGTGGATGAGAACATCCGGTTCCTACCTGGAATTAATCGCAGATCATTTGCAGTCGCTCTCGCAAATTAAACACACAAACACACACGTACACAGCCCTCAGATACAGAAACAGACAGTTTTACCCGCATTTTCCAACTACTGTTATGAAAACACGGAAATCGAATAACAGTGCCTATATATTTCACAACCAAATTGAGACACCCACACAAACACATTATGTTCAGGACAACTTTCAAAGAGACCTGTAGAGCTTAACAAATTTTATGTTCAGCAAATCACCTCGTCCAGCTGCGATTAAGGGGCTCGGTGCCAGGGGTTAATCAGAACACAGTCGATTTCCGTGACCCTCCCAGCGATCGCGCACGCTCAGCGCCCAACCAATCGGCTATGCAATGGATACCAAAAAAAACACAAGCCAACACACAAAATTAAAGACAAAGTCGCGTCAAAAAAAGAAACAAATTCGTCAAAAAGAAAAGGTTAGAGTAACGAAGAGTTCTGTTTTAAATTGATTATATTAAGTTTATTAAGCCAAGTTTTGACACTCCCATCGCATATTGCATAGCCCTCTGAATTGCGTAACGTGCGTCGTGTTGCGCATAAATTCGAATTCGAAAATGAATTCGAATCGATTAGCCACTGGCACATAAATTCCAGCTCGGAGGTGATTTGAATTATTGCCTCATTTGAAACAAGAATACACCGACAAAAAGAAACAAAAACAAACACATCGTTTTTTCCAAACATTTTTGTTATGTTTTTTAAATGTATTAAAAAAAAATTACAAAAAATTAGTGTAAGTCAAAAACCAAAAACTTAATATATAATATGCTATTCAAAGAAATCCAAAACATACTACCAACCAAAATGAAAGAAAAACAAAAAAAAAAACACAAAAACAACTAAAAAATACTAATTATAGTACATACATTGATGTAGTGTTAATTATAAGAAAAAAGCAAAAAAAAAAAAATATATAAAACCGAAAACATTTGAGAGCCAACTACACATTCGTTTCACAAACGCAAGAGAACAGATGAAAGAAAATCCATACATAAATGTACAAGTAACTATTTTTCTCCAAACCAAAGTAAAATGCCACCATTTTTGCTCCACATTAAATTAAACCTTATGCAGGAAAAGGATGATTGAATGAAAGAAATAAGTATGTTATGTATATTGAAGTGCAAAAGTTTGTCTAAGCAAAACTCAATGAAATCCTTGTGGAAATTGTTAAACAGACTACGCATGCAAATACGGAATTTATAATGTACAATGGGAGTCGCTTTAAAGTCTTTAATGAATATTTTGTTGAAATGCAAATACAATTGCGAAGATTCAAACTCAACTCCGTTTGACAAAACAAAAATAATTCTTGCAACAAAAAACCAAAAAAAAAACAGATATGAAACGGAAATAACTGCAAAAATAAATGTAACTGACATAACAGAATTTAAATCTATGTGTTTCATATTTTTGAAAGGACATATTTTGGTAAGTATATAGAAAGTATGGGTTAGCTATTGTTATTTAATAAACTTCTTTATTGACTGTCGATGCGAGGATCAATCGATTTATATTAAACTTTCAGTTTGGATTCTTACTTTCGAAAAATTGCCAAACACTTTTTTTACAATGAAATTGAAAGTCCATGTGTCCTTATGTTATTATAAAATTTATTGTATATCGGATTAAATATTTATATCACGTAAATTATAATACTAAACGCATAATAGATAACAGTACGTTGTTATAATTCTGCTGCGTCTAGATCGCAGTTATGAGAAAGATAATTAAATTTCACAATATTATGATATTTTGCACATAATTGAGAATACATTAAACATAACGAATTTCCGACGCGACGAACTATTTATCATTAGTATCTCCCGATGCAAGCGGCGGCGTTGAGCGCCCATCAAATTGTTGCTGATTGACCAAGCGTTGCCTTTCCAGATACATGGATACCTTAATGTTGCGTACCTGGTGGTTGTGAATAAGCTTAATCAGCGCGATGACACCAATTCCCACTGAAATGGCAAATGCTCCCCAGGCGCCAAACTATAAGTAATTAACAACAAACATTTCGCTGGTTTTAGGCGCAGATCTATCTAAGCATAAATACCACTTACCTGTGTTGTGCCCATTTCAAAGTAGAATCCCGATGTACTAATTTTCTCATCGCCTAGTATAATATTCTGTCCAGCCGCAGTCTCGCATGATGGAAAACGTTCGGAAATTCCGTCGCACCAGACAATGAAACCCAGTGTTATCAAAATTGCGGACAAAATTGACATTGCCAGCATCCATATTCCAAGCACAACGTCAACAAAGAGAGCAATGAAAGACTCTTCATCCTTCATACGCACATACCTGGTAGTAAACAATCGATTATAAATATGCATTACATACCTCCATTCATAATTTTTAAATACGCACCGATAGATTTGCGCCAGTGAGATTATGAAGAGAAAGATGCCAGTGATCAATGGAAATGTGCAAAATCCGTCAGACGCCCAGTGCACATCGAACATGCCATCCGACACTCGCCATTTGCCCGTTGTAAAGAGTAAGCAGTGTCCGCTGGGGTTTACAAAGATCATTAGGTCGATTACGCATTTCCGTATCCCCATAATACGTAGTTGCATACATACCAAAACTGGCTGAGATTAATGGATAGCGGCAGCACAATGCATAACGATAAAATTAGTAGCAAAACGTGGCCAGAGATTTGACTAAGCAAAAGTACATTTGCCAAAGCCATTTCAGTATTCTGTATATAACGATTACAAATACTTTTACTTATTTGTTATTAATACGTATGTACAAACACAGGGTTGTCAATACACAGTTTACCTGATTTGCTAGCTAACGCAAAAATACCAAAAAAAAAAGAAATATAGGTATATGTATAAAAATACCATAAAGAAATAATTTTTATCTTTTTTTGTAAAATCAACTTCAATAAAAATGTATTGAAAATAACTAAAATAATTCCAACACAGCACAGACATAAAAGTATCTGATATTATATTAAAAGAATAAAATAAATATTTCAATAAGCTAAATATTTCAATTTGCTAATCTTGCCCAATATTTTTGAAATATTTAATTTAAATATTTATAGGTTCTTTTATGATGTTTGTATTAAGCTATTCAGCATTTTGACAACTCTGATTTGTTGGTATTTTTATGCTCTCTTATTTTTGGGTTGTGTTCGGGAATTGGGCAACACTGCTCAAGAAATCGTAAAAAAATTGTTAAATTTGTTTACATTAAATCGGATCTCTCTGAAAGGTGAGTTAAGAAACAATTTCTAAATAGGGATTCGCGACAGATGCTACCAGTGACAATAGCTAGTTACATGTCTTGTGTAACTAACTGTTGGCGTCAAAATTAATAGTGTGGCACATGCAAATGAAGTGGGAACAAAGAGCAATTAAAAAGATAGTGAAAATGAAACGAAAACATGAATTGCATTACTTTCTCTTCTCTCCTTCTATCTTTCGCACAGATAACGCAATGAGATTGCAATAAGCAATTGATCGACTGTAGGTGATGATCGCATTCTAGCATTTAACATTCTAATGAACAACAAATTTCACACTCACAGCTAACCAAAAAAAAAAAAACGAAAACGAAAAAAAGAAAGGAGAGAAAGACGGCGCCCACACACGTCGCCTTAATTAAAAACGGTGGGGGAGCCCAAAGCAGCTGCGATTCAATGTTTTGTTTATGAACTGAACTATGGCTATGTAGCATTCAAAACGGCAGCCGAGCAGAGAGAGAGAGCGAAAGAGCAAATGTCCGTAAGCAAACAAAGGCAACAATAGCAGCAGCGACGACGACAAAGGTGCTTACATAGTTGTTAAATGCGAGCATTATTTTATGGCAAAAATAAGAATGAGCTGCGTACGCATGTGATTTATTTGAGTGCAATCAGTTAACGGGCAGAAGAGACGAACGAACGACACTAGGCCAACGACACCGGCAAGTGACCATACTCTGACAAGGTATTAAGACGTGCTTCCATACATTATTCTTATGCTAAGTACATTGCCATAAATATAAATATATAAACATATATATTGCAGTGCACATACGCAGCATTAACTGGACGAGATTTGCTTGGCTTGGCTGGCGTTTGATTTCTATGCTAGACAAAAGAAAAAGATAGAGGAGATTTAGAAATTGAATTCTTATGTTAATTGAACCTAGATCATCAACGTGCACTGCCATTAATTAAATAATTGTAGATATTTATACATAAATATATAAATATCATAATTGGTAGATTTAAACTTAACATAAAACGTAGTAGAGCAGCAGAAGTAACAAAAGCTAAAATGTCCAACTCCCACTACAACAACCACCAGCAACACCATAATAACTACCAGCAGCAGCAGCACCAGTCGCAGCAGCATTCCAGCAGCAATGGCGACGGTAGACACGAGGAGTACCACCAGCAGCAGCCGGTGCATTACTCCCAGCACTATGTGAATGGACATAGCGTGAGGATAAAGCCCCTGGACAATATCGCCGTGCCGGACATGTGCCTGTTCTGCTTCGAGGTGCTTGACTGCGAGCTAAACAATATCGATGGTCCTGGTGTGCCGGTGTTTAGCAACGATTCTTATCCATTGTTTGTCACCTGGAAAATTGGACGCGACAAGCGATTGCGCGGCTGTATTGGCACCTTCAGCGCCATGGAGCTGCACAATGGACTGCGTGAATATGCGCTGACCAGCGCCTTCAAAGATTCACGCTTCTCACCGATCTCTCGTGATGAACTGCCCCGATTGACCGTCTCCGTATCGATATTGCAAAACTTTGAGGAGGCACAGGGTCATCTCGATTGGCAACTGGGCGTCCATGGTATTCGGATCGAATTCTTGACCGAGCGCGGCCTGAAACGTACAGCCACCTATCTGCCGCAGGTGGCCACCGAACAGGGCTGGGATCAGTTGCAGACCATCGATTCGCTGTTGCGCAAGGGCGGCTATCGATCGGTTATCACTCAGGATTTGCGAAAGTCCATTAAATTGACGCGCTATCGCTCGCAGGAGATCCAGATGCACTACAAGGAGTATCGCGAGCATTTGGAGCGTCGAGGCGACCAGTTTGGCAAAGTGCAATGCTAACAATTAGATAAGCCGGCGTCTGGTCAATGATCCTGGCTAAGGGCAGGCGTCGTCTTCGTCTTGCTCCTGCTATTGCTGGCCATTCAGTTGACCCAGGGCATTGGATTTTTTACCAGCGGCTTTCCCTATTCCTGAGCCACGATCTATTCAAGCTTCAGTTTGCCCTGCTGCGCGTCACGTGTTGAGTTTTTCATCATGTTTTGTTTTTTTCAATATATTTTACAAATATATTTTGTCTTGATCTGACGTGTCGTCGACAAGAGTGACGCAAATTTTAACTTACTTTTCACCATTACAACAAATGCTTAATCGACTTACTGAACTTCAAATCAATAAGCTATTTTAAGCGACAAAATATAACAAAAAAAAATTTAAAATTTTCATTATTTTAGTTCGTTAATTGTGACCCTTAATGGTTTTTTTCTTTCGAATTTTTTTTAATACAAATTTAATAATAATGACAAAAAAAAACTGCAAACAACAAATTATATACATCTAAATACATATGCATATGTGTATATGATAAATAATAATATAGACACAAATAATAATTCAATTAAATAGTTCAACAATTATATATTTCATAGTTTTAACAATTACAACAAATTACTATTACTAATTCTATGCGCAATAAATAAAATGTCGCCTGTTTTCTGCAGAGCCGCAGAAAATAAAGCGAATTACTGAACTATATAATGTTTCTGGGTGGCGGCAAGGTAAAAATGATTCCATTTTTATTTTTTAAATATAATTTTCTTTTATTGATTTTTTTTTTTAATAGGTGTGCGTTAATACATATTTTTACGATTTACTTTAAAAGCAAATTATATATCTATGAGCAAATTAATTTGCCATACACAGGTTTATATGTTTACACCTAGGTGCCTCTGGGATTCTTTTAAGATATAGCTAATTAAAACTGAACTACGCTAAGTATAATCAGGCCAACGGGCCAAGCTAATGTAAAGTAAGGTTTAAGCAGCGAACAGTTGCTAATAATGTACACACATATATATAAATGTGTGTGTGTGTGTGGCTAGAAGTGCCTGACTAATTGATTAGTAAATATTTATAGGCGTATACATTTGCAGCATCATTGTATATATAAAAAGTATGAAAATTTCAGCAGAGTCATTAGTATATGTTGCATATTTGTGTGGCGAGTATATAAGATAACATAAAATGAAAACAATGTTGCAAGCGCAATAAACTTAACAAATTGTAGTATGTTCTCTTTTGCTGTTGTGGATGTGTATGTGTTTCTCATATGTTTGGTCGTGTATTATGGCAATAATTGTCTTAAACATCATCAGTCTCAGTGCGTGCAGAGAAACTGCTCTAAGCACGGGCACTAGGTGGCCGACAAAGCATTCCACTCGAAGCGCGGGTTTTTCGAGTGTGTCACTGGCAGACAGTCGGGTTCGACCAGTTTCCAGACGCCATCGATCTGCTCCACCGTGGCCAGACTGCAGTACGGTATCTTGTGGATAACCTGCCGCAACTCGTTGGTGCTACGTGCAGTGCCGCCAGTCAGTTGACGCGAGCAGGTGTCCAGCGTGGTGGCATGTGCCACAACCAGAATATTGCCAGCTGTGCAAGATAAAATATGTTAGTTTACAAAACAAGTTCGACTTGATGTCCACTTCGGTTACTCACTGGTGCGCTCGAGCAGCTGCAGCAGGACCTCATGGTTGCGCATGTAAAACTGCTCCGTTGATTCCTTAAGGTTGGCTGTCAACTCACTGGCCGACTGCACTGGTTCATAGCTCAAATCAATATCGTACTTGGAGTCTATCAACTCGCTGTTGCTCAACCAATCGGGCACACCGTTGGGATACCAAGCCATCCACTCGAACAGGCCCGGCTCCAGTTTTATTTTGTGTTTACCATTCATTTTCAAGCCCTCCAATGCACTCGTGCAGGTCTGCACGCATCGGTAGGATGGCGAGCAGTAAACATGATCGATTTGAATGTTCGCCTCCAGCAGAGCCTCGCCAGTTAAGCGCGCCTGGTAAATACCCACGTTTGTCAGCGGCGAATCGTTCTGCCAGCCTTCTGGGCTGTTTTTGCGGTGTGGCAGTACCTTGGGCATATTTAGATCCTTGCGCATGTAGTTGCCGAATTCGTCGAAACAATAGGGTATCCATGTACCAAAGGTAAAGTCCACGCGCTCGCCATGCCGCATAATGTACACCTTCCGATTCCTGCTATGCATCGCATCCAGCGAGTTTGGCGCAATTGAGTGATCGTGATCCGAGTGAACGCTGAGCGTATCATCTGGTCGTGGCGGCTGCACCACCGGTGGCTCCACCATGATCTCGTCAACGTTTTTCGATACCGAGTTGGTCGTGGAGCAGGAAGACATATTGGCAGTGATCTCAATTGTAGGCGTATGTGGATTATGCTGATGTGATAAATTATGGCTATTGAGCAGCTGCACGGATGGCAACTCCAGGCAGGGCTGCAGTGTCTGGCGCAAGTACTTTTCGACACTCTGTTCGGATTCCTCAAACGAAGATCCTTCTATAATCTCCGGATGTTGTGTGCCTAGAAAATTTTGAAAGCAGTATTATCAATGGTGACTAGATGGGCTCTCATTAATCTTACTCTGCTGCAGCTCACGCTGACGCTCCTCGGGCTCCGTGGATATGCTGCGTCCGTCCACAATGTCCAGATCCTCGGCAGAGTTCAGCGAGGACGATACACTCTTCGAGAGCTGAACGACTCGATGCAGTGTCCAGGCATCTGATTCGGCGGTGCGCTCTGTATAATTGACTGGCAGGTGGCCGGTGCTGCCCGTCAGCCACGATATGCCCTCGGCCCAACCGTCGCTGGAACTGTCAACGCCCTCGCTATTCAAGTAAATGTAGTCGCCAATGCGCAGCTCCAATTCGTCCGTTTCATGCGGATTATGTGGATACACGACTTTTTGCACCTAGAAAAACAATGGGAATCGTTAAATTTCTGTTGATTCAATGGGTGCAAGGAGTGCGTCAATGTGGTGCTAACTTGTTTGGTGGCGAGTCGTGGATCGCGGGAATACAAACGCAGCTCCCAATTAGATGCGCAGCTGGCATCTAGGGTTTCCACAAGTGATTTCAGTGCATTGAATTGTGCCTGCGGGAACTGATAGGCGAGCGTCAGGTGCAGGCTCTTTACGTGTGGCTCGAGTGAGATAGCTACGGGCAATAGACTCTCTATTAGACCAATATCAAAGGCGAAATTGCTAAACGCGCTGCTCTACTGCTTATCAGCTAATGAGAGGTGAGTATGATAAGATTAAAATAATAAAGTCTAACCAATAAACAAATTAAAAATATATGCATGCTATTGCTATAATTAAATCTATAAATTATATTGGGTTAATAAAGATGTTTAAAATGTGAGAGTGGTTTACTACTGCATAATACTAAAACTATAACTAATAACGCTTACATCGACTGCTGCGGGGAATGCAGCGTGTACCAGAGGATACGGCTCCACACCAGGGAAAGCAGGCCACAATGGCGTCCAGTTGCTCGTAAGTATCGCTTATAACTGTGCTCCGTAACCATTACCATTGTCGTCCGTTCGCAGTTCGCGATTAGTGTGTGTCGGTTTGGATGTGTTTTGTGTTTAGGTGTGTGTGCAGGCAGAGAGATAGGAAGAGAACGGAAACCGTAAGCCACGCCAAAACTGTACTGAATCGAACCGAAACAACAGTAAACAAATAACCAGATAAATCAAATACAAAAAAAACCAATGTAAACAAAAAAATATAAAAATACAACTGCAACTGCAACCAATTTTCAATTGCAATCGCTGGCCCGAGCATACTTGAATTGGACACCTCCTTGACATATTGCAGGGCCAGACGCTTCAAATAATTTGCATCATCCTCTGCGACAAAGAAACCCATGAAGTTTTGGCTCATGTATGGCTCCAATTTGATGGGGCGATCCAAGAGTGCACCAGTCATGTCCACTACTTGCTTCAGTGCCTTGGACAACTGCAGAGAGCACTCATCCGGTGCCTGATTATATGAAAATATGAATATCAATTGGAATCACTTGTCTCCAGTATCAAGTTGTACCTTAAAAAATGACACTAAAGTTATGTGCGGCACATAGTTGTGCGCTCCGTTCCAGCCGCACGTCTGGCGAGATTTCGACCAAAATTCCTCGAGTTGCTGGAGAAACGGTCCCGTCGGACACGCATATATGATGTACTCCCTGGGCGCACACTCGTCCAAAGTCGCATCATTCACGTGCGCTAACAGCCAATCAGATGCAATCTGCACGCCTCGATTGCCGGTGGAAGCCAGCGCCTTTTCTCTGTTGCCAAGTTTCGGGGGTGCGTGCGATAGAAAAAGGAAATAATCAATACTTGACGCTGCGCTGGCATGTGTCTTGTATTTCATAGTGTACTGTAGGGCTACTCTTTAGCTAGCTACCTACTACATGTTTGGGACGCATTGTAGCGCTGATACGTACGCTCTGTGCTTTTGGAACCCCATTTGTAGCAGTGTTTGGAGCGGGGTCAAATGCGGTTTCATGTTTTGGCAGATTCGAGTTGGTGTCTGGTTCTTTCGCGGCGGTAGCGTTGCCATTGTTATCTTGCTTTATGGCTCCCCTTACGAAAAAAAATTGGTATACACAAACTTTATAGCTTAATAATTATAATTTTTATATTTATTTTCTATCCAGTTTATAATTGTTTTAATTATTTTGTTTTTCGTTTTGGCAGTGTGGCCAAAGACAAATCCAATTTTATTATATGTAAAGTAAAGCTGATATAAATACCAATGTTTTTTATCGATGCTAACATCGATACACAGAACCGATACATCGCAACGGTGGACATCTTAAAATGTTATATTTTTTGTTTTCTATTGATTATTTAACATTTTTTAAATAAGATTTGCATATATATATATATAAAAATAAGGACATTTTCTCAATTAGTTTACAAATAATTAAAACAACAAATGCTATACTAAATAAGACTTTACTGAAATCATTGAATGGACTTTTCAAAAATTGTAAATAAAAATGTTAATGCCAATCAAACGAATTAAATCCTTTTTTATACAACGAATATAACATACTGTTGAATAGTATGCGTTTGAGTTATAGATTATAACGGTAAAAATTTTCAATTTGGCAAATCAGTAAACTTGAATTTGAGTGGAATGTTAGGCTTTCTGATAAGCACCATGCGAAAAGCATTCTCCGTGGAATGGTTAAACTCGACTTTAAAGTTACGAATGATTCGAGCAATGCCGAGTTCGAGTTCCATGTCCACAATGCGTTTACCAACGCACATGCGTGGCCCAAAACCAAAGGGCAACATCACAAAAGGATTTGTTGTTTTTAAAGAATTTGCCGGGCATTTGGCGTCCGACCCCGCCTCATTTCGAATCCAGCGCTCCGGCAGAAACTCCGAGGGTCGTGGAAAATATTGCTCACTAGCTAACGAGTTTATGGGAATCATGGAGATAATCGTGCCGGCTGGCACTTTATAGCCACTAAGCACACAATCCCTATTGATTTTCCGTCCATGGCCCAGGACAAGGGGATACAATCGTTGCGATTCCTTGAGGCATGCCCGCAAATAAGGCACATTCTTCATGGACGATTCTGTAAACTCTGAGTCCTTATTGGGCAGCACACGCATCACCTCCTCTCGCAGTTTCTCCTGCTTATCCGGATTCGTCGCTAAAGCCAACATTAATGCGGAAAATGTGCTTGAAGTCTTCAAAAGATGTAGAAAATATTTAAATTAAATTCATTAAATTTATAGTTATTATAATATATTGCGTTTACCGTATCGACGCCAGCCATGAGCATATCCATAGCCATGATGATGGCTACTTTTTTGTCAATCCTCAGCAGCTTCTGGAGCACACTCTGTTCTTTCTCGGGTCGCACTAGGCCCTGTTTTTGCTCCTGTTCCAAACGCTCTAGAGACTCATTCACGTACGCCAAGGTCACTTTCTGGATGTTGTCGAAAGCATTCATCAGTTTCTTCAGCATTGGGGTTTTAATATAGCGCCAAGGTGATGGTTGCATCTCCAAAATGCCGGCGTACTCGAAGAACTCGTCCAAACTCTTCATGAGTAGCTTGGCGTTTTCATCTGACTGTCTTTTCTCGAGGAGACCCAGTTGCTTGTCCAATGCAACCACAGAGACCGATTCCAAAGTCCATCTGTTTATGTAGTCAATAAAATCGTCAGGCACCTCCAGTGAGTTCGGATCTCTAATGGCTTTGATGCTGAGAAAAAATTCTCATAAATAAAAGATTTCTAAGAATGGGATGTCGAATGTGTTTACCTTTTTACAAATTCACAGTTCACTTGGGACATTTTCTTATAGTAGAGTCGGACGTTCTTTGGCTGCATCAGCACGGGATTTACAATACTCCGAAAATCGCCCCAGGCCTTGTCTTGACTAGCAATAAGACCCTCGACTCCCTGAAAGAAATCCTTACGATGCTCCTCCCGATGGTATTTTAAAGTTTCGCTGCCCGGTCGATTCGGCCAAATACCTTCATTGCGAAAGACAACCTCAAAATCCTCTGGATTGTAGGTGTTCACCATGGGTTCGCTACCAAAAATGCCTGGCAACCGTTGAATGTCACCGTAATCCTTGCGCATGGCCAACACCAGCTCTTCCATGTCCAAATTTCTATACCTTCCGCCGGGAACTAGCGTGTTAAACGTCAGTGCTAACGGACTGACAATTGGAATATCCTCGAAAGGACGTACCTGTTCCGCGTCGACATCGTGTCCAGCTCCAGTCGGCTTCTTAGCTGCAGCAACAGTGCTCTGATAACACTGATACAACTGCTGATAAGTATTAATATTTATCAATTAAGTGTTTCTAATACTTACCTGTACGGCTCTCGGGCATGCATATATCAGAGATTGTGGCGTTTGAATTATGGCCAAGCAATTGCGAATTTTTAACATTTTGCTGGAATTGCAATCTTCACTTGCTGAATTTCAAAGTTATACTAAACACATTTTTCGAATAACCAACTAATGTTCATTGCTCAAAAGCTGTCTTATTGTTTGTTATCGCCTCTCTCAAAAGCGTTTCGTAACAAAATCAAAAACATTTCGAAAAGCTTTTTAGTAAAATATAGATAGAAAATAATAAACAAATTACACATATGTAAAAAAATTAATATTGTTCTCACGCTATGCTTTGTATTTGTTTGTTATTTTTTTTTTAGCCTATTTCTCATTATCTGTTTATTTTAGGGGGAAGACATCTGTAGAAACTTGAGCATTGTTTTAAAATATTGTTCACAAAGAAAAGTAACTTCATTCATGAAATTTTTCCTATTATAATTGCAACTTCACTGACCTTATATTAGGCTAGTTGTAGCATTGTACATTATCTGCTGATCTTAACAACAAGTCTGTTATCTTTATAAGTTTGAGCATTATTGAAAATTATTGTACACAAAGAAAAATATCTTTGTATATGTTGTATATTATATTTGAAATGTCAGGATCGGTTTTTTTTATGATTTAATAATTTTTAAGCTGTGTAAAGATGTCTATTTAGATACTTAAATTAAATTTATGTTATTTTTGTACAGTGTCACACTGTTCAGAGGCTTATACCTGTTTTGTCTTATCTTAACAATCGACTGATATATCTATAACTGAATATAGATTACATATGTTATATGGTTTTGATTAATATACATCCACCAAACTTTTTTTTAATATTGTGTTTGCATTTATTAGTTTAATAATTTTTAAATGTTTTACAATACCAAATTATTTAATTGCCTATATAATATTTTTAACTTTTTAACTCAACTTTGATATAAATAGTTAAGGGTTAAGCACATGAAAAACGGAAATGGAAGCGAATATGTCAACAAATAAAAATTACTTGCTTGTATTAAACCAGTTATTCTAAATTGCTAGCATATTTAAGATTTGAATTATGCTTGCTATAATTAAAGTTTTTACCATATTTTACCATACCATTTATCTACAACCTTTAAAAAACAATGTTTTCTATATATTTCACCCTTATCAACATAACTAATTCAATTGGATACAGCAATCATCTTGTTAGACTTTAACACTACTTCAATTCTATAAAATTAAGTCCAATTAAGCCGATTAAGTTTTTTTTTAGATGATACTTTGAATAAATAAAATGAGTGGGCAGTTAAATGAGTCGGTTTCATATAGCCGACATTGTAACGAGATTTAAGCTATTTAATGTATATATATTCTAATCTAAATGGCCAGAAAGCTGCGCCTGGAATCAATGTCGCAGGAGTTGCGATAGAAACCATTTTTGCGATTGCTCATTTGTCGAAAGCGTCGCATTGCCTCGTGTATTTCCTGGACACTAATGGGCTTGACCACCTCCATGCCACGACCCTGGGTCACCTCCGGACACACATGCATCATAGCCGGGCTACCACCAGCTGAGGTGACGCGGCTGTATGGCTCTGTGACACGGTTTTCCGAGTTCAGACGCGTCAGTATCGAGTAGTCGACAATCGCCGCAATCGTCTCATGCGCCAGATAGGCCAAAATGTTCATTGTCGGCGTCGGTATACGCAAATCAGCGGGCAGGTCCAGGAAGCGTCTAAACTTATTCTTTATTTTCTCGCCATGGCGGCAGTAAAACGAAGTCTTTCGTGCCTCGTTGAACTCCAGATACTGCTGCCCGGTGAGAATTTGTGAAATGCGATCGGCGCGAAAGAGGCGACGCATGCGATCCTCGTCGTGCAGTTCATGCACCTCGATGGCCAGCTCCTCGTCCTCCTCCGGCTTCTCCAAATCATCCATAAAATCCTGCGGCCGGCCAGTGCGTATACTGAGGAATCGTTTCAATATACGCATATCCTTGAGATGCTTCCGCATGCGTGCTATCTTCACGGGATGATTGCGCATCAGAAACTCAAAATCAGCTTGCGAAGGGCAGGGATTCTGTTTTCGGCGCATAGCCACCAGAGAGGCTTCATTGAAAATGCCGCGAAGCTGCTGTTGAAGTATTTGCTCCACCAGTTTTACGCTGCCAGTGCGCGGCTGGTCGCTGTCTCCAAAACTTCGCATTATGTCTGCAATCTCTGTGAGCAATGAGACGGGTGCATCGTCCGCAATCTGAATCGCAGCCATATTCGCATTTTGATTTGTCGGCGCAATTGTCGGTGCCTGCAGCGGCTGGAGCTGCGGCTGCGGCACATTGCCACCCTGCACCAGTATCACCTGACGATGGACGTGCACCGGCTTGTTGTCATCCAGATTCTGAAGCTGCGGCGTGCTGGGCGCCGATGCTGTCGCTGCCATATGAGGCGAGGCAACACCAGCAACCTCGCCGGCCGCTACTGATACTGAGTTTTGGCGCATTACGCGCTTCGCTTGATAGTTCATTTTTTATAGTTTTGTTATTTTGCTTTTATGGTTTATGAATTACAATGTAAATAGAAAACAACATAAAGCCAGTATAAGACTGATAATAATGAACCAGCAGTGATGATACATATGAAATTAAACTGGGATGACACCACAGAAAAATGAATTTGTCATTGAATAAAGAAATAGATAAATATTGATGAATAGAATTGCACTTACACAGATTGTTGACTAAACAAATTAAGTTATTCGAAAAATACATGTCTTTAGGCTTAACTTGGTTTTTTTTTTTTTTAAAGACAAGATTTACAATCCAATATCAGTTGTGATGTGCTTACACATTTTATGTGGAGAACAGCATAATATTCTTGGATTTTCCAAAATAGAATTTGGGGAGGATATCTGAGATATATATAGATATAAGAATTTAAGAAAGTTGTAATTGTCAGTTATTTGTTTGACCTGACCACTAACAATAATTCTTACGTTAGTAGAAAGTGATATTCTGTTCATTAAAATAATGAACTAGCGAAATGTCTTATACTGAACTTGGAAATTGTAATCAGTAATCGCTTATCGAAACATTTGTCTATCGGCCGTATTAAATACATTTGCAATAATCGATACGCTCGCACCACCATTTTTGTTTGGACAATGAAGAATTATCATAAAAATAATATATAGAACTACTAGTAATAAAATTAAAAAAAAAAAACAAAAAAAGCCTAAAAAATGTTCAATGGCATGGTAAAGACCATACGTGAAAGCATTGTTGGCACCTATCCATCCTGTCATGTGAATTCACGTCTGGAGGAGCGTCGTGCAAAGCAAAGGGCACTGCGACAGGAACGAAGGCGAAAGCCGGACAAACCAGACGATTTTGTTACCTACGAGGATTCTGGCAGCGATGAGGAGTCGCCCCAACAGCAGGACGAGGTACTCAACACATCCTACAATCTGTGCGACTATCTACGGAGTAGAGAAAACTCGTTACGCGACGTAAGTAGAATGTGCGGAGTGTAAATTATTCAACTGAACTTCAAGTAAGTTTTGATCTTTGCAGCGACGCAGCGTTAATGCGGAGTACATTAGTCGCTATGTGCTTACCCACGATATGCTGCGTGAGACGCAGATCAGCCTAGGTTACATCAACAAGGTATTCTGCTCGAAATGGTTGAGCAACCGACAAGTGGTGTTTGGCACCAAGTGCAATAAGCTGCTCGTATACGATGTGAATATGCGTCGTGTGGACGCGATACCCACCCTGTCCAACAGTCGTGCCAATCATCCAGAGATCCAAGGTGGCCTCCATGCAATCGAATTGTCACCAAGTCGCTCATTTCTAGCCACGGGTGCCCGTAACTCATCCGACATTGCCGTCTATCGGCTGCCCACACTTGATCCTGTATGTGTGGGCGAGAATGGACATCGCGATCTGATAATGGGCATGTGCTGGCTGGACGATCAGTTTCTCGTCTCAGGCTCCAAAGACTCGCGCATGGCCCTGTGGCGCATCAACGAAGATCACATGGATTTCCCGGACGGCGGCGAGGAATCGTGCCCCACATTTGCGACCATTCATCCGCTAAGCGTTAAGGAAGTGCGAACCGCACAGCGAGTAAGCATTGGTCCACGTGATTGTAGTCCACTCTCTAGTTCATATTTTTGTCTTGCAGATACGTTCACTGTGCTTTAATAAGGAATTCAAGGAAATCGCCGCTCTCTCCCTAAACGGATACATACACATCTTCAACGCAGAGACATTCAAACAGACTCTGTCACGCAAGCTACCCAACTGCCAGGACAATGTAAGCATTGCCTATCATAGCGATGGCCTCTATGCCGTCGGTTGTCGCTCGTACACGATTCTCCTGGATGCGCGCACATTGCAAACGATCAAAAAGATCACATCGCGTTACAGTGGCTGCGGCATACGCGCCACATCGTTTGAGGGTAATCTACTGACAGTGGGCACAGGATTGGGCATGTTGCTTTTCTACGATATACGGGCTGGCAAGTATTTGGAAAGTAGCGTGAACGCATCGCGAACTGTGGCTCTCAAATGTAGCAAAGGCATTGTGGTAAGTACTGGTCGACAACGAACTTAACGTCAATTTTGATTAAATTTTCTTCTTCGTCTAGTATCCGGAAGATGAGATGGATGGCTTCCAGCAGGTGAAATATGTGCCTGCAATTTACACGCACTGCTACGACAGCACAAGGATGCGTCTGTTTGCGGCGGGCGGACCGCTCCCTGCCACATTGGTTGGCAACTATGCGGGGGTTTGGCAATAGTTACACCACACTACTAGTTCGCATGTTTAGGCAATAGTTTATTATTTGTTTTTAGCCCTGTCGCCGTCTTGGCTGCGATTTGCGATATGTGATTTTTGAGTTCTTTGCTAATTTTGACTAATTTCCTTTAGTTATGTATGTAACCTAATACATACATTTACACACACAAATATTTATACATATATGTAGTAATTGTATAATTTTTGTGTATGTCTAATACAATGATAATGTATGCATAAACTTTGCATAGGTTTAGCCAATTACAGCTTGTATTTATAGTCTATATAGATTATATATAATTGATTTTTTAAGTTTATACATACACACTCAAAACAAGCAAGCATTGATTTTATAGTCTGATCTATATGGTAAATGAATTTGAAATTAAACTATCTACAAATGCAATTTGCATAACAAAACGAGATTGATTAACATTATTTATCGGTCACAAGGGAACGCATATATATTTATATTATGATTGATTATAGAGTGCTGTATAGGGCGCTCTACGCAATGTATACATTTATATATATAGATATGTGTATATATATATTTAAAGGACAACACTGCACATCTGGATTTCAACAGACTATTTTTAAAAAAGGATATAAATACAATTTTTGGGACAATAACCATATACAAGATTTACATAACGATGTAACTGGCCAATAAGGGCTGATCCATCTTCTATACACACATAGTAAGTATAATACCAATTAAAACAAATGGCTGGAATAACAACTAATTTGTGTTGTTGTTGTTTGACGTGTTTCCAACTCCGCTCCACGCGCTCAGGAAACCAGTCCAACTGCGATTGCTGCCATCAGTGGAAACTAGAAGAAAGTAACAAATGATGTACAAACCAAGGAAATAAATGATTGGTACTAGATACTTACCCTTCTGTCCCTTGGCCACACAGTTAAGCATTTCCACTTCGTTACGACTCAGACGTAGAATTGTGTTTAGCACCGGAACTAGACGTTGCCGCTCATCCGAATTGGACAATGTGATAAACTGTAACGGAACGCAATATATAAATATAATAACTATGATTAAGTAAATTATTTATGGTTTACCTTTAGAAATACATTTTTTAGATATTCAGAGTTGTGCATATGCTGTTCTCGTTCCTCAGACCTTTCCTGGCGACGCAGTTCCTCCTTGAGCATATCGTTCATTTGTGTTAGCTTAGCCAAATCCTGTTCGTTCTCAGCGAGCAGGGCGGTTAGATGACGGACACGACTCTCCTGTTTGTTGAGACGCTCCTTGGTTGCCAGAAGCGTGGCCTGAGCATCGCCACGAGCTTGATCCAGCTCGTAATCATCATCCTGCATGCTGACACTGCGTCCGAAATGGGAAATCGTTGTCACCGTATCGCTACTTATGGCATTAAGCGATGTATTTAGCAGTTCATCCAGCGGCATAAAATCGTGCGAGCGACGAGATGCAGACGAAATTTTGCGCTGAGCTGCTAGCTGTGCTAGCGTCTCCCCGCTGCCATCATGCTCCAATAGGTAATCGATCTTGCTTTGCTCCGGGGTGCTGGTGGAAGCGATGCCAGCTGTTGCCGGAAAGGGCACGGCCTGGGATTGAACTTGCTGCTTGGCACTGGCCACCTGCTCGAGCTCTTCTATCTGTTGCTCCAGCTGCGAAACAAGCAACTGATGCCTTTTATCGATTTGCTCAATTTGCTGGCGATGCTTTTGCAGTTGCTCTTGCTGCAGCTTCAGCTGGCGCTGATTTTCCTCGGTCAGCGATTCGTTCTCGGCGCGCAAATTATCAACCATCGCGAGTACATCCTGATCGTAACGATTCTTATTTTGATTTACCTTGCGTATGTCTTCCATTTGTGCTTCCAGTTTGGCGATGCGCACTGCGCTCTCCTCATTGCTGGCGCGCAATTGTTTCTCCGCGGCACGCACCATGGCCAATTCCGACTCAAGATCACGTTCCTTATCCGTATCGCGATTTTGATGCTTTCGCAGCACGGCCTGTGCCTTCAGCTTGTAATCGGAATACTCCGCCTGCAGCTGCTCATTGGCGCGATCGGAATTTCGCAAGGCCGTCTCCAGTTGGATTAGCCCCTCCTGACGCACATCCAACTGTTGTGTGCTCTTGGTGAGCAGCTCCTGCGATTGCTGCAGTTTCGTCTCGTATTGCTGTATGTTGTCCGCCAGCTGCAGACGCATTTTCTCCGCTTCCAGCTTTTGGTGCTCAACGCTCTGTTCCAGTTCCTTCCGGCCAGTGAGTGCCTCCTGCTTGCCATGCACGGCGTCCTTGAGCTGTGTCTGCATGCGATCAATTTGCTGCTTCAGTTGCTTGCTATGCGCTGCTTCACCCTTCTGTGACTCTTCCAGAATGCTAATCTCGCGACGTAGCTGGGTAAGTGTGTTATCCTTGCTGGAGAGCGTCTCCTTGAGTGCGTCCAGATCTGTGGTTTTGGCCAACAGTTTGGCACTCACCTCGTTCAGAGATTTCTCGGCCGCCTCAATTTCCAAACTTAATACATTCGAACCCTTTGATCTGTCCTTGGATTTGAGTTTTTGATTTTCGGCACGCGCTACATTCAAATCCTGTTGCAGTTGCGTCTGCGCTAGTTTGATGGTCTCAATTTCGGCCTCCAACTTGGCGGCACCAGCCTGCTCCATGCTCTTAATCTGCTGTGTCTGTTCTTGCAGTTTCTTTTTCAGTTTGGCAGCCAGCGCCCGCAACTTGTTGTATTTCTCTTCGTAGCCATCGTCGAGTTCGCGTAGCCGGTTTAACTCCTCCGCCCGTGAAATCGTTGAGGTGGACAGCACATCACTCTGTGCATCGCCATTGAGTTGCTCCTGTTGATCCAGCTCATGAACTCGGCTCTGCAGTTGCTCCAGCTGCTGGGCCTTCTCCGTTAGACTATCAGTTAAGGTTTGCATCTCGTTGTGATTTTTGTCGTGCTGTTCCTGCATTCGTGAAATGACATCGCCACGTGCCTTCAAAGCCTCATTAAGTTCCCGCATCTCGGCCAGCAGCTCGGCATGCTCGTGCTCCTTCAGCTGATGGCGCGCCTGCAGATCTTCGTGATGCTGCCGCAACTCCACATTGTTTGCCTCCAGTTGTGCTTGCTCACGCTCATGTTGCTGCCTCATCAGTTGCACGGCGGTCTCCTCCCGGCGACGCTCCTCCTGCAGCAGCTGTGTTAAGCGTTGCATTTGATTGAGTTTTGAATTAAAGTGTGCGACATTAAAAGAGCTGGTGGACTGCTCAGATTGCTGGCTTTTGACGATATTTGTCAGCTGCTCTATCGCATTTAGTCTCTCCAGCACACGACCTACATTTAGCGTGCTCTTTGGAATCTGCTGATACTGCGTCTGCTGCTGCTCCTGTTGTTGCACCTTTTGTTGCTCTTTTACCAGTTTGGCCAATCGCTCCAGTTCATAGACTTTGTGTAGCAGTCGCTGATTATGGCCTGAATCTTGATTAGTTTTCTGTGACTCCTGTAGCCGTTGCTTAAGTTGTATATTCTCCTGCTGCAATGCTGTCATCTTGGCACAGAGTAACTGGGATGCTTTTATAATCTCCTGCTGCCACTTGGACACGGAGGCGGCATACTCGTGCTGCGTTTCGAGTAACACACACTTGCATTCCTTGAGGTTCTTCAGCTTGCGATGCACATCGATGAAGCGATCCTTAAGAGTATTGAACTTTTTGCGCTGATCCGAGTTTAGTTGCTTGACCGCATCATACTTCTGCTGTAGCTCAGCAAGGTCAGCGACACGTTGCTTTGCCACATCGGCAGCACTTTCTGCCTGTTGCCTTAGATTTTCATTCTGTTTCTCGGCCTCCTTAATTTTGGCAATGTCCACTTCGAGCAGCTCGAGATTCTTCCGCTGCTCGCTGCCAAGTGTGTTGACCTGATGCATGGCCTGTTCCATGCGTTCGATGTCCGCAAGCAGATCTTCATTTTCGTCGCTAAGGCGACCCAGTTGACGCTTTAGACTTTCGTTCTCGATTTCAAATTGTTGCAATCGATCCGCATCCTCTTTTGTGCTGCGCTGCAAGCTGCTAAGTTGCTCCGTTAGTATAAGATTTTTGTCGGTGAAGTCCTGCAGCATCTCCTGCATTGCAGGTATGCTGCTCTGTTTGGCCGCTGCCTTCGTTAATGCCTCCTTCAGCTGACGATTCTCCTCGGTGAGTTCTGGTGATAATTGATAAGCATTTTACTTTTATAATTTGATTATAACTCCATGTATGCTCACCATCTTTGGCCAACTTTGCTTTTTTGGCAATGCCAAGCAGGCCTTTATATTTGCTGATGAGTTCATCTTTGCTCAGAGCTTCAATTGGATTCTTCTGCACGCATACAGAAATACATAATACACACGTAAACATGAGACGTCATTGTTTTGCTTTTGCTTTCGTTGCTTGTTCTGCTGGCTCGTTGACATACCTGCGTGTCCCTCGTTGATGTGTCCATCTTCAGTACTGCCTGTCTGATATCTTAGAAATCAACACCAAAATCATTTATGCGCGAATTTTAATTGTTTTCAGTTCTTTTTAACTAATTGTGAAAAATGAAAATTGAACGAGTTGTCGGATGGGCAAATTAACGATAACCGATAGTTTTATTTTGTGTTGAATTAGGGCTTGCCCAAATGATCTGTTATTTCGAATGTTCATTTTGAATTATCGCTCATGTCGAAGATTGTAATACATTCAAATCATAATTTCAATCTTATTTGATGTTATTTTAAATTATTTATCCAAATTATTGAATTTGAATTGAATTGAATGAATTTTGTACTGTTCTTAATTTCTTTGAAACAGCTGACATGTTATCGATAATATTTATAAAATAATCATAATTTCTTGAAATATAGAATGTTACTTTGTCATTTTTTTTTGCCATTACAAAAACTACAATTAAAGGAAACGCAGCTTTTATTATTTTTTAAACTAGTCAAATTATGTACATAATTTTTAAATTAGTTAACCATATTTTACTCCGTTCATATAGTGCTATCGGCTTTTGTCCCATCTCTAGATATTTATGTTTTGGTATTTTTTGTGAGTTTGTTATTTAGGGTCGTTGTTGTTGGCAGAGAAGCCACTGGCCATAATAAATATGGATTTGAGCGATAATCAACTGGAGGATCAATCCTTCATATACAAGCACGAGCAGCTGTTCAGCGAGAGCTTTCCACTGTTCAAGGAGATACGAAGACTGGGCAAACTTTGTGATGTCACACTGAAGGTTGGTGGCACGGTCATTATCTAGTGCCAGTTTCTAAATATAAAAAAACATATATATACATGCATTTTGCAATCGTATTCGTACATACAGGTTGAAGATCAGACATTCTCTGCACACCGCGTTGTTCTGGCTGCCACTGTGCCGTATTTTCATGCAATGTTCACGAACAACATGGCAGAGAGTCGCATCAAGGAAATTACCATGAAAGAGATTGAGCCAAGCGCTCTGGAAAGCCTAATTAACTATGTGTACAGTGGCCAGGTGCGCATCGATAACCAGAATGTGCAGAGCCTCATGGTCGGCGCATCGTTTCTGCAATTGTCAAATGTGCGCGATGCGTGCGCTTCTTTCCTCATCTCTCGATTCCATCCGCACAATGTGCTGGGCATACGCACTTTTGGTGACTCGATGATCTGCCGCCATTTGACCGATGCCGCCGATAAGTATATTGATCAAAACTTTGCCAAGGTATCGCAGTCGGAGGAGTTCCTCACCCTGGACTGCGAACAGCTGCTGGAACTGATGCGACGCGATGAGCTAAACGTTCGCAACGAGGAGGTGATATTCGAGGCCTGCATGCGTTGGGTCAAATATGCTGAGGAGAAGCGATCGGCACTGTTTCCTCAGGTGCTGGCAGCGGTGCGTTTGCCGCTGTTGTCGCCGCAATTTCTAGCCGATCGTGTGGCACGCGAGGAGCTGATACGCTCATCTCATCAATGCCGCGATCTGCTCGACGAGGCAAAAGACTTTCATTTGATGCCAGAGCGTCGGGGTCTGCTGCAGAGTTTTCGTACGCGTCAACGTTGCGGCGAATTCTTTACGGGCCAAATTTACGCCGTCGGTGGATTAGCCAGCACGGGCGAGTCGGTGAGCACGGTGGAAATTTACGATCCAGTTAGCAAGAAATGGAAAATGGGCGAACAAATGTCCATGATGCGGTGAGCTTTGATTTATTGATCAACTGTATAATTCGACTTAAAGTAATTTCCAACTGACAGTTCCCGTGTGGGCGTGGCCGTTTTGGATGGTAAACTATATGCATTTGGCGGTTTTAATGGCACCGAGCGTCTGTCCACGGTGGAGGTCTATGATCCGCGCAAGAACAAATGGTCTCAGGGCTGTGCCATGCTGTGCAAGCGCAGCGCTGTGGGCGTAGCTGCCTTGGATGATTGCATTTATGTATGTGGTGGATACGATGGCGTCACTTCGCTCAACACAGTCGAGGCCTACTATCCCAAGATCAATACGTGGAAAACGGTGCGTACTCAAGCAGAAACATTAGTAATGCAGATACTGATAACTTGAAGTTCGCCCTCTTAGGTGGCACAAATGATGAAATATCGCTCGGCTGGCGGTGTTACGCAGCTGAATGGTTATGTCTATGCGTTGGGTGGCCACGATGGCCTGTCCATCTTTGACTCTGTGGAGCGATACGATCAGAACGAGGATGTCTGGGTCAAGATGTCACCTATGCTTAATCGGCGCTGTCGCTTGGGCGTGGCCACCTTGAATGGCAAGATCTATGTGTGTGGCGGCTATTGTGGTAACTCCTTTTTGCGCTCTGTCGAATGCTATGATCCGTTAACAGACACCTGGAAACTGGTCACGCCCATGAATTGTAAAAGATCGCGAGTAGCGCTAGCTGCCAATATGGGCAAACTGTGGGCCATCGGCGGCTATGATGGCGAAACGAATCTGTCCACCGTTGAGGTTTACGACCCCGAGACGGACAAGTGGACTTTTATGCCGCCAATGTGTGCCCACAGTGGCGGTGTCGGTGCCGGCGTCATACGCATTGAATAGCCTGCCTAGCCAAAAAATTTCTCGTAGTTATTTGAATAGTTAATTTATGCAATTACATATTGTAGTCCTTATACATGCATAAACATATATATATATATATATATAAATGTATATATATATATATATATGCGCGTGTGTTTTAGTGTGCAAGTAAGCTTTAGTGGTCCTTTGACTACAGCTGTATTTTTAAAGAACAAATTGTTTATGCCTCCTTCAAATTGTTAAGTGTATAACATTCCAGTTGTATGTATATGTTTGATAGTATGTAATTTATCCCTAGACTCTAATACTCAATAAATTGTAAGTAATTCTATGTGACTCCAAATTCTACAATTCAATTCAATATAAATGTCTCTTGTCAAATTTATGTGTGTTGTTTGTTGTCGCTGTTGTAGTCTAATTGTTGTGCCAATTTCAATACATTAATCGTATTTTTCGAATTCGATTTCAGTGGAATATTGCAAGTGCAACAAATTCGCTTTGTTTACTCAGCAATATTACATGTATGTGCCTAGCAAATATGCGAACCGAACAAAACTTCACATTTTTATCGTTAAAAGAGAGTAACTAAATAATTTGCAGAGCCATACAATTATTAATTTCCTTGGAAATTGTATGATTAACAAATATAAGTTTTTTGTTTTAATACGAGAGATACGATTTAACCATTGGTTAACATGACAAAATACGAAACGAAAACTTTTATTTTATGTAGAAGGTATGGGGCAACCCTCGTGCGTGCAGTTCATATGCCTTTTTTATTCGTATTTCAGTGTCGTCTCTTTTTGATGTAATTCAATTTTAAATTGAGTTTGCGCCAACTGCTACTGCAGGCTCAGTTGTGCCGTCTCATCCACAAAACAACAGGTGGCGCCACCTCTATATTTTGCGGTCAGCCTATTATATCTCGGTGCAATAAAATATCAATTCCACAGGGTAATAATATAATTAATAGAATATATTGCATTTATAGATAAATGACAGCCGCAAAACAAAACCTCTGGCTTGCTTTATCAATTGGGAGGGGGGCAATGATTATATTGTTCTATTCTCAGAATACAGAATATTGTCAATAGCTGTGAATATGATGTTTTCATTGCAATGTTATCAGTTTTCGTGCTATATACCATATATACATATATATAGTCACAATGCCAAAGGCGTGCAGACTTTTGCGGCAGCTTTATTTGATTTCAATAATCAAATCACCAATCGCTTGTCTATCAGCGAGAGCATGGCGCAATTTTATTTTAATTAAATGCTAATTATGTTTGTCATTGCCAGCGTAAATATTTGATGGGGTGCTGACATTACCAAAGGCAATGGGAGTTGGAATTTGGTATAAGCAGCTGAAATTTGCTAATTGACACGACGCCAATCTGTAATATATATATAAATTTTACAAGGCGTGTCTGCCAATCTAAATGCAAATTGCAGCACTCCACAATCGAGTTTTATGGCCGCTAAAATCGTTGTCTTCGAAGGGTGCCTGGATGCATGGATGCAAGGATGCGGATGTGCGATAAGCGGCCAGCTGCAGTGCCCAGGCGGAAGCAGCAACATTGCCGTTTTCAGGTTTAATTTTGGCCGAAAAGGGCATTGTTATTCAGTGTCCGCATTATTTCAACAGCAATGAGAAACAAGACAACAACATTTAAGTATGCTCAACTAGAAGATATCCTAAATAAATTGCAAATATTTAATAGATAAATACAATGATAAAGTATTAATCATAATATCTTATTGAACGAAATGGGAAATAAGCAAACTGGATGCATAAAACTCCCGATTTTAAACTACACTTTACTTGTATTATATAGAGAGATTGAAACTTAAAATTTAAAAAACTCATAACATGAAAAAGAAACAGTTATCAATAATGCATAGAATTGGTTAAGCCCTTATTCTTCACTTCACTAAAAAACATTCGTGCCACATTTGAAATGCTCGCTTTTACATCTTCTTGTTGCATGGGTCACAGTAATAACCGCTTGCCTTTCGGCTACAAGTAAAGGATGTGCGGCAAATGTGGGCGGTCCTGTTTGCATACACTTGGCCTTTACGAGTGTTACGTGGTTTGTTCTATTTTGGCTTTCTGATTCGGATTCTGGGCTGTGCTGGGTCTAGGTCTTGGTTCTGCTGCTCTTCAAGCTGACCTTAGCTCAAGTGAGGCTTCTGCCTAAAAGATGCTGAATTGTTGGTCTTGATTTTTAAAGCTGCATGACGCTGGCATTTAAAAATAAAAACAAATGTTGGAACTATCATTAAATATATGCAAACATTTTATGTGTTTTTTGAATATTTTTAAATAACAATAATTATTTTATTTTATGCAAGTTACAACTGAAAGTTTTATTTACAAATTGCAAATAATGGCATATGATAAAATTATGCAATTATGCATTTGAATGTTTTGGCAACTTGCTAGTGGATTTTTTTTTATTAAATTCTTAAAACAAATTTTATCTCGTTGTATATTACTGTGGCATATGTGGCATGTATACATACGTGAGTATGCATATTATAGGCACACCCAATTTTTATTTTTTAATGTTTTATTCACATATGCAAACAGAATTTCCGTTCAATTCAATTTCGCACCGCGACCTAAAAGTATGCATCCGTTATTCCGTTATTTCTTTCGTAATTTTTTTTTTCCTTTCTCTCTTTGTGTTCTGAAACAAAGTGGCGCTCACATGAAATCGGACCAACACCAATACCAGACACACACACTACACCACATTGTCATATATACATACACCCACACATACACACGTATGAGTCCCACGCAGTAACGTTTGAATTTCTATTCGACCAATTGTTGATATCCACAAACGAAATGGACAACGTTGAAAGCGAGTGCCGAATGGCAGCCGAACCGCTTCGTGTTTGTCGTTGCCATATCGTTGCGTGCGTGCGTGTGTGTGCGTGTGAATGTAACGAAGCATATCAGGAATTTGTTGTTGCGCTTGTTTTTGTATTCTTCGCTGGCGGCCAGCGTCGAGCATCTATAAAGTCCATGGCTGCTTTGATCTGTCGCTCAGTTGTTGCACACTTCTCGGCGTGTTCGTTCAGCGCGCGCAAAACAAAACAAAACACAAAGAGTTGTTGGAAAACGGCAAGTCAAACGTTTGAAACTTAAATAATTTACATTTGTAAGTGCATTATTCAGAAATTTTATACAACACACACAATTTGCGCAAGCAGTATTAATATTCGTATATGAATTTGTATCTTAAATGTGGAACTTTGAAGGAATATGAAATTACACATTTAATATGTGCGTTTAACAAAATTTTATATTTTATCAAAATGAAAACGTGTAATTTGTTTAGTGAAGGTTTTTTCTTGGATTAATCTAAAACCATTAGGCAATTCAAAACATGTTTAAAGCTAAATTGCTAAAATCTTTTATGATTTTGAAGTTTAAAATTTTAATTTTTAAGATAGCTTAGTTACAATCTAGCTTTTTAAATATGTGAATTTACCTCAAACACATTAATATTGCGTGACTAATTGAAAGTGATTGATTGAGAAAATACATTAAATGTCCACTTTCAAGTGTTAACTCAAAAAGGTTTTATTGTTTGTTAAGAAAAAAAGGTTTTTCGGTGAAGAGAATAAGTAGTGTGTGAAAATTAAATTTGGACATGCCCAATTGCTTTCCAGAATACCAAATACCAAATACTGCTTATGGACTTCTTTAATCTGTGTATTTACTGCAGAGTCCTTCAAACAAACGTATTTGATTCCATAAGCTAAATAAATCCCCATTAGATATTAACAAAGTAGTTGCATGCATTTATGCGTAGGATTAGTCTTTAAATAGATTATTAAGTTTGCAATTCTTTTTCAAAAACGCTTTGCACAATTTGCGTGGGTAACATTTTCAATTGAACTGAAAACGGATTAACTCTCAGAAAATGTACGCTATTGAAAATTTACGTTGGCGACATTGTTTGAACCTGTGCCGGCGGCAGAAGCTAATAAAACGCAATATCAATGCAGGGACGCAATTATGACATGGCTCGGCGAGTCGGGGCCATTTAAAAAGCACTCACATCCGGTGCTGTGATATGTCACACGCAACACTCAGTACATTTGCAAGAAAAATATAAAATAAAATTCACATCAAAATCCATGTAAAAACTAGATGCTGGCAACATGGAGTGAATCTTTAGAACAGCCCCAGGGCCTTAACTTGTTGTATGTCAACTTGGACAGCAAACAGTAGCAATTAGAACATAAATATATATGTATGTATAAATATGTAGCTGCAAGTAGTACGGAAAGATACAAGTATTTGCACAGCACACCTACACATGCTACACACCCGTGTGTGTGTGTGTGTGTGTGTTTGTGGGTGGTACTCGTGTTGCAGCTGCGCCTAAAAGATGCTTTAATAAACGAATGTCTAACGGTTTTAAAAGCGAGTCGGCAAATCTCGGAGCTCACTAATTAACCGGAACATCCAACACATCAGCAGCTGATGCTGGAGTGCTCATAATGCCAGCTAGATGGTCAAGTGGGGAGCCGTTCCCTGTCCTGGGCAGCCACTTCAGCTCTATTCGCATTAATACTATATTAAGTAGAGTGGCAGCATTTTTCTGTAAAATTATTATATTCATTTAAAATTACCTCGAACTTTAAAAGTAAATCCTGTTGTTGCCACATAACTAACCTTTGCTTGCATCGTAAGCAACCTACTTAAATATTAAAGTAAAAACAAATTTACAATCCCTTTTTTAATAGATTTCGATTTGGGAATAAATTGTATATCCAGAATTGTTTTATATTATTATTGGAGATTGGCATTGGCTATTAAAGCTGTCCTATATCATTTATGCTTGGTATACTTGATAATTGTTCATCTTTTTACATAGCAAAATGTTGCAATACTGATATATCTGAAAAAGAATTGTCAAAACTAAAAAAGAGGTTAATTTTTCAGGTATTTTGTGGAAAATTATTAATTGATATTTCTTACAAGCTTCGTTCTTTAAAAGCAAATGACAAATAAAATCGGAGAACTATATTTAGCGACATTATCGTGTTGGTCAGTTATATAAAGCATACGGCATTTTTAGACCATTTTTAAATTATGTTATTTAAATTGCTTAGATATAGTTGACTGTTCTATGGAATCCTACTTCTATCTTAGTATGGCCAGTGAATAAGGCTTGCACAAAATTGCATCGCTTTGTGATTGTGGTAATGATTATAAATTAAAACCATATCTCTCAACACTTAAGAGCAACAAGCACAAATATGTTTTGGGTATATTTGAACTTATATACTCACATATTTAAACTTGTGCCCCGAAAGCAACGAGCCAAGACGTTGAACTTGGACTTTGAGTGACTTTCAGTTCATCAGCTTTTCCGTTTCTGTGGACTTCAATCATTTGGGATTAATTTGGAAAGGCGACAGGCAAACACGCACACACACACACACACACACACACACACACACAAAAGCACACACAAAGGTCACATGTGTGTCTCCCAGTGATTGTGGCCATAATGAGTCTCTTAGTGACAAGTTTAATGAAGGGATAAGGAAGCCATCACCCGACTTTAATGCCTTTGAAAAAATAACTTAATTCAGATAAATTTACATGATGTATGATGATGTAATCTTAAGATCTGCCATTAAGAATGGGCGTATCCCGAAACTGCAGCTCCATTGGCGTGGGCGCATGTTGATATTCCACCAGGATCAAACGGTTAATTCCCACCTTGAGCACGGGCGCGGGGATATAGAGTGTTATCTGTGGCCCCACCAGGGGCCAGTATCGCCCCAAATTCTCTCCATTCAGGAAGACGATACCCTTGCCCCAGCCAGACATATCCAGATAGGTGTCCGCCAGCTGATCGGCATTATCGATGATCAGAGACCCATGGTAGATAGCTGGTCCTGAGCGAAGCAAGGTTCTGGGCCGTCGCAGCTCCTGGAAACCATAGCTTGCCACCTCAGTTGACTGGGCGATGAGCTTCTCCAGGTCCTCGTACGACTGCAGTGGATACTTGGTCATATTCCAGTTGGCCAGTACCTGCTTGTCCAGGCGCACATCCTTCGTCAGGCCCTTGAAGTCGTTCAACTGCACCCCAAAGTTGAGGCGTCCCTGATTCTCAACAAGTATCTGCAATCGGCGACCCGCGCTGGCACTCAGCGGCAACTCATAGATGGGCGTCTCACGTGCCAGTATGCCCGCAAATTCATTGTCCACATAGACATAGCCACGATCCGCCAAGCCGGTTACGTACAACACGCTCGGATCCCGTTTGAAGTGCGCCGGTAGCCACGTCTCATACAACACCAGTCCGGAATATTGGTCCAGCGCCTCAAAAGTCAGTGGCTTGGCGGCACGCACAACGCCCGCACCGAGCGTCTGCCGTCCATTCGCGGAAAGCAGCGTGCAACAGTTGACCAATCGCACTTTGCCGTAAGCTCGCTTTGGCACCGGCATCGGCACCGGCACATCCGGCAGTGGCAAATATCTGCTTATGATGCGACGCAGTGCCGAGTATTTTGGCGTTGGATCACCAGCCTCAGTCATTGGTGCATCGTAGTCGTAGCTGGTGATGTCCGCTATATATTTGCCGGGTCCGTTGTCATTGGCTCCCGCCGTAAAACCAAAGTTTGTGCCGCCATAGAACATGTAAAAATTGACACTGGCCCCACTCTCCAGCATATCACTGGAAGATTCAAAGAAATTATCATAAATTAAAATTATATATTTTACCTTATGTAAAATCTAAACAAAAGGTTACCAACCGGACAACAAAAAATGGAGACTTACATAAATGTTCCGGTTATTGAGTTGGTGCTCACGTTGGCCATTGGTTCCGTCCAGTGCGTCAGCCAGCCGGGATAGTATTCGGCATTTACCAGTGGACCCTTGGGTTCGAAGCGTCGCAACTTTGCCCAGATCTCCTTAAGATTTGAGGTTGCGCCAAAGTCCATTGTGGCCAAAACACCCTCAATTTTGCCGCAACGCAGCACAGAGGGTCCATCGTTGGTAAAGAGCACTGCTTTATCATGAACGTGGCTCTTTATATCATCGCGTAGCCAATTGCGATAGTTCAGGTCGCAGGCGAAGTAGGAGCCATACTCATTTTCGACCTGGACCATGATGATGGGTCCTCCATTGCCATACAGAAAGGGGGACATGCGAACCATTAGCTCGAAAAACCAGACGTGCACCTCGCCGAGGTAGTCTGCAAGCAGTACAATTAGTTAACTTGGCCAATTGACAACGGGCCAATACCTACTTATGTCGGCTGTGCGTAGTTGAATGCCAGGATACTTTTTAAGTAGCCAATAGGGAAAACCACCCATATCGCGCTCAGCGCATATGTATGGACCTGGACGCAGTATCACCAGCAAATCCTCATCTACAGCCAGGCGGATGAAGCGCTCCAAATCCGCAATGCCCGTCCAAACGTAGACGCCGTCGCGGGGATTGTGCAGTGACCATTCCACGTATCTGCATAGAAAATATGTATGATAATTTGAAATTCAAATGCCATGTCAATTGTCCTTCACAGCCACAGACCGCATTTAAACTTACGTTGTAACCGCATTGAGGCCAGCGGCACGCATTGTCCTCAGGTGCCGGGACCAGGTGTCAGGATGTGCGCGAAAGTAGTGAAAGGAGCCGGATATAAAGCGAAATGGCTGTCCATCTTTTAGGAATCGATCGTTCTCATAATCCACCGTAAAGGTCCGATTAGTGCCCATAGTTCCAGCGACTAGGGTGAACAGAAGGAATGCCACAAAGCTAGTGAAGAAATGCATTTTGGCCAAAGTCGATGCTGCAATAAAAGAAAAAATTGTTATCATTACTTTTAAATGTATTTGTGTTTTAATACCCACTGCCAATGTTGAGTGTATATTATTTATTATTCAAGATGTTTAAACATTTACAAGTGCCTTCAGCAAAACAACAGCTCTGGAAAAGTGGTTAAAAATTAAATCTGTTGTAATTTCCGAAATATGGTGCACAAGTTATTTTAAGTACGCTTAAATAATATCTCAACAAAAAAAATGCATTTATGCTTCAATAGACAGATTTAACCCATAAAATAAATTGCTGTAATATTTCCAGTAGATTCGACCGACTTATGCAGATGCTTGCAACAATTTATCCTTTTCTTGGCTACTAATTAAAGTTTTTTGTACCGTTTTTAGGGTACTTAATCATAAATATTTTTGTATATATTTTTCCGAGTAAACATAACCAATTTTAACGTCACAAAGAAGTTGCCAATGTGGCCAACACATTATTATTTGCTAATTAATCGTATTTTAATTGGCTAATATTCATCGTTTAATAAATACAAAATATTTAAGATTTCTTTGGTAGATAATAAAGATATGTAAACAAAAAAAAAATACAATCCAAACTATCTTTACAATGGTTAATCGATGTACAATTATTTTGACCCTAAACTATGTTGACTTTCGATCTTACGATGATTTTTGGAGCAAATGCTTCATTCCCAGAATGAAATAGCAAAGCTAAGCTATAAACTGTTGTTCTTAGTTAATTGACTGATAATCGGCTTCTGCAGCACTTATAAAACGACTTGCTTCGAATATTTCACAGGAAGGAAATGTACTTTCCCCTATGGAATTTCAATGCTTTTCCTGCTTAAGCACACAGAACGAGAATATTTAGAAATATTGCTGCCGGAAACAAAATTGTCGAGCTTCCTACAATGCATATTCACTAGTTATCCCACGAAATCTACTGAGACCGCAAATATCTCTGAGCAAAAGAAATGAGAATGAAATGAGATGCCTCAATTCAAGTTCATGGTTCAATTACTTAGTTGACATCGTCGCCGTCGCTTGTCAGTTCTTTGCTGACTGACTGACGGACAGACCGACAGACTGATTGACAGACAGCTAAGTGAGCAAAATCTGTGTTTGTTTTTGCTCACAAAATCGAGTAATTTTATCCTCGGCTGATAATTCAATTATAAATTTATGCGACTTTTATTTCATGAAACTCAAAACTGTTGTTTTTTCATCAGCAAAAACTTGTAATGCAGTAATTTTTCTTATTTATTCATTTATTTACTCATATAATTCGTCTGAAATTATAACGAAATGCTTTTCCCAGCTCAGCGCACTCAGGCGATTTCAGGCAGTTCTTAATCGAACTCTAATCACAACACGACAAGTGAAAAGATTTGTAATTTAATTCCCGATTATATACATTTTAATGCATGTTTGTATGGTCATAAAATATTTGTATTTTGTATGCTTTCAATTTTTCAATTCTTGTCAACTTTATAATATATCTGTGATTATCGAAATTAAGTGCACAATTAATAAATCAGTCAACAAATTATAATTCCCAAAAACTGTGTTTGCAGAAAGTCTTGGAATTAAATAGGAATTTTTAGCTTTTATATTTTTGTATACTCTATATATATACAACTTTTTTAACTTTGAAAGTCAACTGACAAATTGAATCTTTTCTAGAGAGGAATAAGTAATAACCACTTGATCTGGAGCAAACAAAAGAAATATTTTAATTCAGAAGTTAACAATTCATTTTTTTCTAGCTATAGCTTGGATTTAAATACGATCAGGATTTCCTAGTATTTCAAGAACAATTGGGTGTACACATAAATAGTCCAAATAAATTTAAAAAAAGTTTAAGTTGAACAATTTAAAAATTGATTAAGTTTTCCTAATTGAATGTTCTAAATGTAAATCCCAAATAGATTTGCACATATATTTTTTGCAAAACAGCTGCACCAGATGTAATTTACCAGAAACCTATTGATCCCCATGCGATCTTCAGGCATTTTGATAACATTTTCGAAATCCCAAGCTATTATCTATTATCAGAAAAAAAGTACAAAATATATATATATATATATATATATATATATATGTATTTTGATGTGGTATCTGCTGGACTGTCACAAAGCTAATGCGATGCGTGTACTTAATTGAGTGTGAACTAAATGATCTGTAAAGTCACGACCATGAACTTGGATGAGTTTTGCGGACTTGCCACGAAAATTAAAGCAATCACCAAAAAAAAAAAAAACACCAAAAATAATTTACTCGTAGTCCCAGCGGAACTTATAATGTTTATATAGCACTCTGCGTGTAGCGGCAAGAAAAACAAAATCTGATGCACATAGTTAATGGGATTCAGCGACAGGCAAACTCACAACATGACTCAAGCATTTTAAACATTTGACCCAATTCAATTGTTTTGCATGCCCAGCCCATACCGAGGCTCAGAGTCCCCCATGGTTCCCAGAAAGTTCACTGGCAAGAAAGTAGCTTGTTGTCTTTTGTTTTAGAATAGCTGATTGTTGATATTGTTGCGGTGTCAATGATCGGCTGGCGATGTTTCCATTGAACAGCAGGTCAACAGATTTTGACCCACTAAGATAACAGTACTTTCTATCATTTGTCACAATACTCAAGCTCACCTGGGAACACCTTAAACTGCTATCAGTCGCACTTAGCCTGTTTGGGAAATTGTATATGACGTATGCACCACTCAGAGAGATACAGTTTCAGTGCTCCACATATGTTTATTCACATGCATATATATGCATATAGTTGTATTTATGTAATTTTCCTGTATTAGCACAATGCACAGGTTTTATTCACTTCTCGTATTCACTGCAGAAGCAAGTCGTCCGGCTCGCTCGAAAGCTAAACTTAAACTGAACGATCATCGGCAACGGCTTGCTGATAAGTGTAGCCAAAACACAGGCCGAGAACGATACTCGAATCATTTACACATGTAGATCGGCATTTTTATTCCTATGTTCATTTCGTGCTCACGCACCAAGCTAATTGTGGCCAATTAAAATTGGAAGATGAGGTTGTATTTCAGTGGCTAATTATTATTATTACTATTGCGCTTTGTTTTATACTTACAATTTTCAATAATATCTGAAAGTGTTTAGCGTGTTCATTCCGATACTTACAAAGTTATGGAAATATATGGTTTTTGCTAAATATTAGAAGTACCGAATAATCCATTTCAATGATTAATGTAGTGTTTACACATTTCTAAATAAACATTTACATATTTAAATAAGCTTAAAATTGTTTAACCAAAAATTATCATTTGATATCAATAAACATTTTTTTATTATTATTCAGTGTTTTGTTGCAAATGTATTTTTTTTACAAAAATGTTGGTAAATCAATAGATTTTTCTTAATTTATTTTGTACTTTTTTCGTTGAATCGTAAGAATCTGGTTTGAATTGATTTGAAAAGATTTGTATAAAACACCAACATTGTCAACAAGAATTTTTATTTTAATTAAATAGATATGTATACATCCGTGCATACACACATACATATATGCGTGCAATTATTAAAAGCAAGCCGCATGGTAAGCGAAGCGAGCAGAAAATGTGCATTCTGTTTATTCAGCAGCGGACCGAAAAAATATTCGCACGTGGTTTTCTATGGTTTTTTTTTAATTGACTTCAGTTTGGGATTTGTGAATCCTTTGGATTGGAATTCCGTTAGCATCTGTGTTGCCCATTTAAATCTAAGTCTGCACTTGCAATTATATTTACATCCTGAACACATTAACAATGAGTAAAAATGGCGGAAGCAAGCATCTTCGACCTATAAAGTATATATTCTTAATCAACGACTATAAGAGCTAGAGACTTGATAATAGCCTCCGTTTTTGGATTATCGATACCTTTCAATCTACGATAGTAATAATTACCACAATTACCGAATAGAATCTAATTAATATAGAATATTCAAATGCACATTATAAGTCAACTATCCAAATATCTTCTTATGCTGAAAAATATATGCCTTTATTTATCAGCAGCCGCAAGCCATTTACGTATGGATAAATATGCGAGCGCAAGTGTGAGAAAGAGATGGCATGATAATCGATGCGAGCGTAAATATGTTTGTTATGTATTCTACATAACTCCGTTACCTAAGTACATGTGTATGCATGAATATGCACGTATTTCTAGCCAACCAATTAGGGATCAGTTCGGGTGGATTCTGCAGAACCCCATTACCTGTCATTGTGTGTACATATATATATATGCGTGTGTGTAGGTATATAAATATGTAATATGTCTTTTATACCCTGCAGTTACTGAAGACACTTTTAACTGGAAATTTGATTATAAAACTAGAATGTATTTAACAGCTGGGTTCAGGTATACCGTAGTCGATCTTACTCGACTACACCATTCTTGCTTATACATATGTATATAGTGTTTAGAAGAACACATTTATTATTTTAGACTAAGCTTATAGAATACTTAGAATGTCATTAAAACCTGAACACATATTTGTTATCCAAATATATATTTCGGAATTTGCAAAAGAATTCATGTAAGGAAACAAAATGCGCACAACATGACTTAAGAGTTATTTAAAGTTGGTTTTAAATAAATATTTTCAAAACACATATTTATATTTATATTATACAAATACAATTGTTTATAAAAAACACTGAGTTGACGTTGTTTGTTTCTACATTTTGGGATAGTTGCTGATAAGTTAGAGCCCCGAAGCAATTGTGGAATGGATAATATAAATACATATGTATATAAATGTATATGTATTGGCATTATTAATATGTATGATTGCGATGCCATCGAAATTTTAAATTGGCTACAGCTGCACGCTTCATATTCTATGCATTAACTGTTGCTCGTAGAATTTTTCTATATTTTTGTTGTTTTTGGTTTTTTGGTTGACGAAGCCGCAGGCAAATTGAAACAGAAAGCGGCCAAAAAGTGAATTTTCTATTCATTGTTGTTTTATTATTTGTTTCGAATGTTTGCTTTTATCTACTTGGCTAATGGACCTTTATTACCCAAACAGGCACACACACACACACACACACACATACACATAAACATACGACTATATCCGTGTCACGTCTTGGCGAAAATGTAAATCTCGCACTGCATCTTTAATGTGGCCCGCAGGCAGTTTAAATTGTCCGCTGGGGTTGCACAAAGCAAACACAAATCTCTTCGCATACGCATACATAGATAATTAGAAAGCGCCCCACACACACGCACACGTTAACAGCTTTGCTCTAGACCATACCCATACCCATATTAACGTTTGCGACACATGTTGTTGACTGCGTCCTGTGTCTAAGCCATTGTTCGACGACTGCCTGCTGTCAGTTTCATGTCATGCTGTGGCGCTAGAGGCGTCCATTAGCAGTGTGGGAAACGGCACCTCAATAAAAAAAGGAAGCTTCACACTTTTGCTGCCAGCTAATTTTGCGTCTAAAACTTTAGGGTTGAAGCTCAGAACTTTCCATCAGTTTGGTACTTTGACATTTGCCGTTGCTCGTATTATGTTTAGTATTTAAAAACTTTCAGCTCGGTGTACTTAAGCTGAGCCACGCACACACCTAAACATGTATGGCGATAATTCAGAGGACCCATCATCCGTTAAGCTTGAGTTTGCACGCAACCTGTTGATTGCCGCAAATGCAACATCAATTCAATTTCAATACATTTTTGCATTCAATTCAATTGGCATTTGGCATTGCCTCTTTCTATGCTCCATGATGACTGCAACTGCTTCGTTTTCCTCCTCCATGCCGCCGTCGGCAATCAATTGAATTACATGTTTCCAGCTTCCTGTGCGCGCATCGTTAGTGTTAGCATACCCTCAAACACAACAGTTCTAACAGGGTATATTCACTTATACAGTTATTACATTTTATTTATTATTTGTCATTAATTTAATGTGGAACAAATAAGAGTACAATAATATTAAAAATCTTATTTTAATCGAGTTAAATTTAGTAAGTTCATAAAACATGTTTTTAAATTTATGCCAAATTTTTAGCTGTGGGCTACAAAATTTTATACTTGTTTTAATCATAATTAACTTGAGAACAGAAACACGTATTATAAACCCAGTTGGGAGAATTTATTACAAGACGATTCTGAAGTTGCTGTGATGTTATAACAAAAATTCCTTTAACATTTATAAGAGTAACAAATTTAAATGAATATATTTATATTTGAATATGAAATAAATGATTAAATTGCACTAGCAATTTTTTTAAACGTTAAACTTAACTTTTTTACATGGCTGCTATTTAACCTAATCTCAAAACAAAATAGGTTTGCTATCGCGAATCTGAGGAAAACACAAAGATCCCAACAATCAATATAAATTAAGATTTAATTTAAATTAATGTGAAGGGCTAACATACCAATTATTTATGTATCATTTTGAAAATATAGTGTATATTATAGTCGCCACTTGTGTAACGTCTAGTTTCTTATTTGTTCTTAATGTTGCAAGTGTTGTTCTTGACACCAGTTGCCTGGCTGCCTGGATGTGCAACGCCACACAGTCTTATCGAGAGTGGCTCCCGCAGCATTTGCATGGCAATTTTACTTAACGAGGGTGATGACAACTCTTGAGCATAATCAATGGCTGACTGGAGCTGTATTGGAGCACTTTTCAGCTCCAATGTGGCTCCACTTGTGTGTTCCACAAACATTTGCTTGTTCGACTATAAATTGTGGCACCAACAACCGTTAGCTCTTTGCACATTTACTACAATTGCAACTGAGCTGCTGCTGAAAAGGCAACCATTGTGCATTCTATTGCCAATATTTATATGCAACATCGAAATTGAGCTTCAAGCTAAGACTGATAAAAAAAGATATATAAAAAAAGAGTTTACCTTTGGATTTTGTTTAGATATGTAAATTACACTTTTATTGAATTTTTTGTAGGTATTGTTGCATAAGAAGAAAGTCAACGAAATCTGTAAATGAATACATATAAAATTGATTTAGCTTTCTCTTAGAACACTTTGATAATATTAGTAGCTGTTTAAAAAATATTATATATATCAAACTTAGATTATGCCCTAATTATTAATAATCACATATTGATCTAAAATTGTTTATATTAATAATTATTTAATTTTGTGCGCCATCTATGTGTCGTTGTATAGAATCACCCGCCTAAAAGCAAACCACAATAATTTCAAAGAATGCACAATCAGAAAATGTTTCTGCTGCTGTTGCTGTTAACAGCTGCCGCAGTCGCAAGTGGCGAGATCGATGGGGCAGCAGAGGAGCGCAACGTGAACGTTAATAGCATTAGTACTTTAGCACCTGGAAATGTGGGGCAACCAAGGAAAATCGTAAAGCGAGCACCGACCAACAGTTTCATTGGCATGCGCGGCAAGAAGGAGCAGGAGTCGCCGACAGATGAGAATTGGTTGGGACCAGATCCTCTCGACTACGATGGCATCGATGATGTCGATAACTATTATTCTGAGAACGGTCAACGTTTCAAGAAGGCACCGTTGGCCTTTGTTGGCATGCGTGGCAAAAAGTTTAATAGAAACTTCAACCTGCGGGATTTACTGAAGCACATGGAGGAGGAACGTGTGCGTGAGTATCTCCTGCAGGATTTCCTCGATCAGCTGGCGGTAGACGGCAATGGTATGGCCAAACGGGCGCCTACCGGCTTCACAGGCATGCGGGGCAAGCGACCGGCAATGAGTGATGTCCAGGATGAGGACGATGCCATGGAACTGCTGCAGAAACGTGCTCCTGTCACCTCCTTTGTGGGCGTGCGGGGCAAGAAAGATGTCTCCCATCAAAATTACAAGCGGGCCGCCATCTCCGAGGTAAGCTCAACTCACAAAACTAGAGATGAACGCGTGATGGCATTTAATTAATTAGGGAAACATAATTTGATAATCATTATTAATTATTATTAATTATCAATCAGATTTAATATTCCCATTCTACTTAAATTAGGATAAATACATCATTTATTCAAGATATAAGATAAGATTGTGTTTCAGATCGACATCTATAATTTTATTATAAATTCAAAAATGTCAAACGATTTATAATTATTTTTTTGGTTAACTTTCTTTAATATTCTGGCTGAGAAACTGTGTTAATTAGTTTATTGAATAGAAATCCTTTTCAAAAAACAGTCTGATAAATTTTTTTTAAATTTAATTACTGACTCAAAAACGTAAAAATACTTTGAAAAAAAAAAAAAAATATTAAATTAAATTTTATTTTTTAATAAAATCACTTTGAAAATATTATTCATTTGAGTTACGCATTGCAAATTAGAGATTGAAACTAATTTGTCACGCACCTGTCTTCAATTCTCTAACAAAATGCGATTTATAAACATTTGTGGAACTAACCATGGCCAGTTGTGGCGCAAAATCTTTAAAAAGGCATACGATGTGCGTGGCAAGAAGCAACGTTACGCGGACTTCAACAGCAAATTTGTGGCTGTGCGCGGCAAGAAGAGTGAACTGGATGAAGACACTGGAATGGAGCAGAATATGTTGCAGCATCAGCAGTTGCCTTGGGTCTATCTGATTGGTGGCGGCAAGCGTGCGCCAAACGGGTTTGTTGGCATGCGGGGCAAACGTCCAGGTGAGGAATGCAGATGCAGTTAACCATGCTTATTGTATGCATATCAATGTTCTGTTGCAGAGATTGTGGAGTAAGCGGAACTGGTGGCAAAGATAGGCGAGCGCTTTCCTCATTTACATTTGACGAATGACAGTCGGAAGTTCCTTTTAAACTAGGCAAAGACAATGTTATAAATAATCGCTGGGCTGGAGATTATTTAAAACACACACACACACACACATACACATATAGAAAAGATTGTCGCTGTTACGTAAATCAAATCAAATTTTTGGCGATTTAATGTTAATCTAATTAAAATCGCATTGGGAGCCAATGTTAGCTCTTGTTGGTAATTGAATTCAATTATTTGTATATCTATTTGTGAACAAAAATAATCAAAATTAAACTTTAATAAGTACTTATGTACCTAATATAGATTTTTCAAAAATACATTATACACACCAACACAAACACACACAAACACACAACGCATTGGTATATGTAAGTGAGAGCGAAATGTTAATTAACTTGCAATTAATTTATTACAACTACAAGAACAAATTATATATATATATACTTACATACAAATATAGCAAAAGTGTCTAATTAAATATTGTAAATAATGTATGGTATATAAATCTAAATGAAAACTATTATTAAAAATACAAAATTCGTTAGATATTTGAAAAGTTCCCCTGAGCGCCTAAAATAAAACTCACCGATCTCCATATAGTATATATAGTATATAAAGCACAAAATAACAATTTCCATCTTTGCAAAGCTAGGAGATTCTTCACAAATCAACTTTGACATTCATAATTAATGATTTCAGTCCAGCTGCCTCGTCGAATTCTGGGCAAGGCAAAATTAAATATTAAAAAGGGAAACACAGTCTTATCAGCAATGACTAACAAACAATATGATCTGTGAAGACAATTGACAAAAAACAAGTGTAAACTGCAACGTGTCCACAGTTCGACTAAGAGATACCACTTACAATTAAACTTGATCTAGAAATACAATGCGATTATTCAGAACGAGACCCATCCATACATGCGAGATAAGATGACGAGATTTGACCTTCAACACAATCTTCTGGTACTTTTTTTCTCTTGCTTATTTATTCCTACAGGGTATATAATACACAAAAGTGAAATAGCAAACAGACGTCTCATATTTCTTGGAATTATAACGAAAACCATTACACTTGTGTTTGTGTGTACTCAGTACAAGGCACGAGTAATGCACAACCAAACAGTTTTCTAATATAAATGTAGCAGACTTTTAATAAGGCACCGAAGATGAGTGTGAAGCATAATGTTTGTGAACACAACTGCGCATTTAAATAGAACACCCATTAGACGAACAGGTAGTTGCACACAATGATGCCTGTACTTTTAGAATTTCTGGTTCTAATTTCGATTATTAGTGAGCAGAGCAGAGCTGAGATAATGTCTCGTCATGCTACAAGTACCAAATAATTGTGTGCTGTGCAGTGTAAGCAGTTATCACTGTCGCGCACTTTCACAATTATTACACGAATTTCGCATTTGACAAACCGAAATGTTCTCTGTGGCCAAGCAGAGAGCGACAGCTGTTTGCTGTTGAGAGCCGTAGCTCAAGCCGGCAATCATACAAATGTCACTCTCTCTTTTTCTCTCTCTGTCTCTCTGCGCTTTGCTGCGACAGCTGCGATCTCAGCTTATAAATAGCAGACGGAGTGCGTTCTAAGCCAGTTACTTTTCGACTGCAGCTCAAAACGTCAACATCGTTTCGGCTACTCGGACAATTGAACAGTAAATTGTTAGTATCGTGTGTGTGTGTATGAATGAAGAGGATTCATAAGTGCCGACTTGCTTGGATGAAAATGTTATGTGTGTCAATTTTGCAAGACAATACGATACAGCAGAGAGTAATTAAAAGAAACGAAACGATTGACGTTGCAATTATCGTATGAAGACAGTGGAAAATTTTCTTCTATTACAACAAATCACAACTGTTCATACTCACCACCATTTTGCTCAGTCAGCTTGCCGTGGAAAACCAGTATTTTCTATTTTATGTTTTGTCCCAGTCCGACTCAGCTGGTCCATTCGCATCAGTCAAACTCTGTGCATTTCTTCATTACATTAACTTTCTGTTTATTATTGTTGCTGTTGTTTTTTCCAGCTACAAAGTGTATATTTCGTATTTGAGGCAAAGATGCTGAGACTATGGGCATGCCTGCTCCTAGTCTGCGCCGCTCAAGCGGTGCCATTCTACAGCGAGTAAGTAAAAAAAGAGAAATAAAAAAAAAAACAAATTATTTATGTTTGCATGTGTGTGGTTTTTGTGTGTTGGTCGTTTTGCATTGCAACTTGCATATTTCATGTAGTTTTTGCAGCAAGCTTTTGCTTGCTTTTTGGTTTGTTCACTTCAATCATACCTAACGATTATTGGCAAATAGTTTCCACAAAATCAGGACTTATTAATATTTCTAAATGTAGGTTAATTCATTTTAAAATCTATTAACTTTTCTTTATCATTGATGTGCTAATTTAATACAAATTGATGACTGTTAATTAATTATCACATATAATAAAACTTACTTTGGCATTAGTTGCTTTCCCAGTCGGTGATAATGCATGCCTTTTTTACAGCGACTTTTTAAATTGGGCTTACTTGCACCTAGATTCTCTTCAGACTCCTGCTAATTGTTAATGGCAACCTCTTCCCATATTGTTCCAACAACATTCCGTTCACTTTAAATATTGACATGACAACTCCAACGTTTTTTTTTATGGTTTGCCAAATCATAAAAACTCACCTAACTCACCTGGCAGTTTAGTATTTTATGACATTTGTTCTAGCAGCGTATTTGCTTGTTTGCTCAAATTTCACCATTTGCAACATTAACTTTGTACACAAAAGCGCGTTAAGCAAAATTGCAAATAGCTGAGCCGTTAAAAAAAACTAAGTCACCGCAAAAGAACACAAAACGAAGGCAACAACTTGAAAATAAATACAAAATAATAAATAAATAAACACACACTCATATATATATATATATATATATATATATATATTTATGCGAAAATGCGGAAAGAAAGTCAAATCAGTGTGTTGACCTAAATTGTACATCTTCGTACACAAAAATTCCCCATGAGTGAACGGTGTGTGACTGTAAGCATACCCAGTATTATTAACATTTCCCATCTACTTGAAACTTCTTTTTTAATGTAACTGCTGGTTACGGGGTAATAAGGAGATTGTTCCATTGAGCGATAAGCAGCGAGAATCTCGTTCAAATATCGCCGCCGGGCACATTTAACCCTGCAGTTCAAGTTTTTGCGAAAGCCATTGCACAAATTACAACAACAACAACAACAACAGCAACAGTAAGAGCAACACCAACTATACCGATGAGAACAATGCAGTTTCAAAGTGGGTCATCGACTTTAGGGCATCCGCAAGAGATGCCGATGTAAATGCAGTCACGGGATTTGACAGATGATTGTTGCTCGTATCTTAGGATCGTTGCTTGCTGTTTGTTGTTTGTTGCATGTCTGGGCCGCTTAACACTTGGCTGACTACAGCAAGCAACCTTAAAAATAAAAAAAAAACAGAAAAGAGGCTTTAGGCCCCTTAACTATTTAGTTGTACTTGTTTAACAACTTGTACACAACCCCCGCTCATTTTAACATTCATTAGTAAGCTACGCCAAAAAAGCACGACTTAAAAGAAAATTACCTTTTTGACAACTCATTAACTGAAATTTTCAGAGCCACAAACTGCCTAATTTAATGCGCTAACGAAAATTATAAAGACCTTAAACTGGGTCAAAAAGCGACAGCTGCTACTGCTAATTTTCAGTTTCATGGTAGATAGTTTTTAACCCTTGGCTATAACCAATAACTTTCGCTAATATTAATTTATTTGTCCCTACTTTTGAATTCGACATGCATCTCATTGAAAAACAAATGGAAAATTTTCAGAGGTTTATTTGTGTTTGTTTAATTATAACTTTTACGAGTGTTCAAACCCATTTTACACGAGTTTCAATTAACACAAAATAAAAATAAAATTCGTCTCAATAGAAAAAAATTATTGTTTATTTCAAGCACGATCAGATTTGTAAAAAAAATACAATGATCTAAGAAATTTAACACGTATTTGTGTTTTGATAATTAATCAATTATCCCAAGTGTTAAATAACAATTTTTTTACAAACCTAAAATTAAAAGTAACTTCGAATTTCAAACTAAGAAAATAACAATTTCTACAACTTTACACTTTAAACCTATGGATGAGAAAGTGAAAGAGTTTTTATTTATTTTTATTTTTTTTTTGTAACCCAATTTGCAATTTGCATTTACTTGAAAACAGTTGTTAACCATTCTGCTTAAAGTTTCTCCTCTTGTTAAGTTTATGGCTAGGTGTTGTGTTGCTGTTTGAACTACCAAACCAAATGTCAGCAAGTCCAAACCAAGTTGAAGTCGGCTTAAAGCACAGTTCGTGAATTGCTTGACACATATAAATTTAAAAATAAAGACGACTCGTTGGCTTTCAGTTCCTCGTTCAAGAAGCGACTCCATGACTCATGCCACAAGATAAAGATGTCATAAAAAAAATAAGAATAGAAACAATAACAATACCTGAACTCTCAGGAAACTCGTCGTTAACCATAAAAAATTTGTTATATATATATATATATTTATATATTTTTTTTATTATGTATATTTGTAATTGTCTTCCGTGTTGGGCATTTTTAATTAGCCCAAAAAAACGAAAAAGATCCAGAAAAGTTTACAGAGACACAAATTTATATATATTTTGGAATATGTATATATATATGTATATGTATATGTATATGTATGTGGGTGTATATTGTCAAATAACAAAACCATTTGTTATTGTTTTTTTTTATTATTATTTTTCTTTTGTCAATAGAAAGCTGTCTGACATTTGTTTGCAGAAAGCGTTCGCTTGACTCATGTGAAGAAGTTTTGGATGACTAAATATTTATTTGATTTTTTCTTCATTTTTTTTTGAGTATTTATTGCAAAACACTAAAATAAAGGAGAAACATAAATCCAGTTTTATTAATATTGTTTGTTCTGTTTTTGCTTTAATTTTTTTTGGAATTTTGGCAAATTTGTTTCATGCACCAAAAAAGGAAGGTGATTTTCACATGATTTTTATATTTATTTGGTGTTGAGTTAATTAGTATGCGGCTCACAGAAATACTGCGCAAAACAATTACTAAACAATGAGCACGATCAGTCCCTCTATACTATATATATATATATACTATATACTATATATATAGGGAGAATGTCGGGGCAAACCGGAGCTTCTTTTATGTGCGAAACAATGGTTGGCATATGAATTATGGAGGAACTTTGTGGCGTAGTTAGGCTCTGGTGTGGAGTTTGCATGAAATGGCACAAAACACAACACAGCACAGCATACCACACACATAGTCAATACACACACCCACACACACACACACACACATACACACACTCACACACTCACCTTTACTGCTTCTCCCCACTGCTCATCGACAGCTTTATGCAACATTTAACACGACCATTACCGCTGCATCGCACGCTGTTTGCGCCCATACCATTTGCACCACTAGCACCGCTAGAACCACTTCAAGCTCAGCCGTCCGAGCGTGTGGCGAGCGTTTGGGCAGCGCCCCCGCCCGTCCCGCTAACGGCCCAGCATCCACGCCGCCAATCCAACTTACCTAATGCGCCCCTGTTGCCAATCTTCAGTAGCAACTTTGGCAGCGATGGTCTCACCGACACAGAGTTTGTGCCCCTAGAGCAGCAGCAGCGGCATTCACAAGGACGCCAGGATGTGGCAGCAGCAGCAGCAGCAGCTGTCTCCAACCAGAAGCCGTTCAGTAAGTTACCTGAATTAATTAAATGGAGATTCCTTAATAAGAGTGGAAAACTGTTTCGCACAGATGTCGATGCCATCACCACGGATGTGAACTCCCCCAATCCGGCTATATTCTTCCAGCAGTCATTCCCATTCTTTGGCAATGAGTTCATCAACTCTTTTGGTGGCTTTGGATTTGGCAACGCCCAGGAGCCCTGGTGGAAGGGGTGAGTGCAATATTATTTATTATTTCTTTATATAAGCTAAATATAATATATATATAAAAAATATACATTTATTTTACAACTTAAGTTAAAATATTATACAAGTTTTAGAAAATATAGCAAAAAATAACATGAAAAAAATTCTTCAGATCTTTCAATGAGCATTTTCTAAGACATTTATTTAACACATACAAAAAGCTTATAAAAATGGTTTTATATGAGAAACTAGTTTATAATTTATAATGCTACAGATAATTAAAATTAAAAAAAACTGCGTTTTTGTAGCTACGATCAATCCATATTAAATTTATGATGTTGGGGATTAGTTGAAATTCCTTTTAGAAATTAACCATCTTATTTCCAGACAAGATCTATTAATATTTTAATCAGTGTATGACGATTAAAACTAAACTAAAATTAAATGTTGTATTTTTGTGCATATGAGTAGAAAATTATTTGTTGGGCTGAATCAACTAAAAAAAAATGAATTCTGTAACTACTAAATCCGCAAATTAGAACCAAATTAATCACAAAAAATAGGATTTAAGCTAATAAAGTTGCACTTGATTTTTGTTAGGCTTTCACTATTTTTTAATAAAAACATATTTTTTGTGTATGTTATATGTTAAATATATATTTAAAATTAATTGAAGCCAAGTGCACATTTTTTAGTTTCCAAGTGCAACAGAGCAAAATCTTCTGCTGCCCATTTTCAAATTCCCGAATGTATTTGTAGACCTTGGGCAGGCTAAGCTTTAAGATTTTAACAAATTTATGTATAGCAAATAAAAATGCTAATTATGCATATTGCTCGCTCAGACAAGTAGAATACTAATTAGGTTTTTCTTAGTAAACAACAATAAACAAATTGCTCACACTTTGTGCGGCTCTCAGCTACAGCGAACTGATTACTTCAAAGTCTCCTAAAGTAGTTTTATTTTCAAAATATTCCAAATCTCTTATCTGAGTCGTAAAGCATTTTTTTTTGCTATGGTCAGTCGATTTGTTTTCTTTCCTAATCGCTGCACACGACTGATTTCGACGTTCTCTTGGCATTTGGCCATTTGGCCAGACAAGGGTAATGTCAAGTTCATTTGGGCCATTAAATATGTCTCTTGGCTTATCGCCAAGCCATGAAGCAGCAGCATAATTTTCAATTTTAATAACTATTTTAATTTCAAATGCGATTAATTGCCCCCAACTTGAATATTAACTTTAATGCATGAGCAGCAGGTGTTTGGACAAAATTACTTGACTCTGCTGCAAGTTGCTGCGGCGATTTCTCTTTTAATTGGCACTGTCAGTAACTTGATTGGATAAATATATATATAACTGCATTATATATAATGCAATCTATATAAGTACATATATATATATATTGATGTCGTTTGCACTTTGCTAAATTGTTATTAAAGCGAAATTGTGAAATCAACTAATAGTTCACTCATTGCATGATGTATTTTTTTTTCTTTTTTTTTCTTTTTCGCTGAACCGAGAACGAAAGTCAGACGCAGCAATTGATAAATTAGCGCTAAACGTAAATAAATACAAAAAGTAGTCATATATATGTACATATATATATATATAAATATATACATAAAAATATACATAGATATTTGCGGGACGAGAAATTTCGAAAACTATTCCCATACGATGGGGTCTCTCTGTGTGGTGCACACATTCAAATAATTGAATTGAAGGCAGGCAAAGTTGTTAAGCTGTTAATTCCATGCAGCATATATAGTATATAGCATATCGTATATAGCAGATAGTATAATTCATACTCATATGAACAACCCATATAACTACTTATCTACATGCGAATTGGTAGCGCAAACAATCATCATCAGTGCCCACATCGATGTGGCAGATTACTTATGGGGTGCTGACTAACTGTAATCGCTATTATATTATATATATATAGAATCGCTGTAATCGCTATTATATTATATTATATATATATATTTATATATATATATATATATAGATGTATGTATATCAAGAGTCTATCATGGTTAAATGGCTTCGAGAACATTGACTTTTGATTTGCACGTTTGCAATTTGAACAAAATATTAGCAAATGAAAGCAGATTATATCTGACCACCAAATATTGCAGACATATAGCATAGATATAGTATTTTAAAGCAACTAAATTGATCCTTATGCTAGAACAGTTAGTTAGATAAGTGTATATACATTGCATATTAATTGGAGAATGCTTTTATTTGCTCAATGAATAATGCAATTTTTAGTCAAATGTAAATTCTTACATAAAAATATATTCAATTTAGTGCTACAATTTATTATTCGAAATTATAATGAATATTTAAGATAAACTTTATCCGATTCCCTTAGATAGAAATTAAATATACAATATTTAAATTATTATTAGAATTATAATTATATTATTAGAATCTGTTATTCAAATTTCAGTTAAACATTATCCGATTCCCTTATATAGAAATTATATACATAATATAGAAATTTAAGTTTTTATATTGATATTATTTTATATATGGTAATATCATTTATTATTACATTCTACAAATAATATTTACGTCAATATTATCGGATTGCTTTATATGGAAATTAAATAAACAATATTTAAATATAAATTCTATTATTAATATTATTTTAGTTTGGGAATTTAATTTGTTATTTAGTATTTATAAGTAAAATTTCAATTAGAAATTATCAAATTCCGTTAAATAGAAAGTAAAGATTAAACATTTATACATTTAATTTAAAGAAACAGGTCTTCCAAAAACAGCAATTATTAATTACTTTTAATTCAATATTTTAAATTTTTCGAATAGATTTTTACAGAGTTTGATTTTAATTAATTTGCGTAAACAGATTAAATTAATGAATACTTTTTAAATAATTTATTGCTGTTATTTTTTTAATTTTCGTACATCTTGTTTAAAACAAGAGTCGATGATTGGCAAAGAAAATTAATTAGAGATTTGTGCATAATTTCCTGGTAGACCCAATGTGTGCACCGAGAAGGAGGAAAACGAAGGCGCAACCACGGAAACCGATGGTGTTGACACCGTGGACAGCTTTGGTCAGGGACGTGATGGGGCTGGCAGCGAGGTGCGTTCGCCGCTCTTTGGCCAGTTCCAATTCAGCGTGAACTCCTGCTTCGAGAAACCCAACAAGCACGTCTGCACCAAGATGTAAGTGGGGCAACATCAACAACAACAATAATAACGTTGCATATGCCACATGATTGATTGACTAATTGACCCATTTTCCTGCTCAGCGTCAATCAAAGTGGCAAGAAGAAGACGCTGACGATGACACGCCAATGCTGCCACGGCTATGGTCGTCCACGGAACGCGGACTTCACCACTCCCTGCGAGAAGATCGAGATCAAGGATATTGAAGCTACCGCCGCCGAAATGGGCGCCAAGCAGTTCATCGAGAGTGCCAAGAGTGCCGGCCAGCTGGGCGACATGCTCGCCAGCGGCAGCGGCAAGAAGGTAACGATCTTTGCACCCATCGATGCCGCCTACCAGGAGTACCGCGGCCACCATCAGCAGGAGAACGTGAGTAGCAATTACTAAAGCCAAATCTGTTGATTTATTCACTAACAAGTTTCACTCAGAATGTGGATGACGCCAGGGCGGAAAAATCGTCGATTTATAAGCTGCACTCGGTGCTCGGCGAAGTCCAGCTGGAGGATGTGCCCAACGAGGAGCTGCTGCAGAGTGAGCTGGCCGGCCAGAAGATACGCATCAATAGCTATCAACTGCCGCCCTCGCTCGGCCTGGAGCCCTATCGTTATGCCGCAAACTGTGTGCCGATTGAGAGGCATGACAAGCTCTCGGAGCAGGCACTGGTCCACACACTCGGTGGCGTACTCAAGCCCCTGACCAAAACCGTCATGGATCTGATACGTGAGCGTTCCGATATGTCCATCATGCGCACCGTGCTGGAGAAGACGAACATCAGCGCCCTGCTGGAGGCGGACAAGCCAGTCACCATCTTTGTGCCCACGGATGCGGCCTTCGACAAGCTGGAACCCCATCTGCGACGTGCCCTAAAAGAAGGACGCGGTTGTGCCTCCAGTGAGTAGCATTTAGATTAGTTTTGAAAGATTACTTTTAATATTGTTATGATAAGAAGAAAATGTCAATGACATAGAAGCCCTCGACCCATCAAAGATCCTCACATTCGTTCAGGAACTGGGGTTGATGGAGGAAGGGGGCACAATAGATCTAATAGGTCGCAGTGCTCAAGACCCCAATTTAATAATAATAATAATGCTAAGAAGAAGCAGAAAGAGCTAAGTTTTATTGGATATATATTATTTTTAAATTTTATTAACTCTTCAGTTTAGTCAAGATTTAGTCAGTTAAGATTATTTATTATACTCAAATGTCAACCGATAAATATTACGATATTTATTATATTATATTATTTTTAGCTAGGCGCTATTTTTTTTCATTTATGATGCATAGTTTCAAATTAATATAAATTGGATAACAAATATTGACAAATTGTTTCTGTCAGATCTGAGTGATTATAATAATAATGATAATATTTGCAACATTTTTAGAAACATGACATTGACAAAAATTCGCAGTTGAATAGCGTTTTATAAATATAATATTCATTAAAAATAAATACATATATGTCTACATGAAAATCAATGGCATAAAAAAACAAACATAAAAACAAACAAAAAATCATATTTTATAATTCCATAACATATATTTTATATCTGTATATTTTCTTTTCAATATTCCTGCACAGATATACTGAAGAATCACATGTTGGACCTAACCTTCTGTTCCCTGGCAACGCTGCCCGGCGCCAAGACTACCGCTTTCAATCTGCTGGGTGAGCCACTGCTGCTGAATCGCACCCAAGTTGCCCAGAATAAGAGTGAGGAGGCATCGATCTACATTAACAAAGTGGCCAAGATTGTGGATGCTGATATTATGGGCACAAATGGAGTGCTCCATGTGATTGACACCATTCTGCCCACCGAATCGGCACTGCCAATGACCACTTTGATGACGCAGAAGAATCTGACAATCTTCAAGGGTCTTCTGGAGGCAGCTGGCTTCGATGATCAGTTCGATGACTTGGACAATGTCACAATCTTTGCGCCCACCGACAAGGCGATGCAGAAATCGGAATGGGCACGTCTGCTGGCCGAGCAACCGGATTCACTGAAGAATAACAATGAATTGTTGGAGTTCCTCAACTATCATGTGATCAAGCCGATGATCAAGACCTGTGATCTGGCGGAGAGTTCGCTGCCCACAGTGGCAGGCGGAAATGTTCGCCTCAATCTGTACTCCACCCATGCTCTCTTCACGGACGTGATGAACCGGGCCACCGTCAACTGTGCCCGCCTGGTTCACTTCGATGACGAGAGCTGCGGCTCCGTGCTGCATCAGCTGGATCGTCCACTCACAGTGCCCAAGACGGTGAGATTCAACAACTACAACAACTAGTTAACTGTTTTCTAATCTTTCTTTTGTACTGCTTAGGATCTGCTCAAATCGCTGGAGGCCAATCCGAACTATAGTAAATTCCTGGAGCTGGTGCGCAAGGCCAACTTGACCCATCTGCTGGCCAATGAATCGGACAGCTTTACGCTGCTGGTGCCCAAGAACGATGTGTTTGAGGAGTTCAGCGAATCCAGCGAATCGAAGGCTTCACAGAGCCAGGCCGATCTGGTCGCGCTGGTAAAGACGCACATCGTCAACGATGTTGTCTGCTGTGCTGGCATCATACCCACCAATTGGCCATTCGTTCGCTCCATCGAATCGATCTCGGGTCAGCATCTGCGCATCACTCGCGATCGCCGACCAAAGATCGAGAATGCTGGCGTCACCAAATGCGATGTGATCGCCACCAATGGAATTCTGCACGAGATCAACGACATCATCGTGCCCCGCCCGCAGCAGCAGCATCGTCGACCACATCTGGTGTCCAACAGCTACCAGCCCCAAGGCGGCGAGTTCGATGGCTTCTTCTAAAGATCGTTGTCCTTGAACCGATCATCTTTCTCTCCGTTTTGTGTGTCTGCAACATATGCATATATATATATACATATATACATCTATAAATATATTTATATTATTTGATAATTATTTGTCACATGAAGCAACAAATAACTGCACTTGCAAATCTCTCTGATAAATAAAATACATAGTATTAAAAACAAACAAATATACACTTGGTAAATATATATTAATATAAGCTTGATAAGTGAAAAGGTTAATTCTGTTGGCAATTTACACAAATCAATCAGAAAAAATATTATCAAACTTATAAATTTCTTAAATAGCACTGAAAGTTAACGGTATTTATACGCAAGCAAAATTTGGTGTGAATCGCTTTCCAAAAGTATTATAATTTTTTTTGCTTGTGAAAAGGAAGTGAATAATATCTGTAAAAGTGAAATGATTTTTTAATTTTAGTATAACTGATGCAGAGCAAGATCTACATTTTTCCATTTAGAAGTAACTGAACAAAATTGAACAACATGTTTTAAACTTTACAAAAAAACACAAATGTCCCTTAACTAATACTACTATCAAAGCGTATTGGAGAGACAGAGACACACACACGAATCAGTTATAGTTAGAGTGTTTAAGAGTATGTAAGAGAATACACACCTTTCACTCACGCTCTCCAACTGGCTCAACGTTCTTATCGCTTGAGTTAAACGCATAAGTAAATGCATTGCTTCTTTTGCATAATTAAGCTCAAATATAGCAAAAGCCTACGCTCTTAATTTGCGCGTATGCTTGTATGTAAGCAATGAATTGAATAAGAAAATTTATGAATATTCCAGGCTTTTCCATTGCACACAGACTCTGTCTGGCACACTTCCAGCTTCCACAATGACCAGCAGCCATGTGACATTAAATACATCACCACCGCTTTAAGAGTCTGCATACTGTCGCCAGGTGGCGCCGCCATTCTCTACGAGTTTGGCCTGCTGGGATTGAATGATGCAGTTGCCTTATTGGTGGGCATATCGCAGCCTACTGTAATTCAATATGGTAGCAATACTCAATGGGCTAAAATCCGCTGCAACCGGAGCAGGAGCAGGAAGCACTCCAATATCTGCGCCGAAAGTGAGTAAACCAGTTTGGTGCGGCTGTTGTTGGGATTGCATCACAAGGCACTCAATCGAACTTGGCCCATGAGAAGAACCGGTTCGACTTGCAACACCAACTATTCATTTTGTTCCTTCATTGGTTTTTCATTTGCAGTCTCTTCAAGCAGTTCTACCTAATCTTCGATCAAAGGTTTTAAATTAATCAATTAAATTTTGATGAAGAATAGCAAAAATAAAGAAATTGCAATTTTAATTTATAATTATAAATTAAATACAATGTTTTATTTAAGGTTAATTTTTTAAATGTTGGTAAAGAATAGCACAAATAAATATAAATCCAATTATAATACATAATTATCATAGATTTAGAGTTTGATTTGTTGCAACAAGAACTAATTATGTATATAAACATTCTCAAATGTTGCAAAGAGCAGAACTTAAACTGAAAAGAAATTTCCCTTATTGTGCTAACTGGCGCTCTCTTTATTAGATGTAAGAGTGCCTAAGAGTATACATTTCTAAAAAAGAGACACGTACATAAGAGTATAAAATAACAGAAGCACTATTAAGCTTTAACTAATTAGTAAAGAGATTTACAGTTGCAAATTTTAAAAAGCATATTGAACTATAAAGCAAAAGTTAAAAAATTATCTTTTATAAATAGATATGCTCTTTCCATGACATTAGCTTACGTGCCTTTCAAGCTATTCTCTCAATTGTTATATTATTTCGGACGTTGCAATAATGTTCGCACACACACACTAACGCACACACAAGTGATTGGGAATTCTCGTCTAGTGAAACGAAAAGTAAACGTTTCTCGATCAGTATGCTCCATGAGCTCTTGGCAACTAGAACATTTTCTGCCAGTTGTGGAGGTTATTAAACATCTAGTTTGATTTTAATTAAAATAAAAAATTAAATACATGCAAACAAAATTTAGTTCTTGCGCTTGTTAAATTAAAATTATATAAATAAAACAAAATTTATAAAAATAACAACAAAAAGACCAATACAATGTCCAGAAGTTTACCAGCCACCTTCGTGAAGGGCTTCCATGATGAGGAGCAAGTAAAGCGCATGGAATACCGACCATTCGGTAAAACGGGCCTAGAAATTTCGAAGCTTTCCTTTGGTGCAGGAGTATTCTGTTCTAACTACAGGTGTGTTAGCAGATAAATTTAATATAAAAGAGTTTTGTATATTTTGTGTTATGCTGACGCAGCTTTGTGGAGGAGGAGGGCATCACAACGTTGAAGGAAGCGCTGAAGTCTGGCATAAATTACATCGATACGGCACCGTGGTACGGCCAGGGCCAATCTGAGTCGGTGCTTGGCAAGGCGCTTCAGGGCGTGCCCCGGTCTGCGTACTATATAGCCACCAAGGTGGGACGCTATAATCTGGACTACAAGAATATGTTTGACTTCAGTGCAAAAAAGGTTATTGAGAGTGTCAATCAGAGTCTGAAGCTGCTCGGCCTGAGCTACGTGGATGTCATCCAGATCCATGACATCGAATTTGCCTCCAACTTGGACATTGTGCTCAATGAGACGTTGCCCGCGCTGGAGCAGCTAGTCAAAGAGGGCAAGGCCCGCTATATTGGCCTATCCGGTTATCCGGTTTCGGTGCTCAAGGAATGCATTTCACGTGCCGACGGCAGATTCCATGTGAGTACACTATCCAAAAAAGAACTTAAGCTCAACTCTCGCAATACAAAAGTTACATTATGTGGTTGACCGGCACATTTTGCTTGACATTAAAAAGCTTTTATACACACACAACACCAATCTGCTGTGGAAGTACTCTCATTTGCCAAAAGCTTTTCCACACCTACGCTAAGCAGCTGTAGAATTACTCTCATTTTATATGATCGACATACATACATGCATGCGTATGTATATACAAAACTGAAATCAGCAGCTTTCGACTAACGCATTTTTGCAATTGTAGATTTCGGTGCGCTGGAGAAAACACACAAATTCTCTCGGTTCTATTAGCATGCTATCCCATTCTCATACACGCACACATGCGTGAACCTGTTGAGTGTAATGCGATCAATTTGATTGGTATTATTTGTGTGGTTCTTATCTGATCTTGATTAAGTTTTGACAGCTGCTTACAAATATTAAAAAAATAAACGATAACATTAATACGTATTTTTCAGATACCATAAAATTAAATTAAATAGAAAGTCTGTAAAACAAAATATATGTTTTAAACATAATTTAAACAAATATTATTTAAACTGTTTCATTTTGCAGGTGGTCCTTTCGTATGCCCGATACACGCTTACTGACAATACTCTAATCGAGTATTTGGACTACTTGAAGTCGCAGAAATTGGGCATAATTTGCGCCGCTGCCCATGGCATGGGTTTGCTGACAAACCAAGGACCACAGTCCTGGCATCCGGCCACCGAGAATCAGAAGCAATTGGCTCAACAAGCCTCCAGGTACTGCAGAGAGCATGGCGTGGAACTGGGCAAGCTGGCCTTGTGGTACACGATGCAGCTGGATGATGTGAGCACCTTTCTGGTTGGCATGCAGACGAGGCAGGTGCTCCAAATGAATTTGGATGCCTTCTACAACGGCCTCAATGCGGAGGAGCAGGAAGTGTTGCAGCATCTCAAAGATAAGTGAGTGGCGGTCAAGTTGCAGCCGCACTCGATCTCGGAAGTTGACCGAAATTGTGCAACTCGGATACAATGTTACTGTTGCATCATATCCGACTCCATTTGCAGACAAACACACAGAGAGACAGAGACAGAGGCAGACAGAGTCCGAGACTAACATTCAATTCACAGTCCCAGTCTTCCAATCGGAGTCCGGTTCCGTTATATTGTCTTTTATGTGCATAGAGATATGTCAAACTTGGCCATCGGTGCAGTAGGCAGCATAACACTCTCTCACTCCCTCTCTCTTCCCCCCTTTCTCTCTTTATCTCCGGCTCGCTCTTTCTGTTGCATGTTGTTCAACTGGTCTCTATCGATTTATGAGTTGATTACTGCAATTGTTCACTTACACGTTTTTTTTAAATAATTTTATAATTGTCTTTTCCAATTTTGATGATCTCACATTTTCCATATTTTCAGCATCTTGGTGGAGCCCTCACACTGGGAGGGCATCGAGCTGGAAAGATACAGGGCCGCCGTGTAGAGACGATGCCAATCTTTATGAATTGTTTATAACAAATAAAAACCAATATTCATAAACCTAAAATATACTTTTTTAAAATCAATCAATTGAAATGTATTTTCATTAATCTACAAATCAGCATTTTAAATACAACGTTTAATAAGTTTTAATTAAATAAACTGGTCAAGTATATTTTAGTCTTTTGAACAAGCATTAAATGAATTATGTGCAAATTTTTACCTTGATTGCTGACTAAGACAACAATAACATTAAGCATTGTTATCAGTCCATTGGTTTTTTTTCCAAGTCTGATAATTTTTATCAAAAATAATGGCTATACTTAAGTTAGCATTGCCTATATATATGGCAATATATATATATATATATATATGTTTACTATTGCATATTGCCGGATGCCTATAATATAATACCATATAATATGCTTTATGCGATTAATATGGCTGTGTTCATTTTATGACAAATCACAAATGTCCAACTAACTAATTTCCTAAGCTTTGCAAAATGCATTTTTTGTTGTTGATTAACCAAAGGAGACCAAATGCGCAACTTCCACCTTTCGCCGCCATGGTCACCTGCGTGGCACTCAGCTAATTCACTAATTAAGCCTTAATTATCGCAATTGTTAGTAAAACGTGTATGTAATATACACATAAAAAAATAAAAATAAAAATTAGCAACAAAGTCCAAAGAAACACAAACCACACGAATTGCAGGGAGAACCGTCGAAGCGCACAGCGGTGTGGAAAACGGGCAAGTTTAATAACATTTTGAATAATGAATACTCGCTACTTCAACAAAAGCAAAAAAAAAAAAAACAACAACAAGCAAAAGAGCAATGCGAAATGAATGCACATCGAAAATGCACTTGAATAGCGGAAATGTTGTGGCTGAAAGTGAAGCTGAAGCCACATTTTGTTTTCCTTAAACTGCTCTTTGCGCGTTTTTTCCTCGCAACAGTTGTGCCTTAAACACTTTCCGTTTTACTCGCACTCACAAGTTTAGTTATGCATGTTGTTTGTACACATGCCATAGCCATTGGTGGCTGCAAATAAATTTAATCTTATCAATACCACGGACGAACGGTGTCTGCGCTCCAGCTGATTGACCAGATTCTCAGTTGCGCACGCGCTCTTCCATTCACTCGGCCTCGCTGCCTCTCTCTCTTTCTGTATTCACTCTTTCTCTCTCGACGACTGCAGCACAAGTCGAGCTTTGGGATTTATATGCGCTGCGCCGTCGCTGTCGAATCGTCAGTTTGGCTTTCAGCTTTGAATCGTTGGGACGTGTTTCGCGCTTCAAATCGCTAACAAATTTTTGTATTAAATAAAAAAAGTTGTGGTCAAGTGCAGTAATGTTCAGGCTGCAGAATATGCTTTTGCTTTTTTTGGGCTGCAACATGTTGCTAGCCGTCTACGCAGCTGGTAATAAAAAACAACAACAACAACAAGGTAGGTTATCGACACGCCACGAAAAAGAACGCTGTGAATCACGCTGTATGTGGAGAAATTTTCAATGGCTAGTTGGGGAAGTTCTATGCGGACCAAAACATAAGAAACCGGTTTAAATGTACTCGTAGCCGGCTTAGAACACAAAAAACGGTAAACACCAATAAGCTTAAAGTTGCTAAAACTTCTGTGTTGTGGCTCGCTGGTCACAGATAACAACATATTTATTTACACACATGGCTACACAAAAAACAATATTCGAAAAAGAAAACTGGTTGAGAACTTAAAGTTCATAAAAAAAAACACTTTCTTAAAATAAAAGTACGCATTTTGCGAGTTTTAATAATGATTGTCCCGTTTATCGCTCGATAAAAGTGAAACTATTATTTCTTAAATTAATTGAATATCTATCAGTTTCAATTTAATAAAGAAAATATAGTTTCGTTTTTTTATATCGAAAAATTTGAAAAAATCATAGATAAAAGCTTAATAAGTCAATGATATAGGTTTTTTTGTTAGCAACCCATTTTCAACTAAGTAGATGGCCAGGAGAATTAAATTGGCTGTTGAGATCTTTAAAGATATTTGTAACACGACCGTAATTACAATTTGCAATTATTTCGCAAACCGTTGTAGATATCTGGGAACAAGACCTTTCGGACACCTTTAAAATCGAGGGCAGCGATCAAGGCATACAAAAGGTTAATCTGAAATGTGGTGCGAACTCGATGAATGTGGTGCTGGAGACAGAGAAACCATTTACAGGTGTGATGTACACTCGGGGAAGTTTCTATAAGCAATCGGCGCCGTGCTTCATGAAACCGAATACCAATAAAGGAATACGCACATTGGAGATGAACTTCCAGTTGGATCAGTGCCAAACGCTGAAGGATGGTGAACTCTATTCGAACATTGTCGTCATCCAGAACGATCCGGAGCTAATTACGCCTGGTGATTCGGCCTTCTCGTTGGAATGCGACTTCCGTCAGCCACGCAGCCTGGATGTGGAGGCCAGCATGCAGGCCAGGGACAGGTAAGATAAAAGCAGCAAGCGTAATTACTTGAAAAGATATATATATATATATATGAACATATATATATGTATGTATATAAAAAATATAAAATACGGATGTGTTCTAAACATAGAAATCCACAAAAATTGCGCGGAGCACGCGGTGGAACCCGCCAGCGTCAATAGAACTTTTCCCCTATGACTACACATTAAGTTCTTCAACTATATTCACTTACAATAGCTGTGTACTTAAGGTACAAATTCAAATTTCAACTTAAAAACTCTTTCTGAAGCTAACCCCTTAAGTAGAGCCTTACTAACCCCATAAGCAAAAACAAAAACAAAAACAAAAAAGAGAAGCACATAGAACACTGAACTCCAACATAACCAACATGCAATCCACGCATACATTCCACATTCCGCAGAGTGGCGACCAAATCAAAAATAACACTCACAAGTCCCGATCCCGCGGCACCAATGGACAATCTACACAATTCGGTGTTTAGCAACAGTGATACAGTAGAATATATACCAAAGTTCTCAAAACCAAATCAAACCATTCGACTGGGCACGGTTGAGGAGGTGACTCTGCCGCTGGCTCACCAAAAAGATGAGCTCTAAACTCTAAACACTTACAGTCACCACAAACAATACAAAAAATAATAAACTTATCACACACTTATAAAAAACAGTACAGGTGAGATTGCACTACACGCTTTTTGTTGCATTATTTGTTGATTGTTTTGAAACAATTTTTTCTTCTCTTATTAACTTTAAATTTGTTATCCATCCGTTTTCACAGGAAAAATGCACAGAATGCAACACATACGGTCTAAAGGCAAACGACTTGAATTCCATATTGATTTGAATGCTCTTTTTAATATCTATATCCTGTGATATTTTTTAAGTTTGCTTTTAATAAAAAATGACACCCAAAACAATAATTTACTTAATGATTTTAATTTTACAATATTCACGCGCCTTTTAGAGTTGCCTCTAACTAGTTGCTGCAAAAAAAGGAAAACAGCTGAGCTTATTTCTTGTAAGTTCTGGCAACGCTGTTAAGAACAAACTGGTCTGGCAATCTTTGGTCGGTGAAAACTTACAATTATATTAGCCAGTAATCCTACAAGCCAAAATTTTCCAGGCTATTATTTGGGGGATAGTCGGGTTTGTTGCATTTTAAGTAGTTGAATATAAAGTGCATTTTAGTTTGGTTTTTAATTTTTGTTGCCTGAAGTGCAATCAAACACGATTCTAATCGATTGCATATCATTTGTTTTTTTTTTCATCTAAAATTACACAAAGAACGAAATAAAATTAAATTAAATTAAAATTGTACGCTAATGCTGGCACGCAATTAAGGCTTCAAAATGGATCATCGCGTATTTATTACACTGCTCTTCGTATTCAGCGGAACCCTAAATGTTTTGGTTATAAAGTAAGTAACTTCAAAAACAAACAGAAACTGCGCAAAATAAAGATAAGCCAATAACAATGACACTTTATCAAATATAGATGGATGAACATTCAACTGTTGGAGGGCAGCGATGGAAAACTGCATCGTTTTCAGCATCCGGTCTTCTTGACCCTGCTCATGTTCCTTGGCGAATTTCTTTGCTTTGCAGTTTACAAATTGATCCATTCTCTGATGTCGCGACGCGGCGTAAGTACAAATAAAACTGAAAAATATTTTTATATATATATATATATATATATATATATATACGTATATATGTATTGTCTATTCAGCACTTTGACAGTGAGGAAGATCACGTTTTGGTACGCGGCAGCACTGAGTTCCAGGCGTTTAGCATGCTGCTGCCATCTCTGCTGCGCACCATTGCATCCATTCTGCTATTTACCGGCCTGTATTTGACGTATGCCACCAGCTTTCAAATGTTGCGAGGTTCGTTGAGGGTCTGAGTCAATTGAGTGTTCCATGTCCTAAGCACTCCAGTTTGATTTGTTTTGCAGGCGTTGCACTCATCTTTGTGGGCCTGTTTAGCACAATGTACTTGAACCAAACACTTACCACCCGCCACTGGCTAGCCATCTTTACCATGACGTGCGGCATCGTTGACATCTTGGCATTGGATGTGCAGCGCGTGGATTATGATTATCAAACTTTGCCACATAAGGATCACAATACCATTCTTACTGGCGATCTGTTGATCATTGTTGCCGAAGTTCTACACGGCCTACAGTACGTGTACGAGGAGAAGCACATGAAAGCATCGGATTTGAAGCCCATTCAGGCAGCTGGTTGGCAGAGCATCTTTGGCATTGTTATCACAATAGTGGCAGCATCTTGCCTAAACTTTGTGCCCAGCGTTACGCCCTTCAATGAGAGCTCACGTGGTGTTTTCGATGACCTGGGAGATATTATTCCGCAGCTACGTAATAACACCTGGTTAATCCTTGCACTTGTCGGCTTCACCTGCTCCTGTGCCATATACAATTGTATCGGAATGTCTATTGCGAAGTTCTCATCCAGCGGCAATCGTCTGCTCGCCGATGGAATACGCGTCTATCTCATCTGGGCATTTGTACTCTTTGCCGATTGGGAGATTATGAATTTGGTAACACTTATGGGTCTCATCATACTGCAAATGGGCATCATGATGTTCCGACAGGCCATCTTTCTGCAATGGTATCATGCCGCCTTGGCTCGCTGGCAACGCATTCGATACATGGACTTGGCCGCGGATGCTGGACCCACGCCCAACACTCAACCTGCGGACGTAGTCTAAGCGCATTTTAGGAATGGGAAAGTATAGATTTTGTTTAGATTGTGATATGAGAGGCGGGCTGATACACGTAGTTTCCAGTTTACGGATTGATCATTAAAATTTACTTATCAATTGATTTTAGCATACAAATAAACGTTTTGAAAACCTATTGTACTCAAAAACTAAAGCTGAAGTTTGTTTTCTTAATTCAACAAGGGAAGGTGTCAAAATTAAGTATAATTATTAGTTGCTATATATTTAAGAATATGTAGTTACTGCACTTATTGAAGATGAACCATGATAAGCCGTTAACAATTATTCAACATCATTTTCATTGAGCTCGATTTATATTTTGCTCTATAGAAATATTACAAACTCAAGAAATATGAATATATTATGTCTACTAATATTTGCAAACATTTATTATAGTATTTTCTTTGTTTGATTGTAACGATAGATAACTTAAATCAGTTTGTTTATATAGTTGCCTTTCTCAGATCTGATGATTATGATTTGAACTAACGGTTCACCCTCCAAATTAATAATGTTTGTGATAAAGCGATTTTTTAAAATCAAACCCATTGTAAAACAGGTCGAAAATTTTTGTTTTTTTCTAAGTATTTTTCAAGGTTTTCTACATTTTATATTATTTTGTTTAAGCTAGCAGTCTTAAGTAGAATTCAACAAATTTATAACCAACATGTACTATAAATGACAGACATTAAACAGACTTCTTTTGCTCAATGCCCAGAATATGCTCGCCAATACCCAAAAAGTAGACCATCTGAGCAATTCCAAAGAGTGGAGCTAATACAATCATTCGACAAAGGCCGCCCTTGAAAAAGGCCGAGTGTCCCTCGTACTTCAATGTTTTGCTAACGGAAGTTATTTGGGGAGTTATTTTGAATATCAAATTGACGGACAAATACAAATCCGACCGATGTTAAAAACGCACCTAATGCAATCGACGATGCCATCGAACTCCTTCTCGCCGTCAGCCTTTTTAATGGCCTGCAAACGGGTCTTAATCACATCCAAAGGCGTAACCGTAAAAGCAGCAGTCATGCCGGACAGCAGACCAGAAACGAGACACCACCAGAAGACGGCCTCGCCGGAGTTGTCCGATCTCCGGGGTCCACTGTCATTCAACGAGGCAAACAATGGAAAGTAGATGACGGAGAAGGTAATGTCTCGAGCACCAGTCGCCCGTACGCCTTTGTATAAACCGAAGATGCCATTCTCTTTTACCAGCTGTTTGGTGATAGACCATGCGGTCACCTTTTTTAAGTCCTTACTGCCACTTACACGACCGGCATCCTGCAATTGAATCTTTAGCAGCTCCATGGGCGTGGTCACAATAATTTGAAATGCACCTGCCAATCCGCCAGCCAAACACTGCATCGGCAATGATATCTTGCCCTCCGGCGTGGCCAGATGATAACGGAAATAGTCGTTGGCAGCCAATTTAACGCCCTTTTCTGGGGCTATTAATAGAATGTTTACTGCCGAGCCGCGATACATGCCAAAGTATCCCTCAGCCGCATAAGTTTTGCGAAAGCAATCAAACCTATAATGGTGGGAGAAGTTATGAGGAGATTAATAAGATTCTATAGGGTTGCCAATGATTAATGTTGAACTCACATACTGGTGTACATGCGTTCTCCATTGGGACCGATCTGTTGATTTTGCAGGCGCGTCTTTACCAAATCCAATGGGAACACACACGCCACGCCAATAACACCAGCAATTCCACCATTTATCACTCGGGGTAAAACGCTGTTGGCAGCACTCAATTAGCCAATTTAACAACTGATGCGGTTCATCTGACCAAATACTCACGCAAAGCTATCTGGCTTTTTTAAATTTGCCATTTTAACACAACAAAATTTAATTTTTCATCAAATTCAAAACCCTTGTAAAGTGAAAGTGAAATAAAAATTTGTGTACAAATTGAACTGCTGTCAAGTTGTATTTTTATGCCTACTGATGTTAACAAAAAAACTTCAATTTATTTATTTATGTATGTATATATATTATGTATATATATTATTTATTCGTGCATACTAATATCGTAATAAAGCTAAAACAAGCAAAAATGCAATTTTTATTAGAAATGTCAATACAAATGGGCAAAAGAACGTATTAATTGTAACAATTGTTGTTTATCAATGGAGATGCTTTTTTGCAGTTTTGCAGATATGTATCGCCAAAAATAAAGACTTACTTAGTTATAATATATAATAGCATTGACTTTCATTATCTTATTGTCATTGTGGTAGAAGTTCTTTTGCCTGTAATCGTTTATATTATTGACCGTATTGATTAATTGAAATAATAATTAACTACATATTTCTATGGCGAGCTATTCACTTTTTACACGGACATTGGACATCTTTAACAGTAGTAACAATAATACATACACATTTAACATTCATTGAGGAAGCGCAAAAATGCTTCTGGATACATTTTCTAAATTTTCATTTACTTCTTCTGAACGCCCAGCATACCCTCGGCAACGCCCAAATAGTATACGGTTTGGGCAATACCAAACAATGGCGCAATCACAATCATACGGCAAAGACCGCCCTTAAAGAACGCTGTGGGTCCTTCATGCTTCAGTGTTTTGCTATAGAATATATAACATTATATTAAACGCTGCAATGTGTATATGTATATATATATAAACTCACGTAATGCAATCGGTAATTCCCTTAAACTCCTTTTCGCCATCGGCCTTTTTGATGGCCTGCAAGCGTGTTTTGACTACATCGAATGGATTGACTGCCAGTGCGGCCGTCGAACCAGCCGCCAAACCGGCCAAGAAGGAGCACCTAAAGCATTCAAATAAATCGGTTAGTTATATGGATTAAATATAAGACTACGGCCAAAGGCGTGCTTACCAAAATACCGCTTCGCCGGAGCCATCCTTGCGTCGCGGACCCAGATCATTAAGCGTGGCAAACAATGGAAAGTAAATAACCGAAAATGTGACATCTCGCAGACCCGTTGCGCCGAGTCCCTTGTATAGGCCAAAGATGCCCTTCTCCTTGATTAGCTGCGTCGCCAGTTGGGTGGCCGAAACCTTTTCCATGGTCTTGCCTGCCAGTTTCGCGGCAGCGGCCACACGACCAGCATCCTGCATTTGAATTTTCAGCAGTTCCATAGGCGTGGTCACAATAATTTGAAAAGCGCCAGCCAAACCGCCAGCCAACATTTGGCTGCTTATGGGCAGTTTACCATCTTTGGTGGTCAGCTTGTGTCGGAAGTAATCGTTCGCCGTCAATTTAATGGCCTTCTCAGGGGTGATCAAAAGGATATTGACGCCGGAGCCCCGATACATGCCAAAATAACCTTCCGCCCGATAAGTCTTGCGGAAGCAGTCGAACCTGAAGTTAGGCATTAATGAGGATGCATAAGGATATCCGAATGATCGTTGACCAGTTGTACTTACATACTGTTGTACATACGTTCGCCATTGGGTCCAATTTGCTGGTTTTGCAAACGAGTCTTTACTAAATCCAATGGAAATACACATGTCACGCCAATAACGCCAGCAATGCCACCATTAATGATCTTTGGGAGCAATCTATAGAAAAATATAAGTACTTATTCACTTAAACAGCTTGCGTCTTCTTTTATTGGCTAATTGACAAATATTTGCACTGCGTTAACCTTTGCATTCATTTCGTATGTACAGAAACAACAACAAAATCAGACATTTCCCGGGCAGGCGACCTTGACATTGACAAAGCGGGCTGCCGTATATCGATAAATCGTTAATCGGCAATCGGTTTGAGTGCAACACTTTCTTTTCGTACATAAATAAACAAAAAACATAACAAAAGGTAAACGCAAACATGAATATGAAAAAATAGTTGGTAGCTTGCCAGCATAGCATAAGAATGCCTCATCTATACGATGGTAGCACCTATTTTTAGTTGTCAACTAAAAAGAGAAAGCTTCCCAATGAATAAAATAATAAGGACTGCAGTATGCAATATTATGTCATTTGCTTCGGCCCAATGATTAAGAAAAAGAAATAAAAAAGCGCCAGATTGGATGTTTGGCAGTAATAAATTATTTAAATATATATATATATATATATATATATACGTATATATATACACGCATGTCTAGTTACTACTTGCATTCGAATCAGTGTATTTATTTTTATTATTATCATTTGCTTATTCAGTGTTTACATATTATTGTTTTTCAGTGATAACTTACGCAAACTGCTGATGCTGCGGTTGTGGTAGAGGAGTTTCATACTTTTCAGGTTGACTTACAGCTGCCATTTTGCTAAAATCAGTAAGTATGAATTAAACAGCGTAAAACTTTAATTACTTAAAAGTTACATTCTAGAACTAATTGACGAATTTAGATTTCGCTTGTCGGCACTTAAAATATCATTTATCATACATTCAACAGATGCTAGGGGTGAATGATATCAATGCTTTACTTATGATACCTGTTTTCGCCTTGGGCTTTCTATAATTGATATGCGGTCAATAGCTTTGGTCTTGTCTACACATATTAAACGCATGATATGGAACTGTCACGGTTTATTAAAATAGCAGGAACGCAGCGACGAAGCATTCTCAGAGATTACCAACCATATCAAATTGGAGCGCTGTGCATTATAAGTGAATACACATACACAGTCATATTTGCTGACTTAGATTAGTATATATATTATACTGAATTTAGCATTAAAGTGTTAATTAAATACGCAAAAAAGGCGCTATGTAGTTCAAGTCTTTAATTTATTTTCAACCAAACAGTTGAGGGGATGTCAATGACGGCATTCCCGCAGTGGGCGGCAGATAAGCAATTGTGTCATTCACTTTTATTGAAAGTCATTAGTGGCATAATCAACTTTATTTGACTGATTTTTCCACTAGCACAAGAGTGGGGTTGTCGACTCTCTCTCGATATTGTTATCTTTAACAGCCAAAATAAGCTGATTATAAAAGTGCTGGCAAGAAGAAATTGTTATAGCATTATAAAGCGATTTAGATTAAAGGCCTCATATCTCAATATATGTAGAAATTTTTGTTATCAAGATGTTCCACTTTATCGATTGCTTTTACTGCTTGAAAATAACCAAGTTGAACAACTTCAGCTAGACATTTGTTGCTTTGTCAAGTTTTTAGTTGTTTGCTGTGCGCTGTTGGCTGATTATATCTGATCTGGTTTGGCAGGTAGAAACGTCGATATACTGATTATCAGTGTTTCAGCATTTTTGGCAGCTCTAACATTGGAAACAATTTTACGTAATATTTTTAAACGTAAGTATGTATATCAAAGAGCAGCAGATACCCCGTTATGAATTAAATTGATTGACGCACACTTGCGCCTCGCATAACTATGTGCGTAAGCATATATAAATTATTTTATATGTTAATTTATTATTGGTCATAAATCTCACATAATTTGTTTTAATTGACTGGTTCACTTTACACTTATTCTCTTTCTCTTAATTTAAAACTTTAAAATACATATGTCTGTATGTATGACAATTTGCAATAAAATATTTTGTTTTCGTATGATTTTAAACGAAAGCTCAAGGAATCGATGCTTTCAGCGCAACGAGAACTCTCTCAGCTAGCGTGCCGGCGTGTACTATTGAATATTAAGGTTTTTTTAATTTAGCCAGTATAAACACGCTAAACTGCTGAGCGAAAAGCTCAACGAACTCTACACATTAATTGTGCCAAAGTCTGGCAACGCTCGACGTTTCGTGCTGCTCAGCACTGCTCAGTAAGTATTTTCCAGCACTTTGAATTCTTTCGACTACTTTTTTCGTTTCGTCAAAGGGACGACAATAATAATAACATTGATTCGTTCACAGACTCATTTTAAAAATAGTTGTAGTGAAAAATGAGTACGGCTCGTTTTGCCCGTTCGGGGCGCGTTCGAATCTGTATACTGATGAGCATGTTTGTGGTGCTCCTTATGATGATTGTTATTTATCACATGTCCCAGCAGCAACTGGACGAGACTCGAGCTTTTCGCTTACGTTGCGAACAAACCCAGGAGGGATTAAATACACAGCTGCAATGTATGTTGTCCTTATTCTCCCAAGACTATGAAATTCCATACATTTGTAAACATTTGCAGCACTCAGCGTCGACAAATTGACCGCACAGAAAAAGTTTGAAGCGATGCGCAACGAAAAGCAAACCGTGCAGGACGAATACGAGAAGCAACAGGAAGCGGAACGTTCTTTACAGCAGAAATACGATGTGCAAGTGAGCAAGTTCAAGTTACTCAATGACGAGCATACCGAACTGCAGGCCGAATGTGCCAAAAGCAAGACACAATTGCAACAGCTCCGACAGGAGTCGGCTGTCCTGAAGGCAAGCATTTCTTTACAGAATCTCCAGCTGTGCACAAAGTAATTTAGATTTTGTCTACTTTAAGGTCAAGTACGAGGCACTACTAACGGAATCTGAGCACAAGAGCCACACGCTGGAGGCGAAGATTTCGGAATTGAAGGCTCAGTGCAAAGTGGAGTCACAACAGCACCAGCAGCAACAGCTGATCAAGCCAGTTGAATCGTTGTCGCCGGAGACGACACCGGCGCGTCGCTCGAGTCCCGCCCAGCTGGCGCGTAGCATCGACAAGCCGCGCAATGAAAAGTCATTCAAAGAGCAAGTGCAAGTGAGTCAAGGCCTGTACAGAATTGACCGCATTGCCGGGTCGAGCCAACAGGCAACTAACCAACAAGCAACAACTAAAATCCATGGTGTCGGTGCCGTTGCCGAGCAGCGGCGGGAACTGCAACAACAGCCCATGCAGCGCTTCGGGGTGCGCAACAATCACAGCCTCATACTAAATTCTGTTGAAAATTTTCAGATTGTGCCCAAGTCGCTTAAAACGTTAGCGGACGACACTGATAAACAGCATCAACAAGAGCAGCCCGTTTTAGCCGTCGCCGCCGTTGCTGCAGCCGTTTCACCTCTCAGCGCGCCACGCAAGTCCAGCTCCAGTACTCCAAACGCAGAAGCTTCGGTAAATGCCTCTGTTGCGCCCAAGGCCGTTGGCAGCAGCAGCAGCAGTGGACAACCTCCGTTAGCCATGCCACCGGCCAAGCCATCGCAGATAGTTAAAGTAGAACGCAGGCTGCCCGAGAATGTGGCGCCCATTCCAGATAATTTCGATGGCAAGGGTGAACAAGCAGCGGATTTAGATACCGCTGCCGAAGAGCTGCCCAAAAACGATAACAACAATCGCTATTTGAATGTGGTTAAGGATCTGGAATCGAACAAAAACCCAGGTGACTCTGGTGCACATGAGGTGAAGGACGCTTTAAACGAGCAGAACTTCAATTTGCCCGGCGTTGGGCATAATCCATTTGATAGCGATCTTGCGGCGGCACATGTGGCAGAGGCAGACAATAAACTGATTGCTGCCGATGCAGCCGCCGTTGGCGGTGGGGCTGGCGGTAATGACGATGATGACGACGATATGCTCGGCGATGTGGCGGTCAAGCAGCCCCAGCATTTGGTCGAAAACTTAAACGTCGAGATCGCTGGGGATCAGGGCAAGGAGTTTGCCGATGCTGTGCACTTGGAGGATGGCATGGATGAAGATCAAGATGGTAACTCTAGTTATTCCGAATGTCTAGACTTTCTGCCTAAACGATTTATTTACTTTTCTAGAGGATGACTACAATGTGCCGGCACGCAAGCTAGGCGCCGACGCGCCTGTTAGAAATTAGTGGATTGACAGTAGATTGTTCACAAATGTATTTTATAAAACAACTGCATCTCCTTGGGCATACTTGGTTAAAAAGTTAACAACAGCAACAACAATAACCAGCCACTTTAGTTGTTAAGTTTAAGTCTCATTTTCATTACTAATAGATTTCCTTCAAATTCAGAGACAGAATTCTCGAAATTGATAGAATCATTTCCACATTCGCAGCGGCCAACTGCAACATTTAATTCTATTTGTTACACTCGAGTACTACTTTATTGAGTATATTTTAGTTTTCTGTTTTGCAAAATTTGTATAAATTCAATTATTAAATATTAATTTGCATAGTTAGATATGTATATACATATTAAGAAAATTGATCCTTTTTTTGAACATCTTTTTTCTCCTTTTATATTTTAGATTTAAGTTTATTTTTATCAGTGCTTGCAGTTGGCTGTTCAGGCATCCCTTTATCCAAATTGTAAGTGTATACTTTGTTTTCTGTGATAAGAAACTTGCTGAGCTGCATTTCTTTCGTTGCTTTAAACAATTGTGTCTATCCTATATATACAAGAATATATGTTAAGTCGATAGCTTGGAATAGTTATTTAGTTAGGTCTTAAGTGAAGAATTGATTGAACAAAAACGTGTCTAAGAATTGAACACAGAACCTTTATTTGAAGCATAATAAATTGAATTGCATAAATGTTAATCGTATATTTAATATTTATTTGTTTTTATCTTAACGAATAGGACAAGTGCAATAATTTTATTAACTGACGCTCTGACATAATTTAAGTAAAAATGCACATAACTCAAAAATAAACTGAACAAATAAAATAAAGAATATCAAATCAAAACTAGGAATCAAACTCAATATGATTTACTGTGTGTGCGCCGTTATCCATGGGTGTAACATTATCTGATCCAGAGGCAACCGATGCTCCGGATTTAACACTAATAGTTTTGATATCAAGTGTGCTGCAGCTTTGGAAACGTGTTCCGGGAGCTTATAGTCGACATTTAGTATCTTCTTGTATGTCTCCTCAAATTTCTTTGAGTAGAATGGCGCATAACCAACCAGCAGCTCGTAGCATAGCACACCCAAGCTCCAGAGATCCACGTTCTTGGTGTGCGGCTTGTTTAGCACCATTTCGGGCGGCAAATAATCAACTGTGCCGCACAGCGTCATACGCATCGAATTCGGCTCATGCACTGACCACCCAAAATCTGCAATCTTCAGCACACCCTTGTGGCCCAACAGCAGATTCTCCGGCTTGATATCTCGATGAATGATATCACGCTCATGCAAATACATTAGCGCCGAGCACAGCGCTTTTATGTATGTAGCCGACTGTCGATCATCAAATCGCTTCAACGGCTGCGCCTGCAATGCAGTGAAAAGGGTGCCTTGCGGCGCATACTCCAGTATCAAATAGATGCGCGCGTCGTCATGAAAGTAGGCGTACAGGCGCAGGATGTGCGGATTGCGCAGATGCGATTGGATTTCGATTTCACGTCGCACCTGGTGCTCCACATTTGATTCGCCAATCTGTTTCTTAAAGAGCACCTTCAAGGCGACAACAAATTGAGATTCCTTTTCGCGTGCCAAATACACATTGCCAAATTTGCCACGACCCAGCTGTCGACCTATGTCAAAGTTGCTTAAAGCCCATGTCTTTTTGGGTTTGGCTGTTGCTGGTGCCGATGCAGTCTCTTTAAGAAGATATATGTTTGTCTTAAGATAAACTTAAACTGAAATTGAAGCTTACCAATCTTGTTCTTATCAGTGCTTCTGCTGCTTCCTGTGGCTGACATCGCCGGTTGCTTCTCAGCCTTAGCCAAATCCGTATCTACTCTTTTGGTGGCCATAGCTGCGGCTGGCAGCTGCTGATGTGTCTGTTGTTGTGGTGCAGTTGTTAATTGGGCGGCAGTTTTGCTGGTGCTTGCCACAGGCGCCACATTCTCAATTGTTGACTAAGCACGTTTGTAAATTTAAAACACGGTTCAAAAAATCAGTTTTACATTTATACACACCTTTTTTGTCAAAATTAGTTGCTTTTTCTGCATTGCTAATGCGGCGACTGTTGTAGAAGTACTCGTTCCTGCTTTTGGTAATGCATTTTCCTTATTTCGCAGCACATTGCTTGGCTTGTGCGACATGATTTTTTTTTTTTTGCCGAACACTAATTTTTAGTTGTTTAGTCAATTGCCAATGCCAATCGGTTAAAACTCTAGCACAGCTCCCTGTGACCTCTGTGAAAATAAAATGCCGTTCGTTTGAATTGGGAAGCGCCTGCACCTTTTAGCCTGTGAATGGCGATTACACAATGCGCGTTATCGGTGACAGCTGAATGGCAACACTATGCACAGTATGCTCTTGGGTGAAGAGCAATATCGTGATTCTGACAGAATATTGGAATTGTAAAGTTATTTATTTTATAAAATCGAAGTAATCGTTGACAAATATGCGATCTCAATTTGCCGACTGTTACTTTGTTTATGTTAGTTGGTGCACTTTCCTTTTTAATTTGTGTGATGAGTAACAGTTATCCGTGTATCGTTGTTATTTAATTCGTATGTTGCTGCTGCAATGCGACTGTCTCTCTGAATAGAGTAAGAAAATGGCGTAAATGTCGTACAATCGTTTTAGAAAATACGTGCAAAACATTAGTGGAAATTATTATAAAGTGTAGATAATATTAGCAAACGAAATGTTTCCCGGTGGCAACCCCAATGCCAATTTAGGCTACAACAAACACAATCCATATCTGCGGCAACAGTCACATTTTCTAGCTGCCCCCGTTCGCGGTCCTAGTCCAGTTCCCAGCCCAGCAATCGGCAATCCACTGGGTGCCGCAGCAGCGACTGTCATGCCACTGAACATGCAGGGCAGCATTGACTGGGCGCAGCTGGCCCAGCAATGGATACACATGCGAGACTCATCAGCAGCGCCGCCCATGGCTAATTTTAGCATGAACATGCCGATTGCGCCTCCTCCTCCGATCATTAGCAATGCCCCAGAGTACCACCAACATCAACACCAACAGCAACAGCAGCAGCCGGCAGTGCGTGTGCAACAGATGAAAACAGCATTACAGTACGAGGAGCACGGCGAGGCGGAAATGGACATGGATATAGATGAAGAAGAGAATGAAAATAATGTGCGTACTCTGCATCATATTGAGAGTCTGCCGCCGCCTCCCATTGTTACGCAATCCCAATGGATGGCCGGCAGGGCCAATAATGTGCCGATTACAGTGCCATCCAGTGATGCAAGTGAGTAAATGCCGCACTGCTAGTTTTTGGCTACCCATTTAAAACATCTCTTCAATTCTTATGCTAGTCGGCGCTGGAACTCAGAAATGGAACGCTTGGTCGACGCGTAACAATCCCACTTCACATATTCCATCGCTTTTAAAATTAAACGTTTGCAATCCCAATGAAACATCGCAAATACCGCTGCAAACGTATCAGCCGCCGCACAATATCCCCAGGGTTGGTGGTGGCGCCGCCGCCGGCTCAACCAGCGATATTGATGCAAACAAGCGTAAAATGTTACCAGCATGGATTAGGTAAGTACAAAGTAAATGATAGTAATCTCATCACAGCCAAATAAAGAGTAAAAGGACATTTGTTATTGTTAGTGACCGCATAAAAAGTCGAAAATGTATATAATTCTGATTGAAGTCAAAGTAATGAAGAGTTACTTAAGAGCTCTATTTGATTTGCTTTATTCAGATTATTTATTGTTGCTGGTTTTGTATTGCAGAGAGGGTTTAGAAAAAATGGAGCGTGAGAAACAGCGTCAGTTGGAGCGACAGCAACGCACAACGCCGGAGCCCGAATTGTCAGCGATCAATGTTAAGCAAGTATCAAGCAAAACACTAACAACACCTGTTAATCAATTGAACTTGTCGAACGTGGTAAGTAGAGAAGTGCGTCTCTGGCTGCATTTGACTTGAATTTTGACTTGTGCAAGTGCCGAGTGCAATTGCAACATGAAACTCAATTGGTTGCCCAAATGCACACATAAAATGCACAGCAGTCCAAGCTGTCAACGTACTAAACAGAACGCCCTGCCTTTTATATATGAACTTGACCACAATCAGGCAAGCGACAGCGATGATTCAATTGCCGCTTATGAGGAGGCAACGCATGCGCCCAACATGGCTCAGCTATTAGGTAATGATGTATTGAGTAAACTCACTAACAGCGATGACGAGCACGAGCACGACCAGGACGATGATGATGACAAAGACGACGACAAACAGCGGCAGCACTTGCAGCAGCAGCAAGATTCAGTCAGTCGAGACAATGTTGCAACTGTTGCAAGCAATGCTGAAACTGCATTAAGTGGTAAAAACTACGAAGAAAGACTCGCCGATTTGGTAGGCATCATAATTTTTACACAAGGTGTGCTCAGCCAGGCAATGAAACCTTAAACCAGTTCGTGAATCATTTGCTGGAAATGCAAGCAGAATAAAATATTTCAAATTTTGTAAAAAAAAAAGTTATTCTCAATAGTCAACAGGTTGTACACTGAAGGTGTTGAATCAATCAATCAATCAAATGGTGTCACCATATTGATTACTTACTATTTATATAACATATGTTTTCAAAATTCTTAGAATCCATTCGCTATTTTCCAAAGTGCTTACCAACCAAATAAGAAGAGTTAAACTCAAAAATTCGTTTCTATATTCCGTGTATAGAAGATAAATATTTCGCAAGCGACTAGAAAATTAATTTATAAAAAATAATGAGGACTCGATGATGGGTTAACGGTTTCATTGTCTCGCGCCACTTTGTCATTTTGATATAGCACAAACCAATCTATCCAAAAACCAATCTATAGATGCTTGTTGTGCGTCGCACACTAACCGAAATACTGCTGGAAACGACAAACGAGGAGATTGCAGCTATTGCTACTGAAACAGTCAAAGCGCATCGCGCTAAAGGTACATTTATATTAAAACAATACAACGTTAAGCTTATCGCCACAGATCTTTTACAGTGAGTCCATTTCTGTAAGTACAAATATGTCTGGTTATTATTATTATTTTTTTTTGTCGCGCAATGCTTGTGTGGCAAGTGCTCAAGTAAGTTGGTCAAAACTTACAAAAAGAAAAAAAGCACCGAAAACGTTGGAATTGTCCACAGGAAGTCGGGATGAAGTCGTCTTTAAATTGTGACGGTGATCGTGTTTTGCGATGATTAGTTTGAAAAATGATAATTTTAATTTTATGTCACTGCTTTACACTACTTGACACAAACAATTCAATCACATGCTCAATTTAACAATATAATCGTAATATATATAATAAATATATATGTGTGTATGTAAATCAAAAGCGTCATCAGCCCAAGTGATTCGCAAAAGCGCCTTGTCCTCCATTACCGGCAACTTGGGTAAGTAACAAATTTCAATTTATCTCGTAAGATCTTGAACACTTTTGTTTAATAGGTAGTCTGAGTTTTTTTTTTGCTTACCCCTCTTCCCCTTGCAACCCAACCAGCCCAAACCCCTACGCCCACATCTGATCCCCCTTCAAATTATTGTATCTATATGTTGTATAACGTGGACGGGATTGGCTAACTAAACACATTTTCTTCACATATGCGTAAATTTTGCTTGATTCTGTCCAAGCTAAATCGGTCTAAACACTTAAAACCAACGAAATAAAATTATAACGTTCTTCGGTCGGTCAAGTTTGGTACCCTGTTTTTCGTCACTCTTTCTCTATCTCTGCTAAACTATCTTTTTAATTAAAAAAAAAAAAACAAAAAAAAAGTTTTAAAAGTATATATTGAAAATAAAAAACAAAAATAAAGAAAAGAGCGGTTCTTTCAATGTACGCTTGGCAGCAACAATTAGCACTTGATTGATTTGAATTATAGGATTAGCTGTCTACGGCGATTCCTCGAGCGATAGCGAAAACGATGAAGCTGCTGATGGCGCCAGCGATGGCGCTCAACTCGAACGCACCGATGCGTCTAAAGATGAAGATGATTCTGCCGAGCTTAGCATTGACGAGCTTAAGGTAATTAACTGATTTACATATATTTATTTAGGCAACATAATAATAGATATTTCTGGTAGGCACGCATTCGCAAAAGCAAACGTGCCTTTGAGAAAGTCGTTGATGACATTGAGGAGCGTGTCGCGCAGCAGGAGCAATTGGATGAGCAAAAGCTACAGCATCAACGCAAGCTGGAACTTGAGCAAGCCGAGGCTGCCGGGCAGTCCGCACAGAGCAATCAGCGGCACACAGAGCCGCCAGCCGATGAAACAGCATCGACATCAGCTTCTGCCAATGACAAGCAACACCAATATAGTGGTATGTTAATAAATGATTCAGACGACATCAGGCAAAAGCATTTCAATTTACTGACCCTGAAACATGCCAAAAATTTTACAGTAAAACGTCTGAGTCGAAAGGAGCGTACCACCCGCTTCAGCGACAATAAGGACGGCAAGCCAGCTCCGAATTATGTGAGCCAAGTGGTTGCAGCTGCGACGGTGCCAAGCAGCAGCATAATACCACAGAAACCGAAGCCTGTCCCCAATCCGGCCACCAATTTGCTGCAGGTGGCCGAATCCATGGCTAGTATGCTAAGTGCGGCAAATAAGGCACTAGACAAGGCAAACAAAACGTCCAACAAGTCGAAGAGCCGTCATCGTCAGTCCACTTCATCCTCGTCTTCCAGCAGCGATGATAGCAGCAGTCGCAGCTCAAGCAGCGACACCACCAGCTCCAACAGCTCCAAGTCCTCCCGCAATAGCAATGGAAGCAGCACTCGTAGCAGCGCCAAAAAACACGGCAAGCGCAGCCACCGGCAGAGCAGAGGTAGCAGCGGTCACCGACAGCGAAGCGAATCCAGTCGCAAGAACCGCCGCAAGGACAACCATAGTAGCACTAGCCATAATTATGACCGCCATCGAAGTAGTAACGAAAGTCGCGGACGCAATCGAGATCGTGATCGGGATCGAAATCACGATCGTGATCGTGATCGGGATCGTAACCGCGATCGCGATCGGCATACAGTTCACTATAGCAACCAGCAGCGGCAGGAGCAACGACGGCGAGGTGGTCGCCATCAGCGAGATTCAAGCAACTCGGTGGAGGAGGAGGGCAGAAGTAGGTACAGACGCGGCTCGCGGCACAGTAGCACTCGCAGCCACCAGAGCAGCAGCTATAGCAAACACCGAGAACGGACTCGATCTCGCTCCAATTCGCGCAGTACACACAACTCCCATTCGTCCGTGTCTACATCGCATCCGCATCGCAAGCGTAAATAATTAAATAAATATGCAATACTTAAGCAGTCTTCTGTTTATGATGATACTCTTTAATGCAGCTTAAAAAATATACAAATAATTTAATAAATGTTTTAATTGATGTCTACTATCCGTACAGCGAATTTAATTAATGATCGCAAATCGTATCGATTATATATAGTACATATATGTTTGCCTGCATTCTTCAGTCTTCTGTTACGAAATGAGTAAAATTTTTGAGTAAAACACCTACAAAAAGTCCTAAAGAGGAAAATCCATTTTAATTATGAAAAGATTTGGTCGATGCGTGTTATTTCAGTTAAATGAGTCTTGGCACACATGATTATTTATTAAATATCTTAAAGATCTTCCATACATATTTGTTCATATATTTGTATATTAGCAAGAATATTGAGACGTTTTGCTTTGTTATTGAATTAAACATAGAACTAATTTGTTACATTCAAAAGTATGGCTAGATTATACAATGTGTTAAAAATGCAAATGATGGTGACCATTTCTGTTAGAAATTAATTTGTTGTGGAACTAACATGCATATAAAAGAATATTGCGAATAGAAATATTTTCAAAAATTGATCACTTTGTTTAAAGACAAAAACTACATATTAAAACTTGTCCACTAGCTTTGGCAATTTGAGCCAACATTAAGCGACTTTTATGGCCTATCGTTTTAGTCGACAATTGAAAAAATAATACAAATTTCAAATACAAATAGCTAGTCTAGTTTAGGTTTAGCGACGATTAGATTGACTCTTGTTGTTCCAGCGAGATTGCTGCGACCGTTGAGTGCGGTTCGATGTCTGAGCTTGATGCTCGCAGGCATCTGCACGACGCAAAACCTCAGCGTACGACAAATCCAGCCTCTTCAGCTTGTGGAACTCCTGCGACACAGTATTTGGATGAAACTCAACACCATTCACTTCGATAACGCAACCGTTACGCTTGACGCGATTAGCGCTCATATTACGATTATAGATAACCATTGGGGAGCCATTCCATTCGGTGCTGGTGCGTTCAGCTGGCACCCGGCGGCCCACAACGCGCTCGGGCGCAAACATTTCCGGACGCATGGGCACAAAGTCTTTGCGCGTGCGCCGAGCACTGTGAGTGGGACCGGTTTGTGCCAGCGGTGATGGTTGTGCAAGTGGTGACTCAACGCGACTACCATTGAGGTGCAGACTACGGTTCTTGCGACGATTTCTCTTCTTTATGCCCACGCCAACGGTCAAATACTCGAGTGGTTCACGCTTCAGCGGAGTCAGAACACGACCGTTCTCCTCGATCGATTTAATGGCATTTTTATTGGGATTCGGTGTGCCCCCAAGCTGGGCAATGGACGAAGAGCTTGTCTGGGAGACGCGATTCTCCTGATTTTTGCATTCGGTAATATGCTTCTTTGCCGTCTTGCGTTCCAGCTTAGTAACGCACTCGGACATGGCAAACGATTGATCGGAAAACACCGATGAGATAATACTCTGTGTATCATCACCAAAGTCAACAGAGAACTCCTCGTTGGCTGGTGCATCATTAATCATTGCAGTTGGGTCATTATTTGGCTGTGCACTATCTTCATCGGACAATTTCAGTTTATCGACATCCTCTTTGTTGTCGGCGGCCTTCTTCAGCACACCAAAGATCTCCTTAAACAGCTCTCTGTACTCGGGCCGACTCTGGAAATGTGTATTAATAGGACTGACGTCGTCGTAAATGCTTAGCTTGCATTCCTCGCCATTGCTTATGGAGCACAAAAAGTAACCGGGACGGTCATCCGTCTGTGTGTACTTATTGCTGGTCTCCTCCGAAAACCCAGACGACGATGTCTCCGCTTCGGAGAACTCTGTCGATGCCCGACCACGAGCACTCTTGGCATTCTTGCCATCATCTGCTCCAGTTGCAGTTGCAGTAGCTATTGTACTGGTCTCCTGATTGGCCACCGTGTTGAGCTTTTGCGTGGTTGATTGCACATCATTTGGCAACTGGACGGCAGTGTCGCCATTGATTGGATTGGCTTTGCGGACATTTGATGTGCGCTGCACCTCCAACAGAGCTTCATATTTTTCGACCAGATCTCGGTATGGATTTGGACTGTCAGCGGTCTTCATGTCCAGCAATTCCGCCGAATTTTCAGCCAATTGTGCGCTAAACTCACTTCCCAACAAACTCCGTTCATCATCTTCGGCCACGTCGTCGGTCTGAGCTACAGATGATTGGCCGTCATTGTTGGAGGCCTGTTCTTCCATGATGCGCAAGCAGCGGCTGCACATCTGCCCTTGCCGCACATCATCCAGCAGCGAGAACTCATCCTGCATGGACATCATTTCCTCGTTTGTGCTTGTAATTGCATTACGGCTCTGAAGCGTTTGGTTCTCTTGGATAATGGACACAAGTTGCTCCTCCAATTCAATATTACGCTGCTTTTCCGCCATAAAGTTACGACGCAGTAATTCCAAATCGGTTATCAGACCTAACAGTTCCTCATTGTCCTCACCCTTGATGCCGGCTGCTTCCATAATCTCTTCCGGGCTGCCCATATCGCTCAAGGCGATCGATCGATCGTTGGCAAGCGATAACTCCGTGATGCCCGTTGAATTAGCGTTTGCAGCGAATGAGTTGTTCTCCATGGGCGTGGCATTCATATCTGGAGTGCTGCCCCTTGTCCATGGTTTGGGTAAGCTAAGCAGATCGAAGGTGCGCTCCTGCTGCTGCGGCTGTGATGGCTTCTCATTTTTACGCCGCTCGGCACTTAGACGGCGACGTGTCTCCTCCAGCTGCTGGTTGAGCTCCTCGCAGCGTGCCTCGAGAGATTCAATGTTGGCGCCCAGCGATTTGATTTGCTTCTTGTCGCGTGACTTCTCCAATGTCAGCCTGTGATTGCCACGCTCCAAATCCTGTATGCCCACCTCCAGCTGCTCGTAGACCTTCAGGCGCGTATCGTTTACCTCTGCCATGGCATTGATCTGCTTGCGCAGGTGCACAATCTCACGTTGTTGCTCCTCATTGCGGCACTTCTGGTCCTTCAGCAGTATCTCCAGATCTTTGTTTCGCTCGAGCAGCGTTTTGCCCAGCTCCGCTGCCAACTGCAAATCATTGAGCATGAACTGCGATGATACATCCACATCCGAATCTCCGCAAGTGTCTTCTTCAAGCTTGCTGCCGTCCATTTTGTTATTATGTTGTTTTTTTTTTGGCTTTAGTTTCTTCGTCTGTTTCTGTTGTGGTAAGTGAATTTTTTCAGTTATTATCATTCGCCTTGACTACCACAAACCATACAAATCACATGTTTATTGATTTTTGGCTTACGTTTTGGTTGATGTGAATGTTGGTTCTCTGCGCATATTCTGCACGTCAATTGCCAGCTTAGGCACTCAGCTCGCCTTTTCTTTATGCTATCCGATACACTGATTTAGATTCGCTTTTGTCTTGCTATTAACACATATATATATATATATATATATTTTGTTTGTTACGTCACCGATTTTAAAGCAATCGCGAATTGCATAAGTTGGCAAACGACAAAAGTTTTGCTTTTATGCTCCCTTTATGCTCTAACGCAAGTGCAAGTGCAGTGCAACCCTAAAGTTAAAAAAACGGCAAAAACCTACCCCTTGTAGCTGTTAAAGCCAGGGACGTAGACAGGGAGGCCTGCGAAACACATATAAATATAAAATACACATCCAATTGCATATAAAATTATTGCAGCCATTATCAATTCGTAATCGTATTCATTCAACTTACGTCGGCTTCATTATTTTGAGCTGTGGGCATATCACTTTTTATGTATGCTATATAGATTATTAAATTATAGAAAACTGGACTTTAGACATAATATTTTATATACATATATTTTAAAATATGAATGCACACTGCGTGTATTATGGGCTCGAAATAAGTCAACATTTGAGACTTATTCAATTTGATATGTGATTGTGTGCCGCAAACCTGTTTGGTAAACGCTTCAGCTGAGACTAAAAGCCAGCCATGACAACTCTAAGAAACTGTTTTTCTTTTCTCAAATATATATATATATATGTATATATATATATATGTATGTATACAAAGCAGTCTTGACAAAGAACACAGGGTCAGCAGCAAAAGATAATAAAAATTAGCAAGTTCACCTTTACCGCGATTTATTTAGTGTTAAGCAAATATAATCAAAAGTGAAGATTTGTGGTTGAGCCAAGCCAGTGTTGTGTTCCCCCATTTAAGTGGGCTGCCTACGCGCCTGACAAATCTAAAAACAGCTGTTTTCTTCAAGGGTGACAAAAAATATATAAAAAAGCTTCCCATGTTCCCACAGTATGAAAAACATTTAAAATACTTATTAATGTATACAAATATGAAGAAAAACTAGAAGTATGTAAATTTTGGTTCAATATGTACATATAATTATAGTTAATATTAATCATAACGAGTACCTAGTTTCAATTAACTGAAATTTTTATGGGCATTGGAAAACTTTTACAATTTTTAGCAGCATGAAGCGTATAAATCGAATACATTTAATCTTCGCTTTGCTGCTGCTGCTGCTTGTATCGCTGCTCGTAAGGATCACCGTAGTCCACATTGCTCATCTCATAGTGGGACATTTTATTCCGATGAATCGTGAGCAAGGCGCCACTCTTAAATGTATCCCCGCAGACGCCACAGTTATAAGGTCGCAGCAAAATGGGTGGCACCGATTCGCCCTCCCGCTGGAGTCGCATCCGTTCAATGTCCTCGGCTCGGCGCTTGTTCACGCGACTGTTCTCATAGGGATCGACGGGATCGAGGTAATCCACGCCCTCCCGCCCAGTCTCATGGTGTCGCTTCTGGTTGCGATGAATGTTCAAGAGGGAGCCGCACACAAAACTCTTGTCGCAAACGCCACACGAGTAGGGTCGTTCGCCCGTGTGCCGGCGCATATGAATCTTCAGATCATTGGACTGCACAAATCTCTTGTCGCACTTGTCGCAGGCATAGGGACGATGGCCCGTGTGGAGGCGCATGTGACGCGCTAGTTTGTTTTGCGAAATGAATTTCTTGGCGCAGATTTTGCACTCGCTTGGTCGCTCGCCGGTGTGCTGGCGCTTGTGCAAATTCAGATCCTGGCCGCGTGGAAATGCCTTATCGCATTCGTCGCACTTGTACGGATTCTCGCCGGTATGCCGCCGTATGTGTATCGTTAGACTGGAGACGGGAAAGCTAATGCCACAATGGGGGCACTCACGGCGCTTGGCAGCACGCTTGGGCGGTACGATCTTGGCAAAATCGTGGACATCGCCACTGGCGGCGACCACGTCCGGATGAAATGCAATTAGATGACGACGCAGTGTATCCTGACGCTTAAACAATCGCGGACAATGTTCGCAGATGAGGGCACCGCTGCTGCTGTGCTCTCTGGCCAGCTCTTGGGCGGCAACATCTGCCGCTTGTCTGTGTGCGGTGGCAAAGTGGCGCGCCAGCGATTGATTTTTAGCAAAGATCCGTGGACAACTGGCACATTTGTACATGTAGTTTTGAGAGTGTGCCAGTCGCATGCCTAGCTGTGAGGGTCGCTCTTCTAAAAGATCGGGCTCAATACTTATCTCTGCCTCGGAGTCTTCTTGTACAAGTTCGCTCGGTTCGTCATTGTCATTGCTCAGGATGGACTTTTCCGCACATGGTGTTTCCTCTGGGTGTTCTAACTCCGCCTCCACTTCCGCTTCCCCCTCTTCCTCGTGTAGTTCAATGACGGATTCGCATTCATCCAACTGCACAAACTGATCTTCATCTTGCACTAGTTCCTCGTACTCGTCCACATCCACAACGGTAGCAGCTGACAGCTCCCGCTCCAGATGGCTGCACAATTCCTGAAGCGTCTCATTGGACTTCTCGACGTCGCGTATAAACTCATAGGCACTGATCAGGCGACGTGTGCAGCTCTGGCACAGCTGTGTGGGTAGATTCGGTTCGTTCCAGTTGCACTGCAAGTTCATTTTTTGCTCAGATTACAAAGTTCGGTTTGGTTTAGTTGTAGTGTTTTTATTTACAATACCTTCAAATTGGATACGTTCTCCAACAGCTGCCACAGCTCTAAGTTCAGGTCGTTAAACTCAATTTCATCGCGAAGGCATAAAGTGGTTTCGTGGGACTCCAGGCAAACGCGACATGTCTGCGCATTTACACTTATATTAACTTGGTCTGGTGCCTCAATCTCATCATCGATACTTTCCATTTTATCATACCCCGACAGAGGCGCTACTTATATCTTCTAAAATTTCTACCCAACACTAACAGCTACACACGCAAATGTGGCCACCCTAAATCTGCAACATTATCTAATATGTTATTAACAACATACATGATTTTATTCTATGAACAACCGTCGTTTATTCTCTAAAAAAATTATCATAATTAGCGATAAAGTGTAAGTTAGCTGCTTATAGATAAATATGTTATTCTAGGTGACGTCCACTTTCAAGCCGTAGTTTATATTTAAAACTGAACTTAACAGCTGTTAACTGTTTGCATATGGTAACATGCTGGATACAAATATAGTTGCTAAGCTTAACTTAGATATCGATAACTGGGAAGAGAAGTAACAATAACTAAATACCCGTTTTGATTGCTATACATACTTTACAGATTATCATTATTAGACCAACTAAAAACCTTTTTTTGTTTTGTAAACTGTTTAACATTTTAGGTCCAGATCGATGAAATACGCTTTGTTCCGCCTCTTCTACTAATATTATTGGAAGATGAGTAAGATGAGTAGTAATGAGTAAAATTGATTTACTTATTCAACAGTTTCTAATTTTCTCCCAAATACAGAAACATTCTATTTAAACTCATTTGAACGGGGCAAACTGAAATTATTTAATACATTATTTTGGCTTTAAATAAAAATTAATGTTGTTATTAGCAAATATATAATTAAAAATATTTATTTAGATTTTAGTCTCTAACTTTGAGGTTCTATAATTGAAATGTCATAATAATAATAATATAAAGAAATACAATATGTATATTAAATAAATTCCAAAAAGTTTCAATAATTATAGATCAGAACTGAACTCGGCACCTATTCTACATATCTGGGTGTACTAGGATAATGGGGCACCGATAAGAGTGGCACGCCCGATGTACTCTCCGTTGGTGGTGCCGTGGGTAGCGCAAAATTTGTGTACATGGGATAGCGTGGTATGAAATCATCGGTGCGATTATGCTCATTCACATCCGTATCAATGAATTTATCACCAACATGCGTGGCTGCCTCAAAGGAAGGTGGTTCTGAAATTGAGGCGAAATTAAAATTCTCTAGTATTGTGATTTAAGTCACTTAAGTGGTGCTTACTGCAAGTATCGTAGTTAGGTGGTAGATCTGCCGCTGCACCTGAAGGCGTATCTGGCGTCTGAGGTATCCACTCCGCCACATGTGTTGGATTTTCCGCACTTTGCGCTAACGGTATAGTGCCAATAATAATAGGCATTTCAATATCCGAATCCGTATGGCAGCTCCCAGTCTTAATCGCCATCTTGATGTAGTAGGACACGTTTATAATGCGATTATTTCGAGATGAGGGCGGCACTGGTGGTATGTCGAGGCTGGATGTTATAAGACGCTTCGATAAGCGTCGCACATGTTCGGGTTCTGATTTCTCAAAGAGAACATTTGAATGCTTTCGTGTTTTGTACGTGGGCGAACTGGCCCTGAACTCATAGATTTGTATTAGGGATATTTCGATGCCGTGCAGATCGTAGCCCTGCGACTGATTATCCACATGCAGGGTATAATGTATCCTCTGTCCTGGCGCATAGCCACCAAAGGGTATTGTGAGCGTAGAGATGACCGGTCCCGAGGAACATGGCCAGCAGCAAAAGTACTTGATCTCCTCATTTTTGATGGGTATCTGAATAACGAAAACATTATATTATTTACAATTTATGAGAAAGGAAGAGAAAAATTTAGGACCTACCAACATCTCCGGATACATATTAAGATTATAGGTCTGTAAGACAGTTATTGGCTGCTTGAATTCATTATTGAACCGCCAGGAACGATCCACCACAAGTGATACCTCATAGGCAATCTTGCCGTACTTCTCCACACACGATGTCGGGCACTCCAGTGGCAGGGGTATTTGGAATACGTAGATGTGCGTGCCGAGCGGCAATTCACCCTCACCGAATACATTTGTTCGGGAGTTCAAATACGATTCGCTGCCCCGAAAATGCTCAGTGTAGTGCTGGGTTTTACCGTTAACGGTGCGAGAGCGTGGCTCGTCCCATCGCACTTTCGCCTCTCCTTCGAACAGAATGTACACCTCTGTCGAGTTAAAAATAAGTACAGCATTAAGCTTTGCAACACGTTTGATCTTTGGTATTTTGCAAGCTACTCTTTGATTTGGTGTTTTACCGGCACCGAGTTGTTTGGATAAAAGCACACTTCTCTTCACCTAATAAACATTGCAACAAATGTAGCTCACAGCACCGAAGAGCTTTTATTGCGCCGCTCTGAGAACAAAATAAAGCACCATTTAGCTTATTTCTTTTAGGTTTGCTTATTATTTTGTTTTGCACAATTCGCTTTATCATCTTTTTTTTTATAATATTTTCAAATGTATAATATGTCAATATGCATATTTATGTATAGGAAAATATTTCAATGTTTTTTTTTTGTTATGATAGCAATTGTAATTGAAGTATACAATCATCTTTAAAAAAGTATTTTATAATTTATTGTTTCGAAAACTGGTTTTTAATACACCCCAAAATATTTGATAGCATATCAGTGTGGAGCAAACATAAGTTTATTCTCAGCATAAGGTCAAGTTTGTGATAACGTTGAGTAAAGAGCAGCAGCATTTTTAAATTTAAAATTACCATTAACAGACTTGTTGCTTGTTGTATTTAGGATAACACGTCCATTTATTGTTTCGCCGCTATAGTAAATCGGATTGGGCCGATCGAATTCAAAAACACACGTCGATGGCATGGTAAAACCAGATACAATCTGTCGCTGTTTAAATACACGAAATTTTATAAGCACCCCAAACTTTAAAATATATATATCTATAGAAATCCAATTGTTAATCAAAAACAGCACGCGACAAATGCACTCAAGCAACCGGTACGCCCAAAAGTTCGTACACAAATGAATAGTCGAACATCTAAATTCGCTAAAGAGCAAAATGTTCGTGAGCGCGAGAGAGTTGAATAATCGTGACATCATCAGTTGAAGCAACTCGCAAAGAGAAATTAAATGTTCTAATAACTCAGATATTGCCTACATTTTTCTTATTATGCTACCGCACAACCAGCTTTAGGCGCAACTTAGTTTGCTCTTATACTGCTTAGTGCCGAACCAAGTAGATTAAAGAGTTGTGTGAATGTGTGTGTAAGAAATATATGCAATAATATAATATATGTTACATATAATTTTTTTTGAGTTTCTGTTCGCTCTGTGCGATAAGGATTTGTAGACTAACAATATTAAAAAAAAATATTTCAATTTCAGCTCTTTATACTTTTGTCGAACATAATTATAAGATTATATTTTTGAGAATACCACCAAGATGCCCAAAATAGGGCTGCGTCCCTACTGGTGGCCAATTCGATCAATCCAAAATAATATCTATCCTTCTTACAATCAGAATCAAAGTAATCGAGTAAAATGGATGATCAATGACACCAACAAAAGCATCGATTAATATACGTTACGAACTAATACGAAAAAATAATTAAAACACGATGACTCCAATAATATATGCCATATATCATAATTTATATTCTTCCATTAATTGACTTAACCAGACGTATTTGATTAAGTAATTTAGTTGAAGTTTCCCGAGTTCGACAGTATTATTTTGATAAAATTAGAGGATCTGTTAGTAGTCATTTGTCGATTGAATTGTTCCTTAACAATTTTTTATTTTCTTAAGTTTGCATTATTATCTTTACTTTTAATATAATTCCTGCTTCTGGTCGGATTTGCTAACAATCTTTTGGAATTATGGTATTTTGGTAAGCCATCCTTGCCACCGGTAGAAAAAATTGGCCGTAATGAAATCCACGTAATTTTTCATATGGTGTCCTTAGCAAGCTATTTAGAACTTTGTGATCTGTTGTACAAAACATATTGTTTAGTTCTATTCAGATTATAATTTTTTAAATTGTTGGCCAAAGACATTAACATTCCCAGAAACTCAACTTTTACTTCAAATGTTTTTATTATAAATTTTGGACACTTTACTACTAGAAAGGAACAAAAGAAAAAATTCCAAAAGTGAGTCCAGACAGTGCTCATCAAATTAAAACAAAAAACTCGACTCATTATTTTAATTTTAAACGTAGCTATTGATTATGAGTGAGAAGGTGTGTAAGGTGTGTTTGTGTGCTTGTTTGTGGTAATGTGTACATTTGGTTGCAAAGCTGGGAACGTGTTGTGGCTGCTTCACTTCTTCAGGGCCTGCACAAAGTTGCCCAGATCATATTCCTCCTCATACTGATGCTCAGACCACAACTCCGGCAAGTTCTCAATGAATGTGTTCACGGACATGCCACCAGCACTGCCAGCGGCTGCAGCTGTGCTTGCTCCTCCTTGCGTTTTGTTATTGTTGCCGCCATTGAACAGGTCAATTATCTGCGAGGAGTCCATGGTCTGGAGCGAGGCGTTCTCGGCACTCACCACCGTATTTGCTGTGACTATTTTAAACTTTTGCAGACTCATGATCTTCTCCTCGAGCGAGTTCTGTGTGATCAGACGATACACATTGACCACCTTCTTTTGGCCAATGCGATGCGCACGATCCATGGCCTGCAGATCCTTCATGGGATTCCAGTCGTGCTCCACAAAGATGACGGTATCGGCACCAGTCAAATTCAGGCCCAAGCCACCCACCTGCACATGACACCAATGAAACATTAAAATACGTTGCTATGGGGGGATCAGAAATGTTTGGCTTACCAAAGTGGTCAGAAGCAGGACATCAATGCTCGGATCGCTGTTAAAGTTGTTCACAATATCCTGTCGCATGGAGGCTGGCACGCTGCCGTCCAGCCGCAGATACGTAACCCTGGGCAAATGTTTGCGCAACAAATCGTGCTCCACAATGTCCAGCATGGCCTTCAACTGGCAGAAGATGAGCGCCCGATGCTGACTGACTGACTCCGTCTGCACGCCAATCCCGCAGTCCAGAAGCAGTTGTCTGCAGAAGTGAGACGGATTAATGTTTATTCTAAGAAGGGGGGAACTATAAACTTACTTTAACGCAGGCAGCTTGGCCGAGTGCTCGATGTCGTCTAGAGTGCTATTGGTGAGTGTCAGCTGAGCGGCGACACTATTGCTGAGATCATCGCTCGCCTGGTGCAGCACAAGCTTGGGATGATTACAGACGTTCTGCAGATAGCGCAGCGCCTGGAATATGTGCGATTTGGTACCGAGATTCTCACTATCATCCAACTTATCCAAACAGTCTTTCAGGTGTTTATTGCTAAAGTCTTCATAGAGGCGCAACTGCAGCGGACTCAGTTCGCACAGCAGATCCTGTGTGATTTTCGGCGGAAGATCGGTGAGTACATCCTCCTTGACGCGACGCAATAGGAATGGCAAAACCTGGCGATGTAGCGCCTCCATAGCCAACACACCGGCCTCCTGCTCCTTGGGTGATGTCTTGCCGTCGCGCGATGCAAGAATGGGACGGGAATACCGTTGAATGAACTGTTTCTCGGTGCCGAGAAAGCCCGGCATTAGGAAATCAAACAGTGACCACAACTCCAGCACATTGTTCTGTATGGGTGTGCCGGAGAGGATTAGCCGATGTTTGGCCTTCAATTGTTTAATGGCCTTGGAGCTCTTCGTTTTGCCGTTCTTGATAATGTGACCCTCGTCGAGGACACAGTAATTGAAGTGTATGCCACTAAAGTAGTCAATGTCTTTGCGTACTGTGTCGTACGATGCAACCACCAGATTGCAAGTGGTACCGATTTGACTGCGCAATTTCTCGCGTCCGTTTGGAAAGCCAAAGTAGTGCAACGGTCGCAACACCGGCGACTGTGCCAAAAACTTTTCCACCTCGTACACCCAGTGACCGGTGAGGGTGGGTGGACAAATGACCAGACTGGGCAGCAGTGATGCGCCTGTCTCCTGTCGCTGCACATGGTCGCCAGCCAATATGCAGATGGTCTGCAGTGTCTTGCCCAGACCCATATCATCGCAGAGGATACCATGCAAATTGTACTTGTTGAGGAACCACAGCCAATTGATGCCAGCCTGCTGATAGCCGCGCAACTCCACGCTCAGCGCCACCGGCACCCGGTAATCCGGAATTGTCTTGGGCGCAAACAAATATTCGAGGAACTCACGATCGCGTGTCTTGCGCTCCTGCAATGGCTCGCTCTTTATGATCAGCTCTGGCGTCGCCTTCCCACCGCTGCTGCTGCTGTCGAGCGGCATTAGTTGGATGAGCGTGGCAAAGGAGTGGGTGGCGAGTAGCCTCACAGACTCATCCAAATCGCTCATGGCGCCGAGCAGCGGCACCACGAGCAGCACAATATATGGCACAACACGGATCTGCAAACGATTAACGACACGCTCAATCGTCTCCACGGCGCCTTGTCGTTCAATGGGTCGCTCAATCTTGAGAAGCAGGCCCAGCAGCTCGTCAACCACAAATTGCATCGTGCGGCACGCATCAATATCGGCCAGGGCGGCAATGCAACGTGCAGCCATGTGACGCAACACCTTCAGCGGATGCCGCACAACGAAGCCCAAATGTGGCAGCAGTGCAAACAGCTCACCATGCAACGATGAGTGTAGATGAGGCGCCGCCGTTTCGATCAATTGCATCGAGATAATCAGGTCATTGCATGCCGCTAGATCGGGCAATGTGCTGGCCAGTGTTTGTGCATCCGTTTTGGCCACAAATTGCTCCAGTTTGCCGAACATGAGCTGCTGAAAGATGGGCACCTTCTCCACAATACGCTCCGCAAACGCACTGCACAGCTTGGCAATGGCGCTGGCGGAGCCTATACGCTGAATCCGACACTGACGCGCCTCTGCCTCTTTGGCCTGTTGTGTGCTAATCTCAACATTCGCTGCAGCTGCGGCAGCTGCTGCTAGAATCTCACTGGCCGGCGGCCTGCCGGGTCCCCGGGGTGTTGGTGTCAGTATTGTCGTCGTAGCTCCTCCAGCTCGAGCATTGGCGCCGCAGCTGCTGCCATTGCTGCTTGTCGCCTGCTGCTGCTGCTTGAGCGTCAGAATGCCGAAGTAGTCGCAGCGGTCATTGCCACAAGTCGTGGCAGTGAAGCGAGTCTCGAGCAGCGTGTGAGCAGGCATCAACTGAAAGGAATAGATTTAAGTACAGATTAGCCAAGAGTTTTCGTACTACAAAATAAGTTGAGCTGGTCAGAAAATCATTTAGAGTAATAGTCAAATTAAACCAAAACAAATTAATTTCAGTCGAATCGTTTTTCATGTAGACATCTTTTTTTTGCTTATAACGCTGACTAATTCAAATTCTATTTAAAGATTAGATTTAAAATTGCAAGTAACTCAATAAAAGTCGTCTAATGAAATTTGATTAGAAATGTAAACAAATAAATAAATTTAAAGTTGGTAAAGATTAAAGTTAAGCAAAAGCATTCAAAAGATATAAAAATGTATACCATGAAAAAAAATATTCTTTATCAGCAATAAGTGTGAATTCGCTAATCTTATGGACTGGAAGACTGACAGATCCAGTTTTGTTCATTATTTGTCGAGTATAGAAAAACATCGATTACTGATAGCACTGAAAGACACTATTGAAACATTTATAATGGCAATTAATTAATAATTTTAATTGAGCAAAACCAGCTCCGTCAACTAGATCATTCCAGCTATTTTTATAAAATTGAGAAATCGAATTAATTTGTCAGAATAAGCCGAGATAATCAAATAAATTAAACTTAGTTAAAATAACGTTTTTTTATAGAACCAAAAATATTAAAAATTAGAATAAAGAAATTAATTCTTTGTGTCAAAAATTCTAATCATTTGCCTAGTGTTTAAGTTGTGAGAGATCGAGGAAAAGAGGCGTCTTACCAGCTTGGGCGTGTGGTCCGCATCGCTGCGGAGCAGGGTGCACAGATTGTTTAGGATTTTGCTATTGGGACTAGGGTTCCTATCACAGACTTGCTCCATGAGATGCACCAAAAAGTCGGCGGACAGCTGCTGCAATGGCAGGCACTGTTCCCGCTTTATTGACTCCATGAGTGGCTTGACAACCGGATTCAGTTTTTCCGGCAGGCAGTGCAGGGCACAGATGGCGCCGGCCAGGGCCGCCTGGGCGCTGACATGGTAGGCGCCCTGTTCACTGGTTGTCTGTTGAAACGACGCATGTAAACTGCGTCGGCGCTCGAGGAGCGTATCCAACACCTTTGGCTTCAGCGCATAGCTGCGTAGATTGTCACTAAGCGTGGTGGCCACCGCCTCGATCTGGTCGAGCGTCAGAATCTTGGCATTGTTGAAGTCATTGATGGGTATTTTGCTCTGTTTCAGCGTCGCTATAAAGTCCTGCGTCTCCTGCAGCAGCCGTGTCAACGACATGGCCACCTCATCATAGTAGAAATACTCGGTCACACACTGATGCAGCTTCTCTTGTAGATTGGGCGGTCCGGGACGCACAGGCTCATCGTCTAGCGCCCAGAATGCGATAATCAGGCCGCACACAACACGCTGCACCGCCGAATGGGCGTTTAAATGGCCGAGCAACACCTTCGTATAGCAATCCGTGGGACTTTCCACCTGCGGTGTATAGAGCACTCCAGGAGCCGGCTGCACCAGATAATGGGAGAGTGCGCCAAGAGCTCGCGATGCCGTAATCCGGGCACGCACGAAGTTTGCCTCACGTTGCTCCAGCGGCGTCGCCTCGCTGCCGCCCAAATATAGCTTCTGCATGGCATTGCTGTGGGCCAAGGCGACACCGCCTAGATCGTCACCAATGCGCGGCGGACGCCGTCGCACATTTGTCGCGGATGCGTTTGTTGCTGCATCTATGCCACCGCCGGCAACGGAACGAATGAGCACGGCCGGATCGAATGAGAGGCGTGGTGGCTGCATGGCCAGGCATATCCAGGAGGAAACAAAGGGACAGGCGGCGTGCAGTAGGGCACCCAAATCGGCGTGCTTGATGAGATTGGACCAGACACGATGTGCCAGCGTTTGTATGTCCGCCTGTGGCTCAACAAGCATTCGCTGATAGATGTGACGCAGCGCCTCCTGTAACAGTTTCGCGTTCCAGTCGACGACGCCAAAGTTGGATTCGCTGCTTGGCTCGTCGCCACTGCTCGTCAGGGTGAGCAGCGTCTTTAGCGTGGAGCGACGCACCGAGCTGGAGCTGTGCGTGAGGAAGGGAAAGAGGCGCGGCACCAACGTGCACATCGGATCCATCTCTATCCAGCTGGCCGCCTGCGGCAGACAGAGTATGGCAGCCAACAAGCCCATGAAACTATTGCAGGCCGAGGTAAGCTCATCCTGATCAACGAGCAGATCCCACAGCATCTTCACAATGGACGACACCTGTGCGGTATTCAGTAGCTTGGGCAGCCACATGGCAACTGGTATTAGAGTGGCGGCCGCGACAGCACCCACATCATCTACAGGATCGAGGAGACCGAGCAGTATGTCGGGTATGGATTTGGGCAAGTAAATGGGTAGCAGTTCCTCGCGCACCACAAACACATACTTTAGACCGAGCAGTCCGCCATGGCGTACCTCCCATTCGTTTTTGTGGCGTATCAGCTGCAGCAGAATGTCCACTATGCGGTGCACCTTGGGCTCATCGATGGCTTTCACCAGAGTGCCAAGCACTTGGGCGCATGTCTCACGGACCGGCGCGACCACCTGATCGGAGACAAAGTCACCGAAACGATCAAGGCAGAGTACGCACAGTAATCGTAGTGCTGCATCCTCCAGCCAGCGACCGTGCGCCTCATGCATTTGTTCTTGAGTCTGTTGCACACACTTTCCGGCCCCCTTGCCATGCAGATTGATTAGTTGGCGCAGTGCCGTCGCCGCACCGTGACGCACCTCCCATTTGGCGTGAAAGAGATCAATAAAGAGTCGGGCACAAAAGTTCTCCAGGGGCCATGACTGAGCATCGACCCACATTCCCGTCACATCTGGCACAGCGCCTGTGGACAATAATAATATAGAAATAATTAATAAAAAGCATTTATTAAAGTATGCCACAATCTGTCATTCACATTCACATTCTGCTCAAAGTTCTCCACTTGTAAGATAATAATGGCACTATAACGTTGAACAGTTGTAATTAAGACATCTAGACTATAAACCCTAGTCGACATCTAAATATACTTTAATTTGTTAACTGCTGCTTTTAAGATTTGTGCCAGATCTATTTGCAAAGCAGACACAATTATTGACTCATTAAAGTTTGACTCACTGCTAGTTATTGAAAATGTGTGTTATTTTACAAAATTCAAATAAATATTGAAATCCTAGTCGGAATTCATAAATACAGCTGCGGATCTTAATCATATATATTCTGTGAAAACTAAAACATTTGTGGGCAATTGAAAAAGCTATATGAAAAATAATTTAGTTGGATGCAGAATGTTTTTTTCTTCTAATGTAAAAAGTGTGACAGAAATCGGGAGCAGCGTTCAGCATAAGATGTTACTAAAAAGAATATAATGATAAGCATTGCTAGATAAGCACATTAATGGAATAGCTACATCATCTAAGCGATTTAGCGATAGAAGTGACTTTAATTAATTGAATAAACGACAGCAGCCTTCAGAACAAGATGATCTGTTGCATCATTAGTGATTTAACTACGCCTATTTAAAAATGAATACTTTGGTATGCGGTCAAAAACAGAAATACATTCTGCGTCACACTTTGAATGAGTAGCTCTGGTTTTGAGGCCCACGCACCGTTTAAGCTGTAGAAGATCTCTTGTCTGTCGTTTGCCTTTAGTTTCTTCTTCTCTGGCTCATCCGGCGTGCTGTTGCCATTGCTGTTGTTGCTATTGTTGTTATGGCTGTTGTTGCTATTATTATTATTGTTGTTGATGTTATTGTTGTTGCTGCTATTGCTGCAGCTGCTATTGCTGTTGCTGCAGCTGTTGTTGCCAGCTGTGGAGTTGCGTCGACTGCAGGTGGGCGTCACTGTGGTGCCACCGCCTCCAGTGGTGGAGCTACCTTGTCGCGCTTTGCGCTTTGCTCGATTTATTTCACGGCAGCTGAGCTTATTGCCAGCAGTAGAGGCAGCAGCTGCTCCTCCTTTTCCATTAGCCGGCTGAATGTTGAGTAGATGCTCCACAGGCAGTTTCTCTGCATTGACATTGTAGCTGGTACCGGAGCGTGCGAGAGCCACATCCTCGTCACTGATCATGTCAGTGAGATTCACGCCCAGCTTGGCGGCAGTGGTCAGTCCCAGCTTGTCATTGAGCAGCGCTCGCTGACGACTTAGGCGTGCGGCGATACTCTGATCCTCGGCACCGCCGCCACTAGCGGGCTGCTCCTCTTGGACATCGAACTCGTTGCCCTCGGAGCCGATGAGGCGGGCGCCCTTCTGCAATATCTGCTGCAGATCGAACTCATCGAAACTGAGCAAACGATCGCTCCTGCGGCACAGCGTGGTCGTTGTTGTGGATGAAGAGGCATTGGATTGACAACTGTCCTCCTCTGTGGCATCGCTGGCGGTGCGCTCCTTTTTCAAATTGAGAATGATGCCCAAAGGCTGTTCCGGTTGCCAGGACGGCACCTGTTTTAATATCGCCTCCACAGATTGCGCCGCCGCAATGCGAGTGTCCCACGACGGACTGTGCAAATAGCTAACGAGACGGTTGAGCAGCGCGTGCAGCTCATGTGGATATAGCTTTTGCACCTCGCCAATCTGTTTGGCGGCTGCTTGCCGTGTCGCCGCCGTCGAGCCCGACTCGAGCAATATGAAAAGGCGATCAAGCCTGCAATGGAAGAAAAACATTTCATAAATACCCAAAGATATAAATGCATTAGTAGAGTCGCTTTTACCGGGATGTCATTCTACGGTTGAGATTTGTGATACGTTTCAATTGTTTGTGCAATCGAAGTCCGGATTGCTCTAATTACTAAAAGTACCTAATCTGCAAATAAATTGGAACAAAATCAACAAATATTAGTTTATTTGGATAAATAGAATATTGTACAATGTATTATTGCAGGTTCTAGTTATTTCTAGTTATTTTTATATTCTTTATATAGTAACTAAACTTAACTTACCAAACAGCTTGCACACACCTGATTAGATTATAGAAAATATCGGATATCACATTACATTTCACATACTACACTTCAAATGAATTATTATAAGCAGCTAATTTATACAAGTAAAAATGACGTGTAGAGAGGGCTAACGATAGTAGTTTTTTATTATATGAAAATACATTTTGGTTTACAGAATCTGTGTTTCTTAGGCGATCTTATTGCAATTTTACACACTTAATCAATGACTGTGTGTCTATGTATATTTTAAATCAATTGCAAGCCTTTAATTCTACAAATACTGCTATCGCATATTGATTGTATCTCCAATATGAAATAGCTAAACTAGCTTCTCCGAGAACACTGAGTTCTTACATACAGACAGACGAATGAAAATTCATTATTTGTTTTCTGGTTTGTTTCACCGTTATTTTGCCGGTGATTTGTTCCCATTTTTATAATTTTCATTTGTTTGTTTGCCTGTTGTTTATTTTATTTGCTTGTAACGTTTGTTGTGGGTGCTTTCTTTCACATGTGCTTTCCCTAAAAATATTAAATGTCAAATTAAAAACGATAACAAATCAATTTTTATATTAGGTACAAGCTTGATTTATCATGATAATAATAATTGCCGGCAACAAAGAAAAATAATTAAAAACAAAAAAAAAGCTTCAAAAAAGAAACTCTTGTGTTGTGTGTGATTGGAGTTCAACAAAAAATGTTTGATTCTTTGAATTTGTTTCTCTTTCTTTTTTGTATAAGGAAGCTTAATCGTCGTGTCAACCTTGAATATTAATCAAGTTTTTATATAACAATATAGAGACAAAAACATACACATACATATATATCAAATTGTGTGTGTTGTTCGTTTTGTTCGGATTTATTTTTATAGCAAGAGCGTTGAAAACGAAATACATTATTACGACTTTTTGATCGCATTCACAATTTGTAGTTTTTTTTCTTGCTTTTGTTTTTGTTTTCGGGTTGATTAAACACGCAAACTAATATACAAAAAAAAAAAAAAAAGAACAGCGACAGCTGGAAATCGATTAGTAGATATTATGGGTGGATTCGAATCGGAGCGTTGACTCAACTGTAATGTTCAAAATATAAATATAAATGGCCTACAATGGAATGCACAAATTGGTGTATGATAACAAATGGAGGGAGTACTTTTAAAGTTACGCAATTCACTTGATCTCAATAGAAACTATTTGAATAGTTTATTTAATTTAAATTTGTATATTATATGACACACAGCTTGCCACATTATAACTATATCAATTTGCATATATGTATGTAGTCAGTTACTTGAGAACTCTAACAATTTAGATAGGCTTATCTAAGAAAATACAAATAGAGGGCACATACAATATTTTATATATGCTTACATATTACATTTTGTTTGTGACAAGTGACTGGGAATAAAACTAGATGCTTAGTTGTTAATATATTGATACCCTGATCACATTAAAAATGGTGTTATGAAGTTACAATTTCAACTAGATCATTTAAATTTGTTTTTAATTTTTCTCTATTTTTCAAAATCTATTCCAATTTACCTCCATCGAAGCCCATAAAATTATACAAATGGTTTGGAGACCTTGTTATTCTGTCACTCCTATAAAATAATACTGTATTTTTAAAAGCGTACTTAAATTAGTACATTTGTACTACTTGTGGTCTTGACAAATGAGTTTCAGTTTTTGTTAACCGAAAATCATAATGAATTTCAATTGAAAAGTGGCATATTTCAGCTCAGTTGCGCAATAGCAAAATAGAGAAAACTGTGCGCAATGAAGATAAGTTTAATTTGTGGGATGGCTCATTATTGTGTTCAGTTGATTAGTCATATTATTGTTAAGGATGAGTGGCATTTGCAATAATTCACGAATGCGACGTGATTATTTACCGATTTATAGATTTATAAATGACAAATAGTTGCACAAAATCAACAAAGCACAATAAAAATTTGTCATACATTCAACGAATACAGTTCTACTTGGGCATATCGCGTTAAATGTATTTATAATAATTAAAAACATACACATCTACATATCAAAAATTATTATAATAATATATATATATATAATTATATATATTTTTATATATACATATATATGTACACATATAATGTGGCCTGTAAACCGTACAAATACCAAAAATTGTGATAAGAAACACAAACTACTCACATTCATAAGCAACATTAGGGAGAGGGGTTCACTAACCCCAAGAAATACACTGATAACATTCAAAGAGCGCGAGCTCTAAATAATCATAAAAATATAAATAACATGCCACATGTGCAAAGCAATTGATAGACAATCATAATGTATATATATATATAAATATATATTAAGCCATAGCAATAAAAACTACAGTTTACATATATAGATAATGAAAATTGTTAGTTATAATGAAGACATTTGTATGACATGCTTAATACTTGTTTAATAATCAATCGAAGCCAGTTGTAAATAATATATTTATAGATAAACGCAAAAAGAACGACGTTTTATGAATAACCTTTCGTGAGTGCAGGCCATGGTCATGGTGGGATGAGGAGCAAAGCAATTGAATTTCTACTATGATTGACGATTTACATCGGCAATGCTCGCACAGAGCTCGAATAAGGCCAAGTCCAATTAAATAATACTGTGTAAATAGGACTTCAGAATTGCATTTTGGCTTTTGTACTGACAACAAATAATTTCTATTGATTATTTTTTCGCTCTCTCTCTTTAACAGCGAAGGTGGACACGTATATTGCTTAATCAGCCGTTGTCCTTGAAACTAGTGACGAATGATAAATGAACTTAAACAAGCGAGACAAACATAAAACGAATCAGTTGAACGATAATCATACCTAAGTGAAATATAATCGGAATTAAACCGTTATTGTAATTAAGCAGACTATAATCGGTATAAATCGACCGATAATCGAACAACTCCAATGATCTCAACTAAAAAGGTAGGTTGTTTTGTTGTACTTATTTTCTTGTATGTGTGTCGCAACGAAATTGTTTCGTTCGATAAGAAGTTTATGTTTGTCAATAACAAACAAATAATGATTAGCCACACTCACACAGAGACCTACATTCATTAACATTCATACATTCATTGATGTAGAGTAGTGTGCTGAACTTTAACTTTTCAGAATTGTGTGTAACAATTAAAAATTGCGGCCAATTGTTAAAGTCCACGTTGGCTACGCACGCATGTACGACATTTATAAAGTCTTTCCCGTCTCAATATTTCACAGTTGCTAATAATTGAAGAGGCATGATCTTTATCGGTTTTTAGTTAGTTAGTTTTAGTTTAGTTTTGTTTGATGTTTTCCTGCATCAAGTTCTCCAGATTTTGGCGCTAATCATCATGTCAGTCACTAGTTAAAGAGAAATTAAGTGGATATTTCATTGTTAAAGATTGCTGATTCTAAGCTGAAGACCAATTATATGCAAATACAGTTTAAACCGGAACTCGTTATTCTCAGAAATCTATTTTACACACACTTCACTACGTTTATTAGTTTCACACATCTTTAGAGATTTCAGGGTTGCAAAGTTCTCTCAAAAGCTGCCAAATTTGTGTCTGAATGTATATAGAATGAGATATTGTAGATTGACTGTGCCACGTGAACGTAATTATATGTGGCGTACTCGATTTAAAATTTTTTTTTTTCGGAATTTCGCACAAGTGGAAACCCAAATGTGTTTGAATATTAAACAGTTTAATATTTGTATACTCACAATAACAGCAAACTTAAACAAATATTGTAACAGCTGCATATTTCATTGCAAACATTGCTCCTAGAAAATTATGGTCTCCGATTGAAAAGCTATAATTTATTTGTCAATGTGTGTGAGTATTATTCATCATTATTCCATCTTGAGTACATGCACCGAGAGACGCAATGAAAGATTAATTTAAATGGTTGTAATGCCATAACTCATCTTGAGACTTTACTATTTATTTGCTTGATAATCTACTTTTTCGCCTTTAGAGGTTATTCCAATTATTTAGTAATAGTAAATAAAATTAAATTTTATTTACATATAAAAACCAAAACATTATATATATATTTTATTTATCTATTGAACTATACTTTACTATATTTAATTTATTTACTAAAAGGCAGCACACTCCAATTTGAAGTTTACAGAAACCCTGATATGTAAAAGGCTAACAAAATCAATCAGTGCGTATATATGTAATTTATATATGCATTAGTTATTGCAGTCAATTCCAGTAATGTTTAAAATGCAAAAGCATAGCGAAAGCCAAATACATGTAAATAAAAATTTGTGAAATATGTATGCCTACAATACACAATATATGTGTATATATAATTAATGTATATTATAAAACTAGTTCAAGTGCCCTACCCCACTAATAGGCAATACACACATACATACTTGTATATATGAATAAAAGGAAAGAGAGAAGTATGTAGCTGGGCCTAGCAGCGACTGCTTCAATCGGTAAATGTCGATTACGGTAGCATACCATAAATAAATATAATGACGCCAGCTGCTGCCGCTGCTGGGTCGACGTCGCCGTTGTCGTCAACGTGGACAACAACCAAAAGCAACGTATGTCGTCGGCAGAGAATTCGACTACGGCACTTGAACATTAGGCAAGGCAAAAGCATAAAACATCGCTATGTGCTGATATTTCGACAATTGGTTCGTTTGGCCGACCCAAAAGTAAGCGAGTTAGTGAATAAACGAAGAGGAGAGGTGAGAGAGGGTCGACAGTAGCCGACGCAAACACCGATAAAGACGAAAAACAAATAAAAATGCAAAAAAGAGAGAAAAACTGAAAATAAAACTCACAAGCAACAAAGTGTATTGGGAAATGGTTGAGACTAAAAATACTTTACAGACGGGGGCACCTTTCAAGCGGTGCCAAGAATTAAAACGAAATAAGCACAAAAACTCCACAGCACAAAAATCAAGCCAATTAAAGAAAGATAAGGTAAGGATTTTTTCTTTATACACATACATAAATGCACACAAAAACACACATACTTGTGTGTACTTATAAAATTTCATAAATGTAAGCTTATCAGCAGCACAGCCCCTGCCTCATGCACACTCAAGAAGAGTGTATTAGAGAAGAGGCAGCCCAATCACTCTCTCACACACACACGCCTGTATGCATTAAAAAGCTGAACGGAAGATGCGTGGCGTCGGCAGCGCGTCAAGGAAAGCAGCGCAGTTGGCATCAAGCGATAAGCGAACGAGGGCTGCATCTCCACAGAATACCGAGTATCCAATACTAATGCAATTAGGACACACACACACACACACAAACATATTACATGGCACTTACCTTTGGCAAATGTTACGTTTTGGCTGTCGGCTGTGCCGTCGCGGCGTGCTGAGCTAGCAACTCTCTGCTTGCTTTACTGCAGCATACCTATGGCGGCGTCGACGTCTGCTGCTGCTGCGGCAGCGCTGCGACTGCTTGCTTCAACTCATGCGCGCTGCTTCAGCTGATGCATTTTTTCCACTTTTCACCGCCAGCTTATAATTTATGTAAAAAAAAATTGCCTATTTACTGCTTTGATTATTTGCTATCAACTGCACAGTTCACTTTTGCAAACGCTTCTATATTTGTGTGTGTAGAGCTCTGCAGCAGAGCTGCTCTGCTACGCGTTCACTTTTTTATTTTGCAAGCGTCACAAAATTGTTCTTATTCACTCGCACGATTAGCCAATTTGTTCCATTGAATTTTCAAGAACACACCCTCAATAGTGTAGGCATTGAGAAACCGCAGCAAAATTAATATTGTATCGTAATTGTCGCTTGGCCGCAAAAGTCAATGTTTTATTTTAACATTTGGTTTTACAAATACACAAATACACTCGGTACGTTCGATGTTCTCAAATTTTTTGACATTAAAATTACCAGGGAAAGCCATGTTCGCGGCGTTCAAGTCACATTTATACTGTGCGGTGCTCGACTGGCGCATGAAATAAAATTCAAATAGAGTTGCCACTGATCAGTTGATAACTGTTTTTATCCGATAGTGCAATAAGACATTTTATTACAATAGTTGCAAACAAATTATAAGTTTTTTTCCAACGTATAGAAAGTACTGCAATAATGTAGAAATTGGAAAAAACAATTTTTTGTACATTAGAATTGTCAATCGAGTCAGCTTAGAATAAGCGACAACACTACTTAGATTTAGAGATGGAATATTTGCTCTCGGAACTAAAAATATTGAACTGGTTATATGTGTTGGGAATTTTAGATTTAAATTCCACCATAAATGAAAATAATTAAAAGTACTTCGCAAAAGTGATGGTAAATTGAACTAGGGGCAATATGTAATGTTTTGAAAAAATAGTTATGTACTTGGGAACTAATTTCTAGTTCGAGAGTCGATGATTGCGTATGTGTCTGGCATCGAGTATATTTTATTTCGATAAGAATTAAGCCAAGTAATTAGATGGTATCGATACTCCGCAACCCCAATTGTGTGCGTCTATTGCGGCTACAACATTTTCAATTTTGGTTTTCGTTGTGAAATTGTGCACCAAATCAAAGAAAAGCATTAAAAAAGTGTTGCACAATGAACACACTCGGTCCTAAAAAGGACGGAAGTCCCAACATTGACTTTTTCCAATCGCCAGAGACACTCCAAGGTTTCGAGTCCATAAGACAATGGCTTCAAAAGAATTGTAAAAAGGTGAGTACAACAACGCCACCGTAGCCGAAAACAAAAATGGCGCTTCGCACAAAATAAAAACATTCCGTATTTAATGTACATTTGCAGTATTTGGCGCACAGCTCGGAGCCAATAACAAAGGAGTCTCTTGCCCAACTGTTAATACTTTTTCTACAATATGTAGAGGCGAAATTGGGCAAAACCTCTGCCGAACCGCCGGCGACCAGAATCCCGGTAAGTGTGTGTATTTGTGTGCGTGTGTTTGTCTGTGCAGTCGGAACAGGGTGTTTTGGGTGTGCAAATTTGTTTTGTATGTACACGCGCGATGGAGATGTGCACATGCGACAATATGAAGTGAAGCATGAGTGTGAACGTCACAAGCATTAATATTGTATAATTTTAGATATTCTATAAAATTAAAACGATAACTTGCAAAAAAAAAATATATGAATTCTATTATGGAAAATTTGATTTGATTTAAAAATGTATATAGATTACTTTTCTGTATGAATTAGAGTACGTTCATAATGACAATCTGTTAATTTCTGATCTCATTTTGCAGATGCGCTGTTTTCTTGATTTTAAAAACGGTGGGGGTCTCTGCATCATTTTCTCGACTATGTTTCGCTTTCGAGCCGAGCAACGTGGAAAAAAATTTGATTTTTCAATTGGAAAGAATCCGACACGCAAAGATCCCAACATACAATTGCTGATCGAGATCGAGCAGGCACTCGTCGAGGCCGATCTCTATCGCATACCCTATATCTACATCAGGCCAGAGATTGAGAAGAGCTTTGAGGCACGCCTGCGTGAGATTCTCGACAATCGACGTGTGGAGATCGTCACCGATGAGGAGGATGCGACGCATATTGTCTATCCCGTTGTGGATCCACATCCCGATGAGTACGCTCGTCCCATTTTTAAGCGTGGCAATCATGTCATGCTCCATTGGTACTATTTCCCGGAATCTTATGACTCGTGGACTCCAAATAGCTTCGATTTGCCGGACAATATACCAGACAATCCGGAATCACCGGCGGAACGCTGGCGAGTTGCCGCCTCTTGGATTTTGGATTTGGAACAGTATAACGAGTGGATGACCGAGGATGATTACGAAGTGGATGAACAGGGCAAAAAGAAGATGCACAAGCAACGCATGTCCATCGATGACATTATGTCCTTTGGCGATGACAAAAAGAAACCAACCACCACCAGCAGCAGCGGTGGTGGCTCCACTGGCAAACAGAAGCGACGCCGCTCACCGTCGCCCACAACGTCCTCATCGACATCGAAGCCAGGCAAACGAAAGCGCTCACCGGCCGTTATACACAAGAAGTTGCGCAACGACGACGACGACGAGGATCTCACCCGGGATCTGGACGATCCTCCGGCTGAGCCCAATATACAGGAGGTGCATAAGGCAGCGCATTCGGCGTTACAGTCGACTGCTAGCCCAGCGCCAGGTGGCAAATCCCGTGGCGACAACGATATGATGCCCATCAAAGGTGAGTCCATCCGTAAAACCCACCAAACTGTAAACTGTAATAAAGCCATACTTTAATCACAAAGGTGGCACCATGACTGATCTGGATGATGAAATGACTGGCGGCAGTGGCGCTCAAGCTCTATCAACCGGTGACGGGGAAAATTCTCAGACGGGCAAGACAAGCGATAACAGTAATACACAAGAGTTCTCGTCCTCGATCAAGGAGGACATGGAGGACAACGTGACCGAGCAAACGCATCACATCATCGTGCCCTCATATTCGGCCTGGTTCGATTACAACTCAATTCATGTGATTGAAAAGCGCGCCATGCCGGAGTTCTTTAACAGCAAGAACAAATCGAAAACGCCCGAGATTTACATGGCCTATCGCAACTTTATGATTGACACTTACAGGTGCGTCACCTCCTCTTATTCGGAATCCACTTCCAAATCAGTAGTGGTAATCTTGATATGTTTTGCGCAGGTTGAATCCCACAGAGTACTTGACCAGCACCGCTTGCCGCCGCAATTTAGCCGGCGATGTGTGCGCTATAATGCGTGTGCACGCCTTCCTCGAACAATGGGGTCTCATCAACTATCAGATCGATGCCGATTTGCGACCAACTCCAATGGGGCCGCCACCCACTTCGCACTTTCACATTTTGTCGGATACGCCGTCTGGCTTGCAAGCGATCAATCCGCAGAAGACACAGCAGCCGTCGGCGGCCAAGACACTTCTCGATCTGGACAAGAAGCCGCTGGGCAAGGACGGTGGCGTGATGGACTGCGACAAGGGCGCTGGCGCAGGAGGCGCCGGCGTTGGCGGTGGCTTGGGCATCAAGGCAGAGACACTGGAGAATGGCGCCGCCAGCGGTTTGGCCTCTGGCGTCAGTCAATTTGGTCTGAAATTGGATCAGTATGCCAAGAAGCCGGCGGCAATGAGAAATCGCACGGCGGCAAGCATGTCGCGCGAGTGGACCGACCAGGAGACACTACTACTGCTTGAGGGACTCGAGATGCACAAGGATGACTGGAATAAGGTGTGCGAACATGTCGGTACACGCACCCAAGACGAATGCATTCTCCACTTTTTGCGGCTTCCAATCGAGGACCCGTATCTGGAGGATGATGGCGGCTTCCTCGGTCCGCTTGGCTGCCAACCAATTCCATTTAGCAAATCAGGAAATCCCATCATGTCAACAGTCGCATTTCTGGCATCCGTCGTCGATCCGCGCGTCGCAGCTGCTGCTGCCAAAGCAGCCATGGAGGAGTTTGCCGCGATTAAAGTATGCTTTGTGTTTTTTTTTTTGAGATAAAAGCATTGCTGACATTATAATAAAATATAACTGTCGTTTGCAGGATGAGGTGCCAGCCACCATTATGGACAACCATATGAAGAACGTTGAGAAGGCCTCGGCCGGCGGCAAATTCAATCCCAATTTCGGTCTGGCCAACAGCGGCATTGCTGGCACAGGTAATGATAAGGACGATGACGAATCCAAGGATGGCAACAACAGCAGCTCCTCGGCAACGGGTCACGATGAGGAAATGAAGGATCTTAACAAAAAAGACGGTAAGCAAACAAACACAAATTTAACTTGAACTTGTTATTTATAACATTGTTAAAATTCAAGTTGAATTTACTCGATTTTGTGTTTGATCCGCTCAGCTGATAAATAGCACAGTTTTCTATAAAGAATTTCGGTTAAAATCTTAGAAATTATAATTATTCACAAAGATAATAATTGAAAGATTAGTTTTTCTATAAAAGACTTGCTTTAAAAGAAGTAAATCTATATTTCTGAGCGCTCTCAACTAAAGTTGAGTTAAAATTAAAATTATGCACAATTCCAAAGTTTTTTGTTCGCATTAAGCATATTTATTGAATTAGTGTAAAAAATTTTTATTGAAATGCCGAGGAATGTTTTTGTTTTGCCACCGATAGATAGATACATTTTAAGTTTTTCATTTATTAACCTTTCTTTTATTTTTACAAAATTTTGCAAACATGATCTGAATTGGGCCTATTTTTTATTGCGTTATTGCGTTTGTTCTAACAACGATAAAACACATCAAAGCCACAGACGACGCCAAGTCCAAAGACAAAACGAAATCGGATAAGCTCCACACAAACACTACAGACTCAAGTTCCACATCAACAACAACATCAACCACATCAACAACAACATCATCAACAACAGCTACAACAACAGCAACAACAACAAGCAACACGCCCACCACTAATAACACAGATAAAAAATCAAAAGATTCAGGCGGCGAAAAAGCCATGAAAACAAGCGACAACAAAACGAGCAACAACAACGCCTCAAACAAAACGGCTTCCAACTCCTCACCCACAGAGATTGGTACCACCAATAGCGATGTGGAGATCAAAACGGAGGAGAGCAGCGGCGATGGAGATTCCAAGGATGCCAGCAACGATGCGAGCGGCGGCGGCAGTGCCTCCGGCAAGGATGGTGCCGGCGCCTTCAGCGAGAACAATATGCAAACGGCGGCGGCGGCTGCCTTGGCCTCGGCTGCCGTGAAGGCCAAACATTTGGCAGCGCTGGAGGAGCGTAAGATCAAGTCTCTGGTCGCGCTGCTAGTGGAGACACAAATGAAGAAACTGGAGATTAAGCTACGCCACTTTGAGGAGCTGGAGGCGACCATGGAGCGTGAACGTGAGGGACTGGAATACCAGCGACAGCAGCTCATCACCGAGCGCCAGCAATTCCATCTGGAGCAACTAAAGGCGGCCGAGTTCCGAGCGCGCCAACAAGCACATCATCGCCTGCAACAGGAGCTGCAGCAGCAGGGACAGCAGGCGGCGGGCGCACCGGCTCCTGGTGCAATGGTCTTGCCGCCGCAACAGCAGGCGGCACAGCACCAACAGCAGCTGCCACCGCCACCGCCTCATCACCACCAGCAGCAGCAACAGCCGCCACCGCAACAACAAGCGCTGCCACAACAGTTACAGAATCAGCCACAAACGCTGGCAGCACCTTCGGCGCAACATCAGCCGTTGCCCATGCACATAGCTGCAGTTGCACAGTCGAACGGTGCACCATTTGCAGCGCCTCCTGTTGCTGTGCCATCCGTGGCCGCAGCCCCTCCGCCAGCTATTGGTGAGCTACCGCCCGCAGCTGTGGCTCAAGCTCAGGCGCCCACGCCGATGGGTAAGTACAATCCGTAACTGCTGCAACAATTAAATCTCATTGGCATCTATCTCACTTTTTAGACACTACACCGCCAGTTAATGTACCGCCAGTTGCTGAAGGCTCCGGCGTGGCAGCAGTTGCGGCCAGTGCTGTGCCTGCCCCAAGCATTCCGGCCGCAAGCGTTGCCGCTGCCGTCAATCCTCCTCCTACAACTTAAAGCTATGAGAAAAATGTTAGATTCTAAGTTAAACGCTCTCAGTATATACTCTATACTAGATGTCTCCTCTTCTCTTATCTCCCGTTACCTTATCTTGTCTGCCTCTTCGCTTTGATTTAGTTTACTTATGTATTTTGTTGTAGTCCCCCCCCATTCGTCCTACTCATTGGACGCCCTTTTCAATATTTACACAATTTTGAACCAAGTTTCAAACCCAAAACTGCATTAAACTAAAATCTATTCACATGTATGAAATTATTATGTATTTTAATTAACTGATTGCGAATTCAAAGTCGAATATATTCCAAGTTTAATTAATATATTTTAAACTGAGAATTATAAATTCGCATGAGCAACTGATGCTGATCCAGAATATACCTTATATACCTTAAGGAGCCAAGGTAGATTTTACCATCATTCATATTCACTTCTGATCTTGCAGACTGCACAAAATAGAAACAACAGTCTTCGCTTAACATACTAAAAACAGGTTTATTAAAATTGATCGACAACTTCTCCTATCTATATAAATCAATTTCAGATATATCTATTAAATACTTCATTTATAATGAATATCATTAAGTCCAAAGTTAATAACTATGGGTTTAAAAAAGCAAGGCAAGGATGCCGCGTCACTTGGATGTGTGGGTTTGGATTTTGGTTCATTCGCTGGAAGTTCGTCGCTTAGGTATATTTGGTAGTGTGTCGCTGGCCAACGATAAGGATTTGACGAGATTGTCGCTGGACCGTGAACGTTTCAGGTAAAGGGGCTTCTCTACCTTGCTGATGAGCTTGACCTGACTGTCGGATGTCTTGCAGATAGTGGGCACTACCACGAAAGACTTGACGAAAAAATTCGAATTGAGGGCGTTACTCTTGAATTGCTCACTATGAACATTGGTGCTGAGCATTTCAAGGAGTTTCCGCTTGGGAGCTTTCCTTTTTAACTGCATGCAATTCAGCGAGTGTGCATAATTCAACATTCGGGGAACATAGACCCGTTTGTAGAAGCTAATTATGTTCGTTGTGGGTTGTCCTGGTGACAGATGCACGTCTCGATAGACGCAACTTTGAGCATGTGGCTGGGATTGGTACTGGATGATAATGTCTTTGAAGTTGATGCGGAGGCGCCACTTTTGCACGAAAAGGAGGACGCCACACAAAAGCAGCAGGTCGAGGTGTCGATCCACGAGCAACTCGGCGCCATGCACAATAATCGAGTGCTCGACAATGTACCAGATTTGTAGGTATTGCTCCAGCAGGGAGAGATCCTTACACAACAGGACTAGCCTTTGATTGGCCAATTGATAAAATTTGCGCAGACAAATTCTGGCCGAGAACGATACCATCTCGTGCGGGTATCGCGGCAGGTTGCGATGAATACGCCACAGCGGCGAGTTGCTCTGCCAGATGAGTGAGTCCAAGCAAAGTGCCTCCAAGTCACTCAAATGCTTAATGATATTACGCGTAAATAAGTGGCTCCCATTTGCCACAACCGGTTCAATGATTTTCTGGAACTCGTAAGCATGGATGATAAATAATTGGAGCAGCCACGGCAACTGAAGCGTCGATCCGAAGATGTGCAACATCAGTTGGAAGCAGCACGCAATGAGTGTGGTATTAAATCGATTCTTGTGTGACAGCAACTGGCCAACTTTATGATTTGAACAACGTTGCAACTCGGCGGTAATGATCTTGTCCAACAGTGTGTAATAAAGAGCCTTGGCCAGGGGCAGGCAAGACTGGATGGCCTCACCACTGAAATGTACAGCACTCTCGAATTTGTGGCACATGTACAGCAAAGTGATCTCCAAAAATTTGGTCTCGTGCTTGCCCAGCTCGTTGCTTATGTGACCGGGCATCGTTGACAGTAGTTTACCGGTTTGTAACTTGACAAAATTATTCCGCTGGCTGCTGCTGAACGACAGTTGAGGATAAGGATAAACATCAGCTCCGTTCATCGGCAGCTGTTTTGCTTTGAGCAATGCCTTTGACGGTGTCTTAACAATTAAATTCTTTAATAAAATTCGCGCGTCGATCTCACTGATGTCGGACACGTGCAGCGCATAGCTGGTGTTAAGCGATAATAAGTTTACCTCCAGAAGGCCATCCTTGAACAGATGCCGCATGATTTTATCATTGCCCAGCAGTCGCTGATCCATAAACATGGCCATGACGGCCTTGTGAAAATAGATATGCCTTATCATGGTCATACTTCTCGACGGCAGCTCGGGAATTAGTTCACAGATGGCCTCAAGAGCGCTATAATTGTCGAAGTCACAGCTGCTCCAATTGGTGGGCAGGCCCTTGAACTTATCATTAATTATATCCGAATTAGGAACCTCGAGTGCATTCACATAGGCTAAGTCCACGGCACAGACGAGCATCTGACAGCCAAAGACTAATCTGGAAGAGTTCATGACGGGTATGGCGTTGCGTACCTCCAGAAACAGCAGCCATCCAAATTCGTATACCTTTTGATAATTTGCACGACTCTCAGCCTTTGATGACGGAGGCAGCACGTAGATTTCCCTGAAGATGTTTGTGTAGAGCTGCAGGAGGCGTCGCGTTATGCAGAAGTGTCGCTTAATCTCAACAATATCCTGCTGCATTATCACCGTGCTCTGTGTCAGATAAATCCAGTGCTCCATTCTCGTCAGGAATCGCATTATATTGATGCCAAACGTGCATAACAGTTTTGTCAGCGAAATGTTCCAGCTTTTCTCGTTGACATTTTCCGAAGTGATGCCATCGCCTTTTTTGGCCTGCCGACGCACGTCCTTAATTTTGGCCTTTTGCAGCTCGCTATAAATCGCACAGCAGAGCCAATTGTCCTCTTCACTGCTTAAATAACCGTCCGAGTTCAATTTATTATATGTGTAGAGTGCATTTTTCCAAATTATCGGTTTAATTTCCAGTATTTGACATTTTGCCACAAAACGTGGATTGATAACGTAAAAATCCATTTTCATCATCTTCTGCACGATAAAAAAACATTCATTGCTTTGCTTTTAATACATAAATTCTGCGCTTACCTAGGTACGTTTTTATGTAAAATATTTTTTAATTTTTGTCCGGGCGCAAATATCAAAATGAGATGTAAATGATATCGCGGTAAGTAAAACTGGTCACACTATGCCCGACATTCACAGCCGTGAAATCAGCTATTTAGCGCTTGCAATAAATTTATCGGGCATTAATAAGTATACTATTGAAAAAAATATATAGAATATAATATAATAAATTATAATTATATTATTTAAAGCCAATTGAATAAAGCAACAGTCTTTTAATATTCTTTGGGGAATATTGTGTGACCAAGTGACCTTAAAATTTTGGAGCGCGCGGGTATTAAGAGTTAATACTTTAAGAAACTTGTAAATGTACTGCGCTGTTAGTTATATTCTGTTTAGTTAAAATACGAAAGCTATTTATAAATGTAATCCCAAGTAATATTAACATTAACATTAACAACGCAGTTTTTTTTTTTATTAATGATATGCCTTTTTTAACAGTTAATGTTAAGAGCCTTGCTATTCAAAATTTATAGAGCCTGGTAACTCTAAAACGTTTTGTGCTTGTCGACAAATTAAACTTGTTAAAAATGTTGCAAACGAATAATTTGCTGCAAAAGGAACAAGTTGAGTTGTATGCCATAGAAAAGAAGCTGCTCGACGTAATACCCAAAATTCAAGAGGCTTTGAATTCCCTGAAGGTAAGAGAGAAAGAGAGCTAATGGGATTGCTTTGATCAACTGCTGTCAAACAAAGATTCCTTTTCAAGGTAGAGGAACTGCATCTAAAATCGTTGTCAGTGCAGCAGGCGCTGTCCCCACAAATACTTACATCTAATTCAGATGTGATCACCAGTGAAACACTACCTACCGAAAATATGGTCACAGCCAACGAGCAAATAAACCGGCAAGAAATCGACTTGGATGTAATTGGAAGCAAGCTGGAGCTTTATGATGTCGAAAGCGATTCCGATTGAGCGAAATTTTAGCTTTTAATTAGATTTATTGATACAAATTTAGCTAATTCGAAGATGTTCCGAAAACACAAATATACATATGAATTACAACTTAAATATAGAATTTATTAATGTCCTCAAATCTTGATAGTAAGTCAAGTGAAAAAAGTGAACTAAACTACTAAAGCTATTTATGTATATGCATAATACGCATATTTATGTTAAAACACAATATTACATGGTATATATTAGAGTCGATTTATGCATCGGATGACTCCGCAGAGCTGTCGCGTCTTTTCTTCTTCTTGGGTGAAGAAATTTCGTGTTCGTCGGCGCTATCGCTGTTGGAACTGGATTTGCCATCACTGTCACTGCTGTCGGTAGAGGAACCCGATCCACCAGCCGAGGAGCTATCATCATCATCATCGGAACTGGAACTATCCGAATCGCCACTGCTGCTCGTTTCCGAATTCGATGAGTCCGAGCTGCTATTCGAACTATCCGACGAACTGGACGATGAGGAGCTTTTGCTGCGTCTCCGTTTCCGCTTCACGCGCTTCTCTTTGCCGCCATCGTGACGACCTTCGGAGCCGGCATTCAGCGAGCTCATCTCATTTGCCGCCGCCATTGAATTAGCGGCACTGGCGCTCTTTTCTGCCATATGTTTGCTCAGTTGCTTTGTGCGCGAACTACGATGCAGATACTTTCGTTTTTCTTTGCACTCGTAGCTCCAGTGTCCCATATTCAGACACTTCTGACAGCGAATGCCATTCGGAAAGGCGGCGGCCAACTTTGCAGTGCTGGACATCAAAAATATTAGTTGGTTAGTTTTGTTTAGCTTGTTTTTCTAAATATTCCGCTGCTTACCGCTGCTTTTGTGCCAGCTTGCGCGCTGCCAAACCCACCAAAGTCATCCTTAGGTAATAATCTCTGAGGCGGTGCTTTGAGCCAATTTTGACGGCTACGTTTGCAAATACTTTTTGTGAACTTTAAAATACACAAAAAATCGGCAGATGCTAAAACGTTTTTTGTTTTGTTGTCACAGACTGTGTGACCGCAGCAGGTAATGCTTAAAATACTGAATTTCAAGTAGATGCATTCGATTTAACAAACACAGACTTCCGCAAATTGTTTTAAAAATGCATAAAAAAAATAACTGTTGCCGTCTTGTAAAACCTCTTGTTTTTTAAATGCCTGCTGTACAATTTGGATTATTGCTGACATTATGTTTTGATGCTGCAACCAGTGTGACCGCACTTTTAAATGCCGATTATGTCAAAATAAAGAGATCGACTGCAAAGTCGAAATCACAACATAAATTATTTTCGATTATAAATAGTATTTAGTTTAGCAAAGTGCAAGTATGCATTGTTGCAGCACAAATTATTAATTGGCAATTCTAACGCGTGTTACCACTGTGACTCTGCTTAGTTGCGAGAGAGAGGTGGTGAGAGGGATTTAACCAACCGCTCGTCAAAACAATAACAAAACCTATTTGGTGACTAACAGGCGAAAGCTGAAGCTGAAAGGCAATTGAAACGAGGGACAAGTAGCGAGGTAATCTGAGCTGGTTGCTAATTGCTAATTGCTTAACATTCATATACAAAACATTGCACCACTTTTAACAGTTGTAAGCGATGATCGAATCGGATGCAACGCTCGAAAATAATGGGACAGCTATGGAGGTAGCGGGTGCCGTTGCAGCAGCTGGCGCAGTTGCAGGAGCTGGCGCTCGCCTTATGCCACCCGAGGAGCTGGCCATGCAATCGCTAACCAAACAACTATACAAGTCGCAGTTATTTCGTGGCGTTTACCTAGAGCGCTGTTTTGTCGAAAAGCTCGGCGGCTATCGTGATGTGGTTGTCCTGCAGCGTAGCGAAAGGGAGCTTGAGAAGCTGCTGTTAAGCAGCGCAGCCAAACTGCAATTGTTCTACCAACGATTCGTGCCCAACATGTGGGTGGGCATCACAAAGGGCAGCGTAGATAACTACAAACACAAACCACATGCCTCACAATTGGATACCTGTGTGTGGACGGAACTACGAGATTTGGCATTTGGTGAATACTGGTTCAGCATTAAGACACTTCGTTTCCGGGATTGTGAGGTGCAGCTTAAACTGAAAATGGTTCGCTCCGTTGAGGCAGAACCATTGTCAACACCCCGACACCCGTTAACAATAAAAAAAGTGAGCCCGAGCAGAGCGATAATTCCAAGCGAAAGAGATGCACAGGACGCGGAGATTGTCACCGAGGAGCAGCTGCAGCCACCAGAAATTGGATTTGCGGACTTTATGGCTGTGCTGCAGCAGTGGCGTCATTCCATTGTAACGACCACATATGAATTTATGGCCAACGATGTAAATAAGCGCAATATAATGGGCACCATTCGTTTCCTGGGGCTGCTCATCTTTTCCATATTAAGCGGCGCTGTTGTTGCCCTCCGTTTCATGGGCATCTTTGCGGTGCGTTTCCTTTTTGAGGTCAGCCGATTCACACACACTGCCACACCCATCATATTCAAGTTGATAGAGTTTGTGAATAGGATTGTTGGAGGGTTTTTCATTCTGCTCACAATGATTTGGAAGGACCTAGTGGTTAATCGCGGTGGCAGCGGTGGAGGTAGTTCGATGCCCCAAGAGCAACTGGAAGTAAACAATCGTTTCAAGAGCATTACGTACGAGAGATCACAGCCTCATCGTCGCAGTCCGCGCTACGAATAGTCAAATTATCGGTAATCCCAAATGGATCTGAATATTCCTATCATGTCAAAATGGTTTTGTATTTACCGTCTGCATTGCACGAGCATTTAGTCACTCACTTGGGCTCTTGGGGTTCGAAGGCTTCGTTTTCCCATTTCAGATTGTGTTATTAGCGTTAAATCCCTCAGATTTCATTAATGTTTGCACCACAAACATTTTTACAAGAGATTTTAAAATGTATAGTAATTCAAATTATTAATCAGCTATTTAGACAATGTTGTCACTTCAACAATCACATGCTCATTAATTTATAATATTAATACAATGTGTATTGTTTGTTAAATTCATGAATTTAAATTAAGAGTATAGTAGAATATTAACAGATTTTTTGTGAATAAAAATTTTAGAAAGAAAAAATGATTTTAATTAATTAATGAGAATACGAACCTTTTTGTATTTGGTTGAACCTTGGGGAAATTGTAAATAAATTATGTGTGTTTTTAGTTTAGTTTTAATAGTTATACACTTTTCATTTTATTTACTTGACTTGATGATCTCATTAAATTTTTGTCATATATATATATATATTTATGTATCTATATATGTAGACTAGTATAATTTGTCGGTTTGTCACTAAATCTTACACAAATGATCTTGTTGTCGTGTTTGGTTTATTTGTTGTCTTAACATCCCAACCTTTTGCATGTTGTTCTTGTTCTTGTGTACTGGTACTCCTTTAGTATGCGCATTAAATAAGTATTATATCAATTTCAATTTGCTATGGCATTTTGTGGCAAAAAGCTGTTGTTTTGGTTGCTTTTATTTTTGTTTAAATATTTTTTTGTTGTGTCTAATTTTGTAGTTTGCCAAATATCATTTAACGCCAAACTTGCCGGTCTAAATGTTAGAATTAATAATTTTCAGTTTTATTATTAGTCAACTAAATTATATATTTTTTTGTGATACATATACTTTAATTAGTACATATACATACATATATGGTATTATATTTATTATTATTACATTGCGATGTTACATTAATGGAAATTACTGTGGTGTGTCTCTGATTTCATTATTTTCGTATGCAAATGATTCAACGAACTTTGCTCATAACCTTTAATTAACTTTTTGTTTAATAATAATAAGCATGTAAATTGTATGCAGACAGTAAAATATGTTTTTTTTTAATGCTTGGATCTCATTTGAGTTTGATATATACCGTAAAACATGTTGTCAACATTGTTATTATTTTCCATTCCTTGTTATTATTATTATGTTGTATTGAATGAATTAATTTAGTTTTTTTTACTGTAATTATTTATGCACTAGTCGCCAACTTTTTTGAGAAACGAACGAAATTAAATACAAATTTAAATATTTATGTTTAGAGTAACATTTGCCTGTTATTGTAAATACTTTCCATTTTTTGTTAAGTAGAATGTACAATATACAATTTCAGTTAATTGTCATAACGTGTATTTAACTTTATACCTTCAAGTATCAATATAATTTGCCATTGCTAACAAATAATTACACATTTATAGTATATTTTAATTAACATGTTTTTGCCTGCTGAAAATAATTTGCTTTTTTTAACAATTAGTTAGACATTTAGAGCAAAAACATTGATAATATAGATTGTGATTTTTTTAATTTCTTTTTAGTTTATGCATAAAAATTTGTCTAGTGAAATATATATGTAAATATATATATTTTTAAAGGTTTTGAACTGCTTATTGTTTATAATTGCGGTTTTTATATTTATTTGTATTCATTTTTATTTGCCTTTTTCATAAAGTTTTCTTAAAATTTTTTTGCTCGGATTATTGTGTTTTATTTTGGCATTTTTTTTTAAAGTATACGTGTGTGTTTTGGTGAATATATAGTAAAATCAGCTTAAGGGTGAACCAAATTTATTTAAATTTTGACAGTGTCTTTTGTTGAATAACATTTTTAATTCAAAACAAATGTAATAATATTTTATTTCAACTCAAAGTTTATATGCTTTTAAGTAAAATTTTGTGCTATAAAAAACATAAATTCTTTAACGAAAAACTGTAATTTTGTTTAATAATTTTTTTATTTTATTTGAATTTTTATTTGTTTTTATATTTATATTTTTACATAGTACATATAGTGTATATATGTATATATATATATATATATATATATATATATATATATATATGTATGTATATATTATATATCTATATATTTATAATAATAATTTTTTACACATTAAATTGAAATGCATTAATTTATCTGTATATATATGTTTTTATATATATATATATATATACATTAAGTATATATATATATTTTATTTATAAATATAAATAACAAAATGTTTCCCTTTGAAGCTTTTTATTTAACATACCATTTTTATATTGAATTTATATTTGTATTAATTATAGTTTAACCAGTTTGTTGTTTAGCTTGAAATTTGTGTGTGTGTGTATGTATTGATGTATGTATGGATGCATGTATGTATGTATGCATGCATGTATGTATGTATGTAAATATGTATGTATGTATGTATGTATGTATGTATTTATTGGTATTCATAGTTAACTGTTTGCCATTTTTTGTGTGCTGAACAATTGGCGAAAGTTCCCGTTAAGCTAATGGATTTGTCTGACATCTCGTCACCACACACACACCTGAGTGTGGCACAAAAACAAAAAAAGAGAATTTTTCGCATCGGATTGATTGAATTTTTGAATTTTGCCATAAGGTTTGAATCAATACATAAAGTACTTGGGCTTAGTGTCTTATATCATCTTTTAAGGTAACTGAATAAAATTGTTTGCTTTTGCACGAAGCTTAAGCACTGCCAATGACCAGTTCTCAACCAACTTTTCCAATAGGATCCGAGGCAAACTCTATTTACACGGACGTAAGTCTTACGCCAACACTAGAGGAGGAGCGTAAAGAATGCCTCGTCTCACAGATAGCCCAACATGGTGCGCTTAAGGCACTTCAAAGTTCTGTTGATGCATGCGGTAATTTGTTGGTTGCGGATTGGATTCGGTTTGTTTTCATAACAATAGTATGGGTAATACAAAATGTATGTAAGTAAGTAGTAAAAAGAAAAACAAGGAGTAGAAAGGAAAGGAAAGAAACGTTAAGTTATAAACTTAGAATCAACTTAGAAGAAACTACGATATAAGCTCTTAATTACTTTAAATCATCGGTATCCTCAATTAAATCGGCATACTCCTCCCAATCGTTGTTAGACGAACGTGTGCGCAAATTAGATATTGTCGGTTCCTCCTCCTCGTCCTCCTTATCCACGTCTTTGCCATCACCAACGCCGTGCTTTCTACGACCGCTGCCCGTACCTCCATCGTCGACAACCTCGTAATCCTTAAGTTCAGCTTCCAAGTCCTTTTCCCATTGTTCCTCTGAGAAAGATGCATCAAAACTAGCGATTACTATGTGTGTGGCTTACACGAAACATTAAAGACTTTTTATCGGTTATATATGTTCTACTACTATGCATGGTAGATTCACATATAGTAGATAGTTTAGTTTATAGCATACATTTGTGGCATATCATGTTATATTTATCATATTGAGTATATATTATTAAAGTGTCTAGCAAGCATTGAAAAAATATAATTTAGTGACCTCCCAAGCAAGTACATGGTTCGTTCATATTCAAATCGGTGGCATTCATCTTTACCTTCGTGTCTAATCGCGTGGCACATAACTAAGGCATAGGTTTTCACAGACTGTTATTCGTTTAGGTATGCGCACCGTAACTGCAAAGTAATCGTCTACAAAAGTTGGAAATTTTCTTTTAATATTGTAATTATGCCAATACAAGTATTATGTTATTTACCCCCCCCAAAACCTTTACTAATTAATAAATAGCGTGCAAGAACCGCGCACCAAGTGGGGATAGAAGATATATAGGAAGGAGTCCTCTGCCATGACTTGCTTGTTGTCCTAACACCAAATCAAGTGCCTTAAATGACACCGAATATTTTATATATATATATATATATATATATATATATTCATATGTATATAATAAAAATATTAATTAAAGTACATGTATAATATGAAATAAAAATGTTGTGTGTATTTACAGCGTATATTCAACATTGAAATAAAAAGCAAGCTAAATATTTGCTATATATAAAACGAAAAATATATATATATACATATATAATGCTCGCCAAATATATGAAACTAACTATCAAAGCTAGTCAAGAATTGCAATAATTAGTCAAAAAACTTAATAACTTAGAGTTGAAAATGTGTTTTAGTACGTTGTTAGCGAAAGGATTTGTAAATTTTCTATCTTTTGATTTTGTGTGGTGAGTTGGTTTTAATACATATTAGAAAATCGAATACACATTTCAAATCAGATTGTTTACAATAAAAGCTGTTGTTTGTTGTGCAGTTAAAAAGCCTTTATTAATTGCTTTCCCAAGTCTAACATATGTTAGGGATTTCTTTTTAAATTTTGGAAAAATCTTTATGTAATTTTGATTCTGAACGTGTTTGGTTTGCATCTGCAACAACAACAAGTAATAAAAAAAGTTAGTTAAGTAAGAAACTAGACGGCAACTACAAACATCAAATCTAGTTATATATTTAATTTTTGAAAAGTATACGAAAGGAACCAAACTGAATACGAATAACAACAAACACAGAGACAGTCAATATTATAATACTTATATTGGACACATTGACAACAGCGATAATAAATAAAATTTAAATATGCTGCAACTATTTTGCTGAACACAATTTGTATGCAATTGAAAATCAACAACAGAACATTGAAATAATTTTATGAATTTTTTGTTGTTTTTTTTTATATAATTTTTTTTTGTATAAGTGAAAATTGGATTTTTTTAACCAACAATTTCTAACTTACCACACAAAATTTTGTTTCAGTTTTTAAGTAACATTTTTGTTTTCGTTTGTTTTTGTTTTTTGTATTTTTTTTTTTTTCGTTTCGGTTTATATAAATAATGTGTTTTGCTTAATTTTTTTTGTCAAGTGAATATTTTATATATGTATATAATTTGGTTTGTTGCATTTGGTTTTTGTATATCGCTTAACATTTTGTTTTTAGTAGGTTTTCTGTCATGTGGGCAATTTTGCTTGCGTTTGGGTTTTTTCTTTTATTTTTATTTATATATTTTGTTAGTTTTTGAATTTAGCGTTTATCCATTCAATCTTCTGCAAGATGATTTGAGAATAAATTAAGAAATACATGAAGAAAATTAAATGTTTGTTAAATGTTTCAATATAATTCATATTGTGTCTAATACTAAGAATTTTGCATGTCTTTCCTATATTTTGTTTTGTTGTCTTTCTGTGTTGGTAGTGTTTGTGTCATAGAGGAAAACGCGATTTTATTGTTGTGATTATAATATATATATGAATTTGGTTTTTTTGTTTTTTTTTTTTAAATTAGGCCAAAATAGTGTGTGATAGGTACATACTATGAAAGAATATGTAAAAACTATAAAGTATAGTACTTGAAAATTCATAATTATTAAAAAATTTTGTTTAGCGAATTATCGAAATTAAATGAAATTGCAAATTGAATAAAAAAGCACAAGATTGCAAAGAGTAAGGTAAGTAAGTATTTCATCAATAATAAGAATTTGTATCATTTTGGTCATACTCAACTTGTTCGAAATTGATTTGTGGCTAGTTAATATTTGATCTTGTTAGTTGTTATAGTAGTTCATAGTAGATACTTAAGTGGAAATTATTGGATTTGATTTTAATATTTTGTATGCTAGTTAGAATAGAATATGGCGGCAACAACAGATTAGACAGACAAGATTTTAGTTGTCTCTTTTGTTATTGTATTTGTATTTGTATTGATCATTATTTAATTTATGTTATTACTTAATTATCCATAAGTTGCCATACGTTTTTTGTATATATATATATATATAGTTTTTTTTTTCATGTTTTATGGGGTTGTTGTTGCTTTCATTTCAATTGATATATATATTTTTTTTTTGTTGTTTTTTATTTTTAATAATTAAATGCCAGAGCTTTGGGTTGTTGTTAGTATTTTGACAATAAAGAATTAAAGATTTGATAAAAATGTAATTTACACAAAAGAAAGAAACAGAGCAGAGGAGAAAAAAGAGAATTGTTTTGTTTTTACACTTTGTTTTGTACACACATTTTTCGTAAAGAGTTTACATTCAATTTCATTTAAAATATATGCAGATACAGATTACTTGTATTTTTTGTTTGTTTAGATTGAGAAAATTAATTTTCGACATTATGCATGATGTTAATTAATGAAGCTACAAAATTCATACAGCCAAACAGTTTAAAAATGGCAAGGGCAATAGGCAAATAATAATAATGTGATACGATTAAAAACTGTTCACAATGAGCAATGTAATTAATGTTCTGTGTGATCCAAGAAATAGAATCATTCATTTAATGGGACATTCACGACTCAAAGCTGCTGCGGACGCACAAATTCCAGGACATGTCTATTCACATTAGAATTGAATACCATATGGAAAGAATCGTTAAATACTTGTACAAATCTATATGTTTGTGCCATTAGGGAATTATAAACGGTGCATTTCGCAATCTACTGTCCTACAACACTTTTTATTTTTATAATCTTTGAGTCTAGTTGTTTGCTTTTTATTTCACTTAAGCCCTTAGCTATTTATAAATGTAATTTATGCGAACAATGGCAATGTGAATGAGAATGTCACGACATGAAAATCAATCGATGCTCTACTTATTTTGAATTATGCATGTATGTGTGTTAATGTTTGTATGCGTATGTACGTATGTAAGTGTTTGGTTGGATGCAACCTCTATGAAATTTGTAGAGCTCTTTAAAATGAGAAAGACAAATTTCAAGGGCAGTGCACGTAACCAAAAATGTATGTACAAAATGTTTAACTTAATATGCAAAAAGAATTTTAAACAATCAAAATATCATATCAATTATGGCCTTTACATAGATATTGAATAAGCGTCTAAATAGCAAAACTCGAATTTCATATTATGTATACAAATTCATAGATTATCTATTTTGTACAGGCCTTAACTGATTATGTGCTCATAAAATATAATGTAAATTTTGTAAAAAGCAAAAAAATATATATTCCACTAAACGAAAATTCGCGTTGCTCTTTTCAGCAAAGTGACGTAAATTTTTGTTGGTAGCTTAATAAAATTGTAAATGTAATAAAAAAATATTTGCGTAATTAACTTAAGAAAATCATAATTAAATTTGCTAGCTAAGACCTCTTACCATCGGTGCTGGCAAGCGCCTGCTGGGTCATGCTATCAATGCCCAGTTTGCGCATGCCATCTTTGATTTCGGCCAAATCGGTATCGTTGGATGTTTGAAATTCGTCCGAAACGAACTCGGACTCGGAGATTTTTTGGGTCAATTCTTTCTTGTTGCTGGCCTTAAGTTTTTTGGCCACCTCAATTTCAATGGCAGGTTTCGGTTGCTCGGAGACAGCAACATGACCTGCTCCAACTGCTCCAGCTCCTACTGCTGGAGAGGAGGAGTCAGCGATTGATGCCTTTTCACTTGGACTGGCACTTTTATCAACAGTTTCTTTAACAGGCAGCTGTTCAGCTGCTTTTATGCAAGTTGAGTTTGATTTAAGTATACAATTTTTGCAATTTTGTGTATAAAATAAACACAAAAAATAAAACATGAAATTAAAAATAATAAACAATAAAATAAAGATTAAATTCTAATAGCTAATAAGTTGAAAAATAAATAAATAAAAGGCCTGCAAAGTGAGCAGCACTTGAAGGGCGAATAGAGAAAATGGCTTGATGAAAACGCGTCGAGGTGAAAAGTGAAAATGAGCATTATAAACTAAAACCGAAATCGAATCTTTGGCACAGGCGACAGAAGCCGGTGCAGTTGAAGGACGAACACAAATTATAAACGAAACAAACATAATTCGAACAAAAAATAGAACTGAAAAATTTAAGGTTCAGAGCATTCCATATAAGGCAGGTGTGTGTGGTACAGGCGCTATCCGGAAGTTAGAAAGTTCGAACTAAAATCTTGAAGGCGTGTCTCAAAAGGAGAACTAGTTGAAAATTATAAAAAAAAAACAGGCGCGTGTCTCAAAACAAAATGTTACGGAAATAATAAATGGAATCTAATACTTATAGAGAGAGATAGAGATAGATAGAGAGACAGAGCGGTTAATAGAGTTTGATAGAAAGTTTAATTAAAGAGCGCGCGAATAGCGAGTGTTTTTTATGTGAGAGAGAGAGAGATAGAGGTAGAGAGGTAGATAGAGAGAGAGAGCGAGTAAAGTCATAGAGATACTGAAGAGGCGAGCGCAAGAATATTATAAACTTTACTTTTGCACATTGGCCACTTTAGCGCCGGCGCTCATTTCTTGGTACTGTTTTGTTTGGGTCTGCTTGGTGTGAAAGCTGATGGTGCAGTTAACTACAAACAAACTTACCATCTTCACCGCTGGAAGCCTGGCCGACACCATCAGCGCCCAAAGTGCCCAGCTCGGCGGCCTGAATGATCAGTGAGACACGGTAGAAATAATTCCGCCAGAAGTTCTCCTCAGTAATGCTGCAGAAAGAGTGCAAAATATAATTATTATCAATTCAATAAAATGATCCAAAGATTTGGTCAACTCACATCTTGGGCACCAATTCGAAGCGCATCGTTTCGAGCGCCTTATCCTCGGCCATAATGGCTATGGCAGTGGGATATGCGGTGTCATAGTTAAACTCAAAGTCCACGCCGGCTGGTGGTGCGCGCACAAAGTTGCGACGATCTTGTGACAAGCCCAATATTTCCTCTTTGATCTTTGACTCATTGGCATGACCGGCCCAGGGAGCGGCACCATTGCCAGCACCACCTTGACCCTTAATAAACGCCTCCTGCTCCTTGTTGAACGAGTCGAGTATGGTCTGCAAAACAGAGAATAATAAATGCATCGTATTTTCAAGTTTTACACAAAAAATATTTATTCCGATTACTCACATTATCCTTGACTGTTTCCTTGATCTTGCTGCCAGCCTTGCTGATGGCCGATGACAAGAATGAGCCAAAGTGTTTGGCCTGTTGTGTTACTTTTGTGGTAACTGTCGAAGCAACGAATTGTTCAATTAGTCAAAAGTATTGATTTTTAATTTCATTTTAGGTAAAACTTGGTTGCAACTAACTAACTAGAAGTCAACCAAAATCGCAAAACTACAAAGTAAACAATTTATTGATGGGGTGTCAGGGGTCAGGGGTCAGGACTACCAGCTATGTGGATTTGTGTGTATAGGAAATAATTCAATGAGTAAGTTATAGGTAAGTAAGAACTGTGAGCATAATGACTACAGGTAATAAGTATTATTAGCTGCTTAGTAACCTGTCACCGCTTTCTATCACTTAATACTTTATTTTCTTTTGTTATTGGCAAATTTGCAATTGAAGCATCCATTTTAGTTGACATTCATTTGACATTTGTATTGTGGTTTTTTTTGTTTTGTTACCAATTAAACTGTGACACGTACTTTTCACTTCATCTCCCTTACCCTGTCCAATTTGGCCCTCATCGCCAGTGGGTGTGCCGCCGCCCGATGCTGGATGCGAATCAGCGCCCTCAGTGGCACTGTAATTACAAATTGCGTCAGCGTGCAACATAGTGAAAGAACAGGAAGAGAGAACGAGAAAAGAGATAGAAACAATCAGAGAAAGAGGGAGAGAGAACAAAATAAGCATGTGTTAGATGTTGTTGCGGATACATTTATACATAATTGGATACATATTGTGTATCTGGTGTGGATATTGCAGTTGAACACAACATGCAGCATGCAACATTCAAATCGATCACATTAAATTGGACAGTTATCCCATTGGACTCATGCCAACAATTGATGACTCACTTAAGTGCATGCAAATTAAGATAGAGTTCCTAAATTGAGTGCATATCAAATATAATCATAGACTAAATCAGTAGTTTCATATCACATAACATTATTTATCGAACTAATTCGATTGACTTTTCTTAACAACTAACATATCTGATAATACTTCATTTTTAAATTAAAAAAAAAGTTTATTTTGTTTTACAAAAGACTTTTTAAGTGTATAAGTAGATGGGCTGCCTATCTACAAGGTATAATAATAAACATATATTTTGAAATTAATTCATTTATTATTCGCCAAGTATGGAATTTAAAAATAACTAAATATATTGAATACTATACAATCAAGAAAATTTACAATAAAGGAAATTGTTCGTCAAAACATAAGTTAATGTTTAGCAACCTAAGAAAAATCGAAGAATTACTAGAAACATCCTCTAATATTTTTGAACGTTAAGAATAGGGAACTTGGAATGAAGATTACTATAAATCTCCTTCAAAGATTCTTATTTTTTGGCTAAGCCCACATATAATGCGGTATCAGCTATCAGATGGTATTACTTATGCTTTAGGCAACGCCCGACATTTTCACTTGAGTTGGTTTGAATTTATGGTTAACAACTTAATTGGCCAACAAAATGAAAAGAATTATAAAGCTTCTCTTACTTTGTTTTAGGTTTAGTTGGAATTTATGGTTAATAACTTAATTAGCACAGAAATATGAAACCATTAAGGTGCTTATATTTGTTTAGTAAAAGTTTGAATTTATATTTTTTTTTGTAATTAAGGCAAGTTAGGTTATCAGGTTAAAAAAACAAGAGTTGTAGTTTTAATTAAAGCCAAGTTTTCAAAAACTGCGGATTACATAAATCTCTTCAAATTACGTCTCTGAACTTTTTGTTGAAAAAAGTTGTTTGTCAGAAATGAGTGCTTTTGAGTTGGTCTATGATTTAAATGGGGTTTATGTAGTCACATTAACGTTTATGTATATTTACACGTTTTTTTTTAGCGTTGTTATTCATTTTAGGACAATTAATATTTAAATTCATGATGATTGCGATGCAAATGTATTGTATTAGTTATAAATTATGTGAATGTTTAATGATTGATGCTTATAAATAAAAAATGAAATAAAATACATGAAACGGAAATAAAAACAGGAATGGAACAAACTAAGACATGCACTAAAACTCTTATAATCAATAGGAAATTGTTTGTAGATTTTTCCCCAGCGACAAGGTTTTGCAAAGAATTCAAGTACAGAGAGCGAGAGAGAGAGAGAGAGAGAGAAGGAGTAGATATTATGAGCTATCGAAGAGCCGATGAAAATTATATAGTTGCTACATAGTAAAGAAATTAGATTAAAAATGAAAGCATAAAATGAATTTCGACATAGAATGAGCTACACAACAACACAGAGAAATTATGGTGGAAGCGAAGGAGGAGAGGGGAGTGTTTGTTAACTGATATCCCAAGGGAGGAAATGATAACAACTAGTAACAACAATTAGTGTTTTTGGTTTTATCTACTGCGTAGCCACAGAATAGTTCCAGATTTGTGTGGGGTTTTTTTTTTTTGCTTAAATCCTTGACGGTTGCTTCATGGGCCGCTCAATAATGATGGAATCTGATACTTTTCAACACATATCAAAGTAAAAAAAAATATATTTTTTCTGTACTGAACGCTATATATATGATTAGTTTTCTTAATTATTTTTCTAACGAAACAATATTGCGAAATGAATCAAAGTGTGAAATCAACTAATGATGGGTTTTTGGTAAATGTTGGCCCCGTACAACATATGTGAATTCAAAACAAATGATTATATTTTACTTAATGATGAGCTGTATGAAATGGTAAATTTATGTTTCCGTTTCTTATTAATCATTTTTTACAATCTGTCCAAAATTGTGTCCCCTTACAAAGTGTTCAAGTGTGATAAAACTTACCTTTAAATATATGTTTTTGGATTACACACACTTTGCAAAGGGACAAAATTCGGTTCTCGAAAACCAATTGGCAATAATTATTAATTTTCTTATTTATATACATACAAAAACGTTTTAAGAGTTATTTGTGATTGGTATTATAAGTATTTGTTTGTACAGTATTTAAGTAGTTTTTTGTTTTATTAAAAGTTCAAACTTGGGTGAGGCAGAAGAATTGTGTAAGAAACTTGACAAAAGTTTAAAATATAATCAATAGAAATGTCAATCAAGTGAAAGGCGTAGCAGTATTAATTTTTTTTTCAACTAAATATTAGAGGAAAATTGGTGAGTATTTGAAGCAAACTAAATGGTTATATTTAATGTTAACTTGTGTTAAAAATATATGTATTTATATATACGGAATTATTGGTAGTTTATTTTAGTGTATGGCATTTTAATGTGAAGGCTTAGACAGACGTGTAAGTATAAAAGATTTTATTTTTGTTCTTATTTTTTGTTGGGGTTTAAAAAACAAAAAGGCGATCAGTAGCCGCCAAATGAGTGATAAGTTGGATGGCAGCCCAACATAAACCAAAGGCCGCCTCCAATTGTTATTAAAAAAAAGTTCAACAAAAAACTTTAAGTTGAACCGTAAAACAAAACAACAATAAACTATACAAAATAAAAGCATAAAATACAAATGCGCTTTTATGTGAAATATTTCTCTTTTTTTTTCTTTTTTTTTTTTGCAGTTGCACTGCCGCTGTTTGTATCATATTAAATTCCGTCATTCTTAAGCAAGGGCCCATACCTAATATACCTCGACTTGTCGTCATCATCGCCACCACTCACAGCACCCGCAGCGCTAAGATCGGTAGCGCCCTCGACGCCCTCAGCTCCCTCGGCGGCGCCGCTCTTGCGAAGTCCAGGAATCGATGGGATCGACGGCATTGCCGGCATCGATGGCATCGATGGCATTGCCATTGCCGGCATCGATGGTATCGAGGCATTGCCCAACCAGCCCTTTGCGCTGCCCAGCCAGCCACTGTAAATGAGAGCAAACGAATGGAAAACAGTTAGTTAATAAACATGAATCAAATACTTATGCAACTGATTCTCCAACTGACAGACAGACTGACAAACAATCTTTGCTGTATTTTGACTTGTCTATTCGTGATTTTTATGTTTTATGTTTGTGTTGTATCGTGGCAAGCAATGAGCAGCTGCATCAAGTTGACAAACGCACGCTTTGGAGCCGACTGCACAGCACATACTTCTTTACGGGGTGTAATAATAATTTATATAAATATTAATGTCTAAAAAGCAAATACAAAACATATATTAATACAACACAATGTTTGTTTCTGAATACTAAAATTTGTATTTGAAAATTACACACTCTTCAGAAGATAAAGGTTTCGAGTGTTTTACTTCTTAATTTATAAGATCTAATTTTAATGAATTATTTTAGTTAAATATATTTAAAGACAAGCAATTGCCAAAATTACCTGTATTTATTTAGATGTTAGAATCAAGGAAAATGTAGAAAAATATATATATAAATATAATATATAAATAGTTATTTATATATATTAAATATAAAATATAAATATTTATTTATATATATATTTATTTATCACTTCGATAATTTGCGTTGCAGGATAAGTTTAAGATTCAAGGGTGCTTGAGATAGTTGTGTTATAGTTCCACTAAGCTGGCAGGATAGCAAAAACTATCGGTACAATAAAAAGTAACAACTTATTTTATGACAAGCTACTTGATGTAGGCTATAGTGTGTGTATATGCGTGTGTGTGTGTGTGTGTGTGTTATTGAGTGTGAAATTTTCATGCGTTGAGAGGTTTGCGATTTATTGAGTTGGCCATTTATGCCGCCCTTTGTTACGCGTTCGCTGTCATAAATAAATTGTCACTAAGGAGCTGCTCATCTAATACGTGGCATATCCTCAATATATTTATGTATGTGTTGCGTGCATCGAGGCGCCGTTGAAATGTTGTGGGGCACACCATCTAATAACTGTGCCTTTGCAATAAACTTCACAGTTTGAATAACAGCTTCGTCATATTTACAGCAAATTCATTGAGTATACGAGAAATTCATAAAAATGGATGATAAAGGGGACCGTTGTACGATTTGTTTGCGCCACAAGCGTCGCGTTGTTAGCATTGCGTGCAACCACACATTCTGCAAAAGATGCCTGAAGAAGGTCTACAACGCCTGCTCCAACAAGGTTTGCCCATTGTGTCGCGCCCCCTTCATATATTATGTAGTAAGTTATCGGCTGCCCATGCTCAGTTTGGCATGTTCTTCTAACCATCCTTTTATCCAGCGAAATCGTACATACGGCACTAAAATCGTATTTTTCATGTAATCATCTCACCAAGTCGAAGTGAAATAACTAACCAACTTTAATGTTTCGTCATTTAAATTATGTGTTTTGTTCTGAATTTAAGTTTATTTGTTTGCCTTTCGTTTGTTAAAATAAAGTTCATGTTATGTTTTTTATAATCACAGAGTCAAATAGATCCTTTTATAGTACTCAAGAATCGAATTCGACCACTGCATCACTGAACAATGTACAAACAAGTTACTAGAAAGCAATTTTGTCTTAACTTAAATAATAAATAAATATGGTTTTGTGAATGAAATAAGTTTGCATGAGAGAAAAGTGAAAAGTGCATTCTAAAATTTAATAAAATTGAATTTTTTAAATTGTGTTACCTATATACACCAAGCCACATCTTGGATGAACTGATGCATACCAACTAAGCGACAAATAAATATTGTACACAACAACACAATCGATGCGATGCGATGCGATTTGAGTTGATTCGAGGAAACATGCAATGCCAGGACGAGCATATTGAACGCCTCGCCTGTGGCAAGTACAATGCGAGCGAATCGATGAATGCCATGTTGCCACGCCCACGGGGCGCGATTTAAGCTACAGCTCATGCATGCAAAATGATGATGATGATGACGATGATGCAGTGAAGGGTAAAAGTTGAAGGAAATGAAATAAAACTGACAAGGCAGAGCCATTTTTTTTGTTGTTGCAGCCAAGCCTGACGCGTCCCATTTTATTATGCTCTATTTGCGCATTGACAAGGCAAGGCCAAAGCCAGGCTATATAATATTATAATGCCAGCACATACCGACAGACTGACTACGTCGGCACACTTTAGAAAACTTATTATTCATAAAGTATATTTCTACAAGCAAAGGCTTTTCCATTTTTAATTCGAGGGTATATTTTTTGCTAAAATTAATAAAAGAATTATATGTATAAATAAAGGTTTTAATATAATATATTATTGGTATATACATTTTTCCACATAACATTTTTTTTAGTTTTCAGGTTGAGAACGATTTACTGAAATTCAAGTAAATTTTTTTTCCTAAATGCATAAACATCAGCCAAAGTAGAAATGCGACTGCAATGGAATTTATTTGGCTGAAAAGTGGCCATAAATAAACGAAAGTTAATTTAATATAATTGCAATATATATTGCATCGTTCTTTTGCATGCCACACAGTCAATTTAGTTATTAAGTGTAAATGTGAGGAAGAAACAGATGCACACAGATAACGCATACGCCGCGTTGCGCTCAATTAGTCAACGACCGAGTTAATATTGCAGAACTTTTCAAGGACTCGCCTCGATGCTATGCAGCGTTCATTGTTCCTTATTAGCCCCATAACTATTATTAGCATTTCAGCCATCTCAGGGTTTGAGCACTCGCTACAAACAGCCCCCACTTGTTTTATGTGATTTATGCGTTTTTGGGGAAGCGATACTTTTACGCAATTTTGATCGCTTGACAGGCGGCAACAGCGTTTATTTATGGGCCGCCCAAGACTATCCAGCCTGAGTATTCTTCATACTGGACAGAGGCTGATAAGTGGCTTACTTAAAGCTATATCCGCTTTGGGATGGGCTGAGCTGCACATAAAATTGATCCAGAGATCAACGAAGACAGAAACTGACATACAATGAATACAATTGCAAATGCAAAATAATAATTATACTTCTTTCGTTAGATCTGAAATTACCTAGAAATAACAAATTGACAATTAGCTTATCTCGATATACTCATATTTTAAATGTTCTTACTGTAACGAATTTTCCAAAATTGTTATTATTCTTATCGAAAATTGTATGTGTGTTTGGTTAGAAATTTCCCTTGAGGCAAATTTCGCTTGCCATGTTTTACAATATTTTTTGGTCTGTTTGGCGAAAGTTGCTCACGCGTTTTCTGCGGAACAACTCATTCAGGTTTTTATTTTCTGTGCTCATTTTTTACTCGAATTGCAGACAAAAGTTTTATTTATAAAAGTTTTTTGCCGCGTCGTTCTGCGCAACACATAGAAAACGAGCCAGCGAACAAAAAAATAAAGACATGCCGCAAGAGGAAAAATGTTAATGGATTCAAAGGCAAACACACTCTACACACATATCCAGACTTGACATTTAGACAATGATGTCAAATGAGCTTACTTTAAACAGTGAAAAGCAAAACCTGAACAAAAATTAAGACAGCGAACAGAGCATAGGGTTTTTCTCAAAATAAACAGCACTCATAATTCAAATAGAGTTCAAGGATTACTTTGTCGCACAACAAAATTTCTTTAAATAAATATAATTTTGTTTATTATTTATGTTTTCCGTTTCTAAAAATATAAAAAAATTACGCAGTGATTGAAAAACCAGAGGTTAGCATAGTTAAGTTAGAGCGACCTTAATTTACCACATAAGCGAAGAAAAAAACCAATTATTCTCTATTATTTCTTTTTACGACAGTCTTTAATGCAGTTGCAGTGGCTCATTTCATGGTAAACACATCCAAGGACTCTTTTCACAATGATACAAAATTCAAAATTCTTGTTGAAACACTGACTGCAAAATATTCTTTATGCGTAATGGAAAATTATTCTGCTTAAATATCAGAATCGCAATGTCTTGCGAAATTGCAAGAAAATTAAAATATTTTTGCATTCCCAAAATTTAGAACCTTATATCAAGAAGGCAAATTGTTACTTAAAGTTCGGCTAATCTGCAGCAAGCTAAAGACATATTTAAATTACAAAAAGAGGTCTTCAAAAAACAGTTTATTTTATAATCACTCTAATGTTAAATTAAATAATATTTTTCATTAAATATAAAAGAATTTACATAAATCTTTATTTAAATCTTTGACAAGAGAAGTCAAATGAAAAATAACACATATACACACACACCCTACACGCACACACACAATGAGTTGCACTTATGCAAATTAAAGTCAGAGGAGAGCGATGAGAAAAATTAGCAGCCAGCTGCAAAAAGTAACTGCAGTGGAGAAGAAAAAAAAACTGTGGAATCCCTTGCGTCCACTGATGCGCAAATTGCATTAACAGCCAACCCATTTTAGGTGTTACTTTATTTTTTTCCCTGTGTTTCGCCTGATTGCTTATCGCTATATTATGGCTTCTCTTCAGGAGAATATCAAATAGCGATGGCCACACAAGAGAGGCGAAAGAGAGCGAGAGGTGGAGAGCGAGATGGAGAGCGAGGTGGTAATGTAATTGCTATTTTTAATTGAGTCTGTGTCGGGTACTTTAATTGGTTTGCAATTGCCGCACTGAGATTTCGCTGCAAAGACCACAAAACAAGTCACGCAATTTTAAATTAAAGCAAAAGCTAAAGAGCAAACAATACAAATTTCTCGAAGCGCCCACCTTTATATATATACATTTTGTTTTTGTTTGCTATGTTAAGCCACTGATGAATCCCTATACACACATTTCCACACACACACACACTCACACACACACAAGAACACATGCCCGCGCACACAACTTATACAAGATAATGCTAAGGGAAATTTATTGCAATTGCGCAGAAAAATAACGCTAAATGCATATAAAAAGCTAAGTAATTTCACGCAGTGAGGCTTGCACAGGCATACGGTTTAAAGCTGATGCTCTTTTCTAACAGCTTACTGGGCATCTCTGCACGACGGTGGGAAGAAAAGTAAGCAATATGTATTTGCATTGTAATTATTATACAAACTTACTTAGCAATTTCTACGAAGCATAAGAGAACTTTAACGAATACTAATCACTTGTTCTTAAAAATGATTCAATTGCAAAAACAAAATTGTAAATCCATAGTTGAGTCAACAATTATATTAAGAAGATTTATCACAAGTTCATTATACACTGGCATATTATGTATTAACTTTGTATTCAGAATCTAGGGAAATTATTTTTAGAGGCTTGACCATAATCTATAATAAACACTGTTTCAGTAAAAATACATATTAAATAAATACCATTTTAAAATGCAGTCACTTGCTTACATAGCTATTAGTTTTCATAAAAATTTCAAACTGCCCTCGCTTGTCATGTACACTTAGCGAAGGCGCAACAGCCAGCTAAGGAGATAAGAAAGTATGGCCAAAATCCACATTTGACAAATTACCAGCACCACCAGGTTAATAGGCAGCTGGCAGAATGGCAATTAAATAGAAAGATGCCTGTAAGGAATGCCACCCTCGAGACTGTGATTGTGACTACTGGTCCAGTTATGTATATAGTATTATAGCCATGTGTAGCTATAAATATAATGTGAATGGCACTCAAATGTGAACCTTATAAGAACTTTATAAGAATAATGCTTTTTGCTCGTTATTTGACATTTGACTTTTCGAGTTTGCTGACTTTTTCGGTTTTTTTTATTTAAGCATTTTTTTTAACGTTTTCCATATATGCCATAATTTATTTTCGCCATTTTCATAACATACTTTTTATATTTCGCACACAGTCTTAAATTCAGTTTTTATGCGAATTTTGGCTCTGACTTATTTGCAATTATTTTATTTTTATGTGCATCCATCTTAAATAAAATATGCATTGCAGAAGCGCAGAAAAACGAAAATTGAAAAGTTACCACTTTTAAGAAAGGAAAGGAATTTAGGAAAAAAATAAATTAAAGATTCAATGATTAATAATAATACAAACTTAATGAATTTAAATAATAATTATAATTAAAAAATGTTTATTTATATTAGATTTGTAAATATCCCTTTAAGAACTTAAACAAACTTTTACAATTCGCTTCTTTTTAAAGCTGGCGTTAAACTATTTGGCATTTTAGTAGAGCATAAAAAACCGAAGCACATTTTGTGACACAACTAAAGAACTTAATGGTTCCCTCGCTTATCCCCCCTGTCGAGCTTACGCCCATTAAGCGAGGTACTCACGACATCCTATTGCTGTATACCAGATATACAGTAGTTTGGACATCAACTTAGCTGTTTGGCAGAATCATGTACCTGTCATTTAGTTGTAACCCAAGGCGCTCATTTACTCATCGTTCAGCAACTGTTAAGCTTTTTACGGTTGAATATCCACAACATAACTGTTAACGACACTGCCACCTGGACAGAGGAATATATAATTTGTGTTTGCACCTCAACTCCCCTCAGGTGCCTTGTCACAATCCACTTAATGTGATTGCTTTACATCTGACGCGGCTGCGGCCGATTTGCCACATGAAAATATATTGCGAGTTTGAGGCTGACTTCGCATGTTGCGCAAAAATTCAACATCAACAACCACAACAAAAGCGGAAACAAACATAAAACATAATTATCAAAAGGAGAGGGGGCGCTGCTTCATGACATGAACAACAAAAATTTGCACAAAGATCTAAAAATATCAGCAGCAAACTGCAAATGTTGCGTGCCGCTGACAGGCGCGAGGAAGCCTTTTGGAGGTCCTTTTAATAGTGCCAGTGCTTAACTAATGTCCCAGTGTGTATGTTGTATAATGCCTTAAAACTTTTGACATTTGCCGTAGCACGCACACACTAATACAAGCACACTCACGCAAACACACACACACACACGCACACAGAGATACACACACGAGTTGTGCACGTAACAGGGCCTTGTCTGGTGTATTTAATTTTATTTTGATCCCTCTACAATGCAATGATGTGCCATAGACTAAGCAGATACTAACATAAGTACACATGCACACACACACACACACGCACACATACATAAGCACATACACAGCAACAAATAAATCGCATTAATGACAGTTCATATCTTTTGTGAAGTGTACGTGTGTTTCTTTAATATGTCAATAAGGGTGCCGAAAGAAATTCATTGCCTGCTCATTCAAATGCGCATGAATATATAATAATAAAACAATATAACAATATAAACATAAAACAAGTTAATACAGTTCTTTCCGGCTTAAGTTCCTTAAGTTTGCGTTCAAATAGAATTAAAGTAACAAATGAGCTTGAAATCGATTGCTGTCCGTTACAAATCATTGATATCTTTGCAAATTACTGAAATTCTTAAATTGCACACATAATTCATAAATATTTTAAAAAATAACATATAAAATAGTTTGTGGAAAATGCAACAGTAAATAAATATAGTTTTTCTTAAACATAATCGCTTACACTCTGTCAGCCATAATAAAGGTATACAAGAAAAGCGCTCTATCATTGTGAAATGTAATGATGTTAGTTGTATATATTAGGACATATCCTTGCTGTTATGAACATGCATGTATATATATATATATATATCTATATACATATACTTCACGGTGTACATCGCAGAGTCTGAGAGCATGTGACAAATCTTTGCATGATAAACAATCAGGACTAAGGCTACGTTTTGTTGCCATGGCAGCCCACTCAATCAACTGCAGGGCGGGATGTTTCAGTAGTAAAGGATGTTTCTGGGTGGGAAGCCATTTCTCACCGGTCGCAAGGCACACAAAAAGGTGCAAAATGTCGAGGATTTTATGCGCATTAATTAACGACAAGGCAGCACAAAAGACGAGCACGTCCCAAAAAGGTGGCCACCAACTCAACCCTCAAAAGGCAAATGAAATATTAAAAATGATATTTAAGCTGATTGAGATGAATTATTTTGAAATGAATAGCAAAAGAATGAGCGAAGCATCCCTTCTTACATTAAAAAAAAAGGTGGTCAACGCTCAACATGTGGGCGTGTCGTGCGAACAGAAGAAGAAGTTTGTAACGATTACTTTTTGATACCGCCCCTGAACCTGCGCAAAAGGGCTGCCGCCATATAATTCCAGCCAGTCCTTGACAGTGCTGTCTGTGCAAATGACAGAAAGCCAACGGGGCATACCGCAAAGTGGCAAAATCTCATTACAAAATCCTTTTGCATACAGGTCGCCGGCAGGCGAGCGAGCAATTAAGTTGCGCAACTTTCCACATGAGTGTACACTCGCAAAAAAATAAACTAACTTGTTGTATTTTTTAGAAATATATTTTTTTTAATAAAAAAATATTAAAGAAATGCTTTCTGATATTCAGAAAATACTAGTGCTAATGTTCTGTATACACATAAAAACAAATACCCTGTAAATAAGAAACGTTTTTCTACATTTAATAAAAATCTACCCTAGTTTTTAGATATGCTCAGTCTGTGGTTTTAGAAATATGCTTTTTGCATAATTTTCTAAGTTATCCTTGGCACCAAAAAAAATAGGCGAATTTTGGAAAATGCAAGGCGATGTTTTTCTGACTGCATGGCCTGAAGGGGGAAGGGAAGCTTACGTGGCGGCAGTTACACTTACGAGCACTTTGGCGCAATTAAAGTTTCAAAATGCCGTCGGGACGCGAGTCCCACAGCAACAGCAGCAGCAGTCACTTTTTTATTTGACTTTTTCTACAATTATAGAGTCGAGGTTTTTTTTTATATGCCTTTGCCATTTCACCGCTTAAGCGCCTGGCTGTGGTTTTTTCCATTTCAGTTGATACTTATGTTTTATGAGTAATTCAGGGTTCTGATGGCTTTACGATGTCAGCCAGTTCAGTTAAGTGCAAAGTTCTGATGGAAATTAACAGACTAAAATGTTCGTGTGCATAAAATCAAACCTTAAAAGTAGAAACCACTTAAAATATTAATGTGTCGCCTTCTTATAATAAGACACATTTAAGTATTTAGATATAACAAATTATATTTAAGTAAAATAATAATGTAAAACTTACGTGGCTTCGTTGACTAATGAATCTACCATGGAAACTGATTTGGGTATGCTAAATAAAATAATAAAATATGAAAGAAAAAATTAAATCAATAAAGAAAAATCAAATAAATAATTTCAATAAATAAGCAAATTGTAGCTTAAAATTAACAAACCTAATAAAAAATAAAGTAAAACTAGCTCCAAATATAAAAATGTCAGTTATACATTTTGAAATGAAATGAAGAAAGAACATTAATATTAAATACGTCTGATTAATCAAAATAAAAATGTTTTCTCTTATTTGAATTAAAACTAACCAACAGAAAATTTAATTATTTTTTAAAATATTCTATAATTTTAATATGATGAATCTGAGCTAGCCTTTTGCATTTTGCAAATCATTTAAATATTAAATAATAAATTGTAATCTATAAAGTGAATCAGAGATTAAATGATTATTGAAAACAAGCAACTATTTAAATTTAAATTACATTTTCCATAAAACAATATCAAACGGCCATTTTACATACTTGAATACCTAATCCTTCTCCAAGGATATTTCATGTTGACCTTCAAGTTATGCCTATCAACCTTTTAAGTTTTACCATCATAGTTACCTGTAAAGAGGAAAAAGTTTTGAATTAATGAAGATTTATATCGTTGCCGATGGAATTGTTAAGAAATTAATTACAGATTTTACGCTAAGAAGGCGGCCCAAGAAATGCAAAAGATTACCTAATGACCGAACTTGGCCTGGCCAGCGAAATGAATGCCTTTCAATTAAGCTCAAAGATATGATTACAAAAAAGCGAAAAAGCGATGTTAAACGGAGCCCCAACATGAAAGTAAGTTGGCGAAACTTGATTGTTTCCTTAATCGTATCTTTTTTTGCAAAACCCATAAAGTTCAAAGTTCACACGCAAGCCAAGTGGCAATCGATGAAGGTGCTGCAACGTCTGCGACTTTGTTGCCAAGTGGCAATAAGCCCACGTAATGCTAAAGTGGCTGAGACATAAATCTTTTCAAACACATAAATCAAAATTAATGCGAAACTGAAGCGATACTTTATTATTATGCTCTTAAGGAGTGTTTGTCAGGTAATTTCAAACCTTACCAGCAAGGACAACTATTTTCTATTTTCACAATCAATTTGCTATACTAACAGAATCAAATCGAAGGAAAATACACATGCAATGGGGGAGAAAAGGGGAATGCAAGTTGCCGTCGTGCTGCAAATTGAAATGTAAATCGTGCTGACCTTGGCCCAATGCATGCGCCATGTTGCTGTTGCCTCATGCCTGATGCCTGCAGCCCGAGTCCTTAGTCCTTAGTCCTGTGATAAAGCGCTGTAACACAACACGAACGCCAGCCTTCAAAGGGCAAGTAACAATAGCAACCAGGCAAATGAAATTCTATGTTGACACAAGGATCGCAGCTAAGCAAAAAAAATGCAAGGACTTTTACAATTTATGCAAAATGTTGCCCCACACTGTAACAAAACACAAGACTTTTTTTTTAATATAATTAAACTCAAGTCCAATACCAAAACTAACAACAACCTCAACCCCAAACCCAAAGCGAATTCCAAACCAAACCTAAAACCCTAATGAGGCACGCGGCATTTCGACTTGTTGAAGCCGCAGCCATTTACACAACGAGCCAAAACTTAAAATGGATTTCTTTATAATGTTAATTAAGTATACGCCATGTGCACAGCTGTCAGTGCTTGGATTATATGTGCACAGTTTACGGCCAGTAATTTGCTGTATGTACTGCAAAACATATGGCAGGAATATGGCGATGTGGTGCGATAATGATGATTGAATTAGTTTGATATGAAAACAGCTAAGAGGATTAGAAGGCGTACTGTGAAATAATTCTAATCAGCTAACTAAACAGACTGAACTAATCAATATACTAGGTAAAATACTAAAATTTTAATATCCATTCAACAATTTCAATTAGTTAGATAAACAATTGCAAATGCTCAACAAATTAATTTTCTCTTAAAAATGATGCAATTTTAAATAGTTTAGAATTACTGAGTACATTTGAAATTTTTTTTTAACATTGCTGAATTGAAATCACAGAAGAAAAATATTAGCTTATATTAACATGATTTCATTCATCTAAGGAACATGAATTACGAATTTGACACAAAGTAGAGATTTAATTTTAGAATAGATAATTTGTAAGTGTTAAGGAAACAGGTTTTTAACTGGACTAAGAAATGAACAATACACAAATGGAAAGCATCCATTTTAAGAGCATATATAAGGTTTATATAGAATACTAGTATTTTAAGTAATACAATTTTGTTGATTTGCAATTATTTAAAATGCTTAATATTTATAAATGCGATCTTTTGCCATATCAAAAATTAAGTTGCACACATATCGAGTGAATTATGGTATACGTCTATATGTATTATATATTCCAATTAAAATGTATGATAACAAATTGTGTGTTTAAAAATAATAAATTTTTTATGTAAACAATTTTTTCAACTACACATGACACTTGAAATTTTGTAACTTCATGTTGACAACTTTTTAATGATAGACTGGCGTCATCTACTTTCTGTTCATACTTGGACAACCTCCTTAACCTCTGAGGGTTGTGTCTAAGTCTTTATTATCGTAATTGATATACAAGTGGCAACTGGAGACTGGATGGATGAATGGATGGTTAATATTGCCTAGGTTTGTGCGCACATATCTCATTACTCGATTACAAAGCAAACAGTTGGCAAATGCTTAAAGCAGCTAACGCTTACAATTTTCAATTAACGATTGAGTGGCAGGCAGACATCAGAGCTCATGCAACATCCTCATTCCGCTAAGGTCGCAATGCAAAGATATGTCAGTCAGAGCACAAAGAGCCCTATTATATAATCAATAGAGGTGTGCGACCCACACACCCAACTACACACACACAGACTTGCAGCCTGCCGACGGCATCAGGGAAACATTCTAATTAGAGAAGCAATTCCAGAAATAATGTAAGCATCAAGTATTTAATTAAGAACGAGTTAGAATAGTGTAAATACAAATTGCGTTCTTCATTTTTTCATATTAAGTTAGTATCCAAGTCATACACATATTAAGCAAATAGCTTCTAATTACAACAAAATTAAACACAACCAACTTTTAAATCAAATTAACTATTTCAAAATTTTAATTAAATGAAAGCCCAACTTTATGCTTTTCAATAACTTTGATGTTTGTGAAAATTATTGTTGAACACAAGTGGCGATTTAATCCAAGGTCTTTCAAGGGCCCTAGGACTGAACAGCTCTATAATTAAAAGTGGGGGAGATTGGGGGAGATGCAGTCAAAGTTACAGCTTAGTGTTATTTAAATATCAAAAGAAAAATGTTGCGAAAAGTTCGAGTTGTGTAACTACTTTAAAGCCAAAGGGAATAAAAAACATTATTGTATCAGATTAAATTAAATTTAACACAAAAACTTTATTTAATTGCCTACTCATATCAAACTTTTAAAAATCACTTTTAAATACAAATTGTTTTGAACATTTTAATAATGTTTGCTAAAACTATTGTTGAACACAATGTTGAATTTATAATTTTTAGCTAGCTTAAAGGATTTGGCATTCTGAGAAAAGTTCAAGTTTCGTCAATATTTTAAAGTCAAAATATGTATCGTCAATATTTTAAGGTCTGTTTTCTTAACATGTTCTTTTTATGTCTTTAGTATTTATTTATAACTAAAAGCCGTCGCACAATTTGCGATTTATAAAGTGCTTGGCAAACATTTTGTATTTGATGTGAGCATCTTGACACTTTCTTTATGAGGCAACATTTTGGCCGCTCCCCGAGCACAAATAAAGCCACGAAGATGCCAAAAATAAAAAAGGAGACACCAGGCAAATGGCACCCACGTCCCTCGTAGGCTGGTTGAAAGTAGCCCGGGGCGGAAATTGTGTTTGCCATAAAATGTTTGGTGGCTTTTGGGGGTCCGACAACGTGTGTCGACAAGTGTATTTTGTGTGTGCACCACTTCAGCAGAGCAGTGACATCTATTTTTGGATAAAGTCAAAGGTCGTGTGAGATCTGGTTTCTGTCTGGCGAACGAAGATGCCCGCAACCATTTTTTTTTGGCCAGCATGAAAATTTTTGTACAAGTTTCTTTGCAGTCTTCTTGATTGCCTGTCAAGTGCACTAAACCAAGCAGCGGCCGCAAATAATTCAAGAGCTTCATCAGCTAAGCATTTGCAGTAGTTGCTGCTGATAACTTGACCCAGGTGATTTCACGTTGCGTATACTTTATATAAACTTGTACACAAGTTATTCAATAATCTTAGCATGTACTAGAATATGTATAACCATATCGAGTGAGAAAGCAACGGCTTAAATTTTAAGAGTTTGCTTTTAATAGAGTTACATTTTTGCTCTAATTCTATTAACCAAAATGTTAATTCTGTATTTGGGTGTAGAGTTTGATTATCATTAAAAAGGATATACGTCGTAGCAGGGCGGTACTTAAAAGTTATGCGAACCACATTCAAAAAGGTCGCCAACAAATATTGAGAGCATAACAATTAGATTAGACGAGCGGCAAAAAGGACCAAAAGAAAATAAATGCAAAATAAAATAAGTAAGAATGCTATAATGGTGTGAGTTCGACTATGACATACCCTTAACCCAGTTGTTAAATATATTCTAGTTTTATTGTCAAAAGTCACTCAGTCACACTCAGCTGTAAGCATGCATGGACGTAATCTTATATCTTATGGCCGGCACGGGTAATAAAGAGTAAAAAAAAACTAAGACAACTATGAAATCAAGAGGGGAATAAGTGACGAACTATAGGTTGGGTGTTTTTTAGCCGATTTGTAAGTGATGTGCATAGGCTTTTGCAATTATTGATAAAATGATTCCATATTCCGAATATAATATATATATATAATAGTCATACACACGGACATGCCTATATTGACTCGTCATTTGTTGCTGAATATCATAAATCATTTATGGTATCGGACTTTCTTTTCTTTACTTCTTACATCTTATTGCAAAAAATAAATCCATTATACACTTTTTAGCTATTTGTAATGGTAGAAAGAGTTACGATCTTGGGCAACAGACTTGCAGGGAAAAGGAGTAGGCTTCCCACATAGCCTCAAGGTGATTTGGTCGTGGCACTTTTGACTGCTGGCTGCCTGTTGTTGACAGAATTAATTGCGCAAGTTAGCGTCGAAGCGCGCAGCGGGAAATTAAATTGTAAAACGACGTGCCGACAGCAGCAGCTAAAGCAGCGGCAGCATAAAAGGAGCCGGAACGCGTAGCCATAGCTACAGAGACTGCTTGGTGCCTCGCAGGCACCTTAAAAACGGGAAAATTGAGTTAGTCCCTGTTTTTATCATGGCCAGCCATAAACACATTTGCAATTCCAAATACAGACGCTGCGCAGTTGTCGCCACGGAATTGCATTAGGGCTGCAAACAATACAGAGGAGTATACACAGAAAATTACGTATACGCAGCGAATAAATAAAATGTTTAGTGGCTTAACAATTTTGTTCTTTTTTTTCTAATTTACACTGGCAAAACTGGTATGACTTTGTTATGATTTAAATCCATGTTCATGTTAAGTGTTGTGTGAAATGCATTTGCTTTTGACTGTTTGCAGCAAAAAATGACCAACACAGTTTACACAGCCTGAAGCATGAATGAGCTTTTTGTGCCACACACACACACACACACACACACAGACTCACACATGAACATTAGCTGAGGCAGACTTTTAAGCTAGTCAGCAGTCATTAACATTATGCAAATAGAACGAAAAGCAGACCCAAAAACCCAACCAAGCCTCTAAAGCAGCCCAAGGGGGTCTCTCTGTGAATAATAATTTGAACGTTTTTAGTGAGTGCTCGCTTATCAACACACACATTTTGGCATTTTATACAGCATGCGAGTTTTATGTTAATTTTTAAGTATTCCGTTTGGCTGCTTCCCTTATAGATGAGCTGGCTGCGGGGCCTGTGAGAGGAGGCTGCTGGCAGTTCATTGGGACGTGGTTTGCTCGATTATTCTCTAAAGTCATGTTTCAAGCCAATGTCTATCATATATCGCGTTGCCTAGATGGTTTATTATGCCCAGTCGAACTGTGTACTTGAATAAACAAAGTAGATATGCCAAATTAGACACAATTTGCCCGATAGACAAATTTACATATCTCTCGCCTGCCATCAATATCAAACATTATACATATTAATGCTATGACACATAAAACCCATTACAATTTCTGGTGTATATGTTGTAGGGCGACAAAAGTCTAGGCTGGCAAACATGTATAGACTAAATAAATAGTTGGGTTCATAAAAGGGATCATTTAATCGTTTTTAGAACAAACAATTTTATTTAGAAATATCTGAGAAACAGGTTTAACTTATTACAAAATAATTGGGAACGTGTATTAGATTTTCGACAATTCATTAGGCTAAAAAATATGTAAATTTATAATTTTTAAATTTATTATTGTCAATTGGTTTGAGTTCGTATTTTTGACATTTGCTATCTTTTAAATGTCAAGAGTAAAAATCAGATTAGATTTTAATTAATTTGACAAGTTCATCCAATCTCTACTTCGATAAAGTTCCGTAAATATCTTTAACCTACAACATTCTTAGAGCTATTGTCTTTCTCTCCTTTTCTCTGTCTCTCTCTATCTCTCTCTCGCACTCTCTGGTGACAAAGACAAAAAACAGAACAAAATAAAACCAGCAACCGTAGCAATTTTACGTTACGGCGTAATTCGCTACTTTGTATCATTTTGGCAGCCGGAGATATAATACTTTTTATGTGTGTGCATGCATTGTCTTAACACCCCCACATACACACACGCATACACACGCACACACACACGCACACACACTAACACACACCCTCTTACACAAACACACTGTTGAAGCTTGTTTGAGTCTCCTCCTTTTTCACTTTCACATAATTTGTTGGCATGACTTTGGCTGCCATTTCCGCCGTGCGTTAATATTTATGTCTTTATGTGCTCTGCTCTTGGACTCAGACTCAGACTCAGTTTTGTTTTGTATCGTTCCTTCAGTGCTGTCATCTAGCACAAATGTATACATACGGTATATATATATATATTATATATATGGATGGCTGATGTATATGTATACATAAAATAAGAAACTTTTTCCAGTTTTTCCGCTTCCTGTGCTCGTCCTTGCTACTTCCGTGCACTTTGCCCTCTGTGCCACTTATTCATTTATCTTTATTTCTGCATGACTCAAAGAAAACAGTATATCTTAGCATATGTTTATATAGATTTGTCCATATGCTCGAACATGTCTAATTTTATTTGGCTTTATCGAGCAAATCACTTAAAACTGTCTATAAACAGCTCTAAGTTGTTCAAATCCAAGCCAAAAAAAGTTCGAAAATTAGGCATAATACGATTTTGGTTTCTATTTGGACGTATTATCCAAAATAATAACTGGAAAGGAGTTCGATTTGGTAAGACATCTTTAAAGAAAGTATAAACAATTTTTTAATATACAAAAATGTAAAACTAAATCAAATATAAAAAATTTTTGAATGTAATTGTTAACAAAAATTGGCATATTCAATTAAAAAAAATACTATTTTCCGGCAGCACTACTTGGCTAAAATATATATCTGTATTACTCACAATTCAACTTGCAGTAAGTTTGATAAATAACTTAAGTAGTTTGCGTTAGAGCAGCGTTACTGAATAAATTAGCAGGATACCATTATCCTTGCTAAAAGACAGGAAATTAATAAGAAAAAAGTTCTAGCGAGATTTTTAAAAGGTTGAAACAGTTTCGCTAAAATTTTAAAATAATTTTAGCAAAGTTCATTCGCTCATAAAGGTAAATTGCCAATGTAAAAAGCAGCTGCCAAAAATGGCTACACATTTATTTTGCGCTTGTTGCTGGATTTTACTGTTGCGGCAAAATTGACAAGCAATCGATTTGGTCAGACTGCAGCAGCAGTAGCAACCAATAAGAAGTAGGCTAAAATCATATTGAACTTAATTTGTGGCCATAAAAATGAACAAATTTAAATTGATTGAACATTTTGTGGTTTGACCAATATTGAATTAAGGACATCGATGCCAAGGCTGCTGCAATAATTGGATTGCAACTGCATTAATTAACAGAGTTTTTAGTTGAGCAACTTTTAATTTGATTATATTGGAAATACATGTCAATAATTCAATTAATACTGCAATTAAGAACTTTCAATTAGGTACTGTTTTAAAGGAAACGTCTGTTAAAACTCTGACAGGGTAAATTGGTATTATTGAATGAAATAATAGGAACAGTTGCAAAAATATAGCATTATAATTAATACACAACATACTTAAAAGTATAATTGATAAACTGTGAAAATTTAATTAAGAACGGATAAGGAACTCAGATTCTTTTATATTGAACAAACCAAAATCAGCAAAATAAAGCCAAGCTTCTGCAAGAGTTGAGGTCCAGTAAATGGTTAATAAATGAAGTAGATGTCAACAAGTAATAAGAAGTCCGCAAAGCCAATTAAAGGACTGTTTTTTTATATTGAAAGTTATGAATATAATGAAAAGAAGGTCGGATTTGCATTCATTACTTAAGCTGCATACTTTATGGCAAGAGAGAGACGGACAAAGCCTCTGCACTGGCAATTAAGTGTGAATTATGGGCAGGTTGACAACAAAATGAAATAAAAAACCCAAATTGCGCACACATTTTCAGCTCCCCACATTTGATACATACACAAAAATATTGCCTGGCGCTCCGGCTCCGGCTCCGGCTCCATTATCGTTTGCCGTCACCACGTTAATTTGGCTGAAATGCCAAATGGCGAAGTCGTTGTTGGCACCCACGCCGATAGCGGTTACGATTGTAGGCGGTTCTGTGCTGTGTCCAGTTTACTGGTGTTTTCTGGCGTTTGGCATGGCATAAAATTTTAATATCGTCCTTAAATTTAAATAGCCTCAAGTTGTCGGTGGTCGGTCTGCGTTTTTGCCATCATTTCAATTCAGCCTAAAACATTTTGTTTCATTTTATTTTTTTTTTTATTTCTTTGGCAACCGTCCTTCGGGGCCAGCGATAAATTCTCAGCCTTGCCGCCGCTCTATTTATTTATTTATATATTTATTTTGAGGCCATCGCTTTGATTTGATTGTACTTGTCCTGCGGACAGTCACCTCCTCTGTCTGCGGACACCGCTGCACCCCAGGTAACCCTAAGCCACAAATAAATGCAGCCGCACTCCCACGCTGCCTTTGCATACAAAGTCGACTGCCACAGAAATGTGGCCGGCACAAAAATGCTCAAGCAGCCTTGTAGGCGTTGGCGGATTAAAATGTGTGTATATATAAAAACATATAGCTTATTACCAGATCTCAGAAAAATTTGTGGGAGCCATTTATTTTATCTGCTTAGCAGCTTATTCTAAGACAGCCCAAATCTATTTCCTTAGAAGTTAGAATACGCTAGTCCTCGTCAAGGTAATACCTTGATTATTTATATTAAGTGAATAAATCTTCAACCAAGTTGACCAGATAGCTTATTTCATTATAAAACATATATACTTTAAACGCCCAATTGTAAATTTGTATTTTATAGGTAAAACTGAATTTGCGTTAAGGTACAAAGCAAAAATACCTGCAAACAATCATTGTTTGATATTCGTAGCCAAGCAAAGAGTTAATAAAAATTTCAATTCTGAAATATTTATCAATAAACTTTTCAATTTCAATTGCCAATTGGATACTGGTAAGCAATCGGAATGAATTTCATACCGCATCAAATGCAAATATTTGCGAGTTTAACTTTCTGACAGCCCCAAACGGAATATATAAAAGCATTTCTTTTTGTGAGGCAATCAAAAGTTTTCATGAATTCACAAATGAAAATAAATGTACATTAAAAAACATGTATTTATATATTTACCTTTATATATACATATGTATATATATTAGCTGTGCAAAGTTTAATAAAATGCTGTGAAATAGCGAATTTAAAATGCATATAGAGCACTTTTAAGACTAGCTCTGTGTCCTGGTTATTTGAGGAGCAATTTCAGCGCAAGTTTTGTTTTCAGGTAGTTTGGTATAATTTACACATGCACAGAAATAACAACAAATGCAAGGACACATACACACACACACACATACGCATGTAAATATAAATAAATATATATCTACAGACAGACAGAGAGATACGCAGTTGCACACAGAGAGCAACTGCAACTGCAAATAGTGAAAATGTCCTTGAAACCGCGCAAATGGCAAAGCCAACAATGTTGGCCCTGGCAACGCACATGTGCACAGGTGAAGGCTTTGCAGGACGCGAATCGGGGCCAACAATGCCTTCATTAACAAATCCATCTGCATTTCACACAAACAACTCGTATTTTGCAAATTATAAATAGTATACCTTATAAGCTTATTATTTATATAACGTATACGACATGTGAACTTGTTTTTGTTTTTCTCTACATATTAAAATAGTTACAATATTACTGTAAGCTCCTCTTTTATTATTAGAATTTCAGTGTACAAACAGAATATCATACTGAATATGTGCATTGTACACTTAACCTAATTACAGTATTTAAATCTCATAAACTAACAATTTAATTCACTTGCTGCATTGCATTTATTAATTTTTTTTGTATGCATGACAGAAATAAATGTATTAAAATTGGAAATCGACAGTTTTAATAATCAGATTTGCATTAAAAAATGTTTTTTTTTAAGAAGAAAATCGTTACAGAAATATGTATTTAATAATGCCCAACTTCTAAATAACTGCGCTTAATTGACTTTTTAATAATTTTTGCGAAATTTACTAAACGAAATCAAAATATAATATGTTAACGACCACGAATACTCTTAATTAAATTTTTAAATATATTATGTATATGAAAATGTTATATATGAATAAAATCCTTCAATAAAGAGGGGGCTTACAATTGTCAGCTTATTGAGCATCAATTATGCAAAATTAAATAAATTAATTCAACGAAAATTATAGAGATTTAACGTTGATTGCTGTTTAGGGGGCGTCTCGTTTTGTAATGCCTAGCTACGTTTACTGAATGCACAATTATTAAATAGGCTGGCAAAAGGACAAAAACATCAGCAACAAAAGCAACAACAACGACGGCTCCAACAGTAGAAGGCGACGTTGGCGTCCTCGGTTTTATTTTACAGTTGGTGTGGGTAAATCACATGTGCACATTTTGTTGTTTTGCAGACGCAACAGAGCCAAAAAAAGAGAACAAATCATATTCTCGCACTCTCCACTCCCACAGCGCGCTCTCTCTCTCTCTCGCTCTCTCTTTCTCGCTGTTTCTCACACTGTCTCTCTATTCTATCGATCTGTACAACTAGCAAAAATCAACTGGAAACTGGAAAGCAACCACCAGAATCTTGTCCTGCTGCTGAGCAAATGTCTCTGACATTGGGTGACAGCTTTTCGTTTTTTTTTTCCAATTTTTTTTTGTCATCTTTGTGCAAAGTGCAAAGTGGCCAAAAAAGTTGAATGGAAGCGGCGCGCGCGTTGATGAAAGCATGACTCAACATTTTGTGGTTATGCACGTGCAAATTGTGAAGAACGCACAAAAGCAACAAAAATAAGAATAAGGCGGAAAAGGAAACGATGTTCGCAAATACGCCATCTATCATTCTCCATTTTCTGTTGCCAATGTCAGTTGATAGTGAAAGGCGACGGGAACGGCAACATTGGCTACAAAAATTCCACATACTCATAGACTATAAAAAAAGGTATTAAGCCAAAAGAGACGCACTTCAATGTCTGGCAGCAGCTGTTGGCAGCTGGCGAGGACTGCTCAAATTACGTGCTCAGAATAGCCAGCCCAGAAGCTATCTTTGCCCATGCTCCTATTTGGTGCATGCTCTAAATTGATCTCCTACACACAATTAAATATTAATGTGTCAAATTAAGTGAAAAATGGCAGTTGACTTTGTGAGTGGGGTCGGGGTACGCAGTTTTATTGGCTAGTTGAACAATAGGATTAATCAGCAACTTGTGGCATTAACACGGACCTCCAGTTGGGCTTAACTTGTCTTTCATTATGTTTCTGTTTGAAAAAAATATACATAGCCCCATTTAGCGCTGTTCAAGATAAGTTTACATGAATTTGTTTTTAAGCCTTTGATTGCATTATGCTTAAATTAAGTAAGCAAATTCAAAGTATCTTAGTCGAAGACAGAATTGAAGAATCTTTGAATCAGTTGTATAGACTGAGTAAAAGAAATTCCAACAGCAAAGATTGATATTTTAAAAAGTTTTCAAAAAAAAATCAAATACCGACAAAAAATTTCCTTTTCAATATTTGAGAATTTAATATACTAGACAAACTAAAATTAACAGAATTTCAAAAAGATTCTAAAATATTTAAAATAGCTACATGAATTTCTGTAAAAAGAAAGGACTTGCGAATAACAAAAAAAAAACATTAATCTTAAAGACGGCTGGAGTAGAAAATTCCGACAGACAAATTGTATTGTCCGATACGCCCTCTAACAGCATTTAATGGTACATATAAATAAAACATATCTATAAGTGCCCAAAAGATTAAAGTGGTAACACCATTTGCCATCACCATTTTGGGGGACCACACATCAAAATTTTGGAGGCAGGCAGGCAATAAATCAAAGTTTTTGCACTACGAGAATTGGATTACTAATTTATCAGCTATTCCCGCTTGCAGTTAAGGCAATTATGTTCGGTCACGAAATGCGACTTGCAATGAAATATGCACGAGTAGAAGGCGCCATCCAAACCAGGCCAAAACAGGGGGATGAGCTAGTGGCCTGCAAAATATAGCTAAAAGGTACAAATTGCAAGGTCAAATTTGCACGCTATAAAAACGAGTTGCGAGTTGAATTGAAATGCCAAATTGGTTTAGAGCAAAGCATATACTGAATATATATGTATACATATATATATATATATACATTTGTGATAATGGGAGTTGGCCTTCAGATGATAGCCTTTATCAGTTAGCTTTAGAAATTGACAGAAAAAGAAATCAAGTTGTGAAAAGTTGACTCACCTTTTGTTAGCCTCGTCGCCCTCGAGCACTTCGCCACCGGCAGCGGCAGAGGCAGCAGCTGCAGCAGCAGCAGCATCCTGTTCCGCTGTTGTGGCCACCGCATCGGCTGTTGATGTCGCTGCGGCGGCAGCAGCAGCAGCATCGCCTGTAGGCGCTGGCACATCCTCGTCGCCAGCTCCGCCCTTGACGGCGCCCACCAGCGACGTGAATTGATTTGTTAGACCCGAAAACATGTTTGGCTTATTTTATTGTTGTTGTCGTTTCTCGTGCTCTTGTTCTTCTGGTGCGCAGCGTTTGAAAGGATTAGCCTGGCGTAGTCGTCGTGTATACACAAAACGAATGCGAAACACGAACCCGAACAACACACGACGCAGAGACGAAAGCCGAATCGTGTGGAGATGTACGCAAAATGGGGAAGTTGGGTGCGGGTGGGGGCGGTGTGCGTTTGTTTTGTAGGGTGCTGTTATTTTGTAGTTGCGCTCTCTTGCTCCCACTTTTCGTGCTCTCACTCTCGCTCTCGTTCGCTCTTTCGTTGACTCTCTCTGGTCGTGTTCTGCAAACGTCGCTTCTACTGCTAGTACTGCTGTCTCCTTCCTCTGCTTAACTTTTATTACACTTGGCAGGAATTTTGTAATAGGTTTTTTCTTTTCTATTCGTTTTTTTTTTGCACCAATATAGTTTCACTTTCTACGGTGTTAGTTATGTAAATACTTTGCGTTTTACAGTTAATTATGTTAGCACGCTGTAAAATGATTAAAGGAAGGGGCGAAAAAAAACAATATATATTAATGACAAGTCGAATTGAAAATCAATAAATGGGCAAATAATAAATTTAAACTGTCGCAAAATATTCGCACTGTCAAAACTGTCGCGCCAAATTTATATTTATTTCACAAATTATACTCTCTAAATTATGATAGAGCGTAACTTTAAAAATTACCACTTTAAATGGAGTTTATATTTCTTTTTTCTTGTCTTGTCTGGTAAAACGAGCAAAACTTGAATTTTCGGCTGCCTGTGTCGAAGGTCCTCTGAAAACTGACGGAACAACGGAATTTTCTTTGCTCAAATACCGTTGCGGCCTGCTTTCTCTTTCTTGCACAAGCACATACACTCAGAAGTCGCCTGTGCTCCAAGAACGATGAAGCTCCGAGTGGAAAGTCGTCGACGTTGTTTTAGTTGGTGGATGATTTTAGCGTTATGCTTTTTGCTGGAATTTCTGTGTAACCTCGCGCATGTGCCAGCTGTTTTGCGTTGTTGGGGTATGTCGCAAGGTAATCAAACAATTGACACGTCTGTCGATTGTACACAAACAGAAAACTGAATAAAAAACAATGATAGCTGCTGCGTAGCGACTATTGTTTCCACCTAATCGAGTTTTTCCAGCATTTGTATGCCTTCCAGTCGTAGCCCAGTAACAGCTGTTCTGGCGCAGCCAACTTTCTGTTGCAACTAAAACAGGGCTGTTCTAAACTAAACAGCTGATGACAAAAGTGCTAAAACTTCGTTGCATTATTGATATATTTACAGCTAAATAACAAAGCGCAGCATATTCACTTAACATATATTTAAATCGATTAAAATCTACAGCTAATTTCGTTCGCCTCAACGCCGCTGCCTCGCCCGATTCTGTGGCGTCTCTTCCGCTCGTGGTTCATCTTTGAACTGTTTTTGCGCATCCAATTCGTTGTCAAGGCGCTCCTTGGCCCGGAACACCTTCGACTGCAGATAGAATGAGCCGCCCTTAGCGCGTTCATTTACATTGAACAGGTGCTCGAAGTTCTTGATAATCGTCTCCTTGTTCTTCACATCCTCAATGTTCAGGATTTGTTTCGCCTCCTCCAGCGTCATGCCTGCAAGGGGAATATTTATAATGCTATATGTTGTCAGTTAATTAAAGACCAAACGCACCAGTTCGCATGTTAGATTCGGCGCTTTGATCTCCCTGCCTGCCGCCGCCGGCTCGCTTAGCGGCCTCCTGCGAAGCGTTTATCTCTTGTCTTAGCGCCTTGGCGAAGGCGCGGCCAATTGCCTGGCCGCCCAGTACAATAATCTGTGCGATGTATTTTGCCATTACTGCTACGGTCAAACAACAAATGGTCTGTTGTCAATTTTGTTCAAAGTCAAGTTTAAACAAATTTACGATCTTCTCAATTATACAACGTTTCTAACCTAAAAAATAAAACATACGCTACACATAGCAAGCGGCATCAGCTGTTCGCAGCAATTTGCGTTAATGTGACCGTTTCGTTGTGGGAATACCAAATTTCGTCCACGTGGTGGTAAGCCGATCGAAAAATACTTTTTATTTGAAAACTAGTCTATATTTCTAATTAGATTTATTATTATACCGGTTAAGTCAGTGTGACCATTTGTACTGATGATTAATTGGATTATCGAGTGTTCAAGAGGCCATTCAGTTAAAATTTAAAATTAAATTATCAAAATGATTAATTGGATTATCGAGTGTTCAAGAGGCCATTCAGTTAAAATTTAAAATTAAATTATCAAAATGAATAATGAACGCTGTGCGTGCAGTCCCAAATTAAATGATAATGATGAGCGTTGTTAATTCGCTAATGAATCGCAACTGGCTTGAATCCACAAAATCCCACAGCAACAAGACTATAGCAAGTTGATTAATTAACTTGAAAAACGTTCCCAATTAAATTATCCTTACATTATAAGAATAAGAAATAACAGCTATAGGGGGGTTATATAAAATAATTTATTATGCAGAAATTAGTCTAAAAGGCGCTCTACTTAAATGCAAGTACTAACTAAACTCGAATCCTCTCCAGCTAAACTATTTACAGGATGCCTAGGTAAATATTTACAATACACTCGTCGCTCAACAATTACTATTTTTCGATGAAGATTTGAAAATTTAAATTTCGCTTATTAATTATGAATTAATTAATTTTCAAGAAAGACTTGCTCATTGATAAAAATTTGTTATTATAAAATTGAGTATATAAAAAGGAGTTACTTTAAAGAGATGCAAATTGGAAGCACATTATTATAAATTTTTAAAGGGTTTTAATTAGCGAGCGACTACTGTAACATCTTAAACTACGGACATATTGTGTGTTGTGCGTGTTTTTTTTTCTTGTTTTTTTTTTCTTTCTTTTGTTTAGAACAATTTTGCTCATATGGCCTGCCTCTTTGCTTGAACTCGAACTCGAACTCCGTTTGCGTTTGGGTCAACAGAAGCCCGGATTTGTGTGCTCGATGATGCAGCGCTTGCAGTATTTCTTAACTGCCCGATAGCCCTCGATGGATATCTGGCAATCCTGAATGTTCAGCTGCTGCAGGCCGCGACAATAGTACGCAATGCATTGAACGCCCCGATCCGTAATCATATCACAATTGCGCAGACTCAGCTTCTTCAGGTTGGGGCAACTCTCTGCCAGGGCACGCAGTCCAGCATCGCTCACATCGCACTTGCCAATGTCCAAGGCACGCAGACGGGGGCAGGAGCGGGCGAGCACTGTGATCGAGTCGTCGCTGACCGCCTCACAGCCGCGGGCATTCAAATAGCGCAACTTGTAGCAGCGACGTGCTATCACCTTCAGTCCCGCATCGGAGACTCGTTCGCATTTTGCCACGGACAGGTAGCGCAATGCGGCTCCCAATTTGGCCAACTCGTAGAGGCCAAAGTCGGTGATGTTGACGCAATCCGAGACACTTAGCTCCTTCAGCGACACACAAAAACTGGGCACGAACTTCAGACCCGCATCTGCAAAAGATTTTACGTTGGCTTTAATAACAAACTATTCAAAATTTAACGAATTTATTTTTTATCTTTTATATTTTAGCTTTAATATAGGTTTTCTCTATTGTATACCTATAATTGATCTCAATTTCCCAGCTTTTAGTATCGCTTATAGATTTTACTATAGTTGAGTTTAAGTGATTTAATTTGATAAAATAAAAGTCTAATTTTAGATTGATTTACCATGTTTTATGAATTTAGAATTTGCTCATTTGATTACCTTTTGCACATGTAATAATTTTCATTTTTTTTTTGGTTTGCATATTTTTGTCGTACATAAAAGTTATACTTAAATTCGCAATGGCAAAGAATGAAATATTAATATATATTCTAAGATTTGTTGTATTTAATTTTAATAAAAATAAATGCGCATATATATGCATAAACATTTTTAGAAAGACACGACTTTATCGATTAGAAATATACTTTCTGAATAATATGTTAAATTATCATTGGCAACAAAATTATGGCGATTTGAAAAAAATTCATTGCGATTATTTTTCAGAGATTAGTCATTAAGATTAGTATCAAGTTTTTTAGAAAGTTTTTGAATTTTGTGAAACAACGTAAAAAACTGCAAAATAAAATTTGCTAGCTTTATAGATTGTCATTAGACACCAATCAATCAATCAATCAGCAGAGATTGTTTAGTGCACTTTGGCATTCTTACCCGTAATTTGTATGCAGCGTCGCAGATACAAGTAGACCAGCTGTGGACAGTTCTTGACGACAATCTTCAAGCCCATGTCATCGATGGCCATGCAATCGGTGAGGTCCAAATATTGGAGCAGCAAGCGACGCGGTGGCTCCATATGGGGATTTGGACTAATGCTGATCACCTCGCTGCAGCCTATAAATATTTATATAAATATATTTATATATATATATAGGAACATTAAATAATAATTGTGTCTCACCCGTCACATCCAGATGCTGTAGATTGCTGCACTTGGTTAGGGCTTCGATGAGCGCCTGATTGGAGACACCCACACACGTCTGCAGCTGCAGATGCGTCAGCTCCGGACACCGACGTGTGAGCAATTGCAGACCTTTGTCGGAGATGCGACAGCCATCGGCGAGCATCACCCGTTCCACCTCGGGGCAGGCGCCATTGCAACTTTGGCCGCACAACTGCCGGAAGATCATCTTCAACGTTTTGTCCCCGTTGAGGTGTTCGCCCCGCAACGTGATGCACTTCCAGAGGACGGGCCGCCAGGCCAGCTGCTCGAAGCGTCGACACACCCTGGCGACGTTGCACAGCTCACAGCTGTCCAGCCAGCTGAAGATGCGCACCACAGCCTCATCGGGCAGACGATCAAAGTAGGGACCACATCGATACGGACCCTTGCGATTCCAGGGTGGCGGACCAATCGCTGTGCCCGTCACATTGCCGCTCCGCCGCGGCGTTGTTGCCGGCGTGCTGCTGACAATGACACCACCAACACCAACACCACCAACAGCAGAAGTAACCACACTGGAGCTGGTGTTCTTGTTGCTGCTGCTGCTGCTGTTGCTGATGACGACAGTGCTGCTGCTGTTTGGATGATGGCCAGTGGGCGATGGTGACACCAGTGTCGCATAACCCTGATCCAAACTGGGCGAGAAGCGACCGAGATTGCACAGGCCGTCGGAGAGGCTTTGCACTTTGGTGTGATGATGGTCCAGCTGGAAGGCATTGGCGGGCGAGTTGGTGCTGCGATTCAGCAGATAGCGATCCGAGCCACTCGTCTCGCTGGGACTGGAGTTGTGCGGATGATGCAGTCGCTCTATCAATCAAAAATATTCTTTAATGCTAACAGTCTGACAATTGTCTTTATAATTTTCGTCTTTAGCTCGACTATGGGATACCCTTTAGCCTGACTGATATTTATTTTTGCAATGTTTATTTTTAACAAAATCTTTGTTTCTTATCAAATTTTATTTTTGCAGATGCTTAACAACATTTTTGGCTATTTTATTAATCAGTTGGATGGTTATTTCTTTGAAATTGCGTCTTTAATCGAATCGATAAAATTAAAATAAATTAAAAATGAAAATTTGTAACCAGATATCAAATTCCAAAATGAAAAGTTGCTGTCTGAGATCACTTCGCTTATTCATACTGACAATACTAGATTGATTAGCTGATCAAGAATATATATACCTATACATACATATATATAATATATGGAGTTTTAGTTGCTTCTGCTGTATTTTCATTTATTATTTATTTATTTGTATTTAAGTTGCTTAAGTTGCTTAGACCAAAAAAAGCCAGCTAAACTATTTAATTACCTCAACTTTAAAAACAGAGCAGAAGTCACTTGTAAATTTATTATTTGTATTATTTTGTATTATTTGTATTATTTTGTCAGTTAACTTGTATTATTAAGCAAGTTAAGAAAACACATTTTAGTGTTTGGAAAATAAATAAAACTAGAAAATCTGATAGGAATAAATAAGATAAATTCCGAGAGACTTTTAATATGCCAATTAGGTAAACGAATTTTATTCTCTTACTTGTTAAAACCTGAAGTATTTGGAATATAAATATTTTAAGTTTATCGAATTTTCGAATTTCTTGTAAAAGTTACTTCCAAATTGTGACACCAGAAAAATAACTCAAGGCAGCGTCAGAATTACCAAATTTGCGCAATTATTTTTTGAGCAGGAATCACCAAATTAAACGAACATTGAATAGATTCAATTGATTAATCCGTCCAACGTACCTCTACTCCACATTACGAATGAATTGAGAGCAATGGAGATTCTCACCTGGTAATCGCTCATTGCCACTGCCACTGCTGTAGTCCTCCAGATAATAGCGTTCATTTTGGTACTGGCTCGCCTCGGCGCCCAGCGGCAGAGCACGCAGGGCATTGCCCAGATAGAGTGACTCCATCTTCTTGTCGAGCAGATACTGGGCACTGCTGCCATTGCTGCACGGCACCAGCACGGTGGGCACACTGCAGCGTCCGCCCTGGGCCTGGCCGCGTCGCCTGCCATTGGCGTTGGCGCCACACGCATTATTGTCGCTGGAATCTTCGGTGTCGGCACTGTTGCCATGCAACCAGTCTAACGTTAGAAAATTGCGTGGCTGTGGCACTGGCGCTGTCGTCCGGGTAACCGGCGCTGGCAGCGTTTGCAGCTCGGGCGATTTCTTGGCCTGCGCATGCCGACCCACCGAGGCGGTGGAATGGGCACCAAAGGTGGACGGATCGTGACGTGTGTGCCTGCCACGCAGCTCGAATGTGGCTGCCTTCTGTTGCACCATGTGCAGCACAGCTGCTGCCGTCGTCGCTGCCGCTGCCGCCGCCGCCGCTGTCGTTGGTGTCTGCTGCTCGCCGTGCTGCGGCGTCGAGCTGCGCGATCCAAGTGGATACAGCTCCACGCCGCTGGCAACGGTGTCGTTCACATTGTGGCCAAGATTTGGTGACTTTCGTGACATTTTGTACGCCTGCGGATCCAGCGGACTGGAGCTCAATGGATGCGGATGATGGTAGTGCGCCGCCGCCAGTTGATCCCGCACCGCATTGCTCGTCCGTCCCAGCGATGCCAGTGGACACTCCAAGTCCGGGGCACGGCGAGTGCTCGTCTTGTGCGACATGTTTCTATTTATTTTTGATTCTCTTATTGTATTTTATACTGCGACCGCCGCTTTTAAGCCAAAAGTCTGCAAAGTCAAACATAAATAAATAAATTCTTCATTAATTCTTTGAAAATCGAAATGTTGTCATAAAAATAAAATCAGCATTAATTTAAAGTTAGTTGTTAAGAATAAGAAATGTAGAAAAACAGATAGGAAAAATTCTCATTGTAATTCTCATTTTATGATTAATATTTCTATTCGTTGTCTTAAATTAAAGGCATGTACTACACATATAAATAAATTTATATATATATAAATTTTTTTTAGTTAAAAATACTACAGAAATTATTTTTTGCATAATTGTTGCCACTTTTTTTTTAAGCGCAAAGTTGTGCAAAAATATGTAAATCACAGAAAGAAGCTTGTCAGTCTGTCAATCTGTAAAAATAAGCTAATTTCAGAAATCATGGGAGTTAAAGACTTCAAATTTTGGAATAACAATTGTAAACATTTAGCCCTACAGATTTTATTAAAATTGGTTACAAAGCACAGATTTTGTTACCTTTACGACTCAATTCAGTAATTTTCTTAGAAAATTCTTGTTCGACTCGCTTCTTTAATATATTCAAAATATTCAAAATGGTCAAGAGTTTGAATATTTAAATTATTGACTAAAGTACCTATTTCCTCTTCAAAAAGAGTTGATTACATTTAAAGCATTAAAATGCATAATATTAATATAATAATTAATAACAAAGAAAGTTGTTGAGTAGAGCCAAAGGCAAAACAAGTTCATATTTTCAATGCCAGAGATGTACCTGGATAGACTCAGTGGGCAATAGCCGAATGGTATTTGGGTCATGGATAGTTACAAGTCAAAGTAAAATAAATAATAATAAATATAAATGTATATAAATTGTGTCTGGTGTGGGCACAGCATCGCTTTTGGCCATGGGAATGCATGGATGCCAGCGATTCCAATTTGCCAATTATTATTAAAGAGATATTTTTGTCTGCGTAGAAATCGGTTTGTGTTGGGCGTGCCACGCCTTGAAATGCGATGCATTTTGACCTTTAAGTGAATTCATAGTTAAATGTTGGCCAATTTAAAGAGATTTTCTTCACAGCCCACGCTGGAGCCCAAATGATTTGCCCAAGATGATAAGCTATTAAAATACGGCGCCAGTTATTTTAATGGCTGGCAACCAAAAAAAAACTTTGTCTGGCATTTTTCACGATTTAACAATTAATAAGCAAAACGCCCACGTTTCTAATTATTAAGTTGCTTACTTTATATTCGATTTGTATTTATTTTTTATATTTGTGGACACACGTATGCTGTCATATTTCTATTGGCATCAACTCCGGCTCCGGCTCCGGCACCATCTCCATTCATTGGACACAGTTTACATTTATGTATATGTAGATATTTATTTTTTATTCATTTTTGGCAGGAAACCAGTTTGGAGTGTCTCTTGAAACATTGTTGGCTCTAATCATAAGCCAGGCGTGGGCTGTTCTAATGTTAGTCTCTGGCCATCTGCAGCTTGGCCTGGCCCAAAACAACAACAACAACAACAAAAATATCGACGTTTGCTGCTGGCATTGTTTGTGTTGCTGTTGTTGTTGTTGTTGTTGGTGTAACCTAAGACCTTAAAAGAAAAACAACGAAAAAAAAATATGATGTTGAAAGTAACCCAATTCGGCAAATAGAACAAGGAAACACATATTGCCACGAGCATGTGCCCCTTTAGTTAAGCCTGCCTCTGATGTTTGTTTTGGGGCAGCTTTGGACAATTTGCTTTCTTGCAAATCCCCATCAACTATCTAAATAGAAAACAATAAATTTTAAATTGTTGGCGTGGTTAAATCTTCTTTAGCATTGTTGGCATTTTGGGTTGGGCCGTCACGGTAAACACACACACCTACCACACACACCTCCGACTCTCACACTCATTCACGGGAATTCTTTGATGGGTTCTCTCATTCCATTTGCCTACCTAGTTGCTGTGTGTGTGTGTGTGTGTGTTGTTGTTGTTTTTTTTTGTTGTATTTTTTGTGGCGCGTAAATCAAATGATGCTTACAAGTGGCTCGATATCGGATTCGGTGTTGTGCGTGTTTGTGTGTGGCTCTATTTTTATTGTAATCAAATTTGAAATTAATATTTTTTTTTTCCTAACTATGCCATAAATAAACATAACATAATAACAACAATAACACTAGGCCACTCCGCATTCGAAAGGCAACAAGTCCAGAATGCAAACAACAACTACAAAAATATGTCTTGTCATTTGGCTTATGGCAGCTGATTAATCTTAGCATCTCCGAAATGGACGCCGCCTGTCGCACCTCAAATGGAATGTCGCTCAACTGGTTCGCAGCAAATGTATCCCAAAAAAAAAACGAAACACCAAAACCAAAACCAAACCAAAGGAATATGGCCCACAGCCTCTTAACTTGTTTCGACAGATTTTTTTTTTTTTGGTATTTGCCTGCCATAATTCACAATACTTAGACAATTAATAATTAATAATCAAATCAGCTGCGTGTGGACAAAAGTGTCAAATGGCTCATTGGCCGACACAGCGTGCAATTTGCATAAATTTACATTCGTAATTTGTCGCTTACATCAACCCATATTTATTATTCAGAATTCCAAAAAAATTAGCCTTTAAGATTTGCTTCAAGATTTTTGACTTTTACTCATTTTACGCCGCAATATTTGTTCAGTTTGACAGCCGGTAAATCACTCAAATCTTTAAATATCTTCGTACGAACACAGACCTTTGACACTCAATTTGTTTTTACCATGAAAAATTGTGTAAATTTGTGGTGAACAAGATTCATTTTCAATTAATCAGTTTAGAAGATTTTGAGTATTATTAAAAGTTGTTTGACTTCTAAATCTAAACGTGCTTATATTATTTATAATTAATATTTATTTTCAATGTGGAAGTTTACTAAATTATAAAGTTGTCGTAATTATCCAAGTTTATATAAAATGTAAGTCATAATTTGAAGAATTAATTTTTGTCTGGATAAAAAGCACCTGTTTTGAAGTTTGTTCCTAACGAACGTTAAATTAAATTCCATTAAAAATAAAATTACAAAAATGTAAATAATAAAAAAAATCACCAGGTCTGCTGTCTTATTAAAATTTAATATTATTACTTTAGCAACTTTATAGATAATACAAATACACAAGCAAAATATAAAAAATTAAGCTTTAATACATGTTTGAGACTCTACAAATTAATCACCTTTAATGAAATTTCATTATAATTCCACAAAAAAGGAAGATAAATGAAAAGCAAAAAGTTTATAATTGATTTACGATTATTTGTTTATTCAATTAGATTTTGTGGTTGGCTATTCAAGGTCTCTTTTTAATTGGTACCTTTTTTTTTTTTTGTATCATAAATATTATTTTAGCTCTGTGACAGTGCAGGTCAATGGCTATTCAATTGAATCGCAGCTGAAAGGCAAACACTTGAGTTTGTGGCTATAATGTTTTAAACTGGTCCATTGCTATATTGAAGCCGTTCAGAGACCAGGCCGAGCCTCTCAGCGTGTTGAACAAGCAACCAGCTCATAAAATATGACAACAACAAGTACTAATTATTTAATATGCTTAATGAACAAATGTCACCACGATGTTGCTCAGAGCGTTGCAAACCAGCTAAGTGATTCACATATATGCAACACAGCACAGTGACAGAAAATCTGATTAAAAATCGTATATAAATATTAACTGAATTGGTTGCAAATTTAATATTCCAAATTGCCAACAGTTTAGTAAATATTATTAACATTTTTAACAATTAATATTTATTATATCCACTTCGAAAATGCAAGCTTTAAATTTCATTTTAATTGTTCCATATAATATTCAAATCAAACTTTTATTATTAATTAAATTGCGTAGTTTTTTTTAAATGTATATTTAATTTATCCGTAGTCTAATTGCTGTAACTTAATTACATTTAATAACTGTGCTCAACATACTTAGAGTGCTAATTATATATGAAATGGCTATTAAAAGCCATATTTAATTAATTAAATCATAATCTACACCACTGTAAAGCTTATATAACTAATAACTGCTGTGCTTGCTGTTTGTGTGGTGTTTGCTGTCTGCACATGGCTGAAATCTAACGCTAACACAGAAAATACTTGGCGCCACAAAACTACAACAACAACAACAACGGCAATAAGAGAAACAACAAAAGCAACACACATGGAGTCGGGCAACGGGCACCTTTTGGCCTCTGTGGCATGGCACGCTGAGCGCCTGGCCCCAGTCTGGCCCGACAATCAACTCTTTGTGTGCGAGAGTGTGTGTGGCTGTGTGTGTGTGTGTGTTTGCGAAAGTGTGTATGTGTGTGTGCAGCTACCGTGTTGCAATTTGCGCTCCGTGGGTTGGCTTTTTGCATAGTGTCAATTTTGATTTAGCAAAATGCTGAAATTGCCGCTTTTGCGGTTGCAGCGCCCCGCCCCATGTTTCCCAGTCAAATAAACTCCCACACACACACAGAAATGCATAAAGCCACACTCTCACACACAGACACACACAGCTGAAGTGGACAGAAAGTGGGTGGCGCTGACAACTTTGAGCAACAAGAAATATTTCTTGCTGCAAAACATAAAATGGGTGCAGCTGCTAAAGTTGTGGTTTATATTATTATTTTTATTATTTTTCCTTCAAATCTATCATAAAATGCCATTGGTTTATTTTGCACTTAGCTATATATCATTTTAGTTTATTATATTTGTTTTTATTTTATTTATTACTTATGTATTTTAATGTATATTTGAATGTATAGCACATGCTTATATTTATATATTAAATATTTTGTAACTTTGAACTTAATTTCATATTATATTACGACTTTTTTGAAATAGTATTCTTTGCTATATGGGTGTATTTAATTCTTATTTTTATGATCAAGAATATTTATCTAATTACTGTTTAAATTTTTATTATTTTTAAATAATAAACATTAATTTCTGGCGAAGAAACATAGGAACATATTTTATTAGCTTTCGTTGACCATACAAAATCAATGCAAAATATAAAAAAAAAAATATATAAAAAAATGAATGAATAAAAAGTTTTAAATATTCAAAGTTCGAATTCAAAACCAACATTTTATAATTGATTTATTAATTGATGTAAATCGAGTGAGAAATTGAGGATGAATATAAAACCCAAAGATCTGCAAATTTAAATATAAATTAATTTCTTTACTGTTCAATTTTGTTGTCTAAATTCTGAGCTGAGTCTTTAAATGAAACAGTCATAAAAAGAATTGAAAGTTGTCACTCTGCTGACACAGTTAATGGCCAGAAAGAGTGCAAAAATAAGCTTGAAGCGAAATTCAAAATGTGTGTGAAATGAGCTAATGAAATATGCATATGGAAATTGAATTGGAAATTGCTTATGCAGATTTATTTGTGGACGAGACAACATTTTGCGGCTGATTGCCTATGAATGGCTCATTAGAAGAAGATCGGAGGCATTGTTGATAAGTGTGTGAACTTCAATGGAAAAGAAAGCATGTGGATAATAGTTCGAGTGTAACAATCATCACTGTGCCACTCAGATTAAAATATAATATGTATAATTAATATATAATCGACTTTCTCTCTTTATAATTTTTTTTTCAAATTGTGCGCTGATAACCATTAATATTTGTAATACCCCACATTTTAAGATCCAGTGCTGAATGTTTGGCTAATGATTCTGCACTCAAATTTCACTCTGTGCCAGCAGATTCATTAAAAAATATGCAAAATATTTTACTATAGCTAAATCAATTAAACCGAAGCTTATATAATGAAGCATGAAGTCGAGGCGAATGCCCTTAACAGGTATCTATGCATATATATATATATATATATATATATATATATGTATATATATGACAAAAAATATGAGATGAAATTTACCAGTCATTAATCAAATAGGAAAATAGTAATGATTCCATCCCTGTCTTTCTTTTTATGTCTGCTTCTTTGCTTTGTAGGAATAATTCAAATTCCGATGCAAAGTCAAAGCGGACGAACCAGTTCGTCGCTTAAGTCTTTTGTTTTATGACCCAAATATCCAGCAAAGCGACAGGCGAAACAGTCAACTGTGCATAAACGCCACTTAACCTAAAATGTAATGTCCAACAAAACAAAATAAATCACAACAAGCCCAAAAGCAGCAAAAGAAGCAGACTTACCGCAAATTACATGCTGTGCGACAGCAACAACAACAGGAATGAAAACAACAACAACAACTGTGGACGTGAATGATGGCGCATCTAATCCAAGACAGCGCGTAAATCCAGGCCAAACTTAATCCAATAAAAATGTCGACTAAATGCAAACAGCGACAAATGCTTGACGAACAAAACGACAGCGCTAATTTATTTAAAAGATTTGCCCGACTTTTGCCCGGCATGAAGCAGAAGTTAGCCAGGCAAAAAAGTGCAGTGCTTGGCAGCAAAATTTTAATTAAGACAAAATATTTGAAATTCTAACGATGATCATCATAATGATGATGTTCAAGCTGTAGATGATGATGATGACAACGAGCTGCAGCAAACAAGTCAACAATTTGCCGCGCGCAATTTTTCAAATTACATTTCATTAAAGCGCGACAGCATAAAAAGAAAGCAAAAAAAAATATATATATAGAAAGAATGAAGAAGCCTGCCCCATGGGCAACTCAAAGAGATAACTTTGAGAGAGAGAGCGAGATAGAAAGAGATAGAGATAAAAAAAAACGAATGTAAAGCACCGTTTTGCCTGATTTCTGTTGCTCAGTACACAACGTACTGAGATTTACTAGATGCCAGCAAAACAACAACAACAGCAACAACAACAGGTTATCTGTATCTATGTATCTTTGTGTCTGCGGGCTGTTAGCTGTTAGCCCGCATGCAACAACAACGCCCGCATACGTTGACGTATTCGTAGCAACGCAACTCTTTCTGCTTCTAATATGCCACACAAATAAATTGTATTCTGTTCGTTTTCTGTTCTGTTCTGTTCTGTTTAGTTCAACAAATTAAATTTTAAAGTTCAGGCCACAGTTGCCCTGCACAAAGCAGAACAAGAACAAACCAGCAAAAACAACAACAACAACAACAACAACAGCAGCAGCAGCAACAACTATGTCAGTCACTTGGCAACATTGCCAACTAGCAGCGACAACATTCCAGCTAACTTCGTCTGCCTGCCCGCCAGGCCACCCCTCCACCGTTCAATTGGTTGTTCGGTAGTCATCAAGCCCGTAACTAGCTGCAGCTACAAGTTGCCGTTTCTAATACAAAACTGTCGCTTGTGGCCGTGAGAGAGCTGCGCACAACTGCACTGCAACTCTTTGTGGCTCGGACTCTGGCTACAAATCTGGCCGACAACAACAACAACAACAACAACAAAAACAACAATAACGACAAAAGCAAAAGACTGCAAAAGCAAAAAAATATTTAAAAAAAAAGAAAACATCGCAATGCATTTTAGTATTGCTTATTGCGCTGTAGCCTGCTCTATGAAATCATATATTGTATGCCTTCACACATATATATATATATATATATATATATATATACATATACACATACATTTATAAAAGATAAAACGTAAATCAACAGTTGGCTTACAACGAATTAGGCATTACTCTGTAATTACATTAATAACATACACTAATTTTACTGTTTAGATTTTAACAAAACAGCATTGCAAATGTTTAAATTACTTCATTTAATTATTCAATATCTTTACGATAAACATATATGGAAACCCGATAAATTGAAGATATTTATTTATTATTATTATTCAGTCTTAATTAAAACTATAGAGTTACACAAAGATAAATATCAAACAACCATTTAATACCTGTCTATAAATTATTAACAAAACTAAAGAATATTAATCATTTTACTTTAAATCACAATATTAAATCAATCATTTAAATTATATGGAGACAACTAGAAGGATTCAGTAATATCTGCTAATATTATCATTTTATTATATTTATTATTAATTATGGTCCACAATAAATTTTTCCTGATGGAGAGTTTATAAAATATTATAGAAAACAATAGGTAAGGTAAATTTAATATCATTAATAATTAATAATTGATAGTAGTTGAATTTTTATCTTTACATCAAGGCACAAATATATTGAACCTGTCTAAAGACAAGATTTACTTAAATTTAGATTTAAATCATATATCTTTAGGCTGTGATTAATTATGAATACAAATATATTTATTTGACAGTTTGTCAGCCAGATGGCATAGTTATTATACCCGTCAAAATGTTTTTTTTTTGTAAAAACTTTTGCTGGAAATCTCATGAAATCGACGCGCGGCTTTTTCATGTCTGTGGCGGCGTCGTTGACGATGTCGTCGGCTGCTTTTGGCTTGAAAGCTTTTGGGCTTTGATTGGGGTGAGTGGAGTGAAGTGAAGTGGAGTGGAGATTGGGCAGCGGCGGGGGTATGACTATGATTGAGGCTGCGGGCCATGGCTGACTGGACTGGAATGGACTGGGCCTGAGTTGGGCTGCTGCTGCTGCTGCTGCTATTGGCCGGCTGCTGGTTAGCTTGGCTAGCTGGCTGGCTTGTCATTGCAATGCGCATATGATGACATTTTTGTAATGATTTTTTTTTTTGTTTTTTTATGAAAATACTTTAAATTGTTGGTAAATGCATAAAATGTCTGTGTAGCAGTCGGCGGGCAAATCTTTGGCCCATGATATTTTTGTGCAGCAATCAAGTTTGCCGCCGAAGTCTTTTGTTTTGCCACGGACTTTTAGAAAGCGATTAAATGGCAAAGCTGCAGTTGTCGCTGCAATAAGGAAAGTGCTTTGCTCAAATGTCATAATGTTATGCCAAAATCGTTGACAGATATCAAATTAACAATTTATTAACATTTAACCTTTCGTAGCAACAAACAAAAAAAAACCACATGTTGCGGGCTAACAAAATACAATAACGGATACAGCCCAGGCACTCAAATAATGGTTAATACGTACACAGCAGACACAAACAAAAAAAAAATCATGTGGCACACACATGTACCACATGCGGATGCTCTATTAATGTGAGAATAGGCATTTCAAAAGAAAGCAAAAAAAAAAAGACTTACGATTAACATGTAATTTATGTGTTTTTTTGTATTATTTTTTTTTTATGCAAATATGCAATATAAAATTAAATGCAATAGCTATGATCATATCCGTTGGACGTGGTCTGCTCCCATAATGGCTCATAATGAGATACTAACTATCTTTGGTGGCTGCGTTAATGTTTATAACTTTTTTGCTCATATCATATTATATATATATATGTGTGTGTGTCTGTGTGTATGTACGAGTTATGAAAGGAAAAACGACAAAATCAGCATGCAGCAAGCAGCATGTTACTTATAATGGGCGTCTATGCAGATCAACTAGTTGCTGCAACAACAGCAGCAACAACAACAACAACATCAGCCACTGGGGCTGACTGACTTCCTTTACGTATAATTTGCATGCAACCCAAAGCTGTTGTACCTGTGTGTGTGTGTGTGTGTCTGTGTCTGTGAGAGAGCGAACGAGTTATGGGCAATGTGGTGCAGATATAGAAACCACAGCAGCAAAAGCTGCAAAAAAAGAGCTAAAAAAACAACAACAATAAATATTTCTTCGAAGGTGTGATTTTAATGTGACAACTTTGCAACTGGTTTGGAACTGTGCCCAGCCTTCGGGAATGCGCTAAAAATGTACCAATTAAAGAACCCTCTAGGATAAATACATACAAATATTATTTTCTAGTAATTTTACGAGCATGCACTAATAATAAAAAATACAAAATATATACATATGAAAGCTGCTTGCGAATAATTATTGCATTGGCTGAAGCCACACAAAAACAAGGCAACAACCAACACATAAAGAGAGAGAGATAGATGGTTGGGCAGAGAGGGGGAGAGAGAGAGCAAGAGAAAACCTGAATTTGAATTGCAATTTAATAAATAGCAGTTGCTACCTTTTTTATACACGTCACTCGTTTAGTTTTCATTTATGCATCGCACATCTTTTCATTATTTGGCAGTTTTTGCGGCTTCATTAAATTCCGTTTTATTAAATATTTGTATGTATGCATGCGTGTGTATATATATGTATTATAATTTCCTTTTGCTATTCCATTTTACACAACTTTTCTCTACTTTATATTTATTGCAAGTTGGGCTTGTATGTGTTCTTACATACATATATACATGTGTGTGTGTGTGCGCTGATCTTTCACTGTGGCTCTTTTACTTTGCTTTATGTTATCTTTTTTTTTGCTGCCTTTGCTTTGAGCACACACAGCAACAGCACCACTACCACAAACGCACTATACTCTCTACACACACTCACACTAACACTCTCACACACACAGAGACGCGCAGGCACGCAACGTAATGCGGCGCCTCAAGATTCTGTTTCATCCGCTACGACACTGGACGAATTACAGCGCACGGCAACAGGTAAATGGCAACTGAAGCCACTAATCTGTGCTCGAACCTCTTTGAGCTGCAACTATGCTCATCACATAATAGTGTGTGTGAGTTGAGCGTTGCTCTCTCTCTATGTGTGTGTATATGCATGCGCTCATGGATACTTCAGCGCGTTCTCTTCACAATTACGGCTTTGTCTCTTCACTGGGCAGCATTGCCAGCAAAAATATAAGACTTAAGCAAAGAACTTGCAATATTTGAAAATGATAGTTCAATAATTATTGTGATGTATAGAAACCTATCATATACAAAAACAAAATAAAATCTAAATCAGTTAAAAACCACTCCATTATTAAAAAGTAATTGCAAATATTATTTATTTATTTTTAACAATTATAATTTCATAATTTCAGCTCAAATTTTTTGTGGCCTGTTTTAATGCTTATTTATGCTCTCTGACATAATAATAAATATTAATTATTTTAATTTGTATTCAATCATGTGCTGAAGGCCTATAAACTGAAAGACAAGCATATTATATAATTTTCATTAAGGGTAAAATAACAGGTAGATAGATTGTTATGTTTATTGTTAATATGGTTTCTATCTCTTTTTTTTTTAATGAACCCCTCACAAATCATCTTTGAAATTTATGATAGTATAATTTAGAAATACAAGAGTGTTAAGAGAGTAATGAAATATTTTTTAAAGTTAAATAGTCTAAGTAATTAACCGATATCTGAATTTATTGCAGTGCTTAAGTAATGTATATTTATTTGTTAATTTGTATGCGCATGTTTACAAGTATTTCAGATTATTTATGTGAAATATTTTCTTTATAGCCAGTGCTCTTAACGTACAGAAACTTCCCACAAGCGCGGCTCCTTAATGTGGGACTGGGACTGGGACAGGGAATGGGACAGTTTGTTGACTGGTGAAAATTCTGTGCTACTTTTTGCAATGGTCACACGTTTGTGCTGGCCACAGCGATAGCCAAGACATTTCACCATAGCATAAATAAATATGCCCACAGGCCAGGCGGCAGCCATGCTCAAAGAGAATTACTAACGAGCGGGAGAGGCAGCGAACGAGAGAGCCAAAGAGAATGATTGAGCTGATCAAATGCGAGTGTAAACAGATATTCGAAAAATAGTTGTTATTGTATTCGATACAATAGACGAAAAGAGGCTAAAGAGCACACATCAATATGTAAATGCTAGCTGTGTGTGTGTGTGTGTGTGAGAGTTGGATTACATGCGAGCATGCGCAGCGTAAGCCTCTCCTCTATCCTCTCGCGCTGATCAGTTGGTCGCCTGTGTTTGCCTCTTGCCTCTTTTGTTTGCAATGGAATTTCTTTCTTTTCATAAACATGTTTCGAGCGCACAATCAACGCTGCTGCTGCTGCTGCTGCTGTTGTTGTTGTTGTTGTGGGCTTATTACAGCATTTATGAGGCAGGCGGGCAGCTTGGCCAGCATTTGTTGTTGTCGTTCTTGAAGGAGCGCGCGCTCAACCACACACACACACACACAAATACACTTACACTTAAGCCAAAGTGGCATGAAACAAGTTCAGCGCTGGTCTGTACGGACAAACCGCAGCTTTTGGCTCTGTCTCTGTTGCTGGCTTTGGCTTTGGCTTCTTGAATGACTGCGGCGCAGGAATGCAGTGTTGTAAATAGTTGCAGTAACGTCGGCGACGTTCGGCATTGTTGGCTTGGCTTGGACGAAGCAGAATCAGAGCAAGTCACAGCCAAGGCAGCAACAGCAATACCAGCAGCAGAGCAGCAGCAGCAGCAGATTGCGACAACGATCAGAGGCACTGGATACAGAGCCACAGACACAGCCATAGCAAGAGTCAGAGCCAGGGCCAAGACAACGACAACGACTGCTGCAGCAGCGGCGGCAACAGCAGCATCAGCAGCGAGAGCATTGAAAATTGCTGAGATCGCCCCGAGGGCTTCCACATGGACTTGGACTGGACCTGGATCTGACCAGGTCTTGAGTCCGGGCCGTTTGCCGTTTGCTGTTGTTGCCAACAACATTGACCACGATCGATAACACTTATACATATTCACACACACACACACACACACGTACACACACACACGTACACACATGAGTGCCTTACATTGCTAGTCACTGTTTATGTTTATGAATTGTATTGCAAGATATTGGACATCGGTTCTGGGGTGTACGGAATTATGCCTTTATCTTAGAGGGTTTTTGTACTTGATTTTTATTTGTAGATCGCAGTGTGTTGTGGTCTGTGGTAATTAAATCGCAAGAAGCCGATAATGTTGCAAAACACAAGCGGGCAACAGCAAAAGGGTTTTCTTCACTCCACACTCACTCACAATTACCGCCCCAAATATGCCCCCTAGGAAATTATTCATGATAACAGAGATTGCATTGATTGATTGCACACGCACAGCACTGGGCCTGCCTGGGCTTGCCAACTCCGACTACGACACCGACTTGGACTTGGACTTGGACTGGGTATTCGTGTTGGTCTTTGACTTGTTGCTGGACTCGGTTCGGCTGCTGTTGCCCTCTTGGTAGCTGCCTCTGAGCCTGAGTTATTTGAGCTATTAAATGTCTGTGATTTGCTCATAAGTTACTGTTCCGATCTCTAGATCAATTGTTGTCAGCCCGCCAGGCTTCCACATGTGCCTGTTGCCCCCGTGGTTATTGCGTTTTCACCGCGCAACATATCAACCACATACTTATTGGCAACTACATTTTTTAACCTTAAACTCACTCGTTGCGCTCTTTAAAATAACTCTAATTTAACATAATAATTAAAATTAATTAAAGAAATAAATAATTGCTGAAAAGTTGAAAATTTATTTTAATAAAATTATATTTTAAAAACTAATTTATTTTTTAAATTCGAAATTAAATCAATATAGATTTTTGTTTGGTTTGAAATTAACAAATAAAAAATAATGTTTGTTTAATAATTTGTATGTATAAAAATGGGTTTAAAGCAATGTAATTTAAATTTATTTTATTATATAAAAGTTTTTTGATTGATAACCATTATGGTCCATATTGAATTATATTTTATTAATTTTTATTTATTTAATTAATATATTACTTTGCTGGACTTTGTTTGCAGCTTGGAAATATTACAATAAATGCAACAAACTGAATGGTTAATGGTAAAATATATTTAAATTTAATCCTTTGTTCGCAGTTTATAAATATTCAAATAAATGCAACAAACTTCAAAATGGTTAATATTAAATTATTTAAATTTATTTTTGCACGTTTGTGTTTTTATTCGTTGATTTTTAACACTTATAATATATTTTTATAGTGGTTTGTTTTAGTGAAGTATGTAGATATGCAGATACCAAATTAAATGATCTCTTTTGGCCCAATTACTATTCTAACCACTCTTGTGGCGCCTCAAAAAGTTTGTTACTTATATACTCAATTTGACCTTGTTAAATATTATAATACCTCGATTTCGCTTGCCATTTTCGCTATCATTTATTAAGCCTTGCAGTGACAGTCATAAACATAAATATTGTTGAAGGCACTAATTTGTTGGCGGTTAGCAACGGATTCATTGCGGGCTTGTCAATATTTTGATTATACAAAATAAAGCAGTCAGTGGCAAGTGTAACTGTCAATGGCAACTCGCAAGTATTTAAATGCCACTCGCATAAACCCTAAAAATATGCATTGCTCTTCTTAACATAAACGATTTTGGCCCCGTTTAGTGCGAGTTGAACAACCGAATGAGGGGCGGTGAGGCGGTGTTAAACAGAGAGGTAGACTGAGAGAGAGAGAGGGACAGAGAAAGAGAGAGAGAGAGAGACAGGAAATACAAGCCAATATTGGCACAAATATGTCGGAGCGTGCTTTCAATACATTGGTGGCGACAAACGTCGACCATTTCAACTATCGATCAAACAGACGCACCGCCAAATTGCCAAACAGCGGCGTCTGCCACAAGGGGGTTCTTGGTTTGTACACTCAGGAAAAAATCGAAATAAAATATAAATATTGCGATAATAAATAGTTTTCAGATATGCGAAAAAATTTATTTACAAAAAAGCGGTTATTTTTCTGTGGTTCAGAAATATACATCGTGAAAATAAAAAACATTTTTAATAAGTTGAAATAAAAACGAATATTTTTTCAACAAATCCCTTCTGAAAATCAAAACATACTCTGAAATTTTGTACTATCGAAATTTGTTTGCGACTGTAAAATTTGAATATTGTTCACTGAAATTAAGAAAAAATAATCCAGTTCTTTTCAAAGTAACTTTCTGATGAGTTCTGCAATTTTTTTTGTACTATCAAAATTTGTTCTACGACTGCCTTAAAAATTGGAATAATGTTAACTGGAATTAAATGAAAAAGTAATCCCTTTGTTTTAATAGTAACCTTCTGAATAATAAGATGAGTTCTTAAATTTAGAGCCTTATTTTCTCCAAGTGTATGCATTCGCTCCCATTACAAAAAATGCAAGGGACGCCACTGGGCACAATTGCATACGAACTTTGTTGGCGGCACAAGAAGTTAACATTATGCTGTGGAATTTTTGCTGGCTGGGCACGTCATGGCACCAAACACATTAAAAGCACACTAAACTATATACATAAGCATATACCGTGGAAATGGGGAGGTGTGGTAGATGGGGAAGGGGGAGGGGGGGGGGGTGGTGTGCTGTTGTAAGTATCTGCTTCCATTTGGGGATGGCGTTTGTAAAACCGAGTCTATAAAAGCTTTGACTTGCAAACGCAGACGTTTCAGTTAAACTTCAACGCGTTTCAGTGTCCTGTCGTCCTGTCGTCCTGTCGTCTTGTCGTCCCGTTCGCGTTCGCTTCTTAACCGCATCCTGACGTTTGCTCAAAGAAACAATTAAAGCATAACCGCTAAACGGAAGGAAGTGCATACCACAAGTGCTTTCCCCACTTATCCTTGCATGCTGAACACAAATCGCAGCGAAAGTTTTTCAAGACTCGCCCCACTTAAAAACTAGTTTTTGCTATTGTTGTTGTTGTTGCTGTTTGTGTTGCAATTGTTGTTGCTGTTGCCGCTGTGTTGCTGCTGTTGTGTTTCCTTTGTAACCCTATGTTGGCCACGCCGCTTTGTGTAAAATGAAAACTGAAAATTTCCACAAGTACAGCGCTCCTTTGTACAACTTGAAAAGTACTCGCGCTCATTCACAGGCCCAACCGCAGAGTGTCGGCAACAGCAATCCAAATAATTTGACATCGCTGCTGACAAGCGAAAACTTGCATTATCTTTCCCAAAGTCGTCCATCCGGATACTCCGACAGGGAGAGCATCTGCAGCCTCAGCAGCGCAGGCGGACGGATTAAGAGGCGATCGAGGTAATATTGAATATCGATCAGTTGGCAATATTAAAATTTATCTAAGTATGTGCTTGGATGTATATAAATAAATCAGTTTATATATATATATATATATCGACTATTATATATTAGGTATATTTTTATATATATTTATTTCCGTGAATTAGTTTCGTTCTATAAATCTCAATCCCTCTAAAAGTATGCAACACAATAAAATAGATCATTTTTAGCATTTTAGGGAAATCAAAGTAAGACGTTGTTGTTGGAAAATTCCAGACAATTGTAAATGCTGTGTTTTAAAAACAGATTTATCTTTCTATTATGGCTTGAACTCTTTATTTTTATATCATCCCAAATTATTATCTACTTTCTCAATTATTTACTAATGTTGACAATTTACGATCTGCTTGTGTTTTTGTGGGTTACGCAATAACTTGGAATAAATGTTAGCGAATCACAGCATTTTAATTTTTATATATATATTTACTATTTTCTTATATTTATTTTAACTAGTGCTAGATTAAAGCCTAATCCTTAAGTTGAATTATCATATCAGCAATCCAAAATCTTTAATTACGTATAATTTAAAATTTTTTTAAGTTAAAATATATATAAATTTATGCAATGATTTTAGTATACTTTTTTTTATGTGATTTGACAACTTATATTAAAAATTTATAAATGCTCTGTGTAAATGGCATTTTTAGCTTTCAATGAACTGTCGGAATTTATTTTAAACACACATTTTCTGTTATGTATTATATTAATTCATATACATATACAATATACAGGCATTAAACTTGTTTTGCATTTGTTTGCTTTATTTATGAGTAATAAAATGTGATATTTATTTGCAATTTAACTATGGCCTCTTATCAGAAGTATGATATTATCTATTTTAATGCAGTGAGAACTTAAGAACTTAACTGATTATATTCCCAGTAGATAAAGTAAGAAAATTGTGCTTGTTACAAAGATCAAAACAAATAAAATAAAAACAACAACAAGATGGTTGATTTGTCAAGTCAAAGCAATTATTAATTATATATCAAAGTTTTATATATATATAATATTAATGCCTACCTGAAAAAGCAACCCCATAAATATAGCAGACGAAGCACTTTTGCATATCGAATTTTAAACTAATTAATTTGTAATATTATTAAAATATGTTGCTTAATATTTTGAAACATAATAATTACGCCTAAGATTATTATTATGTCAATTTAAATTAATACTAATGCAACAGATGCAATAAATTGTTAGTTAACTTTTAAAAATAATTAATTTTTCGTATTATTGCAATTAATACAAAAACCTTTCTTATAAATTGTGGACTGATGCCCACATTAAATATCTAAACAAATATTAAATTATAAATGCATTGGCTTTAAATTAAAAGCATAAACCATGTTAAATATTAAATAGAAAATAAAGTTTATATAAAAATATACATATAAAATATATATTGAAATGCCTTTATTAAAAGCGTTACAAAATTGATAACAAAATAGAACTACTCAACTACAAATGAAGGGGTTCGCAAGGGTAGACACATCGAAGTTTGCACACCCTTCCAAATATACTAAGGATATTTTAGTATTAAAAATGTATATTAAATCGACATGTTTTTTAATGTAGATCAAACCTATATCGGAGATGCTTCTCTCGAAGCTGCTTCTTTCTATCTGTTACAAACTCATTAATAAATTTGTGAGATCATTTTATGGTTTAAGGGTATAAAAAGAAAAAACTATGCGAGTCCACTGAACCGTGACGCTTGTACACATGGTCAACAGTATGGTTAGTGTGTGTGCGTGTGTGTGTGTGTATTCTCAGCAGGGTTAAAGGACTGAACACATTTGTATTTTGGCCAAATCGTTGTCCCAGCAACCAGTTCATAGTGCAGCACTTGTCACCCCAATGGAAAAAAAGGCAGCCTCAGTTTCTGGCCAACTTGCGCTCGGTGCGCTTTTCTAGGGATACGTTTTTTGTTATCCTTTTTTTAGCATAGTAAAAAACTATTGTAGGATGTGATCGATTACAGATGTGAAGTGCTCAAATCTCGCGTTTTTTTTCATTGTTTGCGACTTTAGAAATTTCTCGATGAAGTCCTCGAAGGGCATCAGCAAGAAGAGCAAAACGATGGATTATACAAACTATGCCTACAACGAGGCTGTTGGCCGTTTAAAAGTAATGTTGGCCGACAACTCCTATACGGCCACGCCCAAATTGGTTGGCAATCCTTCAGCTTATTTGCGCAACTTCAACGAGGACTCTGGCGATAATTTCTCGGATAATTTATCGGTGGGTTAAGCTGACTTTTTTTTTCTTTCTTTATTCTTTATTTTTTATTGCGTTTGTTTTTTAGGTCATTGAACGACCAGTTTTCTCGGACATTTCCAAGTATCTGTCGCCCAGCCAGAAGTCGCGTATTAGCTCCTATCGTCCCAAGAAGAGCTACAATTCCGGTTATCTCTCCGCTTCGAAGGAGAACCTGGCCACGAATCCTTCGCTCTATGCTAGCAGCAGTGTGCCCATTCCCCCATTGCCCACGGACAGTGTTCAGGCACCGGTTGAGATCTTCAGTTTCATTGAAAAGCAGGAGGATTACATTGAGCAGCTCGAGAAGGAGTCCAAGTACTGTCGCAACGAGCTGACCAACTTGCTCGGCAAGGTCAAGGATGTCATCAATGAGAACGAGCATCTAACGGAAAATGCGCGCAGTGAGCTGGCTGCCCTTGGAAGTGCCACTGGTACTGGCACTGGCTCCAGCACTGGCATTGGCACTATTAAGCCCATGGTGCAGACCACAACCACCAGTCCCTCCTCGGACAGCGATGAGCATCTGCTCTATGCCGGCCGTAAGACGCCAACAACGCCACGCAAGAGCAACATAAAGGTGCAATCTCCACGATATGCCAGTGCCCCCAACATTGTCTACGAGGCGCGCATCAGTGAACTGGAGGCGGAACTGATGCAGGCCAACATCGATCTGAAGCGTGTTCGCACCGAGAACGAGGAGCTCAAACGGAAGCAGGCCCACACTGATCCTAGGAGCGCCGTCGCTCTTTTGGGCAGTGTCAACTGCGACACCCATCGCAAACAGCTGGAACTGTTGCAGCAGGAGAAAACCGCTCTCGAGGAATCGGTGCGCCAACTGCAACGCATGCTCGACGAGGCAAAGTCTCTGAATCACAACAGCGCTAACAGCTCCAAGCGCTACATCAATGATCTGGTTCAGATGGAACGCTCCCAGGCGGAGGTAAGTTGTGACCAAAGGATCCCATCAAAGACTCTGAAATCAAAATCTTTTTATTATTTCAGTTGGAGGTGCGTCACCTGCGGGATGAGCTGGACAGGCAGCACGAGCGGGTGCGGGAACTCCAACATGAGATGGCGCGTCGCTTGGCCGATGAGCGGGCAAGTGCGGAGCGGCGCTATAATAGCCAAGTGGATCAGCTGGGCGGCGATCTGAGCAGTCAGTGGGAGCAGGTGGCCAAGCTGCAGCTGGAACTGGAGCGCCAGAAGCGCTATGAGACCGATCTAAAACGTGATGTGGCCAATCGCAATTCCCAAATCGATGAGCTGAAGATGGAGTTGCGCGGAAATCGCACCACATTCCTTGCAGACATGGCACAGGCGAACGCCGAGAAGCAGTCGCTGGAGCAGGAGATTACCTCGTTGCGTCTGCAGCTGGATCGGGCGGCACGCGAGACCAAAACGGAGGCAGCTCGTCTAACGGCAGAGATTAACTCTCTGCGCCAGCGTTTGGATCGTGGCGATGCCGATATACTCCATTCGAAGCGTGAGGTTTTGCGCTTGAACGATGAGATTGCAAATCTGGAGAAGGAGGTAATTCCAATCTGGGAGAATTGCTACCTTTTATTTGTAGTAAAATTCGTTTTCTAAGTTTCCAATGCTTTTTTAAATTTCGAAATTAGAAATTGATATCCAATCATATTTTTCAAATGATTCTCAATTTATGATTACCCAAAAATATTGAAAAATAATTATGTAAAATGTAATTAATGCAATGAAATTAAAAATCTGAAGAAGGAGGTAATCTCAATCTGGGAGAATTGCTACTTCTTATTTTCGAGTCATTATATATATAACAATTTTCGTTTTGATTTTTCTAAATCTTTTGAAATTTATAAATAAGAAATTTGGTTTCAATTTTTAATTTATAATCAATTTTTTCAAATATTTCTCAACTTATGATTACCCAAAAATATGAAAAATAATTGGTAATTCTTATTTGCAAGTCATTATATATATAAAAATGTTCTTTTTAATTTTTCTAATACTTTTTTAAATTTTTAAATTAAAAATTGAAACTTAATCATATTTTTCAAATGATTCTCAATTTAACATTGCTCAAAAATATTGAGAAATAATTATGTAAAATGTAATTACTTAAATAATATTTGCAGCTAGCTTATGGCGAGCTGAAGAATGAAATTCGACCCACCAAAAAGGATTTGGACAAACGCATTTCCGAGATGCAGGATAAACATGGTAAGTGTTTTGTAATTGTTTATATTTGTTTAGTTAATGAATCACATTTGGCACAATTATTTAGATAGTTTTTTCTAATCACTTTAATTATTTGTTTTCAATTCCTCTGAACTCTGGTTAAGCTATTGATTTTCATATTGTGTGTGCAAACTGTTTGAAATTTAAATATAAATACCAAAACTTTGAGTGGTCTTCAAAAAGATTCGATATTCTACATCCGATAAGATAAGAAAGTGAAACGTCAATAGTTTATCCATGAGTTGTCTCTTTTTATATATATAAATATCACCTGCAATCCACTCTAATAACCCCAACAACAACAATTTGTCTGTCTGTCTACTCTTTGTAGCGGAAACGGTAAATGAGCTCGAAGAAATGATAACCTCTCAGAAGCAACTCATGGATAAACTGACGAATGAGTGTAAAACGTTAACTGGCAAATTAGAGGATACAACCTATAAGCACAAGTAATTATAACCAGCATTTTTCAACTACAACATTCTTCTTCTTATTTTAACTTATTGTTCAACAACAAGTCTTCTGCACAAATTGCAATCTAGTTTTTTTGTGCAATCTCTTCGATTTATTGTAAGGGTTAGTTTTATCAATATGAAATATGATCACCTTTTTAGAGACAGCAAACCAAAAAAAAAAAAGAAGCAAAATCACAGCATATAAAAATTAAATTGAAACACAACGCAATATGAAATTCATGGCCAGCCACAAAATAATTCTATTTACATAATACATTTTGTCAGCACGCAGTGCAATTTATTTTATATTTTCAAATGTAAAACACAAAATAAAAAAAAAACCAAAAATATATCGACAACAACAAGAACAACAAACGTGCTTTTGACACTGGATTAACACGCTGTACTTCTTCAAACCCTCCCCCCATTCCCCGCTCCTATGTGCTGACCGCCTGAAAATTTTGTTAAATGTAGAACCAGTGTGGGACTTCGCGATGCCAACAACAACAACAACAGCAACTGCAATAAACGAGTCTATGGCCATACAAACGATGCCAATAACAACAACAACAACAACTGCAACAATAACACCAACAACAACAACAACAAAGACAGCAGCAGCAACAAACGAAAGCGCAAACGCGTTCACTTTGCTGCCTGAATTGGATATTCTAGATAATGTTGCTGATGTTGGCAATGTTGATTATGTTGCTGCTGCTGATGTTGTTGACAACGGTGATGAGATACTGCAGAATATAATTAAGAGCAATGCGCGTTTGGCTGAGGAACTGGCCAAAATGCCACCCTTGCCAAAATTCACAAGCTACAAAAAGCACAGAGCAAACAACCACAACACAGAGACAACAACTGCAACAACAACAACAGCAACAACGACAACAACATCATCAATGGGCGCCAAGCCGAAATGTTTTTGCCCCAGTTTTATGAGACACAAGCACGAGCATGAACACGTTTATGCGAGGCCAGCAATGCGACAGCGTAATGCATGTTGCAACAACAGCAGCAACGGCGGCAGCAATCAACGCCATCGCAGCAGCGGGAAACAAGCAACAACAGCGGCCTTAGCGCATACACAAACCACGCACAGCAAGAGCATGCATTGTCACGCGCATGAATTCACCCTAGACACACACCACGAACAATATCGCACTGCACCAGCAACAACAACAGCCGCAGCAACAACTAGTTGCTGCCATCCATGCAAAACGGAACTGTTGCCTTGGCTGCAACAGCATCTGGTTTTGAATCAGACCATCAGCAGCAGTGCCAATAGCTGTCAGCCCCCATGTCAAACAACGCATTTGACGGTGGACGCTGAGACAACAGCAAGAGCCACAGCAACAGCAACAACAGCATCAACAGTAGCAGCAGCAACAACAACAACATGCAAAGGTCGCCAGAGCAATGCGCTGACGGCCAGCATTAAGCCGCAACACTACTTTGAGCAACTGTTGCAACGCGATGGCTGCCACAAGAAGCCACGCCCCCCAGTCAAGGTGGACGTCAATGTGCGTCTGGTGCCCAAACAGTCAAAGCCAAAAGTAAATGCACTCAATGAGACATTCGTGAAAGAACTGGACGAAGTGGCTCAGGCTCTGAACGAGACTTTTGTGAAGGACACAACGCCTGAATTGGCGCAAATTGATGAGCAACTGGCCCAGCTCGAGGATGTGGCTGATGATGATGTTAATGCTGACGATGACGAGCAGCAGGAGCAGGCCACCAAACTTTAATAATGTTATTATACCAAAAATAATAATCATAATAATCACAAATTAACATTTAGCAAAAAGTATTCCAATTAGTTTTCAATTTTCATAGATGAAGAAATACTTTGATTAATTTTATTTCTACTGTGGTAAAATATTGCGCAACTAATTGAATTGAATTGAAAAAATGTTCAGTTGAAGTCACGATTTTTCTATATGTTATATTTTATTTATATGTTTACTTTTGCAAATTGCTTTTTAAGGGAAAAATGATTAGTATTTTATTCTTTTTGTTCTAATCGAAAGATTACTTTTGAGGTTGTGGCTGAGTTACAAATTATAAATCATATAGATTCGAGAACTAAGATGTTCTTTAAAAATATATATTATTTTAATGCAGAAGAATATTTTATTAAGACTATGAATCAAGCTCTAATAACAGACATTTAAAATACGATTTAATTTATAAAAAATATTCCATCCTGCGATAATTAAACTTTCATTAATTTTAAACTTACAAAGATAAAAATCTTACTTATTTAATAAGTCAAAAAGTCGAGTCATTTTCAAGCGAAAAATAATTAAAGCTTTAGAAAATTGTTAACTTAAAATAGATTCTTATTCAAGAACATAATATTTATAAATAATCAGTAAATTTAAACATTATTAATTGCTGATTGAAATATTGTTATTAATATTTCAACTTGCATTTTGATTAACATTTCAATTTGTAAGCAGAAAATTTTAACATTATTAATTGCTGTACAAAATATTGTTATTTATATTTTAATTTGCATTTTTATTTACATTGAAATTTGTTAACTGGATTTTCGCAGTCACGACAAACAGCAACTACGTGCCACAAATGAACAGCTAATGGCGCGTTTAAGGCAAATTTGGTCAAAATACAAGTCACAATTAGTTCACAATGGGAATAGCGCAAATGAGATTAGCTCCGAGGAGGCAATAGCAAATGACGATTGCATTTTCTCACCTAAAATGCACAAATTAGAAACATTGCAGGTAAATGTTAATTAAGAATTTGTATTTGACTAACAAACTTTTTTCTCTTTCTCTATCTCTCTCTCTCTCCCTCTCTCTCTCCCTCTCTCTCTCTCTCTCTCTCTCTCTGGCTGTTCCTTATTCTTTTTCCCTTTCTACTGCCACTTTCTGCATATCTGTTGACTTAGAGAGGAAATATCTGCTTTACAATCGAATCTAGAATATTTGTCTAATCGCATGTTGAGCAATGAGGAACATATGAGTAAATTAGATACCAATCCACATGATTATTCTAGCTTAGGCGCCGGCAAAGGTAAATCTTAAACTCTGATCTTCATCGAACCCATCAGCAGCATATATACATACATACATAAATACACATATGTACAAATACAAAATGTAACTGTCTCTCAACAATATTTTCTATTTCCATTTAATTTCTTACATTTATTTATTGTGCAATTAAATAGTATTTATTTTCAATACAATAAGTTATTCACTTTATTACAAGTATTGTTTTTGAGCCATCAAAACACAAGCTTAAAAAAATTATTAAATGAATTATTAAGATATGATAAAAATTGTTCCATTAACAAGTTTTAATTCTTTTGATGTTTTCAAATAGTTTACCTATCTCAATTTAGATTGCCCCATCGCCCTTTTCCAACTCTAATTTATTTACTATGCTATATTTATAATTTTATACAGAACAGACTTGGTTTCAATTACCATTTACTTTAAAAAAAACTTTAGGAAATATTAAGCATTTAAAAATATCAGTTTTTCACAATTATTAATTTTTAATTTTAATTTAATAATTCTACATTTTATTATGCATTTTTAAAGGTTTTTAAAATTGATACCATTTATTTTGTGCTGTGTATCTAATTGCCTTCATTGATACTCATAGCAGTTGAGCCTGGTCCAGCGACAGTGCGTGCAACAGCGTCTAGCGACTTGGATGCTTAGTTAAACACATATATAGATATATATATATATTTATATATATATATATATATTTGTATATAATACAAAATCATACTTACACTTACTTAAACAACAACAGCAACAACAAGAATAAACTTGCACTGAATTGGCTTGCAAAACACTAATCAAAATTTCTGTGACTACTCCAGCCGCATACGATTACCAGCCGTCCACATATGGCACAACAATTGAACCCATACAAAGCACCCCACAACAACTACACAACAACGCTGACGACGACAACTACGGCTACGATGCAACAGCAACAGCAGCAACAACAGCAGCAGCAGCAGCAGGAGCAGTCACCGACAGCAACACAATTGCTGGCGCAGCTGCAGCAGCGCGCAAGAGCAGCATCAGCAATGACAACGGCTACGGACTCAACGATAACGATGACGAAAATCTCAAGGACAACCTTGGCATGGGCGAAAAGCAACAGCAACAACAACAAGAGCTGGAGCAACAACAACAACAACAACGCGAGCGACAACGCGAACGTGAGCGCGAGGAGCGAGATCGGGAGCTGCAACAGTTGCGGGAGCAGCGGGAGAAACGTGACCGAGAACGTGAGCAAACCGAACAGCAGCAACAGCGACGCTACAGCAATGCAGAGCCCGAACAACAACAACAACAACAACAGCAGCAGCAACCCCTTGGCGATGGCAGCATCTCGAATGCCGACAGCGCCAATCTGGCCGCCTATAACACAGATTACAGTGCCTACGATCAGTCACAGTACGATGCCAGTGCCTACGATCCGAGCGCCTATGCCCAGCAGCCCTATGGTGATGGACAGCAGTATGGCTATGATGCCAATGCTGGCTACGATTACGGCGCAGCGGACTACGCACAGCCCGGATATCAGTATGATGCCGCGGCGGACGCAGCCACAGCCAACAGCAGCCAGCAGCCATATCAGTCCACAGCGGACTACAATCGATCGCCACCACCGACGACAGCAGCCACACCGACGACGACGACAACGCCAGCAGGTGCAGCAGCAGCAACAACAGCCCCAACAGCAGCAGCAGCAACAGCAGCAACAGCAGCAGCAGCAGCAACAGCAGCAGCGAGCCGACCACAATCGCGCCCGAGCAGCGGAGCTGTGGGGCCAGCAGCTGCAGTTGGCAACATCGCCGGCAGCCGATCCGCTCTGCCACAACAGTCTGCCACGGCAGTTGCCGGCAAGAAGTAGCTGGAGTCCCGAATCCACTGAAATCACGCCCCTCGATCCGCTGCTGCTGGAGTTTGGCATTAGCAGTCCCAGCCTGATGCGCTCCAGCGATGCCTCCAATCTCGACGACGATGCCACCTGTGATGACTTGAGTGAAACGTACATCCTGCACGAGGACGACTCGGATGCCAGTCTATCGCCAGCCCACACCACCATTCTCACAGCGCGGCGAGCAAGTGCGCCAGCTGTGGTGCAGCCGGATCTCAACGAGACGATCATTATACATGGTAAACAGGAACGGGAACATCATCAGGTTGATCATTGAGCGTGTAGTTGTAATCACAAGTTGACCAGTTGCTACTCCAACTTACTCCATTAGGGAGACTTCCATCATAAATATTCTACTCATATGTTTCGGATTGGCATTTTTTTCTACAAATAACCAATTTTTGATATTATCGTTTTTTGTAATTTAACTAATTTAAAATGCAATATAAACTTAAAAATAACTCATTCAACAAACAAAAATTTGTGCGTTTTTTAACTGAAATAAATGCAAATAAAAGTTTAAATTTGTATTATTTTTTATTAAGTAAAATTAGATAAATTAGTTTTGAACATTTGACTGAATTTTAAAGTCGCTGTTTATTTTATATGCCAGTTCTAGGAAAGACTTTGAAGATATACGGATTGGAATATCTCGAGTCCTCAATTCCACTCCAATTATAATTCAATTAATCAATTTTGAAAAATTGCCTGACAATGTTTGGCGTTATATAAAATACTTAATTGTTTAATTGCAAATTGCTTTTGTTCGTTGTGGATAAAAAGTGTCAATGTCAAGTAAAAAATTATGAGTCACGAGACTATTCTGCATACAATCGATAAATATAAACGTTAAAACTAATCAGCAAGTGGATGATATAACGGCAAATGTCTTAATACCATGCAAAGCTGTCAAAACTGCTGAGCTTCAGCTGAACTTGGCCGAAAGCGCGCAAAATGACTGACAGCCAACGAAATTGAAGTTAACACGCACTTAAGACGACAACAACAACAGAAAATTATGGCTTTAACAATGTGCTTCAGTTCCATGAAGTTCCTAACAAAATGTGCAATTTAAAAATACAGGCAAGGATCGATCTTCTAGTCAAGTTAGAGTTGGCTTACAGTTTGGAATATGAATTAATCTAAATACTTTTTTTTTACTTTCAACATTTAGCAGAATATGTCAATTATTGGGGGGGATTAGTCATTGTGCAATTCAATATAGCTGGAGGCTATCAGTCGCTTGCCCTTCCAGTCCCAGACATGCGAAATGATGGACAACCTGGCCTCACCCAGCTGAATTTCGCATGGCTCCTTCACGGCGGTGGTCAGAAAGCACACCGTGTATAGGCTCATCTCCAGCTCCGGTGAGGTGCCCACGAGGAAGCCATTGAAGGGTTTCTCTATGCCATAGAAACTCATGCGAAATGCCAGCGCAAACTGCAGGTGCTGCAAGAGTAAAGAATATTGCAATTTTTGCAGGCAAAGTATTTTTCTCATCTTTAGTTTCTTACCCGACCCGTGTCCACGCGATTCATCCAGCCCTTGTAGTCCACATGGCCCTGCTGCTCCTGCTCAGCAAAGTACAGCCAATTGTGCATGCCGAGCACCTTTTGATCCCGCAGCTCTGCCATAAACACATGCTCAAAGCTGGAGCTGCCCACAATGCCTTTGCCCCGCGAATACGGTGTAAACCACAGCTCCTGCAGCAGCTTGAGCTGTGCATCATAGTCGCTATTCACGATGCCTTTCAGGAGAAGGAAAAAGTTTAATGAATCCATCGTCCACTTTTTGGAATAATTTAAAGCATTAACTAGATATGTGTCTTAATAGATTTCAGAATTTTACAGGATTCCTTCTTCAGTGCTGTTTATTGTCTTACAATAACTGAAGAAACTAATCATAAAAGTTGCGTTGATAATTTGAAATTGCCAAAAATTGTCAATAAGTGATTATTATGCGGATAATTTTAGCAACGTTTTTAAAATGTTCTTTCTTGAATAGTTATGTTATTTATCAACTGATGAGACAGCTGCATATTCATAGAAAGTTACTTTTATCTATTAACTTGGCTTTATCCACAAAAGTAGAAGTAGCAAAAAATTTACAAAACATCTTTTGAGTTATACTTAAAAAGAGATTGAGAGATTGAGAATTTAAAAACTACTCTCCTCATAGTGGTTTAGCTTATTCAGAGCTATGAATTTCTCTTAAAATTTATATCATCTGTGAATTCTGTAGAATCTTTTAAACTTGTTTCAAACATGTTTAAATGCTTTGCTGCTCAGCTCACCTCTTTTGACCAGGAAATGCATTGAGAGTTTCATGACGCGTGTATTCATCACGGCACGCAGAAAGTCGAGTTGCTCCTGTTCGTGCTCGGGTGTAACGTGATCTGGGACGGCGACATCCAGCTCATAGTTGTTGAACAGACGCTGCAAGAGACTCGTCGTCGAGTTGGCTTGTTGCACCAGCAGATCGTTGTGCAGCTCAAACAGACTGACAAATATAACAGTAAATGGATATAGCTGAACAGGGCAGATGCTAATTCAGCTACTTACGGCTGGGAGGCACGATCATCGTGAGCTCCAGATTTAGTCTTGCCTTGGAGATTCACCTTGTAGAGATACGGATTGGTGATCGCTTCTTCGGCGAAGAGCGCCTGTGACAAATTCAGCACATCGTCTGGCGTTTTGGGCAGCGGCTTGCTATGGAAATACTCTGTAAGTGTTTGTAAGTTTATGTTAATATTTATTTTTGTGTGTGTGTGTGTGTCACTTTATACGCACCATAGAAATGCCAACTCAATATGCCGACGGTGATCAGTAAACCAATGATTACAAATCTCTTTAGTTTCTGGCATTTGTCGCTGTCACATTTGTTGCTCCTTTGATTTTGTTGCTGTTCTGCGTCCATTATTATCTAATAACATTTGCCTTTATTTTTTTCCACACAGTTTTTGTGCTTATCTTTGTTTTGTTTTGCTCTCCGCAGCTTCGCGTTTATCTTGTCATTCCCACGGGCCAATATCAACTGTCAAAAACTGCCAGCTGAGAGCAACTATTACGCTCCGCTTCAGTAGCCTATGATCTGTGTGACTCTCGCGCTGAATATGACTGAACATTTGGTTAGACAAAAACGTTATCCAAACTCTCTTCTCCATTCAGCGCTCTCGGGCTCCCACTCTCGCCCTCTCCCTCTCTCTCTCACACTCTGGGGAAACATCTGTTAGGTTTTGCGTATTTTACTTTGTATTTTGCTCATTCCATTTCCATTTTGGTCGAGTTTGTGTGCAGTGCGCTTTTTTATTGTTTGACTTCTCTGCACAGCGAGTTTATTTTAACAAAGGTAATTACGAATAGTAAATAACAAATAACATGTGCTCTGCAGCATGTGCCAAAGCGCTAAAGATACATAAAGCAAACTGTGTATTATTTGTGTGAGGTGTTTTTTGTTTTATTTTGATTTTTTTTTATATGTGTTTACCTTGTGCTTAGAAATTCCGGCTGGTCAAAGGCATGCCCAAGTGTAAATAATAAATAATAGATTTGTTGCATTGGCTCGAATGATGAAAACTTAGTTTTATTCAGACTATATACAAAAAACCGGAATGACCAACGTGACTTGCATCAAAGTCTGTGTAAAATAAAGCAAACAAATTAGCAACAATATTGATATAATAATCCAAACAATGCTCTTTGCCTGTTTCGGAAGAAATTCATTAGTATTTATGTCTCGACTGGCTATTAATGACCCACCAAGCTCAGCAAAAACAATTGGCACCTGAGGACGACATATTAGATTTTATAACTTTTATTATTATTAAATTTTTTTTTAATTATTCAAAATATCTTGTTAGGCGATTGCATTATACAATCTCTGCATGTTAATTGAATTAGACGAATAATTAGCAAACAATGATTTGATTCCATTGTCACCAATTCTTATACAACATTACTTAATTTTATTATATGCAAGATGTGGGAGCAATTTGCATATAAAAGAACTGATCTGGGGCTCTAAGTATTTTTTGATTATAGCTTTAACTATAACATGTAAATACACTTTCTAATTCTACCTCAAAATCATTGAGAAGAACTATTAAAATGTTTTTCTTCCCTACTATGTCCACTAAATATTTATGATTAATTTGAAGAAACTCAAAAACAATTTTGTTAGCACATCAAAAGAAAGCATAGCTGTAAAGTAAGGTGTTTCAAAAAATATTTTTTTTTTTGTGTGGAGAAAAATGAAAGTCAGAAAAACTAACAAAAAGACATGACAAAAATACATTACACCATCTTGTGAAACTCAAAGTATTTAATTTATTAGTAAGGTGAAGGTTAAGTAAATTTAAAATGATTACATAAGTTACATAAAAATATTGAAGCCAGTGATTTTTTTTTTAAATTTAAACTTCTTAAAATAAATAATAAATATGCAAATGATGAAATAATTTCAGCTTATATAGGAACATCATGAAATAGGGTTTTCTTCTTCCTACATATCAATGTATTTCGGGAAGAAAATTTCGATAACCCCGGCGCACTCAAAATTAATGATTGAATTGTTCTCGGCGGCTACGGAAGTCTTCAACTATTTTTGTTTGTTGTTCTCTCCTCTTCCTTGCTAAAGTCGTTCTTTCAACCTTTGTCTTTTTTTTGTCCATTTTCTTCGCCGAATCGCTTAAATAGCCGCGCGTATTGACGATTCTGTTCAGTTTGCATTTTAACGGCGTTGAGTGTGGTTCTTGCTACGAAGTGGAAATAAGCTGTGAGTTGAGCTTATAATAAAAATAAATAATTCTATATTCAAATGTCATAGCAACTTGTTATAAAATCATTTGAAAGAAGAACTATTTTATGTAACTTTATTCATGTGTATGGAAAGTACTAAGTTTTGTGATTATATTAGATTTTCCAGGTGATTTAGTTGTTGCTAATAATAGATAAGCTATTGGCGTCTCTTTCTAGTTGTAGATTATGAAATTCTATTTGCATTAAAATTGTATAAAATATATGTGTGCATTCAATAACTCATCAGTATCATCTATAATTATATAACTATATAACTATAGGCAAATTTTCTAAATTTTCTTTCAAAGGCATTTGAAATTTCACCTAATAAATGAAAATTTAAATGGTAACAGGCTTTGTTGCCAGCTCCAAAGTTCAACTGAAACCTTTTTGAGACTGCCACAACAAAATCAGCCAGCTGTCACTCACGAAGTCATTAGATGGACTACAGGGGCCGAATTCTGTTCGTGCAGCTCCATTTCAAACATTTGCATTTTCTATATTTTCTTGCTTTTCTCAAAAACAAGTACACAGTACACAGCGTGTTCCCAGATCTTTAAAACCTGTTTGAAACATCTTTAATTGGTGGTTGGTCAGCTCACCGCTTTTGACCAGGAAAATCATTGAGAGTTTCATGATGCGTTTATTCATCCCGGCCCACAGCAAGTCGAGCAGCTCCTATTCGTGCTCGGATGCAAGAGACTCGTTGTTGAGTTGGCATGTTGCACAAGCAGATCGTTGTGCAGCTCATCGTCGGGCGTTTCGGGCAGCGTCAAGTAAATTTGAAATGGCCAGTTCTTTAATATTATTGAAGACATAGATATTTGTTTTAATTTAAACATTTAAAAATAAAAACACAGATAAGAAGTACAAGCTTGATTAGCAGCATAACATCATTAAGCTAAATGAATTCGTTAATTAACGCTCAATTTATGCCCATTGGACTTTGCCATCCAAACTATTGAGAGAGTGTTAATAATAAAAAATACTAATACATACATATTTATATATGTATATATGCAAATGATTTTGAACGCCGATCATCCCAAAAGGAGATAAAAGAATTTTGGTTTCCGTTTTGAAATGATAAGCGAGGTGTTTTTTTTCCTACATTTCAATGTATCTTATAAAAATAATAATGTTGTTCTCGTCTCATCTTTGGTTAAGCCTTCTTTTATAACGTTTGATTTAGTTTGATTTGTGTTCGTTTTCTTCGCTGAATCGCTTAAAAAGCCCAGCGTATCTACAATTCTATTTAATTTTAATTGTGACGGCGTTGAGTGCGGTTCTTGCTAGGGAGTAAAAATAAACTGTGAGTTGTGCTTATAATAAATATAAATAATTCTTTATTCAAATATCACTGCATTTTGTTATGAAATCATTCGTCACAAGATATTTTTTTTATATATAATTTCATTAATGTGTATGGAATGAATTAGGGTCTGTTAAATTTATTCGATTTATTTTGAATGCACCTTAAGTTGCTGTTTCTAGGTGATTTTGTTTTTGCTAATTGTAGATAAGCTATTGGCGTCTCTTTCTAATGTATACGTCAACTGCCTGATAACATGTACAAAAAGGAAAATTCTAACAACTTATGAGATAATTAAGCTGTAAATAATGTGCAAACAAAACTACTCAAATTATTAGGTTGTAGATTATAAAATTAAGTTTTCATTAAAATGTATTGCATAAAAAATATGTGTACATTTATCAACTCATCAGTATCATCTATAACTATATAACTATAGGCAACTTTTTACATTTATTTCCAAGGTATTCAAAATTTCACTTAATAAATGAAAACTTATATGGTATGTTGTGGTGCCAGCAATAAAGCTCGACTCAAAGCTTTTTGAGACTGGACTACAACAACAGCCAGCTGGCACTCACGAAAGCTCATTTGCTTCCACATTAGATGGTCTACAGGTGGCCGAATAATTTTTGCGCAGCTTTATTTAGAATATTAGCATTTTTTTCATTTCTCTGCATTATATGTAAACGCATTCGGTGGCGAGTCGATTAAATGTGAATATAATACGCAGTTATCAAAAGTAAACCCCCGTTCGCGACGCCTCTGTGCGCGCACAACCACTCTCTCTCTCTCTCTCTCTGTTGTGTGTACGTTTTTGGCGCGCCCACAACAAAAAAAAGCACGCAGCGTGTGCCAAGTGTATTTGCCGGCAGAGAGCGCTGTTTGAACGAATGATTTGGTTAGGTCGACGCCGCGCTCAGGTCTCACTTAGTCTCAGTGTCTCATTCGAACGCAAAGCGCGCGGTTCACAGTGAAGTCGACGATAGTGAATAGCAACGCCGACGACAGGCAGCGCAACTCACAATAAATATAAAAAATAAACAATTTGAGAAAAAAAATTAAAAAAAGGAAGAGATAGCGCTTAGTAGAACCCGCTTGCGGAATTATGAAAGAATTGGGTGCGATTATAAAATAGTAACTGTAAATGCAATTGAAAGCATTGAGACAAACTGAGCGAAATTCACATTTGTTTTGTTTGTGTACGCGATTTTTGATACTTTATATGTACCGCGCTTGCTCAACAGGCTACAGCTGATTTAAAGTTGTCTGTTTCTGTTTCTACTTCTATTTCTTTTTTTTCTCGTGTTCTTTTTGCCTCTTTGCTTCTGTTGTTGTTTGCTGTTTGCGCTCTGGCGCACAAAAGCATGCTTTAAATTTATGGATTTCTCGGGTGTCCTTGCGAACAAGTGTCGTTTCGCTGTTGTTGTGTTTGTTGTTGTCATTATCGTTAATGCTTCCGATGAGCATATGTCTGTAGCTGTGTCTCTGCATCTGTGTGCCTCTCCGAGAGTGTGTGTGTGTGTTTGATTTGGTCTGTGCGAATTTAAATTTAAACGCCTCTGGGCACATTTACGGCACTTCACAAATTACTTTTGACTCGGCTTAGCTGAACAGGTGAAAGCTTTTTGAGCACTAAATATTTTATTTGACTTATTTGTTTTCAACTCAATTTGAACGATTTTATTTTATTTTTTTTTTATGTATGCATATAAAGTAGATCAGTTTTTGCTTAAATTAAATATGAATTATATCTTGATTTTTTTGAATTTTATTCGACAGGCTTTTTATTGTTTTTCGCATTGTTTTTATTTAAACTAAATTGCTGAAGTTAGTTTTTCGCTGTTTTCAGTTATTTTTAAACGCGTTTTTTGATTAAAATGTCTAAAATATTTATAACTTAGTTAAAGATTATATTTTAAGGTGGCTTGTAAGAAAAATAATGATAAGTAAATTTCAGAACAATTTTGTTCTCATTTGCAAATTTAAAATTCATTTATTTGTATTATTATTTTTTGTTTTAGTGTTGTTTGCGTTTGTTAACAAAATTTCTATTCAACAAGCCATTTTTTTTATCAAGTTTTTGAATCGTATATTAAATTTTTTAATTAAATTTACAAATGTAAAATGTTATGTTTGTTTTTAAATTTTATTATTATATATTTTTTAAATTTTTTCACTTTAATTTAAAATGGACTGAAACCGTTTGGCAACAATCCTTGCTTAAATGCAATAAAAAAATAATGTTTTATACATTTTTTATAGAGACTTGCAACACTCGATGACATTTGAGTGACAGCACACTCAGGCAGAAACACACTTTCATACACAAAACACGCACACACACACACACACACATAGTATGAAATGCTGGCAAGGCTAAAGTGGCACTTTAGCAACACCTCAATGATTGGTTAGTTTTAATGTGAGCAGTATTGAGAGAGGTGGTATTGGGGGAGGTGACTGTTGGCCATGTTAGCCATGTTGGCCTGGTTGTCTGTCAGACCTGGTGGCAGTTGCCTGGTAGCTGTCCATCAAGCTGACTTAATTTAATTAAGCGCTCAATGTCCTTACAGACGAGTCACAAATACACGTGAAGCAGGAACGAGTCAACGCTTGATTTGTTGCTGCTTTTTTACTCTTGACTGCATCACACACACACACACACACATACACCAACACACAGACAAATATTTTTCTATCTATATATATGTGTGTATGGTGGGACACAGGCCTGTAACGACATCAACCACAAAAGCCACAGGACATTTTGGCATGAAGGATATTATGTATTTTTGTAGCCTGCTTCTGCTGTTGCTCTTGTTGTTGTTGTTGCCGTTGATGATGATGATGATGGTTGTTCCAACGTTTTGTGCCCGAAGAGGCTTCAAGACAAGGTTACACAAAGATGGCATATTTTCTACACCCTGCACACGAATCGATTGTGGCAATTTTTTTTTAATTTGTGTAAATGGCCAAAAAAAAAATCAAAATTAATCACTTGTTTTACTTCTGAAAGATACTTGATTTTAAAAATTTAAAATATACCTGTTGAAGGCAATTTTAAGTTCACAATTTAATTTACCATATCCTTCGCTGGCTGAAATATTAGTCTCTCGACCTGGCATCTCTTAATTTTTTTGAGAATGTAATAGTATTTTAATTTAAATTGGAAACACGACAATTGTTAAAAGAATTCTAAAAACAAACAATATAACTATATTAACATTGATTTAAGTTGTTGTTTCTTTTTTTTTATTTCGTTTTCAACCAAACTTGTTTTACAACACAATACAATTTTTTACAATATTAATTGTTATCATTTAATAATTATTGGTATAATATCTACAAAATTTGGAATTTAAAATATGTATTTCGCTGGCTTAGCGTGTTTTTTTACTCTGATATATTTCGAAAGAGAAAGAAATTCCCAACAACCACTTGAGTAAATAATTTCTACGATTATTCCAAATATTAAATATGATTTTACTTGTTTTTCTAGAACTTTCAATTTTATTTTGAAAAGTATTTGAATTATAATATGAACTTTTTACAGGGTGTCTGAAAGTCGAGTTGCATGTTAAGCTATTTAGTTGAGCGGAGTGTATTATTTTGCCCCCTGCCTGCCCCCGTTCCAGAACAGTGTGGCAACAAAAACATGATGGCCACCTGCTGCGGCTGCACTTGAGTCCATTTCACTGTTATGCTATCTGTTTGCTATTTTTCCCCATGATATCTTTCTGTCTGTGTGTGTGTGTGTCAGTTGGTTGCCTGCGGCTAGTAAATTTTTAATAAACTTTCAGTTTACTTTTACTGTTGCCGTTTTGAATTTTTCTTATATTTTACAGTTGCTATTGCGGTTGCTCTTGATGTCTTTGTTGTTGTTATTGTTGGTGTAGTTTGTTGTTGTTTGTTGCCTAAGTGGTTTTGTCATTAAATCAAAACTGAAGAAGATCCCAAATTGCTTCTGCTCTGACTTTGTCTGTGGCTGCCACTTGTTAATCATAAAATGCTCATTAAATATGAATTTGTGCGGCTTTTTATTTCTCCACAAAATGGTTCATAAATATTTATTGTGCATGAATTAAATTCAAATTAATATTATTTGCATTGTAATAAGCTACACTTGGGGCATAGTCGGCAAATTTGTATTTTAATGTATATATAATAAATTAAAAGTTCTAGAAAAAGTTATAGCTTCATTTATTTGCCATATTTTGCCAGTTAATTTTTCCAATCAGATGCCGAATTTCTGATTTAATTTCTTTTGCTCTCTCACATGTGATATGTGTGTGTGTGTTCTGTATTTTTGCTCTTGCTGTTTGTATTTCCGTTTTCCGCATTTGATCCCATTGCTCGCTCTGCTCTCATTGTTGTCAATCTCTATTCTCGCCGCGAACGAGCATTGAGTGAGTGGCTGACAATCAATTCAAGTGCCAAGCAGCATTTATGTAAACGAGAGCACAGCACTCACTAATTGAGATGAGCGACCGAACACGTTTCATTAGAGCTGCGCACTTTTTGGCTGTCACTGCCCAAAGTTTGTTTACACACTTCACATGTGAAGCTTATTGTTGTACAATTTGGGCATTGTATAAGCATTTTGCTAAGTAACACTAAATTAGAATCGTCCACCTTATTGTCATATTGTAACATACTTTAAAAAAAATAAACTTGATTATACTAATTCTTTTATAGGTCAATTGCTGAAGTCAAATAAAGAAATGAATAAAATTTTCCTTATTTTTATGGGCACTAATAAATTAGTTTGAAGTAATAGTTCTGCTGTTTTTTTTATTTTTTTATTGGCTTAATTGCTTAGGCCAATTAAGTTAAAATTGTGTGCACAATTTTTATTATTATTCTTACTATTTTTATTATAGTTATTATTGATTGAGCTTTAACTCATTATGTTATTAGAAAACTGCCTAATTTTGCATAATCATTTTAAAAGCAGTTAAGTTGTTTAACAATATTTTAAATATGCCACAAAAATACATGCCTTTGGAATTTTATAAAATAAATAATATTTGCCGATTTATCGCATATTTATTTTGTTCACTCGCGCTCATCTCTAGTATGATTTATTATGATGTTATTGCTGAGCATGAATACCAATGAAGGGGGGGATTTGGGGCGGGGTTGGAGTCTGATTGCCACCTGGGCGCTCAGTCTATTGACATATGAACGTTAATTGATGCAAGAATGTTATTGTTATTGTTTTTGTTGTTGCTTTTGCTGTTCTTATTGGGTTACTGTGAGGTCGAAGGCATTGACTTTTCGCCTGTGGTGTGCGCATATTTATGTAAGCCACTGTGTGCCTGCGTTGAGCATTATTGTTGTTTTGATTTTCGATTGTTGTCAGCTCAGCTCAAGCGCTCATTGTTTGCCAGGCAACTGACAATTCCCATGTAAAGCTGTCAATCTCAATTGTCTGAAAGAGAGAGAAAAGTACACAGACTGAGAGTGGGAGAGATTAACGAAAATGAAGAAGAGCGCTTAAACTTACATCTAACGGTACATAAATGCTTATCTTTTTTTTTAGCTTAAAACCCAAAAAAAAAAAAAAAAAATCGAGGCTACATTTTGAAGAGCATCAGCAGCAGCAGCAGCAGCAAATATGAACAGCGATGAGGTGCAAATTATCAGGAAGACCTGGGCAATTCCCGTGGCGACACCAACAGATTCGGGTGCTGCTATCTTGCTAGCTTTCTTCAATCGTCATCCGTCCGCTATACAGAAATTTCCATTTCGTGATGTGCCCCTGGCCGAGTTGGGCGTAAGTCAAAACACATTTACTAAATTCCAAAGAAATATGTAACTAAAATATAATCAATTTGCAGACCAATTCACGGTTCCGAGCGCATGCCAGTCGCATAATTCGTGTGTTCGATGAATCCATTGCGGTGCTCGACCAGGATGGTGTCGAGGAGAAGCTGGAAGCGATCTGGAACAAGGTGGCCGTTAACCACATACCACGTCAAATATCTAAGGAGTCTTACAACGTAAGCATATCCACCCTATATATGTATATATAAATATAAATTAATAAATTTTTTAAATATTTTATTTTTCTAATAGAATCTCAAGGAAGTTATTTTGGAAACGGTGACCGCTGTTTGCAAGTTGGACGAGAGTCAAGTGCAAATATGGACTAAGCTGGTCAATCTTGTCTATGATATTTTGTTCAAGTCCATCAATGATGACGGCAATGCCATCTAGACAGAGACGGAGACAGCTACAGCAACAGATATCGAGAGAGCGGGTAGCTGCACAAGGGGAGAGAGCCTAGCATGCACCTGTAGCTTTAAATAAATGTTTAATGAATAAATGTTTAGCTACTTTCAATTTTTTATTTATGAGTACAAGTTTAATATACACAACTACACAGACACACATCCAGACAAACGCACACACACTGGCTAACACAGACACACTCGCACATTGCTCTGTAAAGCTTTAACCCATTGTCAGCCTTAAGCACTTAATAATAATGCGAATAAAGTGAAAAGGTCGCTTGTAGCGAATTGAATCAATGTATATCCTGGAACCCTTTGATCAATGAGAGCAGCTATGAAGTTATTAGCTACCCTTCAAGGACTATATATATTCCTCATTGGTAACCATTAACTTTATATTTTAACTGTGCGACTGGACTTGTTCTCTTTTATTTTTGTACTCCCACATTAAAAATGGGTTAAAGGGCTTTAATGGTTTTGTGCAACTGTATGTAATAGGTAGAAGAAGTCATCTCCGATTCAATAAAGTATATATATTCTTGATCAGCATCAAAAGCCGAGTCTATATAGCCATGTACGCCTGCACGTTTGTCCGTCCGTCCGTCTGTTCGCCCAAACGCGAGGGTCATAGAGACTATAAGAGGATATGTTCTCTTTTTCTGGCGCAAATGTAGTTTGCTTTATTTTATCGATAACTGCCACCTCGTATTGATTATCTTTACATTTAAATTTTCGATAGGAATAAATGTCACAATTGCATAAGCAGAATCTTATTCTAATTAATACAGAATATACATATGCATATTTTGAATGAAATATCCAAATGTCAGAAAGATCGGACAAGAAACTCCAATTATGGTCAGAAATGTATTTTCATATTGATATCATTGGTAAATTTTATGGATGCATAAATTGAGAACACATGTGTGAAAAAGATGTATGTATATATTTTTGTATTATATATATTATGTATGTATGTATATATGTATGTATATATGTATGTGTGTATGTATGTATGTATGCATACATGCGTTTGTCCCCAGCCAATTAAATATCAGTTCGGGCTTGTAAATATAAAATATGCGCTGCAATAATTTTTTTTTTTTATCGTTGCAGTTTCTGCAGTGGTCACATTTGTGTGTGCAGGTATGAATTATGTATGAAGTATTTAAGAGCTGGGATCAGGGTACATCGTAGTTGATCTCACTCGACTACAGATTTCTTAATGGTTTTGTTTTAATTTAAATAAGAGAAACATTTCATTAAATAGTTGGTGCTTAGAATTTAAATTATATTTTATTGCGCTTCATGCGTCTTTCTTCCAGTCAAACTCTCTTCACTCACAATCAGATATCGATATAACTCTAATATATAATAATAGTACCGAGACAGTGGCAACGAGTTTGCCAAGTAGCTTTGACTACTTCTTGTTTACTTATCATTAATTTGAAATCCCATACAAATAAAATAATCAAAAAATGTAGTGTATTATTCCAAGCGAGTACTGCATATGTACTGCTTATGATTGATTTATTCTTAAAAAATGCAACCCGTTCGAAAATTATAATATATTTTATACACCGAACACTTTTCTTTTTCAAATGTGTTTTTGACAGTCTAAGTGAAATGATACTTAAATTCTCAGTTGTAATAGAGTCTAATTCATGCACATTTGAATGAGGAATGTGTGCACAGATTTCTACACAAGAATATAAAAGCAACCAACTTTGTTTGTAATGGATGCATCAGCATTTAAATACACATTAGGAATAAGTGCTGGCCACACTTGAAATCCATTTCCCATCGCACCACATCGCAGACACAATTCCGCACGCAAATTCCACTTTCAGCATATTCTAAAAAAAGAGACAGAATTGTCTACTCGAGGGAGTTTGACTAGGAGATGCCCTGCCAGCTGCAGGTAAATTGGTAAATATGTTAAAACGATTAAAATACAGTTTCCAGTTTTATTATTAAACTTCCACTTTGCACACTCTTCTGACATAATAAATGAATGAATCTAATTTTATCGAGCTCGAGCTCGTTTCACAGATATTCTATATTTAGACTGAAGTGATCAGCATAAGGAGAGGAGATGGCTTATATAAAAAAATTAACATTTTTTTTAGGATTAGCTGTTTAGTTATTACTTACTTTTTGTTGCTAACGAACTTCATTGTATTTTACTACATAGATATCTGATCAACGGCAAAACTTCATTATACCATATATACCCATTATGCACATTTTTCCATAGGTTTCAGGGTATAAAGTCAGGTAAAAAAGACAATAGACAAATGCGTGTTTTAAGCGGCACTCAGTGGCTGATGCAGAATTATGAAAAGTGCCGCAGATGGGCGTTAAAATGCTATTAATTGTGTGTACTCAAAACGACTGCAACTGCACCTTGTGGAAAGGTGTGGCTGCAATTCAAAAGTGCCCCAACAAACATTAAAAGGCGTGTTTGCAATGCGACAATATTGACATTTTATTATATGAATAATTTTTAGAACTTGCAATTAAATAGCTAAATAATTGACTTTACTTTTAACGAATTCAATTTAAGCAAATAACTTTAAATAATTGGTGTTTAATGTGTGCAATTTATACAATTTAATGTTACTTTATTATAAAAAAAAATACTTGTGAAAAGGTACTTACGATATTATAATTATTTCAATATGTATAAATTATAAATATATAATATTATTTTTTTTTTGCAGACCTCTGATCTAGAATAAATAATCTATTTATATATTATTTATTTGAAGACAAAATTACAATGCTTAAAATAAGTGTGAAATAAAAGTAGCACCTAATTCAGAATTTAATATATTTTAGCTAATGTTCGATACATGTTTAGATGAGGAAATACTCAAATTTTTTAGTAGCATTGCTGATAGCAGTTTTATTACAATGAGCATAGATTTTTTGCTTGATATTTGAGTATAAGAAATTATAGTCTAAATTATAAAAATTATGTCCTTTGTTACTATCAGAGATCGATTTATAGCGTTATTCGAGAAACGGAGGAACTTATCGGTAAATATATATCATGAATGTGAACGATATCTTATATTTCATATCTATATCATTTAAAATATAGATATACTTCAGCCTGTTAAAACGATTTTCGCAACTGTATTAACGTATTTAATCAGCTCAGGGCATAAAAATAACACTTTCTACATTATAGATTTACCTCAATTCATTTATATTGTTAACTAATCGCAAAGCTCTTAATATAATACCAATTCTTATCTATTTAACAATAAGTATCTGAACAACCGAGCAATTTCTACAAATGCTTATTAGAAAACCAATCAAAACGCCAAATTTGTGGGCGTGGCTGCTGGGGCTGTTGAAGAACCTATTAGCACCAAGCAGCAGATAACAGCATAGCTAACAGTGCACTAACAGTCGCTCTGTTAACTCCACAGAGTGGACTAAAGCAGTAGCAGAATGTTAGCTGCAATCGGGCGCTTTCTTATCATTGTTGTGTTCTGTTTTGGGCATTGGTGAAATGTGGACAAATTGTCGTCAAGCTTTTCAATATCTTTTCAATAATAGTCGAAAAATAACAGTTTAGCGGGAAGCGCGCGCATCGGTTTACTTAAGCGGCGTAACGTGAACTGCAGTTGTCAACAAATAAAAACAACATATAATAAAAAAAATGAAATACGCATCGTAAATCATTTCGGGAGCAAGAGATTGTGAGTGGTACTGTGATATACTGAAATCGGTATTTTATTCTTGAGGTGACCCAAGAAGTTCTTCAATAACAAACGGCAAATGGTTGAATCATCAATACAAATAGCTAAAGTGTTTATCAAATAAATCAAAATACGTTTGCAGTTCATAAAAGTGCCCAGTGCTATAAATTCAAGTGCCTCGAAATAAGAAAGGCTGCTTATCAATCCACAAAATTGTTTACCTCAAACGCAAAGCAATCAAAATAAAATCGTCTCACAAAGCAGAGGCCGTTGTGTGTCAAAGTGGTAAGAAAGTAAACAACAAAAGACAATGTCTTCATGCAGATTAAATTCCTCACTTTGGTCACTGCAACAGTTTGCAAAACATCTTGAACATCATTAGAAAGCATTGCAAATAATTGCACAATGAACAATTCCGATAGCCAAGTAACCACAACTGCTTAAGACAGATTGAGACTGTGCTCTGGAGCAAATATTGATTGGACAACACACATAACTTAAATATCTTCTCTTGACATGAATGCTGTTTGTGTCCTTGTGCTGTGGCTCGGAAAAAGGGACAAATGTTCTCACATTCCGTCTTTTAAAGCGACCGCTTTTATTCACAAATTGTGCATTTCATTCAATCTTCAACGCTTGTTTGACATTCTCGACATTCTGTTGTATGACAAATGTCAGTCATGTGCAGACAGACCCAGATTGAGATTATATTTCTTTAAACCCCTCTTTTGCTACATTGCTTAAGTTTTTATAAAATTGAACAAACTTCTATATTGTTTGTGAGCTTTAAAAATAAGGTAGCTATTCAATAGCGGTAGCATATTTATGCGATAAATTCATAAGTCACTCACAACAAATACTACTTCAAAATAAACAATTTTAAATTGCAAAATATATAAAAATTTTTATTAAATATTTATGCTCTTAAACTAAAAGCAGAAAATACAAACATAAAGTGATAAAATGTTTTAATAAATTAAAACACTCATTTATCAAGAGACCCATTTGAAAATTTAATGTGCATCACAGCAAGAAATTCTAGCTGTGACCTTATTGCGCATTCTAGTGAAAAATTCAAATTTTTGACTTAAATGCGCAGCGCTAAGAATATAATTTACTATGCAAAAATGAGCTACTGTACATAAATGAATTATTTCCACTTGTAGAAAATATTATAATTTTGTCACAATGTTTTTTAGCACATTTATCCTTGATAAGCAATCATTGGCGATGTGCCTAATGAAACTTGGAAAATATATGCACAGACATTCAGATATGATCATATTATCCTATATAACTAGCGTAGCAACTGAAAAACTTGTTGTATTGGCAAAATTTAGATTTTGACTAAAGACAATCAAGTCTACAATTGGCACTAACAAACTCCTAAAGCATTTTAACAAGTTTGTTGATTTTCTAAAATGCTCTCGTTGGGTTCGCACGTATTAATTCAATTTAAAAAGTTACTTTGACATCGTAATGCCTTGTGACATCTGGTAAACCAGTCAAGTATTCAACACTTCAACTCACACACATCGCGTATACGTAATGTTATTATGCATTTGTGTGCATTAATGGGAACTCGTATGGCAAACAGGACCAAACGAAATGTTGTTACTGTCAGTCACATTTACTATTATTGGTTTTCTTATTTTTCTTCATTTTTTTTTTTTTTGCAGCTGCAAAATCTACTTAAGCACAGCCACAAGCGAAATGCTGCAAAATGGGTTGTACAAATACTAACATTTGCCAAGCACACACAAAAATAACAATGTACATTTTTGGGATGTTATTTTATATATTGTAATTTACCAGGAATGTGCAAACATATGCAGCATATTGAATAGAATTTAGATACATACTCAACATTGATGGTATTTTATTTACATAGGTATTTGTTTGAACAAAACAAACTTTGACGCATTTAGCACTGGCTTCTTTACCTTCTCTATTGACTGCACCAGCTAACGTTTAGTTGAGATTTAAGCTGTAAAAGGTAAACCAGCTGAAACCTTACCTTGGCCTGCAAAACTGCCAAACTTATGTCCACTTTGTCCTGTAATTCTATGTTGTTTATATTTCATATAAGCCTTATGTAAAGAATTTTGTTGAGTTGTTTACATGTCTTAAGTTTATTTTGGAAAAGTTTTCCAACTTTCTAAAGTGCTTCCTCAAAGTAAATTTACATGTTGCAATAAATATATTGAATGCTTGCTTGGTTTTAGTTTATGCATGAAACAAGTTATATTAATTTGCCAGCCGCCGTAAATCTTAATATATTTAAAAGCCATTCAGTTACGGATTAAATTTTTAATTAAATTGTTAAGCTTTTCATTAAGTTTGCAACATGCTGAAGGTAATAATAAATTGAAATTAAAATTATACAAATATATATTTCATTTAGTACTGTTGCAAATTATACTCTGGATTAACAAAGAAGTGATAAATTAAGTAAATATTTATTTTGATCTTTATTATAATAATCTGGGCTTAATAATACCTATAACAAGTCAATCTTAAACAATTAAAGTTTTATTTACTTATGTAAGAAATCACTTGTCAACAAAAACCGAATAATTTTTCATAAGAGTCTCTATTTAAATCAATAAATTAGGCTTACTTAGTTTAGATATTGCTGATTAATGTGATCCATTTACAATTTAACAGGGGACAATTATTGTTGGTAGACTAAGTTTGTTAAAATTTTATTTACGTGTTGAACGTTTATAAATTTAATTTTCTAGGAAAAATACAACTAGTAACTCAAAAAAAGCCCTCGTATTTAATTTCGTTCTCCTTCTCGATTTTATGATCTTTCTGATATTAACGGATATTACTTGTGCGATAGGGTTGGGTGGGGCATAAAAAAATAAATACGTTAACATTTCTGTCTGGTTGGTTTCGGCAAAGGGTGTTAAGCGATTTCCTTGGTTACACATCTATATTTAAATTTAAGTTACGCATGCATTAAAAATTCATAAATAACATCAAATTAAATATGGCAAAGCCTGTCCTAATTAGTTATGTGAATGATAAATGGACATTTAAGTTGCATGCAAATTATTAGATTTAAAATCAATTTATAAAAAACAAAAAAAATCATTAAAACCAGAAAACAGCAGACACATTATATAAGTGCTTCCCACCAATGTCGCATCAAAGAGTCGTGATATCTTATAAATTTTCCCCTATATAGAATTGAACGCTTTGTAATCTTATCAGACTACGTAGCTTTTTGATTGCTAACTATAAATATAGAAATGCCTATAAATAGTCTAAACTAAACAGTAGACGTTCTGTCTTGGCAATTACTAAGCAGATTTTTACTAAAAAACAATTGCTATCAGATCGAATAGAAGTGTCTTGTGGAAGGATTTGTCCACATTAGTCTATGTCAACTTGGAACACTTTACGTGAGTATCGCACTCAGTAAATGGCAATGAAGCAAGTTGGCTTATAAGTAGAAAACACGGTAAATACTTGGTTATTAAAGCGACAGAAGGCCGCATTGAAATATACATCAAAATGATGAAATTAGCAAAACTATTGGTGTTGATACAATTTTGTATTTAATTTTCAATTTTTATATAATTTATTTAAATATAATTGCTAATAATTATTCAAGCAAGTCTCTTGAGAGAAATAATAACAACACATTTTTGAAAAATAATATTTTAGTTGGTGGTACAAACTCATTATAGAATTTAATCATTTTTTAAAACTCTTAATATATTTGAATGTGGTTTTGAGAACATTCTTAAAAATGTTAATTTTTTTAATATAGATTTTAATAATTTTTCTCTTAATATCTATAAATGTATTCAGCTTAGTGATTTTGAGAACATTCTTAAAAGTGTTTATTTTGTGCTGACTTTTCTTACTGAATAGAGATTGGGTGTTCAAAATTCGATGAACTATAATGTACAACTTTTAAATATTAATTTAGTTATTTACACATCGAAGAATACAACTTTTGTTTTCTGAAAAATGAAATCATCCGACCTAAATTATATTGGAACATATAAAATAAAGACACTTTACATGGAGCTATCTAAATTGATAGTTAAAGTATCCACTTTAAGCAACATTATTTAAGGGAACTAAATAAAATGTTTTTACTCCAACAAATCTAGGCAAAATCAATTCACATTTGTCGCATGGCTTTCATTCTTTCTGTGTTGTTGGCCAACAGAGTTGAGTGTTCGGGGCAAATGAATAATGCGAATAAGCCGAACACGAGCCAGAAATGCGGGAAAAGCACGTCGCAAAATGCACAATATAAGCTTTTGTTGTTGTTGTTCTTTTTTAAATTGTGAACATGTGTTGAGTTGGCTAAGTAATAGCTTTGTGCTAAATATACATTTGTATATCTATAGGTATATATTTATTTGTACATATGTAGCCATTTAGCCATGAGTAAATATGATTGATTCGCTCGAGTTGCAGTTGTTGGTCGAAAGCAAAGTGGCCAAATTGGGAACTGTCATTTTGGGCGATCTTAATCAATCAGCAACTATTATTATTATTATTTTGTTAACGGACTATTAATACATCTATGTTCGCAAACTGATTAGGTTTTCGATGTTCCAGCTAAATTTGTCAATAAGTGAATTGATTAGAATTTTTCACTGTTTATTTTTTTTTTAATGAACACCAAAATAGATATTTATAAGTGGTTCTCTGCTTGCTCGTTGGGTGCAACTTGTGTGCAAATTAGAAATGATTACAATATTGCTAATACATCGACAAAAAAAAAGAATGATGAATAATAGCTGAGTTATAGTGAACATATAATAATAAAATCAGATTACTTAAATTACTAGATTGTCTCAGAATTTGCACTTTTAAAAGCTGATCAACTTTATGTTTTGTAAAATTAATATTTAAATATGAATCTCAAATTTATTTATAATAATCAAAGTTTTAATTAAATATAGAGTTTAATATAAATGTAATTAGATTAATATTAAAAGTTGAATTGAAAAAGAAATCGTAAAATTTATAATACAACTGTCATTGAAACAATCGATCAGTTATATATATATATCGGGTGTGTTCCAGCAGCTAATGCCTCAATATGTGATTGATTTAGGGTTTTTTCGTATTCATGTAGCAAATAGTTGTCGTTTGCCATATCATAATGAGAGGGTTTTCAACCGTTCAACTGCGCTGTTGATATCAAGCACATGACCCGATACGATTTGATATTTGATATCGTTGGCATTTGGTTTTCTAGATTGCAATTTCCTTCTATTTGCACTGTCAAATGTTTTTGTGACGAATTCTTATTAATTACACGCTACTATCAGCTATGGGGCAGCTATGGCAACTCGGCACATCCAATTCTGATAAGCACAACTTGCGGTTTCCCCATAAATATTTGGCTCACTTGGCTCAGTTGGCTCATTGCTGAAATTTTATTTTTACATAAGGAAACTCCAAAACACCCACAAGACAACGCTCTGACATCAGATGCTTGGCGCGTGGCTTTTGTAAATAACAATTGCAAATATAATCAAGTTAAAAATAATTTGGACAAGCCGATAATGAAATACTCTTGCATATATTTTATCGTATATTTAGAAGGCAACTTTTGCAAACTTAATAGAATTAAAGTTATTCTTGAAGAATTTATGTAAGTGAAGCATTTTACAAATAAAATTTATACTGGCTTTTGCATATTTCTAAATGAATTTATTTTGCAAAGCATAAAAATTTATTGATTTCCTAACTTTTTTTTGTTGTGTATTTTAATAAACTAAAATTTGTTTTCATATTTGTCTTAATTCATAAATATTTATTATTTTTTTATTTATATTTTTTTTTTTTTGGGAATTTTAACAGTTTATTTGCACGCTTTTCAAGATTTGTCATGATTTTGAATACGATTCGCAAACAGAATATCAAAGGTCTTCTGATAAGATAAAAAACAATGTAGCTAACAAAATTTTACGTTCAGAAATTGTATGTATATTCATAAACATTTATGTATTTATTTACAGAATAAAACAAGAGAAAAAACGTAGCAAAATACTTTGATATCATTAGCAATTCAAAGTAGCAAGGAACAGGTTGGGTCTTACCAAGAATTGCTGGCCAACTTTGTCTTTAAAATTGAGGATAGTAACTTTCATTCCAAGTTTGTTTGGAAGGAATTCCAATATACTATTATAACTTTGTTATCAGGGTATAAAGATAAAATTGAATACGTCAGCCCAGCAATGAATACAAATGTACAAATTGATAGCCGGAATGAACTGTTTACGACCATCGTAAATGATAATTGAAGTGGCAAAGTAGCAATTTCCAACTATTTGTTGTGAGGATATTGATCCATATCGTGTTCCAATTTTTAATATCTACACAAAAAACTATTAATTATTTTAGCTATACTGTAGAGCCAACTTTTAATTTAGCATTTTTGCAAAACAGTCAATAAGTTCAAGTTGACTGATTGATTACACAATATCTTTTGATGATAAACAAATGCAAACGGAAATTGAAATTATTTTTTTTTTGTAGTTTTATAAATGTTATAATTGGTATAAAATTAGTGCAAAAGCTTTTGTTGAAGAATCAATCAAATTAGTGGAGAATTAAAATGAGGTAGCAAGTTGGGTCATAAAGATAAGGATATAAAAATGCTGAGTGCCGTTGGAGAATCAAGTGAATTCCGTATAAATATGATAGAAACAGTACATGGAAAATCAATTTCTGTATCTTTTTTTTTATATTACTCTTTCAGCATAAACATGCAGATTAAGCTGCCAAAGTCTCTGGTCAAAGGCGAGCAATCAATGAAAACCTAATTAGCCATTAAGTGCTGTGTATAAACAAAATTTAAAGTGGCAGAAGGCAAAAAGCAAATGTATAGGAAAATTGAGGGGAGGTCACAAAGTAATCGAACCAATAACAAGCTGACGCCGCCAATGCAGAGGCAATCAATGCAACAGAATGTTAAAGCAAGGAGTTGCAAGTCACTTGAAATTATTACGAAGGCTGTGTGGCACCTCAGAGCGGATATGCGGCAAGAACTGCTCCTGTTGATGTGCCTACTTTGCTGGGGCAGCTGCCTGGCCAGGTGCCGGGACGAGCCGGCTCGTGAGTGTGAAGCGATTTGCAATGCAAATGGCAGCAACTGTTCCATCCGTGCTCTCGTCCTGCTCCCCAATGATGAGGGCTACGAGGCATCGCTGAATCGCGTGCTGCCCATCCTTAAGGTGGCAGAGCAACAGATCCGTGCCACTGCGCTGATTCCGCATAATATCGATTTCGAGTGGCTGGCCAATGACAGCAAGTGCGATGCTTCCTTGGGTGTCATCAGAGCCATGGATGGCATCATTAAGCATTGTGCCCAGGTCATTTTTGGACCAGTCTGTGACTATTCACTGGGTAAGTGGACCAATTCAAAAAACTCGATAGCAGATTTTTCAATCAGTGAATAAATCACTTACTCACTTAGTTAACAAAATTTAGCTCTAATAAATTTATTTAGAATTATCTAAACATATTTTATTTTCTTTAATTAATCGTGCAGGAAAAAAAAACATATAATAAATGATCTTAATAAAAAAAGTGTTAATCACAAATTGTTGCAATTCTTTTTAGTACTTTTCTCATTTTTACTTATTTCATTATGTTGAAAAGGAATTAATTTAAATTAATTTAACAGTCATAAGTTCATTATTAAGTTAAACTAAATAAGTTCGAAAGAAGAATTATTATTATTCTTTTTCAAGATTCGTGTTGCTATTCCTGATTTTATATATATAACTGTTGATTCAACTATATTGAATTTAAATTTAAAAATTAGTGTTTATATTTCGAATTTAATAATTTATTGGATTTAGAATAGTATTTGAAGCGAGTGTAGATCGACTATATACATTAAGGGAATTATTTCGTGAGCACAAATTACTCGTTATAATCACATTTAATGCCAACTTTCAGCTGCTGTCAGTCGCATTACAAAATACTTTAATAGCGAGGGCACGCCCCTTATTACCGTGGGCGGATCCACCTACGACTTTGAGCAGAAAAAAACGGATTGCGGCGATGAGTTTTATATGCTGCTCCGGACAGGTATGCTGAGCTTTGAGTCCATCTCTGAGCTGACCATAAATGTAATGAAAAAGTAAGACCTTAATTTTATATTTTTAATTATTTTTCAATTATCCTTAATATTATTATCCTTGGCACCTCAGGCACAATTGGTCCCATTCCATTTTCTACTACGAACGCGATGGTCAGCGAAATGTGGCAGGTTTGCACACTTGTTTCCTTATGATGAAGTCCCTTGGCAGGCAGATGCGCAACGAAAATATGACTTTTGCGCAATATCCGCTCGAGCCAAATAACACCAATCGCACGGAGGAAATGCGTCGCGAAATTGGCAATAAGCACTCAAGTAAGTGAACACTTTAAGCAAAATTCATATATAAATAATATTAGATTTTAGTGAAATTCGATGGTTTAACAGCAACTCCGCTGTCTGCTAACAGCATACTGCTATTAACAGTTTCAACAACACAGTGCTTAGTTCGGACAACAACCATGTACATTTCAAAATGTGCTTTTAAAGCGCAACTGTTAAAACCATTGCGCCTTGTAAATATGTGAATAAATTCTGTTTTTATACTTCGATACCGTCTGTCCATATGTCGGTCCTTCTGCCCGTCTGCATAAACGCAACTTAGAGATAGAGACGTTAAACTGGAAACATATACTATTCTGTACCAGTTTCAGTATAAAAATTGTGATACGTCCACTAGGGGGCTTCGAAATTGATATTCAATGGACTTTTTCTTCATGTTCTTTCAACTTAAAAAATAAAATAAATCTTTAAAAACTGTTAAATTATTAATTTATTGATATAAATGTAATGTTTTTTAAACACAAACTTAAAATAGCTTGTGCTGAAAGATATGTTTACTTCTCTTATGTTCCTATAATTTTGTAAAATATTCTGTGAAATTCTCTGGCCAACCTCTTATTAAAACATAAACAAAGACCACCCAAATGCTGCCCACACAAAGCTCTAAAATATACGGTATTTTCGCAAGGAACATCGAACAGCTGATAACTCACACACATACCAATGCTACTGGCTAAAAGCCGGCTGTAATAATGCATATGAGCTTACTCACACACCCACACACCCGCACACACGCACACAGCTGTAGTTTCGATATCGAAAAGCAACTGTATTCGAAGCTGCTTTTAGTTGGCGCCGCCAGAAGCCGGTGATAAACAGTTAAGTGCGGACCACTTCAACCGGACGGGAAACATTCTCAATTCTCATCAAACTCAGTAGAAAATATTACGAAAATTGGAAAAATTATATTAGCAAGGCAATTAAGTGAAAGTGGTGAAAAAGAAAATAATTATATTTAAATATAAATTAATATAAGAAGCCCAGTGATTTTTTAAGTCAAATTAATTCCTGTCAACTTACTTCAAAGCTGTGCTCTGAAGACGAAAAACATATTACATTTTTTCTGGCAATTCTTTATCGGATTTGTGCACGTATAACGCATTTTTCGTATTTCCCGTTTTTCGTGTTTTTTTGCCAATCCCGCTGGTGGGTCTCTTACGGTCATTGTTATGCAGTTGCATTGTTATACGTGTCGCAATGTTAATAAAAATATTATGCTGTATCAATTCAGTAAACAGTTTAATACCAGCTACTGGCAAAGGCCAACAGCAGCGGTTGGCAAAATATTGCGTGTTCTGTTTTTCGTTTTCTACTTTAATTAAATGCTTCTTAATTCTTGTTCCCATTTGTGCACAGTGCGTGTTTGTAAATTGGAGCACTAATTTTAGCTTGTATGTGTAACAAATATTTATAAATTATAGATTCAAGCTTAATTTCTTAAGTCTTTAAAGGTAGTTCCTCATTTTGTATACTCAAAATAGAATTTGTCTATATGTAATTCACTCATTTTGCATTTGCTGCAATTATTTGCTACTCAATATTGCTATTTCTTCTTGTTTTCTATCTTGAAAATCTGTCAACCTATCGAATATAAACCTAAAGCAGCAGATTTGCTAAAAAATTAGCATTTTGTGGCTTATGCCTTTTGTGTCTTTTGTGTGATACTTACGACAATACTTTTTAGAATAATAAAATACAAACTCTTAAGTACAATTTAAGTCATATGCAAATGCATTCATATTGAAAAACTTAGAACACATAACTCATTCAAAATAGATTTCATATTCTGCAACCAACCAACTGTAATTAATGAAGTCAAAGTAAAACTTTACACTTGAGAAAATAATAAACTTTGTCTAGAAGCTATATGATCCCAATTGGATTATTATTGTTTGGGTTACCATTGTGTTGTGATTATATAAATATACGTTTTACCAAAAGTTATGTATGTTAAGTCTTGACCCATTTTCATATGTAGCTACAAACTGTTTGTCTCAACCAGAACCGCCCACAAAAGTTGCCGTTTGCATATGGAAAACTATGGAAAAGCAAACACAAAGCCGTCTAAAATATTTGTTAGCCTGTGTGAAATTTACATGGGTTCTGGAAAATAATTTAGTTTTTGCGATTGAATCAAAACTTGAGGTTTAAATAATAAAGTGAATTTAAGAAGACATATTTTAGAAAAGCGCTTATTATACACTTTACGATTTTTGCAGCTAATTTAATCTAGTTAGCCAACTGCAAATGAGAATGAAAATTCATTCGAAAATAAACTACTGTTTCATTTAATTAATATCAGTTTAAAGGCGTTAAAGATTTGATCTAACAGTATATATAAAAAAAAACTAATTTAAGGAACCTAACTGACAAAATCAGTTGAATGAAAATGTAACAGTATTTTCTATGATCTTGGCTGAGACAGAGTATAAAAATAAACAAGGTACTTAAGTTAAGCACGCTAATTGGACAAATTGCTTACATTTTTTTTCCATACCAGCTAAGAACAACAGTTTTTTTTTTGTATTTTATTTATTTATTTGCACATAGCCTGCTGCAGGTGAATGCAATTCGTTAAGCAGCAAATCCCAACAAGAAATCACTTAAGACCCAAATGTAATGAAAACCCTGAATAAAATTTCGCTCTTGAAATGAGGACGTGGCTGAGCGGAAATTGTGCACAACGAAGGCACTTTTAAAGGCAAATCTGATTGAATACAAATCTGACTCGTCAAATATTGCAATCACAATTTGTTGCCTACTTTTCAGCGCAAGTGTTGATAATAATTTTGCATATTTCTATATTTATATTTAAATCAATTGCGCACTTTTACTTTGGAAGGTTTTCTAAGATTTATTCTACTACAGTTTAGTTCTGGATCGAAAAGCAGCGTTTGATATATCTATAAATTGCTTAGCAGTTGATTAATATGCGCAGAAATAATATTGCATTTCATAGTATAAAATTTATTAAATTTTTTGTGTAATTCATAAATTACATTTGAAATTTGTATCTTTTGAACTTAAGCTGAAAACTTGTTAAATATTACCGTTTACTTGCTGGAAGCACTTATAAATTCGTTTCTTTTGTGTTCAGCTGACGAAAAGAAAAAGGAAGATTCTTTGGCAAATTATGCATGTAAAGGAAATGAAAGGAAAATCGCTTGACAAAGGATCGGACAAATGACAAACGACGTAAAAATATACGCTTTAGGGATTCAGCGTACATTCAAGGGAATTGCATAAAAAGATACCAATTGATATGTTTACCATTTAAATGAATTTTTACTTTGATGACTATCTACCCAAAAACATATCAGAAAATGATGGGATTTTTAGTTAATTTTTAGATTTAATAACTTATCAAAAAAGTATAGAATTATTAGTTAATTTTAAGATTTCACAAGTTTCTCTTTTTAATAATTAATTAATTAAATGACCATCTGCTGCATCATGTTTTAATTTGACAAGCAAAGCTTACTAATTGTTGTAGAAAACAATAAATATATTAATACTTGAATTTAAATTCAAAACATGCTTGGCTTAACAATATTTCAATTTCGATTGTAATCGTTTATTTATTGGGTTTTATTCTCCTTACATCATTTGTCTGCTTTAAAAAGACTTTTTTACATATAGGCGATTATCTTGCAATCAGAAGCGGAGACAAAACAAATTGCTTTTCGTCTGTCAGTATACATATATATATATATATATATATATTTATATATATATTTATAATATAAAATGTCTTGGGCTGTGGTTGCCTTCTTTTTACCCATGAACTCCAAATGTTGGCAGTTGGCCAGCCAAACCGAGAGTCTTAAAAGAAACCCACCAGGAAAGCGGCAGCCAAGTGGAGATAATAATTGTGTGAATGGAGAAAATTTGAGAATTTTCAAAAGGCTGCTGTTGCCTTTTAACACGCTTCTGCTTGCCGAATAGTTTGAGGGATTCTTCAAAGGCAGCGACAACTTAATAAGAGCAAAGCTAAAAGCAAAGATTTAATTTGATTAACAAGTCACTCAACACTTTTAAAATGAAAGGTATGTACCAATTAATTTATCCCACAGTTCTGCCATGCAAAAAGTGGTAACCAACAAGAAATACAAATTTTATATTTGTTGCTGTTGCACAGTTAAAAGCTCAGCGCCACTTTCCAGTTTTATTTATGTTGTTTTTGTGTTATGGCTTTTTGCGCTGCAAACATCAGTGTCGACCCCATGTGGCCAACACTGATGATAGTAATAACGTTTTTCCTATGCAAATTTTATTTTATGGAAGTTCGGTGTGAATGTAACATGGCTAACATGACCGACATAAAAATAAATGCACACAGCAAAAGTTGCAAACGACACGACAACTGACAAGTTTGAAAATTTGTTTAAGTAATGAAAATATAGCAGAGCTTTGGCAAAAAGCGTGACACCAACTTTACCTCTAATTAATTTCATCTTTTCGATATTCATATCTATAAAAATGTAGTGTAAAATTCAATTTACCTTTTTTAACATTTGAGTCGATTTATAATTTTATTTAAATTTAATGCAAGCTACAACATATTCTCTGCTCGAGATTAATTAATCATTTAATCACTGTTGAATATGACAATTAAAGATGCCAGCAGTATTAAACAATAAATCAACTTTGTAAGATAAACACTTAAATGGAGTATTACTTATGTAAATGTTGCAGATGTCAGCCAAAAACAATTACCAAAGCTCTGCAAATGGGTAAAAACCCATTTTGCTTTAGATGACAAATAAATTATGCCAACAACTATAAATCTAAAATAAATATATATTTATATAAAACCAAAATTCTGTGGATTTGTGCGAAAGTCATTTTTGTTTGCCACATCATTTGTTGATGTGGCAAATGTGTCCAGACATTTATCTCGTAATTAGTGAAGTAAAAACTGCATTGTCAATTAATTGTTTAATTAAACTTCTGTTTATAATGTGAATTTTACTTAATTTAAAACTCTATATTTATGTTCTTTTAGTGGTCACATAGAATGTAAAGTGGATTTCAACTATTCAACTAAGTTGTATACAGAGAATAATTTCGTAAAATAAATACAAACAAATAAATAAAGAGAAACTCTTAACTATTTTTCTGAAATTCTAAAAAGTTAGCTTAAATTGGCCATTCTGATTATACATTTCGTTAAATATAAAGTTCGACAAAAAAGCAAACTTTCTTTTGGTAATTCAACTTGTCAACTTCTATTTGAGGACTAATTCTGCACGGGCAGAAAATGAGTTTAAATAATTTAGTAACTATTTAAAACGAAATTTGTTTCGTAATTATTTGCAAATTTGCACTTCCAATTAACTTAACAATGCGAGTTATAACTCAATTTATTCACTTAACTACCATTTGAATAGCCTGCAACTATTCAGTAGATCACATAGAATTAAAATATAAACTTGAATTTTCTAGTTTTCTGCTAAATAAATATGAAAATTACAATTCCTAACCATGCCAGAAGGCTATAAACGGCCAACGGCCAACCGCATTTATTCTCCATTTAAAGCAGTTGTGCCTGCTCCGCCTGTTCCTAGACTGCTTTGTGCATTGTTTATGAGTGTCCAATGCATTATGCATCCTAATTTGCTTGTCCAGTGTGTGCAGCGATGTCCTGCAGGACTATCGTTAGCTTTTTGCCATTCAAAATGTCCGAGTTTCATTCCAGTGCCATCTGTCTGCAGTATCTCAAATATTTTGTATTCTCTAGGAACGTTAATTCACATTATTATCGATGTGCATTGTTAAGGAAAAATTATATCTCTTTAATGAGATGTAGAAGTACCTTAAATTAGTTTCCTTAAGTACTAAATATTTAATCTTATCTTCGGTTCAATTGTTTTCAGCTATAAGCGAAAGCATTACGCCAAGTAGAAACTTCTGGTGAATTAATCAATTTCTTTTTTCGGTAGTTCGATTGCACATGAATATTTAATATAAATTGAGTTGCTCAATGCATTTGCAAAAAATGCAATTAAGCAGAAAATTGACAGTCAGATCAAATTTTTTCACATATCCAAATAATAATAATAACGAACACAAATTCGTTGTATTTTCGAGCAGTATTATCATATTTTTTTTTTATTTATTCATTATTACTTTTATGACATCTCCACACAAACGTAATGAACATGGAGCACATGTTCTGTGCCTGTTTTCATTCATTTCATTTTTTTAATATTACTATAAAAAACTATGACGCTATAAACAATTTGCAGCACCAAGCTGTGAATATGGGAAATGTGTTTGCCACTTAAATACATTTTTTTTTCAGTTCAATTGCGCTTTTGTTCCATTTGCCATTTCTGCTGCAAATTCTGCTTCTGTTATTGTTTTATTGTTTTTTTATTGTCCTGCCTTACTGCAGTTTAACTTGGCATCGGCTTACGTGCTCTGTTTATACCTCTACCATAACCCCCCTTCCGCCGACCATACTCTGTCACCCACGCACACATCGACAATGCAGCACGAAGTATATCAGAAAAATGCATTAAACATAATTTACAACCTTGTGTCTTGTGTTGAAAGAACTTTGGCAACGTACGATTTTTTCTTTATTTAATTTATTGATTCATTATGTTAACTGAAAAATTATATATACTTTAACTGCTGGCCTTACATTTCAATAAATTGAATAAGTGCAGCGGCTTATTTAACTTATTTAAAAGTAAGAGATAAAATGCTGACTTCCACCATTCATACAAATTGATGAGCATACACTTCTTGCAGTATTCAATAGGTTTTCTCTAGAGGATTCCTTTCGGCTTACGCTGCATTAATAAAAGTCTCTGAAAATCAATAAAAAATTGTTAGTAATTGGCCCACAGACCTCAGCCGACGCTTTCTCCAGCGAACTGTTGCCATAAACTTGACGACAAGTTTAAATTTCTGTCGTTTAAATAATTCTGTTTGTGTTAGAAATTTCTGTGCCTTAATTTGGGCCAATCAAATTTTCTGTTTAACGTGAAGAAACTTTTAACACAAATAAAATTAAATCAAAAAAAAATGTACACTGCATTTGCTAACGTTTCTTTCCTTACTTTTTGTAATGGAAACTAATTTAAAAAAAACTATTTCAGGTGTTGACAATAAATTAAATATAAGCTGCAAAAGTTTTTTAAGGAACTTTTGCAACAGCAGCTAAATGCAAAAAGTTGGAAAATGAATAATAATAATTTGGTTAAGTGAAAAACAATGTTTGTTTTCGATTAGCTAAAGTGGTAAATTTATTGGATTAGGAATAGGTGTTTTCGTTATTTTTAATTTTAACAAACATGTATAAAAAAATTGAGAATATATATATTTTTCTCATGTTTTTTTTAGCTAAAGTTTCAATAGTTAATCGCTTAAAATATAATGTTATATGATTTCATTTAAGCCTGGGTAGGTTTCGATTTTGACTTTTAAAATTGAATAATCGCATTATGGAAATATTAATGGCTAACAACACAATAAAATTTACCTCACGGGGCACAATAAATTTTAAACTAATTATTTTCGATATTGAAATTTGAAAAATTGTATTTTGTGACTAAAAAATATGCACATTTATTTAAATTTAAAAAAAGTTTTTGGTGAATATTTGTTCAAAATAAATTGCTTTAAATAATATTAATTTTTTACATGATTTACTATAGGAAAATCTTTCCCTTTTAAATATGTAAAACATTATATATTAGTAAATCGTGGCTCAAAGCCAACAGCTTCAATAAATTAATTTAAAACTATTGCTGACTTTAGATATTAAACATTTGTCAACAAATAGAATTGACTCATATATATTGCATTTATTTACTTTGGAATAAAACTAATTTTACTAATTATTAAATACTTTATTAAGTAGTTTTTTCTTGTGGTAATTATTAACTGTTGTATAAGCTTCTGATTATACAGTTTCTTTTTTCTTTAATAATAATGTGTCAAGGTTTGTAACAAAGCTTTGAATTTTGTGTCGAATCAATTACAAATTCATTCATTATTTACGTGCCAAATTTAATTACCCCTTTTGGATAGGCAATGAAATTTGCAATACATATTATCTATATGTGTATTTTGTGTGCGTGTGTAAATTCTAAAATTGGCGTCAATTAGGCTTGATTGTAGAAATCAAGGATATCAATATCTGAAACAGGGTGCACATGTGCCTCGCTCCTCTGACCTTTCCGGCCATTACGCCTCAGCCGCTAATTATTAATTTCTATTAAGTAACTTTTGTCATCAGAAATCAGAAATATAATTGAAGTGTTAATTAAGATAATTGCTTTTAACGGAACTTTAAAATATACAATTCAGACAACTGTATTTATTTTAAACGATTTTATTTCGATTGGACAATTAATATAATTACGTATTTTTTATGTACAAATTTTTTAACATCAATTAAATGTTTTTAATTTAACACTTACTGGAATGGGTGATAATTTGATTATGGCGAACAATAATCATTTCAAATTAATCTAGTTAAATTTGCATGCGGCCTTATTAGCTCATTTGATTAACTCAGTGTCAGCGGGCCAATTTGTGAATTGAAAACAACTCCAGCAAAATAATTCTTATTAATTGTTATTAAAGCGAACAACAAAAAGAAAACAACTCAGCTTTGCTCTTTTTTAACGTACAAAGTTGAAGAATAATTAAATATGCTTTAACAAATTGTGTTTTATATGGGTCACAAGTTATTATTGTTTTTAGTTTTTTTGTTTATTATTATTTCCTTAATTTAAAGTTATAGACTGCAGAATCGACTAATTGTAAAAAATTGCGGAAATAAAGTAGCCTTGTTCAGGCAGAGAGGCAGAAAGTTACATAACCCATTGGTGGTCAGGTCAGACACTGAACCAATGTGCGTTGCTTCATTACCATAGTCCGGGTATAATTTTGTTGAGCATGACTAGGACCCAGATCCCTTAATGTAAAATCGATGTTAAAGTTCAACGTGAGAGTATAGTTTATCAGTGGCAAAGAGCACACTCTTGTTGTTGGTCGACCAACTGCTTCAGGTTAGATAAAAACTTATTCAACATAATTTTAATTAAAGTTGTAAGCGTTTTATTCTTGAGTGCACAACTTTGAACTTACTGTGCCGTAATGAAAAAAATTTTAATTTTAATGTGAGTTAAGGGCAAAAGTCTAAAAACTACAAACAAATCATTTCAGCTTGTAAGAAATTAAGGAATTATTCCACCATTTTTACAAGAGAGTAGAAAACTCAATTTAGTGGCAACATTAGTTTTTCGATGGTAATTTTAATTTTCAGTGTTGATTATTTTCATTAACTTTTCAATTTTATTAAATAGATAAAATTAATAAATAAACTAATATATTTAAAATGCATAGTAAATAAAAAAGAGATCCTTGCAGATGTTCAGGGGATATTTACATAACATATATACCATATATACATACCATAATATAAAATATTTTATACGTTTAATTTTATTCTATAATGTATACCAACATTCTGAAATTAGTCTAATAAAATATTTTTAAGTTTAACTTATATATGGTTTTTTGCTCCCATAACATATGTTTTACGTTCTTTCTTTAATGTAAATGTTATGCGACGAATAACATAACATAGTAAAATTTATTCGTATGTTTTACGTTCTTTCTTAAATGTAAATGTTATTCGACGAATAACATAACACAATAAAATGTATTCATCGCATAACATTTCCATTTAAGAAAGACCTTAAAACATACGTTTAGGAGCAAAAAACCATGTTGGTTGGCGGTTTTGGTTCAACTTGGTTTTGGAGATGCCACCAGCTATCATTGCCACAAGTAGTCACTCACACACACACACACCCACCCACTCCCTAACAATTGTTGGCTCGTTTCAGTAACTGACACCTGCAGAGCGGTTAAGAGTCTTTTGACTTTTGATGCAGAAACATCTACACAACTTGCACAATTTAAAATGTTTAAACTGCAGTTGGTCATATTTTTTTTATTTTAGTTAAGATTTTAAAGCAAATGCCTGCCAATTAAAACTTTTAAGAAACAGTTTTCACCAGAAGCCTGAAAATTGAGGTTGATGCACAAATTCAACTGAAAAGTTTTCGAATTGTGCATTTTCTAAGAAAGTGCCAACTGGGCATTGCACAAGCAAATCTCATTTGTAATATAGTAAAAGTTTTTACATGATGAAACAGACAGGAAATTCTTGACTAGTTAATTCAATCCTTAAGAAATTGGTTTATATTTAATGCGACTAAAATAAAGTGTCCTACAATCTGAAGCGCCGATTAAAAAAAGACCTAATTCGCTGAAGAGAGACAATAGCACACTTTTTTGCAATCGATGAATTTTCTCTAAAATAGTTATTTCAATGTTTAATAGCTGAAAGTAAGTCATTGTTCTTTTCCATTGGAGCTCCAAGTGCACTTAGCACTTATCTCTTTTGGAACTCCTTATTCATTCAGGGCATTCTCTTGGCTATGTCATTTTTGTGTTGTCAGCAAAGAATTGGCGGGGATAATTACACGAATGGGAACGAAAACAGGACAAGAAAGTAATTTAAATGAATATTTAACATGCAATACGTACAATTTAAGTTGTCCAAGCATTTAACTCATTAAAAGTCTTATTGACAATTCGTACGAATTGCTGGCACTTAATTTGCCGACAAAATGTGCGAAAATGCTGACACGCAAATGTCAGAGACCATAAATGTGTATTATTGAGAATAAAGATCTGCACATTGGAATTAATGAAATTTTAGAATTATCCAAGGAAAACTAAAAGAATTTAATAACGAAACAGCGATGTCAGTTGAGCAATATATAAAAGAACGAAGTGTCGTGTATCAATTAATTATGAACAAGAGACAAGGAATATATATATATTAAGCACAGTGTTAATGATAAGCTTAAATTAAAGAATTTAATTTAAATTGAAAATTGAAATATAAATATGCCCGGAAATAAATAGACGAAAGAAAACAAAACGTTATTAAAGCTTTGGCAAGAATATTAAATATTATTACAAGGTGGAATGTTTAAGTCTTTTCATAAATAAATCATTTACAATATCAACAAATAAATTTCCATATTTCATTTCCTGTACAATTTAATGTCAATCACAAATTTTAAATCCAGCATGAATGGTAAAAATTGATTTCAATAGATTGTGTATATAATACATAAATCACTGAATGTATCATGTTTTTTTGTGTGTGAGTGAAAGCGACTAATAGCTGTGAATAGAGCGGAAGGATGCGTCGCAAACTGACAGCTTGCATTGAATTAGCATCTTTCAGTTGTCAGACACAGTCGATTATCCTTGAATCAGAGAATTCAAATGCGATGCTTATCTGTTAGCTACATCCGTCACAAATTTTGACGGTTTCGTCTCACGAGAACAAACGGCGTCCATTGAATTCATGCAGAGCAAGGCAACACTAATTTATTGTGCATTCCCATGTGGCAAGTGCACACAGAACAGTTGATGTGTTCTGCTCCAGCTTAAACTGATACACACTCACTCACACAGTCATAATTTTTACGCTTACACACACTGCACAAATAAATTGTATAAGCTGGCAACTCAACGTCAATTGATGGCCAACAATTACCGCAGAAAACAACACTCTCAAAAATACACAACGAAACGAGACGAGAGATAGAGAGAGAGGGAGAGGGAGGGTGATGACTTAGTGGAATGTGATGGGCAACAAGTGTAGCTTAATAAACAAACAAACAAACACACACACATGTGCAGAGATTTTGTGCTCCAGATGGAACTCAATCGCAATCTACTATCTCTTCTCCATATGAATTAATTAAGTTTAACTGTAGTGCGAAATAGCACACTAGCAGCAGGAAAGACACAGAATTAAATCCTACGCAACACACACAGGAGCAAACTAACATTTTATCACATCATACAGAACGCAATATCAGCCATGTGTGTGTGTATCTCTGTGTGGGATACGACTAATAAGAGGAAATGAGAACGAGAGTCCTGTTTCCGTTTGCAGCTCAAATTCAAATTGTAGCGAAACCAAAATGCAAATATGGCAACAAGCTCAGAATACTAAAATTAAAGCTATTCTCAAATAATCCCCCATAGAATGAATTTAATCACTTGTTGTTAATTGGATTTGTTTTCTTATTATTATAATTTATGTAAATTATCATGAGGTTATCAAATATATAAAATATACCTATATTTAAGTTTGTATATGAAACATATTTTTCAGTTTAAGCTTTACAAACATATTTTAGCTTACTTTTAAATTATTAGGTTATATTTATAACATTTCATGATCGTGATGTTACATTATTATACATGTATACATTTATAACGTAACACGTACATAACGTAATACGTAACACCAGTTGATAACAGCTGCCATAGATCAGGGTAGGTGTTCCCTAGAAATGTTGATTTTTAAAAGAGGTTTCTAGTAAAAATCGATTTATACTTTTAGAAGATATAGAATTTATAAATGTTTATATAAATTTGTATACCTAGTTAAATTGTTGAAAATCTTTTTGTATATTTATATATACAATAAAATGTAATCATCAAGATACCTCTAAGAACATTTTTTGTTAGCAGAATAAGCAAAACACTTAGACGATTCTGTAAGGTGCGTGTGTTTGTGTGTGTTTGTTTTTATCATTTCTCTGTTTACTTTTTCATTTTGCGTTTACGTTTTGCGATTAACGTTTTGCTCTCCATTTAACATGGATCATGCTGTGCTTTCGACGCTTACGCTGTTCACAGCGCTTACGTTTACGCTGACGCTGACGTTGGCACAGACGTTCAGACTCACACTCTCGTTTGCGTCCAGCTTCGGCGTCGTTAGCGCGTCGGTGCGTCTGGCCGGTGAGTTTGGGAGACGATTCGTGCGTTCAGTTCGGTTTTCGACTCGAAACTCGACGCATCGGCAAACAAGGCGCGCGTTTTTCAACTCTTCGGGAAAATAGTTATTTTAAAAACGCGACGGCTTTGGGATGCCCCAAAACATTGTGAATGTACTCGTAACTGAATCTCATGGAAACTGTAAATTCAGTTGTTTATAAAGTGTCGCGTACAAAAGTGCTAAGATATTGACGCAAACATAAAAGTAAAGTTTTGAAATAGTGAGCAAATACAAAAACGAATAGAAAAAAATCAAAACAAAACTTCATTCAATCGGAAACTACATAAATTTGCTTTTATAAATAGCCATTGACTTGTGCTAGAAAACGAAATTGAAAACAATAAGATATATATATATATATATATCTATATATATATATATCTATATATATATATATATCTATATATATATATTGTCAAGTGCGTTCGAGTTCTTATCTACCTCACATTGTACTTGACCTTAATATTGTCTATGTGCATATTTTTATCTTGTTCAATTATGTACTTTTCTTACATTTGCACATTTGAATATATATTTTTTAACTTTTAACAATTATTCAATGTCGTCAGATATTTTAATGAATTTAGCACTTGCCAATTGTCGCTGCTGGCAATCGAAAATTGTGAATAATTGTGTGAACAATAAATCTGATTAGTGGTCGTATTTGGCTTTATCATTTATGCATGGCTGATATAGATCTATATCAAGTTCGACACAGGTCTTCCACAAAATTAATTATGAATAACGATCGCTTGTTTATTAAAAATTTATTGGGGCATAAATTAATATAATATTATTAAATGGAAAATGATTTACTCCTCTTATTGGCATTTCAATTCCCTTAAGATTAATTTAATTAATTCGCACAGTAATATTATTTTTATTGAGCTCTATCAGACAAGCTTAATTAAAAAATAAAATTTCTGTCGCGACAAAGTTGTTTGCAAAAATTATGTCTTATCATGCATTTTTTTAATTGAAGTTTTATATCGTTTTCGTTTATAAATACATATTTTTTGTAAGCACTTCTACTAATTGGATTTGTTGTATATATCGTAAGCTTTCTTGCTAAATTGCAACTTTGGAGATGTGGTTTCCCCATATCGGCATAATCGATTCTGTGCGCTGATTCAATCGAAATTCTAATAAATTTTGCAAAACATTTAAACTCGCATCTTTTTTTGGTATCAGCGATAAAATACATCCGAACAGAGGTCCTCTTAATTGCAGCAAAAGCATTACAAATTGTTGTGTTTGCATCTCAATTGCAATAAATCCACAAAACGAAATAAATCAAATTACTAACAAAGCATTTAAAATTCGCTTTGCCACCAAACATTTATACATTTTCTATTGACCAACAATTTATAATGAAATATTGCCATTTAAAATATAATGAATTATATTGCAATTATTCTGTTTGTATTGAATCTAAATAAACCACAGCTGTGAATGAATTAGAATCGACATGAATTTATAAATGAATTATGTTTCTAAAAGTGGAAATTAAAATTAAACGATTTTATTAATGCAGCAAAGTTAAATTTTGTCTATTGATGCAGTTACCTAATCTTTTTCGATGCATTAAAAATAAATCATTTTTATATTAGAGAACATCAAATTGAAGGATATTCTTTGAGAATATAACTCTTAAGGAAAATTAGATTGTATTTTGACAATTCGACTTTGCTCTTATTTATTAAACACATATGAATTGAGATTTTGAAGATAATTATTTTCAAAACCTGTTAACATTTTTGAGTTTCATTTACTTAAAAAAATGACAAGCGAGTTCAGTAGAAAAATGATATCAGTCCAGCTCGATTTTAATATACATAATTGAAGCCTTCATTTTAATAATTTTTTTATATGGCATTTAAACTTTTCTCATTATAAATTTGATTCCTAATTACACGAATTCCGTTACTCGACAATATTGTTCAACTACAGCTTGAATTAAGACAAAGAATTCAGCTCATATTTCGCTCAGAAAACCAGACAGCAGCGTAAACAATTTGCTTAGGCAGCAAACCCGACCAAAACAAATATATTAGCCAACAAATAATGACAATAGTAATGAGTAAGGATTGCTTATTGGGAATACCCATTAAACAGAAATAACTTAATAATTATTGTTATATTAAAGCGCACATAAATATGTTCAAATAAATACATTTTCAACTGTCGTCAGAAAACCACAGTTTTTAGAAGTGCAAAATTTAATTTAGCTAATGTTATTTATATTATTCATTTTTGGTGACCTATTTTTCGATGGCCAGGCGCGAAGTGTTATTTATTTGTTTTCTACTAATTGCTCTGCAGATAGAATGAAAACAATCTCAGCCTAATAAGGCAAAGATATATTTATATGTTTTTTATTTTTGAGCTTTGTCAGGTGCATAACTCTAGCTCAGAGTAGGATTACTTAGGTGAATACAAGCTTATAAATCATATCCCATCAATTAGTGAACAAGCCATTAGCTGATTGAAGCGATAACTTGGCCAACTTCGGTAGAGTTTTTTTTATGCCAAAAGGGGGCTGGCCAAAATTCAATTCAAAATAGCTCAAGCAAAATGGATTAATACTGTGTAAGCTTCATTAGTGAGGCGTCGAAAAAACAAATAGTCTAGGAATACAGATGTGAATATGAATATGAATTTGAATATGAAATGAATACAAATATGATCGATCACATGGTGGGAATTTTGAATAATGTATTATAAGTTCATAATTCATAATTATTGTACGAACAACAATTAAATCGCAGCTCAGCTGTCAATAAATATCTGCAGCTCTAACGGCACACAAACAAGCCAACTCTAATGACTGCTGCCTATTGTGTTTTTCTTTTTGGCTATAGATTGCTGTCTCTTAGCTGGTCCGCCCCCTGTGAAGCTGAAGCTGCCTCCTCCAATCAATCTGTTAATCCATGGCGCGTGTAAGCTCTTAAAATTGGCTGCGGCCCAAAATAAGACTCGGCCATAAGATCAAAACACAAATTAATCAAGCAAATAATTCAAATACCACAATAGGAAAAGTAAAAAAATAATGTTGGTAACAAACACATTCAAGCTAAAAATTAACTGTACTTTGGCTGACCACAAATTGCATGAGCCCAGACCAAGTTTGTGGAGCGACTCAAGTGGTTTGACCCATATTGTGAGATTGGCCTTTTCTAAAAATATGCAAATGCGGCCAACAAAATGGTAGCTAGTCAACTGACGCTGAGTAATGAACAAGTTATGAACAAATTAACTTAAAATATGCTGGAATACTGAGTCTTCAAAAATGTATGCGGCCTTCATTAATTGTTGTTTATTTTTGGGACAACCAAGATGAATAACAAAAAAGTAATTTACATGAAAATAAATAAGTTGAGTGTTTCTAAAGAGAGTTTTGAACTGCATTAGAATATAAAAAATAAACTATATATAATATATATATACTTTATGTAATCCCATTTTTAATTCAATTCATTTTGAATAGTAAAATTTAGATTGTTTAATTCAAGATTAAAAAACTCAATTAACAATTGAGTAAGTAGCCATAGAAATATCATGCCTCAAATGTAATTTCTCTAAATTTATAGTTTACAAAATCTGTTTCCCGCAGGGCATCAGTGAATATTTTTGTTTGGTTTTCTGCTGTTGCTTTTTATTTGTTTATTGTATAATTTTTATTTATTGTGGCCAGTTTTGAATGCCTTTAGGTCACTTTGTGTTGAGGCTATTTTTGGACACAACTTTTGGTGACTTACCAACGAATAATCATTGTGTGAGAGAAAACAGATAGTTTGACATCGCAATTAATTAATATTGTATATGTATTTAATATGTTAGTTAAAGTCTTTTCTACACCTTTCCACAAATTCATTTGTGGTTCAATAAACTGCTTTTGGGCAAAAAAAAGAAGCTTTCTGCCAATTCATTCGCCTCATTTTGTTACCTTGGCAACATTTAATTGGATAATTGCCGTTAAATTTGTAACAGATTTTCAATTTTGTAACATATTTCGATTAGTCGCGTTCGCTAAAATTCCACTGTATTTAACGCCTACAAACATAATGTTTTTTGGAAAAAATTTAATCGTTTTTAAATTTGCCATCCACTTACCGGTCATAATATTTTCCAAATACCAAAATTAAAGTGAAGGTCAAAAGTATTGTGAACAGAGTAACTTGTTTATTTATAGCCCCTTTGTTTACTTTACTTTTAATACATTGTGTTTGTCTTCATCTTAGCAACAAATTATTGATCTTAAAGAATTATTTGACTTATGCCCAATTTATATGCAAATTTTCTAAAATGTTGCCGTTTAATTTTAACCCACCTTTAAATTGTTGCCATGCTAAAAATAGCAACATTTTTATGTTATTTTCGAAAGACAAGTGTTTTTTTATATGCAAATTTCATCGTTGGGGTTTTTTTTTTGCATTTGAGAACAGCGTATAAATATTTGTGAAATGCCAAAAACAAATAAAAACATATCGAAAAGTGAGCAAATACAAGTGCTTTAATATCTGCAACCAAAATCAATAAATTCGACAAACAAAAGATGTAGCTTAAAAGAAATATAATAAAACAATTAAAAACAATTTTAAAAAATTGTATTATGTGAACAGATGTGCAATAAATTAATGCGCCTTATTGTCTTTCAGGCAGCGTATGAAAAATTGAAAACAAATTAAGTTAAAACGAAAATGAAGCAATCGAAATAAAAGTGCAAAAGTAAAAAAATAATAATAAAAATTAAATTAAGAATCTTCATAAATAATGAGATCAAGTTCAATAATAAAGTGTTACGTTTCGATCGAGCACAAAATCAAATGAAATCAACTCGGAAATACAACATCAGAACGGGATTAACAGGAAGAGGAGCAACTGGAAGTGCGACATCAACACAGCGCAGGCAATTGGAGGCGACGAGCTGTCGCAGAATGTGCAGCAACATTGTGCGGCAGCCACACACAAACCAACCACAACAACAACAACAAAAGGTGCACGAAGTGCTGCTGCTGTTGCTGCTGCTGCTGTTCCTGGTGCCCAGTCAGCGAGCAGGACCTGCGCCGGCCTACGCCTGGTTCTACGATGTGGACAGCGATGCGGGTGTGGCCCACATCCGAACCATTGCGGATGTGCACAGTTTCACTGTCCCGGAAACGAGAAATGCCCACAAGTCGCAACGAACTCAGCTGGTGCAACATTTTCGCAGCGCAGCCAGCAATGACCATCGAGATGCACATCAGTGGCGTCGTCGGCAGCTGGTCTTTGTGGCACTGCTGCCGTCGGTGGAATCGGACAACAAGAATGACTGCATCATGCCCAAAGTGCTGCCAGTGCTGGAACTGGGCATTGCCCATGTGCAGCGCTTAGGATTTGTGGGTGGCGTTCAGATTGATATAACACTGATCGCGCGGGATACGTTCTGCTCCTCCACTTATGGGCCGCTTGGATTCTTCGAGATCTACACCCAGTGGCCGGAGATGAACGCCATCTTTGGCCTGCCCTGCGAGTATGTGTTGGCGCCCATCTCCCGCTATGCCGATGTCTGGCAGATCCCGTTGCTCACCACGGGCGGTAATGCCGGTGAGTTCAGCAAGAAGACGGAGAGCTATTCAACGCTGACACGCCTCAAGGGCGCTCAGGTCAACAATCTGGGCAATATGGTGCGCGCCCTGCTGAACACCTACAATTGGACGCGCACCGCCCTAATCTATCAGAATGAGAATGCCAAGATCAAGGGCAACTCCGTCTGCTTTCTCTGCCTGGCTGCCATACATGACACCATCGAAAAGGAATCGGTTTACCAGCTGGGCTTCGATACGGCACACTGGACCAAGGCGTACATCATACGACTGCTCCGGAATGTGGCCATGCGAACAAGAAGTAAGTGGATGGGAAAAGCCTTTTGCTTTTGGTTTAATTTTTAATAAAATTCCACTTTTTACTATTTAGCAGGAATTCGCATAAATGACTTGTGTTGCTTTGCGCAAATTTTTGAATTTCAAAAATTAATATTTAATTTTAATTAAAGGAACAAGATTTTCTCTAAAAAAAATATCTAAGAATTTATCGTGTTGTTATTAATTTAAAGAAAATCTAAATTTTACGCACAAATGCTGTGTCGAAATATCTATTCATATTTTAAATAGAAAATTTATACTATTGGCAAACGAAAAAATGTCACTTTAATTTTCTTGTTCACATCTGCATTTATTCATTCTACTTATTGGCCTTCATTCAATGTCGAGAATAATATGAGAGAGAACCTTGTGTGGCTGATAAACTTTCGCTTTCATGTCGTATCGGGAATACCCTGAACCGTATTGACCTCTATCAATTAAATTGAATGCAATTGTGTTAATTAGTTGCAGTTCTGTAACCAAGAATAAACTATAAAAACCATTTAGTGTTTCAGTCGAGAATGTTTAACTAAGAAATGCCCTGTATCGAAAAATAAAAGATATTTTGGCAGAAATGTTGGTATTCACTTCTCAATACAAATAATTTATTTTCGTAAATTCTTAATAAAATTTTCATAATTATAATTTATTTATAGTTGATGTAACAATTTCGAAGATTATTTATAAAAATGTTTCGCATGTTTTTTCTATTAATTTTTATTACACATTTATTTTCCTTTTGTCATTATTAACAGAAAGCATACAAAAAATTCAATGTAATTTTTATGTTGCCTGGCAGATTATTAATTTATTCCATATTAATTTTTTACTTACTACGCATTTAATTATATTTATTTGCACTTCACAAAGTAAACAAAGCAAATTGCTGTCTAGAGTTGTGCCCATAGATTTATGTATATTGACTATTAATATATAAATATAAATAGACAAAAGTCGAAAAACTTCAATGCCTTTTAATTAAGCTTCCAAAAATTACAAAACCTATTAATGGACGCCGAACATCCAAAAATATCAACAGCTGCATAAATGGATTACTGTCTCATTGTATGAGCGATCATAAAAGCCAAACTAATGCCAAAATATAAAGCTAAAAAAAATTATTATTTACCAGGCAAGCTGAATGTGTCGCATTCATTAATAAAAGATTATCAATGGAAAATATTATTACATTTTAATGTATTTACTTAATCGTAATTATGGCTTGAGGGGCAATCAATGGGCCATTTATCCCAGTCTTGATTTGGATAGTTCATTTAATTATGAAGCCGACAAAAGATTGTACAGTGGAAAGAAGCTAATTATAGATTTTGAGTTCATTTAAATTTATTTAATCTTTTTTAGACATACATGTCACAGTTATTTTCAGTATATTTAAAGCATTCAATATTTAAATTAAGATCCCTTTCTTGACTCACAATTGAGCTTTTAATTAATGGCATGTGCTATAACAAATGGATTTATTTTCAGAATGATCACGCGTGTTATATATACAAAAGCAGTTGATTATAAATGATAATATGCTAATTACTTTAAAATTAATATTCACAAAACACTCTGAAAATATAAATCCTAATTATAAGCCATAAATAAAAACAGATTGACTAATTTATGAGCACCACAAAAGTCACATTTATACGATAAAATATACATTGTTAGCTGTATTATGCGTGTATCAGAACACGTTTGACCTTTCAACTTTAGGCAAACATTGTAAGCAGACTTGTAAAGTAATAATTCATGACTCAATTTACAGAGCAGCATAGACATGAAATGTACATCAGCCAGAACAATAAACAGTTCGGATTATACACACTTAAGTGTAATCACCAAATATGCAAGTCACGTTTACATATTTAACTACATTTGCAAACTTTGCATTGCATAATTTGCTTTTCGCATCTCTCTACAAACAAATTAAATCAGACTTTTGCTCCAAACTTGACATTGATAGCTTGACGCAGGGGAAAATATTCGACATTAGGATTCCCTGTTGCTTCTAGAAAATCCAAACTCTAAATCACAGATCGAACTTAATTACAAAAAACATATTGTTTCGACTCAAATGTATTTCCAAAATAGTTTAAAATTCGATTGGAGTTTGGAGAGAAAGTCACCAATCACTAATATATAATATGATATAAGAGTAGAATATTTATTATGTATTTACCTGTAGTATAAATTAGCACATTTTTTAACTGAAGTTTTCTACAGGGTATACAAAAGTCGCGCATCATTTAGGCATTTAAGTCCTTGTCTCGGTTTGCCAATTTGACTGGCTTTTAAACAATTAAACCAATTCTCAGTCGACGAAAGGCAACTGTAAAAGGTGCCATTGCACAGGCAACATTGCAATATGCAATTAAAAAAGATTGTTTTGATTTTTATGTTATTTCAATTCGACATATTAAAGAATAACACAAGTCAACTGTCATAACTGATATAATATTTGTGGAATAACACTTTTATGCTGACAACTTGCATTGCAACAATATAAAACAAATAGTTTATCAATAGAATAAAATAACCATTTGTCAATTTTCTAGCTTAAATTGTCATTGTTTAAATGTTTTGTCCTCATTAGCATTTTGTGACATTTGTATCACGCTTTGGGACACACTTTCAATAATAGTTTCTGTATCCTGGCTGCCAGGCTAATTCTAATTTATGCACATGGCTGCAAATGTAAAACATGCCACTTAAAAATGTTTTAAATAATTCATTTTAATTACAAATTATATACAAAGCAGCACATGCGTGAATCGCTTAGAACATTGCTTAAAATTTAGGGGATTTTCTAGGATTAAAATGTAAAGTTTAATTATCTGCGGGTATTAAAATGTTAAATAGTTCATTATTTATTACAAGGTTTGGAAAAACCCAGAAAGTCAATTCAGAAGAACCCCAGAGTATTAACAGGCTTATTATTCTTTTTATATACCACAATTAAATCTACAAGTGCAACTGTCAAGTGAAGACACAATTTTTTTTAAATTTAAATTACTTCAAAATGGTACTTTATGCCCCCATTGAGTCAGATGAACTGAACAAATACATCAAACGCTGCCAAATTATCTGCTGACGTCAAAGCAACTGACCAAAAAAAAAAAAAACAAAATGAAATCGAACAAAAAATAACCTAACTACATTAATAACAAATTTTGTACATTTAAAAAATAAATTAATACATTTTTAATGACAAGAGTCTGCTGCTATTTTTAAATTGTAAGCCAAGCCAGACAATGTGGACAAAGGGTAGCCCCGCAAATGTTGTATTGAAGATCTTTAAATGAAATCGCAATTTGTTGTGCTCATTTTTCGTGTGTTTTTCTATTTATTATTTATTTCTTTTGTTTATTTTACAGTTGTCATTATGTGCGCCGATCCGCAGTCCATACGTCAAATTATGCTGACAGCCGAGGAGTTGAATATGATCGATAGCGGTGAATATGTTTTCATCAATATTGAATTATTTTCGCGGTGAGTACTCTAACTACATAAGTACAAAATCAATATATAAATTACTCAGTTAAACCAAGTGGAGAGCAACACTAACACTAACACAAACACAAACACAAACAATAACAACAACAACAATCACACACAAAGTGATCAGTTATAGCAATCGCTACAGTTTGTGGCCTTTCACTTTGGCAAACACGCGCACTTTGAATATTCTTTATAAAGTGCGCAAAATACATATTAGCCAAGGTTATTAAAAATATTATCAAATTTACCATCAAAAATAGCTTCGAGCGACTCCAAAATGCTGACCACTGGGCAATTAATATCTATTTTTAAAACGAGGAAATTTCGACTTTTGGGCACTTGTCTGACTTCAGCATTATTAACTCTAATGTCAAACAAAAAACGCAAAAAGCAGCGCAACAATTTCTATGCTGCCTCCCCCGCCCTCCTCACCTTGTAGATAATTGTGGGGTAATTACGATGATGGCTTTAATTCGTCGAGTCATTGCTTCCTCGCACCCACAAATTCATAGCTCCGCTTTTGCCATAATTTTTGCCCAGATTTGAGATTAATAAATCATTGTCTAATTAAATTAGTAAGCATAAATACATATTTATGTATGTATATTAATTCGATAAAAATTAACTTTTTCATTGACAGCTTAATTTAGATAGATGATATTAATCATATATACAGATAAAATGTATATGATTAAAATTGCAATATTAGTTCTAATCATTTTTTATAGTAGTTTAATTAAATTATATATTCATTTAGTATAAATTAATCTAATATTTAAAATATTTCCTTTATATATTTCTCTAATAGTCTAGTTTTAAATTGTGTGTTACTAGCAATGGTCTTTTGAATTATTGGTTCTAGATTGGTTTTAGATTTGAATAAAATAGGTAAAGAAATTAGGGTGCTAGTTAGCATAAATACTAAATTTATTTATGAAATTCGTTTATTCTATTCAAAGTAAGAACAGTAAGCTATACGGTGATGGGTTTTTTCTAGTATCACTAAAGACTGTAGATAATATATTATTAAATACCAAAGGTATCACATATCATATCTATAAATAGGCGCACCCATTTTGTTAATATTCAATTCAAATGAACCTTAAATAATTCAAACCTATATGAAAAGCACTCAAACATAGTAAATAGAAATCTATTTTTAAAATATATTATAAATATATGAATATTGGAAACAAAGAAAGGGCAGCGACTCCAAGCTTCACACAATTCAAATACCTTCTGGGGCAGTTGTAATCAAAAACGACTTAAGTAAACAAAACCCATGGAGAAGAATAGACTTGGAATAATTACCGGTCATTGGAGAGGAAGTCTCAAAATAGATTATAACAATTTATGCCTTACACATAAGAAGATGAAGTGTTCTACAGAAAAGCGTTAGAGGTAAAGGTACAAAAATTAAAAATAATAACTAAAATGATAAATCAAAATCAGAATGCCTATAAATCAAAACAACTATTAGCGTATCATCTGATCGATTGAATATATGTCAGTTTGTAGCCCAGTGCAATCAATGTCATTATGAGGCGTACTAAATTAAACTAAAAATCAATATTAGATCATTGATAAAATGTGCAATACGTAAATAATTTCGAAATGGGTTACGCAAATAGCAAATATTTATTTTCGAATAATAGACTCAGAGAGAAAGAGCGAAAAAAATCAACTAGAAAGGTTTTGGCTCCCGTTAAGAGCGAATAACTATTTTTGCACTTGCTCGTAAATGCAGTCTAATCTGTAACCTCTCTGAACTTGTAATCAATGTAAAATATAGCGAATGAATAAATAAATCTATGTACATTTGTGCATTCACTAATGCATTTCCTGATATCAACACAAAAATATAAGTAATTTAGCTGAGCAATGCGAAAATAGATTTAATTGATGTTTAGCCGAAACGATTTATCGTTGTTGTACTTTGAGTGTAAATAAATTCATTCTGAAGCAATCAATTACAATGTATAATTTAATGAATCTATTCGTGTGTTTCATATTCATTTTCATCTACTTACTCAAAATTTATTTAAAGTAAACATGACAAATTTTATAGTACACATTAGTTGTTAACTCAAAGGTCATTCTTGGAATCGGTTAATCGTATATATCTTTAGAAATTGCATTTTTGTTACTATAGAAGCAATTTGTTTTTTACGTAAAAGTATCCACCTATCTGAGTGAGATCTACATTGAAAATAATATCTTCAAAGCAAATCACCATACAAATACGAAATCATTTTAGCCATATGTTCCATCTCAGATCCTAATCAATGTTAAATCTTTCTACTCTGATGGAGCAGAGTCAGCAGTGAGAGTGCAAACTGTTTACTATCCATAATCGATTTGCAAAAAGTGTCGCTTGCTGAGTTGGCAGTAACCACAGAAAAGCTGACATTGAGTTGGCAACACAAACAAACTGCAACTGATAACAACATGCACTTATACTGTGTACTAGTTGTACTAAGCAGGTCCAAATAGTTCACTTCAACATAGACAACAGCATCTACACTCAAAATAAAAGAACTACACTTAAGAATGAAGTATTTTTAGGAGATTTTCGATTTATTTTAAAATAGTTTGAGCTGCAATAAGACATTATAAAAGTAGCTAATTAAAAGACAAGTTTTTTTTCTATTAAATATGAATGTGTTTTTATTAAATTATAATAATTATAGTACTCGTTAATATATAAGTATTAAAGGGTACTAATCCAGGCCTTCGACTCCATAACTTTATATATAACTTCATATAAATGAGAAAGAATATTCAATTGATGTGCTCTGCGCCCAATATTCTTTTTAACCTTATTTTACTATCAGAACTCGACTTTGGTTTTTTTAAGGAAGCCACAAAATGCCATTTAATTTGCTCAGTATGCGCTATCGCTAATTGACACAATTTAGCTGGGATGTGTAATCGCGTAGACAAAGACAGAGCCATATGTAAGCTATAACTGGGAATCGGTTTGCATTTTGCAAGTAGCATTTCTATTTATATAAAATATATGACGCATTTGAGACCAAATAACGATGATTAAACACAAATGGAAAACCAAAAGATTTGATAAGCCAAAAGTACAAGCTGCAAGCTGATACGAATCTCAAATGAAATACATTCACACACACATTAATCTCTTAATTTGTATCACCTTTTATTTTTTTTATTTTTTGCAGTGTACCGTATATGACGTCTCTGCCTTGGTATGATAAGAACGATACGGATTTTAACAATGAACGTGCAAAGAAGGCCTACACAGCGATGCTAACGGTGACACCCAAGCAGCCAAATGACGATGCCTACACAAAGGTGTCCAACGAGGTGAGTTCCAATGCCGGAAGATGCACTATCCCAATTCGCATCGCAATGAAACCTATATTGATATATATATATCACAATCGGTCAAATGATGAGTTTCTAAATGAGAAACTTTTTTATTTGTATTTTTTTTATGACAATATTAAATAAATCCCTTGTGTTTCGCTTTTTCTTTGAAGCGTTTTGTTAAGTGAGAAGGTTACATTTTGAAGCATAATAAAATATGCGTATTACTCTTGCCAGCTAAAACTTCCGTTATGCCTCGAATATGTCACTCTTTCAATATTTATGTACCTTTCGAATATATCACACTTTCAATATTAATATTCCTTTTATAATTTTGACTTTGCAGATGAACTCCGATCTGAAAGGGTATTTAAAACCTTGCCTTTGATAGCCTTTGCTTCTTGTTTTCTTTCACTTCCCTTCTGCATTTTTTGTTTGCCGACTCAAGGATTCTGAATGCCAGGACACGTTGGCTGGCGCATGCTTATTTTGCATACGTGTCTATATATGCATATTTGATTCTACAGTACTTATGCACAGGCACTCCCACCCAGAAACATACTTCTGACTTTGCAAGCCGATAATTATGTTTTTGTAATCAGGCTTGCAAATTATAATGATACAAATGTAAACAAACAAACAAGAATTCTCTAGCAAAGGGTGCTCCACTGATTCCACTGTGTTCCATGTCCCAAACGAAGATTTACTTATTATAAAAATGTAAATGAAGGCAACCTGGATTTGCATACAATAAATAACGAGTTTATTGAGTGAGGTTTCTCAGTGATTTTTTAAAAAGTATAAATATTCAGTGCCTTTTGCTTCGTTTAATTGCCATTTTTAATAATTCCATCCATTTTTTGGGCCCATCGTATGGCAAGAAGAGGCCAAAAAACAACGCCTGAAAGTATTTGTTTTGGCCAACATTTGAGTGGCCCTTGAAGCAAACCAAACAAACTAATGGAACAAGTGATTTATGTTATGTGTTTTCACTCTTCCAAATTTTGTATGGGCTGTTGTCAGTCTGATAAGCAACAAATTTTCTGTATTTCTAAAAAGTTCCTCTGGCACTTTTGTGAGCAGAACTGAAAGCAAAATGGGCAAGTAAAGATCGAAAGCAATTTGGCCACATCCAACTAACTGGTCATTGCCAACTCCACAATCATATGAGGCTAATGACAAAATTGTATAGCTTTTATTATTCATAGAATTTATATATTATTCAAGCTGTTAAAACCAAATTAACATTACTTGAAACATAAATATTTTAATATAAAATAATCATAAGCTTTAAAATATATTTTGTTGCGCAATATTTATAAATTGTGCTAAAATATTTTTTTTCACAATATTTGCGTAAAATTCTTAAATTTTACATTTATCTGGCTTAGGCAAAACAAATATAAAATACTAAGGCACTTGGTTGAGATGCCTATCGTTTGTCATGTCCTGGAAAAAGCCGACATGCTCTGCTTGAGAATACATTTTGAAAGACAGTCGCAGTCACAAATTTGCAACTCTATTATAAAGTCAGTGTGCAACTGCAACTGCAGCAGCAAATTTGTGCTATTCACTGGAAGTGTCCTTGGTAGAAGCCGCCCAGTTGTCTATTTGAGATGTTGGGTTGGCAATTGGTGGATTTGCCGCACGCACAGCTCCGCAATTTGCGGCAGACAATAATTTGCAGAGGGTTTTGTCAAAAACTTGTCGTTGCTGTTGTCGTTGATGTTGATTTTGATGTTGACGTTTGCCTATGCCTCAGCGATTTGCCAGTAGAGTCAATATAATTGAATTTCACGGCTGGCAAAACCAACAATTAAAGCTGATTGATGGTAGTTAGGAGAAAAGAAAGAGAAAAATAAATCTGACTGCTGGCTATAATTATTGTGCTCTGAAATCTATTTACAGATCAAAGATATTGCTTCGGCTAAATATAATTATACGTTTAGCGAGAACGAGCCAATTTCCGCTTTCGTCACCTCCTTCTTTGATGGTGTCCTGCTCTATGCCAATGCGCTAAACGAGAGCATCCGAGAGGATCCGAGCATGCTGACTAGACCCATCAATGGCACCGATATGGTCCGTCGCATGTGGAATCGCAGCTTTACTGGGATAACTGGCAATGTGACTATCGATTCGAATGGGGATCGCATCTCGGCATATTCGCTGCTGGACATGAATCCTAACACTGGCCGATTTGAGATAGTCGCCCACTTTCTGCACAATCGATTGGAGTTTGAGTCCGAGAAGGAAATACATTGGGCTGGTGGACGTGAACAGGCGCCACCCGATCGTCCCATCTGTGGCTACGATGGATCACTTTGCCCGGACAATTGTAAGTAATCGGAAGTGGAGAAATCAAATTTATTTCAGAGAGACATATATGGATTGATAGATATGTAAATATAAATATTTTGATAGAACGAATTAAAATTAAGATCTAAAACTGAGAGGGAAAAATAATTTAAAATATTGTAATTTTAAATTAAAAGTTTTCAACCTAAGATTATATTGCCGATACATTTAATTTTGAAATATTTTATAATTCAATAAAACTCCTAAATCTGTATTTTAAGTTATCTTTTCTTAGTGTTTCCATATACAGAAAAAGCAATTACAGTTTTTATTTAATTTAATTTAATTTAATTTTTCAATTTAGCGCTGCCTGGCTATGCCATATTGTCGATTGTTCTTGGCACAATGGTCATTGTGATGGCCGTTTGCTTCTTCTTCGGATATCGCCATTATATTGCCGAGGCGGAGATCAATTCGATGAGCTGGAAGGTATCGCTGGAAGATGTCATGTTCCGCGATGGCACCGATCATTTAATGCGTGGCTCTTTCCATTCGCTGGTCAAACAGGGCTCCCAGTTGACTCTCATGTCCGAGGACATGGTGTCGATCAATGGCGATCGCCAGATCTTCATTCCCGTGGGCATGTACAAGAAGAGCAAGGTGGCCATCAAGCCCATCGAGCTGGATAATGTGCAGGGCGTGCTGTCCCGCCATCTGATGTTGGAGCTGAAGCGCATGAAGGACTTGCAGCATGATCACTTGGTTAAGTTCTATGGCGCCTGTCTGGATCAACGTCGCAGTTTCCTACTCACCGAGTACTGTCCCAAGGGTTCGCTGCAGGACATCCTGGAGAACGATCAGTTCCAGCTGGACTGGATGTTCAAGCTGTCACTGATGCATGACATTGTCCGTGGCATGCAGTTTATCCATAGTTCAGACATTCGCTCCCATGGCAATCTCAAGTCCTCCAATTGTGTGGTCGACTCTCGATTCGTTCTCAAAATCACCGACTTTGGTCTCCACAGTCTGCGGCGCGCTCATCATGACGTCGAGAGCGATATTGAGAACTGCAATAGTCATGCCTTCTGGAAAAGTAAGTTTGCTAACCTCACCTAAAATGGTACAAATTTATTTTGAAAGTGAAAGGTATACTTTTTAATATAATTTAAAAGTTTAGTTTCAGGTGAAAATTTAAAATTTAATATTTTTAAAAAATATATATAAAATAATTAATAACTTCAAAATGAATCATACATACATATATAACTAAGATAGATGTTTAGCTTAGCCTTTTCAAATGTATTTCATAATATTCTTGGCATATTTCAATAAATTCATGATTTGTCTGCTTTTTAGAACGCCTGTGGACAGCGCCGGAATTATTGCGGCATCAGCGGGCACCCGAAGGCACCCAGAAGGGCGATGTTTACTCATTTGGCATTATTGTGCACGAGATAACCACTCGACAAGGACCCTTTTATTTGGGCAGATGTGCTCTCGAGAAAACGCCTCAAGGTAAGAAGTAAAAGAAGTAAGGATAGTAAACATTTAAAATGTTTAAACATTAATTTAAAAAAACCTTATCCCGATACTTAAATATACTCTTGAATAGACACAGTCGTCTGTCTCTCCATGTTTGATTATATATTAAAAATGCAGAGATCAGAGATACGTCCTAAAGGACTTATTATCTACCTCAGTTAAACAAGCCTGGTTAGACCATTGTTAAAAGGAATGCATTTTATTCTCATAGTAAACAAATCTTGTAATTCTAAAATAGTCATTGAACATGTTCTTACTTATCACATAGATAATATCTGATATTGCTTACCAATTCGGATCTCCAAATCCTCACTTTGCACATGTTGCGTTTGATGTTTCATTGTAGTAACTCAAAAAGTGCCACTGAGAGTCGAATGCCAAGATATTAAATATAAATTATTTACTTATTTATTTAATTTCTCCATAAAAGTGTAAATTACACACTTAAGATCTTTGAGTAAAGGGCACATCAGAGCTCTCCGTATCGGAGGCATAGCCACAACTGCGAAGCAACCAGTTCCAACACACATTTCTGGCATTATGTTGCTCCTTAGTTGGCTTTTTCAATTCAATTGCTGCTGGAGCTGATAATCTGCCGCGTCTACTTGGCTGTTGCCAGGTTTTGTTTTCCAATTCCCTAAGCCACTGAATGCCTGAGTTATTCCAGCGGCTTTTGCAGTATCCACGCTTGCAGAACAACTTTTCGCAATCGCAATTCCCAAATATAATTTGAGCATCTGTGGGCTCTAATATAGCATTTAGGATTAGTTCTACTAATCGATCGAAATTATCTCCACTAACCTTTTGGGCAAATAGTACTAGCGCTCCTTGCATTGTGCTTCAATAAGTGGAATATCTTGTTTTCGGCCTGGCTCTGACGATGCTCACTAAAAAATGTGAGGATCAGACAATTTCTGGTATTATGTTGCCACAGAACAAAGATTTCATGATTAAACTTTAACTGCCTCTTGATCGAATCCCTGTTCATTTTAAACTGCTCAAATAAGAGTATAAAATATTTCATTTGAGTTTGCTTTCAGTGTATCAGTGTAATGCAGTTATGGCCTTTAATATTTAGTGTAAATATGTATCAAGTATTTTACAAATTACTATTTTTCTAAAAGATCGATTGAAATATAAAGCAAAGTGCTCTGTTTTCATTTCCTTTGCAGAAATCGTCGAGCTGGTTAAGAGCCACAATCCGAGCCATAACAAACCATTTCGCCCAGAACTGGAACCTGGAGGTGATACCAAGGCGGATGTCATTGGCATCATAAGGCGGTGCTGGGCTGAGGATCCATTGGAGCGACCCGACTTTAACACCCTTAAGTCCATGATACGCAAATTTAATAAGTAAGTTTTTATTTTTAAAGAGTAGAATTTTCATTTATAAATTAAATATTTCCTGTGCAATATAGAAAAAGACTTTATAATTTCAAGATATTTCTAATAATTTTGATGATTATCCCAAAATGATTCAGTATTTATATTCCTAATATTTGTGTACACACAGAGACAACGAGACTGGAAATATAGTGGACAACCTGCTGAAGCGGATGGAGATGTATGCAAATAATTTGGAGGAGCTTGTCGAGGAGCGCACCCAGGATTATCTCGAGGAGAAGAAGAAGTGCGAAAAGCTGCTCTACCAGTTGCTGCCACAGAGCGTTGCCGCCCAATTGATCAGCGGGCAGCCAGTTGTGGCTGAAACCTTTGACCAGGTGACCATATATTTCAGTGACATCGTTGGCTTCACTGCCATCTCGGCGGAGAGTACTCCGATGCAAGTGGTACAGTTCCTAAACGATCTGTATACCTGCTTTGACTCGATTGCGGAGAACTTCGATGTGTACAAAGTAGAAACGATTGGCGATGCCTACATGGTGGTCTCCGGATTGCCCATACGCAACGGCAATAATCATGCCCGGGAGATTGCACGTCTTTCCTTAGCTCTATTGGAGGCTGTGCATAATTTTAGGATCCATCATCGACCCGATGATCGCCTGAAGCTGAGGATTGGTCTGCACACGGGTGCCTGTGTCGCCGGCGTTGTGGGCCAAAAGATGCCGCGTTACTGTCTGTTTGGTGACACCGTAAACACCGCCTCGCGCATGGAGTCCAATGGCGAGGCGCTCAAGATTCACATCAGTGAGACGACAAAGATGGCGCTAGATGAATTTGGCTGCTTTTTAACTTCCCGACGAGGCCTGGTGCCCATGAAGGGCAAGGGTGAAATGCTAACATATTGGCTGGAGGGTGAAGTGCCCAAACCAGATGCCGTTATCTCATCCAGCAAGCTGATGTTGACGCGGCGCTCATCGTTAAAGCAACCCCATCGACAGGTTCCTCAGCCACATTCCTTGTACAAACAATATTCGGAGCTGGGAAGCGTTGTGGGCAGTGTGCTGCCACCGCCAATGCCAGCGATAGTGTTACCTGTTGTGGACAAGGAGAAGTCACCCAATCTGCGCGTTAAGCGCAAGATTAGCTCCAGCTCACCCAAGCTGAATGGCAACTGCTTCGAGCACATTGAAAAGACTGAATCCAACTACTATTTGGATGCCGGGCAACAGCAGCAGCAGAAGATACCCTCTGATATCTACAGCAGTCGATCGCTGAGAGGCGTTGAAGTTAGTGGGGATTCAGCGGCTACTGACGGCGACAGCTGGGAGCTGGCCAACTTCCGTTTGCCGTTGAGCGGCATGCTCCGCAATCACAACAGTTGCCTGGCCCCGAGCAATACCCACTCCAATTCCAATTCCAATTTGAGCGGCATACTGCAGCCACAACCTCAAGCCAGGAGCCGGCTGAGGGCATCGCCAACGATCTCAATGTTGCTGAAGAGCAACACAGACACGAGTTGCGCCAATATTGGGCAGCGGATTAAGTTTGCCGTCTGCGATGAGACTCCACTGCTAAGCAAGCAAGTGCCTGGATTGGCAACGATGGCCAATCCCAATCTGGAGCGCAGTGGTAGCAGCTGCAGCAATCAGAACATTCCAAGCCCAGGCAGCGACAATCCATACGGCTATCTAGTCAAGAACTACAAACAGTTGCTCTGCAAGCCCACAAACATCTCGAATAGTCATGGGCACGGGCATGATCTCTCCTTGGCTGAGGAGTGTCCACGTCCGCCGGTAGCTTCACGTGGAGCCGGCTCCAGCAGCACCGTAACGCAGCCGTTGTTGGCCAAAATCAACTCGTAGCTGTAAGCATTGAGACTCATATTTGTCCGACGGACCCTTCTCTAGTACCTACTACTCGGAATGATGCATATTAAATGTACTTGTTTGTGATAATTAGTTTAAATCCAAGTTGAACAATGTAGGAGTTAATAATTTCAAATAAATATTTATAATTAAGTATGTATCGACAATTTAAGCTCGCAATGCATTCAAATTAATATTTTAAGCTATCTAATATAATTTATATAAAATGTATAAACAAGCTTAAAAAATAAATCCTTAGGAACGATCTTAAATATGTTAATAGAAAATGAAGAGATTTGAAACAGATAACTGATTAGATTATTAAATCACAACTTAAATTTTATTTGAAATGTGCCGTTATTATAAGTAGCAAATTTGGTAATTGACTTTTAAAACTCCAATAAATGTAGATATATAATTTAAAATTTTAAAATGTAGTTTCTACTTCTGATATATTCGTTTCTGGCGCTTTGAATATTCGTCAACAAACTCAATGTGAATATGGTTTAAGATTACGTATACTGTTTTCATAGGTCATTACAAAGTATTAAATCAAAAAAAAAAAAAACAAAGTTTCGTTGAAGCATACATATTTATTTATTTACATAAAATACTTCTGTAGTCGCTTTGTTCACACTTAACAAATAAAAATAAGATTCTATTCCAGAATACTTGTATTTAATACTTTCTTCAGGTCTTAATTCTATATAATATAAACTAATGCAATGCTAAAAAATTCAGATGAAAAAATGCTGTCAATTTTGTCAATTGATTTATGATCATACTTAGCACTACCAAGTTTAAATTCAATAATGATCGATTGGTTTACTTAACAGTGCCATTTCGAGTATAACAGTACCATATGAATTCCTTATCAACCCTATCGGCAAAAAATTTCACGATTGCAATTGCTATATATTTAAATGTAATAAATTAATTTTTTCGCCGTTACGGAGCTTAGAAGAACACTTCTTTCTTGATGACTAAAATCATTTATCATTCATAATATATTTTCTACTTATATGCATTTGTTGCTTTGATGGTGGTTTGCCGATAACTCCCGTCAAAATATATCAAAAATCATTATTTTGACTGCGTCGAACAGCTGTTCGCATAATACATCTAGGTCGAAAGTAACAGTAAATCCACCGAACAAAATTTTGCAACCCTTTTGACACGGTTTTCTTTTTATATATAGTTTTGTACAATCGCTAATGTTTTTGTTGAGTGAACAAGCTGCTGCTAGTGTTAAGTTCCTGAAAGCGGATAGGCCAATAAAAATTAAGCTTTTTCTTTTCATTTTTTAAGTGGTATTCAAATATATTACAACTGTTTATTTTGCGCGCACAACCAAAAGCCGAACAGCTGTTCATACAATCTACACAGGTTAACAGTGAGGCAACAGTGTGGATTTTAGTGTCTTTCTCCCTATAAACTATTTTGCTGGCTGTTTTACGACGTATTTTCATATGAAGTTTTTCGTTCGCCCAAATTACTCATATACTGAGTACTGGGCTTAACAAACAATAGCTAATAGTTGTTTTTTGATAACAGCTAATAGTTAAATTGTCAAAAGTATAGAAAAACAAAACTAGAAGCGAGTGAAAGTTAAAGGTAACTGTGAGATAATATGTTGTATTACATTAAAACTATGTATAAATTAAAATCGAAAAACAGAGGAAAGTAAATTGCATAATAAACAATGCAAATTAGCAATGTTGTGGATGAGTTGCAAGTTTTATTTGTATGTATATGGATATCAGTCTGGAAGTAAATTTTGGTTATTGCTATTAATTTCGGTAGGTGTTTTCTATGACTCAATATTGTGAAATAGTAACTTGCCAGAAAATATCCACCCATTAAATATATAAAACATATCTATTTGCTGTGGACAATTCATAAATTGCACTTTATCTACCAAATACCAAACTTGTTTCGGCTTCTGTCATCGGCTTGTGCACCCGGCTCTCTTATCGCATTATATTTATCACATTTTGCGCACGTCTTGTGTGTGTGTGTGATTGGCACAAATAGTTTAAGGTCTCATTAATGTTATATACATGCACATAAGACATACATTTCACCATTTATTCAATCGCAGGGCCCGAAATATGATGTACTGTCCGCCGAACGTGACATTCAATGAGATTTGGACGAAGCATGGCATCTCGCACTGTTTTATGGACACCGTGGGACCGGCTGTCTGTGGCGGTTTCCTGCTGCTCTTTGGCAGCATTCAACTGTTCATGTACCGCAAATATGCAACGCCCAGGGATCCAACACAAATCACCAAGTCGCGTCTGTATGCACTGCAAATGTTTCTGCTGCTTCTAGTTCCGGTTCTGGCTCTATTGCGTTTCTTTTTGAACGCTCGCATCTATCCCGATGGGGCCGTCTATGGCTATATGGTGAGTGCATTGACAATAGACTCTGACCATCGATTGACTCATTGCATTTTGTCTATTGCAGATATTCTACACAAGCGTTGTGTGCTTCTCGTATCCATTTTGCATTTGGATCATAGTCAAGGAACGGCATTACCAGTTGCCTTCTGTGCCAACCCGTGGGCATGGACTCATTCTACTGCTCTTCTGGACATTGGCGTTGATTAATGAAGCGCTTGCCATGGTCAATATGGATCATGAGGACTGGTGGTTCCACTTGAAAAAGTATGTCGACATTTTCACTCGTTTCTTTTACGTAGCAAATTCATTTAATCTATTGATATGCTCCACAGTAACAAGGATCAAATTGAGATGGGCATGTTTGTTTCACGAGCAATATGCTCACTGCTCATCTTTACGGTGGGTCTGAAGGCGCCAGGCATTATGGCGCCATATAATCCTCACGTGCGTCTGGAAAATGAGTCATCTAACGATTCGACAGGCAGTGCGCCAACGGGCTCTGCTTTCCGCAACGGTTGGCGCAAATTGCGCACTCTATTTCCATATCTGTGGCCTAAAAAGGATGCCATGCTGCAATTTGCTGTTGTTGTTTGCGTCATATTGCTTATCGCCGGTCGCGTTATCAAACTGTTTCTGCCCATTTATCGCAAACTGTTGGGTAGGTCATGTTCTAGAAATTGTCACGAGTGCCATCAATATACTAATCTCACTCTCGCTCCCTTCAGTCGACAGCCTGACCATTGAGCCCATCGAGTTTCGTTGGGACTATGTGCTGATGTATGTGGCGCTATCGTTTCTACAAGGCGGCGGCACCGGCGGCATGGGCCTGTTCAACAATCTGCGCACCTTCCTCTGGATTCGTGTGCAGCAGTACACGACGCGCGAGATTGAGATTGATCTATTTCGGCATCTGCACCAGCTCTCGTTGCGTTGGCATCTGCAGCGCAAAACGGGCGAGGTGCTGCGCATCATGGATCGCGGCACGGACTCTATTAATAATCTCCTCAACTATATTGTATTCTCGATAACGCCTACTATACTGGATCTCTTCGTGGCTGTCGTCTTCTTCATTTATGCCTTCAACTGGTGGTTTGGTCTCATTGTGTTCTTAACCATGTTCCTGTATATAGGTAAGTCAGCTGTGCTCTGAAAGAGTGCTCTCATGAATTGATCAAACATTTATTGTGTTCGAGTTATAATTAACCATGAAAATTAATGTAATCGGTTGAAAATTAGAACTTGCCAACCTAATTTAAATAAAATGTTTGTTCTAATTTTATGCGCCATGTTAACACCATTAAATAACAGTTATTAATTTAAATATTCCTCCGTAGCCTCCACAATCGCCATTACGGAATGGCGTACCCAGTACCAGAGACGCATGAATCAGGCGGACAATGAGCAGCGCGCTAGAAGCGTGGACTCGCTGCTGAACTTTGAGACAGTCAAATATTATGGAGCCGAGGGCTATGAGGTGGACTGTTACCGGGACGCAATACTCAAGTACCAGAAGGAGGAATTTCTATCGATGGTGACGCTGAATTTGCTCAACACTGCCCAGAATATCATATTGTGTCTGGGATTGTTGGCTGGCTCAATGCTCTGCGTCTATTTGGTGGTGCATCATCAGACCTTGACAGTGGGCGACTTTGTGCTGTTCTCCACGTATCTCATGGACTTGTATATGCCCCTGAATTGGTTTGGCACCTATTATCGTGCCATACAGAAGAATTTTGTGGACATGGAGAACATGTTTGATCTGCTGCGCGAGGATGAAGAAATTGTGGATGCGCCAGGCAGTTCACCGCTGCTTACGGCTGGCGGCGGTATCGAATTTTCGAATGTAACATTTGGCTACTCGCCGGAGAAGTGTGTGCTGCGCAATGTCAGTTTCTCTGTGCCCGCTGGCAAAACAGTGGCCATTGTTGGTCCCTCGGGTGCTGGCAAAAGTACCATCATGCGACTACTCTTCCGTTTCTACGATGTGCAAGCGGGTGCGATCTCAATAGACGGTCAAAACATCAAGCTGGTGCAGCAGCAAAGTTTGCGAAAGGCAATTGGTAAGCAAGGGAGAATACGGGAACTAGTTGACCTCATCAAATTAATCTGCCTATCTTTTTTTCAGGTGTTGTTCCCCAGGATACGGTGCTGTTTAACAATACCATTTACTATAACATTGAATATGCCAAAATTGGTTCAACACCTGATTCGGTCTATGAGGCAGCACGCTCAGCGGATATACACGAACGAATTTTGGAATTCCCCGACAGCTATGAGACCAAAGTGGGTGAGAGGGGTCTGCGTTTGAGTGGCGGCGAGAAGCAGCGTGTTGCCATAGCGCGAACACTGTTAAAGTCACCCATTATAGTGCTGCTGGACGAGGCAACATCGGCGCTGGACACGCATACAGAGCGTAACATTCAAGCGGCATTGGCACGTGTATGTGCGAATCGAACGACAATTATTGTCGCCCATCGCCTGTCCACCATAATACACGCCGATGAGATTATTGTGCTGCAGGAGGGCAGCATTGTGGAGCGTGGCAAGCACGAGCAGCTGCTGGAGCGTGACGACGGCGTCTATGCAGATATGTGGATGCAGCAGCTAAAAAACCTAAATTCCGATCAAGGCTCAACGGAGGGCGAAACGGAAGACCGACCAAAGGTGCCGCCAACGGCTTCGGGCAGTGGAACAAACTCAAGAACGGGTCACTCGCATAGTGGTGCCCGTTAAGAACTGGCAGCTTAAAAAGTATAAGGGATAGATCTTAGTCGTAATTTTGATTTGTTTGTTGTTACACGTGATTTGTGGCACTTGTTGTGCATGATGGGCTGCTGTTTTGATTCCTAGTTCTTGTCTACATTATTGTATATTGTAATAATAAATATGTAATTATAATTTTTATAAAAATAACAAAGATATGTCTTGTTCTCTCTTTCTCTGTCTCGCTCTCTTCCTCTGCCAACTGTTAGTGTTTAGATGTAAAGAGCATCCGCGACATCTGGCGGCGAAGAGAGGCACCGCTCTCAGCAATTGTCGTAGATTGTTGCCGCTTATCAGTAAAAACCTCCAGCAAGGCCAGAGCATCGGCTTCAATGCGGAGCCAGCTTCAGTTCGAGTGCGGAACGCGAGCTAAGCAGACGTGGAATTTAAAAGACGTTCTGCGTTACGTTGGTTATAAAGAATAAATCGGCGGCTTCTTTGAAAACATTTCTAATTACACTTATAGTTGATATATATACTATACATATATTATATAAATATATTATATATATATATATATATATATATACGTGGGAGATAAGTGTTTCGTGTAAATCGTTATTAAATCGGCATCTTCACGAGCATTTTTTGCGAGTTGATCATGCGGCGACTGAAGTGTTCCGTGTTTGTGTGTATGTAGAAAGTAGCAAATAATCTAATTGATAAACCCCAGGGACATATCAAAAATTTATATACTTATTCAGGAGCATGACGTAATGTTCATTGAATAATAATTCAAACGAATAAAAACAACAATTAAAACAAAAAAGACTAGAAATTTATATATATATATTTAATAATAATATTGATTAAAAATTTTGTACTTTGTGATGACCACATAAATAATCTCATACATACATAAATATTATATATATATATACATATATACATATATATATACTTGCATATGTACATACATGCAAACATACATGCTGACAAGTATATAGACAAAATTCAATTGATAAAGTGTATTGGATGCTGTTGCCCCCGGCACGGGATGTCACAAAGTTTATTGCCACACACAACAATTTCTTGTTGAATGCAAATGCTCAACACCATTTTCAATTTTCAGTTCTATTTTTGGTAATCGATGTCGGTCGTGCATTCAACATAATTGGAATCAATAAGCAAATGCTCTACAAATATGAGGGCAGTGTTCTCGTTGGCTCCAAGCCCCAGGACGAAGGACTCCCAGCACCACCAACCACCGGTTGGATTGTTCGCGGCAAGCTAACCCTTCAGCGTCAGAGTGAACGTGCCATGGCCGCTGCGGTAAGTTTTTTTTTTTTACTTAAGTTCTATATCGGCATTAGAATAAATAGGTATCAGGTATTTTAATTATTAAAGTCATTTCATGTTTATAGAACATAGATAGAACAAGATAAGGCGCATTAGTTGAAAATATAACTGTATAATATGCTTATCACAAAATAACTATAAATATTGAATTTAAGGGTGTTAAAAGACTCGTCAAGCATTATTTAAATATTTGTATTGAATATACTTATAAATTATCAATCTATACTTGAAATAGAACTGCCTTTTCATATTCAAGAATATATATTATCTATATATATTAATATGTATTAATACACCTATATACCAATTAATATTGGATTTGAACAAAGATTCGAAAATTGGAATTGGGGTTTTTTTTTTTACAAAACTCTTATCATGATTTAATTTTTGCAAAATAGTTGTTTTTGTATTTTGCGCCACTTGATATGCATATATAAATGTTTATTTCTATATATTAATACTCAATTGAATTAAACTAGAGAGTAACTGAGAAAATTGATTGATTTCATAATTAAATTGTATTCAATTCAATCAAGTGCGAATACATTGCAAGATTGGCCGCCGAGGTCGCTCCTTCCTGTCCAGCAGATTCAAGCTCAAGTTTTTGCAGACACTTGGCAAAAGAATTCGCAGATGAATTAAAAACAATTTAACCTTTCGCCAGTCCCCCAGTGCACAATGAACTGAACTCGACTGTGAACTTCTTTCATTGAAAGCGCAACAGAAAATATATATATATATATATATATATATACTTATACGATGCTACCAGTATATATACATATACATATAAACCACATAGCATGTAGTATATAATATACGCGAAGCAATCAGCTTAGATTGTTTTGACTGTGTGGAAGTATTAGTGGTGCTGGTGGTGCTACTGCTAGTGGTGCTGTGCTGTTGATGGGGATCGTAAAGCGGCGCTATGCTTATCAATGGACCTAACACTTAGACATCTGTTTGCCATATGTAAAATGGCTCATGATTCGCTTCGCTCTTTCCGCGCCGAGGCTGACTAATATTTTGAATTAAGATAAACGCTGCCCAGACAGCTGAGTGGCTACAGATTACAGTGTCTCCGGGATTTCCCGACATGCCCAGATACATGATACAGATGTATACAGACAATTGATAAAACAAAAAATTAAGAAATATTTTCTAATTCTTACGATGTCTTATGATGATCTTAGTTGTCTCCTTATGAAGGTCGCGAATATTTATCTGACTTTAAGTTCAAAGAATTAATATATTTATTGAATAATTAAATATTTGTCTACTTAAAAAGGAAGTGTTTAAAGCGACAAAATAATGCATATATAAAAAATTATAAATAATTTTTGTTTATTTTTTGCTAATTATTTAAATATAATTTTTCGTTGGTTCCGGCTGAAGAGTTCTTTTTTTATTTAAAACAAAAATATTGATCCAATAAATTGAAAATCGTTTTAAATCACTCCAACAAACTTTAAATTAAGTAACAATATTTTAGTATCTCTCTTTTCTTAAATTCTCAGAATTATTTAATATTAAAAACTGACCTTATGTCTGAAAATAAGTTAGTGAATATTTTCTCTCCGTGTACTGCGGAATGGTCGTTAAATAAATGCTTGTCATCTCTTTAATCATTATTTAGCTGGTCATAGACGATGTAACGCTGAATAATTCGGGTGAAAAGTTTACGCAGAACAAGGAAATGTATCCGCCGTACAAACCTTTTAAGATTATACTCACGGAAAGTGGCATAATATCGCATGTGGTGTTCAAGGAGGGTGATCCCATTTGGTCGATGAACTTCAAGCGTGCCATTGCCAGCACACTTAAATTTCAAATCAAGTCCAGCGGCGCCTATGTTGTGTATGAGGTGAGTGATCCACAGTATATGAAAAAATAAATGTGCAACATTGTAGCATCTACATTTGGTTTTAGTCGGGCATCCACGGCGAGTGCCAGACGGAGTACTTTGTGTCCAACAAGACCAACTATATATCCATACGGAAGACGCCCGAACTGAAGACCTGTACCCCGTACTCAGAGGCGGTGCATGTGACACACAGCAATGTGCATCCGAACACTTGTGAGTTTGATCACCAGAAGAGTGTCATCATTGGCAATGAGGCCATCTACGGCATATTGCCGCACAATGAGACCGGCTACTTTCTGAGCATGGCGTTTTCCAAGGGCACCACCCTGATTCACACCTTCGAGTCGACGGGCGAGGCTCAATACATCAACTCCGAGTAAGTTGAACTACTGTTCATATTGGCCAATCACATCTTATAAGAATTGCAAATCATTTTACAGACTTTTGCTCAATTTTCAAAAAGAGACACCTATTGATAATCCCATTGATATTGAGACCTCCATGTCGACAGAGGTGTCCAAACTGCAGTTAGAACCATTGGAAATAAATGATCCCACGGGCGGACGCAATCCACAGCAGCAGGAGACACTGATCTCTGCCGCAGCTGGACTGCTGGATAGCTTGGCCGAGGCACTGGAGCGCACAGACTTTAAATTCAATGAACCCTACGACTCCAGGCTGTCCGATGCGATTCGGCTGCTCAGTGAAATGGATTTTGAGTCGTTGAAGAAACTCTACACAGAAGGGGACCTCGGCACATCGTACAGGCAGGAGACGATACGCCAAATCTTCCATGAGATCATTCCACGCATTGGCACCAAAGCCTCAGTATTCTTGACTCGCTACCTGGTCGTGGAGAAGTCCATCAATTCACATATTGCTGTCCAGCTGCTTATTCCAATGCCCTTTCACATATTCGAGCTATCCGCGGAGCTGGTGAAGGAGTGCGAGGCTTTCCTAAGCATCGGACCCGATCGTCCCGATGTGCGGCAGGCAGCGATCCTGAGCTTTGCCACCCTCGTCTACAACGTCTTTGTGGCAAATGGCATTGACAAGGATCAGTTCGAGGAATATGTGCAAAAGTATTTCAATATGTATTTGAGTAAGTACTCACAAATCTTCAGCAATTGAGGAGCGTCCTTAAGCCAACTCATCTTCAACTCTCTTGCAGACGATCGCGACTATGAGCAGAAGATGCTGTTCCTGCAGGGACTCAGCAATTTGCAGGTGGGCAATGTGGCCAATTATCTGGAGCCCATTGTGCAGGAGGGCGATAATGAGGATCTGAGATTTATGGCTGCCTGGACAACACTGACATTGGCCCACAATCGGCCCGAGCGCATCTACGAGATCTACTGGCCCATTTTTGAGTCCCGCAATGCCAGCTTGGAGCTACGTGTTGCCGCCGTCACCTTGCTCCTAATCTCGAATCCGACTGCGGCGCGTCTGATCAGCATTCATCGGATTATACTGACCGAGACAGATCCTCACTTGATCAACTATTATCGCACAACGGTCACCAGCATATCAGAGACAACATATCCATGTTACCAACATCTGTAAGTGATTAGCAATAATTATTTGATTATAATCCCCACAATCTGATTATGCAAATATATTCAATGTTTAGTCGTCGCCTGCTTTCCTACATGCATCGCCATCTGCCCCAGAAGCCAGAGCCGCGCTACTGGGTCACCGGCAATTACATATTCGATTATCGTGACTCCAAGTTTGGCATTGGTGCCGTGCTGCAGACCTTCCTGGTCGGCGATCCCAAGTCCGATATGCCCGTGGTGGCATATTTCAAATTTGACTCCGAGGCCCTCGGCAAATTTACGGGTCAGCTTGCGGTGCGTTAGCCAACTAACTGATCCAAATCCTTTTGATTTATATTTCTTCCCCCATTGCAGCTGTACATCAAGGCTCGCGGTTTGCCCGATGCCATTTGGCAGACACTGCAGTCCAAGGCCAATGGCAACGAGCCCTTCTCATTAAAGAGCATTAAGACTCTGCTGTCCATGCTCCAGGCACCCATTCTCAAGTCCAAGGATCTGCACTTTGAATTCATTCTGCAAATGGAGGGCAAAACGGTGATTTCCTATTACCTAAATCAACAGCAGCTGACCTATGATAACAGTGAGTTCCACTTATGGATGAATGGAATTGATAATTAGAAAATACCTGGCTATTTATATATTATATATATATATATATATATATATATATATTTTATATGTATATATATTTATATCATATTTTATTTATTTATTTAATTCTAATAATTTTTCCCCTGACCAGTTTTGGATCGCATACAATTGCTGATCCGCACTGACAGCCACATTAATATGCAGACTGTGCGCTGGCCCTTTATGAACAAGTACTCGGTGCCCACAGTGCTGGGCACCTCCTCGGATGTGCTGCTGCAGACAACGGTGTTGACATCGCTGCGTGGCAACATAACGGAGCATCGAACGCCGCCGAGCACGAAGCACGCTTTGGAGATCGATGCACGGTACTCGTCGTATGCCTCGGTGCGCAGTCGCAGCTATAATCCGTTCCTCAATCTGGATCATGAGATCAATCGGGAGCAGGGCTTCCTCATCTACATACCGTTCAGCAGTGAGCTGACCCTAAACGAGAGTGGCTGGTCTCCTCGCTTCACCTTCACCCGTCCCCAGAATCTGACAAGTGGCTTATCATTCAAGTCCCGATCGGTGACCTCAACGCGTGGCCTGATGACAAAGACACAAGCAGCACCCTATGAGGAGATAATGTATCCAGAGCGTGGCAACGAAGTGGTATATATATCTATATATATATATATTGTTGAGTTCAAGTGATCCTTTTAAATATTTCCCTTTTCCTTGCAGTTCCAGCCGCTTAGCTACTCCTTTCCAGACTTGGGCGTTAAACTGAAGCTCAATATTAATCTGAATGAGATTATCAAATTTCGGGGAATGCTGCTCAAGTCCGAGTTTATAGAGAAGTAAACCAAAATACTTTCTGAATCCTAAGTGTTTCTCACATTATATTCTTTTGTAGTGGCTTCTCTCGCAACATGGTCGTCAGTCTGATGATGTACATCTTTGGCTTTACTCAACTGAGCTCCATACACTTGGGACATGATCGGAACTTTACCTTGCTGATCTACAATGAAAATGCTACGAGGGTGAGACTTAAATATTTAATTTTTTATTTTTGTTATATGTTTATTTATTTATTTTTATTATAAAAGTTATTTTATGTCAGATATTAAAAACTTTCTTTAAGAAAATTGTTGTCATTTATTTAAATTAATACACTATATTTTAAACATATTTTAAACTTAATTTAAAAAGTTTTTTTTATTTCTCTTATATTTATTTATGTGTTTTTTCGCTTTGAAATGCAAATAATTTAATTTGATAAAACTCCTACTTCTTCTACAAAGCATCAATTTTTCAACTCATTTGAAAATATAAATAATAAATTACATTCGATTACTTTTACATCGCTTAGTGAATACCCCTATTAAAAGAATGATCAATTGTTTTTAGATTGATGGCAGCATATTCGTTGAGGATGTACTTAAGACATCGGAGTTGAAGGGCAAGAAGATCGGCTTCACAATGGAGCATGCGGATGAGACACAGAATTTGGAAGCGATGCACAAATGGGATGTCCTATTGGATGTGCAGACGTCAACCAAGTCCAACTGGTTCAATGTAACGGGCAAGGTGCAGCGCAACTCCAAAGATGACCAGGATGATTGGAAGGTGAGCGTTTCTATGAGGGAATTGATTCATTTCGAAGGGGCGATATTTGAAGAAAAACGCAGATTATATTCGATTTTTATTTAACATTTATTCACTTTTGGGGGACTGGACATGACTTGGAAATTCACTTGTGTGCATCACTTATGCCCCAGATTATGTCAATTTATTTAGCCCTCCTGTCCAGATATCTCAAGCTCCTCCTCGGCATTGATAAGCGCCACAATGCCATCCTGCAGCGATTTGACCAGCTCGAATTCGGTGTAGCCTAAACGGCGCTTGTTCGATATGTCCATGACGCCATCCTCGATGATAGTGTGCTCGCCTCCAGTGCCGCGTACCTGCAGGTTCAGCTCATCGGCCATTGTCTTGAGACGGCCCTCGCTCTTGCTGAGCAGGGGCAGGCGGATGTGGACCGAGGCGCGCAATGTGGTGCCCAGGTTGGTGGGACAGGCACTCAGATTGCCATAGCTGGCATGACGAGCAAACGTTAGATTCTTCTCGAGCTCCTGAATACCGGTGACGAGACGCTGATAGACATCGCCCAAATCGCCGCACTGCGCCATCGATATGATGCGCAAGTGATCCTCCTCGTTAACCCAAATTAAAAATGTCTCTGCGGGATTATGGTAGATCCCGCGTCCGGTTGGCCAAAAGCGATAGCAACCGGCTGTCTGTAGATATGTATCCCCACGCTGGAACAGTATATGTCGCTTGACCATCTCCTGCTGCGTTTCGGTATCGATATCGGCCAAGGTTAGATAGGTGCCAATAAGCTCTCCATCCATTGATTCCGTTGCGCCACGCACCTTGTCCTCCACGTCGACGAGCTGCTTCTCCGTCAGCTTGGGGAAGAACGGCAACCCTTCGATGTTGCGTGCAATGCGTATACGTGCCGATAAGATATATTTGCGTTCCACATCCAGATTCTCGATCTCATCGACATTGCCCCAATCGATGTCCTTTTGGAGGACATCGCTGTCGTTCTCCTGGAGGCCATGATACTCTTTGATGATCGGATCGAATAGCTTGCCAAACGTATCGTATGACTCTGGATCTGCCGCATAGATGCCCACATGGGAGTCATGATGCTCGAAACCGGAGATTGCACAATCATAAAGATAGGCATCCACTGGCGATGCAGTGGTCACCAGCATATACTCCTCGACCAGCTCGGGAGTTAGATATTTGCGCAACAAAGAGCCGACATTCTCCTCGTCATCCATGAGCGATTTGTAGCCAGCCATGGTGAGTTCCTGATACTCCTCCGGTGACTTCTTGCTGCATAACGAGAAACCAATCAATGAGTGTTTTTAATGATTCCATTTTGAGTACTCACATTTGGCCACGCAAGCGCTCCAATTCCTGTTCCAAGCGAACGATTCTTGTCTTTGCCTCCTCGAGATCATTCTTCATCAGATCGTATTGTGCATCGTCCGGGCAGCTTTCGCACATGAATTTGCGCACAAACCGAATGGCATCTTCGGGCTTGTTCTGCTCCTCGTAGAGCTTGATGAGCGCCTTGCTGAGTGCATCAATGACACCGGCACGCTCCAGGTACTTGCGATATTGCACACGTTTGGATTCAATCTGTCAGCAGTAAAGTCAAATCAATTTAAAATCTTTTATTACCTTTTTACTCTTCCCTTCCCATCCTTACCGACGTCATATTTAAACTGCTGAACCGAATTCAAATAAACCAAAATTTATAAACTCAAAACTAGTAAAAATGTCAACAAGCTGACAAAAGGCTGCCACAGAAACGGGAGCCTTCCGATTATTGTTTTTGTGGTATTTATTTTTTTTATTCACTAGATAAAGAACGAAAGAAAATTGAATATTTGCTGAATTTACAATTTGAGAAATGCGTCTGAAACGAGTCGTAGCTGACTGCTTTCTAAGCAAAACGCCTGCCTGCTACATATTGATCAAACTGACTACGTTCAACGCCAAGCCTGCTTGCCCCTCCTCGAAATATATGAATGTGGGACAGTAATTGTGGCAGGCAGACGGAGCTTGTATTGTATTCCCCTGCCGCATTGTATTCTTGTATAATAAAGTGGCACGCAGACACACAGACAGACAGACAGCCTGAAGTACATGCAGTGTGTGGCAGAGCCGTCGACAGACAGCCAGGATATGTGCAGGCTAATCGTTGCCGCAGTTGTTGTGGTTGTCGCATGCCCCACTGTTTCGTCATGGTAATCGGAGTCGCCACCCTCGTCTCGCAACCAAAACAAGTGCCTCCAACAACGTTGCTCAACACACACAACAATAAAATATATATAATATATATATTTAATATGCTGCAAGGTTAATAATTGCCTTTCCTTATTGCTATTCGACGTTCTTACACAAAAAAAAAAACAGGAAATACTTATGAAAAAAAAAACCAATTTACATCTTATGTTCAATTCAAAATCATTAAATTTTTAAGCATAATAGAAATATTCATTAAATTTCATATTTTATTAATTTACTTTTATTCCATCTATAAAATCATTTCGATTTGCAATATTATTTGTAACTGCTCAAAAAGTATGTTATTGTTTAATTTTCATTTATTTAAAATCTAGCTTTGAGTTTTCCAATGTTTTTATCAAATTAGTATAATAATGGTAGACTATAGAAAGAGAATTCCTTTACCATATATAATACATAAATCAATTAAAAATTCTAAGAGATCATAGTTTTGATTCCGGCAAAGAAATATGCTTACTTATAAAATAAAGTAAATCTCATTCTAGAATTTAAATAAAAATTCCAAAATTATCTTCCAAAATTATCTTAATCATCACTTAATCAAATCAAAACTTATAAAAAAGAAAGTATTTTTAATGTTTTAACTTTGAAAACTTTGACACATTTACCAAACCACCTGAATACTTACTAGTTCCATTATTTAGTTATGGATTTCATGCCATGATTCACTGAAGCTATTAATGTGACCAGCAGTGTACTTATATAAAGTGTATGTACTGGTTGCAGGTGTTCTCTAAGTAGAACACTTGGCGCTCTTCACTGACAGGCACTTGAAACCGTCTTTGCCAGATTTTGAGCTTACTCTCTGTGGTGCTGTCTATTTCAGGCCTGCATCAAGTTAACCTACGTACCGCTTGTCTTCGCCAGACGCCCACACACTCTCGACGGTCATGTGGTCTTTGGCCTCGCAGCCGAAGACGGCGAATGCCCGAACAACGGCTCCAAGGTGGAGTTTGCGGCACGCGCAGGCGTAAGTACTACATAAGTTGCAACAATCTGTATATAGGTTAAATCTATATATGTATATAAATTGCAGTCGCAACATGCAAAGAGCTTCCCTGAATCAGATAAGACATCGCTCTTTGAGACTGACTTCTGTCCCAGGGAGGTGCTCAAGTTTTCCCCCATACCCACATCGAAGTTTTGCAAGCGCAGCAACTTTGAGGGTTACACATCTATAACGCAATATGACACGGATCTGAAATTTAACAATGTAAGTTGAAGAACTAATTAATTATTAAAATAAATGATTAAATACTTTTTTCGGTTATTTAATAATAACACTAGCTTTTAATATAGACTATTCATTAATAAATAGGAGATCTTATTTATTTAATGGAATTTGTAAATTAAGAGTTTGAATTCGAATGCTTTACTTTATCTCTCCGTATCAAAAGAGTTAATAAAAACTTCTTATTAATAAAACTATTACAATATTAATTAATTTTAGAATATTGTCGAAAAAAGTTATCTAATTTTATTTTTTAATATATTTTTGAAATGCAAAAATTAAGGTACTGAATTTTAGACAGTGAAACTAGCCTTCCCGATTTTTTTTTTTTAATAAAGTTAAGAAATATTTATTTTTACAATATATCTTTTGAGCCTTGTATGATTTCGAAAAAAATTTTAATTCCTTAAACCTGAAACACTTCCTTCGATTAAGCTCGAATTAATTGCTAAAAACTTCTAAATTAAAAACTTCTTAATTTATAAAAACGAACTTATATTCAAAAGCCTTAAGTTCTGGTTAAAAAAATTTATTGTTAAATTGTGTACAAATAACAAATTTAGATTTTTTTTACTAAGTTAATTTTTATCAAAGATAAGTTGGTTTTGTTAGTATTTTGTTATCTAATTAGAGGATGATTGGAAGCAACATCTTCTTCCAAATGTGCAAGTAATTTATTAATTATGAATCCTTCATTTTAGATGCCCGCCTGGTTTGAGCTGTGGTCCACCCGTCTCGATCACATGGTCTCTGCTCTGTCCACCGATAAGGTGGATAGCCTGCACATGAATGAGCAGATTAATATTTCGATACACACGCCCAATACTGAATTCTGGCGGACAGTGGACGTGAATGGAGTCATCTGGCGTTTCTATCACATACCCTTTTTGTATAAGCTGGACTCCAAGTTCGATGCATCGCACGAATTGAACTACGATTCGGGCTTTAGGCGTTCCTGTTCCGTGATCAATGGCATGCTTAACTCGTTCGATGATTATTTAATTAATCTGGGAGAGATTGCCGCCCAGCCGGATTGTCTGACGCTGCTGGTGGCCGATTGTTCACCACAGCCTCAAATGGCTGTGTTCCTAACACCATCACCGAACGGCCAGAATCTGTCCAGCGATTTCGGACTACGCGTTCACATTGGACAGAACTATTTCAATTTTCCATCGCGTGCCGACTTCATCCCTGAGCTGGGTGATAACGTCTTCATCTACGTGAATCAAGAGCAGACGCCGCATGACCTGCGCCTCAAGCCGTATCAATGGCCCATCGACGAGAGTGACTATGCCTTCCGGTGAGTATTAAAACACTGAAAACAATTTATATTCATTCCTTAATAATCATTACGGCTGCAGCGTGGAACTCAATGAGCAATATCTCCTGATCATCGAGTTCACCAAATTGGGCGCCACCATTCAGTTTGACCTGCACAACATCCTTAACTTCGAGATCTATGGCGTCTACAAGCATCAGATGTGCGGCTTGTGCAGCAAGCCCATCAATCGCTTGCAGAACTACACGCTTTGCGAACTCGATACGAGCGGGACGCGAACAACGACGCCAAAGCCAACGCCGACGGTGACGTCGACACCGACGCCTGCTGAGAATGTATCTGAAGTAGCTGTATAGTTCGGACGATGTTTTTAAAAAGTATGCAAGTGACGAAATCGAAAATGTAGCTCAAATAAATGTACAGCTCATCGCTCTGAACAAAATTAATTTAATCATACTCTAAACAACAGCCAAAAATAACTGAAAAGTGATTTGTTTAAAAATTGAAATAAATTTCATTCACACTGCCACTTCAAAAATTAAGCATTAGGCTACTTATTAAAACAATTTGCAAAATGTTCATTTATTTAAATCAATGTGTGTAATTTGAAAAACATAAAATCATAATCTTCAGTAGAAATTAAAAAAAATAGTTAAATTTCATGTGAAACGCTTCTGCGATGATATTCAAACAAATAATGCCTCTCTTTGGAGGATAATTCAAGCTGAGCTTAAAATAATGTACGTATATAGATAATATTTAATTAACTCATTAATTAATGTCAGTCTGTGTGACAAAGGCACAAACTCGGTCTCAATTGCTCTACACAGGAACTGGCTGAAATATCATTTGATTTACTACTGATGTTTCCAGCCCACTTGCTTCTCGCGATCGCGATGCAGTTGGGTTAGCAAATGTAGGCGTAACTGGACCACCGTCTCCAGCGTTTCGTTGCACAGCCTGCACTTGAGGGGCTGCATAACACCATCGCTGGAAGCGAATCAGTAATTTAGAAAATGTTAAATCTTATTTAGATAATGAAACACTTACAAGTTGCGCAAGTCGTACAGTTCCCCGCAATTCCTTTGTAGGGCCATCAAATTGTCCATGTTCTCGCTCTCCAGATCATAGGAGTTATGCATGGGAAATATAGCACGTTTGCCATACGGCTCGGATGGCGGCTCCAAGTCAGACATGTTCTCCCAAACGAATTCCTCATTCGATACGTGTCGTTCAATGAAACTGCGATCCTTGCTTAACAGTCTAACAAATAAAAGAGTTCATTAAAATACAATTTTAAGTTGGACATTCCTCTGTGTACAAACCGAGTGAGCAAAGTACGCAATTGATTGAATATAACAAGGCGATCCTCTAATCCAATCGCAGGCAATTCATTTGCATCGAAATTGAAGAACATACTATCGATATTATAGCGCATTTGATTAATCTGAAATGAGCGAAAAAGATAAGATAAGAGACAAACTTAATACTACTTGAGATTCTTTATTACAATACGAATATCATCCTTGAGTATGGCGACATCCAAATTCATGACCACGTCGTGCTCTTCATAGTACGGCTCCAAGGTATCCGGATTGAAGCCCAGGCCGGCCAACAGGCATACATATTTCGTGCGTTCCCTATTGCATTTAATCTGCATGGTGGGGCAGAAGAGCATGGTCATAAGTGCACCAAATCCATGTATATTCGGCATCAATGTTGTCTCACGAGCAACCAATTTGTCACTGCCACCCGACTGGGCAACCGATGTGGCGACAATTAGTTGATCGTGACGATCCTGCGGATCTGCATCCAAAAGAACAGCGTTCACCGACTCCTTTTCAATGACCACCGACTTGTACATGCCAATGCGCAGCACTGAGTACATGCTGTGCTCGAGAGGACTAAATGGTCCCTTCAGCTGTATGGTCGTATGGCAATTATCCAGCGGCGGTGGCTCTAAATCGGCATCCATCGGCAGTTGGCCAACGCGCAGATACTCCTCGTTGACCTGCTGTTGCTCTGCAACGGATACATAGCGTCTCATCTTCTGCTTGCGTATGCGGAAGTCGTGATCCTGGCGAGACATGTAATCCTCGTCGGCACGTCTCGCCAATTGGTGCTCCACTAGTCTGTCGTTGAGCACTCCGTCGGGCGTGTGGACGAACACAGCGGCAACATTGTTAACCAGCGAGTACACATCTAGTTCGAAAGGACCACAACTGGCCAGCTTGATCAACATTTCGTTGGCCTCTTGGGGCCAGCGATTGTTGCAGCTGGTCAACGACGATGGCTGCACCAGCGCCAAGCGACACTCGAACATGCGCGGCGGCATCTGCTCATAGTCGCGCTTTAGTTCCTGCCGCATAAGACGCAGCTGATCCATGGCCAGCAATGCCCGATCGCCGTAATCAATGAAACGCACTAAAAACTTGGGGATCGCATTCGATTGCTGCTCCACCTTTAGCACCACAGCACGCTGAAACATGTGTCCACGTCTTGCCAGCAACAGCTGACCCTTGGCTATAGCGCTCGCATTGCGCACCTGGCAGCTGAGCTGTTGCGGTGCATTGAATATCTCCGTCATGCAGGCAATACGCTCGGCCTGCAATCGTGGCTGGAAGTAGAACTTGCCGCAGTTGGCGATCTGTGGAATGGAAAATGAGCATGTTTATTTTTTTTCATTTTCTGATGTGGGAGAACCAAAACAAAATTTCGTGGTGTGATTTGATATTTTGGTAACTCTGAGATTGAAAACTAAGCTCACGTAAGTAATGAGGCCTTTGATCTTCTTGTCGAAGACCGATGGCAATGAAAGCAGCTCCACATTCCATTGCTTGGAAGGCGGCACCCATGTGCGGTCCTGGACCTCACCGATATTACGCTGTTGCACATACTTCATTGCGCTCTTTTCACTGCCAAATAAAATACGAGAATATTAATTACTTCAGAATGTATTTCGATTGTATTTTTGAAACTTACTCCATAACACGCAGTGAACGATATAGATTATTGAGACGCATCCAAATGGCTTTGTAGACTTCGGTGGTGACGCGACCCGGAACCTGCACCACCTCTGTGGTGCTCATATTATCATCGTCATCGGCCTTGAACGTCACAAATATCTTCTCAGAGCCATGCTGAAAGGTTACATCGATTTTCTCTGGTGGAATTCTCACCTCCAGAAATAGTTCCTTGACACGCCGCGTATACAATTCGCCCATGTTACGCGGCACAAACTTCGTGAAGTAGACGGTGCGGCATGGATCGTTACCACAAATGGTCTGATACACGCCGCGATCATAATCCGGCGACGTTCTGTGGTTGCGCAAAAAATAGTTGGGATAAAATGCGCCAGCAATGATCACTTTCAAAATAATCGACTTCTCGCTATCTTGCCACGATTGGCTGGCCCCAAGGTGCAGTGACACTAAATTAAGGCTCTCGCAACGCTTCTGCAACTCCTGGACCAACAAATACATCTCCTTCAGCGAACGCAAGCTCACATTATAGCGACGAGCCCACTGTACTTCCGACTCCTTCATCAGTCGATTCTGGCACATGTTTACATACAGCTTAAAACAAATTCAACAGTTAATAACTCGGTTTATCTATCAACTGCTGCAGTTGCTTACTTTATACACACGCCATAAGGCCACTAAATCGGAGCCGGAACCATCGGCAAAGATATAGTGCATCCAAAAGCCATCGCTTGAGCCCGGACGGGGCCCCGAGAGATACAAAGAGCGCACAGACAATCCAGCAGCTAAAAACTCAACATCTATAAATTTATCACCATATATTTTAAAGCTAGCCACTCACCAATAATAATCGCCTCGTCCAAGCAATTGAAAATGTATCCCAGTATGATAAGGCGAGTGAGGCGCACGTCCAGCGGGAATCGTGACATGACTGTGCCCCAAAAGGTGAGATCGCCGTCCAGCTGTTCATAGACGCCGTCGACTGTTGTGTACAGGGCGCCAACCTCCTTCAGTAGCAACACCGAGTTATGGATATCCGAGAGATTTGGCGGTGACATGGCAAGTGCTAAAATCTCCATTGGGGCACCCATTTCGAGCTCCTTAGCCTTCAGCACCGAGCTCTGCAGTGGTGAACGCAACATTTCGGGTATGCCAAACTCTCGCATCTCATTCTCATAGAAGGCCTTGGTGACCATACGATAAACTCGACCGCTGCGTATGCGACCAACGCGCCCAGCACGTTGACGGCAATTCACCTTGGATGCCCATTCGAGGCGCAGGCAGCTGAAATTGGTGGACGTATCGACGTGCATCACCTTGGCGAGGCAAAAGTCAATCACATAGGAGACATCTGGCACAGTTATGGAGCTCTCTGCAATGTTGGTGGTCAGTATGACCTTCCGATGGCCAGGCAGCGGCGGCTGAAAGACATCTTTTTGCGAATCGGGTGACATCAGCGAATGGCAGCTCACAATTGTGATCTTCATTTTGGGACTGGTTGCGAAAAAGTATTAATATTATTATGTCTTTAAGGGATGAACTTAGAATCACTTACCTCTCCTCCATCATGCTGATGATGTGCTCGGCCATCGTATCGATCTCATAGACGCCCGGTAGAAAGATAAGCACGGAGCCCGTGCGCTTTGCCTCCTCATAGGACTGCTCAGATTGACCCTCCGCCTTGCTTTCCATATTATCGATGACCAGGAGAATTTTGACGGCATCGCAGTAGCGCTCATGGGATATGCCCGGTTCACGCTGCTGCGGCTCATTTTTCCAGTTAATGTTCTTCCAATGATCGCGATAGAACTTAAATATCGGAATCTTTCGTTTAAGACTTGCGTTCACAACAGGTGGCATCGATTTGCTGCTGGCAAAATACTGGCAAAATTCGCGTGTATCGATTGTCGCAGACATCAGAATGACTTTGACATGTCGCGAATTGAGTGCCAGCAGTCGTCGCACAACAATCAGCAGGAAATCCATATCCTGATCCCGATCGTGCACTTCATCCAGCACAATGTGCGTGTAGCGGGTCAATGTCTTCAGCTTAATCAGAATGTTCAAGAGAACCCCGGTCGTGCAGTATAAAAGACGCGTATCTGCCACATTGGACTGCTTGTGCAGTCCCACCTGGTAACTGCATACGGTGCCCGGTTGCCATTGGCGCTCCTGACAAACGCGATCCGCAATCGAAATCGCAGCAATGCGGCGTGGCTGTGTCACAACAATATTACAAAATTCGCGCCTTTCAAAAGCCTCGTCCAGAATGTACTGCGGCACCTGGCGGATAAAAAGTGAACCACATATCAATACAGCTGGCAAAAGTGCGTATTGCACGCACAAAGGTTGAATGGCAACAATTTATATTTACTTGGTATAAAAAAGAAAAGTTCGATTTAATTCTAATTTAATCAAAATAACTTATTGCATTCGCAAAAACGAAAATGTAGAAAAGGCGAACACAAATATCGATAATAAATGGTGCATTGCAGATGTTATCGATTGAACGATATGCATTTAATCAGACGGCAAAGAGACAGGCAAAACAAAACAGAGAGGAAACAAATATCATGGAGAGTATTGTTTACGGCGACTGTTGGCTGCTGTTGCAGCGATTTAGCAAAGCTGTCGCCGCCGTCGCCAGTCAGGATGCCAAATTTGAGATGTTCTGCAAAACGTGGCATGCGTTGCAAATGCAGCACATCTACTCTGCTCAAACGAACCACATCGAAGTGATCGGCACGACAATGGCGGCACTGCATGTGGCGAAGCGAGTTGCATGTGGCCGTCGCACCAACGGCGATGTATTTCAAGCGACGCGCGCCCAGCGCATTGGCGCCATCTATTTGATGTATGCGATTTACTACAAACAACCGACGCAACGCTTTATTAAAATCGAAGTTTCCCAAAGTACCTGGCAATGCCTGACCGTCTATATGGAGCAGTTGCGTCGAGTGGAACCGGAGCGAAGCGATACGCAGCAGGTGAGCTACGTATTCTGGCGACTGGTTAAGGATCAGGCGTTTCGCTATACTGCACTGGACTACTGTCAGGCATTGGATGCTCTGACCGCCTATGACAGCTTAGAGACCTTTGCGGAAACGCAAAAAAAACAGAATAAAATGAAGCTTTTAAAGCACCAACTGACGCAGTGCGATACCAGCATTACGGAGGAGCTGCACAACTTGGCAGATCTGGCGCATTCAGCTCGGTCAGCTTGCCACCTAGAGACCGAATACAACAAGCTAATGGAACCGCATCGTGCCTCGTTTGCGGCCACAAACATCTTCAGCCAGCTGAGCGACGTGTTTTGCGAGCTAAACGATCTGCTTGAGGACAAGGAGCAGCCGACAACCTCCTGCGGCAGTTTCGAACAATTGAAAAAGCGAAAGCGCATTCGCCACAAAGCAATGTGGAATGAAGCCAAAGAAATGAGAGATGAGGAAAAAGAAATGGAAGAGGAAAATTCATCAACTGATCCACACGATCGACGCATGACCGCGGCGACTGTCTTCAAGCGCAAATTGCCAGAGGATGTGATAAGAGACTTGGAATGCTGACTCAGATTAGTATGCATAAGGTGATTTGCTATTTCACAAATTACAATTAAAATGTTAAAAAAAAAAATAGATTTAATAATAAAATAAATATAATATCAAATAAAACAAAAGTGATAGATGACCTGGTATTTGAGGATTAGTATTTAGTGCTAAATAAAAATAACTTTTGATAACATAACTGTTAAAAACTATATCGTTAAAATTGTCTACATACAGATGTAATTTTAACAGTAAAATTTACCTGAGTCGTTTTCCCGCAACCCGTCTCCCCTGTTAATATGACCACAGGATTCTCTCGGATGGCTTTCATAATCTGTTTGCGCTGCGCATAAATTGGCAGGGATCGATTGCGATTTAAATCGAAATGATATTTCTCATAGAAACCTTCGTCTGAGCGCATAGGGAGCGGTTCATCCAAATCCATATTTTCGTTATCGTCATCCAGTTCATCGAGTGAGTGGATCCTTTTGGAATCACTTGGCCCATCGCCGAGCTGATTTTAGAAAATAACATCAAAGCACAGCTAGGATTATAAACAAACTTTCTGTCTCACTAACACACACACACACATAGTTCAGTACAAATGTGCCATTACAGCATAATAAGTTTGTGTCGCTTACTTTGTTCATGAGTTGCTGCTCTTTTTTCACAATTTCATTGACATATTCTGTGTCGATTATCTCTCGTTGGATTTTCTTCGAGTCATTAGATTCTGATTGGTATGCATTGGATTCACTACTTATACAGCCTTTTGGCGTAGTCCCACGCCTGAAATCCTTTGAAACATCAAAGAAGTCCATCAAATCGTCCATGTTGAGCGAAATCGGTGAAAAACACTTTAAGAATGAAATTTTCCTTTACTACAAAATTTCTTAGAAAGAATTTCAGCGCCAACTGGTTCAACGGTAAATGACTTTGCGCTATGCTGCCAATCCTAGTGTTCACAAACGCAACTCTCAACACTTGGTGCTTTCATCGTAAGTGCAGAATGTCGAAATTTTAATTATATATGGCAATGATAAAAAGCAACTTATTATGATATCATGATTATAACTTTTTTTTTTATTTGTATTAGGTATTACTATTTAAACTATTAACTATTTAATAAATTAAAAAACATCGATAGGTGGGCGATAGGCAATAACGATACTTTTTGAAAAGTTCGAGAAAAATTTACTCAGTATCGGAACAGACTCATACTACTGCTGACGTTTGGCTGTATGATAGCAAAACATAAAACAAAAAATTGTTATTGTAAGGGACAAACAATATTCAACACTTGGATTAAAATTATATAAACAAAGGAGCTGCCCAACAAGGAGCACACAAAATGACACGTAAGTGAACAGAACTCAAACTGTGCGATTTGCGAATTCTTTGTTGTTCGTTTGTTCATTGTGCACTTAGTTAAAGATGGGATGTGAATCAGCTTCAACAAATCCATAAAATCCAAGCTAGAGGAAAAACACTTAAATCGATTAAATGCACATTAAAAATAATATTTTGAGATAATAGCAAATATATAGATGTCGAGCCACGTATTTATATACGTGTAACTGCAACTGAGTAAATAGACGGCGTGTTAACTTCTAACCTACATTTCGCATGTTGATTTGGCCCAGTCTGGGGACATTTGCAACTAGACTGGCTCAGGTTTAAATGCAGAAATATCATACTTTATTGTGATTATAAAATATTAATTACATGCAAATAAAATATTTTTATACACTCTACACAACGACAGGCGGCAATCAACGAGACCTGGCCCGCGCCAAGAACCAAAAGAAGCTGGCCGATCAAACCAAAGGCAAACGAACCGATGACCTTACCGTGGAGCAACGCAAAGCTAGGTAAATAGAAAATGGAAAACTAAAATTAAAAACAAGTAAAAAAAAACAATTTTCTCAATTTCAAACTCAATTTGCAGGGACGCTGAAGTGATGCGGGAGAAGCAAAAGAAAAAAGAACAGGATGCTGCTGCAGCTGCTGCTGCCAAAAGTAAATAGAGAAGTGAAAGACAAAGAGGTTAATTCCAGTTTACAGACATCAGCTAGAAGAGCCAGCGTATACAAAAATCCGTGCAGTCGTCGTAGGGTCACCCAAACAGTTTCGTTAGGCATAGACAGCTATATATAAGGCATCCAAGATCACAGCACAATCAACAGTCGCAATCCGGCGATCTACAAATCGGTCGACTCCATGATAAGTCAATGTAAATCAATTGGTTAAATTGCGCTATAAAAAAGTGAAAGATTATCAATAGCTAGGCATCCCAACAGAAAAAGGCTCGTTTTCTTAAATGTTATGCAACACTGGTAAACAGTTTTCTATATGATTTCTCTATATTTACCTGACTACAAATTTTTCTGTGTGAAATGTATAAATTTTCAAATAAAATATATAAAACAATATACAGCCAAAACTACCAAAATATATATCGCTAAATAATTGTGTATTGTAATTTTGTAATTTTGTACCTAAGTAAAACAATAGCTCTTAAATTGATAAGTGGTCCAGAGACAAATTCGGATTGAAATTGCATGCAAAAAAATAAACCAGATCTTAAGTGTACCTTCGAATACCTTTTAAATACCTACCACCTTCTAATATTGTTGGGCTTCACCTTTCGTCAGATAAGATATTGAAATATTTAATCAGACTTTAAAGTTAATAATTATATTGATTAATTTGCGACGGGGATTAATAAGCCTGTACACAAAAAATGTATTTAAAATATAAGGTTTACTGTGGATCAGTTTGTTGAAGACCACGTGATTTAAGTTATTATTCGACGATATGCTTGCTTTTGGTCTTTGTACTATTACTTAATATTGAATTCATATGGTTCTAAAAGTTTTCAGTATACTCATACAACATTTTTTATTTCAACAAGTTAGGCGCATTTTTAGTCAAATTTTATGAGTAAAAGAAACGTTTTTACTTTTAATATTAAATATTATTAAAAAATATATACTTTTTTGCAATGCAATTCTCAAATTAATTTAACACAGTTTAGATTAAATATTATGAAAAAATGTTATTTTTTATTTAAGAAAACCAAATGTTACATACGTTTTATGAGTACAGGGTATAAATAGAAAGACATTCACCATCAGTGCACCTCGTTGAACTTTTCAGGCGATTTTCTTTTCCGAATTGATGCTTACCACAAATTTGCACACAATGGATAATTTGTAGGTCAGAAAACAAAGTAGAAAAAACAAAACAAGAAAAACGGTTGATGTTGAGTTGGCTTCACAAATACATTTATTCGGTTTTTATATAGTTAGTTCGAGGCATGCAAACAAACTGATTTGTCAACATTAAAATTTTATTTATAAGATATGGGAACTAAGGCCGACATAAATAATTCGATAAATGTATTTATGAAAGTGGCAACAAACTGACCACAAATAGAAACTCTCTTGCCAGAGCCAAAAGGAACGCAACTACCATTAAGTTGAATCTGGCATTTACCATTTCTACGTAAATAGGTGAATTTGCCAAAAGCAACAAAAAAAAGAAAAGAAATATAAACAACTAACTGGCAAAGAGGCCAAACTAACCAAAAATGGGAGACAGGCGAGCGTGTTGTGGCATCATATCTGTGGCGCGTATCTTAACTGACTAGTCGCAGCCCCATGGATCCATAGGATGGATACGGATGCCAATGCCAATTCGGAGACTCGTTGTGGAACTGCAGCTAGCATTGAATCTGGCCAAGTGAAGTAGGCTTCTTGGAAATGAAACAACAACAAGAACAACATCGATGATGACCAGCTTCTGCTGCCCAAGTAATGAGCAACTTTTAATGACTTGTTCGGCTTGCTAGTGCAAAACGTTGTAACAGATATCGCGCAAAGTTAACAAGGGTTCCCCAATGTTAGTTTACTTTATTTGTTTGGTAACTTTGTGCCACGCAAAAATCAAAAACAATAACAGGTTTGTTAAATTAACAAGCTTGCACAGCAGAGAAAGCTTCTCAGCGACCGAAGTTTGAGCAACAACAAATAACCTTTTAGGTCTTAGAACTTTAGAAAACTTAATCAACGCAGTCGTGGTCGCAGTTGCTGTCGCAGGCGCAGTCGCTGTCGCTGTCCCGGTCAGCGCCGCAGCAGCCCATCAGCAGCTAGCTGAGAGCGTTCGCTGCTGCCTGCTGCCAACGATCGCGACTCTCATGCGAGCGACTCTCAATTGCGACGCGCGTTTTCAGTCGCTACGTGATACTCGCCGCAAACACAACGCAAAACGCGCAACGCGAAACAATACCCGAAAAGTCGCGATTAATTGAATTCTTTTAGAAACATTCAATTAATTATCATTAAATAGAAATAACAACAACAAAAAGGTGTACTGTGCGTCAAAGTAGAAAGTGTAAGTGAAATTGGCTAACTGCCGACATATTGATTGAAAGCAATGCTAATGCAAATGCCAAGTGTCTGCTGACATTATCAACAAATCAAATTGGCAAACAAACGAATGCAACTGCAATTTGAATTTTGTGTCTGGGCTGGCTGTCTGTCGATCGAACGCTAAATGCAAATCGAGTGATAAACGATCGCCGCGAAATTGAAATAACAGGCAAGCAGCTTTTTAGCTGGCAGAGGAGCAGCTAGCCGACTTCCCAGTTCCCCATTAGCTCACCCCCAACCACCCCTCCCTAAAGTCTGACGCGATCTGCCGTTTACAGTCACATTCACAGTCGTGTGTTGCTTTATTATTATTATTTTTTTCCATTTTTTTTATTTATACAAAATATATTCAATTTCATTCGGCTTTCGCTGTTGTTATTGTTTTTGTTGCTTTGAATATTCAAATGATGATCATTGCCACTTGACTACGATGACTGCGTCTCAAAGCTCAGAAAATTTCTGAACGCCTGCCAAACGCAACACCCCAAAAACAATTATGGTTAATATGCTAATAATAACGAAACAAAGGAGGAGCCAACAATTAAATATAACAGTTTATTGCTTGTTTTGGCTACCAATTTTGGGGATATGATCGCACAGCTTTCTTACCTACATATTGTACACATATCCAACGACTGCTGACCCAATTTGTTGACGGCATTGATGAAAAATTACGAGCAAAACAAAACAGTTTTTAAAATTTTTTGCTTTTGCAATTGCACTCTATATAGACATGTCTACACATAGAGATACAGATATGCATATATACATATATATATGTATTTAATGTCGTTCCTTAGCTGGTTGCTCCATTGCACATTCACCGACATGATGTCAGCTTTATCATCTGTTGACATTGAATTCGCAAAGTTGAATTTGTATTTTTTATTTTTGGGCAGACGAAGTGCAAATAAAACAATTACTTCAAAATACTTTTTCGAATTTACAAAATAATGAACCCAAACGATTGCATTCAGTCGTGTAGAACATTTTGACACACTCGACTGCGTGGCCATTACGTATACGTAATTTGCGCATAAATAATAATTTTTTGGGCCCAAAACGAACAGAACAAAACAGCAAAAAAAACGTTCATCGGTCTACTTTTTAGTCATGCCAGTCAGCGATGCCCAATAAAAATCACATTCGAGCCCACTTGAAGGTGGAAAGTTCAGAATAAAGTTGAGTCAATTATTATTCATGCTTTTCAAGCACCTGTTTCGTATTGGTAAATATTATATATATACAGGAGTTGCTAAGAATATAATGCTAATATGTATTTATATTTATCTATCTGAAAAAGAAAGGCCTATTTGAAATCCCTGTGGAGTTTCCCATTAAAAACCAACTAAAATTATCAATAAATTAAACTCAAGAGTAAAGTTCTATGCCAAGAAAAAGTCATATACATATATACACTCAGAGAAAAATGGATTCGAATTTTAGTGCATATTTTTCCAAAGTGTTTTTATTAAAACAAAATTTACACTTCTCTTGTTAAGTAAATATTCTTTGGCATTTGTGCGAAAAATATATGCATTTTAAATGATAAATATTTCTTGAAATGTCGAATTTTAATTTTAAGATTATAGCGTATGAATATACCCAATTCGAAGTTTAAATTTCAAGAGTATGTCGTCAAAATTTCAAAAAGAAAGAGCAGCAAAACGTGAAGGTTAATATTTACAAGGCAATCAGGCGTTTGGCAATAAGATAAAATAAGCAGAATACTAAATGGAATACATTTCTAGAAAAAACTCAAGAGCCATAAATGAGGTAGCCACACACTCCTACGTACACCACAGTGGGCGTTAAATGTGGCACAGTGGGACGCAAACATCTTGTAAGGGATATTCATAGATACACATTAGGGTAAAAGGGACATAAAATATTTAAGTGTTTGCATTAATTTATTTTGCTTTTTGTTTATTGACTCAATGGAAATTGTTGTTAACAACATTTAAGAATTTTTCTGAGTTTACCTTGTACAAAATAATTCCATTTAATTACACCTCTGAGTTAGCTGACTGTCCGAGACTAAAAACATATTTAGATTTCTAGATATGAGAGCACAATTCTCGCGACCTTGTCGTCTATTTATAAACAATTTTGTGTTTGTGCTTTTTTTTAGGTGCTCACATGAATCATTTTAATGGCAACATTTTTGTTATTTTAAAGATTTTCTCACTTTCGCTTTGGCGAAAGGAAAATCCAAGCGAACTAAATGCGATTTAGTTGTTGAACGCGTTCAATGTCTGTTCCATGACCATGATGCTCTGTTGACAGCGGACTCTGACGTTATGCATCACATATAAAAGATTAGAACTTAGTGTAGAATAGAGCAAATGATAGCATCTCAAAGATAAATAGCGCCATGTGCGTGAGATAAAATTGTAAAATGGCGAAACAAAAAATATTGCGTCCATTCACCCAGCAACTTCAAAGGCGGCATTTGTACGTTGCAGCTGCAACAACTTTAATTGATTTATACTTGTGGCATTTAGCAACTCAAGTGATTGAAAGCCGTGGCAAAATCAACAGCATCAACAAGCGGAAAGACTAACAAACAATAAACGTATATAGCAATTTTTATCATTCCCAAAAGCCAAGCGCTAAAAACAATTATAAATGCCGTAGGCGAGTTAGCTCGACTTTGAGATTCCTTAAGCACAGCTATTAAATTTATAAATATGTTTTATTATTAAATTAAATTCTAGGGAGGTTTAGCTGCAAAGGTCGGCGACTCCAATGGCTAGTCACTTTCAATTTATTAGCTCCTACAGTTAACAAAGGTCAGAAAAATGAATAAATATTACTTAAAACAATATGTTTCGGAATTAGTTATTTTTTGGCTTTTCAAAATAAATATATATATATTATTAACAATGACTACGAAATGCTGAAAACATCGCAATCTTTGCACACCCTAATGTCAGCAGGTGTGAAAACTTCTTGGGTCTGATTCTACTACTGTGATCAATATGTGAACACATTTTGGTTCCTTACCGATCTTGATAAAAATTTGACAGTTGATTACCAATACGACAAGCTTAAACTTAAATCGATATGTATCAATTATAAAATTGAGAATAAAATTGATCTGCTAATGGTATGCGACAATTTTTACTTCAAATTTCAAGTCTCTAGCAGACTCTTGATTTATGCCTTATGCCTGTTACACACTTTTGCACAAAACTATTATACCCTTTTTAACGTTTTTGAATGGGTTCAGTGAGTAAAACAAAAAGTTTCAATTCAAGTTTTTTTGTAAAAGCCGCGTGCTTTAAACTTGTCAAATTTGGTAGAACGATTTTTGACCGGTTTGTCCGGACTCAGCGTATGGAGACATGTGCTCCCACCAGCCAGATCAGATCACAGATTGAGTAATTTGCAGCTACAACAAAACAGACAATAATCTTTTGTAAAACTGCTTTTTGTATTTGGTTTTGTTCCGCGCCAAAAGTAGCACAAAAAATGTCAAATTTAATTACGCGACGATGCGCAAACGAATTGAATGAAACAAAAGTTTAGCAAAAGATTCAATTCAATCAACAAAGAGAGCTGTAAACAATCAGAGACTGGCACACGATGAATGCTCAAAGCTTAAACTAAAAATATTAGATACGTGTTTGCAGGTATCTGAAAGATACAAAACCTGAACACGTGCTCGCTGCACAATCAAATTGTCTTTGCCTCTGGCTGGTTGAACTGGGCAACTCTTGACGCCTTCGCAAATTGAATTTTGGGTTTTTTTGTTTTATTTTTGTTTTTTTGTTTATGCCCGTTGAATTTGAAAAATCAGATCAGTTGACATGATTTATATTGACAATATTTTCAAAATGAGCACGGTTAGTCTTTGTTTATTCGTTAGGCAAATGGGTCATGATTTGTTTAATTTATATATTATTATAAAAAATACATTTTTATTTTACAATTTTCAACAATTTATTAGAAAGTGTCAACAGGTTGGTTGGTTTTTGATTTATATGACAACATATATTGAATAGTTAACTGTGTACCTCATATAAATATATTTAATAAAACTTGTTTATTTTCTAAAAATAACAATAAATACAAAAGAAAATTAAAATTTATTACTCAATTGATGATTAATCATAGTGAATCATGCTCTTTGTTTTTTTTTTTAAGTGACTAGTATAACCGCAAAGATATTCGTAATGTAAATTATTTAATTGTACTAAGATAATGTATATTAAAACTGTGCAAAAGTAGAACTAAAAAAATTGTTTCTTTTTTAGCATCAACAGCCAAGTTGCTATAAATTTGGAATAAAAATTTCGTATACCTTACACAGATCAACAACTATTTTACCGATAGAACTTTCCATTTAATATATTATATCTTGTCAGATTATTGAGCATCAGTAACAGAATAATTAAGATAGATAAGATTAGTACATATTTTTATTTTGCACAAGCTGATGTCAGCAAGTTTGCTATATATTCAAAAGATCAGTTTGGGTTCAAGGTATTTTTTAATCGGGTTGTCATGCCAAGATCAACTTGTAATCTTATTAGTCGTTAATCGTTTAAACAAATGATGGGCTTTTAAAAATACAAAATTACAGTTGACAATTAAAAATAATTTATTTGGGAAATCGTTGTTGCCATTTAAAACATAAGCTTTCCCTTATATGCATAATAAATTAAATTTAAAACTCAATTGTTGAATATGTTAATTTATTAATGTGTAGCCTGAGTTGTCAGATATCAAAAGTGAAAATTAACGACAGCTGTCTTTGTAAAGGTATCTTTTCATCAGTCTATACAAAATCTTACATTTTTCGGTAGCTGCAACAGCTGAATAGTCTCAAATATTTCCCTTTTCCAAAATTCAAGTTAACTTGAGATCTCTTTAAGATCTTTTAGCGAACCTTTCACAAATTTCGAGATTTAACGGTGTTTTCGTTGCGACTGCTCAAAACGGCGCCCACACACATGCATGCAACATGCTGCAATGACAATCGCAACCAGTTGCACTTGACAAAGACAAACACTTTCCAACTGGAGCCCACACATAATCATCGCCTCGACTGAGTGACTGACTGTCTGACTGACACCAGCAGTCAGTCGGAAAATCTTCAGAGAAGTCGCTAGCGAGACGCGTTCATATCGCGCGCGCTTTTGTCCGCCCACGAATTCGCTTGAACTTGACTCTGAGCTTTTTATTTTCTCGCTTTTATTTGTGAGCTGTTTATGACCATGGCACATGGTAATTGTATGCAAGCGGAAGTTAACATTATCATTAGAAATTAATGTGTTTATTACATGGTCTATTGGCAGATGGCTGAAAACAACTGGCTGTGGCCAGAGAACAGCTTTAAACGTTGTGTGCGTGTCACATTTGAGGGGACTTAGTCAAGCAGACACCCACACAGATACACACATACATATATACGTATACGTGGCATAGTTGGCGTTCCATTCTTGCATTGAATGTGGGTTGCCTCACAGTGCCAAGCTAATTGGCCGCATCGAGAGCTTCAAGTGTTGTACAGACTCTCTTGCCACACACTGAGCAATCCCTTGCCACACAGATCTGCCTATCGTATGACAATAGATATGAACAACTTATGCGTTTTTTGTAACTGGAGAGGGAAGACCTAGTTGTTCTGCGGCCAAATTGCGCATTTTGTGTGCCCAGCTCAGTTTCAATTTATTCACCATATTTCCACACAACTATTTAAAAACGCCAGCGAAACGCCTGAAAAACGCGCAATGTGTCTGCTTAAATTCAAAGCCCGCTCGCCGATCTCACTTCAAGTGTGCATGTATGTGTGTGTGTTTGCCCAGCTAAAACACAGCGTGCTTGAGTAGTACTCACTAAAAAGTTTACTCTCTTATTCTATTCTTTTCTATTTGACAGCTGCCTTCACCCCAGTGCTTCTCTCCCCTATACACGCATTAATTGCGTAATTTGTTTAGTGTGTTTGTTGCTTTTGCTCCGTCAAGAATCTATTTCACATCTTTGCTAAGCGCTATTTTGCTTTGTTTGCTTTGTTCGCTTTGTGCAATTTTTTGTATATGTTTATAACGGTATCAAAGAGAAGAAAATAACTTGAACCAACAATTTTAATTGAGCAGTGTACATTTCAAAGTCAACAAAGCTTATATTTGTTGTTTAGTATTGCTTATATAGTATTACTTGTTAATATAGTATTAATCTAGTTGATGTCTATGCTAAAGCACAGTTTAGTTTTTCCCATCGCAGCGTATTATACACTCTTTAAACTTTGAGCAACTTCCTCTTTTGTCATTTCAGCATTTATTTGTACAATTTAAGCTTTGTTTTGTTTCCTGTTTTTTTTGTTTCGTTTTTGGGAGGTGTGAACAAATTTGAACGCAACGGAAATTTGCATTGTTTTATTTAACGGTCAGCCATAAAAAGTGATTTTTACAGATACTCAACTGGGAAAGAAGCGAAGTTAAATTTCTTAAATGTGATTGGCGACTGTTGTAAAGTGTTTCCCATGTTTGACAAGACATTTTGGCGTGTGATTATCTCATCAGCGTCGCATTGCCCCAGGCCCAAACTTGTTAGCCAGCACGACCGAGGTGTATATGCATCCGATATATAGATAGATAGATAGATACAAACCGGCTAAATTTGCATGTGCCAACATTAAATTGGAGCTGCGCCGTTGTCGGCGTTGCATGTTAAGCGTTTGATTAATTTAATGACAATGCCCGTAGGCAGTATCCGATGAGGCATTGCTTATATGTGTGTGTGTGTGTGTGTGTGTGCCTCATGTGGATGATATCAGCTTTCGAAACTGCTGCAAGGAAATTGGCGCTGTTCAATTGATTTAACTAGGCAATTTCGAACATGTTTCCTCGAAAAACTAAAAAACAGACAAACAATGTTTACGCTGCTCAGCTGATATTGATGATTCGATTCACAGATTTATTTTATAGCTATATTTAACAATCTGATGTAAAAACACACATACGTACACACATATGCATATATTTATTAACTTTGTATCTGGCAAAATCAAATTTGAATATTTCGCTTTTGTGATTGTGCTTTTTCTAAATTTAAACGGGATTTGTTTAATAAACAATTTGACGCTGACCAAATGTTCGAACGCTGATTGACGTCACAGAAATCCGTTTTTCTTTACCTTTTGGCATAGCCAACGGAGTCAAGGTGGTCAAAACACACAAGCAGTAGTTGCTCCACTGACGTCGCAGATTACATAATCTTGGTGCCACAAAATAGGGGTACTGGTCTGCATGTACTGCATCTACAAATTGCAATACAAACTGATTTACTTATATGATGCCAGCAAAAAGTTCGACGAACTTTATCATGACAGATAACGTTAATATAAGCTACAAAATATGCGTCTTAAAGTAATTAAGATTTGCTAAACAAAGTGAAATTAAGATAATATAAAAAATCACAGAAATATATATCATTGTTTTTGGCGACAATATTAACTCACCTTATTTCTCACAAATCATATTTACAAAGATCGTTTGAGTTTTTCTAAAAACGAGGGTTTTTCTTTGCTTTAATCCAGGGTTCAATTTTCTAAAGTGTACAAATACTTTCTCTAATTTATAGGGAGTTATTATTAAAAATTGTATATAAAAACTATAGCCTTCAAACATTTCATGAATTTATATGAATTGTTAGGTTTTACATTTATTTTTCTCAAAAAACTCTTCAAAAATAATATTTTTAAATATTTTTTTTAATGTTTATACTATACATTAGATATATAACTATAATAATAATTATAATTTATAATAATAAATTTCCTTATTTTAATTCCAGTTATAAATCTTATACAAAATGCCAAAACCACTCGTTGACTCCTGCTGCCTGTGTTCGTCGACAAGGAATGGATCTGTTATATCCGGCGCCTTGGCCATAATACTATCCATAATCACGATAATTGTGATATTCACAACGCGTGTGCATTTCAAGACAATTGTATTTGACTTTTTATCAAATGATGTTGTTAAAATTATACTCGTGATAAACCTATGCATGACGATATTAATATCATTGCTCATGATTGTTGGAGTTATTAAGGTATATAAATAATAATAATTCTGATTAAAATAACCAACTGCGGTTAATCATTTATATTTAAATTTATATTTATATTTATATTTATATTTATATTTATAGCGTAATCATTATCTGATGGTCCCGTGGGTGGTGCTGGGCATTATGATTGCTATTGGCCTGTTGATTTCTGTAATATACACTGGAGTCGTCTTCTTCATTGATGGCTTCGTGCTGACGGGTGTTCTCTGGCTGATCTTGGGACTGATCTGCTGTGGTAAGTGCACATTCAGTGCTCATATCGCCATTGGTGGCTTCTACTTGTGCGGCTTTTAGCACCGGATGGCGTTTCATGCCACTCGTGTATAGTTTATTGACGCATTTATTATGCGTCGATTACCTGCATGCTGAAAGCAAAGGGGGCAGCTGGGGCACAATTCAGTCTGCGGACAAATGAGGCGCGAAGTGCTTGCCACGCAATTAGTTTGGCTGCCAAATGGCAAAAATAATAAATGGCCATGTGAGGCCAAACAGTAGTCATTCGTATATGAAGATCTCACTTACCGTACAGTTATCATAAATACATTTGGAAAGTTAACTTATTATCATATTCAGAATTACATTAAATTAATATTATTCACTAATTATTATATATAAATATTCCCTTTTAAATCTAATAGATTAAGTAAGATACTTTTATCTTTTGTGCCAAGTTCAGTAATATAATTTAAAAATTCATTTTAGTTGCATTATATGTATGCATTTGAAACTTTTGATTAATTTTAAGTCACAGTTTCGAGGAACTAAAAATGTATTATTTATTAACAGACTAGAGAAGTACACACAAATATTTGTTTTTTTTATTGTTTAATGAGCTATGGTTATATGTTTATTACAATATAATTTAAATATAATATTTTGTTTTATATTTATACTATTTTGAGCAAACATTTAATTTAAATATAATATATTATATTCTTTTAAGCAAACACTTTTTTAACACATATGATCAATGTTTGGCCTTGTTTACATTTATGCCTAAAAGTATGCTTTTCTTTTTCGTAACTCATGATAAATATTGTAAAATTTTTCAGCCAATAACAAATGAGTAATTTAGTAAGCCATTGAGTCAAAATTTAAACAATTTTTTAATGTATATATATAATAATGCGCTGTGATTTCGCTACATTTTAAATTATATAATAAATATGTAAATATAAATATTTTCTAAAGTATGAAGCACCAGTTGAAAGACATTTTGTAGAGTACATAATTATGAATTTTATATTGGCAGTCAGCGACGCCCACAAATTCGAAAATCAGCTGTTGTCAAACTCTTTTCATTCACAGCTAACTTATATTTACCTTATTAATAAGTCTGTTTATCTTTTCGCAGTTGTACTCACATATTGCTGGTGTGTCGTCTACAGCGAATACGCAAATCTATCCGAGGAGAGCGAACGTGGACGTTACAACAAGCAGCCCTATCGTCGTTGATCAATTGCTAGTACAAGTATATACAAGTATATGTACACGTATAGAGATATATAAATATATATGTATATATATATATATAGGCCGGACTTACTCACATCATCGTTTCACGGCTCTGAAAGCATACACTTATTTGTACATCTTATCTGTTAGTTGATAATACTAAAACTGCTTATGTTCGTAATTAGCTTTTATGTTTAACTAATAATTGTAATTTAATTATTTAAAAAAAGACCGCCCCTTTGGCATGTATGAATACTAAAGTTTAAGTAAATTAATTTGATGGGGCCCCGTCCTAAGTGCAATCGAATTACTTAACAATTCAATTTCTATCACTGTCCAATAATATTTGTTGTAATTTGTAATTAACTTTTAATTTTTGTATCGAAAGAATAATATTGTTAACACGTACAGAAATAAAACAAATATGAAAAACGTATTGTGTACGAGGTCATTGTGGGTTTATTGTGCTACTTCTCTCACAAATGTTTTTTATTTCAAAATATATATATTTATTTCTTCCAAAGTCTATCAAAATTGTAAATTAACTATAATATATATTTAGATATATATACATATATATAAATACATATATGTGAATGTGGGTGTGATTTATTATTGAGTGGGTGTGTGGTTTGCCTTGTAAAGAGCTAGGTGTTTGTTTAAAGTTCACTGCGTGTATATTTGGGCTTAAGCTCTTCGATGCGCTTAATAAAATCGGATTTCTCCAGACAACCATCGCAGCTCTCGTCCCAGTCGTTGAGGATCTTTTTCAGATCGCGCACTTTCAGTTTCTTAAGATCCACATTATTCAAGTCAATTTGTTTCTCTACAAAAGAAAGTTGAATAAAATAATTAAAATTATTAATTACCTTAAATTAATTATTTAAACAAGGACATACCATAACGTAAATCGCAAATTTGGGCATCCATCTTCTTTAGTTTCTCGCACACTTTCTCCGCTGGCATGGACCAGCTCAGGGGCTTGCTCAGCTCATTCAATATGCCTGTGGCCGACTCCTCAAGACCGCCAAGGTAATAGCACTATTTTTGTCGAAAGTAACACACATACATAAATGTACATACGTGTTTATTTTTTTTGTTAGATTTAATTAAACGCAACCTGTTTGCCGGCAAATTGGCCTTGGGCTACTTACGAATCTGTGCTCTTTATTTTTCTGTGTCTTGCAGAATTTCTTGAAGTCTGTTTCGATTAATTTGTAGTCCTTCTTCGTTGCATCATCCAATGTGGCAGCAAAGCGTCTCACAGTCTTTACACAAACTGTAATTAACTTTGGTGAAAATCTATTCGACAGGCATTTTATACTTACGTGGCCATTGTCGGCACACGATTTACAGCTAGCTCAATGCTCACCTTCGCAGTCGTCCTCCTTGAGGGCCAGTGCCGTCTGTGCGACACCAATAACTAAGCAGATCAACAGGACAATTTGTGATTTGTTCATTTTGCAGCCGGTGTAAAATGTTTTATTTTAATATTATATATAATTCAGTTGTTAGTTGATGCCCACGTTAGCCTGACAGTCAACTTGTTAGCTTGACTTGTGTTCTAACAGTGCGACCAGTTTGTCAAACTGAGAGAATACCAAACTTTTCCCACAAAAATACCAAGTCCACTAAAAACAAATCGATTAGTAAAATACACATGTTCAAATATAAACTAAAAATATAATTCAAAAAATAATTTATGAATCGGGCATGTGCAATTGAAACTTAAGCCAAAATAAAGAAAAATGTTATATATAATATTATTATTATTGTATTAATATTAAATGATGTTTAATGTTGTTCAAAATGTTCAACCAACAATGTTATTATAAATATTCGTATTTTTTTGTTTATTATTATTTATGAATATATATATATATATATATTCCTATATTAACATTGTTCATAATGTTTATATTGTTTACTAATGAAATTGCTTAATTGAGTGCTGCCCAAAAGCATGCTACAAAAATTATAAAGCTGTAGGTTCAGAATAGGTCACAATAGATCTTATAGGTTGCAGTCCAAACTGATTTATCATTGCCAATAATTGTCCACAGTCCGTATTTGTTTAGACATTATAAAGCCCTTTTTATATATATTAATTCTGCAACAAAACTTAAAGATATTGAGATATCAATGTTTTATGAATTTATTACCAATTAAAACTGTTATATCTTATCTTAATTAATTGTTGAGTAACACATATTTAGAAATGTATTCCGGACGTTGGATATAAAATTTCTCCATTCTCTTGAAAAGGACGTCCGGCAGAAAGTTGACTGTACTTGTCAGCCAGAAATTTAATTATGCGCTCACTCGCCAAAAGTATCAACTGTCGCCTTGAATATGCAAATGAATTCGCGGTAACCGTTTATTACTTGACATAAACTTAAGCAGCTGTCCGTCTTTGGCCTTATCATAATCAGTGCAGCCAGAGTTAATGAATTGTACGGCAGAAGCTCACAGAATCTGTGCAGATGAGATTTTAATTAGGTAATTTATTTATGCGTAAAATGAAACAACACTAACGCAAACATAACACGAGAAAAATTATTAATAAAGAAACACCCTTGCACATTAGCGTAATAAAAAAAACTGAGCGTGTCGGCTTGGTCAATATCCATAAAATATTAACACAATATGGCATCGACGGCATCGCATTGATGGTGCTACTTGCGCTAGCAGCATGCCTCGAGTAGCCCTTTAAGTTAATAATTACGGCAAGGACATGGCAACCCAAGAAGCATGCCAAAGAAATTACAGTCCATGTAGCCTTGCCAGACAGATGACAGTAGCAGCCTCTTTCCCTCCTCAAGCGCTCGCCTCACCAATGTTAAAAATAAAGTGCAGCAAAAAATATATACATATATAAATAAAAAAATAACAACACTCCTGTAATGGCACTTAAGGCATTATTTCTGGTATGCACAAAAGATGGCTGGAATTGACACTGTGTTGCGAATTCCAATTTTGTCTTCTTATTTATTTGTATCGTTTGGAAGTGAGTGCAAAAATATATTCCTTGTTTGGACCATGTGGAAAGTCTGTCAGCACATGTTTTTGCCATTGAACTCAATTCTTATACTATATGTGATACTTTTATAAATGTACAATCAATAATAATTAATAATTAGTAAGTGCACCCACAGTTTCGCTGTTGACCATATATTGTTTGCCTTGCATTACGGCGCCACATTAATCAAAAGCAATTTGCTGGCTCTTTACAAGGCGGCCAATGCCAGCCACCTGCCAACTAAGATGGCGAAAATGTCAGCTATAGTAAAAATGTTGAGGCCATTTTGCATGGCCAACGGAAATGAGAAGTCGCTCGGTCAATGTAAATGCGTATGTGTGTGTGTGTCTGTTTGTGTGTGTGTGTGTGTTGTTAATTAACTGTTTTACATTAAGTGGCCATAAAGGCGGAGGCTGTTGTGCATTTTAGTCTATTTTAATGTGGCCACACAAATGGCAGGCGTGATCGGCTTGGACAATGAGCAGAGGCCAAACCAGCAGCAGCAGCAGCAGCAGGAGCAGGAGCAGCATTAACAATGGCCCATTAGTTGGTTGTCGTTTTGGGACTGTTCTGGAACTTAAATGATTTACGAATGCTTTAAAGACCGACCATAAACGGGATGAAATTGTTGGCCTGTTTTCTCCTCTCCTCTCCGCTTCTATCTGTTTATCCATTCCTCTTTTGTATTTAATTTAATTAAATACTTTAGTTTGGTATTTGGCAGTGCTGAATGGAATGGTTAATGCGGTCTCCGCTCTACATAAATTGTGGCAAGCTCACTTGCTTTAAATTATTTGCGGCTAGTATTTCTTGTTACTGGGTCAAATGACTGAAGCATACGTAAATGCTGGAAATTGGTCAAGTGGTTAAGCCTGCAGCTGACCGAATACTATTGGTCCTTAGATTTATGTACTTGTGCCTGGTCCTTTTGAGCAGCAAAGTAAATCAAAATCTACAGCAAATTACTAGTTAGCAGTTTGTATGGCATTTTGACCAGAAACTTTTAGCACAGTTTTCAGCAGGTGTTTCATGCTGCATGCCCACAAATCACAAACCAATGACGGCTAATTAGAGTGAAAAATAACAGCAGTGCCTCAAAAGTGTAACAATGACTTTTCCACAAAGAATTCTGAACTATTTTCAGCCCCCTCCCTCCTCACTGCTAATGCTGCTTCCCCCTAAATCCAGCTCTCGCCTTTTGTTCTAACTTATCAAGTGTAAGTGGCGGCAAACTTTTGGCCCACACAGTAACAAAATGTTTGTATTAAATACAATATTCTAATGGTCTTTTCATGTAACAACTCAAATCAAAAATTGGGTTTGATTGCATTTAAAATGTAAAATTAATCAATAAATGTTTAAATAGCTGGAATATTAATAATTTCGGTTTTTTTTTTTAAACTTCTGATTAAATAAAGTAAGAGCATTTGGAATACCTATCTCAGTTGATATTCAAATATTATTACTTATACTTAATAAAATTTATTTATACTCTACAAAAATCAATAAAAATCTGCCTAAAGTTAAAATTAAACAAAATGCCAAGCAAGAGCAAATAAAAAATTGCAAGTTTTTCAGTTTACAAATAAAAGCAGTGTAAAATTAATTCAGCGATTTAAAAACATGTAATTTCGATATTTTGTTAAAATTGTTTTGGCATTAAATGTTGTGAAAATACAAGTTTTTTTTTGAGTGCATTCTGTTGTAGAGCTGCTTTCGGTGGGGTGGCACAATTTAAAAGAAGATTAAGCCGCAAACTGCTTTGGTCGCCATGTGGGCTTCTGTGCCGCTTCCCCTTGGCAATATCACAAGACGCCAGAGCTGAAAACTTTGCAGCCGCCCAAGGGGCACGTAGCACCCACTAACACTAACACTGGCGGGACTATGGCGATTTCTCTGGCGACACTTGTCGAAAGTTGCGCGTAATTATGACGATGTGCGGCAAATAGGAGTGAGCAAGTGTTGGTGGAGTTACAGTTTTGTGTTGTGTGTGTTGCTGGGGGGGGGGGGGGGGGTGGTGTCTTGGTGGAGTCAGTCAAAGTGGCACCATGCTGCGAGCTTTGCTTCAGTTTATGGACCCTCGATGCCCTGCAATAAAGTTGTTGTTTGGGGATGTCCCTTAGTGTTTGTGTTCATATAAAAATCTAAATCCATCAATGTTTGCATTTAATATAGTAACAAAATCACAGCTAACTTCTGAGCTTAGAGACTGAAAAATTTTAAATAATTTTAATAAAAAAATTATTATTTAAGAGAAAATCTAAAAGACATCGAACAGGTTCTAGTATCGAATTTGGGTTATTAAGTTAGTTAATATTAACAATAGATAAATCTAATTAATTTCTTGGATGTGAAATCTGGTGAATTTTTAGAGTGAGCTACAATTTGAGTTAGGCTGATAAACATTAAAAGTCATATTAATAATAGGAAACATAATTTAAAAATATGTTAAATATTACGTTTCTATAAATTATTTTTTGTAAGCATGCATCATTTGTAGATTTTTCGTAACTTTTCGCCAACTTTTGATTTGTGTGCCCGCTGTTGAATGCAGAGCATTCAGTTGTCATCCCAGGATTCGTCCTTTCAAATAACTCGAGACAATCGCAAAGTGTCGCCAAAGAAAACTTTTGCCTGGGGCTGCGCTGGTTTTTAGTCTCAGATTGTTTGGCCGTTGTTTGACGTTTCGGCTTTTGGTCTATGGCCATTGTTAGACGCAGCCCCACCCCCCAGCGAGTGGAACTTTATTACAAATTTAAAGAATTTCCATATATTAGGCAGCTGGAGCAATGACACGGGACAGCGTTAATGTGGTTTTAATATAATGAAGCAACACTTAAATGACGGCTCACTCGAACGACAGACAATGAATGAATGAGACAATGAGCCGTGCGGTGAAGCCGCAGACCATCAATCAATTTGTTTGGTATGAAAACTATAATAAAATCATTAGTCTGGTAATCCCAGAACGTTTTCCAACCGAAATCAAAATAAAATCATCAGGCCAGAAATGATGATGAATGGTCCTGAACGGGGATCTCTGTTTGGTCATGGCAAAATCTTTTTTGCCCTGCCGAATCTCTTTTTATTAAACAAAATATACACACACACACACGCACCATGGTAACTATATGATAGGGAGCAAATGATTGTGTTGGCATGGCATGGTCTAGTGGCCAACACTCAGCAGCCACTGGGATCAGTAGCGACAACAACAACAACAACAACAATAGTTTGAGTTGGCCCCACGGCATCATTATCAGACAAAATAACTTGCATTGCAAGGCTGAAATGGTTTTTTTTCATTTCTTTCCTTTTTTTTTTTGGCAAGCAAGAAAAATGAAAATGTTTAACGGGAAAAAATAAAATACTCACGTTTCTCTCCCAAGCGAACGTGATTCAATTTGTTTTGTTGGTTAGAAAACTAAAATAGCAAAAAGAATATATAACTAAAGCCAGCAAAGCAAAGCACAGCGAAGCAGACCAAAGCAGACGAAAGCAGACAAAAGCAGAGTAAAGCACAACAAGCCAAAGCGTAAGCATGGCGAAAGCAAATTATAGCAATGAAATAGCAGCATTAAATGTGGGCGGTCTTCAGTGGTTGAGGAATCGAGCAACTAACCAACCGAGAGCACTCTCGAACCCCTTCCAAATGGCTGGCAATGCGGTCAGCAGAGCAATCCCTGGAACTAAGATCAAGGCGCTTGGCGCTGGACGACCTAACTTAAGGTGCTCCTCATACGGGTTGCGGGCAGTGGTGCAAACTATGAAAATACAACACGAGTAGGCAATGAATGAGCGGGTCGAGGGAAGTGGGTGGATTTAAAAGTTTTAAAAATCGTAAGAAGTGTACAGCGAAATTATATAAATAATACTAATATGCAACTATTATATATGAAAATATATTCCAATAATATTTTTAGCTATAACGAAAAGAGATAGTAAAATCTTATAATTATTTTATAATTAAAAATAATTTGCATTATATTAATTTAGGCTTTGATTTATTTTATTTGATTTATTAAATTGTAATAAGTGGTAATCAATTTTGTTTGGACTTCAAATTTAATCTTCAAATTCATAATATGTTTATTTACTTATTATAAGTGATCTAAATACAAAACACAAGTCGAATAAAAGAATTAAAAATTAAACATATATTAAAACTGATAAACTAACTATAACTAATAAATTTAGGGGCATTAAAATATATAATAGGGATTTGGATACCCACAAACAAAAAACCCAAAAATAGTTTCATAGTAATGTGGAATTATTTCATATATACTACTAGAATTTTCCAAATTTCTCGCGTCCCACTCTGGTTTTCCAACCAAATGAAGTTAAGTCTGTGTGGGCGGGGATCACACCCACAAGCGCACATGTTGTGCGGTGTGTTTATTGTGCCGACTTTAAGGTCATTTTAAATTAGTTTTTGGTTGTGTTTTTTGTTTCTTGTTTTTTGTTTCTTGACAATTTTGTCTGTTTTCATATTGGTTTTGCTAATTTTTTTCTTCTTCTTCTTATATTCTATTTTGGGTTGTCTACTTTGCGTTATGGGACTTTGGTCAGTCGTTAGTTGGATGGTTGTCCGGAGAGTGAATATACGTCGAGTGAATATACGTCGAGTGCTGCCGTTATGACAATTACGTAACACATTTGCGAGACGCAAGAGAGGAGCGGTGCAAAAGGACTTATACAACTTATGCAGCCCTCAACTGGCCATACTTGAGCCCAGAGTGCTTACTCATGCCACATTTTCGATTTGGCCCCTGAAAACACTCTCGATGACATGCCAATATACACGAATATTTGTTTGTGGTGAGTGGTGAGGGGTGGTAGTGGGGGTGGGGGCAATAGGTCACGTGTTCAAGTGTCCGACAACATCAACAGCTTCATTTTGGGCCAAAAAGCAAAGTCAACGCCAAAATTAATGGTAGTCGAGGTGAGTCTCAACCAATTGTTGACAACTGTTGTGTCATGTCACAAAAAGTAATATTAAAATAACATTAGCCAAGTGCGTCACACACACTTTTGCCACCTGGCTTTCAATACTTGAGTGCAGTGTGACCAGCTTAATATTTTGTTTCGAATATTTTCTTTCTTTTTAATGTATTTTCGAGTTTGCCAATTGACTTAATGCCATTTATTATTGTGTATTTTCTTTATACGCCTTTTACTATTTTGAGACCTTTGTCAATGACCGAGTTCCAAGGCTGAGCCAGATCCATTTTAAGACTTCATTAATAGAAATTGATTGCCCAGACGTGCTGACATTGCTTAAAAATCTATATTCAATTAATGTAATATTGGACACGAAGAAATTTAATTTATATATTTTTGTTAGCATTAAATTAAATTGCAAGCTGAATGATATAAAATTATAAAGACGAAAAATAATACGAAATAAGACCGTTTTTTTTATACTCAATTTAAGTATTTGATTGAATTTAGCTAGCTGTCTTACAACATCAACCTAAAACTTGTAACAATAGAGAAATCTTTCAATAATTTGCACAAAGCCGTTTTGTCATTTTCAGGGCACGCTCTGCCCACATTCACACCGCGCCCCCCTCATGCAGCCTTAGGATGTCAGTGGCAGACTTGGATATCGTCGGAGCTGATACTTTATTGGAATTGTCGTAAAAGTCGATAACATCAGGAGCAGCAGCTGGAGCAAAATCGCTGTTGGGCTCAGGTCACAAGCAATTTAATGTCAATTTTGGTATTAAATGTGCGGTCCGAGCAATTCACCTGCTGTTGCGCCACTCACCCACATGTCACAGAGAAAGAGAGCCGACTGTCCAACAACTGCCACACACACACAGAGCACACACACACACATAAATAAACACTCGGCATTATTGATGTAGTTTCAGATTTAACATGTTGACAATCTCCGCTGGAACTTGATTAAATGTAATGAATTTCTATCTCAGCTCTTCTCTTTTGAAACACAAGTGTTGATTAATATGCGAGTTATGTGGATTTATTTGCTTAGTTGTACAGTAATAAAATTTAATTAGTAGTCTGAACACTTTTTATGCCCCATAAGTTGTGCAACATTATTTTATCGAGTGCCTGCAGATGGCTGAATGCAACATTATGTTGCGGCTCTTGTGGCTTGATGTGCATAAAGTAAATCGTGTTGTTATGTTGAGGCACACATTCAGATACATTCAGATACCTAAAGCCGCACACTCACACACGCACACACACACATACGCACAACAGCAAGCTGCTGCCAAACGCAGTCAACTTTTTGACTAGTTGTTTTTATTTACATCCAAGAAGTGGATACAAAAAGAATATTCTCCCGCTGCGTTTTGATTCTTTTCCGTCTGGCGTTGGCGTTCCAAGTTGAGAATTTGTAAACAACCAAAAGACGCACAGGAATCATATACATATATGGATGTGGTTGTAAGGTTAACTTGCCACAAGCAAAGGACAGCTGCAAACAAAAATGCCCAAAGCAACTGCGCCACGCAATTTAAATACTCTGCTAAATATAAAAATATGTTGAAATATTAAATAAATAAAAATAAATAATTTATGAGTGACTCTTATTTTTAATTACATAATGTGTGTGTTTATAATTTAGCAACAGTAGTAACAATTCTCCTTAATACAACTTTATGTTAAGCTTCTGGCAAAAAAATGTCTTATTTTCATGATTTAAACTGATTAAAAAACATATATTTTACGCAGACTTTGCTCAATCTTTGTTTTTCTAAAATCAGAATATTTATTAATTGCATATTTTATCACACAGATATTTTAAAATGTACGTTCTTACACGTTTAACAATGCTCACAATATTTTAAGTGGATTGTTCAACTGTCAAATATGTATAAGTCATTGTCCATGAATTTTACTAGAAATGATTTATTTTGTACCTTAGAAAAATCACAACGTTTCCATGTGATATATCTGTGCAACTGTATACTAAAATATTGTATTGCATGTAAAAGCTGCCAAGCTAATAAAATATTTATGGTCGCCTTGAGCAGAGTATAAAAAATTGCAAACTTTTTAACACAGCATGTAAAAAGTGGAATTTAAGTCACATACGCACAGTTATAGAGAGGGGGGGTGGGGGGGGGGACTGTGGTGTGAGGGGTGAGGTATGGAAGAAGAAAAATTGCGAGAGACTGGCTACAGTTTGCATCAAGGCCAAGAATCAGCGTGTGTCCAAAACAAACGTACACACATAAGCAAACACATACACACACACAGACACACACATACACACACAAACACACACACATACACACGCACACACACACACACACGTAGACACATTAAGTCTACTGCATGTTTGTTTGTTGAGTCAGCTGCCGCCATTTTGTAACCATTTTTCCATGTCATACACCCGGCACACAAAGTGCTCACCTCCCACAAGCCCCCCTTTTGTACTGCTTGTACTGCCCCCCTCAATCTGCATCTCCATCTCCAACTCAGTTGACTTTATTCTGTTGCCTTTGGGCTGATGAATTTTCCGCACGCTCTGCTTTGCTGTCTGCAAAGTTATTTTCCACTGTGTCAAAATGAAGAAAAACTCGTCGCTTGATTAGAAAATTTCCATGCAGCTATTTTCCTGCCTCCTCTGTGACTCCTCTGTGCCTGCTCTGTGGCCGCCTCCCATTCGCTTGCTGCAAACAAAAAGTGGGTGGTTTGAACAGCAATTAGGCAAATTGTTCAGCTATCAAGCCAAACTCTCCAGTGACTTTCTAAATTCGTTTTAAACTCACACACATTGTGCCACCCAAAACACGCTTATCGACTTGACTTGATTAACCTGGTTAGTCCGGTTAGCTGACGGTGTTCGGTGGGTGAAATTTTGTTTCTGGAGGCTCTCAGGCGTAATTACATTAACAATTCCGAAAACATTTCAAGCATGCGGGTGCAGTCCAAAACTCGTATAATGTCACTCCACTCAGCTGCGCCATTCAATGGTCCCCCGATACAAATCCATTATTCAGAACGTGGTGCAAACAACTCGTCCGGCAAGTACAACAACAACAACAACAACAACAACAACAACCTGTGCTACGTGTAAGTAGCAGCGGCGTGTACAAAATCTCTTTGCCACATAGCTGGCCATCGCATGGCCTCAGCATATTTAGTGTATGAACTTGCTGCCTAACCTTGAGTGTGTGCGACTGTACATGTGGCATTCAACTAGCTTCGGGGGTCCCAACGACAATAACAACTCGCCCCACTGGCACCCACACCCCCACACACACACACATATACATAAGCGCATTCAAAGGTTGCACAAACATGTTGCTGCTTGAAACAGCATGGGGCACTTACAATCAGATGCTTCGATAGCTTGCTGCGATCGTGCTGCAGTTGTTTCGGTATGGCGGGAATGCGGGACAACAAAACTGTCGGCTGACTGGGTACAATCTGTAATTAAGATTCGCCAAAAGTGGCGACAACAATGTAAAAATTGTATGATTGAAATTATTTGGCAGACTTCAAGCGAAACTCATTTTGCAATGTTGTTGCTTAAGTTGATTATTCTTCTTCTCTTCTCCTAAACAAAGTGTAATCGAATAAAGATTATTAAAAAAAAGACATATATTAAATAATAATATTATTTTTCAGACAGATTTGGGAAGTGGACTACAAAGTTTTCTTTTACAACTACTTGAGCTGAGCTGATGTGCCACTGCCAATCTTTTCCACTTGATAAAATGGCTTGGAGCCCGACTCGTTTTGCGACATTCAGTCAACTTGTTATCGTTGACTGGCCATCACACCACACAGTGTGTGTGTAGCAAGGGTTGCCCCTGGAGGCACTTGTGCTGCTTGCAACATAGGTCACACAGCGTTACATGGATGCAGTGCACAAAGCTCGACCATGTTTGGCGCTTTGTCACATTCTTTGCCACAGTCACAGCAGCAGCAGATGTTGTGCCTCATTGGATTTCGTGAGCGGGGAGCAATTGTAAGGGGGCAGGGGTGGTTCTCTGTCTGTATTTTGCCTTGGCAATTGCTGTTGTGCAGCACTCGGGGCGATTAAACGACCAAAATCTATGCGGTTCCGGCTGAATTGCAGACGTAACCACCGCACGTTGTGCTTGCCCCTTATATATCACAGCGATTTAGCATCGGTTGTACGCTCCATATCGCCTCACACAATATACACCTTTCGCAACTAAGCAGCCTATGAAATTATCACAGCTTAATGCGGGGCATGCCCACCCCCCCCCCCCCCACATACACACAAATCGATATAATTGTATTACGAACTTGCCCTTTAAGCGGATTACTTTTACGCATGTTTGATGACAGCCGCTTGTCGCCCGGCAAACATTGAACAAAAATAATGTTGCCTGCTTTCAGGCGCCGCTCATAAATTATAACAATAAAGACACCAAAGTGCACAAAAAAATATAAGGATAAAAGAGTGTAAAAGGCGTAAGGCATCGACGTGAAGATAACCTGTAAGCAGTCTGTTTCTTTCTTTTAGAATGTAGTTATTTGTATGGTATTAATTTATTTACATGTATTTATTTAAATGTATATATTGATTAAAACGAAAGTTAATATTAATCTTAGCTGCAACCTTTCTCGATGTGTATGAAACTTGAAAAATATTTGGAAAGTATATTCTTTTTCTCTTTGTAACAAAAGCGGACAAAATGTTAATAATATTCTCCATTTGTATTATATGAATTCTTGGCAATTTAATTGCTACAAATATATATATTTTTAATTATATATATTTTATATATATTTATTATTTTATATACATATATTATTATATATTTTTTAAAAGCTGAATAAATCAGTTTCTATATGCCCACATTCTGAATGTCGATTTTGCACAGGGTGTGGAGCAAAACACGCATTTATATAGCATTTGGGCACAAAATCGCTGCGTTTGACTTTGCCCCCAAGGTTTGCTGATAATTTGCCCACATAAATTAACCAAAGTTGGTGGACTGCCCCCAGAAATCAAACACATACATTAGAGATGAGGTCAAATATAGGCATAGAATGGGGTTCCGATTGGTTGGGTCACACGGGAAAAATTAAAAATACTGCTGAATAGTTTTCGCTTTGTGTGTGCATTTGTGTATGTGTGTTACAGCGCGCAATCTGTTAATTTTGGCCAACTTTGCTTTGGCTATTTATAGCTTTTACTAACTGCCTCTTTTGCCCGCTCCTCAATGACGACTGCCTTCATTGTGTATTGATGCGCCCTCATGTGAAATAATTGGCGCTGTTGTTAATAATTCATCTATGTGTGGGTGTCTGCTTGTGTGTGTGTGAGCCAAGTCGTGCTACTTCTGCTGCTGTTGCAAAGGCTATTAAGTTGTGAACTCAATTGCCAGATGACTAAGCTTGCTGGCAATTGCCTGAATTACAGCCAAAAAGCGAAAACGCCCTAATAAATATGGTTTGCCTTTCCTCCAAAGGGAGTTTAGCGAAGTCGGCTCAAAAGTGAATAAAATTGAATTTATATGCGCTTTTCCGATAAGGTCAATTGATATGTTAGAAAAGTTTGGTATTTTTATAATATTTGCTGATTTAAAGTCTGTTAAAATTGTTATTTAATACCTTCCCTTTTGGCTTTTTAAAATTGTTGTATTTAATAATTAAACACATTCAGTTATTATTTTAAAATTCACTTTATTTTTGAATAAACATTATTTTACAATATTTTGTTTTTTTCTTTATTTAGTTTTCTTTCATATTAATAAGTTTTTGACATGTACCATTTTTATTTTTCTTGTTAGCTTATGATTTAAAAAGCCATTACACATATATACTTTAAATTATTTTTAAAAATTTCTCAATTACCAAATTCAGTTCCAATTGTTTTTTTTTAGGAACTAAGCAAACTTTTATTTTTCTGTTAAATAAATAAATTGTTGTGTTTTAAAATATATTACATACTAAATAAAAGAGAAGCGTTTTCAGCGATTTAAATAATTAAAAATAAATTGCGAAATAGTATTTTAATATGTAAAAACTGATCACAGCAAATTGTTCTGAATACCCAAAAAAAGAACGAGCGAAATATAGGCAACAACAATCTTGTTGTGAAATTTTGAAATATTACTTTATATATATATATATATATTAATCTTACTTTAGTCATTTAATGTATTTTCTTTAATATTTCCCAAAAATGTATTTACATAAAATATTTGATTTAAAAATTTTTCTAAATGTGAACCAACTTGTGATAATTTGTTTTTATTTTGAATTCATTTTCTAACAATAAATTATTTATCTAAATTGTATTAGATTAATTTCTAGTGTTGCAAATACTTAAATTACAAGGATTTCTCTTTAAACTTTTATATTGTATTGTTTTTTCTATTTTTTGTAACTTCATAAACTAAACATTTGATAATTTTCAACTTTTTACAATTTATTCCAAGGCTTACAATTAAATGTTGAGTTTCGGGCTGTGTGTGACTTTTGGCTCGCTCCTGCGTGTGTGTGTGTGTGTGTATTAAAGTGTTAGTATGAATTTACATACAAATGTGTGTGCGTGTGTGTGTGTGTCTTTTGACGCTGTTAGTTGATGTCAAAACGTTGCGCCTAGAAATAATTGTGTATTAGTTATGGGAGTGTGAATGTGGGCGTGTCTTATGTGCTTTATGCTAAATTAAAATTTTAAATTAAATTTTAAATTAGGCAACAAATTGAATTTGTTGAGTATTTTCATTTCCCCATGATAATATTTAGTTCTTGTATTTATTGTAATTGAAATATTCTGAGTTCGCTTTACGCAGTTGTTGTCTTTTTTTGGCATGCTTCTTTTTACTTACTAAACAAAAGTTTTCCTCTTTTTGTTTCTTTGAGTAAGTTGCCTTAAACTTAAAGGACTTCATAATAGGAGTTTTCTTGTTGTTGATGTTGTTGATGTTGTTGTTGTTTATGTTGTTTATGTTGTAGCTGCTGCTCTTGATAAACGCAGTCAGTTTGGATATGTCTCATTTTATATATATGGTCTGGTTACGGTGTCTTTCAGACACATTCTGTGCCCGGCTCTTGTAACGGTGCCTGAGGTGGGAAATAAATAAATAGACAAATTTGTTAGAAATATGTTTTTCGTGTTTGCAAGTGCGAAGTTATTCAAAGAAAATATTATTTTAAATATAATCAATTTTAATGTAAAATATGGCAAAATAACTGACTAAACAAAAGGGCTAAAAATATAAATATTATCTGTAATTATAAACTATACAAAAATAAATAAACTATTGTATTCAACTCAAAGAGCCAATGTAAATTTCATAAAAAGCTAAATTTCCAATTATGTTTAATCATATAATATATTATAATAAATGTATAGAGTGATTAACATATAAGTAATTTAAAAAAAATATAAAAAGAAAATATAATTGAGAATGATGTCATACATTAAACATTTACAATCTAAATAAATAAATAAACAGATTTTACAATCATTTGCATTGATTTCAAATGCAAATTTCTGTGGCATTCAACCACAATGGAAAATCTCGTTTAATGACATTTTGCTTAATTTAGCATAATTATTCTGTTGTTTTTCACCACTAACAGCAAAATTAGGCATGCTAATTAAAAATGGTAAAAGGCGAGACGAAAAATGTGAAATTCAATTTAACTTCAACATTTTAGTAAATTATTTGAAAATTCTGAACATTGCATTTTTGCCGCTCCATTGGCACATTTAAACTGGTCTCTTTTGGCAAATTGGGGCCAATTGATGTGCGAACTTTGATTGCATTAAAGTCGCCATTCAATTAATGGGCATGGCCCAAGGGAGGCGGTGAATTGCAGTGTCAGTTAGTTTTCAACAAATAATTGGTTACTTCGGTTATGCGGCTTTAGGCGATTTATTAACTCGCCATAAATTAAATCATCGAGCAATAAAAACGCAATTATTCGAAATAAACGTTGAAAAAAATAATACAAATCGAAATTATTGTGGGTATTTATTTACTTAACATCCCACAACTTACCTTTCGTTATGTTTTTAGTTTTGTTCATTTTTTTTGTTTTTGTTTGTTTCGCTCGCAGCGTGCAAAATGCATAAATCAATATGGATAAATATACGGCGAAGTCATGTGTTTTAACAGGATTATGTATATGCAATTTATGCATAATTGTCTTAATTAAATGAGAGGAAAGGAAGGCATCTCCGGACGACCGAAGCATAAAAACCATTGCAGATTTAACATTTATTCAACTGCATATCAATTATTAATTAGTAAAATATTTTGGTCCGCAGTTCTGATCAATTTGAATAAAATGTTTTTTTAAACAAATGTTTTTATACTATTTTTAATATGAATACATTTTTAATGAGACTACATAACGATTCGACAACTTTACATTAGCAATAATTGTGTTTGCAGAAAATCAAGAGGTAATTTTATATATATTTCGTCTGTAGAGCACCAAAGTAAGTTAACTTAATCAAGTAATCTAGTGATAAGTGTCAAACTTGGCTTAAAATAATTTTAATATAAATTTTTACTTTTGGCTAACAAAATTGAAAAGTTAAAAAACGTTGTAAATTCTAAAAATGTCAGTTTTGGAACAGCTTAAAAGGGTCACCACCATAGTCGCCGATACGGGTGACTTGGAGACAATTAAGTTGCTGAGGCCCACAGATGCAACCACAAATCCTTCGCTTATATTAAATGCCGCCAGTATGGAACGCTATAAATATCTGGTAAATGATGCAGTTAACTATGGAAAAATTAAAGGATGCTCGATGGCCAATCAAGTCGAGGAAGCCATGGATTATTTGTGCGTGCTGTTCGGAACTGAAATATTGAAAATAATACCCGGAAGAGTCTCAACTGAAATTGATGCACGTCTTTCATTCGACACGTTGCGCAGCGTGGAAAAGGCCTTAAAATTGGTTGGATTATATAAAACATTTGGCATTGGGCGAGATCGTATCCTCATCAAGCTAGCCTCAACCTGGGAGGGCATAAGAGCTGCCGAAATACTGGAAAAAGAACATTTTATTCACTGTAATCTGACGCTTCTATTCTCACTGGTTCAGGCTGTGGCCTGTGCGGAGGCTGGCGTCACATTAATCTCACCATTTGTGGGTCGTATTTTGGATTGGCATGTGGCAAATACAAATACCAAAACATTTAAGCCACAGAATGATCCAGGCGTCATATCTGTTACCAACATCTACAATTACTTTAAGAAGTATGGCTATAAAACCTCGATTATGGGTGCTTCATTTAGAAATACGGGCGAGATCAAAGCATTAGCTGGATGTGATCTGCTTACGATAAGTCCAACTTTATTAAGTGAATTGAATGTTGATGAAAATGAAGTTCAAACACAATTATCCGTATCTAATGCCAAAAAGCAGAATATTGAAAGAATATGGCTTTCTGAAAACAGATTCAGATGGCTAATGAATGAGGATGTTATGGCCAGTGATAAGCTGGCTGAGGGCATCAGAAAATTTACAATGGATACGTTGAAATTGGAGAATTTACTAAAATCATTATTTTAACATATTGGATAACAACAAATCGAAGACTTCCTAATTATAACATTAACTTTTGCTACTTTTATTTTGATCAATATATTTTGTTAACCTGAAATCTAGTAAAGATTTTTTTTTCAATAGAACCTCATTAATTTCTCTATACTTCATAAATTGATAAGCGCACATCAATATTTTTGTTGACTTATAAAATAATATTTAGAATATGATAAGTTTTATGATACAACAAATTTAACTTTTAAGTATTAACACTCAGATATCAGCAAGAATGGCACATCTCTCAACTTGTACTTGAATTACTTATAACTAGTTTATACTTAGCCCGAAACAATAAAACTTAAATAAATTGCCACACGCTCTGGTCTGGAATGCAGATGTGGCATAAACCCTATTGACTACTTAGCCATCTATGTACAACATTTAGTTCTAGCTTAAGTTTAGTTTAAACACTCGTCTTTGGCTGTTGGCCAGCTTAAAATCTAACATAGCTAAAGTCGTTTGGATTTGGATTTGAATTTGTCGCTGACGTCACTATTGACCCGCTTACCTCTTCCTCAATTGCGGGAGCATATCGATTAATCGGCGCATTCTTCTCCAAGCTGAACGTATCCTCAGTGGTCTTATTGTACGAGGGATTCACAAAGTTCATCGTGTTGCCGGGTTTCGAATATTTCTTGATAAGAACGTAGGATAACTGTCGAGTAAATAAACACACAAATTAGTTGCCTTCGCAACTGCGGAACAAATAGCCGCTACTTACGCATACAATAGCCGTTCCAACAATGAGCCCGCCTATGACTAATAACGCTATTTTGCCGGAGTCGGGGCCCGTTGTTTGAGTCGTCTCTGTGTTGCTGTTGCTGCTGTTGTCCGGGTGAGTCGCGTTCTTAGCGTTGACAGTGTCTACAAGGTCAAAATGGAAGGAAAATAATTGTGAGTTTTATTCATTTTAAATTAGAAATATATTTTATACCAAAACCAAAATTAGTACACAAATAAAAAGAAATTATTGCAATTTCGATTAGACTTAGTTTTAAATAGAAAAGACACCATATCCAATTAAAAAATATACATTTCCCAGATACTAATTACATTCTGTAAAAATCTATTTCAACATTCAGTCAAATATGTCCTTAACACATTGAATTAAAAAATAATCCAATAAGTTAAGTCGATTATTTGGAGTAAAAAGTTTTAAGCACGTTCTCCTAGAAAATGTCCTTAATATATCTTAATAAGCATTAGCCAAAGTTAAATTCCAAGAATTGGCCAAGGATTCCCACTTGATTTGTCCTGGCTTCTGTTTTGTTTATCCTGTCCCAGCCAAATATAATTAAAATATCGCATTTTTCCTTTTTTTGGACTGCACCGAGGAAAAAGTCAACGGCATCCCTTGGTGAATATTTTCGTCGTATTCCTAGCTCCTCCAAAACTCGACTCCACGTCCGTTTTGTGTCCCCGTTCTTTTCTTTTTGTTTTTTTTTTCAGTTGTCAACTTTTTGTGTCACGCTTTTTGCCTTTTGTTAGGTTGTTGTCTGTGCGACAGGAAGTTGTAGGATTTTTCCGCTGTCAACATAATTCGTTTTCATATTTTCCGTTTAGAATTTGTTCAAAAGTTGAGAGCAGCACACAGGACACGGGACGCGGGGAGTAGAACGCAGAACGCAGAACGCAGAACGCGTTCGTCTGGCAAAGGATGTGCCGCATTTAACGGCCTCGCACGAACTGTCGCCTCTTCATCTGCGACTTATTGTTGTTCATCTTTGCCGCTTTTTGTTCTTCTTGTTGATTTTATTAATTTTTGTTTATTTTTTTTTTATAGCTTGTCGGAATTTCCATGAACTGAAAACTGGCCGCCCACCAAGCCGGATCAGTACGAGAATCTGACGCATATGCCATGGCAGCTGGCGGCAGTCAGCAGTCAGCAGTCAGCAGGAATTATCATTAGAAGTTGGCCGTGGCAACAGCTGCACAGCATCAATTCTCAGCGGCAAGCGGGACGGGGGAAAGCCAAAGAAAGATGATGATGAAAATTTGTAGGTTGCGCTCTGCGTAGGTGCTAGCAATTTATTTCCGACACTGAAGTGGCTAAAGAAAAACAGTTGGAAAGCTCTACGCACATTTGCCACATTAATTGCACGCTGTGCGTGTGTGTGTATTTATGTGTGGGTGTGTTTGTGTATTCTAATAAAATATTATAAGCCGCCGTCAAATGCATTTGGGGCAGGGGGCAGTCAACTTTTCTATACTTCATATTCTGTTACACAGCTGTGAAAAACGCCATATTTAATATGCAAAAATATTCCACAAACAGAATTTGAAAATATTTTCAAACTTTTTGCCAGTATTACAAATTTAATTAATTATAACAAATTAAATACATTTCTGTTCAATCAGAAATGGTTGTGTAAATGCTCAAATATCTGTGACATTAGAAATTTTATACAAATATTTTTTCGTGTAAATATTTTCAGTTTTGGGAACACCCCTCGGATTGCCATATATTTTATGTACTCCCATAAATGTCATATATTATTGTGGCGCCCTATTCTATAGCGAATGCAATTTACCTGCTCCGCCGCACAAAACAAAGTAATGTTCCCCAAATTTATTTCTGCGCTCTTTTTTTATTTATTTATTTTTTTTGTATAATCCTGCACATGTGTTTCATATGGTTTTTTTTCAAAGAGGCTGAGAGACTCTCAGACGCAGAATGTGTCTGCCACCAGGTGTGTGTGTCTGTGTTTTTTTTTTTCAAACAAAATTCACATAAAAATTCGCGATAAAAATTTCCGCTAAGCAAATGAAATAAAAAAGGCACAAAAGTGTTGCCATTGGGGATGTCACCTTATACTTTTTGTTATTTCGATTAGATAAAGAAAAGTTGAAAACTTTTGTCGGATAAACGTGGATAGAGAAATCGTGTGGCATTTGTTGCCCGTTTAAAGCATTCCACGCTGCAAAGTTCAGCTGCAGCCAGCGTCAAGTCATAAAATTTGCAAACAGCTTCTGACCAACAGAGCAATCACAAATTTACCCCACCCCAGCCCAACCCGACCCGCTGCCAACTTTATGTGTTGGCTATTAAAAATGTAGTCGATACTGCCAAGAGTTTATGACGATTCGTGGCCCTGTCTATCCGTCATTTCGCCTGCCTTATTTGCACAACTTTCCTGCGCTTAATTAAGCAATATCAAATGGGCCGTTTCCAGGGTGTACATTTGGAGCTGCTCGATTTTGCCACTTTCAGTTACAGTTACATTTCGTTCTTTCAAATACCAGCTACTGTTAATATGCACAATTATGTAAATGATTTTCAGTTACAGTTATTACTTTATAAAATCAGTCAGCCTGCAGCTATTTTGTAAATTTATTTCTGACCTACAATTGAAATCATTGTATTTTTTTTTTGGAGGCAGTCTAACAGCATAATTAATTTTCTTATTTTTCATAAAAATGAAAATTGAACCCTTTTTGAATACATATATTAAATTTCTTTATAATCGAACTATTTTAGAAATGCAGTCACAGTTTTAATCACAGTCACAGTCACAGGGAATATTGCTCAGCTCTGTTGGCCATAATAAAAGTAGCGCAAACCACTAATTGAAATTGCAGTTATGGCCAGGCTTGCCTTGGCTTGGCCATCTAATTGAAATAGTCCTTAACTAGTTTATAGTTATTTACTTGATCCCTCGCCGCATCTGCCATCTTTGGGCTCAGCAAACTTTTGCCTAAGCACTCCAACATTAAGTCCTGGGAGTCCTTAACTGCTCTCGTCATTTCCCTTGGAATTGTATTGCAGCTGAGCGGGATTGCGGAATCGTAACGGTATTTTCTTGAGCCGCTTCACGTTTTCTTTCGAGTTTTATTTATTTCCGACTTTTTTTTCATTTCCTTTTTTTTTATTTTTTTTCTTTTAAATTGACGTAATTAGACGGATTTGAATGGGAAGCCAAGTGGTCAGCTCGACAAGTAGCTGATTTGGGTAGGCATAGGAACCAACAAAGTGGGCTCAGCCACCAGCATATTTTTATGGCAAAATATATACATTAACCGTGGTCAAAAAGGCATTTTCAGGGGGAATTTTCAAATTAGGCAATTGTCAAAAATGTGTTAAAGTAACTTGCAATAAATAACCAAATGATTTTGCCTATATTAAATATGATAAAAAAAAATAAAAGTAGACACTTTTATATAAAATATCAACTTGATAAATCAGCTAGAAAAAAAACTGCCTAAATTTTCTTTCAAGTTTAGCATGCAGAAAAATGCAAATTGTCTGACAATTTTTTTTTTTATTTGATTTCAACGTTATTTGCAACATATTATTTTTTATGTTTTATTGTAATTGCAATTGTCTGACATTTTTATTTTTCGATTTCAACTTCATTTATTATTTTTTTTATTTTCTTGAATCTCTGTGCTTATTGTGTTCACTTCTAAGAATTGCTGTGCATCGCCTTTTATCTTTCATCGCTTTGAATTGATCAAAAGTAACGGCTAATAAAATTGGTTTCCCAATTGGCCTCATTAACTGGCGACGAGACAATCAAATGTAATCAAATGTAATCGATACATAGATGAAAACAAATATGCTTGCATGTGTTGCATACTTTCGACGGACACTGTGGTAATTTATTCTTGACTTTACGCCACGTTCTCCACATCGTAATAATGTATAGCTGTAGGTGTTGACAGAGCCAATTTTCATGCTGATGGATGCGGAGAGTGAATGTGTGACTGATGTGGATGATGAATATCTGGTTAAACTATTTGCTACCCCCTATGACCTCCACCAGATCTCCCACTTGCTCCTATTGCTATTGGCCATGTCGTTGCTGTGTACAATTTAATTTCATGGCGATTTGTTCAACGACGATGACAACGCTTGCCAGTCAGCCAGTGAGCCAGTCAGCTGCCTCTGTGGCTGTCAGCCGTTCATCATCGGCATCCACATCCACATCCGCATCCCCATTCGCATCCTTATTCGCATCCGCGTTGTCATCGCTTTTGGCAGAGTTGCGCACAAATTGCATGCAGAAATGCTTGGGTGTAAGTGTCATAGGGTTGTCGCTTGAGCGTGTGTTGCCTTTGAGCTTGTGTGGCATGGGTTACGGGCAGGGGGAGGGAGAGGGGGATTTGGGTATTTGTGTGGCAACCATTGTTGCCATTAAACATGTCACTAGCGCATCCTTTTTGGTGGTTTTATCCCTACCATATATTTATGTATGTTTTACGTGGCACAACATTGTTGTGGCAGTGTGTGTGTGTGTGTGTGTGTGTCTGTGTGCATTTTGAGTGATTATGTCGATATCATTGATGTTGATTTATGATGATTACATCTGAGCGTCGGCGTCGCTGAATGCATGTGTAAGAAATTGCCATGACAAATGGCACACAAAATTAAAAGCGAGAACCTGAAGCATTTATATAAATGTTTAAGTATGTGTGTGTGTGTGTGTGTGTATGAAAAATATGCAGATATCCCAATAAGACATTAAGTTATGAGTGAATAACAGAAGAAAACAATGGCAAAACAGGTACAAAAACACATAAATAATGAGACACATATAAAATTTAGGCAAACAATCAGTAAATAAAGCAAAAAAAAAAGGTTTTAATTAATAATAATAATAAAAGAATAGAACTAAGAAAAACCAATATCTAAACAAATGGAATGTGGACGTATTAATAATATTGTACAAATCTTTATCACAAATATTATTATTATGTTAAATTCATTTTGCATTTTCGATTTAGTGCAAGCCAAAACCAAAAATGTGCAATAATATAAATAAATAATATAGTTTTCCCAAAAATAACCATTTGTAATCCCAAATAGAAGTTGCCGACACCAATAGAAATGGAAAATAAAATGCATACCCGGCGCTAAACTTGCCACTTCTTGTGGCAATTTCGCGGATTTTGGCTTTGTTGTCGATGTTTTTGCAGGTGGCAAATTGGCATTTTCGTGTGTTTTTGTTGTTGTATTAATGCGCTTCGTGGGTGGGCGCACGGGGGGGCGAGTGTATGCTATCAAATTGGACAAACATTAAATTTGAACAAAATAAATATAAATAAAGACAAAAGTAGAAAAAGCAAACCAAATGGAAACAACATCAGGGCACATGTTAATGGCCTTAATAAGGATCAACTACCGCGTTGTGCTGGTTGCAGCAACCACAACAAGGACACGTCGCAATTCGACCGCGAATGCAGCGGACCGTGCTGAAAATTACAGTTGCTACATCGAATACATCGAATGCGTTTACAAAGTGCATTTTAAGCCGGCCCATTTCCCATTCCCCCTACCCATTGGACTACCCTAAAAAGCAGTAAATGGCAAAGCTACTTACGATCTTCGACGCACATGAGGCCATCGGGCATGAGCTTGAGACCGGTGGGACAGGCGCAGGAGATGCGAGGACTGCGCTCATTGATGCGCGGCGCCGGCAGGCAAAGATGTGAGCAGTGACCATTAACCGATTGGCAGTGATTAATTCCATCGGGCTGGCGATACGGATGATACACATGGATGACCATGGGATGCTGGAGCTGTAAGTGAGTACAAAATGTGTTAAGTAAAATAATAAAGGATCATCCTGTCTATGTCTATGTACACCCACCATATGCACAGCTGTGATGGGCTCAACACCTTCCCCTGTAAATTTGTTGGCCTTGAAGACGGTCTGCTTGTCCCAGTCGGTCCAGTAGATGTAGTCCTCGAAGGTGCTTATCGAGAAGGGATGTCGCAGGTACTCCGTGGAGTACAATATCTGTCTGCGCTGTGAGCCATCGTAGTTGGCCGAAGAGATGACATTCAGCTTGCCATCCACCCAGTAGATGCGCTTCCTCACCAGATCCAGAGTGATGCCATTGGGCCACTTCACATCATAGTTGATGATTGTGGTGCGATGGGAGCCATCCATGCCGGCGCGTTCAATTCGTGGCGAGGCTCCCCAGTCCGACCAGTACATCCACCCCTCAATGGGATCCAGGGCAATGGAGCGTGGTATGTCCAGTGCATCCTCGATCAGCACTTTGCCCATGTTGCCGTCGAAGTTGGTCAGCTCGATGGTGCACTTGTGGGTGTCCGTGTAGTAGACATGGTTGTAGATCCAGTCGACGGCAAGGCCATCCGACGTAACCGAGGATTGCTTCAGGACCACAGTCTTCTCGTTGCCCTCATCGATGGGCGCCTTGTAGATGCTCTGCGTGGTCACATCGCTCCAGAAGATCATGCCCGTGCGGAAGACAAAGTCCAGCGCCGTCGCTGACTTGGTGTTGTTCACAATCGATGTCATCTCCATGTGATCCAGCGCAATCTTGCGTATATCATGACGACGTGCCAGGAGCAACGAGGCGTGTCCTTCGGTTGCCTTGCAGCGTGTGTGATTCCGAGTATCTCGCATGTAGCCCGCCTCACACTCGCACTTGAATCCGCCCACTTCATTCACACAGATCTGGGAGCAGACACCTGGTTGCTCGCACTCATTGACATCGATACAGGTGCGATTATCACCAGACAATTTGTAGCCTTGGTTGCACTTGCAGCTGTAGCCCACCAAATGGTCCACACAATGATGCATGCAGCCACCGTTTCTCGAGGCACATTCATTAATCTCACATTTGCCAGCCGGCTCATCCTCGCCATCGGGGCAATCCTTGTGCATATCGCACACCTTTGACAGGGGAATACACTGACCGCCTCCACAATCGAATTGGCTGGTGGCATTGCAACTCTTGGGTTGAGCCTTCAGAATGCAGTCGCGTTCATCACTGCCATCCGCACAATCCTTCTGGCCATTGCAGGCCAGATGGCCGGCAATGCAGCTGCGATCGCCACACTGGAACTGATCCGGTCTGCAGGTGATGTTCTTGCATATGGAGTCATGCTCATCGTCGCCGTCTGGGCAGTCCCGATCCCCATCACAGAGCCAGCTCTGTCGCAGACAGGTGATGCGATCCTTGCACTGAAACTCATCCGGCAGGCAGGGCATCACACCTTGCTGTGGTTCGCCACAGTTCTGCAAACATTTAATTAAAAAACAGACAGAGTAAAAATTAGCAAAGTGAAAAGCTGCAATTTTAATTATTCTTTTGCTGGATTTATTAAAAAAAAATTAAATATAAATATTTATGTAATATTGTTATTATTATTTTGTCTAAAAAGCATAATTTAGGCAATGAATTTGTTGGACTGCTGTGCGAAGTGAACTTTAAAAATGCATTTTGGCCATCGCCTGTCAAAGGCAGCAGCTCAGCACACACACTCACACGGACGTAACTATTTTTATATATACAACTATATATTTATATATATATATATATATATATATGTAGCTCACTTCATCCATAGCTGGCATCCCATCTTTAGTTGCATACTTTTCGGAGACTGCTCGCAAAAATGTTCACATTTTTTTGCGCATAGTTTTTCGCTTTCAACAAGCAATTTTAGACATTGCGTTGCTGCTCGCTGCGACCGCCGTCGCTGCCGCCGTCACTGCCGCTGCCGCTGCCGCTGCCTGCCTGCTTGCCTGGCTGACAACAACAACAAAAGCTGCGCATCGGTCACATAACTGCTTATGCAAGCAGTTGCCAGCTGACGTCGATGTCGACGTCGACGTCCAAGTCGACATTGCCGGCTTTGAGTAATGCTTCAGCGCTGCATAATTTATGCTTCGCAGTAAGCATATAAAAATATATATTTGCACGAGGGTTGCTCGAACACTTTGGCAAAGGACTTGAACTGCGCTGATTTTGGTGCTCCTGCATTTCTAATTATTTTACATATCATTTTAAAACAAAATAATTTTTAGATAATTGATACTTATTGAAGCAATAACTTTTTAAAGCTTACAATAAATGATGACAATTTATGCGAACAACTAGTAATATTCGTTAGCTGAATTTGTGGAACAACTCTCGCATTTGTGTTTATTTAGTGGAGCTTAGTTTATATCCAACAAGTATGATTAACAATGGTAACTTACGCGCTCATCGTCGCCATCCGAGCAATCGGGTTCGCCATCGCAAGTCCAGCCCTTGGGAATGCAGACGCCATTGGTGCAGGTGAAGGTGTTGTCCCCGTTGCATTCTTCTTTGGGGCAGCTGCGCTCATCGCTACCATCGCCGCAGTCATCATCGTGGTCGCAGACCCAACGCTTCTGAATGCAACGGCTATTGCTGCAGGTAAACTCATCGGAGCGGCAGGTGGTAGCTGTGGAAATCATCATCTTTATGTCAGACGAAATTTGTTGAACGTGTGTGTACGTGTGTGTGTGTGTGTGTGTGTGTGTGTGTGTGTTGAGGAGGATTATCTAGTGGTACTTATGGCAATGAGTGTTTATGCTAGTATGAGTATGGGGTTAACAATTGTGAAGAGTTAGGTAAACAACAAGCAAGCCAAAACTAAAAACCAGCAAGAACAGAGACTGAGAAATGTGATACATAACTCAACCAAAACCAACACCATTATAAAAATTGCAAACGCACAGCGCCAAGGGATAAAAACGAAAAGAGATTTGTTGCCACAACAACAACTACGACAACAACTACAACAACAACAAATAGCATGAACATGTAACCAAAAAGTGTGTGCGTGTGTGTGTTTTTGAGTGGGTGCGTAAATATTTGTGCTTTGTTACATGTGTGTTGTTTAGGTAAGTAATACAAAATTCTAGCACACTTATGGCCAGCAAAATTAAGTGTGTGCACACCAACACACACACACACGCAGCACCGCTTTAGTTACAGTTACAAATACAGATTAAAATTTTGATGGCTTACTGCACGTGGCCTCATCGGAGCCATCGCTGCAATCTTTGCTCTGATCACACATCCAGGCCAACGGTATACAACCCACATCGCCCCCTTTGCAGGCGAACTCATCCTGCCCGCAGGGTTTGCTCTCTGAAATATACAAATAGTTGATGGAAATAAATGTGTTAGTTTTACATGCTGTTGCCCAATGATGAGTCGTTGAATATATTATTTGAAGTTTATGTCCTGGATAAAAAATATCATGACTTTATATGTCCAAGTCGTGTGGCTTGAAAAGTTACAAAAATATTCCATTATAGTCTTCATTTTCCTAAATGTTTGCAATTTTATTTAAAATAAAAAAAAAAAAATCTGCAATTAAATCAGTTTGTTAAATTTAATAAAATTATTCTGAAATTGCATTTTAAAAAATATTCTCTTTACAAATTTTAACACATTTAAAAATTTGTTTTTCACATGGCCAAATTGTAAGGCTGATAGAAAAAATGGAATTTCAAATATTCTTATAAAATATGCAAAACACATAAAAATGTCAAAAAATCATGGCAAAAAAGAAAATTGAAACAAAATAATTTAAATGTGTTTACCGGCAGTAAAATTGCTGTACAAATTGCATTAAATAACCAGGCTTAAATTTCGAGCCAACCCATTGGCCAAAATGTGTCTTAACTGACTGATAAAAGAATGTTTCGTCTTTTCGTCGTTTATTTATGTATGCACAGTTTGTATATATGTCGAATGGCTTCTAACTGCTGCCTAATGGTGCTGCTTAGTTAAATCTTTGATTACTGCATCACCAGCACATTTGGAGGCGTGTTTTCTCTTGGAGATCTGCCCCATTGAGTCCATTGGAGTTGCTTTGGCAGTGTAATTAAGTTTATAAGAAACAGCAGGAATTGAAGTCAAAGTCCAATTGTGGCTGCCACATGCCAAGCAAGTGATAAACATAGTTGTCGTGCCAGCACACACACACACTCGCACACACACACACACACACACTCGCACACACATGTACACTCGTTTAGAAATATAGGGCAACGGGTAGAGGGGCTAAGCGGGCCACATTTTATCTAGGCAGTAATTAAGACATTATCAGCCAACACTCCATAAAGTTAAAACGCGCACAAGCGTATACATTAAAGCAATTATCACACACACAGCCAAACACACACACAGGCTCCCACACACACGCACACACACTCACACAAATACACACACTTACACACACTCTCACGCACACAGAGAGATTCAGGCATTGTAATAAAAGCCGCCTTGTTGCCTGAAACTTTCATTGAAGTTTTACCAGACAGACCAAAGCGTACAACACACACTCACACACATACACACACACACACACACACACACACATAAAAACGCTTTGCGTTTAACCCTAAATGCGTATTATTATTTTTTGTTTGTACTTGCTTTTGTTGCTTTTGCCTGGCACTCGACGCGTTAACTGAATGTCCTTTGTTTTGTGCTTTCTTCGGCTTCGCTTGATTTTGCTTGATAAGATTATGTAATTCCTGCTGTGTGTGTGTGTGCGAGTGTGCCTTGGGCCATAAAGGTTCATAACACCACATGCTACACACACACACGTACTTGGATAAATATGCTTTTTGACGCTGTTGTGTTTGTTTTGTTCACCATTCTTTGCCGCGTTACCTTTTGCGCCAAACTTGTTTGTTTTTCGTATTTCTGGTTTTTCTTTTTGTTTTTGTTTTTGTTTTTTTGGCACCTTCAACCTTCGTTGCAAATAAATTAATTTATTATTATTACTATTTGATATTTTGCATGCACAACATGCCGCATTCGTGATATGACTTAAATTGGTATTTATTGCAGCCATCGAGCGTGCGAACGCGTTTATTTTGGCACGGGAATTCAGCAGGAATTGCACAAGTGTGAAAAGAATATTCCATGTTCAAAAAACTTAATAATACAAACATTTTGTAGAAGAATTCATATAAAAGAAAAAACGAAGGATCAAATTTAAGTTGTTTAATACGCTTGAAATTCAAGCTGAAGATTTTTGCAGTAATTTGTAAATAAGTTTCTGGCTCTAAATTTGTCTCTGTAGGAATAAAACTTCTTTTTATTCCTTTAAAGCTTGTCATTGATTGATTTGAAATCTTTTTGGGCCAGTCTATAAGCCGTAACTAATTATCTGCTATATAGGGAAATATTAATATTAAAATTTGTATTAGCCACAATTTCTCATTAAGCAATTCAAGTCAATACAAAAAAAATTAGTTATCATTAACAAACCAAAGAAAACATGTTAAAAATTATAAATGTTTTAATTGGTTTAAAATTATTTAAGCTTGTAATTAAAATATATATTTTCAAGCGCATTATGTCAATACAAAATAAATGAATTTCGCGCAATTTTGCGACGTTTTTATGAGTTCATTAAAATTGCTTTATAGCTGGCTAATTTTACGAGAGTGCTGCTAGGACTTCTATTTTATATACATATATATATATATATATATATATTTCAATTTTAATACCACTATTTCGCTGAAGTCGTAAGTGTGGCCAGAGGAGCAGCAGCAGCAGGACATGCCACTAGAGTTGCCAGAGATGCCTTGCTGAGGACTTGCTTTGGTTTCAGGCATGGCAAAATCAATTTGCTGGCCACAATGAAAGGCTCTGAGCAGCTTCAATAGCGTACGCACACACGCACACACGCACACACACAAACACACACACACACACAGTCACACACTAACACTATTACAATCTTGCAGAGTAGCACATAACTTTTGTATTGCATTGAATAGCATTTTCTTGTTATCTGCCGTCGCTGACTGCAGCGCAACGGAGCCCGACACAAAAGCGAATACTTGCAATTTGATTTTAATTTTATTTAAAATGCTTTTAGTTTATGTGCCCGGCCCGGGCTGTAGTTGGCCAGGAAGCAAAACCCCCCTACCATGCCAAAAGACATCAAAGCCAATAAACTTTGATGCCTGAGTGCAGCCGTTTGAGTCTTGTTTACATTGTAGTTTAGTCAGCATTGTCATTCTTGCATCAAAGTGACATTGTGCCCCAAACACATTTTTCTCTTCTGTTTTTCCCCTATTCTTTCTTTGTACTTCTTAAAAGATAAAGAATACAATAATATAAATATACTTTGTGAGATAAATATCGTATGACTGGTAAAAGGAAAAAAACTGACATTAATTCTTAGATGTGACTCATTTTATTGAGAAATATTCTTGCTTTGCCGCTTCATTTAGCATTTCTTGAAAGGAAAATAAATATTAAATCAAGGCAACAACTTAAGACTTTTAAAAGATTATTTCTGGTAAATTTATAATTAAATTAAGGATTATTTATGATTATTGCACATTTTCTTCTTAAGATAAATGATGCTATCATAAGATATATGTCTGGCTTGACATATCTCTTTATATTTGTACATGTATTTAAGTATGCATAAACCGTAAACCTGTGCTGCCTAGTCGAGTAACGGGATTGCCTGTTAACCGACTTTTTTTTCGGGCACGTTAAACTTCAATTAACATTCAGAACATTTGCCAACGATATAAAACGCCAAAAAGTAGCTTTGAATATATTTATATATTTTTTTTTTCTTTTTTGTCAGGCACATAACAGCCATAAAATGTCACACGTGTGCAGTGACTGGAGTTGAGCGTGGAACAGGAACAGTAACAGGAGCAGGAGTAGGAGCAGGAAACAGGAGCAGAATCATAGCGAGTTCGGTTCATGTTAAATTTGTTAAGCCGTATCCTGACAGCCCGCTGCCTGGCATCAAATAAACCACAGGCTCAATTTGCGCGCCTTTTTCTTTAACAATTTCTTTTTGATTACCAGTTTTTATTTCAGCGCGTCCGCTGATGAGTTACGAGTGGATAACATCATAAAAAACTCATTTTTTCTTTCAATTACAGTGCGGATAAAAAAAAAACCCCAAAAAAAATTTAATAAACGTAATAAAGTTTGGATGTTTCATTTGACTATAGACTGCTAAATAAATAGCGGCCAAAATTAGTGTGATTGACAAAAAACAAGTACTGAAGAATACTCAACTAGCAAATACTCTTTCATCACTTGAGCTAATTTATACTATAATGAAATGCAAAGAAATTCAAACATCGCTTTTTATGAGTATCTAAAAATACAGTCATATTTTTATGTACGACTATTTTTTGTTTATCAAAAGCAAATTTTTGTCTAAATTTCTCATACACTTTGCCATCGTATTTATGGACACAGGGTATAATGGATGAGAGGAGTTGGACGTTTAACAGCTGTCAGGGTTAGATGATTCGCTTGCTAATGCATAAATACAAATTATTTCCGCTGCTGGCAGCATTTTCATGAGCACGCCACGATATTGTGCCTCGTCTTTTGCCGGTAATTTATGGGCAAGTGAGGCCAAGTTTTGGGCCCACCCATAGCCATAAAGTTTGAGATACATGGATGGATAATATGGATATATATATATATATATATATGGCGTGCATTGAAATAAATATCATGCTTTAAATGTGAGCTTTATGAGCCTTTAAGCTATGAAACCCATTAGTATTGGCCATGTTTTTCTCCCTTTCACTTTTCATTGCTTTTCATGGTTGATTTTTTAGTGGTTAGCCTAAATCCTCCTGATTAGTAAATACATGTGCAAATGTTGCAATAACTGTTCGCTTACAACAATCAAGTTCGTCGGAGCCATCGCGACAATCAGGCTCGCCATCGCAAATCCAGCCGTGTGGCACGCACCCCTCCCCATTGTGGCACATGAAACCAAAATTGCACCTATTCACTGCGCAATTTATGCTGAAATATTAGCAACCAATATCGTCCAAATATATACACTCTTCAGTTAATACTTACTGCAAACACCTGGTGCCTCATCGGAGCCATCGGAACAGTCATTTTCGCGATCGCAAAGCCATTTCCTGGGTATGCAATTGCCATTGTTGCAACGGAACTTATCGTTGCCACAAGACCACTCTGTAAATACAAAATAGATTTAAATAAGTAAAACACATCTTTAATTTCGATATGAATTTGAATTTAGCGACGACAGCTAACAACTCTATAATATATAATAAATGCTTAAAAACAGAGGACAAAAATATACCCTGTAAAGGATTTTAAACTACTTATATAATCTACTAATTTAGATTGATCTATGTTAAATATAAAACCAAATATTGAGAATATATTTTGTGTCTTTTGTCCACTTGAATAACTTGAATTCACAACACCAATATACCCTATTTAATATTTAGTGGGTATCAAAGCACTTATATTGGCTACTAAAAAATTATTAAGAATAAAAGCACTGCAAATCTACTTTTTATGCTTCAATAGCTAACTGTGTCAAAAAAAAAGAAATGTGATTTTTATGTTGCGGGCTGTGTTAATGCCACTGGCAAAAAACTTGCCACTCGCAAGGCGGGTGGCTGCCTCAAACCCTGGCATCTTTGGGGCTTTTGTTTAATGCAACCACAGTAAAAATAGTTAAGTTTTTGCAGTTTTATTTCATTACTTTTCTCGCACTAAAACATACATTTTCTATATTTTTGAAAGCATTTAAAATGCCAAAAGAAAAAAAATAGCTGCATTTATGCAATAATTGTGACTTGCTGGAAAAGGGTCTGAATAAGCGCATAAAAAAAGATGAAAAGATTTTGCAACATAATATGACTTTTAGACAGGCTTAGCTCTGAGAATTTGCGGGGAACTGTAAGAATATTAAAATATTTTCTGTAATTTATTTGCATACATTTAAATATCTTGAATATGGTTTATTATTAGCTAGATATTTAAATAACTCGAAGTTTCTAATCGAAATTAAACAACTGTTTACAATTTTGAAGTTAGAAGATTTCGAGTAAAATTTATTCAAAATTTGCTCAGTTTTGTTTCAATTAAAATTTATTTCCTTGCTATAAACTAAAGAACTAAATAAAATTTAAGTTTATTTCTGATATTGATTTTTCAACTATCAACTAAAATTCTTTTAAAATTTAAAAATTTTGAAACTCATAATAAAAATCGAATAATGTTTCAACAAAGTTGCGCTAAATTCGAAAAATTAGGTAAGAACAATTCTGAGTAAATTAGTCAACTGCCCATTTAGAGTACTAAAAAAGAACTTCTCCGCCCAACTACTTTTTTTTATCGAGTTGAACCATTTGCCAACAACTAAATGCACATTTCCCTGTGGAGCAGAGCAGGAGTTGGAATGGTTGGCATTTGGTTATCATCTGCATATTGCTGGGTAAAATGTTGCACCTTTTAACTGAGACTGCACTCAATTTAACGCGGTGGCTCAAATGAATGCGTCCTCCACAGACATTTTGGGAATTTTGGGTTGGGCTTTGAGTCCAACTGATGCCAACTCCAACTGGGAGTGTCGGGCAACTTGCAGCGGCGGCGGCGGCGGCTGTTGTTGCTGCTGTGCGGCAAGTTGCTGTGTGCTACCTAATCCTCCCCCCCCCCTGCCACAAGAAAAATTCACCGTTACAGCCATAAACTTTGGAATAACTTTTGTGTGTGTTTCCCTAACTGCTGTCATCAGGGCAGTTGCGCTGCGAAAAATGAGCATCACGTTCGGCGTTTGGGGACTCAAAACGTTCCAAACGTATTTACCTAGCAACGGCATTTAACGCCGACATCAAACAAGGATTTGAGTCAGATGTCAACCGCCAGTCAGTCAGCAACCCAGCAGCAACCAGGATAACATGCTCTAGGTTTAATGACCAGGTCAAAGGCACAGCATCTTTGGTTGGTCAAAATATTTCTGATATTAATGAAATTTTCTTCTTCAAATTTTCGGTGTACAAATTTTATTATTTTTCCTACGCAACGCCATTTTTAGGTTCATAAGCAAGTTTAGAATTCATGTATTTAATTGTGTTTTATAAAGTTTGTGAAACGCTTTTGAATTTTAGTTAGGTTTTTGCTTAGCTAATTTGAATACTTAATTTTTATTGTTTGTGTATAAATTTTAACAATGTCTTTGGTTTTTTTTTATGCTGCTGATTATCCCTAAACTTTTGGATTTGTAGAAAATGTCATCTTTTTATAAAGCAAAAGTATTCATTTTTGTGAGGCTTATGGGAAAATATGTCCTTTTCGAAAATAAAAGTGTTAAATTCAGTAAAGGAAAAAAGGCTTGACGGTTTTTCGAGTTTGTGGTTTGAAAAACACAAATTTTAATTACATAGAGTTCAAACTTTTTTAGAGCTCTGCACAGAAAGCTCTCTCTCTCTCTCTCGCTTTCTTCCTTTTATCTCTCTCTCCCTCTCTGTGTTTCTCCCTCTTTACTATAGTCAACATGTCATAAAATTGAGTTTCCATATGCCACATGCAGCATAATTATTTATTGATGCCTTAATAGGGCAACAGCAGAGGCGAAATGTATATGTAAATAAAGCAAAAATGTCATTCAGCTTTGTCGAAAAATATAGAAAAAATGCCAGCATTTTCCATGCTTGTGTTATTTATCTGTTTATCGCGTTTTGTTGCGCCACTTTTATTTGAGCATTGCTCATAAATTTGTTCGCATTTTCGTTGCTTTATGCAGTATTTGTGTAACGCATATTTATATTCTCTTTGCTTAACTGCGTCTGAGGGCATGCTTCGCGTATTTGCCGCCCCTTTTGGCACGCCCAGTCGCAAATCACTGCTGCCACTGCGGCGGCGCCCAGGTGCAAACTTCATTATTTACAGTCTGACGCGTTGCGTCGACGACAACGCGGATTATGTGGCACTTGAGGGATAGACTCGTGGAACGGGCGGGTGTGTGTTCAGTGTGGGTGGTGGCAACTTTTTAATTCTAACACTGGCGAGAGAGCTTGCAGCAACAACAACAAATATACACACACACACAAGTGCTGTGAATGCTCATGAATTTTATGCAATTCATTTAATGCGCTTCTGGCTGCCCTTTTACTGTCAGCTATTTTGCATAATAATGAATTGCACTTTGGCAGCGGGTTTAAAGGTGATTTTGTTTGTTGTCTTATCATTTGGCTGGGATACGCAGTGTCCTATCAGTGCAGCTGGGCTGGCTCAATGTTGCCACAACTTGTCGACGTCGGATTGGGTGGCAAACTCAGCAGACACAAAAAAGTTGGCAAAAACCACACACACATATACACACACACAAATGGGCCAAAGCCTTGACAAAACTTTCCACACAATGCAACTTAACTGCTTTTCACACATCTCCTTGTTCCCCCCCCCCCACCACCCTCTACGCACCATCTCTTTTTCTCTCTCTTTTTTCTCGATTTTTTTGTAAATCCTTCTCTAGGCGCTCATTTGGAGCGTTTGGTTGTTGCAAAAAAGTTATTTGGTCTCGCAAGCGTCCACAAGCCAACTAAGAAACTTTTTTTGCGGTCATTCATCGATTTAGCGCATTAAAACTTTTCCTGATTTTTGCCATTTTCCATTTGTTATTTGTAACGTTTTACGGCAGCCTTGCAGCCTTAAGCTGACAACAAATGTATTTAAAGAAATCTATATATATATATATATATAAATTAATATAATACTCAATGTTCGCTCGAAGGAAAAGATATATATATATAAATTTTAAGAGTTCGACTTTCTGATACTCTGCATTAAAAAGGTAATTTGACTTGTATGAATATTATAGCAAACTTTATAAAAATTAAGAAAACCATTTATAGCTTATTAAAAGTTATAAATCTGTTGTTAATATAACAAAATAATTAGAGTAAATCTGAAAAGTTTGACAATTATAAGTGCGCAGCTAAATATATAAAATATTTAAACTTATTTATTTTAAGAGTATTTAATGAAAAAGTGTTTAGCCACTAAATTTGTTTCGCTGCTCGGCTAATGAAGTTTGTCTGCTCTTTGTTGTTGTTGGGGAGTCAGATGAACATAAATTGAATTGTCTGTTTCGTTTATATATATCGGAAGAGGGAAGCAACGGGCACAAATTTCACTTTTCCTTTTCGCTCTTTATCAACTTTTGCTTTCTCGCTGTCCTTCTTTCTCGTCTCAATAAATAACTGAGAAATTTGTGCCGCAGTTAGGAAGATTTTCCTTTTCATTGTTTACAATTTTTACAATTGTTGTTGGATTTTATGTGTGTGTTTGTTATTTGTTGTTGTTGTTGTTGTTGTTGTTTTCTCCTTACTTTTATGTTCTGTAGGTAGCATCTTATTCACAGCATGGTGTCCCCTTGGCAAATACAAAAGAGATGAGAAAAAGGATCGTTCTAAAATTCCCGCTTGTTATTTATGGCACCTTTTTCACTTTATTGGAGTTGTGCGCTGCGCTTTGTCTTTTGCTTCAAGTATTTCAATAAAAAAAAAAAATAACAAGGGATTTTTTTGGTTTTTTTTTGGTTACTGCGGGTTAAAGGACGCATCATAAATCATTTGAAGAGCCGCTTGGCGTGAGCTTTGAGAGGCGGCTCCTAATGAGACAAACTTTTTACATATGCCTGACTTTTTTTTATGGCCAGTGGGTGGCAGCATTGGGGGCATATCTGTTGAATGAACGGAACAAATGGGCAGCCATTGGCAACGCAAGTCCGTTAAAATTGCATTTTAAATGTCGGGCAATTTATATGTTAAGTAAAGCTGCGTCCGGAAGTGGAAAAAGCAAAAGCAAATTGAATTGAGCTCTGGAAAATGTGGAATTAAGTCGTTTTTGTTGTTATTGCTGCTTATCTATTTTATGCCCTGTTGAATTTTTTTTTCTGTTGTGTTTTTTGTGTTTTATAAATAGCTTTCGCCGACGTTCCATCGGTTTAAAATGTTTGGCTATCTGTATATTTTTACCCTTTCTGCTTCTGTAATTCGGGCATTTTCCTATTTAATATTGTAAAACATACTTGAAGTTTTTTTTTTCATCGATTTGAAATACTGGAATATGAGAAAAAAAAATACTCCACACATCCAGTTGAATCCTTTGAAATGTGCTGATATCAATATATTTAAGAGTTGCGAAAGGAAACTGGTTTTGAACAGAGAATGGCAACAAAATTGGCCACATTTGCTGATGTTCGAAGTTTCGCACAGAAATTCGGTGGCCGAAGCTGCCTCTCCCTCTGCCTCTGCTGCTGCCTCCGTTTGCGGCGGCTGCTTAAAAGTGAGCCATGCATAATTTATGGCTTATAAGCCAGCAGCTCCAGCCAAGGATGTGTGACTGAAATTATCTAAGGTTTGCAGTCGACGCACAGACATACGGACATGAATATTTTTTTAGATTTTCGTCTCAAGATTTATTTTTTTTTTGTTACAACACACATTTAGCTTGCTCTTCTTCGCTGTTTGGCTTATCAGCTGTCGCCTATTTCTTCTTCTTTTTTTTTTTGCAAATGTGCTGCATGAATATTTATGCGCTCGATATTGAAAGCGTAACTATATATTGTATATAGTATGTGTATATGGATTTGTATATGCAGAGTCTTATATAAATTTCCCACTTAAGGCAGATGTGTGGAAGCTGCTTAAAAGTCGAGCAGCGTCTTTTCGATGTCGTTGTTGTTGTTTACGCGACGTATGCGCAACGTTGAAACGACTCAGCGCTGTTAGAAAGATACTTCTGTTGCCCACTGTGTGCTGCTCTTAATGGCCATCCCCCGTTTAGTTGCCTATATGTTATTTATTTATAAACCGACTCTAGCTTAAGCAGTTAACATTATTATTTTTCTTTTTTTTGCTGCTATTGCTGCTGTTGCTGCTTGGTGCCACGCCCAGCCACATAAGATAAAAGACATAACAACAACAACACTGGCAGACAATAACAGTAAATCGAACAGCACTTGAAGGGCAGTTCATGTATTACTCACTGTGTGCCCAGGCATTGAAATCTTATCTAAATGGCTTTAATGTGGTTCCAGTTGAATGAGAATAAAAATGAAGAAATCAGCAAAGTTTCTCTCAAGTAAACTTTGCACCATTTAACTCGATGTATTCTATTGAAAATATTTGTTCATTTCAAACAGGAACTTTTACATGTTCTGCTTGAAACTAACATGAAAGTTTCTCTATAATTTAAATGGCCAAAAACATGACAAAGCTTTTGGCCTGCACAACAATAGCTCCCCCAGCAGCTATTTGGTGTTTAGATATTAATTATAATATTAGATATTTAGAGAATTATAAATTCATACCAATAGAAATGGAAGTTGCATGTGTCGTAAGTGCGGATTGCTGTTGAATATCCTGTAATAATCCGCTGATGAGCAGCAGCTGGCAAACGAGAAAGCTGCGTATTACTCCCATGTTGCCAACTTGCAACAGCCAGCCAGAATTTTTGTTGCAGACACAGTCTCAGGCTCAGGCTCAGGCGTTAAATTGTATTAGATTATAACGTGGTCTAAGTGCGTGTTTGAATTATTGAATTAAATTGTGGTTGTTGCTACTCCTGTTTACGTCACACAATTACTTTTCGTAATTATTTTAAATTGGTTTTTTTTTTAGTAGACTGTCGGGAGTTTTTTTTTGTGTCAAATAGAACGCTGAAAAGTAGGCAGCACTTTTTGTTACTTTTAATCTGATCGAGGCAACACTTTATTTATAATTAATTGATGGAAACATTTAAAAATCCTTATTTACTAGACTGTTATGCAATTAATGCTGTAATTCGATACCTCAAAATGCAAATATTTAATTATTGTAAATATAATTTAAGCCACCAATATTGTAACTTTAAACATGAAAAAACACAACGGAACAGCTAATTACTCAATTTCTTTTAAATTATGATTGAGTTGATAAGGATTATTAATTAAATTATGTATAGTTAATATCGCGATTTCTAAATATACAACTTTGTGATTATTTTAATTTTAACTATTTCTTTATTGTATTTATTTTGGTATATGTTCAGTTAAGTATACTTTCAGTTATAATACACATGTTCTACTGGAGGTGTTTTTTTTTATACACATTTCATTAAATATTTGCATAATTTTATATATTTCTCTTTTGTTTGCATCAACTGAAAAGATGGCTTCATTGCATTTTTTTGCTTTTAAATATTTTCATGTGTTTTTTTTTTTGCCAATGCATAAATTATAAGCTTTAATTCAGCCACGACTCGTTGCTGGCATTCAATTTTGTCAGGTTTTTTGCATGTGTGTGTGTGTGTTTTTTTTATGTCCTTTTATTAAAAGCGTAATTATTTATATTTTTTTAAATGTGTTCCGAGCACATAATCCGCATATTGAAATGTTGCGTGTGTTTTTGTTTACTTTTAATTGTCTTTGTTTTCACATCGAATTGTGACCATTTATTGATATGATTATTATTCTTGTTATTGTGCGTGCAACTTCATTTTCAATTGTAAATGTTAATTATGAGAACTTGATGCCGCTTTCAGACAATTTATAGTGTTAAGTCTGAGAGCTACATACTGAAATACTAAACGTCAATGGCAATTGGCCATGTTTGTGCATTTGTGTCAAGTTCATGTGCTTGTAATCAAGCCCAGAAGCAAACAACACAAATTCAAAACAAATGCCAAGAAAAAAATGCGGCACAAGACAAATTCGTATAAAACTGATGCGCTGAGCTTGGAATTTTTTCGATTCCAACTAAGAGCAGCGGCTAAGAGAAAAAGCAAAGGAAATCACAAAACGAGAAGCGCAGAAGCATAAAGAGCAAACAAGGAATAACTGTGGGGGAAAAGGAAAAAACAGACGCTGTAAAAGCTTCCGGTTTTTTTTTCTTCCCGCTTGGCTTTACTTGGCGCCAATCCGCCGCCAGGCACAACAACAACAACACACACAAACACAAGTATAGCACCGCACAGTTAAAAATTGTTAATATTTTAATTTTTTTTTGTATTTTTCTTTTTAATTTGGCACACTTTACATTTTTCCTACTATATTTAACGTTTTTTATTTTGTCTTAGTAGACTTCGTCTTTTGCTGTTATTTGCCTAGATGTGTTTTGTCCTGTTGCACAAGAACACGTCCGTTTAAATTAAAAGTTCAGTGGTAACTGAGTTTTGAGCGCGACGCGGCGTATCTTAAAAATACAAAATGCCAGCCAGTTAACAGCATCCAAAAGCATTTCGAGCGCTTTTCGAGCTTGCACTCAACCAGTGATAACGGTTCTCACTCACAAACTGTGCTGTGCCGCTCCGAGTGGAGTGATTTCTGTATGAGTGAGAGAGTTTTCCTTTGAGTGAGCTAACTCAGTACAGCTGAGGACCAGGAAATGTGTAGCTTATTTGAGCTTATCACTTGAGCTTATTGAAAACTGCGTAGACGACTGTCTGTGTCTAATCAGCTGTTTTTTGTCAACACACCAAAAAAAAAAGAAGAAGAATAAATCAAATAGCTGTATTGACCCCAAAAGCTGCATAATTAAACGAACCATAATCATTATAATAATTAAAGTTCGGATTGCTGCTCAATTAACCTGCGACGCATTAACAGCAATCCGTCGCACATTGATAAGGAACCAACGACCGATGACTCGCTGACCAACAACTACTGTTAAAAAGCACTATAAATATGTCAAGTTTGATCCGCTTGTTGTTTTCGTCGCATTGAAATATTTAATTGCGATCTCTTAAGTCGCAATTCCCCAACAAGAGATAACTGGGAGAATTTCCCTACTGCTGCTCTATATCAGCAATACTTAATATGACTTCACCATTTCCGTTAAAAATTCAGTATTTAATCTAGCAATAATTTGAAAACAATTTAACTATTTTTGACTGCTGATGATTACACCATTACCTTAAAAAAGTCATTGCTTAATCTAGCAATAGTTTGAACAAAATTTAACTATTTTTGACTGCTGATGATTATTTTTAAACATTTTTTTATTGCTCATTTTTTTTGGGTTTTCTGCATATTTATTTTTTATTTTCTTATGCGAATCTTAAAAAGTAAAAAAATATTAAAAGATAACTGTACAAAATTCGAATTTTTTCTTATTTTGTAACAGTTCTGGAGCAGGACATTGTAGACTAAAAAGCCACCTGCCCAAAATGGGTATCTGTAGCAGGAACTGTGGTTGATGGAGGAGCTATAAGCTCAGAAGGGGGCACAATAGATCGCAGTGCACAAAACCCCCAATAAATAATATCAGTTCTGGAGTAATCTAAATATTATTAAGAAATAATCTCAACAATTTTGAATTCTAATTAAAAAAGCCTGATTAACTTTGCGAATGCTTTAAAGAATAGCCAAAAAAATAAGAAATTCATTTAAACATTACAAGTGATTTTATTTCTGTGTTGCTGTCAGCAATAAATCACAATAACCTATAAAAAATGAAATTCATTTAATCTCTATTCTTGAAATTTGAGCTGACATATATATAAATATATAATATAGACGAATGTAAGAAATTACAAATGTGATTTGGAATTTCGCTTTATAAATCAAATAAGTTGACTTTATTTTTGCTTACGTATTTTTTCCAGTTGAAAAAAAATTCTTGTTTTGATGCGTTTGTATTTCAAGTAGAAAACAAGTCACTTTTGCCATTCAAAGCTAAACACTTACTTAAAATGAGTGAAATTATTATTATTCTCGTGTTTAGCTGCACTCAAATCAGATGAGCTTTTGCCTTTTGCTTTTTTTTTATTAAAAATAGAATAAAAAATAGAGTGTTTTTGCGCTTTAGGCATGATGCAATGGTTTATTTAGATTGCACTTGACTTGTTTGAAACACTCGCCAAATGAAACTCATTTGCTGAGCGCTTTTTGATCTGGTTTAGTGCAACACAAGGCTAAATGTGTTGCAAACATATTTTAGTTTGTTGAACCTGGCTAACAGTTGACGCCTTAAGATGTCAATTTACAATGAATAGAGTTGGCTAAATCTAAAAGCAGCAGTAACATAAATTTGCATGCTTTTGCTAAAAATGTTTACCATTTATTTGTTGTACGACTGTAAAAACAAGTTGAGCATTATGCAGGCGTGACTAATTTATTTGCCTGCACTGTAAACTATTTAAAGAGTTAGCCCTAAAAGTAGGCAATGCCAAATTTGAAAGTAGCTCAAATAAGCTGCAAAGTTAAATTGCAACAAATTAAATGCATGGGGCTAATAAACTATACCCATTCACACACACACACACACACACAGGCACACACATTTAGTAGGCGACTAAAAATTAAATGGAAACAAATTCGTTTGGGGCAGTTGAGGGCACATGACACTAAATAAACAGCAAGTTGTTACTTACTCAACAACGAAGCCAAACAAATAGCTAAACACCAAAAACCCAATACAAAAGCAAACACACACGCACACACACCAGCACACTCAAAAAAACAAACACACACACTCACACACACACACAGCAATGCACAATAAACAGGATACATGCCTGCAACTAAGTAAATGGTTGGTTCTGTGACATTTTCGAAATTGAAAAACTACAAAATGAATGACAGCAGTTTAAAATGCCAGAGACAGTTGCAGGAGTGAAGGAGAGTGGGGCAGACAGAGTGTGGCAGCATTGCACGTAGCATGCAACCATCAGTAGCTGTGCCCATTAATTCGAGCCATAAAACGAGTTTGGCAAAAACAAATCTAAATAAAACCAATTAAAATTTGTCTATTTTAAAATGCTTTAAAATTAAAAACTGACAAATTTAAAAAAAAGGCTGAACAAAAACCAATCAAAATAGTCCATTTTCAAAATATTTAAAATTAAAAACTGATAAATATAAAATATATCAAAATGATTACATCAAATCCCAAACAATTTGTAATATTTTTAGTTTTCTATACAATTTAAATCAAAATAGCAAAATCATTGCATTAATTTTAAATTGAGTAAAACTCAAAAATTGCTTAAACGATTTGGCAAAAACAAGTCTATATAAAACCAATTAAAATTTGGCTATTTTAAAAAGATTTAAAATTAAAAACTGACAAATTTATTTAAGGGCTAAACAAAAACCAATTAAAATTTGTCTATTTTAAGAATATTTAAAATTTAAAATTGATAAATATAAAATATTTAGATGAGTACATCAAATCCCAAACAAATCGTAATATATTTTAGTTAGTTTTATTTTAAATCAAAATAGCAAATGCAATTTAAAATTAATTTTAACTTGAGTAAAACTCAAAAATGGCTTAAAACGATTGTAATATTTAGAATTAAAAACTGATCAATTTAAAACAACTGTAAATAAAACCAATTAAAATTTGTCCATTTTCAAAATATTTAAAAATTAAAAAACTGATAAATTTGATGTAAATTTAATGAGTACATTTATTCCCAAAAATATTTGTTATATTTTTAGTTTTCTATCAAATCAAAATAGCAAAAGCAAAAAATCGCATCAATTTCAACTCAAAAATTGCATTTAAAAAGTTTCAAACTTTTTTTTTGTTTTTTACTTAAAAAGTGAGTAAAATACTTAAAAACTTACCTGGAAATCTGCATTGTTCGAGTCGCTCATCGCTGTGATCCTTGCAATCGGAGGAGCCATCGCAGACAAATCGAATTGGGATGCATTCGCCGTTGTTGCAACGGAATTGTTTTTCCTCGCAGTAATGTGGCAGGCTCTGACCTGGTGGCACAACATGAAAAACATATTAAGTAATTAATTGAGTGGAAATGATTAAAGCAGCGCACAACAAAAACAAGAGAGCCAAAGCAAAACACAACAAAAGAGGCCTAATAAAATTCATAACTAACATTTAAGTTGAAAACTTTTGCTCGTTAACAGCGAACATTCCCCCCACACCACCTCCCCCCTCTAAGCCCATACCCCACAAAAACCAAAGCGAACCGCAGAATGGGCAAAATGGGGTTTTTCGGTTTTGCAGCTTTGGCGTTGACAGGCTTTAAGACCTTTGTAAGGCCAGGGCCAAAAACTGACAATAAACTAAATCCACTAAATAATAAAGTGTGAGTCTGTGTGTGTGTGTCTGTATGTGTATGTGTATGTGTGTGTGTGTGTGTGTGTGTTGTGTATGTGGCAGGGTAAACCGCAAAATATGTCGCTATAAATAAATGGGCGCAAAAATTTTTGAAATTAATAAGCGCAAATACAAAGCATGTCTTAAGGCCTATGTGTGTGTGTTTGTGTGTGTTTGTGTGTGTGTGTGTGTGTGTGTGTGTTTGTGTGTGTGTTTGTATTGCCAAAAGGGACTCATCAATCGCTTATGGCATTTGCCAGCGGGCTTAGTGACAAACTCAATTGTAAACAAAATGGCGGCAGGCGCATTTCCGCTTAGCCATAAAATGGCTACAGTTCAAGGTGTATTTGTGTGTGTGTGTGAGCCGACTACACAATTAGCTAGCGGAGCGTGTTTGCTGCTTACCAAAATAACATATGCTAATATGCAACGATTAAATTGAAATGTTTCGGGTGCCCCCAAAATCCATGTGCCACATTTGAGGTTTAATTGTGCGCATTTAATACAAATTGACAATTGCCAAGACACAAACACGCACACACACACGCACACATTTAATTACAGTTGCAGACACACACACACACACACACACACACACCACAGTTAAGTGCTCACTTGATTATTGTGAGAAAGGAATTTGCTTTATTTAAATTCTTGGCTTTTGTTGCATTTGTTTTCTACGTACAAAATAAACTTTTTGATTTGATTTACGTTTTAATTATTTATAAATTCTGCTAAAGCATTTAAATAATTCTAATTTAAAATAAACATATTTATTTGCTCAGACAGAAGCAGACACTGTTTTTGGGTAATTGGTATAAAAAGGGTTTTGACTGGTTTTAAATTAAGATGTCTTCATTTGTAACTTGGCTAAATCTATTTTTGTTAAGCTCAAATTCAAAATGCTTGCAGCAAATGCAGCAAATATTACCATCAATTTATTCAGAAAAATACTTTAGTTACTAGCTAAAATATGTTAAATTATTATGGCAATTCTAAATGTATATTTTTCAGCATTGCGAAACTTCTCAATTATTTAAAAGAAGTGGCTAAAAAAAAAATTATAAATTGAATGCATGACAAATGCGATTTAATTTGATATGAAAAGAGTTTTGTTTGCTTTTGTCATATTACGTGAATTGGAATTTATGCGCAAATGTTGCAGCTATTGTTGCACATGATGCACATGCACACCTCCTCCCCTCTAATACCCCTACCCCCCCTCGCTGTCTTTCATTGTGAATGACACACAATTTGCATTTAAAGTGAGTCGTTAGATGCTTAATTGAATTGGCGCTGCAATATCGAGATAAATATTATATAGAAAATTATAAAAGCAAATTTGTGTCACCGTCCAAATGCAATCCAAGGATGCATTTTTGGCTAAACTAAATTTGGTTAATATAGATATGACCCCAAATTGCCTGATTGAGGTTATTTATTATGTTCACCAAATATTCATTATATATTCCTGAATATTCTAAATAAATATTTGCGGAATTCCTGCGAGATTTCAAGAATTCATTTATGTAAAAATGCAATTATTATAATTTGTGTTTATTTAATTAGGTTTAATGGTAAAAGGTTTAATTGATGGCTACACACTGAATTTATTCCATTTTATTTAACATTGCTTTTGTTAAAATGTCAGAATTAATTTATAAAATTAACTTTATTTAAAATTTATTTATAGCCGGATGAAAAAGTTAATATTGAATTTTGTCTATGTTACTTAAAACTTTATTTGTAAAACAATAAAATTGCATTGTTGGAATTTTGTTTATTTGAACTAATCAAGCAAAGATGACAAAGTAAAACGAAATGATTGAATGAAGATTGACGGCTGTAGATTGAAAATGCCATTTACTATCCAATTTGCTGGCCTTGAAATCTGAATAGTTTCCGTTTAACGTTTCACACACACTCACACATACACACACACACACACATACACACACACACACTCCCTCCCCCAACAAGCTGCGCTCAAAGTTAAATAAATAAATAAAAAAAAAAAACTCGGACAACAATTTAAGGCAAATCAATTTTTTGACAGAGTTTGTGAGGCAGTGATCAGATTGGAGGGGATAGGGGATGGGGTATGTGTGTGGCAATTAAATGCGTGTTGAACCAAGAACAGAAATCAATCATTGGCATACGTCGTCTGTTCCCAGATGAAATCGCCCAGCGAATTCTCATGAAAATTTCGCACCATTTATTCGATAACACAACAGGTCAAAGGGCTTCGCAAAAGGGTGTATTAATATACAAAAAATCAGCGCGAAAGTCAATCAATGGTCAAATCAATATACAATAATTAAATGTTTAATTGATAGACATCTTCTGGCATATTCTTCATTTTATCGCAAATGTTGACAAGAATTTCAACAATTACGCATTTATTGCAGATATCGAAATACTTCGAACTTTGTACGAATCACCAGTTCAAAACATTGATAAGCTGCTAAAAATAATTGAATAAAATGGAAAGATAGCCGCAACTATCAGTCCCACGTGAGCTAATTAAAATTGTCTAGTAGCAATCGCAAGGACAAATCGATAATTGTTATCGAATTCGCATTTTAACTGAGTGGTTGTTTTTTTACATGATAACATATAAAACACCGATTATAACTGAATAATCATTTAAGCTTTCTAATGTTTTAAAATTACTGCAATAACTTTGCTAAAACTTAATGCGCAATTTCGTTTCTAAAATTGATTTTAGATGGAAAAAAAACTATTCGAGTTTGAAATTTATTTTAAAACTTAATTTCAAATAAAAACAAAAACAGTAAAAATTCTCTATTTTGGCCGGATTCCTTTGTTTATTAAAATTTGAAATGGCCATCATATGTCATCTTATCTTTACTTTATAATGAATAATTCAAATACAAATCCACTGTAAAAAAATCATTTTAAAAACCAAATTTTATTAATAAACATTTCGCTGATAAATAAAAGTATTAAATTACTGACATTATTGAAATTTATACAATTTGCAGGTAAAAGTCCAATGCAGCATTTATAAACTAATTCAAATAAATATTTTTTTAAGTGCTTTTGCTTATCAGTTAATTACGGAAATTGTGTTACTGAGATTATTCGTATGCTGATAAAACTTTATTCGTAATTACGATAAACTTGACATCGTTGTTAGTCGTACGAAAAGACGCGGTTGGTGTATTTGCTACCCTGTAATTACAGACTAACCAATTAAATGGTGACTTGCGTTTTTAAGAGAGTTGAGTTTTTTAAGTTGCGCTTTGTGTTCTCTTACGCTTGCTCTTGCGATATGCATGCTTTTATGTTTGTTGTTGTTGCTGTAGTTGTTATTGGATAAAAAGTGGCGTGATCGGTGACGTCAGGCAAACCGGTAATAATTAAACAAAAATACAAGCAAACAACTAACTCAATAACAAACAGCAACACCTCTGTGTCAATTTTGGCCCGGTAAATGAATGAATCACATTACTCATTTATCCCCCATTACAAATGATGGACGCATATATTGCTGTTTCATACAATCGAATCAATGGAATTGCAACACGTTACAAGCGAGTACCTCTCTCTTGCTTTCTCTCCCGCAGCTGCTCTCTTTGTCGCCTCTTTCTCTTTCATTTTACATTCTAATTAAATATACAATTAGTGGAAGTAGACATTTTTTGTATTTTCTATTTTGTTGTTGTTGTTTTTGATGATTTCAGCATTAGACTTAATGTTGCAAAGTCATGCGCATGTTTAAAAACACTTGCCAGAAAAAATCACGCCACTATTCAATTTTTGTTTAACCCATTTTGTGGCATATTACGCATACGCCGCTAATTTTGTGTGAAAAAAACTTATTTTTAAACTTGTCGCACACGTAATTGTTTAGAATTTTAGATTTTTATCTAATCAATGCATAAAATTCCCTTTAACATCTTTTGACTAATATTTATCATCAAAATTGTAATTTACAAACAGTCGTAAGAAAAGTTCCATGGTAAAAATAAGATAAGATTAGAACTAATTTGCTATTGGATTGTTTTACATGATAGAATCATGCAAAGCACAACTATTTTTTTTTATCTTTTTTTAATTAAAACTTAAACAACAATTGTTTATTTTTCTATTTATAATCAGTTTTCTTGTTTGTTTTAATGTGAAACCAAATCATGTTTGACTAATGCCTTTTTTTTAAATTAGTGTAGATTATTAATTTTTAGCCGATGATATACTTAAATTCTAAATAAAAAATATGAGTTTTTTGTGGTGAAGCTTTTTTTTTGATAACAAAATGTAAAAACTAAGCTTAAGATTATGAAATTTTCATTTACAATACAAACAAGTATTTAAGTATATGCTTAAAGGACAAGAGTTCATTTATTTGGAGTTTAGGCCATTTAAAGCCATTAAGCTTAGCAAATTTGGATCCACAAAAGGCGTTTGACATTGGAATATTTGAGTTAAGTCGCTAATACGACTAAATTTAAAGTTATTGTTATGTTTTTCAGGTGTTGCCAGTTATGAAAGACTGTTAAGTAGCTAAGTGTGTGTGTGTGTGTGTGTGTGTATGAATAACTGTGACTGTAATACTCAAACAATTGCATTTTGTTGTTACACTTTTTTGGCTTCATCATCTGAAAGTTGTTTTTAGGTTGTAACCAGTTTATTTGCTCATAATTATATATGTATATATATATATATATATGTACATATATACATATGTGTGTAAGGTATATGTACATCAGGTAAATTGCGTTTTGTAAATACGACTAAAGCCAAAACGGAAATGAATGCAACCAACGACGACAACTTGCAACGCGTTGTACTCATCCAGTTAAAATCAGTCGGCCACAGCACGTGCACATTTTTGTAGCATAATTAGCCAAGTTAATTACGAAACTCTGGACGAGGACGACGAGTTTCTACTGTCGCATCTACCCATTTATCAAGTTGTGCTCCTGCTTCTGGTCCTGCGACTGTTGCGACTGATTTTATGAGACTCCACGGCCACAAAACTTGTTTAATTTCGATTTTAAAATAAATTCATCGCAACCAACGTTTTGCACTGTGCACCTCCTCCTTGTGGCAAGTTGTCTGCATTTTTTTTTTTAATTCTGAATCTAAATCTGGCATTTATTAGACAGTCAGAAACGTGCCGAGAACTTCGATTGCTTTTGCGCTTCTCATTTGAGTGCAGCCTAAAATAAATGTTGACAATTTCCCATTGGCATTTAACAATTTTGCCACACTTTCAGCTGATGCCTAAACTGTTTGTGGTCAAGTTATGAAACATTGAAGAAATGATAAACAAAAATTTTGCCTTAAATTGTCAATATGGTAAAAACTGAGAATGATTTTATACAAACATATCGAATATTCTTTGTTAAATTCAGTTTTCACCTATTAACTGCTTCTCACTTTACGGATTGGCCTAAGTGCCATTTGACCTGGCCTTAACCTGCTTCACTTATTGCCAACTATTTTTGGGACTTAACATTCAACATCTTTCAAAGGTTATCGAGAACAAAACATTTCGCTGTAAATTATTTATTGCTGTGCAAAATGACAGGTACATTATTGAAATTGACTTAGTTTCTACTTTTGACACACAACCATTTTTTTTCCATTTATGTTTTTATTTTAAGTTTTTGTTTTTTGACAAGTTGAAGGTTTCATTTATTTTAATATTCGCACAAAGCCAACGATTGAGTGCATTGAGGTCAAATGCTTCATTAGTTTTAAGGGGTTTCAACTGTCAGTTTCAAACAGTTATTTTGTTAATTAGCTTATTTTAAATATTTATTAGTTTTGGCAGAGATTATAATATATTTAATTTGCATTATTTATCTGATGATGGATATAATTTTTTGGATCTTTATCAAAAAGAAGAAACTAAAAAGTTAATCCTTAATCTCAACTCAAAATGTCTGGCTTTTCTGGAATCATTTCTAGTCTTGTATTATAGTTTATATATATATATATATATTTTATTTCATTTGAGTATTTTTTATACGTCAGCTGTTTTTACGCATGATATGCAAATGTTTGTATAGCATTTGTTTATTCAAGTGTAACAATCATAAACAATGATCTACTGAGATGAAATTAAATCTAAGGAATTTGCGAAGATATACTTGACGTAGTTCTCAAATTACTACTGATTCGCTTGAATATTTATTTAGCCGTTTGGCTGTTTAAATATTTATGGTTTGAAACTGGTTCGCATTGCTCTTGTTTCTTCTTTGGATTGTGCTCCACGTGGATATATTTTTTTTGACGCTCACTCATACCACTGTGCAAGCCACTGTGTATACGAACACACAGAGAGTAACAACTTCACACAAAAACGAGAAACAAAATAAAAAAGGAAGGCAAAGCATAAAAGAAACCGAAACACTTGTTGCTCTCCGTTTGACTCTTCTCTCTCTCTCTCTCTCTCTCTTTCTGTGCTGCAGCAAATGCCGGCCGGCGGAAGAAGCAGAGAAAACGAAAGAGGTATAATTTAGAGCGCCGCTTAGGAAAGGAAAAGTATGGCAAAATTGTGACGTAGCTGCGATATTCAGCTGATGTTGTTTCAGTTCAGACGATCAGAAATTTATTTGCAAATTTGATAAACACTTAAATGCTACGAATTGAGAATGCTTGCTTGGCAGATCGATGAGTAATTCGAAACCCTATTTGACTAATCACAAAATGAACAGCAAACAAAAACAGCTTTTTATATTTTCCAGTACGAATTATTGATGATGCTTATTAGATATCATATAATTTTTATTTTTTATATCATTTTTTTATCATTTTATATATGAATTCTTACCTATATCCAACGATGTATTTGCCTTGCCCGACACGTTGAGGAACATGAAATCCATGCTCATTTTATTGAAGAAGTTGGAGCCAATGGAATTGATACTAGTGGGACTAAGGCTATTTGCTGCTGGTGCAAAACTTTTAAGTTTATCCAGTTGCGGCATCAGCGTTGTCGTCTTCATGATCTTCTCCAGCAGCGCTGATCCGATGGGGGCACCGCCCGTCACCTGAGCCGCATTTATTGCAGCGGCATTGCAAAATTTACTGATGCTCAACAAGCATGTGATGGAGATCAGATGGGACCACGACGTGAAACTGAAGCTGATCAGCTGCTGCACCCGACTCTGATAGTTTGAGCTGCTGCTAAAGAAGATGCTCACTTTGGGCAGCTGCGTTGTTTCCTGGACGCAGTGGTTGCTGTTACTGTTACTGTTACTGTTACTGTTACTGTTACTGGCAACTATTGTTGTTGTTGCTGTTGATGTGGTTGCTGTTGGGTTTGTTGTTACTATTGTTGCATTGGCTAGCGGCTCATCCATTTTATAGTGTGTACACAATTGTGAATTATGATTGAATTATGAGTTTATATTTGAATTTTACACTGGAAAAGAGAAAGTAAATTCACTTTAGCTCCAAAGCGCTTTTTACGCAATTTTCTTTGCTATATATTCCTTTACTTATTCATTATTAAATAATAGTCCGATGTCAGACGCGGGCAGCGATGTCAACGCCAGCGTCAGCGGTTTTCGCAATTCTACAAACAACAAATGAACTGTTGCCAAAAAATTAAAAGGTAAGCGGGAGAACGCCGAAAATATTTTTGGCAGTTTTTTTTCGAAATGAATGCGAACCGCAAAACCAAGCGAAGAGTGTTTAAGAGCAAAACGAAATCTGCGAAAAAGCCACAAAAAAAAAAAATAACCACAAAAAAATATATTAAAATAAAACAAGATAAGACGAAGAAGAAGAAGATGAAATATCATACGATGTTGCAGAAAGCCAGCGAAAAGGAAACATACAAGAACTAAGCATCGAAGCATGATGTATTCGCAGAAACCCTGTAATCTAATTGGTCTCATTCCGGAAATTAAAAATTTTTAGTGAAATTATGAAAACGTTGCGATAATTCATTTGAAAATTGAATGTTAAAAAATTATCATGAATTTTTGCAATGCAAATTGACTGCTTTTATGTGAGTTTAAAAAAAGAAGCGGGTTATTCAAACACTTATTTTTAGGGTCATCGAGTTCGGTGAAACGTTAGCCGGCGGTCAGCTTGAACGGTCGGTGAATAATATGCGTACAAAATAAACCCTAAAAAGCTGTTTGCAAGCCTGAAACATGCAAATTTTGGGCTTGTCAAGCTGATATTGTTGCATGAATAGGTTGCATTCGAGTGCGCTATAAAATGTTAATCAGAATATTTTTTTTTCGATTTATTATCTGTTTGTTATCACATTACGAGCGGAAGCACTTTTAATATTGCCAAACTTGCATAGCATCATCTACACCGTATAGATATAATATGCTCAATGTTAGAAAGTTCTAATTTTATTTAAAAATTAAACATTTTTATTTTTTTTTTTTGGCAAACTTAGCGCGTAATGTTAGCGGCCTCGAACTGCACATGTTCCGTATGTACACATTAAACACGCCGTACAAATATATATATAGTATAGGGAAAAGCATAAAGAGTTTCACAGAAATTCGCTAAACATTTTCATACGCTTGTAATTAACACTTTTCTGTGTGTGATCATTTGTTGTACTACCTTTTTCACTCTCTTTCGTATTTGGTTACTAAAAATTTATGTTATTTTCACGTAACGGACCGTAAAGTGAATACAGCAACAAACAACACGACTGCGCACAACGCACGACGCTTCACGACTAATCGGCCAATGTTGTGGGAACAACCGAAGCAGTGCGAGCGATGAATCAACGATCGCCACGCGTACGTAGTTTTTTATACAAAAGTTTTTATCGTCATCACGTAAACAACAAAAGAGAGCGTTGCAGTCGCGCATAACCGACTGCGAAATACTTTGACAACATAAGTGATGCGATATGATAACAAATGTCACAGGTGTTTCCAAGAAATGTTGATCTTTGAAAGAGATTTACAGTTGCGATTGCTATAGGCTAAATATGTGGAAAGAGTTTCTTATTTACCAAACTTGAATGAAAGCTCAAATAATTATAATAAAGGTTTACCAGTATATCTTTTAAGTTGCAAGTCTCTATCTCTATGGTAGTCGAAGAAATTGCTTTTATAAAGAGTGCCAGGCGAACAGAAAGCAAAAGAATAAATAAAACAAATATACTATGATACCTTCAAAGCAAAGTGTAAAGAGAGCAAGAGGGACTAATTGCAAGTCGATAAGAGCGTCACGGTGTGAGCAGGTGGTTGTGTATATGCTCTTTGCATGGTGCTCTTAAGTTTTGTATACACGTACATTCGTTGAATTAACTGACTTTTGGAGGTGTGCACTTCCATTGGGCGCAAATTGTGGTTACTTGGCTCCGGCGCTGACCGATAGCAATGAATTTTGCTTGTCAAGCTGTGATTGCTGAAATTGGTTCTTGGCATAGGTCATAGACCATGGCAAGCATATGTTAATTGACAATCGTTATTAAATTGTTCAAATAAATCAGTGTTTTTGAATTACCTCAGCTAAATTTATATATATACCTCAGCTAATATACCAAAATTTAGTTTTTTATAGAACATCACCTGAAAGATATTTTATTTTTTGCTTAGCTGGTTTTGTTTTGGCTAAAAACCCACACACTCATGTTTCGGATATGGCAAAAGTCACTGCGTTGCAATACTTACTTGAATTTAATTATGTATATTGAATAAATAAACTTTCCATTTCATTTTACGTAGCATCTGAATAATTCATTTAAATTTAAATTTTATTGAACTTGCAGGCTCTTTGATGTATTTCGCAAATCGAAAGTGTTTCACACGAAATGAATATCAGAATAATTAATTTTAAGCTAGTTTTATGCCAGTCCCAAAAAGTATACTGAGAATGTTATTTGGATAGTTAAACACACAAATGTCTATATATATATATCTGTATTTATTTAATCATCTTTACTCGGAAACATATGTACACTTAACAATAGTATATAATAATATTGATAATAATAAACGAACTGCATTTTAAACAGAAATAAAGTTTCAACGTTTTCTGTTTACTAATATTTGCTTTGTTTTTATTTTTGTTTCTCTAATTTTTAAGGATAATGGTATAATTTCTTTGCTGTTTTTTTTTTAAATTAATTAATGCACACTTACAGCTATATACAGTTTGGAACTATGTAAATTATCTTTAGAGTTTCATTTAGTTAGTTTAGTTTTAGTTTTAAGTTAGAACTCTGCGACGTATTTTGTACAACATCCTTTAAGGATTTTCTTTCTATTCTGTTTTTTTTTTTGCTTTCTTTCAAAATGACCCGCTGTTAAAATAATTTTAAAATAATTTACACATACGAGTTGCTCAGTCTTTAGGCGTGTCTGCTGCGGGTTTCCTATCTCTGCTCGAGCTCATTGATCAGATGCAGCAACCCAAGAAGCTCTAATACGACGATATGCCTATGACGGGTGAGTACTACAAAGCAGAAGAAGAATGTTTTAGTATTTCTTTTTTGGATATGTTTAGTTTTGGAGTGGTCATTGTTACCTCCTCATCCATGACACTGGTGTGATCGTAGATGCGTGCGGGTAGATTCTTGCGTAGACTAAAATGATCTTCAGTTGTCGTCTTGCGATAAATCGGATTCTCAAAATTCATCGAATTGATGCGTCGCTTGCTACAGTAGCGATAACCAATGAGCAGCAGCTAAAAAAAAAAATGATAATAATAATTATTGTTTATTGAAAGTGACTTGCTCTAAAAATACTTAAACTCTTGGAGTATTTCATTTATTATTATTTTATCTATTTGAAACTGACAAGTTTGTGCCAATTGATTAATTATCCAACGAAAATGAATTTCTTGAAAGTTATATTTTCTTAGGATAGCTAGATAATGCCAATACTTATTAAAATAAAAAAAATCTAACGAAAATTAAGGTAAGTATTAAAATTGTATATTAAAGACTATGTTTTTCTGGCGTTCTCACATAAACAATTTAATAATTTTCATTTCAATTTTAATTTTTATACAAACTTAAGATTTGAAATACCTTTAAAACTTAATTTACACAGATTTTTCTTTAAACTTATCTAAAAAAAAAATAAATAAATATAATAATCAACTTTAAGTTTATCTTGTGAGCTCATTTAAATTATTTGCCATTTATTTTTAAATTTCTATTGTCTTTTAAAATTGTGCTTCAATTATTGTTTTTACTTTTAAGTTATAACAAAACTTAATTCTTACAATTAACCGCGGATATTGCTGACTGGAACAATTTACTTTTTTTTATAAATAATGGCTAAGAGTTTCAGTTTGATAACTTACCACCGATAGGAGCACCGCAAATCCGCTGAGACTGGCAATTACGACCAGGGCTATGAAACCAGAGTCCGGTTGGGGGCCGGGGGCGGTGGTTTGATCGATATGCGTTTGGTTCTTCACGGGACGCCGTTCGGCAACTGTGGATGGAGGAGGAGAAGTGCAGGCGGAAGGGCATTAAGTGGAATTCATGTAAATCACATAAGAAAACAGAGCAGACAAATGGACAAAAGACAGACATAAAAAGCACAACAATATAAAACGCGCAAATGGAATAAGAAAAACGAAAACGACGAAAGAAATGCCAAAGCTGAAAAGAAAATATATAAAAATAAAAAAAAATAAAAATTGTGTGCAGAGTTTTATTTATTTTTGTATTTTTTTTTTTTTTTTTGGTGAGCTGTGGGAGGGGATGGGTTGCACCCAAAAATCTTCAGTTCATCGTTGAAAAGGAATTTTCAATCAAATCGCTCAAAGTGCGCATTTAGGCGCAAATAAACACTTAAACGCGTTCGCGCCTTTGATGGCTAAAACTTTTATGCCAAAAAAAAAAAACGGAGATCTGAATGAAAGCACAGGATGAAAGATACAGTAGGCTTGGTGCGGGGGGGGGGGGGGAGTGGGACGCACGACGTGCCACAGCGGGTGACTTAAATGGGCGTAGGATGCGTAATGACATCGTTAACGGGCGCCGTTTAATGGCTGCGCCTTCTGATACCAGTTTCGGATACAAATTTGAGCGCATCTTGAAACAAGTAAAAACAGCTCCAATTTCAGTTTAAAGATTAAAGAGCGACAGCAATCCGTCCCAGCTGCATAAGTTGCCACGTCGCCATATTAGCCTCATACTTTGCGGTTGGCTTGCTCTGCTGCTGCGAATGGATGCGGTTGGTTGGGTGGGGTGGCAAGGGGGTGTCTGCACTGCTCGTATCGGTTGCAATGTTGGCAACACCCCCCACCCACTGGCTACTTGCGGTTGCCTGTGACTGTGTGTGTGTGTGTTGCAAGTGGCTTTCTGTGGCGTTTATGAAACTGTCAAGCCTGGCTGCCGCCTTGTCGCTTGTCGTTTTGATGATGATTAATGTGAGCCATGACAAAGCAAATGTTATGCCACTGTGTGGCAAATGAAGTGCTCGTCCAGAAAATGCCAAATACCAAACACACACACACACACACGCACACTTGCAACATGCATTGAATGCGACACACAGCTGTGTGTGTGCAACATCTGCAGTGCATTTGGCTTAGAATTCGCTTTGATTAATTTTATTCGCTTTTCATACTAATACTAACAAATGATTGTTGCATGCCCCAAACATGCAACAATGAGAGTCAAAAGCAAACACTGAACTGCTCTGAGATTGATGGGTGTTCCAATGGCATCTGCAACACATTTCTGAGATACACACAAAATAATTGCCTAAAACAAACTCTCAAATTTTGTTCCCATTTTCACTCAGCTATTTCAGAACCAACACCAATGGACACACAAATAGAGACATTTACACAAAAGATATTCGGAAATCGGTATACCCATTTCAGCATGCGTCTGTGGCAATTTGAGGTGTGGGGCAACTGTCGGATTGGTTTCGTTTAGGGAATGGGTTGGCTTATCATTAGTGGTGGCAAGTCGCTGTTGTGGTTTCGGCCTGGTCTTAAATCTGTGGGCACGCGGCGGCTTGGTAACAACTCTAAATGCGGCTGCACGGCCAGGTTAATAACGGTAAAATTAAGAGTGTTAATAAGGATAACATGCGAAGTAGGAAAGATAGTAGGATTAGGCAATAAATCGGAGGCACTTACGATCTTCGACGCACATGAGGCCATCGGGCATGAGCTTGAGACCGGTGGGACAGGCGCAGGAGATGCGAGGACTGCGCTCATTGATGCGCGGCGCCGGCAGGCAAAGATGTGAGCAGTGACCATTAACCGATTGGCAGTGATTGATGCCATCGGGCTGGCGATACGGATGATACACATGGATGACCATGGGATGCTGGAGCTGTAAGTGAGTACAAAATGTGTTAAGTAATATAATAAAGGATCATCCGATCTATGTACACCCACCATATGCACAGCTGTGATGGGCTCAACACCTTCCCCTGTAAATTTGTTGGCCTTGAAGACGGTCTGCTTGTCCCAGTCGGTCCAGTAGATGTAGTCCTCGAAGGTGCTTATCGAGAAGGGATGTCGCAGGTACTCCGTGGAGTACAATATCTGTCTGCGCTGTGAGCCATCGTAGTTGGCCGAAGAGATGACATTCAGCTTGCCATCCACCCAGTAGATGCGCTTCCTCACCAGATCCAGAGTGATGCCATTGGGCCACTTCACATCATAGTTGATGATTGTGGTGCGATGGGAGCCATCCATGCCGGCGCGTTCAATTCGTGGCGAGGCTCCCCAGTCCGACCAGTACATCCACCCCTCAATGGGATCCAGGGCAATGGAGCGTGGTATGTCCAGTGCATCCTCGATCAGCACTTTGCCCATGTTGCCGTCGAAGTTGGTCAGCTCGATGGTGCACTTGTGGGTGTCCGTGTAGTAGACATGGTTGTAGATCCAGTCGACGGCAAGGCCATCCGACGTAACCGAGGATTGCTTCAGGACCACAGTCTTCTCGTTGCCCTCATCGATGGGCGCCTTGTAGATGCTCTGCGTGGTCACATCGCTCCAGAAGATCATGCCCGTGCGGAAGACAAAGTCCAGCGCCGTCGCTGATTTCGTGTTGTTCACAATCGATGTCATCTCCATGTGATCCAGCGCAATCTTGCGTATATCATGACGACGTGCCAGGAGCAACGAGGCGTGTCCTTCGGTTGCCTTGCAGCGTGTGTGATTCCGAGTATCTCGCATGTAGCCCGCCTCACACTCGCACTTGAACCCGCCCACTTCATTCACACAGATCTGGGAGCAGACACCTGGTTGCTCGCACTCATTGACATCGATACAGGTGCGATTATCCCCCGATAATTGGTAGCCCTGGTGGCAGTCGCATTTGTAGCCCACCAAATGGTCCACACAGCGATGCATACAGTTGCCATTTTTGACAGCGCACTCATTCTGGCCACATTTGCCAGCCGGCTCATCCTCGCCATCGGGGCAATCCTTGTGCTTGTCGCACACCTTGGACAGTGGGATGCATTGTCCGCCGCCACAATCGAATTGGCTGGTGGCATTGCAGCCCTTGGGATGGGCTGACAACTGGCAATCCCGCTCGTCGCTGCCATCCGCACAGTCCGCCTGTCCGTTGCAGTTGAGGTGTCCGGCAATGCAGCTGCGATCGCCACACTGGAACTGATCCGGTCTGCAGGTGATGTTCTTGCAGGATGCGGCATGCTCATCGTCGCCATCCGGGCAATCCCGATCTCCGTCGCAGAGCCAGCTGCGGTGCAGGCAGGTGATGCGATCCTTGCACTGATACTCATGCGGCAGGCAGGGCGTCACCAGTTTTGTGGCATTTGCGCAAGACTGCAGGGGGAAAGGAGGTAGGTGGATGGGGGGGAGAGAAAGAAGTCGGGTTAAAAGTTTTTGCTTGTTAGAAGTTTGTGTGCAAAGTTTTCGTTGCATACTTTTAGTTGCTTACACACAAAATTATAAGCAACCCCCCCTCCAACCCTACGCAACCCCGCGCTCCACAACCAACTACTAAATTCCCCTACGACCAAAATGCAATTTTATGCGTTTTATGCGTTGACAACAAAAGCTTCCAAAGCTTGCAACGTTGAGTTATGTGCAACTTGGCGGTAATTTATATGTCGAGCATATATTTGCCTACACACACACACACACACACACACACATACACACACACACACACGCACACACCCACAAGAATGTGTGTGCTTTTATTTAAAAATGTTCGACTGAGAATTACTCTGCAAAAGGCTATGAAATGCCCAAAATATATATTTATTGCCCTAAAATTTGAAGTGCATAAAAATTGCATTTTTATCAAAAATCAAGGCGGCAACTTTTACATGTTTCAAGTTTAAAAGAGAAATTCAAATTTCATAATATAAAAGTATACGAAAGAAATATTATTTCTAGCTCTCAAATTTTCGGGACATGTTTTAAATAATTAGTTTTTTTAAATTTAATTTTTATCGACAGCATTTTGATATCTAAAATACGTATAAATTATAATTTGCCATATTTATTTTCTACTAAAACTGGCTTAATATATATCTTGTTGTTCTGGTAGAATATCATAAATTGAGGTGCAACAACATATATATATTTTGGAACCCCAAATGTTTTCATCGGTCTTCAATGCTTTGCAGGGTAAACAAATTTAGTGTACTGGCAACAGTGACTGCAAACATTTTCGCACACATACAAAATGTTAATTTATGTGGCATTTTGGCTACTTACCCGTTCGTCGGAGGCATCCGGACAATCCGGATCGCCATCGCAGACCCAACGCTTGGCGATGCAGGCGCCGTTGGTGCAAGTGTGCTCGGCAACGGGGTCGCAGGGTAGGACGGGGCAGTCGTGCTCATCGCTGCCATCGCCGCAGTCATCGTCGTGATCGCAGACCCAGCGCCGCTGGATGCAGCGTCCATTGCCACAGGTAAACTCATCGGAGCGACATGTCTGGTCTGTGGAAAAGGATTAGCGATGGCCAGAAAAAAAAACAACTGTCAAAATGGGCCCAACTCCAAACAAAAGGGAAATGAAGCGGCAGGCAGTTGTTGCATGAATGGGGCAAGTAGTGGATCTGAGGCACAAACTGATAAAATGCAAATGAGTTGATTATTTAACAAAGGAGTGTTAAAAATGCAAGCAAAGAAAGTTTTTAATAAATAAATGGAATTAAATTTTGTATAAAAAAGAGGCGAAGAAAGCGAAAAAGGAATTTAAAACCAATTTAAATTTCTAAAAAGCAACCTATAATGGCTAAATAAATATAAATTTTGCTAAATTTATGCACAAAGTTCAATTAAAAAATAATATTCTCAAGAATTTCTATCAACTTGTTTTCATTGTGTTGCCTACAATATTTACAATTTCTTGCATAAATCATTTTGCTGTGAAAATAAAATACGGCAAAATTGTAGAGAAACTAATATTTTCATGGCAAAATATCAAAAGACAAACAAACCTTTGTTAACTAAATAAATAAGCAGTTTTCCATAAAAAATATAGGAAATATAAATTATTAAATATTTGTGCATAACTCTAAAGTAAAGCACAAATTATTTTGTTTGCCTGTCTCAAAAAACAAAAAGAAGTGCAAAGTCAAACAAATTTTGATATTTGTTTTTGGCCTTTTGCAGCCTTAATAGTTCAATAAACAATTTAATTGATTTTCATAAGTAAATATGTAAATTTGAACAAAGAATTATTTGTGCAACAAATAAATCTAAGAAATAAATTGTTGCCTCGCCAAAAAGAAATAAAAAGAAAAAGTGAAAAAAAAGAAACTTCAACAACTAAATTTTTGTAGAGAAAACTTTTGGGGATTTCGGCTAATTGAACTAAAATTGAAATTTGGCTACAACTGAAGAATTGCTTACTGCAATTGTGCTCATCGGAGCCATCGCTGCAATCCTTGCTCTGATCACACATCCAGGCTAACGGGACGCATTCGCCTTCGCCACTTTTGCAGCTGTACTCATCCGGCGAACAGGTGCGTGCCTCTAAGATTTGATTAAGACAGGAGGCAGGAGGGATGCAGAGAGAGAGAGAGAGATGGAGAGATTTTGTGATTTGAGTGAGGGATTTGTAACTACAGCTAATAAATTTCCAGTTGGGGCCATATTACAGACATTTATTTTCAGCTGAAGGAGCAGATGGCCCTTATTTTTTTTTTTTGGTTTTTATTGTTTGTGTGGCCAGCAAGGCTATTACATAATGCCAAAGAGAAAGCCAAGGCCAAGGAGGTGTGTTAGTCTGTGTGTGTGAAGTGGGCGTGTGAAAATGGGTGTGTGAATGCGCATGTTATGGGTTAAGCATTTTATGTGCTGTTGCCAACGCGTCGTATGTGTGTTACTGCTGTGAGTTGTATATGTGTGTGTATGTGTGTGTGTTAGTATGTGTGTGTTAGAGTATGTGTGTGTGTGTGTGTGCACTTGAATGCAACGATGCTCAAACGACTTGATTAAACTGCAAATTGTTTTGCCAAAACACACACACAAAAATTGTTGTTTTTAGAAATTATGCGCAACACTTTAGGCGAGAAAGAGACAGCATGAGTTGTATGCATTATTAATGTTTATTGTTGTTATTGTTGTCTCGTTTATTCTTACTGCATTGCGCCTCATCTGATTTGTCGCGACAATCGTTGCTGCCATCGCAGAGCCAATTGCGGGGAATACACTGATCGACGGTTTTGCATTTGAACTCATTGTTGGGACAGGCATTCACTATATATTTTAATATTGGCATATTCATATATTATATATTTTATATAATTATATATATATTTTATACACTTACTGCACAGCGCACTGGCCTCATCGGAGCCATCGGAGCAGTCGTTCTCCTGATCGCAGCGCCATTTGTTTGGTATGCAGTTGCCGTTGGTGCACCGAAAATGGTCCGTTGAGCAAGTTGACTCTGCAAAAAAAACAAAAATAGTGAAAAACATAAAAATCACATAAGACCTTGTTAAAAAAAAGTAGTTTTTTTTTTAGCTGTACAGCATCATATTTGGTGTGTCCGTTCTTTATCCTGGCCGTATCACAAAAACCAAAACAAGCCAAATCTACTTTTATTTTGTTATTTGTGTGTGTGTGTGTGTGTGCGAGTGTGTGTGTATTTATTCACACGCACTTGAGCACGTGCTGTGCAAAGAAAATACAATGGCACAACACAAAAAATGTGTATAAACATAAATAAATCGTTGCACAAGCGGCGAGCGCTGAATTTCCAATGGCTTTTCAATGCCCGTTCGCAGGGTCAACAAATGTTTGCTTTTAACAACTTGGTTTGTTGTGCTGGTCATGTGCATTAAATATTCGATTTGGCCACATGCTGTTTAAAGGCTTAAAGCATAAAACAAAATAATAATAAGCTTACCAGTTTATATGAATTATTTTTTTTAAAAATTAACAGAAATTTCTAACAGGTGAAAAAGGATTTTTTATTTCAAAAACAAAAAACTTTGCAGTTTATATAAATTATATCTTTTAAAAATTCACGGAAAATACTTAAATGTATTAAAGAATTTTTGTTCGATAAACAATAAGCTTTGCAGCTTATATGAATTATTTCTTTTAAAAATTCGCAGTAATTCCTAACAGGTAAAAAAGGATTTTTAAGCAATAAGTTTACCAGTTTATATGAAATATTTCTTTTAAAAATTAACAGAAAATACTAAAAGGTAAAATATGCTTTTTCTTCTATTCCTCATATTCGTATATCTTTATTTCAAAGTGCTCCACCTGTTTGATATGGGTTTCATTTTAAGAAAATATCCGCTGAAAATGAAAAAAGTTAAGCCGATTCGATTTGCGCTACTTTCTCAACAGCAAAAATCACATTAATTTTAATCAGTCTTAATGCGATTTATAAAATTTTTAGGATGGTGGGGGAGGGGTGGGATTTGTTAGGCACAAGTTGCCATATCAATAACATTTTATATGATTACTTTTCTAAACTTTTTATGGGCAGCAGAAACTCTCCAATTCGATGCTTCGCTGCCTGTTTCAGTGCGCAGTCAAATGAAATGTACCATGAAAAAAACAGAAAAGCACAAAAAACTTGTGTTTTACATGAATCTTTTTTGTTGTGGAAAACAAAGGAACAAAAATCCAATGTGCGCCAATATTTGTAGAAAAACAATAAAAAAAAACAGGCAAATATAAATAAATGCGGGCTTTCGAGCATTGAACAATAAAAAATGGTCACATGTGCAACATGGCAAACACTTTCAAATGCTCCATTTTGTAATATTACAAAAAGTATTTCAGTTCTCAGAATTATTGTGTTTAAGTACTACACTTAAAGAAATAACACTTCAAAATATGTTAGCAAAAGTGTCGTGTTAATAAAATTAATTTTATTTTAGCTTATTACGAAGGCAAATTCAATAAATGTATTTATTTATATTATTGCTAGCGAATTGCAAAATTAGCAAGTTAAATATTTATACTTTTTTTTACTGTGTTCATGATTTTTTATTTTTATTTTTTTGCTGGTTGTATAAACAATATTTGGAAATGCCCGCAGCTCAATTCGATTTCTTTTTATGTAGCTCGCATTTGACATTTTGTTGTTGCTATAATGTGCCATAGATACACTATATACATATGTATATATATATATATATACATATATATATATATATATATTAATATATATATTTATGTGTATTGGTTTACAGGATCTATGTAAATTGTGCCCGTGGATAAATTGCTGCATATTTCACTTGATTGCTTGGCATTTTACATTAAATTTGATTTCACATTTGCTCGCAATTAAGAATTTAATTAAAGTTGCTTTTATTGGCAGCAAAAAAAAGAGGTATTTAAGTTAAAAAATTAAGTGAAGTCATTGATTGCATTTACGGATGTTGCATGTTGTTGATTAAAGTGTGAGGGGGGGGAAAGGGCAAGTTGCCAACTGTTCCTGCATAATTTGCACATTTTTTTCCACTGTTTTTATTTTGTCTTTTCATTTGTTAACTATGTTTAAACGGCTTTTCAGTTGATTAAAAAACTTTGGCCTCTTGGTAGCAGAGAGCCCTGGCAATTTGTATGCAAATGTCAAGCGACGTGTACAAAATATTCTGTTGCATGCAACGCGGCATGGCAGGCAAACAAGCAGAGCCGATTTATGTTTGCTTATGTGTATATAAGAATTGTAATTTTGGGCTTGTTGAATACGAGTTTAAAGGTGTCGTTGGCAGGTTTTACGGTTGCAAAAACAAGTTGAGTTGCAAATTGTTTTCAACTTGTTGAAAAGCAGAAACTATGATGACTTAAGTAAGTGGGATTTGTTTCGTAAGCAGTTGCAAAAGTTTTTCAAGTCTGAGCTATAGCAAAATTAACACCAGTAAGTATATAAAAATAAAATAAGAATGTGGTCTAGATTTAAATAAAAAACATCTCAGCTTAAACATTATTTAAAAAGGTTTACTTAATATTAATAACTATTCAGTTTTAGGGATAACTAAAGATATAAGAATTTTATTTTTTAAATATAATATAATTTTTATTAAATATTGAAAATATATTTCATTCATACCATGTTCAGTAACCAATGCGCCCAAACTGTGGCTTTGCGTGTGCAGCAAACTGGTCACAAATAATAAACACCAAATGTGTCCCATATTGAATTAAATTGTTCAAAAGCTGTGAATGTTTGTTTCCTTTTTTTTTTTTTTTGAGTAAAAAAATGATTAATTTTTGATTTTTTATTAGATATTTTGTTTTTTTTTTTATTATTTTCACTTGTCACTTGAATATGTCCTCGAAATGCGTGTGTAGTCAATTTCCATGATGTCCGCTCGATTGTGGCGAAGCAGCCAAGTTGCACAAATTGATTGCATAATTTCCGCTGCGGCCCAAAGTACCAGACATAATTTTCAAGTTCATTATGGCCACAACCACAAAATAACAAACAACTGTCAAAAGTCAACGAAATAAATATCTATGGGGGATAAGCAAGACAAGGAGGGGGGGGGGGTGGAGGCTACGGGTTGGGTGTGGGGACGAGGCTCGGTGAGTGGTTAGGTAAATGACTGGCAGGAAAATGGAGCCGCCGACAACAACATTTAGCAAATTCTGTGGGAAATTGAGGAAACACATTTAATGTGGGCAAAACTAAATGATAAATGATAAGTGCAAAAAACGGCCAAATCAGACGGCAAGTCTGAATTCCAAAATAGCCAGGCTCACAATATGACACAGATGGACATTGCTGATTACTACTGACAACGGCAATTTTACAACAAAAAAACCTGCTCCAAGGAAGCCAAGGAAAAAAACACCAAAAAAAAAGGGACATAAAAAAAGAAAATTTTGAAAAGAACGCACAAAAAACACACAATTTTCTATGGTATATCTTTCGGGGTAAGCTTTTGAGTTCCTTGTCCTGGTGCTGGCATTTTGTCAAAAACACTTTGCATAACTTCAAAGGACAAACAACTGCCAGGACACACACTTGTGCTGCACTACGGCATTTCGAGGACATATTAATATCATTTAATTTTATTTCAGGCAATTTATGAATGCGAACTTTTCATTCGTCCTGTGAAAACTCTTCCACACTTGGCACACTTTTTTTCTTGTTACATTCCCTCTTACTTTTTTTTGCACTGTTTCTGTTTCTGTTTTGTTTCTAGTTTTGCTCGCCTTCAATTTTCTATATGTAATATTCGATTTGAACACTCTACGCGTATTATTGGGTGGTTTTTTCAGCTCGCACCGTCCGATTGCTTGAAAAGTTCGCCGCCAACTGAGTGGACAGTTGCGGAGTGCCAATCCTTAAAAACGAAAGAGTACCAAGACTTGCTCTGCAGCATCTCTGAAGCTTTCACTCAAAATAGACGCTGCCAACTGCAGCGCTGGTTCAGCGAGACGAGTGCAAATTGTGCTCAAACTCGACTGAGTTTTATCTTTGTCTCCGCTTTGTTATGAGTGCCACTGCGTTGAGTCAAAGTTGAGGTTTTAATTTTGTTGAGCCTTTTGTATGTTAATGTTCAGAAGCGCTTGTGCTTAGTTTAAGCCTAATTTGGTAATGATCCGAAAACGATTGAGCCAAAAACAGCTTAAGGACTTACGCTCGTTACGAATGCAAAAGCATTAATATTTCAGGCAGTGTCTTAAATTATTAATATACGCTGACATTTATCTTAGAAGAAGGCTTCATTGTGATTTATCAGTACCTGTATAACAAAATTAATGGCTTATAAATGAATATTTATATATAATCGCCTACAATCCCTGAACAATGTTATAACTAAATTATTGAAATTTATTTGATAGTGAGTTAGTGATGACCTTGTTTTGTTAAAATAATTTATTTTTAAATTAAAAAATTAAAATATATATATATTTTTGTTACAAATTTAAATTTATTTAACTTATGATGTTTTATTGAGTTGATTTATGGAATACAAAAAAATGTATACTTGTAGATATAAATATATAAAAAGAAATGGATTTTAGTTTGGCCTTAAATAATATTTTTTTGCTCCTATTTCTGGAATTTCTTTTGCATTGTTTGCATCTTTTTTTTTTGCACATTTCGCTTTTTATGTTGCAGCATCAATTTATTTTGAAGAAAAAGTTGAGCTTCTGGTTTTTTTCTTTTTAACTCCCGGGGCTCATTATCAATTTCACCGCTGGAAATGTGCCCTTCAGCAAAGATTGCATAAAAATTACGTTATGCTCAGCAGTGGCAACAACAATAATATATATATATATATATATATATAAAATCAAGTGCATTGTGCGCATTTTTATTCCCTGTTTCCCCCTTTTGCCCGCTTGTTTTACTTTAGTTTGTTGTATGTGTTTTTGGTGGCTGGCACAAATATTGTGAGATAAAATAAAGCAGACGACCTCACACAATTTCCTATTATGTGGAACGGCGACGCAAAAGAGTCTCGTGCGACGAATTTGCGCACTGATAAATTTTAAGCTGATGCAACAAAGTTGCATGCCACAGTCAGCAAAATTGCGTTGCAATTACTGCTAAGCGCCAATGTTGAGCGACTTAATGAGCGCCTTGGCAGAGATATGGTCAGCATTCCCCCTTCCACAATCCACCGAAGGAGTGGGTGGGGGGGGGGGGGGGGGCGCAGTCTAAATGCGGCAAACTAGTTTCGCTCATTGATTGATATCAAATCGGCGCACTTCACTCATTCTGTCGGACACAAGTGTAGTGGTAATTTTAACGAGGCACCAAAAAGCATGCAACATGAAATTTTGTGTGCCAACTTACCGCGAAATTTGCACTCCTCCACCTGCTCATCGCTGTGATCCTTGCAATCCGCATCGCCATCGCAAACGAATCGTATGGGAACACAATCTCCGTTCTGGCACTGAAACTGCTTCTCATCACACTTGGCATACAAGGATTGGGCTGAAAAGAGACGCAGATTTGGAAAAATTGTTTTGAGCACATTTGGTAAGTGTAAACAAATGATTAAAGCTAATTAGGTATATTTTTTTTTTGTTGGAGTTTAGTGAATCTTCAGCATAAGCTGCTAAAAGTTTTCTCATTAAAGTAAAAATTGAAAATTAAAATTAAAATGAAAATGAGAACCAAACCGAAACGAACCAAAAAAAAAAAAAAAGATGATAAATAAAAATAAACAACGCAGACAAAGTGCCTTTTCGGATGTGGCACAAAAGCCCAAATTGATTAGGGCTTAAAACTTCAAAACAATCAAGAGCAGACACGCGAGCTCGTTCAAATCATTTGCATACACACACACACCACACACACAGGCATAGACAATGTGTGTGTGGCAGCTCACTCAGCCATCTGCTTTTTAATCAACAAAAATGCTTGCAACAATAGCAACAACAAAAAAGTATCGCAAAACTTTTGCAGCTTGACAATTTTCCATCTTTGGCAACAAACATGTATTTTCTTCTAGGTGCCATACACACACACACACACACATACACACACACACACGCACACCCAGACGCAGGCTTTCATATTTTAATGGCAATGAAACAACAGCCCCAAACACTGTCAACAACTCTTGATACATAATAGAAAATGTGACAAACGCAAAAAAATTTATGGATTGCCAATGTGTTCACACACAGCAGGATATACAAACACACACACACACACACACACAGTTACACACACATTGACTTTGATAAGGGTTTTGTGGTCAGCGTTGTTGCTGCATTTGACAGCTGTTTCCCATCGCTTGCAAGCCGATAATAATAATTATTCGATTTAATCAAAATTCAGGCATACATAATTTAACAAGCACAATTTGCTGCAATTTCATTTGTAACAACAACAACAAAAACAACATAAAAATTAGCAACTTCAGACAAAAAAACATTTTAGCAAGTGTCAACAATCAATAAGGTCAAATCAATTGTTGCCTCAGAATTGTGCTCAATGATAAATGAGGAATGGTAAATAAACAGAACAAAAATCATAATTTAATACACAAAATTTTAATATTTTTCAAGAAATTGTCGTAGTTTAAATTTAAATTTGAAAATTTCTAATTAGTGTTGAAAATTATGTAAGCCAATTAATTTTAATTATAATCATAAAAAGTAAACAAAATGATGATAATAATAATTAAATATTACAATTTAGCAGATTAAAATTATATAAATGCCTTAATTATTTATATTACTATATTTGCTAATAATATAACTTTCTAAATTTGTTTTCGAAAATTGCAAAAAGTTACCACAGTACTAAAATGATTACACGATAAATTCCATTTTAATCAACTTTTGCATTCAAATTTCTTGTGGTCTTTTTGCTGTGGTTTTCGATTCTTGCTATTAAATAGTCAGTTAACGGTGAATGGCAAAGCCGTTCTAACTGATTACTTATTGAAAATTCAACAATTTATATAAAATCAGAGCAGTTTGCAAAAATAAAATAAGTATTAATTAAAAAACTATTTGTAAGGCAGAATGTTTATTATTGAAACTTGCTTAAAGCAATAAACTAATTGCCTTATTCGAAGTATTACTTCGATCCAATTAAATTTTTTTTTAAATCAGATTTGTTCATAAAAATTAAGTTAAAATTAATTACGAAACTATATGACGTGTCTAAAGATTTATACAAAAAAGTTAATTTACTTAATCGACAAAATTGATTTGACCAACTTAATTGACAACACAAATAAAAACAAATTGAGTTAATTTTGACTAATAGAAAATGACTTGACTGTTCCAGTTTTATTGGAAAATTTCATTTCAAATATTTACGTAACTGTAAGAAGGTCTCTTTATAAATTTTGGGCTATAACTTGAATGTTTCGTATACTATTTTGATGAAATTTATTGTTCAATAATAAGTCAATTTATGTTTTATGTTTACCTTTAATTTATTATTATTATTATTAATTTAATTAATCGGATATCGATATTTGAAGATATTTTAAATTTGACAGATTCGAATATTCTAACAGATTCGTAATTTGTTTTGGGTATAAGAATAATCTATACTAATTATTATAAAAGTAAATTATTATTATTTTTGATAGGTCTAGAAAATGCGCCTCTGTTTATCAGCAGCCGCACGACCAGCCCAATAAGCTCAAAATAAAAACAGAAATAAATTATAAATATATATATATATATATATACATATATATATGTATAAACATTGCTTTCGACATATTGACATATAATCTGGTATCGATAACATACAAGTCTGGGAAAATTTATTGTAATCAGTGACTTGAGGTGCTAATTAAAATTAATTTATGCTAATGTGCTGCTTATCGCTGCCGCATGCTACATTTCAAGTTCAGTGTCAATTAAATTAAAGTGATTAAATATATATATATATATATATATATATATATATATGTGTGATATAGTTTGAAATCAATCAAATGAAGTGCGCATTGTTGGAAATTAGAGGAAACCAAGCAATCAAAGCAGATTAATTGAGAAATGTTGTTGTTGTTTTTCGAATTTTTGTTTTCTTTGTTTTTCTAGTTGATGCACATAAAAACAAAACAATTAAAGGCAGTAGCCGCCGCAGATTCCTCAATTATATAAGTTGTCAACAAACAACAATAAGCTAAGAAACACGCCCACAGTTCATAAATGTTTTTTTTTTTTTTTTTGTTGGCCGCAAAAACTAGTTGAATATACTAGAAAATCTGCTGGCACTGTGCATAAATTAAGAACAAAACAAAATGGTATGAAAAAATAAATGAACTGAGAAATTAAAAAAAATAAATATATATGCACACACATTTTGTATATATGTAATAGAAAATAAAAATGTAGACGTATAGATTATAGATATATATATATATATATATACACATATTCTATGGCGACCTTGCACATGTTACTCTATGTGACAGCCAACTAAGAGAAACGGTACACAAAACGGAAAGAGCAATAAATCAGCATGTAAAGCAAAGTGTAAAACATAATTCACAAAAAGAGGGTAAAGCAAAGTGAGATAAAAATAAATTTAGAGGCTCGTCCGATCAAATCTCGCGTTACGCGTTTTCTTCAAGTTATATATTTAAGTTTGTAAATACACTGCCAGAATTGAGTACTCAGTTCGAAGACAATGTCTGATTAATGACTATATATTTGGCATATATATATATATCTGCTGACGTTCGCTCAGATGCGCCATTTGCAGAGCATCTTATTTATTAGCGTTGAGGGATTGAACAAAGTCCAAAATACAAATAGCAAAGTACAAAATTTCAATCCCCTTTATTTTTGTTATATTTTTAAGCTAAAAATAAAATCATCTGTTTTTTTTTTTGCGTATTTAAAAAAGAAATGGACGCAAAGAAAATAAATTCTTTTCGAGTACGTCAACTGAATAATTATGAAATAAAAATTTTGACTAATTTACAATATTATTTGGATATTGCTAGTGGGCTTTGCTAAATCAAAATATAATATATATAATATATTTACATATATATATATATATATATATATATATACATAAATAAGACTATTTCTTCTTCAAAACCAAATCTAACTGCTGGAAATATTCAATTTGCAGAGAAAAACATAATAAAAACAAGCATTATAGTTGGCGACAGCGATAAGATAATCTGACTATAGTAAATCCACTTGAAGTCAGGTGACTGGATTTAAAAAAAATTTATGACCAGAAATATTGCCAAGGTTATTGTCTGCCGAGTGGTAAAAGCAAATGTCATAAATAATCGACTTAATGCGACGCCAGTCAATCTTATCAATCTTTTAAAACACAGACAAATACGCAGTCCTTGGTCAAATCACTGAATCAAAAGGAAATGCAAATTTGTGCAAAGAAAAGTTCTCAATAAAATTTTGAGTAACTTGTCAAATTTGGAATAAATTGTCAACATTTTGAATAAATGATCTTGTTTTAAAAGTTGTGAGGCAGGTTTAAGCTTTAAATATAAATTTGTTTCGGAATTTAAAGTACTTAACCAGTTTAATTTCTTGTGAATTGTTTCTATTATTTTTTTTATATACTCAGAAGACGAAACCCGACGAGATTTTTAATATATTGGAGTATAAATAATTTAAAAAAACAAACGACGTGCAGCTACCGAAAAGCCAATTTTTAATTTAAAAAAAGTAGGCCACTAAAAAATAGTTTATATATATATACGACTGACTATAATTTATATGTATATATGTGCATATGCTAATTAAGATTATTTTTTATGATTTCTGGTGTGTTTATGTTTTATGTGGTGTGCAAATCATATTCACATTTGCCAATATATTCGTTGCAAACCAGAAACAACAAGCGTTTTCTTAATTTTTTTTTTTAAAGGTTTCTCAGAATAAAAAGTAATTAAATATACGACAGGCCTTTTTGTCTAAATTTGTTTTTAAAAATTTCTCAGAATAAAATGTAATTAAATATGCTTAGTAAACATCAATTAATACTTTAAGCTAAAAGTTAAATTTAGACTTTAGCAATTTGAGTCTGATTAGCAGCTATAATATTTTTTATTGTGTTAGCTTTGCTTAGAGGAGACTTCAGTTAGTTCAGCTGGATTGAAGCTAAAATTAGCACAGTCTGGTTAAAAACATACTGCATCCTCAGCAGCCTCCCCCACCGAAACAACCCCCTCTCTGCCCAACAAAGACAAGCTGAGTTGATTTGCTTTTAGCCTGTTTTTCTTACCTATGCCCAGCGGCGTGCCGATCTTGCCAGATACGTTGAGGAACTTAAAGCCCAGGTTTAGGATGCCTTTGCCATCGAATTGTTTGCTCAATGTGCCACCACCTGTCGCTAACAGCTGATGTTGATTATGCGTTAAGCTGGGCAGTTCAATGGTGGGCGTGGCCGTGCAACATTTACTCAGTGTTAGCATCAATGTCAGCAGCAACAGATTCGCATTGGTGCAAATGCAACTGAACAGCTGTTGAGCGCGTCGCTGACAGTTGTTGTTGTTGCCAGTTGTTGTTGCTGTTGTTGTTGTTGTGTTTGTTGATGTTGATTTTGTTGCAGCTGCTGTTGTTGTTGTTGTTGTTCTTGTTGTTGGTGTGCTATCACTCGGAGTGCTCGTAGAGCGTAACTCTATGGCCATGGTATGAACTTTGTCTAGTTATGCACTTTTTTCTATTGTGGTTCCACTTTTAGTTTTCTATTTTTTTTTGCTGCTTTAGTTTTTCCAAGTTGTCTGTTTTGCCTTTTTGCTTGCACTTTGATTGAATTTCAATGGGTTCTCAACATGTGAAAAGGCTCTATGGGAATACAAAGTAAATCGTTTAATAAAAGGGCAGGAAACAGTGGATCTGCTGGCATTATCTAATCACTCAGACAGCGTCTGAGTACGTCAACATTGAAAATTGTTGCCAAAAATACACACACACACACACATGCACACCCAGTCAAAAGTGAGCCACTAAAAACGCGTACGAAGAGCCGAAAAGTCAAAAGACGAAAATTGTCTGAAATGCAACAAAAACATTATACGCAAACTGGTTAAACAAATCGTATGATCCACACACACACACACGTATGCTCACACGCCAGACAAACACACACACACAACAGGTCGGTTGATCGCCAAATGCTCAGGCACAACGTAAATTGAAACAACAGAAGAGAAGGTGAAAACAAAAACACAAAAAAAATGCTATCTGTTGACGTAGCAAATTATTCAAATTATTTAGCAAACGACAATCTAAGATTTTAATATCTATCTCGTTTTAATTAATTAAAAAGTATATGTACTGTTTTTATTGGCACGCGTTTTTTTTACCACAAACTGATAAAAAAGGCTTCAATTGGCTTATCACAAACAAAATGCAAATTTGCGTTATTTTTGCGCGCTTATTGTAGAATTATCTATTGCACGTGAGATATTTGTTATTTATTGTTGTTGTTGCTATATTTACACTATGTTATGCATATATATGTTCTATTTCGATATATTGGTTTTTTTTTTTAGTTTGTTTGGCTTTGGCCACAAAAACGCTGCTGACTTGTGCAACGAGCGTTTTTCAACTGATTTCGTGTTGAGAATTCGCCGGCAAACTTAAGCGAATTGTCACCCAAACTGCCTTGAAGCCAAACAACGACGAGCACCCCCTGCGAACGCACCAGTCTAACTGATTGTGAGCGCGCTTAAGTGTTGCTCAATTTTGTAACACACATATATATATATTTATTTGCAAAACCTTCAGATTGGCTTATCACAGCACCAACAAATCTCACCGAAAGGTGTTTCTAAACACACGATAACTAACTCTCTCGCTCACTCTCTCTCGCTCTGTGTCTCTTTTGTGATGCTTTCGTTTGCTCTTTGAAGATCATTTTCTTCGGCACAGCTCTTAAGTGCGGTGAGTTTTTTTGCAGAGGTGAATTCGACTCAGCATCAAACGTGTTGGTTAATTAAAACATACTTTGTGTGGCTGCTTTAGAATTGGTTCACAGCTATTGCTGATAACCTCAGCAGCGAGCGTGGGAATAACTAATTGGAAGAATTAAAAAAAAAAAATACATTTGGCTATCAACACATTTTAATCAAAAGAATTTCAATTTGTGTCCCTACTTAGTCTTCCCAAAAATAATGTTCTATTTTTGTAACACAATCAAGTAATTAATATCTGAATGCAGCTGGTTCCTTATCATCAATTATTATGAATGAAATGCTGATAGTAAATTGAAAGTGGATAGCATAAATCACTTAAATGCTTTTGTTAATGAAAAATTTAAGTTTAACAATCATCTTAAAATAACAGAACACTAATAAACATAGTGAAGAATAATAATTCAGAGTTCAATATGAGAAAAAATTCTCTTTTTATTCATTTGTAAGAAAATTTACACATCTTGACGATTATATTAGGAATACATATACCTTTAAAAAAGTTAGGGTATTTAATAATGTTAAGCTAATTATTTTAAAGTAACTTTTATAAAGGAAGTCGCTTCAGGTGTATTATAGAAAAAAAATGCATAATAATAAACTGATTAAAATATCTGTGTTGTAGGCTGATTAAAAAATAAAATATAAAATCATTCGATTATTGCGTGGACACTTATTATAAATTTACATGTTATCTAAGAGTATCGTTAAATTGTTTGTAATGCGCAAAATCCCTTTGTTTCAAGGGCTGCAAGTCATTAACCTAAGCAATTGTTTAATCATTTGTCTTTTCACCAACCTTGATAGCAACACGAGCCAAAACAAAGCACTACAAAAATTAATTTCAGCACATGAAAATCACTTAAATGCATTGTAAACGATAAGCCACCAAATATAATACAATATCAAAAGACCGTCGGAAACTGAATACTAAAAATAGATATGGAAATTTATCAAACGCGTTTCAAGTTAACGTCATATATCGAATTTGCAAAAATAATATTTTAATTAATTGGCAAAAACCGAAAGACGTCAAACTGATCAATTTATAACTAAGATATAGTAACAGCTATTTAAGTGAATTCCCCGATTAATCTATTGCAGGTGCGATGCCCAACAAAGACCGACGCGAACTGAAAGCATTAACTGGAAATTATTTGAATTTCGCCTTTCCATTGATAGAAAACTTAAAACTACAAAATCAAATGTGACGCAGGCTGACTGATAAGCGATAAGTGGCTCAGTTGAAATGTAGACAATGGGATTATCAACGATTTTTATGGCGATTATCGTCATCGGTTCGGCGCATTGTCATCGTCATCGTTGTCATCGCTGTCATCGTCATTGCCATCATCTGCATTTGTCAAGCACTTGAATTGCATAATTTATGATTTACGTGTGTAAATCATTTGTGAAGCACCCGTGTTTGCCGTTGACAGATGCCCATCCCCATCCACATACCAATTGCCATCGCCATCACCATCCACATTCCCCTCTCTTGCTCTATCCATTCCTGTCACTGTTTAGTTTTCAATTTGCTGGCGTTTCTAATTGCAGGCGTTAAAAATCGCTGCCAAATCGCGTCCAACAATATTAATGAAGCACTTAACTGCAGTTTATCGCTGAGGGCGTGTGTTCAAGTTTGCCATCCCCCTCCCCATTCGATTCGATTCACCGTTGCTCGAGTGGCCCCAGCTTTTGAATGGGTTTTGTCACAGCAATTGAGGTTTATCGCTGTCATCTATATGACATCTATCTGTGACCAGCCACAGAGATAGCGAAAGAGCGAGATGGTGATATTGCAACTGAACCTGTAAATTGTCTACATAATGCACTTGCGGTGAACACTTTTGGTATTGGCTTGAACGGAAGTTAACTCATAGGGGAATTTTACCAATACACTCAGAAAAGAAATTTCTAAATTGAAATGTTGTGTCTTTAAAAAAAACAGTGTTTTATTTATCATAAATCGATTATACATTTTTCTAAAGTGTAACGTAAATATGCCTAATTAATTTTTGTTATTATGATTGTTGTATTTTTTTTTGTGTTCGTACATTTAAAAATTGTTTCTAAAAAATATATAAATTTACTTTTTATCAGCGCCATTATCATTTATAGCCAAATTTTAAATTTAAATTGATTATTTTTTTCTAAGTGCATTGTGTTTGTTAGTTGAGTGCCTACATAGGGTATCTTTGGGTATTCTTCAACTCTTCAAATGTTTGAAATGCAACTGCTTCAGTGTGAAAGTAGTATATAATAGGGTTAGTCATCAGTGAAGTTTTCAGTTTAGTACCTCAATACTTATCTGACATTGACACTTAGGAAAGTCCATAACATTGTTTTGATTGGGTTGAAGAGAATGCGTTAACCTTGGCAAAATACCCATATAGATTCTATAAATCAGTTTCACAATTCTATTGATAACAATATATCAATATCTGATAATACATGTCAAGTTTGGATCGCAAAAATCTTTCGTTTAAGCAGATAAACAACCAATAAATAATTTATCGATTATTATTCACTTCATATTGATTTTTTTCATCATTGTGCAGTCATTAAAAATTCAAGTTATCGATTTTGTTTTTTTTTATATTAAGTCTTGGAAACAACAATACACATTAAATGAATCCATGTTCTTAATTTTCATTCCGTTAACTCTTGATTATTAGACTTAATTACTTAAATATTTCAGCAACTGTTTTGAAATGGTTTTATATTAAATATTAATTATGTAAAACTGATCTTCACTTCTGGGAAATATTTTAAATGATTTAATTGTATTTATTTCGGCCTTTTTGGTTTTTGCTCTAACTGTATCCACAAGTTTGTTGAAGAAAACACACAAATATTTATCACTTGTTTTCACTGGTTAAATTGTTAATTATATTTAACATTTTTCACTAACAGCAGCCTGTACCTTTTTTATTTGCTCTCTTCCAGAAAAACAACAACAACACCCACAGAAGGTGATCCCATTAAAAAGTAATTATAATTAAAGATGCAGTCGGTATACTGAAGAACCGTTAGACCTACACAAAAATGTGCACGGGCACAAAGCGGAATGTAAACAGCGAATGAATGAATGAAAGCGCCGGCCAAGAAGTAACGGTAAATTTTCACATGTGCCAAAATGACAATAGAAGGCCCCACGACAAAACGCAGCCGACGCTGGCGTCGCGGCCGCAGCCGCAGCGTTCTAACAGTTGTGGATGCTGCCACATTAACAGCGCTGTTAATAGCCATAACAGCGCATTCTGCGCAACAAAGCAACAACGTAGCGACGTCAACGTGAACGTCAACGTCGGCGGCGACGTCAGCGTCAGCGTTAGCGATATCGCTCATAAACGTCATTCAATGGCTCTATCTGAAACTACAGCAATAAGGCGACTCTGCTCCTTACTGTGTGTATGTGTGTGTGTGTGTGTGTGTGTGTTTACTGAAGCGTTGCTAAATATGAAAACATAAAAATTAATGTTATATTTATAGTGTGGCAGCCAAAAATGTGTAGCATGAGGCGTTGCTGGGGTCGCTGCAGGCGTTGTATATACAGTCTACACAAAGTACAAATGTCGGGAAAGGGCAAAGGGGAAGAGGGTTTGCAAGATGTAGTTGATTCAAGTGCTGGTATTTGTTTTGCTCCGCTGCTGCCGCTTGCCACCGCTGTGGCGGTGCTTTGGGGTGTGGCACAAGCCGAAAAGGGGTTGCGGCTTTGGCTTGCATGCATTTCAATAAGCAGCAAACCAAATATTTTCTACAATAAATCGCCCGAAATGTAGCGCCAATTGTGCACAAAAAAAGCAGAACCAGCAACGTTACCAGCAACAACAGCAACAACAACTGCAATAATTCAAAGTAGTAAGAGTGCTCGGGTCGAGAGTGCTCGACTAGGCCATACTCTGTAAATACACACACACACACAAGCATAGGCATTGCCTCTACTTTTTCAACACTGCAAAATAATTTTTCATTAAATGAAATTTGCCTGATCCGAAAAAATACATATCAAATCTTAAGATTTTAGTTATTTTAATCTTCCATTAGACAAAATATCCATCGGAATTTTTGAAATTACGTAAACAATATTTGATTATATTCTGAAGCAAAAAACTCTTGAGATCTTAGGAAGAATGTACAACTTATTTCATATATAATATATTTGGATACTTTGCAATTAAAGAGATTTTAAGATAATGACCAACCATATTCTATTTTACTGTTCCAAATTCTATCAACTACATTTTAAATATGGTAAAAGTTGAATAAATCGTTTCTATAAATCATTTACCCACTTTTCCTACATAGGCAATCAACTAACAAACTTTAAATTTAAGAAATTGACCAAAAATATAATATCAAATTATTCAGAAAACATATATCTAAAATGTAAAGTCAAGTTTTATTTAAACTCGTCGAAAATACTTGAATGAAACTGTTTATATTTGAGAATTGAAACAAATATTTTTATTTTGAAGAATTTTTATTGTACTTATTTCTAGAAAACAGAAAAACATTTTATTTTATTTTCAAAAATTCCAAACTTTTTTATTTTATTTTATTTATTATTTTTATTTTATTTATTTTATTTGTTATTATTATTTTATTTATTATTATTATTTAATTTGTTTATTTTATTTATTATTATTATTTAATTTGTTTATTTTATTTATTATTATTAGTTAATTTATTTATTTATAAAGACGGAAGAATCTAAAAACTATATTTAATTATATTATTTTTTAGTGGATTAGCTGTATTTCTATAGATGCCCAGAATTTGCACAACTTCATGTTAGCTAATTTTTTTTTGCCCATTTTAATTGCGTACAGAGTATTACAACAATAAACATTTGCAACAAACACTGTAACTCAACTGTCGACTGTGGCAGCCACACACAGCATGCCCCCAAGTGGTGCACATACCGCAGCCACATGCCACGCATGCCACGCCGCCAGTGGCCACTGCCGTCGACTGAGGCCAATGCGGCGTATGATGAATTTTTGCCAAAGGTCTGCCTGCAGTTCAACGGTTTCGTGCTGAGATTTTGCTTTAGGCTGTGTGTGTGTGTGTATGTGTGTGTGTGTGACTCTGTGTGTTACTGTGTGTGTGCGTGTGTGTGTGTTGGCGAGTTAATTCAGTTGAATTGATTTGCCAAGTTTTTGTTGCGAATAAAAATGGTGGATAAATTTGGCGCTGAAGCACAGAAAGTTGTAATCTAAGGCAGATTATGTTCCATATCGATATTTGCCGCTTTATTTTTAGATAATCTAAAAATGGCCAACTTATTATTTAATTAATTAATTATTTAATTTCCTGTATTCTATCTCCATCGCATTTTATTGCAAAGTTTCTGCTGAACTGACAACAATTTGAAATAGTTTACAAATAAGACAAATAAATTTAAAGATCGACTTAAATATGAAATATAATGCAAATTTTATGCCTGTCTATACAGAAAAAAGGGTATACACCAGTCGGGCATTTCCACTTTTCTTGTTTACTTAGGCTTGTGTCAATATTAAGTACCTTTTCCAAGTGTTTTGTAATAAATGGTGAATTAGCTTTTGTCAACACACAATAAACAAAATACGCCAACGGCTTAAGGATGGGCCATTAATCAACGAATTCTGAATGTGCCCCAAGGCCAAGGCATGAAATATTGAAACATGGAACAGCTGCTGCCACACGCCCACTTAAGTATCTGTCTCCGCTATTGTTTTGCCGCCCTCCGGGAAATGCGGCGTCAACACTTTTGGGCCAATGAGAACAGATCGCTGCTTAAATTGGCAGCCACTCCCCCTCCCCCTTCTTACCATTTCCCCAGAAATCTGTCAGTGTTTAACTTTCATTGCCAGCTTACACCTAATCCTCCCACAGTTCCTAATGGACTCCCGAAATATCAAGCGCTGATTGCAGCGTTCTCAATTCTCAATTGTCAACTTCCGGTCGCTGCTTCCGCTTGCTCTGCTGGCGTCAGCTACGTGTGCCTGGACAGCATTTCTTGGCCAGCTTCTTTAAAGTGGTAACAAGCTGTTCAGTAGGATTAACCAGCATACCAGAGGGAACCACCAACCACAATCCGACTGAGCACTGAGCACTGCCCTCACCTTTGCTAACAAACAATCATGCGCCGCATTGTGCAACACATTCCTCACTCCTGGCTGAGGCGAGGCATCTGTTTTATTTATTTGAGTGTGTCCACGTTCAAAAATGAAAAATGTTGCATATCACAAATGAGTAGAACTGGATGGGACGAGGAGAGGGACGAGGAGGCGAACTTTAAACTGCGGGCCTTTTTCTGCTTTTCTGTTTTTCTGTTTTTCTGTTGGATCTGAGTGCGTCCCAGTGACAGTTTGTGCCTGGAGCAGATAGCAGCCATGGAATGAGTTGAGTTGAGTGGAGGCTGGATGGAGGCCTGGCTGAATGGATGACTGCTTGCCTGGTTTGTTGATTGTTTGCTGCTGCTTCTGCTTTTGCATCAGCTTCTGCTCTTTGCTCTTTGGTTTTGGGTTCGTTTCGTTTGCAGTGCTAAATTTACCGCTAAGCATTTGCCAACAGCAGCGACGACGACTGCACAAAGGACGAAGGACATGGGACATGGGACTGCTGTGATGCTGGCCGGGATCATGGGGGTCATTGTAATCATAACGGTAATTTTGACGTTGAGTTGCATGTGTTGTGTGTATCTTGTATCTGTGGCAGTGGCAGTGAGTTGGGTGGAGCTACGCATTTCAAAAACCCAAAACTAAATGCAAAAAAGAAATGCAGGAAATGCTCGCCAAATTACAGAAATCATGTTAGGGGCACATACAGGGTGCCTCAGCTGTGTCTCCATGTGTCCATAATTTGCCTCGTGCTTAAATTCTGCCCAGCAATTTTGGCAGTCGAATAAAAGAAAGCAATTGACTGAAATTGCCGCCGTTTGCTGTTTGGCATTGTTGTTGTGACAGGCTGCTGTTTGTGCTGCTGCTGCTGCTTCTCAGTGGCTCATCGAAGAAGAAACTGCGACGTCAGCTGCGCTGCCAGGCATCGCTGTCAGCATCGCGGCTGCTGCTGCTGCGCTGCTGGCCGCAAAGTGGGCAACTAAGCAGCTTGCGACAGTTTTTATGATATTTCGCTTGTGTTTTGCTGCTGTTTGCTTTGCAATTATTTCCCCTGTGGACTTTAACAGACAAAACAGCAGTTGCTCGGTTTTTTTTTCGCTGTTGTCGCTATTTTGAGGGTTGCTGTTAACTGAGTGCCGCCCGCCCGCTCGCCCGCACACCCCCCTTGCTCAGAAGCAGACACATTGCACACTTCGCTGAGTCGCATTAGTTTGCGAGCATTATCATCCACAATGCCGAACGGCTTCCACAGCGTGTGGAGTGTGCGCATCGTTAATGCTGGCAGTCCCCGCCTCACCTCCTCCCCTGCAGCTGCCCAGCCACTCCTTTCACTGTTAATCCCCTGGCAGTTTTGACAGTCGCAAGTTAGACAAACAACTGACAGTCCCAGGCGGCAACTTATCACTTTCCACCTAATTGATATCAGTTCCAGTTTCAGTTGCAAAAACTTTCCCTTCTGCCAGCCCCTGCCCCCTGCCACACGGCCTGCTGCTGCTGCTACTGCTGAAGTGCAGGTCATGTAAATCCGCTTAAAGCAAAGTGAACTCATAAATTATTGATTTGATTATGTCACCCCGTGTGACCAAACATTTGCCAGGCACCAGCTGCTTCTCCTGCTCCTCCTCCTGCTGCTGTTGGCCTGAAAAGAATTTCAGCCTTTGTCTTTATAAAGGATCAACAAGCGATTATGTCCTGCTGGCACTCAATTGTCCTGCTCAAGTGTGCACCAGCAGCAAAGTGCTGACAGATTAGCTGCCATATCAGCAGCAATAGCTGTATCTGTATCTGTATCTGTATCTGTATCTGTATCTGTATCTGTATTTGTATCTGTGGCATGTTGCCGTTGCTCGAATTGGTTTTTCCTACCTGCGGCTTTTGACTGCATTATAAATGATGACTGGCAGAACTAGCTACCATTTGCTTTATTGGCCATTTACATGCATAGCTGCCAGAGCTCAGCTATTTATAGCCATGGTCAAAACTGGCACTTGAAAAAAAAACATGTATAAACAAAAAATGTAAATAAATAATACAAAATGTTTGTTAGAACAAAGAGAATTTTGCAGCTAAAATACAATTTTCGAGCATAAAGTTGAAAATGAATTTTTATTTATTTTTCATTTAAAATGAAATAAAAAATATAATTCGAGCATTTGAAAATTAAAATTTAAAACGAAATATTTTTCATAAAAAACTAAAAAGAAAAAAAGTTTGAATAACAAAATGGATTGTGAAATAAATTAAATTAAATAAAAATTGTGTATTGCGTTTAATTCGATAAAGTTGCAAATTTTCTTGATATTAATCTGAAACGAATATTTTTTTAGTCTATATAATTTTTAGCAGTCTATGATTATGCCACAGATTCATGCCACTTAAAAGCGTGGCATGTTCTCTGCTCACTTAGAAGATATCTCCACTGGAATATTGTTCTGATTGGGTTCCAAATTATGCCACAAATCTTGAAACATTTTGAAATTAAATAAACCCAGAAAACTTATAAATAAATTTTATATTTAATTTTGTAAATTTACACTTTTTTTTCAATTGAATTGAATTAAATTTTTTGCTTTGTGTATTTTTTGAGTCGACTGACTTTATATAAATGAACAAATAAATAATAAATCTCTGCAGTTCCATTATCAATTTTATCATTTATTCACAAGATGACAATTTGAAATTTGTTGTGTTGGTGTTGGCCAGGTTTTACTTTGCTCGTTGACTTTTATCTAAATTTCTAGTATATCATTTGTTCAGTCTGGTCTCCATTTATCTTCTTGACCCCCTTATGATTTTTTTTTTTTGCACAGTGTATCAAGCCGAGCGAGTTACCTGTTTTCATTTCATTTATTTCTCTATTTTGTGCACTTTTGTGGCAACATTGTGAGCCATTTGTGTGCCTGCCACGTCATCGTCAGAGCGTGCCTTCACCTGAAGGTTTCTAACTGATTGGCGGACTCCCTTTGGGGTCCCCGGCAAAACGATGTTAATTAAAGTGCTGCCATCGAGTCACATATCTTGAGTTCTTTTGACCAACCAGCGAACGTGTTAATCATTTGGTCGCGGAGCACGTGTCGTGCTGGTTTCCATGGGTCATTTGATGGGCAAAAATTGCTGCCACACCCACACCCACACACACACACACACACACTGTAGAGTGTCCTCAACCAATGCTTTTTGGCTTTTATTTATTTGTTTGCCTTTTGTTGACAGCAATTTAAACGCTTCAATGGACTCGCAGCCAGACGATGCGCAAAAAAGGGTTCTCAGCGCAAACAAGTTTCACCTCGTAAATTAATTTCACTCGCCCAAAAACACAACACAAGATACAAATTACAACAAGGAGGGCCAAGACTGACTGACTGACTGGTTGTTTGTTCAAGACACACCGCCCCCCACCCGCCCACAACCCCACCCTCGAAAAATTCCGTTGCCAAAAGTCAGCTTTTGCAATTTGCTTTTGACTTTTTGGTATTTCAACGCGGCGTTTTTCATTAATTGCGACAATTTCATAACGACAACTGAAATTGGAAACTGGCAATCGCCGCAAAATTGAAACCAAACTTAATTTGCAATTAAAATTGATTATATAATTTGGCATGCTCGGCTGAACATAAATTTGGCACAGTTTCAGCCATGTTGCGCATTAATATTATTTATTTGGCCACATCTAATTTGCATTTGTGCATCGCATGAAAGTCCAATAATTTAATAGATTATTTTGGTTTGGAATAGAGCCTAAAGCTTATCCTGCAGCTAAATTTATGAATAAATAAATTTGTATATAATAATAAATAATTAATATTTTAACGTAAAAACGGTGAAAATTTATTTGCTTATTTATAAATATTAAAAAATTGACACATTTAATTTGAATTTGTGCAATAATTAAATAGGTTATTTTCGTTTCGAAAAGAGTTTAAGCTTATCCTGCAATAAATTTATCAATAAATAAATAAATAAATAAAATAAATAATAAAATAAATTGAGCAATGAAATTGCTTGAGGTGAAAATTTTTTTGTTTAAATATAAATATTATAAAATATAATTTGCATTTGTGCAATAATTTTATAGATTATTTTGGTTTCGAAAAGAGCTTACCAAAATTTGAATTGGAATTACGCTTATTCTGGAGCTGCATTTATTATCAAATAAATAATAATAAATAAATTTTTTTTGTTAATGTAAAAAGTTGAATGTTTATTTCAACTTTCAGTGGATTTGTTTTTGCAGGCTTCACAATTTATATTCATCAAAGTTTTTATTTTTTGTTTACAATAACTTTGTGGAAAGTCGAGTGGAAAACTCTTAACTCAAATCAGGCAAAACACACACACATATATATATATATATATATTTGTGCATTGAATGTCTGTTTTGTGCACGGAAATCGTTTATCTTTTCCATTTGCACCATTTCTTAGCCAAGTTGAGTCCTTTTAGGCAAAAGTTGATTTATGCCTCGCTGGCTGCCTGATTTTCATATGCTGCTTTGCCACGCGCAGCCTTTTCCAGACGATATCCGGCTGCCCCTGCCACGCCCACTGCTCCTTTTCTATATCCTTTCTTGTCATTGTTTGTTGTCTCCCAGCTGCGACGTGCGGCGTCAAAGGGACATGTGATTCAATTTGCTTCGATTAGGAATTCCAATTGCAAGTGTGCTCGACGCTGTCAGGCTTGACAGATTTATAGAAGTCAGCCCCAAAAATTAAAATGGCTGCCGCTCATCAAGTTCCGCCACAGACTCAGCAGCTGTTGCTGTGGCATGTGGCAAGGCCCGCGCTCCCCCGCCTCAACCATTTGTGTATTCGCCTTTGCATTTGTATTTGTGTTTGTGTTTGTGTTTGTATTTGTTTATTAGACGCTGCCTACAGCTTGATATCCGGTGTGACGCCGGTGCCTAGTTTGTCGGCGAGACGAGCGGCGACGTGTGGTGCGTCCTCTGTGCACAGATTGGGAACTCGGAACCCAGTTCCAGACACGCAACTGTCACGTTCTCTTCTCCAAATGTTGTCATCGTTATTGGCCAAGCTGTTGTTGCTGTTGCTTCTGTGGCACTTGACGGGTTTGCAGTTAGCCAAAAGTTAGGGAACAACATATTTTATATATACCCTATCAGCAAATAATTCAATTTCTAACTGGCAATACAAATGTTATGAAGAGTTGCAAACTGCAAAGTTGTCTAAACTACTCAAATCAATATCGATGCATACTAAAAAATACAAATATATAAAAAAAACAACAAGAAGAGTAAAAAATTAAGTTAACAAATTTTGTTAAATTGTCGGCTATTTAGGAAAAATATAATATGTTTTGAAATAATATTTGAAAATGTATTTAAAAAAAATTAAAATTCAGAAAAGAGTTAATCTTATAAATATAAATAAATTAATCAAAATAAATTTTTGTTATTTACGCAAAAACTACATAATTATTTTTTATAATCTGATTGTGTTAATTTCTGCGCTTGCCAAATTCGCTTTATTTTATTTTGGAGATTTAAAATATTAATTTTATAATATATATAATATCTCTTTAATTTAAAATTAAAAATAAATTAATGAAATTTTAGATTCCTTTTGACAATTGTAAATATTAAATTTAATTAAGCACACAATTAAAAGTAAGTAACTTAATTAATAACATAGCTGCAAAAGGGTATTTAATATTCACCAACGATTTAATTGCATTGCCCTGAGTTTTTTTGCTTCTCTTTTTTATTTTGCTCCTACACGCCATATGGAGCACGTGCATCCATTTCCCAATCCGCTGTCAATCAATTTGGCGTACGGCGCTAACGCGACTCTCGTACACCCAAACACCCAAACGAACCGAACCCCGCTCCCCGCACCCAGCAGAACAGCACGTTGCAGGCGGCGCCCGGCGGGTATGCGGCCTCGCCGCGTTAAGCGCTCAGCGGACAATTGAAAAATTAACAGTATTTATTTATGATGAACAATGGGCCACATCCACATCACCCAAATGCCCAACCAGGGGCAAATGTGTGCGTGTCGCGCATGCAAAATGCCCTCAATCCGACCAATTCCTTAATTGCCGCGCAAATTGCAAATGGAATTTACGCCAGGACAGTCAGCACGCAAATTTTTTGGGAGCGCACAACCCGAAACCCGCCAGCTACAAATATCAGGAAAACTCAAAGGAAACGCAGCAAAAATCAATGTAAAAATTAAAGTCCGCCAAAGGCACAAGTAAATCGGGCCAAAAAAAAAGTACAAGCTGGAAAAATATGTAAAAAAAGGGAAATCAAATGGTAAATGCTGCCAGCAGCGTAACTGAAGGCATTGAGCCGGTCATTTATTTAATTTTTTCGCACGATTTCAACATTTGCCGCAGGGACACACAAATGCACACGCAAACACACACACACAGGACACAGGACGCGGACGCAGGAGGCAGGAACTCCCCTTAATAGAAACATCAGTTAAATGACCGCAAAAGACAAGCAAAACGAGGAGTTGGCTAAGTGCGGTGGGGTGGGGTGCAAAGAGTGTCATGCAAATAAAAGAAAATACTGTTGGCGCTGTCAGGCGCATTAGGGGTGTTTCACACACACATACACTCGCACACAACAAATTTGCAAATGTAAATAAAACAAGCTTGCGAAGTGGATATATATATATATATAAAAAAAATAATATATATATATATTTATATATATGTATGCTTGTAGTTGTCTTCTTTAATATGTCACACGATTTGTGACAAAATAAAAATTGCCTTTTGCAAGTGCATTATATAAACATGAGCCAATTTATTTGGTTGCTTTTGATGCTCCTGGAAAGGTGCTCGATTTGGGGTCAAATAACTCCAAAATCCCCAGCAGCTGCCTGCTGAGCAAACTGCTGCTACTCACTCCCCACACACACATGGCTAAAAAATATATGCAAATATGCTAAAAAAAATGTATTGAATTTCAAAGCAAAAACTGCCAAATAATTTGTGCAAAAGCATTCAAAAATAAAAGCGACAACTGAGCGAGTGCCAAATGCTTGTGAAGTGCTTCACTTAACAGCAGCAGCAAAAAGCAAATTGTTCAAGCTGTTACTGTTAATATTACAATCCACACAGAGAACACACACACAAACACAGGCACACTCACACACACACACACACGCAGACAACAGGGGAAATAATTGCAAAGCAAACAGCAGCGAAATACCAGTAAAATATCATAAAAACTGTCGCAAGTTGCTCACTTTTCGACAGAGTTTTTCCGATGGCGCCGACAGCAGCAGCGGCACCGACGCTGGCAGCGCAGCTGACGTCGCAGTCCACTTAGATGAAAAGACAACAGCAGCAAGCGACAGCAACTTCAGTCAATTGCCGTTATTCGACTGCCAAAATTGCTGGGCAGAATTTAAGCAAGAGGCAAATTATGGACAGTTCCCATAGAAGTCACAGCTGAGGCACCCTGTATGTGCCCCTAACTTGATTTCAGTAATTTGGCGAGCATTTCCTGCATTTCTTTTTTGCATTTAGTTTTGGGTTTTTGAAATGCGTTGCTCCACCCAACTCACTGCCACTGCCACAGATACAAGATACACACAACACACACAACACATGCAACTCAACGTCAAAATTACCGTTATGATTACAATGACCCCCATGATCCCGGCCAGCATCACAGCAGTCCCATGTCCCATGTCCCATGTCCCATGTCCTTCGTCCTTCGTCCTTTGTGCAGTCGTCGTCGCTGCTGTTGGCAAATGCTTAGCGGTAAATTTAGCACTGCAAACGAAACGAACCCAAAACCAAAGAGCAAAGAGCAGAAGCTGATGCAAAAGCAGAAGCAGCAGCAAACAATCAACAAACCAGGCAAGCAGTCATCCATTCAGCCAGGCCTCCATCCAGCCTCCACTCAACTCAACTCATTCCATGGCTGCTATCTGCTCCAGGCACAAACTGTCACTGGGACGCACTCAGATCCAACAGAAAAACAGAAAAGCAGAAAAAGGCCCGCAGTTTAAAGTTCGCCTCCTCGTCCCTCTCCTCGTCCCTTCCAGTTCTTCTCATTTGTGATATGCAACATTTTTCATTTTTGAACGTGGACACACTCAAATAAATAAAACAGATGCCTCGCCTCAGCCAGGAGTGAGGAATGTGTTGCACAATGCGGCGCATGATTGTTTGTTAGCAGAGGTGAGGGCAGTGCTCAGTGCTCAGTCGGATTGTGGTTGGTGGTTCCCTCTGGTATGCTGGTCAATCCTACTGAACAGCTTGTTACCACTTTAAAGAAGCTGGCCAAGAAATGCTGTCCAGGCACACGTAGCTGACGCCAGCAGAGCAAGCGGAAGCAGCGACCGGAAGTTGACAATTGAGAATTGAGAACGCTGCAATCAGCGCTTGATATTTCGGGAGTCCATCAGACTCCAACAGAGTCCATCAGATCAGATAGAGTAATTCGAGGCTTAAGCGAATTTCTGAACCAATCCAGTGGAAGCTGTGTAATCTCCCCAATCCCCGCAGCGTTCTGCTGATTGGCCAAAAAGTGTTGACGCCGCACTTTTGAGTCTAGTCAGGCTGCTGCTGCTTTTGCTGTTGTTGTATTTTTTTTTATTTTTTTTTTTTTATTTTTTGCGGGCACATTTTTCCACTGGCAGTTTGCAGAGATTTGATTAATGGTCAAGCCCAAAGGCGGCGGAGCCGGCGGCGACTTTTTTATTTGGCAATTATGTTGTTTAGAGCTGCGCTTGAATTTCGCACCTCGAACATTTTTCATTCTTGCTTCGAAAATGGACTTGATGGTTTTGTGTTTTTCGGGGCTTGTCACTGACATGCGGCATCATTAATTGTGTTCAAGGCTCCCCATCCCGCCTGCCCCGCACCCGTTGCCCACTTCACAACTTGCGTTGTAATTTTTCAACTGTTTTTGGGAGTTTTTGACATTTGACAAGTGTTTCTGACTGCGCCACAAAGGTGCCAAAAGGTGCACTCAACTTTTCGACTGTGACAGGAATATCTGGCAAAATGTTCTCTTCCAATCTGTCTTCTTCCTTCCGAGATGAATCTAGCAAATTTTATGCAGATGGAGTCATTTAAGCCATTACACAGCTAATATACACATTTTTGTCGTTTTTTAAAAGCACTTTTATGAACAAATTTTTTTATACATATAACTATAACATTATTTAACGACAATAATTTTTAACTTATAATTTTAAAAGCTTTAAAAATTATCTGCCTCAATTTAAATTATTACAAATATTTTTTGTCCTTTTAAAAACATAAACAAAATAAATACTTTATTTAATGAAATATTTTACTTTTTATTCAATTTATTTATTTGTTCGATTCAAAAATATATTTGTTTAGTTAAATTATAAAATTTGTTTTATTTTTTTTGATAGAATCTTTATTAATATTACAAGTTGTATTACCTTTTTTTTGAAGCTGCCTCGACAACATAGATATAAGCAACTTTCATATTTAGTGTGCAAATATATCGCTTAATGCTGTATTCTTTTTTTTTAAATATATTTTTTAAAAATGAAAGACTACATATTTTGAAATCTATTTTTTTGTAGACATTTCTTATAAAATAAATGATAATTTCTAGATATTTTTAAATCTATTTTTTTGTACATATTTCTTATAAATTAATGATTTTTTCTACATATTTTAAAATCTATTTATATCTATTTATATGACCAACATATAATTTTTAAAAATAACTTTTATTAGTATAATTGTAATTATTTATAAAGTAAATTCAATAAAATGTAAATGTTACGAACAATTTAAAACATTTCCATAATATCTTAAATATCGACAGGATTTTTATCGAATTCAAACATAGAAAATAGACTATTTCGTACAGTTGCCAGATAAACCGTTGTCACGTGGCTGCAACACATGTCTTATCAGACAATTAACTACCCCCCCCAACCACCCAACTATTTCTTGGTAATTAGCCAAGGCAATAAGCACACAAATTGCCTGATTAAATGAGGCGTAAAACATGATTTTGGTCAATGCAAAAATACACATATATTTTTGGAGGGGGTGAAGGGAAATCGATTCATGCGGGCTTCTTGGCCAGTGGCTGCTGCCAGCGGGTACCGTCCTGGGGCAGTTGACTCTGCACCAACGGCGAGAGCAGAGTCCAGAGCATTCGGCTGCCCAGCACCTGGCGCAGATTGAACCGGCAGCACAGGTCATAGCTGCGATCCCGAATGTCATACATGCAACTCCCTCGACTAATCATAAAGAGTTGCAGGATCAGCAGTGATCCGGCCAGCATCAGGGCGATCGCATTCAGCTTGAGAACGCAGCAATTGAAGATCAGCCAATTTACTTCATTATTGAAGAGAGAGGCATCTCTGCCCAGTGGACTGACACCCAGCCAAACGCCCACAAATTGATTGGGATCGGTGAGGAGGGATCCCTTCTGCTGCCACAGATGTAGCACATTGTAAATGAGGGCGATGGCACAGCCGAGCGTTAAGTGCAACAGCAGTGCAACAAAATACCGTTGATTGACATGCCCCACACAATTGGCCAAGAAATGGCAGTGATGATCGCGTTTGAGTATGCAACAGTTGCAAATGCGACAGTGAAATGTGCGTGGCGGCACCAACATCTTGCAGTGGGTGCACAAGTGCCACAGCTGTGCCTCACCTGCCACCGGTTGTTGACGTTCCTTGCGCAATGCCACAAAGCTCGTATCCGTCCACCAGCAACACAACATGTTGCCCAAAATATTGTGCAACAAATACAAAAACAACAGCCAATTCAGCTTGGCGGCGCAACCTGTGGCATCCACGAATTCAGGCAGCACGTAAAACATTTCGTATATTGAAAAAAATGCAATTGCACTCAACAATAGTGCCACAGATAGCAGATGCAATATCTGAACAATCAGTGCACGATTTTGGCTTGTGGTGCACAGCAAAAACTGCCCCAATCGAGTTGCAACTGGGCGAATCATTCTCAAATTTGCTCATTGATTCGAAAGATAAATGTTAAAATTGGAAATTAAATTTCAGAGAATTTGAAAATTAATTTGCTTGGTTTGCTGTGATTTGAATGATTTCGCTTGGGGTTGTTTTCAATCATTTTTTATTTGGGGAACTAATGCAAATGGAATTGCGGCTTCTTCTATTGGAAATTATAAGCTGCTTACCCAAAAAATTACTTCATCAATTTTGTAGACATTGAAGCGGATTAGGAAGTATTTAAAAAAGCAATTAAATATTTAATAAGTTTTTTTTTAAATTATTATGTTCATTTAAATTGCAAATTCCCTAATGCGATAAAAGTATCTGCTACTCATTTTCATTATTTGTTTCAACTCTCTGAAATGTTTTAAATATTCTATTTTGCACTAAAATCTATATTATATTTATAATATGTTGAGCATTTTAAAACCTGCCTCAAAAACAAACAAAATTCAACGCAAAAATATAAAAATTTTGTATTTAATATGCAAATTTATTCAATATTAAAGTTTTGTCATAAAAAGAGTACAATTTATGCATGTAAAATTTCTAAATACAATTTGAAAGTAAATATAAATATGCCAGAAAAACACAAACCTTAGCAAAAACATATAATAATAATACTAAAATAAAAACAATTCATATAAAATAATAGAATGAACCACAAATGTTGTTGATATTTTGAATGCAAATGACAGCTGAGTGTTTCTTGTACGAATATTCAAAAAACACACTTTTCTTCACTTTTGCAAAATGACCAAAGTAAAATAAATAAAGTTGGAACTGAGCGTGCTCGACTAGGAGCTACCACGTATGTGGATTTCAAATTTATATATATATTTTCTAAAGAGCTGATTTTTATTTAACGAATAATGAACAAAATTTGTTTTTTTTAAATTAAATATTTATATATTCAATGCTTTTGTCAAATATTTTAATTATATATTATTTATTTGCTTGCAACATATAATAAGTAACTTTCAATATTTATCGAATATTTTTTTATTTAGCTGTTAATGAACAAAATTTAAATGAAATATGAACATGTAGAATGATTTTTTCAAATATATTAATTATATATTACCTATTTGCTTATAAAATATACTAAAAAACTTTCAAGATTTATGGAATATTTTTTTTTGCTTTAAATGAAAAAATTTTTTTCTTTAATTTAAATATTAATATGAACATTGGTTTTTTTAAATATATATTAATTATATATTATCTATTTGCTTGCAACATATGCTAAGAAATTTGGAAGTTCTTTATTTATTTAATATTTTTTATTTAACTTTCAATTTACAAAATTGGTTTATTTAAATGCACATTGATTTTTTCGTGGATAATAATTATATATTATTTATTTGCTTGCAACATATAATAAGAAACATTCAAGATTTTTATTTATAGAATATTAAAAAAATTGGTTTCTTTAATTTAAATATTAAAATGTAAATTTGTATTCAAATATTATTTATATATTATCTAATTGCAAAATATAAAAAGAAGCAACTTTCAAGTAGACTTATCTTACATTTGTTTATTTTTCAGATATGCACATATGATATATGATATTAATCACATTTTGCTGTATCAGACTTATCATAGCCTTTATTTTTGTGTGTGTGTTTTTTTAGGGTAAGCTAAAATATGCAGCGTGTCAGTGGCTTTTAAACAAACAGAAACAGATGCTGTGGCATTCACCATGTGGAATGCTGGAGTAGACAAGCAACGATATGGCTACACACACACTCACACACACACACACACACACAGTGAACGAATAAGACCAGAAGAGAAACAGACACCGTAACAAATTTGTGCCTATTTCGCATAAATTTTTATGAATTATTTAGATGAACTACGCATTCGAAATGCGTGGCACTCGTTGAGGACGCGGCTTGGCATTTGAATCTGTGTGGCCTGCTGCCTGCTCTCTCCTCTCTCCGCTAATACCCTCTTCTTGCCAAGTGCTGCTCTTCCATAAGGTATACAGAGCCATGGGAAATCGGCTAGCCTCGCCCACTTGATGAGTAATGTGTTTGCCTTGTTTGCACCCACCAAAAGCAAACAAACAGCCATTTTAGCCTTTTTAGCTGGCGCCGGTTTCCGTCAGTTAAAGCAGATAAAGAGCAGCTTTCTACACTAAAAAAAAATATCCAAGAAAATAATCAAGAAAACTGTACTGTCAAAGTTTATTTTCACTTATTCGCTTAGCTATATTTTCTGTGCATTTGAAATTCTTTTGGAGTTTATCACCAATACGACAATTATATTTATATCCAGCTGCGATCAATTTTAACAAATTTTTTATATCTCGAAAATTTGTAATAAAATTATATTTTTAAACCGTCGTCAATGTTTAATATCACTTTAATCAAACTTTAATATCACAAATGACATCTTTCAGTAAGTGTTGCAAGCGAATGAAAAGAAATTTCTTTGCTTTGCCGAATTGTATAAACGAAAAATTCTCGAATTAAAAACTTTGATGCCAATAAAATAAAAAAATAGATTCTCTAAATAAGCCTCCACTAGAAGGCTATTAATTAATTTAAGAAAATAATTATAATTAATTATAAATCTGTGGAGCATAATTTAAGCAACTTATAAACAAGCAATTGTAAAATTTATTTTCAATTTTAGCCTTTCCACAGAAATTGTAGTATTATTAAAAAAAATGTTGATTATTTTTTTTTATTTAAACATATTTTTTTTGCTGTGTAGCTGCCACTCTAATTTGAGTTGAAAGTCAGCTTGGCGCAATGTTTGTCAACCTGTGGCATTGCTTGTTAGACATTCTTCTGAGTTGACTTTCTGCGCCACTTCGAGTCATTAACATTCACTCAAACTTGAGTTTTTGGCAAAAATTTCTTGCATAATTGCAATGCTCCGGCAAGTTTTTTTTTTTTTTTTTTTCTTCTTTTCCATTATGCCAGTGTAATGTGAGGAGACACCAGCATGCGAATGCTAAAAGTTTTTACTTTAAGAAGCATTTCTGCTCCCAAAAACTTTTCCCACAGTTTGCTCCTTTAATTTTCAGGCAATTACCTGGCGCCTGTTGCCTCCAGCGTTCCCACAGCTCCCCCCATGTAATTGAGTTTTGTGGAAAAAAATGCTTAAAATTAGATGATGCCAAAACAAAAAAAATAAATATACATATATATATGTATATATATATATATATATTAATAAGAAACAGGCGCCTTTGGCAAGATGGTAAAATCGAATGTGCTTAGCTAGAAAATACCCTGGAAAGAGCCTTAAATAAGTCAATTAAAATAAAAACAAGAAATGTGAAATATAAATCGATATAAATTCTGCAGTTGAAATTATTATGCAATATTTTAAGTTTTACGAATACTCCTGATTATATGAAAAACAATCTTAAGCATACTGAGAAAACTTTCGTGGCGGCATTGCAAACATTAAGAAATTCAGTTATGATAATAAATTTTACTTAAACAAACAAAACTTGAAAGTAGAGCTTATGTTGCTCTTATACGAAAGTGGCTGGAAAAATTAAAACTTTGAACCTAACCAACATGCGTGAATTTCTACTTAAATTAGCACAGATCTTGTGCAGACTGTCAGAAGAATATGTGAAAAATATAAGTTTTATAGGATAATTCCACGATTTCAAGGAGATTTTCCGACTGTTTTTATTTTTAGTATTTGAATTAAAATTGAAAATTAAAGCTGAAGCTTAAACCTATTATATCTTAATTTGTATTGCCATTTATCTAAGCCAGTTTCTGACTTGAACTTGCCACGGGAGCCGCGCTGCGCATGGGGCAACAACAACCGCTGCCGTGAACATTTATTTATATATATATATATATATATATAAATAAATATATATATATATATATAAATAAATATAAATATATATATATAAATAAATATATATATATATATATATATATTGCCTCCTGTGCTTGTGCTGTGTGATTGGACTGCTTGGTCGATAAAGGAGCTATGTTAATGAACCATCAAAACGGCAATTGGTGGCAGCGTCAACATTGCGAATGAGCGATTTCCCAATTTGAGCTGCTGTTGTTCCACAACCAGCTGCCGTTGCAGCGCGTTTAAGCCAAATATGTGGGGCATTGAAATATTTGCCAGTTGGCTCACAAAATTGATCGTCATTTGTGCAAATGATTTGCGAGCTCCGCCAGCCCTTGCACCTTTTCCCCCTTTTCCACCTTTTTGCTTTCAGTGCGACATATTTTTCTTGTTTCGCGGCATATTTCCGTTTTTACATTTTTCCATATTGTGTTTTTCATAAAAATTTTTCATTTTGTTTGTCAATGTTTTGCGCCTTTCGACATGTGTTTGACATTTTGCACAGGCGACGGAAGTGTTTGCGCCGGAGAATGGCTCGCTGGCACGGAGAGAGGGGGGTATTGTCGGTCGGGAGGGGACTGCAATTGATTGATACCCTGAAATGTAAAGTGTTTTTTTTTTTTTGCGATTTTCAGGTGAGCGTATTGGTTTTGAAATTAAGAAAGGAGCCATTGCCATTGTGAGTGGAAATTTAGTTTATATATTTTATTTTCTATTAGAAAACTTTAAATCTTATTAAATATATAAATAAATATATATTGTAAACTTTCTATTTTCAATAAGTTGTGTTTTGCAAGTTAGTTTATATTTTTTATTTGCTATTAGAAAATTTTCTATATATTATAAACTTTATATTTTCAACAAGTTGTGTTTTGCAATTTAGTTTATATATTTTATTTGCTGTTATTTTATATCTTATTTAAATTAATTTATGCCAATTAAATTACTCAATTTTAGGTTATTCTATAGCGTATTTAATAGTCAAGTTTTTTTTTTTTATATTTACCAATAAATTTTGGCTTTTTTTATTTTTTTCTTTTTCAGTAGTTCTTCTCTTGAATGTGAATGTGGCACTATTTGCCATTTCTATATACCATATATTAACTTCTGTGGAATGAAATTGCTTGGGGCATATGGGCAGCATTGTGGGCGTGGCAGAAGAGTCACAAGCGCCATCGCTTCATTATGGGTTTTCATAAAATGTATTCATAGATTTATTGCCAAAGTTTTCTGATTACTTTTTGTGGCAATGGAACCCGGGAATATTTAACATGCCGCTGACGTTGCATGAGCCCAATTGCTGATTGACTTGGCCGACACGGCACAGATGTGCTGACCAATAAACACAGCAAAAAAAAAAAAAAAATAAAAACAAATTTAAATGAAAATAAATAAAATGCCAAAAAAAAGTGGAATTAGCAAATGGAAAGTGGCAAGTGGCACAAAGGCAGCGCAACTATTTACAGGACGAATCGCGCAGTTGCCAGCAAAAAGCAATTAAAAACTAATTACACTTGCCTCCACATTAGCAGCTAAAAAAGAGCGAGCGAGTGTGGGGGGGGGGGGAAGGAGAGATCACAAACATGCACTATTCATTTAATAAAAATTTAAGACTTAATTCAGTAAGTAGATGGCCAGGACAATAGCAGAGCCAACCAGGTGTCTGACAGCGTGGATAATTAGTGCAAAAGCAAAAGCAAAAGCCAAGATGTTCACAGATAACAGGAGAGGAGCGAGGGAAGGGGGCACTCACCTGACTTTGTGCTAGAATTGCGCAGCCAACGTGGCGTATGAGCAATTAGTAGTTAATTGTGAAGTTGCCCGAGGCGATGGAAAGGGGAAAGCAACTTGCCATACTTGCAACACTTCTGACATTGACGAGGTGATGCGATGCGAATGAAAATGCCAATAGCTAGTGGCAGAGAGAGATAGAGAAAGAGAGAGAGAGAGAGAGAGAGAGACAGAGAGAGAGAGAGCACAGCAAGCGGATGCGAATGTTGTGTAATTAAGAAGCAATTTTTGCGACTGCAGCGGAATTTTTAATGGCTGCAACACGTGTGCAGCTGCTAGTGTGTGTGTGCAGGTGTGTATGTGTGTGTGTGTGTGCATTTGACAAATTATCGCAACCAATTAGCGTATCAATGCCATTTGAACAAAGGGCGCACAAGCTGTGCTGTGTTTAAAATAGATCTGATGAATTATATAGATTAGCTATATTAGATTATAGTAGCTGATTCTGTGCACATTTGTGTTATACGATTACAATGTTGCAAGGAATTGCAATTAATACAAAACCATTCATTTCATTGAATGAACCTCTCACAATAAACTGCAATTTTGTTAAATGATTCAATAATTGATTTGCTTCTGCCAATGGTAATCGGATTTGGGAAGCCCATCGAATTTAGCCTTTTGTCATTTTTGACAATGCCAACAGAAAATAATATAAAAATATATATTTTTTTTACAATACAGCTTAACAAGCAAATTTAAAAAAAAATGTTTTATATCTAAATATGAAGCGAGCTTCTTAGGAAATATTTAACCCATGATAAGCGCATTAGGGAATTTTATATAAAAGATATGAGAAAAGCGATTATCAAAGAGAAAACATTCAAGTCTTATTTTAAATTTAATATTAAATTTTTATGGCCGAATAAATAAGTAAGACCTAAAGCTGAAAGTAAAGAACTAAAAAAATGTATAAAAAATACTTAATTTAGCTGCGATTTACTACTACAGCAGCGACTAATTTAATGAGAACTGAACATGTGTAAGAAGCAGATGAAATCACAGCTGTAGCAAGTGATACATTGTGGCACAAACATAGACAGAGACACAGATCAGGCGGGGTTGCAAAGGGAGTTGCGATTGCGAAATGTCAATTAAATGGATATCCGATAAATCTGTGACTACAAAGCACTTAAGTGCCACTTAAACAATGCTCAAACTAATTGAAACCGAGCGACAATCCAAAGCAAAAGCAAAAGTCGATTAAAAGACCAACTAACCGAAAAATGAACAATGCCAAATAAAAATCAAACACGCAAAATTGTAAAACAAATGCCAAAGCATTCGCTCCTTCAGCACTTCTCTGTCTCCCCCTCTCTTGCTCTCTCTCTCTAGCTCTTTCTTCGTGTCCTCTAAGCCACTTATGTGAGTAAAAGATGAAGCGACCAGCTAAACAAAGAACAACAAAGGGGAGAGCACTAGACACCAAAAAGTCGAGAAAAAAAAGTAAAGGAAACAACGAATTTGAGCGAGATAGAAAATTATCGGAAGACGCCTTGACAAAAATCAAACAATGAAAACGCTATTGAATAAAAAGAAAAAGGCGCAGATAAGAAAAAGGAAAAAACAAAGCAAAAATGGAAAGTGTGCGGGCGCAATGAAAACAAGCAAAAAGAGGAAAAAGATAATGTTGCCAGCTAATATTATGGATATACTGCACAGGATACCGTAACAACAAATACAACAACAACAAAAACAAGTGATGAAATAAACAAGGAGCTGTTTTAAGTACTTGCAAAAGCAAAGGCAACAACAACGACGACGACAAAGGCAAAGGCAATGGCATAGGCAAAAGCAACGGCAAAATCAAGTGCGAACACTTGACTCAATGGCCACTCAATGCGACAAACTTCAGCAGCAGCTCAAACTTATGAAAGCTGAGCAAGCGTCAGAGATTGAGAGAGAGAGAGAGAACGCATCAAAAAGCACTCAAAATTATACAGCATCCCTTGACATTGAGTGTGAAGGAGTAAAACACTCATTGGCATCCTTTTAGAGCGCACTGAGCGCAAAAGCTCGAGGCGAAAAGCTTTCTATGCAGCTGCTCAGAGCGTAATTGCATAGCTGCTGCAGAGAGCATAAGGCCTGTTTGCTCTTTTGCTAGATTTTCTCTCTTAAGCGTGGCTGCTGGCATTCAGCCCTTTACTTAATCAAATAAGTAATTGCTCTTGACTTTGCGCAATTTGTTGCAAGTTAAGCACATGTACTGTTTTTTTCATGCCTTGTAAGAGGCTTACTCTGATCGCAGGCCGTCCAAATTAGGAGAGTCCTTTTATTACAAACTACCAGTGCAAGAATGGAATTTGCATTAATTTAAAATATATGAGAGAAATTCAACTATTCTAGTGAAATATCACATATAGCAGTAAATTATTTAAATATATATTAATTAAAAAATTATTTTTATTTCTAATAAAAGTTTAAAAATTAAGTTCTAAATCACATTTAATCATTTATATAAATATTTAAAACCTAACTGATCGAATAAATTGTTCAAATAAATTCTATAATCATCAATGAAATTTGACATTTTCTTTCATTTCTCTTAAATCGCCTTCTAATTGGCTTCCAGGAAATATGTCACACAAACCAAGCAAAGACTGCACAAAATAATTTAATTTTGCAAAATCTTCATTTGAGTTTCTCGTTAAATCAAAATCATTTGTTTATTTTTTTCTTATCAAAACTTGGATTTGTGGCTTCAGCTTTTGGCTCAAGAAAAGTTGCCAAATAATTGGCAATTTGCTGATACTCAAATGCAATTGATTTAATGAACTAAATTGAGTAGGCTTTCAATTTATAATTAAATTGATTAAAATGACAATCGATATATGTTTATATATATTCTACATGTGTATAGTTTCTGTTATGTGAACTGATTTGAACTTTTGTTCATATATGTAGTATATAAATATATATATGTAGGTTTATATATATATATATAATTATATATATACAAGCATGTATTTTCTGTCATTTGAACTAATTTGAACTATTGGCATTTGAACTGATTGGAACGAACTCAGTCAATCACGCTTCGAATAATCTCAGCCTGCCATTTCCCCATTTGTGCCATGTCTGCCTTCTCATCCCACACCCCCATTCCAGCTCCTCTCTCCTCATTTGCCTTAGTCTAATCTGTTTTAATCATTTGCCGTGTTCTTTGAACTTAGCAGCTGTTGCACATAAGCACTGAGGCACTGTACGATGTCAGTAGCTTATTAGAAACACACACACACACATATGCACACACATATGCACACACATACTCGCACACTCTCTCTTTCCAACACACACTCAGAGAGCTGAGCAGCTGCAGAGCGCCCAAAAGAATGCTTTGTTTGCTTTTCATTAGTTGTCAGCGCGCTGAAAACTTGACCTCACCCCAAACACCCCCCACCAACTACCTCTCCCTCCACAAACTTAGTCTTTCTTCTTTTTGCTTTGTTTGGTGTCCTCTCCTGTTTCGTCTGTCACTTCATTTATTTACAGTAAATACACATGAAACAATTATTTTTGTATGTTTTGAGGAAAATCTTGAGGATTATTTGAAAATTTGCAAAGCGTAAAACACAAAGGCAAATTTTCAATTAAATTCAACTCAATTTTGAATTAAATTGAACACAACAAATATGCTAAGAAATTAAATAAAATTCTTTCTCGTTTTATTATTTTTTTGTGTATTTATTTTTGTCAGTAGCAACTAACTTTTTTTGGCAGTTCAGCTGCGGCGAATGGCATTAATTAACTTAGCGAAATTCCATTTTAAATTCGATTCTCATAAGCCCATTTGGGGTGTCAAATGCTAATTAAATTTGTGGCTTGGAGTGTGCTTGTGTGTGTGTGTGTGTGTGTGGGTGTGTGGGTGTGTGTGCTGATGTGGTTTTCTTATCGATTATTAAGCTTGTTGTACAAACTCACTTGATGAAATCATTGAACAAAACTTGGGGGCAAGCACGCCACTAGCTTAGCCAATTTCAAGCAAACGCCATGTGGCAAAACTCATTGACTTTTGGCAAGACACACATGTACACACAAACACACACCCACACACAGGCGCACACTTAACCGAAATGAAAATGTTTAGTCAACTGTAGCTGACCTCGACGAGAGCCAAAGGCAGCTTCCCAGTTGCCACTCAGCTGTGCCGTTGAACAGCTAGCAAAACAGCAAAGCAACAAAAAAAAACAACAAAAAAAAAATAACAACAAAAACGAACCAACAACAGCAACAAGGATAACGTAAAAATGAAAACTCTTATGACGGTTATTTTTAAAACGTGGCGTTTCATGGAAATTTCATACATATACTGGGACCACAGGCGCTTGAGTTCAGGTTTCCAGCTGTCTAACTGCCAGAAATTACTCACACTTGACTGAGGACTCGCCTCGAATTGGCAGCGCTTGCGGGGGCAGCTGGGCTTGTGGCACAGTCTATGTTGCCTTGCTGCCAATCAAGCACAGCACCACTACAAGTCCCTCTTCCACTCTTCCAGCTCCCCCCTGCACTGAGAACATGTCAAGCAAAAAGTACTTCCGGATATTCTAGACTACTTATTCTAAGGTTCCCTTGGAAAAATGAATAAATAATTAGTGAATAAATTACATTTTATTTATTATTTAAAATTTTCGCCCACCAATTTGAGAACCCAAATTTGAATGCAGCATTGCGAGAAAAAGTAAGTTTATTTAAGGCAACGAAGCCATTATTTTTGACAGTAATGAAAATTCCAAGGTCAAAAAAATACATTGGTTACTCGGCATAAAAAATCTATTGAAGTTAACAAATAAAATCTATAATTGCAAAAACCATTTGCATTGCAAATAACATTTGAATTGCTGCTCTTTGATCTGAAAATAAAGGTCTCAGCAAATGTTTTAGTAAAGCAGAAACTTTATATTAAATATATTCAAAGACAAACAAAATTTTTTAAATAAATATAATTTGTAGCAATTTAATTAAAGTTGAAACATTTAACAGCTGCCTTTTTCAATTAACTGTTTAATTGAATTACAGAATTTGCATCAATTGATTATTTTATGATAATGAATTCGATACAAAAAATAAGCATGAACTGATTATTTTTTTTAAAGAAATAATTGTCGATTAATTAGAATTGACTAAGCAGAAAATTTTACGCTGATTAATTCTTTGCATTTATATTAAATTTTTCCAGCTGTTTAAATCAGCTAAATATAATAAATTTGCAACAATTTGGCTTGTTACTAATTAGTTTTTGTTAGTTTTCAATTGTAGATTTCAAAGGAGAGCTGCTCAGAGATACCAAAATGAAGTCTATAAATTATTTGTGGACATTTTTACGAGCATTGATAGAGTGCACAATGTAACTGAGAATACTGAGAATGGCGAGAATGCTGAGAATACGCCCAGGTTTAGTTCGAACTTGGCACAGTTTTCGTAATGTGATTTTCTCGGCATCCTTCCGAACACCTCCCAACGACTGACCTATAAAAAGTACAACTTTGATACAGGTTATTAAGTAAATGTAAGTGGCACACAGCTTGCCAACATACACACACACACACACATATACACATAAACAATACTTTATTTACACTGTAATGGCATATAAAATGGCTACCGCAGCCATTTTCTTTGCTTTAGTTTATATGTTTTTCTTTGGTTTATTTGCTTGTGTGTGTGAGTGTGTGTGTGTGTGTGTGTGTGTTGAGTCCAGTTGTTTAATTTCTTCGCTTTTATTTTGCCACATTTTTGTGCTGCACTTGCAAGGGGAGGTGGGGTGTGGCCTGCTGCCTTGTGTTGCCGCTTATTTATTTTCGTAATAACAATAAATAACATTTTTCTTTTGGTTTTTGCTTTGGGTGTTTGCGCTCATTTGCTAAGTTGTTTTATGCTGCTGTCGCTCGTTTTGTGGCTTTTTGACATTACTTGGATTAAGAAAATAAATCTTGCTCATGCTCAAGCTTGACTTCTAAGCTGAACTTTTTTAATTCATCTATATTTATACATATACATATATATATATTTATTTTTTGTGGCCTTCATTACGAAATAAATTCTCATCAAATCAAAATGCATCTTTTGAACGCTTGTGTTGCAATTTTAATTGAAAACAAGCAAACAATATTTGCCCAGCAAGCAAATAACAAAAATATATTCTCAAATAATGAAAATCTAAAGTTTATAACAGACATCTTCAGGTTTTTGTGTAATAAGAAAATGTTTAAGCGTTTATATGTCTGATGATGCAAAACGGCTATTTGCATTTGTAGTTTTGAAAATACTTGTTTAAGCTTTGTGGCTCTTTAAAAGGTATATATATATATATAAGTGTATATATATTGAAGTGGATCTAATGTCATTATACATATGTATTTTCATATCTTTAATTACATTTTAAATATGACATAATTCCAGAAGATCTACTTGTCTTTCGCTTACCTTAAGATTACTCCAACTTGTTGTACTTGAACAATTTATTTAACAATAATATTGATGGAAATTTCTATAGAAAATAATTTAAAGAAAAATATGCATTTGCAGGTAAAGCCATAAAATGTGAGAAAATGTTGAACAAAAAATTACAAATTAATATATAAAAAATATGAAATAATAATATAATAAAAAATGTGTATTTGTTACACAGCTTAAAGTGAAAGAGGCAAAAGAATTCAAAAAAAGGGATCAAAAATATTTCAGTATACCAAAAACCAATGAAATTCAGTTTATTTTGTAGCTACCTTTTTTCTGTAACAGACATTAAAAATACGGTGTGAAGACTTGTGTATGTTTATTTATTTAAATGAGCTTCTAATGAAGTGGGTTTTGGAGGGGTGGGAGAAGGTTTTTCGACACACACACCCACAAATACACACACATAATGTGCATATTTCAATTAGAGGTGGCTAATAAGACATAAAAGATGTTCAGTGTTTGCCAGGCCGACGGGCATTTACACACACAAATACACACATACATACACACACACACACACACACACACACACACACACACACACACACACACACACACACACACACACACACACACACACACACACACTTAACCATAGCCACAAACTCGCTGTTGAGAATTGAAAAGAGTCTGTTCGCAAAGAGCATGTTGCAAAAATGTATGCCGCAACACATTCAGCGTGGCCCAAACAAAAGCGCAACACATTTAGCCTTTTGAGGCAACTAACTGTTTCCGAAAGAAAAAAAGTTAGGGAGAGAGAGAGAGAGAGAGTGAGAGAGAGAGAGAGGGGGAGAGAGAGAGGGAGCAATTCAAATAGTAACACATTTTTTTAATTGTGTTTGGCATTTTGAATGAATGAAATGGCAACTTGGCAGCAACTCGGCATGAATAGCGAAAATTGCTGACGCGTTTCCCGCTGAACGTGTGTCCGTGTGTGCTTGTGTGTGTGTGTGTGTGTTGTGCACACACTCTAACGGTCTTTTGGCTTTAGCTTAATTAAAACTTTGAGCGTGCGCGAAATGCGAGCAAAGCAGTCGGAAAATTAACAAAATTGCTGAACGCGAAGCTGTTTTTAGCCCTTTTTTCTCCCCTTTTGCCATTTGCCATTTGCCATTTACCATTGAAATTTGCAGCTAAAAAGTCGCAACGACATTTTGCCTAAGCGGCGCATTTTTCAATTGCCTAGCTGCAAATGCACCTGAAAGGGAGCGAATTATATATATATATTTAGAGAGAGAGAGAGAGAGAGAGAGTGGGCAAGAGTGAGACAAGAGTGTGGCAAAGAGAGTTAGTATGACTGCAGTCATAATAGTTTGCAAATTCGCTAGTAAGCCTAATGCAGCCAGTTGTTGCCTGTCTGCGATGCCTGTCAAAGTGTGTGTGTGTGTGTTTGTTTGTATGTGTGTGTGTGTAAATCAGCTGTCCCTAGCCTCGCCCTTACGCCCCTTGTAAACCACCAATGCGGCAAATGTGTTTCGCAACCAGGCACATTATATTCTCTATCAGCTCTGTTAACGCTAGTCAAAGCATTTAGGTTTGTGTGTGAGTGTGTATGAGTGCGAGTGTGTGAGTGTTTGTGTGTGAGTGTATGTGTGTGTGTGAATGTGAGTGTGAATGTATTTATTGCTCCAGTCGGGCGGAATACAGTTTAAAAATATGTGTCAAGTACTTTTCAATATTTGGTTTGCTAAGCAAAATAGTTTAATATTTTATGACTTATTGTTTTTAGTTATAGTGTTGGATATTTTAAATAAATAAATAAAATTATTTACCATTAAAAATATAGAACCATTGCATAATAATCAAAGAGGTAAATTAGCCTTCAAAATTAAGGTCTATTTAGGTTTTTGCAAGTTTTGGCGGCGAGTCGGATGTGGCCCAAAAATATAAGAAATCTCAAGAGGCGATTCTGACAAATATAACTCCTAAGTTAGATAATTATATATATAAAATGCTATATTCTCTTTTTTTATATTAATGTGGCGGTGTGGGCATGACCCAGATATTTTCATATTAATTTGAAGAGCTGTTTTCCAGTAATTTTCCTTCCAAATCCAGCTCTAAAAGTACCGCTCAAAAACTAAAATGTGTTATTAGTAATAAATATATGAAATTTTGTGACTCTGCATTGATTATCGTAATATAGTTTTGGATGTAAAAAGAAATTTTTAACGACTTTAAAGGGAGTTGCCATAAAACTTTTAACTTTGTTATCAGAATATAAAAAAGTTTAATAAAATAATTCAACATAATTTCAAATAGTTTCAGAAAATATGAGAATCCGACCTTAAATTTTGTTAGTTAATAAATAATTATTTATTACGAAAATTGTTTTAATGTTTAAAAGTTAAAAATTTCAAAATACGTACATTATATTTCTTTTGTGGCTATATATAAGTAAAAGTATAACTTGCCATAAATTATTGTTGGAGTTGGCCAAGTTGGTGTCGTTGGCCAAGATTTGATGTTGTTCGGACCAATTGCTGACAATGTCAACTGTTGCATTTATTCCAAGCTGGCGCAGTTTGAGGCAAGGCCCCTTGCTAGGGGCCAAATCATTCAATGGACTTGCCGCACGCTTGGTGGCACATTGATAGATATAATTGGCCAGGCACACGGGGGGCGTTTCAATGGCCTCGCCAGCAGCAACTTGGCTGTCAGCTGCCAGTTGCAAAATTGTTGGTCTATTGCAGCTGCCCGTGGCTGGCCGCGATGCCTGCCACATGTGGCGCATGGCCTCCTCTTCAATGGCAGCTCCTCCGTTCTTCACTGGGGACTTCACACCGAGCGAGTGTCCGTTGATTTTCAAAAGGGCTGCGTAACAGAAACCACACTGAGCTGGCATTGCCATCATTGGCCACCTCCACAGTACTCACCTAAGAAGCAGCCCAACCACCAAATGCAGAGCAGCAGCAGCTTCATCCTAAGCCAAAGATTTTATTTTGCTTTTTTTCAAAATTGTTTTCCAGCTCAGTTTCTGAGTAGTTGTAAATGTTGCCTGATTATTCCAAGGACTACTTTTGTTTGTCTTCTTTTTCTTTTTGAAAAAGTTGCTTTAGTTCTTTGCAGCAAGTTTCGACACTTTTTACAGTAATTTTTTTCTCCAGATTTTATTTGCTTGTTGTTGTCGCTATCCAAACTAAATGCATTTTAACTGACGCATTGACAATTGTTTTAGCAATTTCAGTGCACTTGTTTGCTGCTCTTGCCACACAAGTGCCACAACTTTTTCAATTGAACTGCTCTGTAAATTTGCTCAGCATATTTATTTTTTGATCAGATGCGTAACATTTGTAAAAAAAATAGTAGTTTATCTTTAAGGAATAATATTTGCATTGTCAGAATATTATATAGATTGGTAGCTGATTATTAATATTAATATTATTATTGTTATTATTATGATTATTATTATTATGATTATTATTATTATTATTATTATTATTAAAATTAATATTGTTATTATTATTATTATTAATATTTCTACTAAATAAATTATGTACTTTAAATGCAAAACAGAGTAATTAAAATAAAACTAATCCGAGTATCTTAATTCAAGAACTTTGTTAAATCTAAATCTTCAACTAAATTGATAACAGAATAAGTAAAACAGAATTTATTCTTTTAAATGAAAACAAGCCAAAGTTGAAAAAGTTATATTGTTTTTTACAGCACTTTATAAAATGCAAATATATATCAGACACCCAAGAGTATTCAGAATTCAGCAAAAATTAGATGCAATTCACATTTTATTTTTCGTTGTAGTATTTTTTTATGCTCAACTGTTTTGACAAGTGCTGCATTGTTGCAACGCTAGTTGCAGCTAACTGGCTTCTGGCTTAAAGTTCGCTTTGGGTTTACTTAACTTTTAGTTTATTTTTGAGTTATTTTTTTTCTTTTTGTTTCGTTTTGTGTTTTGTGCAGTATTTGGTACTTTGCATAACCAGCAAGTCTATCAAAACATTTTCAAGTTGAAGAGCGGCTGCAAAAACAATGTGCTCAACGCATCGATTTTCTCAAGTGTATAAAGCTGTAGTTGGTGGTGGTTGTGGGAAGGAGGAAGGGGGGGTGGATGCTGTGGATGCTGGGAAAACAACTCAATGCATGGCACTTAAGCAGCTCAAACAACAAATGCAGCAAGCAACAATAAAAACAACAACAACAACAACAACAACAATCTTTGCTGGCATTTGGTTAGGAAGGTGCAGAAACTTCCATGACAGCAGAATGCAATTTGCGTGAGCGACAAAGTTTATGCAGCATGCACTTGCCACCGTCAGTTGTTGCCACCAATTGTACGTCTGTACGTGTGTGTACGTGTGTGCAACTGTGCAATCAGTCAAACACACCCACACAGGCATGTAACTATGTGAAGCAGTTTAAGAACTTTCTATGTGCATTTCCCAAGTTCTGTCTACGAATTATGCTTATATCTAACCACTCTTCAATGCCATAACTAAGCATATCCTGCAATTCTATGCTTCACCCCCTTCCCCTTCCCCCCTCTCACTCCACTTTAATTTAAGCATAAGCTTCACACATTCTAATTATGCATCAGCAAGTGGCACATTGAATATGACTCCCCTTTACCTGTGCCACACATATTTATGCGAGGGTTGATCAGGCAAAGATGTTGCATTATCTATCTATAAATTCATAATAATTTAATTAACCCATATTATTAATGCTCTTATTGTATATGATAACCAATTATAGTTTTTCAATCTTGCATTATCTATATATAAATTAATAATTATTTAATTACCCCATATTATTAATATTTCACATGTGCAATCTTTTTGTGAATATGTATCCCAAAAATTTAATTTTCTTCAGCAGTAAAGTAAAGTAAATCTATACAAAAATATATTCAGCTATTTGTAGTTTAGGTTCTAAACTGATATATTAATATTATTCAATCTACTGATCGTATAGATTTTTAACTATGGATATTTTCTCGATTTCTGCTGGTACAACTATGAAAATATAATCTAATTAGATGAATAATAAGTGGCGAAATTAATTGCTTTAAATTAATCGGAAAAGTTAGATTTACAATTGAAATTAGAAGTTCTTTTGATTATAAAAGTAGTGTCTAATTTATTTTTTCTATATAAAGTATATAGTTTATACTTATTTAAGTAGTTCCGAATTAATTTGTTCCATTTAAACCATATACTTACTTATCGACTATATATAAGTAGTGCCAAATTGTTATATTAAAACTATATACTTATATGATTTTTCTAATAAACTATCGATTATATAAGTAATGTCAAATTTAACTGTTTTCTAAAAACTATATTCTTATTCGATTTGTCCATTTGTCCGCTATCTGCCAGGTTGGTCGCATTAGGATTACTTTTGGAGGCCTTATGCCATTTCAATATGTTGCACATTAGAGTTCCTTTTAGAAGTACTATCGATTATATAAGTAATATCAAATTGAACTCTTTTATAAAAATAAAATTCTTATTTTAAATATACAATTGTTTGTTATTTGCCAGTTTGGAGTTCTTTTCTCATTTAAATATGTTGCTTCAACGCCCGATCGAAAAAGAATATATAACTATTTATATCATATAGCAACAGATTAAACCACCCACGCACTCAGTATTATGTGCAGTTATGTCTGTATATATGTGTGTGTGAGTGCTGGCATATATAGTATATATTCAACTGGCCAACTTATCGGGCAGACAGGAGGCAGGAAGCAGCGCTGGCAAACGCTTGCCACGTGCAATTCATTTGATAAATGTTGCCGTTGTATTTGGCTGTGGTGCTCCTCTTGTTGTTTGTGGTTGTGGTTGACGGGGTGGTGGTTGGTGTTGGTTTTGGTGTCATTGTCATTTCGTGGTTGCCGTCGCCTGTGCTGATTATGCAGCGCTGCTCGATGCGAGTCAGTTATGCCTCTGGTGCCAAAAACTTGCCTCGACTTCCGCTTTATGCCCAGGTATATCTTTTTATTGCAGTCGCGCGCTCTGAAATAACCCACGGAATGCGCTGGACGTGAGTGAAAGCAGCGCTTTATTAGCTATGTCTCTCTCTCTCTCTCTGTCTCCCTCTCTTTGTCTCTGTTTGGTGCCTTGTCTCCTACTCAACGCTTAGTTTGTATGCAGCATCAGGTTTCGCTGTGTGTTAAATTTACGCTGACATGCGCTAACTAGCCATGTGTGCGTGTCAATGTCTATGTGTGTGTATGTATGTGTGTGTGTGTGTGTTAGTGTGTGTCTGCGGTGCACGTTGTCATTGTAAGTTGCAACTTAAATGCGCACGTGACGCTGCCTGCATTGCTTTATTGCGTGCAATGTTGAAAATTAACAAGGATCCCATTTTTTTTTCCTACCTATGCACATGCCACACAGTGTTTACTGTGCCACAGCTTGTGGCAGACAAATGTTCATTGAGTTGTTTTTTTTTTTTTAGGATCAGTTGCACAGTCTAACAACGTGCCAACACATAACTTGCAGCAGTTGCAACTTCTACTTTTCGCAGTCAGTTAATTTTATTTTTAGATGTTTTGTAGATTTTACAGAATTTAATTAATTTACTTAATACTGATAAGGAAAGCAATATACAAAATTCGTTGCAAGCAGGCAGCAAGCTGCATGCCCCCAAAAAAAAATTATGCAAATGAAAAAAAGAAAAATGAAATCAAAAAAAAATGTAATCTGCAGCAAACAAAAAACATCAACAACAGAAACGTTGACAACTTTGGAATTATAATCAGAAAACTGCTCGCAAACAGAAATTGAAAGTCAACATCAAGTTTGGAGGCGATGGGCAATGATATTGAAATCAAATCAGGGCATCGTCAAATGCATTTAAAGCTATTTGCATTGCAATCCATCCTCCTCTCCTCCACTTGAGCTCCAGCTCCAGCTGCAGCTGCTCCATCAGTCCTCCTGTCATGTCGCAGTCGCGTGTTCCTTGGCATGTGTCTCTTAATTTTTTTGCAGTACCCTCCCCCCCCCATCAGCACTCCAACTGACATGACAGCATTCTCTGACTTCCTGACGCAGTTCTCATTGCACCCGGTTGCATGTCTGGTTGGGGAAATTGATTTTTATCGCCTTGGGAGATGCGCTTGACTGACGTTCACTATTTTTTTTTTCTTTCTGAATTTGGCTTATGTTGTTGTTGTGATTGTCAAAATTTTTGGTTGCTACGACAGTTCAATTTGGCCAAAGAATAAAAAGCATAAAAAATATTTCTGATGGGAAAATTAATCATTTTAGTTAGGCAAACAGAAATACAAATAATTGAATTTCTCATAACATTTTTACATTATTAAAATTAAATTCGGACTTAAAACATTAATATTAATTTTAGCACTTCAAAAATGTGGCTTTAAAAAATATGAAAATGCCTTATTAAAAATAAAAAGAATAAAAAAGCAAATTACAAAGTGATTTCTTTTTGCCGTTGCATTTTATAATATTTCCCACATTAATTGCTGAACTATTTGCATGGTTTGAAAGAGCACATTAATTGCATTTTATTTACACCATTTTTTATTTATAAAGTATTTCTTTTGTAAGCGCTGCAATTGCTCATTTACGACAGTATGTTAACAATTTATGAGAATGTGGCTTTTGTGATACTGGAAATTAATAAAGCGCAGATCCTGTTCAGTATTTCAGTTAACCCGATTGTTAATAAATAAATAACATCAATATTTATGTTTCACACATTTTGCAATTTGATAAATACAAAAAAAAAAAAACAAAGGCCAAAAAAGCGAATAATAATACAATTGGCAGCAATTTACTGCTGCTGGTTGACACCCACATTTTAATAATGGATTCGTTGCACAAGTAGATTTCAATTGCGCCACTCAATGGCTGTTTATAAGCACTTAAAATAAAAAACCAACAAAATTACATGAGTGCTCTACGAGTTGGGCATGCTCGACAAAATGATACCCTGTAGACAGATCTAAAATAGTTAAGAGTCTTTTGTTAAAAAAGTAACTAAATTAAAATTAAGACTAAAAAATTTGGGATTTTTTCTTTTTGGATTTTTGATAATCATATTTTGGCAGGGTATTAAAAACCAATCAATGTCAAACTTAAATGCAACGTTTTTTTATTTAATGCTCTTTTTGTATTACACATTGATAATAATTATTCACAAATGTGGCAGTAATGCATTAATGAAGGCAGAGCATTTTGCAGCTTTATTTGATATATCACTTAATTTATTTTACTTACTTTAAGTTGAAAGTATCAACAAAGGCAAACGAACAAAAATGCTGCTGTCCTTAAATTAGCCACAAAATATTTTGTTTTGCTTTTCCTTTGTTTTCTAATGTTTTTCTAGCGTTGGCAACTTCAGCTTTCTAAATTAAAAATATATTGCGCGAAACAGCACAAAATTAAGCGAAAAAGTGCCCAATTTCAACACCCTTCTGTGCAAAGCAACCTTTTTAATTGAACATTTTTAATTTATGCATAATAAAAACTGATTTACGGTAAGCTAAAAAAAACAAAAAAAAAACGTGCAACTCACAACTTTGATGCTTTTTATGACTGACCCAAAAAAAAAAAAAAAAGATGAACAATAAAAGCGCATAAGGAAGGAGTAAAGTAGGTGTATGTGTGTGTGTGTGTGTGTGTGTGTGCCGCTAAAAGACAAGAGAGTCGACCAGGCTAGGATAAAGTTTTTTGAGGATGGCGCAACTTTTTGATTTTAGTGCCGAGTGTTTGGTCTATTTTATGATATTTAAGTGGCCATGAATTTCCCCAGCTAGCCAGGGAACAGCGGCTTCAATTGAAGCTTCTGGCCAAAAGGCCACCGACGACGACCAGATACATGTGCACGTGCTTCAAGGAGCACTATGCAACACAACATGCCCCACATTTGTTGTTGTTGTTGTTGTTTTCGGTTGTTGTGGTCAGTTTTGTTTTTGTTTTGGAATTGGTTGGTTTCCATTGGCCACCTGCAGGTGAGAATCAAATTGGATTTGCATGCGTCTAGAATGTATTACAAATTGCTCTCGAATTGCATATGCAAAACTTTAAATTGATTCAAAATGCAAACAAAAATGTTGAGATTCGATTTCATATTTTTTAATTTAACCACAAAAATATGTAAATATTTAAATGTTTTCCGGCACTCAGAACATTTGTTTGATTTCATTATTTGATTTGAAAGATTTTATGTAGAAAACATAGAAATTTATAAAGCAATAAATGTCTGTTAAGTGTCCATTCCACAGGACACTTGCCGCTACCTTGTGTCTGTAACGGTTTTTTTTTATTATGCGCAACGAAATTAAAAATTAAATTTTGCTTTTCGCCTATGGGAAATGCTGATGCTGATGCTGATCTGCCAGCACGTTTTGGCCAAGTCTGACGCTTAACTACAGCAAATACAAAACAACAACAACAATAACAACAATAACAAAAACAATAGAAACACACGAGTTTGTGGCATCCCCTTGAGCTCGGCGCAATTTGCGAGCCACAAAATGCCTAAGGTAATCACTTGCCGCAAATTGTTGTAGCTGTTGTCGTTGCCCCCTGACTTCAAGTTCAACCAAAGAAGAGCTGTCGCTCCTTTAACTTTCTCGTATTATTATTGTGCATTATACGGGAAATTGACAAAGAAACTTTTTGGCTGGAAAATGGCAAAAGCAAAACGAAGAACAAACACACAACAAATAAAAGAGGCAAAAGCGCACAGTGGAAATTCGCCTTCGAATGCCACTTGAGAATTTAATAAAAAAATACACATAAAAAATAGAAAAAGTTGGTTGGGAAAATACAAAGTGGGCAGAAACAGACAGACAGAATCGAAACTGGTATTGTTGGGCACAAATGCCGGTTAAATATTTTAGGCAAATGCCTGTTCCACAACCTCCTTTCACTACTCCATCTCCATCTACCACTCCCACTCCCACTCCAGCAACAGGAACGAACGACTTGGCAGAGTAAAAATAAATCAGCTGAGGCGTAGGCACTTGAGTTGATTTATGGGCCAAGGATGTGGAAAGGGCAACAGTAGCAGTGGCAGTGGCAGTAACAGTAACTGTAACAGCAACGATGTCAACGACAGGTGGGTTTTTGGCCATTCCAGTGTGACAGTATTGCCTTTGCATAATACAAAACCAAATTGCTCGAGCCGAGCGAATTCTCTGGAGATGCTCCGCCGGGCGACAGCAATTGACAGCAGCCACAATGGAAGTGGCAAAGCGGCGGAGAAATTGAAGTTGTTTTGAAGTTGGAAACCCGAAGAACGCAATACGAATCCAAAGAATTTGCTGTGTCCCTATGACAGTTGCAGTTTATAAGTCAGTCCGTCAATCCGTCAGTCCGTCAGTCCGCCAGTCACTTGAGCAGTCATTGAAAGAAAACTTCAAGTAGTATCGCAAGTAAATTCTCAAAGTACTGAATTACATCCATCGTAAAGGCCATAACCATACTTGCGGGAGGGAGGCGGAGCTGGTGCTGCCACTTGCCTTTTTCGCTTTGGGCCATTCGCTGTCCGCATTTTAATTACAAAAGCCATTCAAAAACAAAATTAATTCTCACCGGAGCCCAATAGGTGGCCAGCTAAGCTCACAAGCTGCTGTGGCACGTGGCAAGCCGAACCTATACAAACAAAAAAAAAAAAACTAAATACTTTTCTTATATTGAATAGCTAATACTCTAATTAGCGTAACAAACACTAAACAAAAAAAAAATTAATTAATTCAATTTAAGTGTACATTTTTTTCATCCATTTGTTAAAAGTAGATGTAGCAAATATATATTTATATATTTACTAATACATAAATAAGTTTAAATAAATTATCCAAAATAATTTCATAAATATTTACTAATACATAAATAATTTTAAATTAATTAGCTAAAATAATTTCATAATTGCTTCCTTAAGTAAGTCGATGTATTTGCCTTAAAAATTTTAAGATTTGCCAAGTGCGCTTGAAATACTAAAGTTACAATTTAATTGAGATAGAGTATTCAAAATATTTATGCCTGCAATTAAAGTTGAATGTTCGTTTGGGCCGCCCTAAAAAAGAAGGCAACACAATTTCATGAGCCATTCGGTAGACACTACAAATATAATTAAAATGGCTGAAATAATTGGTTAGTTCGTAAAATGCCTATTAAATTGATAAAATTAGAGATGGCAATAATTGCCAATGATATGGGAACACCTCGCAGGTGGCAAAGGGAAAACAAAAAAAAAATTTCATTAGACTAATGTGTTGCATGTCACATCAATGTCGGCTGCAGTGCAACAAGCGCATGTGAAAATCGCAAACAAGCAGCTTCCGCTGCCCAGAATGCATGGAAACAAGGACACAGATGCCACTCTGGCATTCAGGATGAGCTCGAAAAACGTATATGTCTTATTGTGCTAGTGTGTACTTCTGTGTGTGTTTGTGTGTGTTTGTGTGTGTGTGTGTCTTTGTGGGGGTTGTCTGTCTGTCTCTCAGCTGCAGCATTTGCCGGCTTCTTGTCACAGCAGCCTGCCTCCAGTTCCATCTCTTTTTCAGCTTTACTGTGCCAGCCATGCATCTTCGTCATTTCACAGCACTTGTCAGCCTAGGAATGCAATGCAAAATGACTGCCCATCCCACAGCTACTGGGAACCCAGCAGCCATCTCCTAGCTCCCAGCTTGCAGTTAGCCATTTTCCATCTAGTTTTGTCTGCTCTATTTTCTTATCATTTATAACCGAATGATATATTAGACACTTGCGCTAATACAAAAAGCACTCTGCAGCTGTCAACCTAATTAAATATACACATGAATATATACATACATATATATACGTACATATTTATATATATATCCAGATATGTTCAATACAATAACTCGCAATTGTGTCATGCAACTGGAATGGAAAGTACTTTATGGAACTGTTTTTCAGCTAGCTGAAAATATATATTATCAAAAAAAAATTGCCCTTGTCACTTTCAATTAAATTGTTTTAATTTTCATAATTCATAACTTGTTTATTTTTACCACATAACATGTCTGCAAATATCAAGTCAAACAAGTAAATTTTATTTTAATTAAATTTGGATGTTTAATCATTGATGGATAATCGCAGTGGACTTCTTATATATATATATTATAGACAAATGTTTTTTTTAAAGACTTTAAAAAAAAGAATATATAATTTTTTCTGGCTACAAATTATGTATTATTTATTCCAACTGCAATTCCATTTTTTGTAATAATAATAATTAATTAAAGTACAAAAATAGTAGCCGAAAAAAGAAGAAAGATCGAGAAAAAAGCGTGCAAAATTCAATTTGGTAGCCAGCAAAAGAGACAAGGATTTATTTCAATTTAAAGTAAGTGTAATTAGAAGCAAATTACGAGTGTTTTCTGTGTGTGTGTGTAGTGTGCAGGTGTGTGTGGTGTGTGTGTGCTTAAACAATAAGAGCGCAGGTGAACTAATTACAAAAATGAGTTTCGGCCCAACTGTTTGCCCAACCAGCCAAATGGAAATGGACTCGACAATGGAACAACAGCAAACACAGACAACATCAACAACAACTGCAACAATAACAAACACAAATGCAGCTAATGGCATTTTGATAGAAATTACTGTTGAGTGCAACGAGGAGGAGTGATGAGGACTCCTCCACCAATTGTTGACAGCTGCATGATTATGAGTCGATTCTTCTGACAAGCAGCGCGAGCAATTTGCAACAGACACAAAAACTGAATGAAAAGGGGGGAGGGGAGAAATGAGTCAGCTGACAAATAGCATAATTAATGTGGCAGCTGCAAAGTGTTGACATGTTGCATGCAAAACTTAGGAAGCGCATGCTGCTTACACTCTAAGAAAAAAAGACTGTATATATTATTTTATATGTACTCAACTGAATCGATGCAGATCAGCATAAATATTACAAAAAAACAAAGTTTTATTTGATTTATAAATAAAACAAAGGCTTTATAAATAATTTATTAGTTTTTTTTTTTTTTGGGTAACACATTATTTAAATTTAAATGCATATTTTTTTGGCATGTAAAAAGCATGCCATAATTAATTTACATAATTTAAATTATGGCTTAGTTAATGATTTAAATTTATCGTATATATTTGATATTAAAAAGTTAGTTGAATTTTCGTATATAGCACATCAAATTTGTCTATGCTCAATTTAGAGTGGTACTTTTCTAGTCCATTCTATATAACTTCAATTTTGACCCGTTTTATGCTTGAGTAAATTGCGTTGCATATGGAATCAGAGTATTTGTGGCAGGCACACATCCCAGCAGAAGCAGCAGCAGCAGCAGCAGTTGCATCAAAGAGTACCAAGTTTATTTTGTTGTTTAAGTAAATAAACTTTGTACTTTATTTATATTTTGTGCAGTGTATGGCAAAATAGGAGAAATTCCGCTGCCACCCCTTCACCGCTTTCACAATTTGCTTTGCGCACTTTTCAGTTTGAGAAAGTTTTGCTTTGCGCTGAGCTAAGACTGCAACTAACTGACATAGTTTTGAATTATTGTTCTTGTTGGCTGAGAGGTTGCACGAACTGGGCTCGCTAAGCGTTCTTATCGTGGTGCAAAGACTTGGCTCTGTTGCAATGTTCACCTATGGCGAACTCGGTGCATTGAAATGAATCTGAGGTAACTCGCTGATGCAAACTTTGCCAAGCGGCTGCAGTCCTTGTGGAATGCAACATGGTGCATGGGGTATGGGGCATGGGGCATGGGGCATGGGGCATGCTGTGTCTCGCCAGCAGGTGCCAAGGCGCAACTGACTAGTCCAAGTCTAACTTACCATTTTTTTGTTTTTGTATTTGCCAAGTCAGCAGCAGAGAGTCTTGGGATATGCAGCATACAAACTTTAAGCGGAAGTTATCTCTCGCTTCTCTCTCTTTCTCTCCTTCTCTCTTGCTGTTTGCAATTCTCTTTAAGGCTGTAATTCTCAGCGGCAACAGTTGCTCAATGTTTGTGATGCATAATTAAACAATTGTTGGGAATATTGTGTTGCAACTTTGAAGGCGCCCCAGTGGCCAAAAGAAAAACGCATCCGTCATTTGGCAATCTGATAAATGCATCCTGATTTATGTGCTAAGACAACAATTTAAGCCAATTTGCTAAATTACAAATATTTAAATATTTTTCTGTAAAAATAATTGTGGCCGTTTTATTAAATGATTTTATTTTATGATTCTTTTCCTTATGTGCAATATTTAATAAAATAAATAGTTCATTGGCACTAAAACAATAGCGAAAATAGCCATGAGTATTATTAACATTTGCAACAATAATAACAGTAGATTTAACATTAGTATTAATTAATCTTGTGGTTATGCAATAACCGTTATTAAACTAAGCAAACAGAATTCACCGTTGGAAATTGTCCTGTGTTGCCGTTGCGCATAAATTTCGAGTGCGACGAGCAACAGAAGTGCTTACATAACCAATGTAAATCGCTCCACTTTGCCACATGTGTGTGACTGTTTGTGGTGGCGCTTCCAATTAAATGTTGTTGGGCCGATAGCGGAGTGTTGCAAGTCCAGCGGCAGCCATGGGAATTGTACGTTGCAAACAATATTGCCCGGCGAAATGTTTAATGAAATGGAATTAATGCGCAAACATCATCGACAACATTGTGGCACGAATCCCCCCAACGCATTCATGCACCAGGTGAGAGTTGTTAATGGCATAAGCCCCATTCTGGGTTCATTTATGACTGCCGGCGATTCAATTCATTCAGCAGGTTAAGTCCTATACTTAATATCAATAGATGTACTTGCCGAGCTCTACTTAATAATCTCTTCAGCTGCGACTTTCTGTTTCCGGATGCCATTCAATGTGGCGGGTATATTGGTTTTGTGCGGGAGTATGCAACAAGCAGAGGGGCAAATATCTCCAACACGATTTAGCATATTTATTGTTGCTCCCTGTTCACTTGGAAATTTGGAATGTAAGTTATTTAATTTATCGAGAGAGAATATTTTCAATTAAAAGATATTTATTAATAAGCTGTACAAAAATAATTAAGTTCTAAAACAAAAACAAAAAAAAGGATTCGTTGAAAACGTAGACACATCGATTTCACCTGGCTTAGTCATTATTTAAAAAGTAATTCCAAAAATGCTTATAATTTAAACTCTTTAAATAAAAGTCAAAGTATCCAACAGTTCGACTACATCATTTCTACTTGCACAAAAATCGCTACAAAATTATATTGAAATTTACAAAAGAAATCCACTCAAAAAAAAAAAAAAATTACCTCCTCTGGTGAAATTGAGTAAATATCTGCAAAATAAAAGGCAAGAAATCAAACAAACCCAAACCACAAAAAAAAAATAACACTTGAGTTATGCGATTTGCTTGTAAGGAGAAAAAGATGTGATTCTTTGCTCGAATTTTACGAGTTGGCTTCGAACAATTGGCGCCAGTTTGCTTGAATTTCTATTCAGTAACTCGTAAATAAGTATGTATTTTGCTATTTGGGCGTTATTCTAGTCAAGAGCAAAGACAACGATAATAATACAGTTTCATTTACGGGTTTTTTGGGGCACGAAATGTTTATGTGTCCAGACAAAAAAAGCGACGAAATACGCATGAAATTAGATTTGCCTCATCGAATTGATTTCATTTGTTTTGATTTGTATCCGAAAATACGCAAATTGGATACGAGACCAAACAATTTGAGTGCTGTTGTGCCTGAAATGAATACATTTCGGTCAAATGGTTGAGATTCAAGAGCTGTGTGTCGAGTTGAAGCGTTAACAGGAAGGCGTTGTGGTTTCTCTTGACAACAACACAAAGCCAACCCAGAATTCAGCTACCCGAAATAAACCTCTTTCCATTTTGGAGGTCTTTGCTGCGATTGAGCGATCAACTCTTGTCAGCTTGTGCTGGCATTAAAGTGTCAACAAACATACATATGTATTTATATATACATACATATATATATATATATATATTTAGTTTTTGGCACATGTGCGGAATGCGTGTGATTTTGGCCGTATGCGGCTTAATCTGCCCAGCGTTAAGATACCAACGCGAGTCCAATAACAAAACTTGCCGCTCAATCAAATGTCCAAATCTGAGCAACCCTTTTTTGGCTACGGGCATATCTGCCGGGGATTAACAGATCAGCGGCTGGATTGAACCCAACTCCAAGCAAAGGTTTGGCTTTTAGTGCTAGCCCGGCTGCTGCTGCTGCTGCTGCTGCTGCTGTTCCAGAACTTTTGGGGACGGCAACTTATTCAAGACTTTGCACTTGATGACCCAATTAATGGGTCTCCAAAATATATTTATTACCAACTTTTGTGTGAAACTTGTATTTTTCAAGCTTTGCAAACACAAATTTTGTGAGTTATTTCCCAGTGCTCATTATAAATAAAAAATACTCAGCAGTTGGCCAAGTTGCGAACCCAAAACTCATTCACAACTAATCATTATTGAAAACGTGGCCAAAAAACCAAAACTTTTGGGCAGCCACCATTCGCCCAATCGCCTTACCCAGCTGTAAGCTGACAAAAAGTCAGTCCAAAACTTATAACAAAATAGCACTGGTCAAATTGTTTTATTGTCCTTTTCTGTCCTTTTCTTCGCTTCTCCGTCTCCGTCTCCCCGTTCCGGCTGCCTGCTGGCGATGCAACATTGTTTGACGCTAAAATCTCTCAAAGGATTTCCGTCCGGGCTCCGATTGACACAGCAACTCAGTATTTTTTTTTTTCTTATTTTGTTTTCTTTCTTTTGCTTGAGGATATGAGAAGGAGTGCATTTTGCATTGAATTACCATATTGTGGGCTTAAAATATGTGAATTTACATGGCACTCATGTTTGTCGGGAAGTGCTGAGTGTTATAAATATAAATTTCGATTCATTTTACTATGTTACTATGGATTGAGACTTCGGTAGAATTTAAGCACAAGAATTGTATGAAAATTCAGAAAGGGCATATTTAATCAGAATGTAATTAATTCAATTAGTAATTCATACTTAATTATTATTTATTATTAGAGTAAGTAGAATTTAAATATTTAATAGCAAATAGATAATAAATAAATATTTTAATAGCAAAGCAAATAGTGACTAGAATTTATTCATTTTTAATTCATAATTTATTTTTTCATTTGTAATTTTTGTGACCAGAATTTATTCATTTTTAATTCATAATTTATTTTTTCATTTGTAATTTTTGTGACCAGAATTTATTTATTTTTAAATTATAATCTATTTTTTCATTTGTAATTTTTGTGACCAGAATTTATTTAGTTTTAAATTATAATCTATTTTTTCATTTATAATTTTTCCAGTAACTTCAAAAACTGCTATATAATTTTTATCTACTGCATAAAAGTAATTAATCCGAAAACAAGTCTTTTATGAGCTCGTGTTAGCTTTGGGTATATTATGGCATTAATTACATAATAAAGACTTTTTCAGGTGCTCTTTAAAACGTTGCGTTAAATTGTGTGGAAAAGTTATGCGTTGTGGCACCTTTTTGCATATGCCCGTCCCTTGCCACGCCCCCTTTTTGTGCGTCCGCCTACTCGTGTGGAGTACTTTATTTTTATTTTTCACTCTGAAAGTTGACTTAGCAAACTACTTGAAATGTAAATATGTTCGAGCAACAACTGGAAAGGCAAACTGACAGCAACTTTGAAAGCTTCCGTAATTATGCGCATCACACAGCTGTACGGGAAACTCCACCCATTCCTCCTGGCACTGGTGTTGCTCCAGCACATTGCCATCGCCAGCTCAACGCCAATGCCCACACAGCGGCATCGGATGGATTTGAATGACGACTCGCATCGAATGGATGATGTGGATGATGCGGGGGGCAGCGGTGGCAACAGTTCTGCTGACAATAATAATAGTTCTGATCGTTTGGAGAAGGGGGGCATGGTGCGTCCCTGCAGTGCCAGACAGACGGCCACAAACATAGCCCAGAAGGCTGCCAACGAGGCAGTGCAGGCGTATGGAAATCAACAGACTGCAGCCGCGGAGATCTCCCGCTTGGTCATGACGCAGCTGGCGGATCGGGCATATGGAGCTGCCAAAGCAGCGGAGGCGGCACTCGCCGGCAAGCAGCAGAATGTGGAGCAACTGGAGCAGGAGTTAAGCGAAGCACAGGCGTCTCTGCAGCAGCAGGCAGACTCCATGACTGGCACCCAAGATAATCTTAATGTCGCCAGAATGACGGTCAGAGATGCTCAGCAGCTGTCCCAATCCCTGAAGAAAGCCATGAACTTAGCTCAGGAAAATCTGGCTCATGCCAAGGCCACTGCCGCCGGTGCCAAGCATGAGCTCGAGGTGAAGTCGCATCTGTTGGAGCAGTCCCAGTGCCGCATCGATGCGCTCAAGAAGAGCCTCTCCAAAGCCCGCTCCGAGATGCAGTGCATTAAAAAGTCCGCCTACAAAGCGGCCAGTGCCGCAACACAGGCCTGGAAGAAGGCCGGAGATCACCGTACAGCCACTGAGGAGGGCCGGATAAAACGCAGAATAAAACAAAAAATACAACAAAAAATACAGCAACTGCAGCAATTACATAATTCTGGAGTCTTCTGGTAAAAGTTGCCATATATTTTCTACTTCAATTTCAATTTAATATTACAATTTAATTTATGGTGCATATTTTAATATTCTGTTTATTAAATAAAAAAATAAGTTAATTTTTATAAAAGTTGAGTCTGTTTATTTGGACAAATAAATTATATTTTCTAGTATTAACTTACGTCTATAGTTAATGCCAAAATAGTAGAAATTTGTACATGTGTTTTATCTCAATTTTCATTTTGTTATACGACGATATCTCTGCTCAGTTGTCAGTTGATTGTTTTTTTTTTGGTATAAAAGAACTTTTGATTTTTTACAAATACTTCAAACAGATCTCATATTATTTTTTTTTAAATACATCAAATGGATGAAATTTAGCTATGCATTTTTCAGTTCTTACAATTTTTTCTATCTTGCATTTCATATTTAGTTTCCTGCCATATCCAATGTGACCAGTTGTTTCAGTTGTTTTTTTGATGCTGTCAATTCTCAGTGTGACCAGTTGGTAAATGTTTTTCTAAAAGTACTGATATTATTTTTTTTTTACAGAAATACACAAAATACTTTTAATAGGTGTAGTTTTCAGTTCTTAAATTTGTTGCTCCATTTGCATATTGTTATAAGACGATTTCTCTTCAATTCCCAAGTTGACCAGTTGGCAGTTGTTTTTTTTAAAATACTCTCTTATATTATATTTCTTACATTCAATAAGAAAATACTTTAAATAGATGAAAGTTGAGTAAACACTTCAATTTACTGCACATTTTCAGTTCTTAAAATTGTTTCTCAATTTGCATTTGTCTATAGTCTTTAGTTTACCAGTGTGACCAGTTGGTAAATGTTTTTATAAAAGTACTGATATTATTTTTTTTTTACAGAAATAGACAAAATACTTTTAATAGGCGTAGTTTTCAGTTCTTAAATTTGTTGCTCCATTTGCATATTGTTATAAGACGATGAAAGTTGAGTAAGCATTTAAATTTTCTGCACATTTTTCAGTTCTTAAAATTGTTTCTCAACTTGCATTTAATTTTATTTAATTTCCTTTAATTGCCAGTGTGACCAGTTGGCAGTTGTTTTTATAAAAGAATTTCTGATATTATATTTTTACATATAATAAGATAATATTTATACTAATACATGTAATTTGTGTCTACATTTTAAATTAAATTAAATTTTTCAGTTCTTAAAATTATTTCTCAATTTGCATTTAGTTTTTTTTTAAATTCCCAATGTGACCAGCTGCCGCACATAGACACTTTGTAACACAATTCTTAACTGTTTATTTGCCTCAAATAGTTTGTGTTCTCTTGTAAAATTAATTGGGCCATCAAAACAACGACAGCTTTGTTTGCCATCTACTGTTATTGGTGTCCTTTAGGCCTGATAAGTTATCAGCCTTATCGAAATGGCCAAGTTGTTTGCTTTGCCAATTCCCCAGACGCTCCTTGGGTGTCCCTTTGTGCGTTGATCTGTTAATCCAAAAAAGGGTAACCACCGGTGCCGGTCGCAAACTTAGCTGTTCCATATGATTGAACGACGGCTCCTCGGTTTTTACTGCTCATAAAAAACGCTCAAGGTTTACGGTTATATTGGACGTTATGGTCACACAAGAGACGACTTTAAAGACCCTAGGCAGCAACAGGATTTGCGCTTAAAGGCTTTAGGGCTAGAAGATTTTACTACCAATTAACAGCGCTTCTGAAATAGTTGGATAGATATATATTTAAGTGGAGTTGAGTTACGGCAAATGGACACTCGAGAACAGCCACTACGGCCCCAATCCGCACTTGTCCTTGCACCCAGAAATCATTTGGTTGCTGCCGCTGCTGCTTCGCTTGCTGCTTCTGTGGCATTTGCACATTTATCGAGCGTTTTGGCTTGTGTCCTTGTGCTCGTCTCCGCCCCCAAACACCCCTCCTCATCATCGCTCATGTCACTTAAATGCGGCTTTTTGCGTCGCCAAGTACATGTGCAGAAGTGTCCCAAATGACACTTCGTGTGGGCGAAGGCCTGGTTGCCCTGGCTGTGCCCCAAAAACCGCAAAAAAAAACCTACATGAAATCGAACCGTATAAAAATTTCGGTAAATGCATCTAAAAACTACGTACAAAAGAGTCGGAGTCGATCATAAAATGCTCTGTAAAAATCAGAAATATTCTAGATTATTAAATATATAATATATAATATAAAAAAAATAACATAAACTAAAAAAATAACTAAACTTGTTCATATTCCAGCAGCTTTTTTTAGGCCATGTTGAGTTACCATCATATCAGCTCAAGTTTAAAATGGTTCACAATTTTAACAATAATAACTTATTTTTATAAAATCATAATTTTTATTATAGTTCATTCCTTTCCTAATGCGTTGCATTAGTTAATTTCCTGTGCACCTCATTAATGTCAAAATATAATAGGAATTCCATGTTGCAGTTGTCATCCATTCCATATAATAACATTGCACAGTCAGAGTCATGAACAGCAGCAACAACAAAACCTATAAACACATACACACAAACAGTCACACACACACACACACACAAATTCAATTTCCTTTCGCAGTTGTTAGACCCCCGCAAATGGCACATTTCATCATGCTGAGCTCCAGACCAGAACCAATGCCTGCACGAATATAGTCCAGATGCACTAACTGCTGTCCTCTATGATCTACCCCACAGCCACTCCACTGACAGATTCTGTGTATGTGTGTGTGTGTGTGTGTGTGCATATTATATTTATACCCTTGCAGAAGTGCTTATTGATGTTGCATCTGAAATTGAAATCTATATTTTTTCTCAATGCTCTTTTTTGTGTGGAGAATTTGACCCGCTTGGATCGCCTACAATTGAAGTGTATCGATTTGGTTTTTAATATTTTGTAAAGTTTCAATTAAGCACATTTGATATTTTTGTAAAATAACACTGTCCGAACGTGCAAATAAGTTGGGCTCCAACACAAGAGCTGAAGTCGTGGACAGGGTAAAATTAAATTTCAATTTTAAAGTAAATTGAATTTAAGTAACAAAAAAATTTGAAAAAAGTACTCTGTAAGATTTTTTTTTTTCAAAAATTTAAACTGTCATATCTTGGTAATAATTTACTTAGGTACGAATTTCTTGCAACAATTTAAAGTTCTTTTTATATATATTAATTAGCATCAAAAGTAAAAAAAGCGCGTTAATTTTCACCAATTGGAGAAATTGACCTTTTAAGATTTTTTTTTTAAATTTAAAAAATGTAGGTCCGAATTTCTTTTACGCCCACACATGTAACACCGCAACCCCCCCCCCCCCCCCTTCTGAATTTTTAAATGAATTTCTCAAAGCAGCTAACCACAAAAACCGACACATTGAAATTGAAAGTCAGAGAGAGAGAAACCCGGATGAAAATGTTGATGATGAGTTTGTGGCTTGGACTTAGATCCTCGACTCGCAAAGGAACCACAAAATTGAACAAGATTCAGTTAGTGCTGACAGCTTTAATTTAAACCATTCACAAATTGGATGAAAGTTTTCAGGAAAATAAACGGAAAATAATGAAAAATTGTTACTTTTTGGTAATCATGTAGACAAACTCCTCAAAGTCGATTTTGCCATCGCCATCGAAGTCCGCCTCGCGTATCATGTCGTCGATCTCCTCGTCGGTTAGCTTCTCACCGATATTGATCATAACGGCACGCAGCTCAGCTGGCGAGATGAAGCCATCCTCGTCCTTGTCAAAGATTTTGAATGCCTCGCGCATCTCCTCATCGGACTCGTTCTCGTGCGACTGTTTTGACATCAAAATGCAGAATTCATGAAAATTAATCTCCCCATCGCCACTGATGTCGACGTCATTAATCAGAGCCCTCAGCTCGACCTCCGTGGGATTCTCGCCAAGCGAACGCATCAGATTGCCCAGCTCCCGGCTGCTAATGTGGCCCGATTGGTTCTTATCGAACAGAGCAAAGGCTTCCCTGTACTCGGCAACATGTTCTTCACTAATTTCCACGTTGTGAGCCATTTTTGAATATATGTTTTCGTAATTTCGTGTTTATCGTTGAACTCACGTTAACCGAATGATTTTTAATAATGTAAAAAAAAAACTGAATCTCGTCGAGATTTTGAATCGAGTTTGTTCCGCCCCGCCTACTTTCTAGCTCTGCATCATCATCGCCACAAAATCTCTATATACAATATTACCCTCTGTATTTGAGTTGGCATCTAGTACGATTTGATCGAGATCGTCATCGTTCATGGGATCACCCATAGTGGCCATAATATTACGAAACTCCTTTTCGTTTATCCAGCCATTGTCATCCTTGTCAAATACCCTAAATGCCATTATTACCTCATCCTCGACCGTTAGATCCTTGCACCGCATCGATATAATATGCAGAAAATCGCTCAGATATAGCTCATCCAAGCCATCGGGATCGTATTCAGCATAATATTCCTGCAGCTCATACTCGGGCGGCAGGTGTGCAACGGCTGCTAAGATCTCCTTTAATTGCTTCATCGGTATAATTACAGTTTTGGCTGTGTCAAACAATGAAAATGCCTCTGTCATATCCTGTTCCTGTTCCGCATTTAGCGTATGTGGACGTACAATTCGCTCCTCCGGCGGCGGTGTACCAAAATCATCATCAAAATCCATAATAAATACTTGTAAAAATTATATTGTGTAGATTATTTTAAATTTTACAAACAATAAATATTGAAAATAAGCAATGTGAGAATATGAAAACTTTATCTTGGCCTGCCCTATTTAAAATATAATTTATAATTATTTATAATTTATTTATATATTTAAATTAATATTAAAATTATGCTTATTTTTTTATGATATTTTATACACTTGATTAGCGAAATGCAGAAATATATTGCATGACGGGTAAAATTAAACAGTAAAATTCAAACATTTAAATACATAAATTACACAGTTAGAAATCTGTGTTGTGTACGTGTGTGTGTGTGTATCTATCTATGTATGTGTGCATGTCCTAATAACACAAATGCAAATGAGCAGACAAATTCAATTAGAGCTATTTGCTGCTTTCTTGCCGAGAGTGGCATTGTTTGTTAATCCGGCTTGTTTTGGGGCTTGTTGCTGTGTTGTCTGATTATGACCCGATTATGGCCAAGTGATGTCTCAACGAGCTTATTGGACCAAGTATATGCAATATCAGAGTGCTCGCATCTCTCAGCAAACACACCTAAAACTCAAATCATGGCAGGATTATGTAAGTGCAGTTGAAGGTAGAATTTTTGCTTATCAGCAGTATCTATTGGAAATTGTTGTTTTCAAGTTGAAAGTCATTTGTGGTCAGAAATGAATGTGATTATGCAATTTGGCTTAACAGTGCCCAAAACAACAACAGCTAAGAATGCATTGCCACAAACGGTGGCAAGAAACTACAAACTCCAAAAAGCTAAAGTTTTTAATTAAAGTTTTAATCAGCAACACAGATAACTTTTGGCTAGTTTAAACAAATAATAATCTTAATTGTAAATTTAATTAAAGCAGAAAAGAGCAAGCTTATTTTTTAGTTATTTACTCTAAAATATTCTGTGTTAAATAATTGTTAATTGTTAATTATTTAATCGCAAAACTTTCTTGAATTCCGAAGTTCAACTGAATTATAAAGCGCGATGGGCTTTCCTGGAATTCAATTGTTTGGCCAAGTTTATTTATTGAATCTATTTATGGACACTCCATTTAAGCCAGAATTTCTAAGCCCAAAATAAAGCAATGCTTGCCACATTTGATAAAGAGACAATTTGCTTAGCAGCCAAAAGCAGTTTCTTAAATGGATTCGGGTTTGCACAAGCAGTTTCGAATATTGGTAATATCCTCAGTGTCCATTCGGTTGTGCCACAGTTCTGGCTAACGCTGCTGGTTTGCACTCAGTGCCAATTTCAATTAAGCATATGAAAGCAGCGTTTGCCACACAATGCGGCACTCGGTAACAATTGTGTGGGCAGTGCAAGTCAATCCCTCTCCTTATTTGAGGTCCTGGTCACTCATTGTCCGTTGGCCTGACTGGCTCCGACTGGCCAGTTGCAAAGGCAAAATGATGCCAAAGCGATTTCAATATGCATTCTTGTGCCTCATTTTGTGTATCATTCTGTGTGCAACCGGAAATGAAATATAGAGCAGGAAAGCAGGCAACAAAAGCCGCCTTTGATATGAAAATTTGAAGGCAATCATTGTTCTGTGGCATGTGCATTTCTTAAGCCGACAGTTGGTCCAGTTGTTGGCTTATTTGGTTTGTTAATCTGCCATCAACTGTGCTGCACAACTGGCAATTTTGATTTAATGCAGCACAGCTTTGCCAAGCTAAAAATCATCGTTCATATATTATATACATTTGCAATATATAATATAAAAGATAAAACCAGCAGCAAAAAGGAAGAGGCGACACTAGATGAAGTCCATCCTTTGAAACCGCACACCAAAAAAGTGGTATACCGATGGATCAATAACCAATCACGGAACAGGCCTGGGAGTGGTGAACCCTTTGATATCCTATTTCAAGCAGAGGTGTGTGCCATTTAATCCAAAATGTAACTATCGGAATGTGGACATAGCCATCCTATCCGATAGTAAAGTAGCAATAAAAACTGTAAGTGGAACGAAATTAACTTCAAAAGTAGTCCATGAAGTGCGATCCCAGCTTGACCAACTCGGTGCTCACAATAGGCTTACCCTAAGATGGCAAATAGCAGGGAACGAAGCGGCGGATGAGCAGGCTAGAATGGATACAGAGAGGCACCTAACAGAGCCAGATCCGTTTTGTGGCACAGGAATGCAACTCAGGAACGAAGAAAGACGAAGAAGACTATGCTGGGAAGAGATACCAGGACTCCGATATGCTTAGAATACTAACCGGTCTACTGAGAGGACTTTGTAGACTGAGAAGCCACCTATCCAAACTGGATATCAATTAGTGAAGGTTTTGTAAAGGAGGAGGAGGAGTCCTCAACTCACATCCTAACAGAATGAATTGCGTTATCCAGGAAAAGATGCTGCATCCTAGGGATGCATGCAATGAGTGTCAAGGACATAGAAGCCTCAACCCATCATAAATGCTATCATTCGTGCAGGAACTGGGGTTGATGGAGGAGCTATAAGCTCAGAAGGGAGCACAATAGATCTATATATATATATATATATATATATTTATCAACTCTTTGAGGACAAATGGCAGGCATTTTACAGTATGCCAGGAAACAGGATACACACTGAAGTGCCAGGACAAAGTAAGTCCTCAGAGGTAAGTGAAGTCCCTAATAGAAAAAAGAAGAGTAAGATGTGTTTTAGTCAGCTGATTTTTACCTGGAATAATTTAATTCTTAACAATTAAACAATTTATTATCATTTCGGTCAAAATATGTTTCCATTTCTCGGTTCACTTATTATATTTAAATTTTGTGGAATGCAGCTAGCCAATCGTTAAATAGATGATTCTCCAAGAGTTGAATTTCAATTGGCTTATCAATTTCGGTTCACTTGATATCCTTTACTAATAACCAGCATTATGCAATTGAGTGCTCAACAGCAGAATCTGAATCAATATCAAAATCAGAATCAGCAAAAATAAGCGGCAGCTGCTTGACTTCTCATGTGTAATAATTAAACGGAAACTCTTCCAGGTGTACCCAATACCGTTAAATTTATGGCTAATTGAAAATGAAGTTGAATTAATTGCAAGTTTTTTTTTAAATAAATAAAAAATGTAAGTGAATCACAAAAATAAAAATAAATATTTTTACAAATTTTAAATGTATCCCCAAAAATAATTAAAATGAAGCAAATGTAATTTTCAACTTAATGAAAATAATAATTAAATATCAAATGTATTTACAATTCTTATTTTATTAAGTTGGCTAAATCCCTGAGGCAAGTATCTTAATTAGTTTGTTCAATTTCTGCGCTGTTGAGTTATTCTTAAAACCCCACATCAGGCAGGCACACACACACACACACACACACAGAATGCTGGAAGTTTTCTTGACTTTGTTAGACAGTCCTTTCGGTCATGTTAGTTTATTGTTTGCTTATGACACAAATTGCATTTGTGGATGACAGCAAAAGCTTTTGGTCGTGCCAACAAGATGATTAAATTACTCATACGACCCATGGTTGTGCTAAAGGGGAAAGCGTTCAGTGGGCTGCAACAATGTGGACAACTTTCTTTGAAGTTATTGTTATTGTTTTAGTTTCAGTGTTGTCTGGCATTTAGTTAATTAAGTTTTACAGCAGCCCGCCCCAATAAACTTCTTCGCCCCCCCCATTTAATTAGTTTTTAATTATTTTGCAGGATTTTTTTTGTTCCTTTTTTATTTTTATCCAAACGCTTTTCAAACTGGACAACGAGCACAATCGTGGGCTATTTGTTTTGAGTTTAGTTAATTTTATTTGTATTTGCTCGAAAACGCCCACAGCTCAACGCCTTCCACATCGGAGCCCCATTTTATTCAGGCCATTATACTAGCTTTGTTTTACAGCAGTCCACGCTGTTGGCCATCCAACCCACTTTTGCTGCTCTTGCGAAGTTTTCGGTTGGCCCGTTTCGCTTTTTAAGCCAGTCGCAGCTTGTGTTGGCTAATTACGTTTTGTTTAAAACTAATAAAATTTAAGCTTGCCATCCAGCAAATCACTGGCCATAGCCATTGACCGAGAATGGAGGCAGCCAAAGTTTCTGATTGATATTTTGAGCATCAACAACATGGTCAACAATATCATCATCATATGCAATGGCACTGATTGAAATGGCCAAGCAAATATTGCACTTTTTTTTAAAGGCAACTGTGTGAATTTGCCCACTGGTGTTGAGGAGGTAGCTGTGTAAATATTTGCACACAGTTCGTTGCCAGCGCCATAAACCACCGCAAAACAATAAAATTCGCAATAAACCAAATGGAAAGCGGCACAAGAAATGGAAATGGAAATGAGAAATTGGTGCCTGCCACATGTGAAATGTATGCAATGCCAACCATAGGCAAGGAAGTTGCCACAAAGCAACCACAAAACCAAAATTCAAGCAAAATACCAGAATTTTTATTTGAATAGCTTTGCATACCCTTACCGAAATTAAAATATGACAATTTACTTCCACATCAATTGTAGCAAATGCAAATGTTCGGTTTCCAATTACGAATTTTCTCCTTTACAAATTGATTACAAATCAATAATATAATCATATTTTCTAAATTTTTTTTTTATTATTTATGTAATATTTTGTCGTCAATATTCTGTCTTCTCGTCTACTTATTTCCACTACTCTTAAATTATATTAATTGATTTTTCTTTGTATTTATTTTATTTCCATTATTTTTGCTTTAAACTTAAGCTTATAGAAAAATTATTTATCTCCTTATTTGATTTTTTTGTATTAATATTTTAAATTAAATAATATTCCTTAATGCTTATTTTTTAACTTTCTCCTATTATTTGTATTTTATATGTATAATTTTTAAATTTGCCTTTACACTTCAAGTAAAGTAAACTTTATGATTTATTTAGGTAAATGCTCAATTTAAGACAGAGTTTTTTAATTTCAAAGTGAACATTTCATTTCTCCATTTCAAAGGTTAAGCACTGTGAATCTGACTGGATCGAGAAAGAACATTTTTCATAACTTAAATTGCACAAAGACCAAAGTGCGACTAACTGGAAAATCAACACAAAAGCCAACACAATAAAAAAAAACACAGCGACAGCAGCTACCAACTGCAGTTTTGTTTCAGCCAAATACAATGAAACTGGGCTAAGACAAAGCAATTAGCAATGCAGCATTGAGGCACTGTTAGCAGACACCAATTCACAGCTGTATAATAATCTTTATATATTAGTTTATACAAACAAACAAAAATAACAACTCATTAGCAATTCTATTCTTTTCTACTAATTTGAAGAGACAGACTTTTAAGAATACTTTGAAATATATATATTTTTTTTAAACAATTGATCAAATATTTTTACCAATCGTAGCCCCTTTGATTCTTGCATTTGATATTACCTTAGTATACATTTCGAAACAATTCTTATTAAATATTTCACATCCAATATATTTATCTGATGCCATTTGGTAACAGACAAAAATTCCATTTATCACAACTAACAATCTCTAACAATTTCCGGCTAACAACTCCTATTTTTTTTTAGTTGCTTCTGTGCTACCAAAACCTCCTTATATTGGTCTAGTTCCTTGAGCCTTTTTCTCATTAATTGGTTTCAATTATTATAATTAGCTTAACAAGTTGTTTTCTGAAGTCAGCGTTGAAACTATTTATTTGTTTGTATGCCAGTTATTTTACTTGTTATTTATTATTTATGCACATAGAATATTTTCATAAATTATGCTATGAATAATTATAAAAAAATTTAATTGACTTCTATTCATATGTTAATTTTATGTTTAACAAAATTACTCTTTTTAATAAAAATCATATCTAAACACTTTATATCTTTACATAATTTGTGCGCTAAAATTAAAATAAGTGTTTTACTTTCTACTCAGACCATTTACAACTTCATTTTTTGAATGGCTCACCAGAAGTTTGTCCCATTTTGATGTTGCCACCTTTTGCAGCTTCTCGCTGAGTCACTTTAATATCCTGTTAAGAAAGTTGGTATTCGGAGAAGTTTGGCAGTTTGGCTTTGATGCCAACATGCAACAGCAGCATCATCATCATTGAGTGTGTGTAAGAGGCTTTAGTTCTGGTATGGCTTTAGTCTTGATTGACCTTTTTTTTTCATGGTATAAGCTATGGCATCGTATAGTATTTAACAGATTTACTGTCTACCAGATTCACCTTTGAAGTATGCTTTGCCACAGTCTCCATTCCTGTATTGTGAAACATCGTTTTGCTCCCCTTTTGTTTGGCCTTATTCTGGTGTTTAATTTATTGCCTCCCGAAGCCAATTGGTTTTGCGCAAAAGGGGCGTGGCCAGCGGTCAGTTCTATTGATAAACGGCTTAAAGTGCTTGTGTGCTCAATGGCTTTGTCCTTTTTGCTTAACTTTCATTTGGCTTTGTCCGATTACTGCCACAAAATTAAAGCCATAAAATGCAAAGCTTTGTCAAGAGTGGGGGGGGGGGGGGGCAGGAAGTCGTTAGTTGGTAAAATTCACAATTCACAGCAACATTCAGTTGTCACTGAAGTGTTTCACTTGTTGGCACAATGGTTGTTGCACTTGTTGTTGTTGTGTACTCGACGCCGTGTGCAATTATCACCTAGAGCTATGCAGCAGCAACAGTGGCACATGCAACAACAACAACAACAACAACAACAACAACAATAGCAGCATTATGTGCTCAAAATGTAAATGTCATTTGTGTGCCAAGCAGCATTAAAAACATGGCAACAACAACAACTGCCAGCAAGTGTTGCACATTTGAAAAATGTGCTACAAGTGAAGTACTTGCAGCAAAAACTAGAGAAGTCCAAACCAACCAGAGAAACCCAGAGAAAACCCAGTGAAACCCAGTGGAACCAAGTTGCTGCTGCTGCTGTCCCTTGGCCTGAATATGAATAAAGTTAAAATACAATCGAGAGCCGTAAATTCCAAGCAGTCAGCAGGTTGAATAGGTGTGAAATAGAAAACCATAAAAAAGTAAAATATAAACACAAAGCGCACAAAAAGCCAGAGAATAAGAACAATGCCAGGCCCAAGGCGCAAAACTCTAATTGGTATAATAAAATGTCATACAGGGAATGAGCATTGCCACTGGCCGACGGACAAGAGTATGCGGGAAATGTGCGACAGGGAGTGGGGGGAGGGGGGCAGGCTGAGGAAGGCTGGCTGATTGGTTTCAGGAGTGCTGGAGAGAATTACTGGCCAAAGTTTTGCAAGGACTAAAAGTTTTAAGTACAGTTGGTTTCAGATCTGTTGTACACTTGGAATATGTAAGACAGAAAAAGTCAAAACAAATTCTATAAGAAAATATTTATGAAATATTTAAAAATATAAGTTTAATTGTAAGAGAGTAAATAATTTATTAAAAGCTGAAAACTAAATTTAAAATCATTTCTATATTTTTACTTAGAGTGCTGATAACTGAAAAGATCCAATTGGGTTATCTTTGTTGGGTTATCTTTTTGTGTTAGAAATAATCGAGGGAAATATGATACAAATTCAATAAGAAAATATTTACAAAATAATTAAAAATTAATCATGTCTTGTAACAGAGTAAATAATTTATTAATAGCCACAAACTAAATTTAAAATAATTTCTATATTTTTACTTAGAGTGCTGATTACTGATAAGATTCTGTTGGGTTATCTTTGTAGGGTTATCTTTTTGAGTTAGAAAGAGTTGAAGAAAATATAAAACAAATTAAATAAGAAAATATTTAGAAAATAATTTAAATTTGCAAATAATTGTAACAGAGTAAATAATTTATTAATAGTTAAAAACTTAATTTTAAACATTTTCTCCTGCTGAAAACTGTTTAGATTCGCTCAGTGTTTTATTATCTTTTTGTGTGATTTTTTAAGCGCCTTTAAAGAAGCAATTGTCTTGTGACATACAGGATAGAAATGGGACCAGCATTGGATTGAGCCCATATATCAACTGTCGATGCTTGTGCAATGCTTTGCCGTCACAATCAACAGAATTAGTTTCATTTCCAGCAAATGGCACGACAGTCCAAAAACACCCACCCAGTCAAATAGTCAGCCCACATAACAAACTGCTCTGTAAGCTTTAGTTATCTCTTTCCACCCCTCCTCTTTGTCTTATCCCCCTCTATTAAATTCCCCCCCCAACCACTCTCTCTCTATCTATCTCTCTGAAATCTCGTTGGCCGTGCTTTGGTTTTGATGGCTTTCTGGCACTGCTTTTGATCTCTGTGAAGGTCTGATAAATGGTCTGATAAGGTGCCTGGGATGAGGCCAACAGACAACGAAGAGGAAGAGGAAGAAGGAAAAAAAATACGCCAAAGTGTAGAAAATTACGCCGCAGGTGTGTGTGGCTATCAATTCGCATCAGCTGCCCCAAGTGAAATTGCAGCAAGTGGGGCAAGTTTGCTGACTTTCTCTTTAAAGCAATAAATAGGCGGATGGAAACGAATCTTTGCTGCATTTTTTTGGCTGGAAAAATTAATGTTATAAATTTTGAAAGACCTTCAAGTATGCAAAATGTTGCACAAACTGACAAGGGCAACACTCTGTTGCAGCTGTTGCAACTGTTTGTCAAGGTTGTGCCATGATAAATGCTTGTCGGCGCGTTTAATTAAACTGTGCAGAAAATTAAATAAGTTTGCAATGTTTTTTTTTTTATTATTGTGTGTTGCTTTAACCAGCATTCAGTTGCAGTGTACCGTTAAAAGCGTTTATATTTGTGCAAGGCGTGCAACAGCAATGCCGCACACAAAATATCAACCATACGCAACGTGTTTGCGGCGGCTTTGGCAATGTTAACACAATTCCCCCTCGCACCACTTGCCGTCCGTCAATATTTTATTGGCTGCGCTGACTTTTCACAATGTGAGCAGTCAGATATATATATATATATATACATATATATATATAGATGTACATAAATAAACATATATATTACTATACACTCACAGCTGCAAACAGATTTATAGCGATGGCGAGAAAGCAATGGTTAACAAATTATAAATCATTTGAATTAACGGATATTATTTATATAAATATATAAATTTTAGCAAATAGAAATTATAAAAAATCTATCTGAATTTTAGCTAAATTTATTATCAAGTTAGCCTCAATTTTTTTTAAACTAACAACTAAAACTAAAAATTTCTTCCAAGTATTACGTTAAATATTATCAGCTCATCCGTATTATGCAATGGAATCCATATTCGCTTGTCAGCTGTGTCAGCTTTTGTGAGCTGCCACAACTGCAGAGCATTGCCACTTCGCTCTGCCACAGCTCGTCGCTCTTGTTGCGCTACTTTCTTTTTTGTTTCTATTTTATCTTTTCATTCACTTTTTTTATTTGTACTTTTTTGTTTATTGTATTTTATTGTCTTTTTGCAGTGGAGCAGACGAAACAGGATGATGATGATGATGAGTTTGGTTGCTGGGCTCCAGATTCTGTTGTATGTTCGCATACATTGTAGTATTTGCATTTTTTGTCTGTTTTTTTTTACCAACTGCAGCCACGCCCCTCGCCAACAATTCGTGTTCCAGCCCCGTGGCTTGTTTTAATTTTTGTTTTTTTAAACTTTTTTTTTGTGTTGGTTCGGCGAAGGCGGAGGGTTTGGTCATTTTTCGATGACAACGCTGCAAAATTGCAGCTCAAATTTATTATTTTTTTTTTTTAACTTTTGATGCATTTCAATTGAATTGTCAGCGTTTTACACTGAGAAATGTGTCACGTTGGCTCGTTCGAATGTCAGGCAACAATTTAAAGCGCTCCAATTAAAAATTTTGATAAAATGTTATTTCGATTTTTTCCTTTCCTTATTTTATGCCGTAGTACAAAGAACCAAAGAACTTAAGCGCATTAAAGATGTTAAAAGTAAAAAACCACTTAATTGTTGAGTGAATGGCATGAAATTTGTACTCAATCATTTCATTATTATTTAGTTATGCAATTATGGCAATTGAAGCATGAAAAAAACCTTAATTATTAATATTAATTCTCATCACACCCAATTAAGTCTCTTGAAAAACTGTAGAGTAGCTAATGAATGATAATAAAAATATCCAATTAAATCGAAATATACCCGTTGTATGTTTTATTGCTTTATTATTAAGTACTTATGATAAAAATTAACCCATTAAATGGATTTTCGCCTCTGGACATATGAAGTGCGAGAAGCATGCAAAATATTTGGACGTGATTGCCATTGAGTGGCAATTGAGTGGCAATTAAAGCAAAATAATTAATGAATATTTGTACACTTCGCTGCTGTCAACTGTCAGCTGTCAATTCACATAACTTTCAACAAATGGAGTAACAGGCGCAACATATGAAGAAATAACTATGGAGTGATATTTTCAATTTCCTATAATACCAATGTCGATGGCCAAGTGCAGCTGTCAATTGCTATATACTCAAAAGCGACATGGATGACGCTCATTTTTTCTAATCAAAAATATAATAAATAATACAAAAAAAGAAGAGAAAATATAAAGCGCAAAAGAGAGCATTGAGCTGAGATAAATTCCCGACGAGGACAGCATAAGCCAAAGTTGCACAACTTTCCCACATTATTTTCCATTACAGAGATAAGGCAAACATCAGATGCGAGTTGGCTGAGCATTTGAGAGAACTGCTGCCGGACTTGAGACGATGTCTGTTTTGCTGTGGACTTTGGCCATAAATAACTTAGTAAGCACTGACTGACTAAGGCTGTGACTCCTTTGGCCAGCTCGCAGCCAAGCTGCTGTGGCAAGTGGCAGCCACAAGCGCCTCAGCTAATCAGCCGCACTGCAAAGACGTCACTTCGCTGGCAAATTGCAATTTGTGCGCAGTAAATTGGAAAGCGTATCCAGTCAAATAGTAAAGTGGTATCTCTCACTTTATGTGTGTGAGTGTGTGTGTGTGTGTGTGCTGTCAATTAAGTTTGTTTGACTGAAAATTGTTCTGGTAACTGGTTAATCATGCACTACTAATTGCACCAGTCAATGCTGCGGATACGCAATATTATATAGACTACAGCTTAAAATCTTGCTTAAAATATATATAAATAATTTTTGCGAATTCAATAAATAAATAAATATAAAAAATATATTTAATAAATATTTTACAACATAAATGCAACAGTTTTAGATATTTAGTAAAAATAATTCAACAATAGCTGAAAACTTGTCTGGCAGTAAATGCCATTAATTACCCAGAAATATGTATTTAAATTAACAATAATTAAATTGAAATTTAAGAGTATTTGCTGTGCAGCACACAGCTTTGGCGCAGCACACGAAGAATCTGAGTATTTGGCTGAAAACCCACTGAAAGCAACTAAAAGTAGCTAACCGAATGAAGCTAATTAGATTGCGTCAAGCAATATTCTGGCAAGAAGACGTTGACTGGCAGCCTTCACAGACTGGCCGACTGACGGCAAAGAATTTGCTTTACGTGGCCAACTTTTGTGGCTTGTGGGTGGTGGGGGGGGAGTGGTGAAGAAGGACGCAGAAGAAGAATGCTTCAAGCAGCACACATCAATGGCAGTCGGCAAATTGTAGTTGCAAATTTGATTAGCTGCTAATTAATCTCATTAATTGAGACTCAAAGTCTAGTTTACCAAAACTGACGACAGCTGTCGGCGGAAATTGTCAGAAATTGGCTGCTTAAATCAACAGACAAGCAGGCAGGCAACGTGAATATACTGCCGAAATATCCTGCATGTAATTGTTAGTTATACCTACTCGTCCGAGCTGTGTATATAGCTTTATTTATTATTATCCGATTTCGTATTTTTTTTTCAACTCAACACAAATGCTGATGCAAACAGTTTATCGAGCTGACGCTGCGTTAAATCAAACAAAACCAACGACAGAAATAGCCCAGAAAAAAAACTAGTTGTATGATAAAAATTCAAGTTACAAATTGCTAAGCCAAAAATTGTTATGCAAAAAGCACAGAAATTGCAGCTAAAACACGTTGAGGTAAAAGGAAAATTGTGCTTAAATTCACAAAATAGATTCCATTCTCGAATGTGTTTTGCTGGTATTTTGTGTGTATTTAAGGCAAGCTGCCGACTGAACTGTAACCAAATATGCAAAAACTGTGAATTTGTATTAAATTTGGCAAAGGACTACAAAATGTAGCCAAGTGGATGAGCGGGCGACAGGTCGATTACAGCTTGTCCCTCCCACTTCTGCAGCTCCTGCTCAACCTTGCCTGCTGCTGTGGTAACCAAATAGAACAACAGAGTTGCTGACCAGCCAGTGGACTGACACAGCGTATTTGAAAATTGATCACCGGAACATCCGTGCGCTGACCGGAAATGCGCAAATGCAATTGCAACTGCTTTTCGTGATGCGCTCTTCTCTCGCTCTCTCTCTCTCTCTCTGTTCACCATTTTAATGTGTGTGCGTGTGTGTGTGTGTGTCTAGAATATGAATAACTGTTTTGCAACTAGTGATTGTTTAAAACTGCACTGGATTTATTGCGTTTCTAAGCAAAGCTTGTTAAACTTTAAGCAACAAATAAAAGTAAGGATTACACCAAATCAACTTTTTTGCAGCACAATATATATGTAATTTATATGCAACACAAAGTTTGATAGCAAATCCCAGCCAAATTTCCTTCTGCTTTACATCGATTTGGCCAAGTTAAGTGAGTTAAAATAGCAGTAAAAGCATTTACCATGCCAAACTTATGCGCATAACAAACACATGTTTTCAAAGTCATGAATTATTCGCCACATTAAAGTCACCAGATTTGTTGAACAGTCTTAAACAGCTGCCATTCATTTACAACAGATTTGTATAATATTTAACATTGATTATACAATTCCTATTTTATTTATAGCCAGTAAAGTTAATTTGCAAACCGCTTACAAACAAAAGCTAAGACAGATTCTGCAGCTGTGTTTTCCCCCGAGCATATTTAACTGTTTATATTTATATATATTTATATACATTGTCTATTTCAATATTTCAATAAAAACAACGATATTGAAACCACCTCGGTTTTATCTTCTCGTTTCTGGAACTTTGTTGAGCTAAATTGTTGCTGTGTTTGGTTGTAAATTTTAATAAAATCAGCCAACATAAAATGCCAAAAGTTTGGTGCACCAAAGGCGGCGTCCCAGCGGCAAGCTTTTAAAAGGCGAAAAAAAAAAAAATTAATTTGCACCAGGCAAGAAGGTTAGACACCAGAGGGGGCAAGGGGTTGTGGCTGGTTGGTCCAAATGGCGCCAAACTATGAAAACTAATTTAAGTGCTTGAAGGACGTGCGAGGAGCAGAGCGAGTGTGAAGACAAAGGAAAACACATTGCAAAATGCAAAACTTGTGTTGACACGACACGATCCAGGTGCCACTGCAGGGAACCCCCCCCAACTCACCACCGCCGCGCTCAACAACATCTTGTTCAACCGGCTGGCTGGTGGATTACAGGGCGAATGCATTACACAGACACAGAGTTAACATTTCTTTGACAGAGTGACAAACTTCGCACGTTGCACAAAAGACAGCGGCAAAACTTGTGCAGATTGCTGCAAACCCTAACCCCCCACACCCTTCGCGCTGCCTCATGTAACCCCTCGATTGGGAGCATCCATGAACTGTGGCTGCGTTTTTTATGTGTTACACAAACCTGGTACTTAGTGAAAAGTGAAAAACCAGTGTTACAATGTTGAGCTTTTAACGGTAAATTGTTGCGCCAGAGACAAAACTTTGTCTCTTCTTTACTTCTACAATTTTTTTTCTTCTTTTTATTCTTGCATTCTTTCTTTGTTTTTCATTCTTCACTCTGCTTCTTGCAAATGAACAGCAACAATAACGTTAAGGCAAGCAAAACGGTTTGTACCCAAGGGTGGGAAGGGGGTGCAGCTGGCATCAGCCTCAGCGTCAGACAAACAAAATGTGTCAAGCAAGTGCAATGCTTCAAGCTCAAAATTTATGTAAAGTGCGCCAGTTTTAAGAGCAGACTGACGACTGACGACTGACTGCCGCATCCAGTTGGGCAAACAGCCCCCTAAGCACTCCAGCTGGATTGTAATTTGAATAGAGCTGCGCAAATTCTGAAGCACTAACTAAAATTGTACAGCAAACTTTGAGTAAAAAACTAGACGAGCAAGAATACATATTTAAAAACAAAATCTTTTAATACACTACAAATATAAAAAGTATCTATTAATAAAATTTTTTTTTATTTAATTTTTTCGACATTAAAGCCTAAAAATATAGTTTACTTGTGTATATTGATATTCAAGTAATAAAATTTGTATTTTATTTTATATATGTATTTTGTTCATATTTTTTCATAAGCTGTGACAATTCTGGAGTACTAACTAAAACTGTACAGCAAACTTTGAGTAAAAAACTACACGAGCAAGAATACATAATTAAAACAAAATGTTTTAATACACTACAAATATAAAATATATACAAATCTATAAATAACATTTTTTTATTTAATTAATTAGACATGCAAGTCTAAAAAAAGGGTTTTTCAGTGTATTTTTATATTCGAGTGATAACATATGTATTTTGTTTATTTTTCCATAAGCTGTGCAAATTCAACTTTAAGCAAAAATTAGAAAACTAAATTAATACAAAATGCTTTAATACACTGCAAATATAAAAAGAATCAATAAATACAAATTTTTTGATTTAATTAATTAAACATTCAATTCTGATACAAAGTTTTTGTTTAAGTTTGAGATATGTATTTTATTTTCACATATAATATACATTTTTCCTCGCTCGCTATTATTTCAATTATGCTCCATGTCTGAGGGCATAATCACTACAATTTACAACGCTTGCAGTTTTCCAAAGTTAATCAGAACTTTTAATGGGCCAAATGTTTGGTGGGGTTTGCGGTAGGTCGGGCAGGGGAAAAAAACATTCGGCTCGTCACAGAAAATGACAGTTGTAAACTTATCAAATTTAAAATACTAAAAATACTACAATATTTTGTAGACTAAACTCAATAATATATTTATGTAGATTAAATCAGGAAATGTAATTGAGTTAATCAGATTGACAATTATTACTTGTAAGCCAAAAAATGATTTAGAATATTGTCATGAAACCGGATGAACTGCAATTTCTTTGGTCAGCCAATAGTTTCGATTGCAGTAAATTTAAAAAATGTTTCCCTTTAGTCGCCAATCCTTTTAGATCAATGGCTATGTGAATATAAATTGAGGAAGCTGTTCGAGCGGCACACAAAGGACACTTTGACAGACAGCTTAAGCGGTGGCTTGTGGTGTGGTTGAACTGTGGCTGAAACTAGGTCCGAGCCGCTGGCCAAACGTGTGCCCAATGTAGTGCAAAGGGAACAGAGAAATGGCAAAGGCACTGGAAAAACTGAAGGCAAAGTGACAAGCAATCAAGCAACACCTAAGCAACATCAATTCAAAGGCGACGGGCGACGGCTGCGTCTTTTGAATGGTGTCGGGACTCTGCAGCCTTGTCACTTGACAGATTGAATGAGCACGGCATGCAGAGGGTGGAGGATGTGAGAGCAGCTAGGTTGGGCAGGGAGGTCAATTGAGTGTAAGTAGCCCGGAGTACTTGCTGCAGTCTGTTGGGCATTAGGATTAGAAATGTTTATGCAAATGCGGACAACTTTGAGTGATTGCTTCCACGTAGCGTCTCAACATGACAGGAAGCAGCGCGACGACAACCTGATCTCATCTCCACTTAATAAAAAATTGCTACTAAATCGTTTTATATAAACTGTTTTCAAAATGTTTACTGAGCCGCTTACAGCCAGTTTACCATTTTAGCATTATGAAAAATAAATTAATAAGTTAATAATAATTTTGTTTATTTATAATATTTATTTATATAATCTGCTTGTTCTGCTATTGATATTTATTTGAAGTGGCAAATTAATACAATTTTACTGACACTGATACTGATGTAAAAAAGCTTTTAAATTACATTTTAAATAACAGCCAAAACTGAAATTAAAATTCCGAATCAATATTCTTCGCATCTCTTATTTTATTCATTGTGTCCGTTCGACTTTTCCCTCAATCTTCTTTCTTTTTTTTTATCTATATTTCATCTGTAAATTTCTCATTATCTCATCGAATGCCTTTCGCCTTCCTTGCCCACATTCCCACATTGGCTTTCTCCTTGCCACTTGCCACTTGCCACTTGTTGTGCATGTCACGTAAATCGCCTACGCAACGTATTCGTGCTTCTTGTTTTTATGCCTGTGGCACCACAAAAATGTTGGCCATTATGTGAATTTATTTGCGGTTATCCAATTTGGTCGAAATTGCAATTAATTTCTCACACAGTTTTAAGTGACTTTTGTTGCAATTGCAACTGTCGGCTTCCGGCTATTGCCTTTTTTTTCCAGCCCAAAAAAAAAATTAAATAAATAATTGCCGTGTAATTTAACAAGTTAAATTGTCTAATTAATTAAACAATGCAATTAAATAAACGAGCGAAAACGAAATAATGTGCATCACTTTTTACTTAAAGACTATTAAAAAATCCAAATCAAAACACAAACCAAATGCTTGACACAATTCTTTTCACTTTTTCCCTGCTGCCTTTTGCAATACTTTGCACAACCAACCAAGTGTAAGGGATGGAAAAAACAGGGGGGGGGGGGGCACGAACCACAACAATGGATATCCTTGGGAAAGTATTTCACTTTCACGCCACAGTTGCAGCCGCAAGAGTCGAGACTTTGCTAAGTCTCTCCGCCAAGTCGAGGCCCAGCCAACAGATTTCGAGTAAGTAATTGCTACAGTCCTCATTGCAATTCTCACTGCCACTTGCCATTTGCTACACAGCGGCGCCACTACTGTGGCAGCTTTAGACTCAGCGCCTACTGCCTACCGCTGCCTGCAACGTTTGCTTAATTGTCTGCAGTTTCCTTTTGCTTTTGCGGCTCGGCAAAACTACATTTTTCTTCTTCTTCCTTGCTTTCTTTCCCTCATTGTTGTTGGCAGTTAGGCCATTGCGTCAAGATCGGTTAAGCCGTAAAGCAAATCAATTAAACTGAGCCCACAAGTAAACGCCATCCAGCAGAGGGCAGAAACGGCAACTCATCCAACTGTGGCTTTTAGCCAACAATGCGATTTAAGTGCTCTTCCCTCTTCAGTTTGTTTGCCCAATGTGCACAGAAGGAGTTTAGCACTAACTCCTGCCAAGAATTTGACTTAGCTGTGCTTATGAATTGAATAAATTTAAATTCGCAACACACATAATAAAAATAAATATTGGGGCATTCAATTTTAAAATGTTGAAAGAAAATTCTGACCAAAAAGCTTAGTAAAAATGAAAGTGAAAATATAGTAAAGTAAGAGAGAAAGATTTATATATAATTATTTTTGTATTTAAGGAATGTGTCTCATGTAATATTATACAAAAGAAAAAAACAGGCATTAATAAAGCAAAACCTAAAAAAATTTTTAAATAAATATGTGCGCTATCGATAGTATATAAATATAATATAATAATATTAAACAAAAAAAACATAAATCAATGCAGCTTAAAATTATGTTAATTTTATGTAATTTGATAATCAAAAACTGAGCGCATTTTTAACTGAACTCTTAACAAAAAAAGAAATAATATTCATGCTCAATTTACTCATTTTAAATAACCATTAAATTATTGGTTTTTTTTTAAGAACAATAGTGAAACACAAAGCAATATTAAAATGCAACTACAATTAATAATAATTTAAATTTAATAATTTTAGATGAATGCATTTAAATTAGCATTAGTCAAGCACTGACAATCAGACAACAATTGTTGTTGCATTGTTCGCAAAATGCAATTAAAGTCGCTTCGCATTTTCTTGTATTCATAGGTAAATTGCACTGCCACAGCAGCTCACACGAAGGGGGGAGAGAGATGGGGAGATTGAGGAGAGACAGGGCGCTGCCGCCGAGCGTGAATCAATTGAATAGTTCACCCAATTGGGCCAATCAGGTAGAATACAGCTGGTGCTGCAGCTAGCTGATTAATTTATGCCAATATGCAATTTTCACACCAGCGGGCAACGGGCAATGACAGCTCAAGCGCATAATTGCATGGCCTCTGCTTATTTATGGTGCCAGCTGGCTCTCCAGCGTGTGGCCTTACAAATGGACAGGGGGGAGGAGGGTGGACAGTAGGAAAGTACTGCGGCGCTATAGCAAATGCCCTTGAGTGCAGTCGAAGCTCATAAATTGAGATGTCAGCTGGCAAAGAAGTTGCATAAATTCATTAAAAAAAAAACATATGAGAGAAAAGTCGAAATGCAGTGAAAATGCTTTAAGAGGATCATTCATTAATTGCACTTCTAGCTAAAATACCATTTTCATGCAGAAAATTGGAAGCAAAACAAATGCGAATTGGGGTATTGAACAAACTGCAAATTTATGCAAATTGCTAGAGAATGCTAAACACTTTGCAGTTCACTTCAAGTTGACTATATCCCCTATCAGTTGGCTAACATCTTTTTCTTTCTGTTATTATCTGTGTTGACATCTCACTTGGCTGCAATCAGTAGACGTGTGCGTTTAATGGCCATCGAAAAACTAGAGAGAAATTCATGCAACGTGTAGCTGAAGCTGGCCTTTTGATTAAGTCGACACCTACCACAAAAGCGAAAAAAAAAATGCAAAAATTTTAGCATACATTTGAGGGCTACCAGTTTTACACACACAACGCCAAAGCCGCAGTCTGGTCGACTGTCAAATGAAAATCACAACGATTCGGACAATGAAAGAGGCAGCCACAACAAGATGCAGACACCAAATGTCCAACTGTCAACCGCAAAACGGCTGAAAGAAGAAGATGACGAAAATTGTGCATAGCCGAACTGTGAATGCCCTTCAAAAAATCGTTTGCCAAAAAGTATTAAAATTAATCAATCATAAAATAACTCATAAGTTCAGCTCGATTTTCTGTTTAGATATTTATCCATACTTTATGATCCTTGTAGAGTTTTTATCGTGCTACATTTCTAGTGACAATTTCATAAGCCCCCTAAAACAATACAAAGTATGATAAGCTCTGGACAATTTGCCAGGCACAAAGCGCGTCCATTTGGGTAAGAATTGGCTTAGATTGCTCCTGCTCATGGAACAATCAATGTCAGTCGCCGCCGGCAGTTGGCAGTGTCAGTTTTGTGTCAGTTGACGTCTCACTTGATGTCTGATGGATTTAGCAGTGCTGCACATGTGTTACAAATACGCTAATAAGCAAAACCACAATGCGGTCCTCTTCTGACAGGATATAAACACTTGTGAGCAGAATTTGGCTTGATATCGGTTTAAAGAGCCATGAAATATGCGCCTTGACAAATGATGCTTGAAGGCCGAGTTAAACGGGTCGCTTCTAGTTTTTATTTTATTTTATTTTCTTGACTACTAGCAGAATGTATAAATTTATTTGAATTATGACCAGCTTCTTGTTTGCGTTTTAAACCTTTTTTTTTTTTTTGACAACCTTTCAACACGAAACTTGGGGATTATAAGTAATTGTGGATGCTGTCTTGCCATAATTTATGCAGGCTGAAAGGTAAAAAACGGGTTTAAAATTTAAAGAAAATTCTCATAATTGAAAGTTCAGCTAGCAAATAGCTAAAAAAAAAAAGAAATATAAACAGCCATAAAAGAGCTCAAAGCTCCGAAAGTCTGTTGCGTAGTTGGTCTTGACCATGACCAAGTAATTGTCCTGGCTCATGTGCCAGCCATAAATTGTGTGCAACATCTACATAATACCCTTTATTTGTATATATACCTAGGCGTAGGGTTGTGTGTGTGTGTGTGTTTGCGGTAGGGTTGTCGTTCATAGCCATGCATATTAGCGCAGTTTAACGCATATTTATAACACCTACCGTTGGCTAATGATCAAAACGTGCCACATATAGGGAAACACGTACGCGTTGCCACCGATTTTTGGCCCTGGCCAAGCGTTGCTGGTAACATGAATATGCGAAAACACGAAGGAAACGCATTAATTAAATTTCGGTTTCAAAAGGCAAGCCAAAAAATACGTAACTCTTATTTACGGCACCCCAAGAAGAAAGCCAAAAAAAAAGGGAGGCATAAAGAATCATCATGTTTCCTGGCCGCACATTAGAAGCGCTTTCATTTACAGGATATGTATGTATTATTATTTCTGCGAGGGTGTACTTATATATATATATATATGTGTGTGTGTGTGTGAGTAGTCCCGACATTTGATTGAGAATTATATATAAGTGTGTGGAGTGTGTGTGGGGGAGAGCAAAGAACTGAGGAACTGAACTGCTCTGGCCATTAAAAATGAGCGTGAGATGAAACCAATGGAAATGCTTAAATTATTTATGAAACCAATAATAAGACGAGATTTGCAGAAAACCAAATAACAAAGCTTTATAAAAATTGCTGAGAAAACTGTCGGCAGCTTAACCATATTGTGGATATAACGAAACAAAAGATAATCATATAATGAGCAAAACGACGAAGCAACTCTGAATTCAATTATGTGCGATAAACAGCAGTCATTAAATATTAAAGTGCTAATGGAAATGGAATACACAATGCAAACGAGTCGGGATGAATAAGCTCAGGGGCAATTCACTAGCAGAAGGACTAAGCAAAATCAAATGGAAGAGAAAATATGAGAAAAACGGATAAAAGAAGTTAACGGTTAATAAACAACCTATTTCTGAGCTCAGCAACTAATTAAAAACATTTGCATTACCATGTTCTGAATTCCGTTTCAATTATTGCCATTTTATGTGAATTTATTTGTGCAACCATTTAATATAAAGCAGAGCAGTAAAAGCACAGTTTTTTTTTTTTTGTCGATTTATACTGTTTACTAGTTTTGCTCACATTTCGAGAAACTGAAAATGAGAACACGGCTTATAAACAAATTGCTTGCGGTGCTGTGACGGACAGATATTGAGCAGAAATACTTAAACTACAGCCAAATAAATAGCAAGGAAAACAACATTTGCAGCATCAGCAATGAGAAAGCAACTCAGCTGGCATCTCTGTTTACTTGTGCTTGTAGCAAAAACTATTAGCTATAACGACTAGCAAATACACTGGCAAACAAATAGTTATTAATGTTATATTTGATTTATTATATTACTATCACAGTTCAAAGCACATTTAATGATTTTTAAAACATGTTTAGGAAAAAAAAAAAATATAACAGGAGTAAAATCCCAATATACTCTACTTGCTTTGTCAACAGAGTATAGAAATGAAAGCTAAAAAAAAACTACTTGTCGCTTGTTTACCGTTTGCCTGAGCTTATGCCATACACATGGCGCCATATCCATATGGCATATGTGTTTTATATGCATATCTAAGTGCGGCCAGGTGTCTTAGCCAGGTTGTGTGTGCTGGGTGTGGCACTACCAAAGATGGCGCGCACACACAACTCACACACACACAAGCACACACACACACTCAAATATTGTTTTTGGGTTTAAAGTTGCGCTTGGTTTTATCGACCCAAGGGAAATTTTAACCATTTTTCATATATGTTTTGCGCTGTTTAACTTTAATTTATTTTATTATCGGTCGCAAAGGTTAACACTGGTCTCTGGCGCATAAAATTATTATGACAGTTTCCGAGCTGTCCAGAGGATGAGGATGAGGGCATAGTGAAGCCAACTCTGGCCGCTGGGAGCAGTTCTGTGGCCGTTACTCGTGTGTCGGCTAAGTATTTTGGGGCTAATTTAACGCATTTCTAATTTAATATTATGCGGTATTTACCATGCGGTTAGATTATCATTTTGCCTGGCGTGTTAATTGTGCTTATGTTTTGAGGTTATGTTGCGCGATGCTTTTGAAGTTTTCGGCACGCACAGCTTCCCAAAATAGTTGCGTCATTTGGTTGCCAAGTGTTGCACTTTGGCTTTGGCAAAGAGTGGTTTTGGTTGGTATTGTTAACAAGTATTTGAAATTATTTGAGGTTACTTTGAAGTTAGATTTGTATTTAATTTGAGGTTAGGCTGTAAGCACTACATTAATTATGTGTTTAATAAAGATATGCATATATAGTTTAGCTTAGATTGGGGTATTTCTAATTTATTGCTCGTATCCAAAGGTTACTCACACTTTCGATACAAGCTAACTAAAAATAAAATAGAATAAAGTAAATAAAATTTAACTATTAAATTAAGAGGTCTTTGAATAATTTCAAAATCTTTATTAGCCAAAATTTTGAACTTATATATTTTGTACAAAATCTCTTATATATTTGTTTTGTAATTTTATAATATATATATATATATATTTTCGAATTGTCATTTGGTGTACATATGTAAACTAGATCCCTCCCCTTCCTCTCTTCCTTTTAATTCGCCTTTTTTTTATTAACTTTATTTTTTTAATTCACTTTATTTCTACTCTAACTTCTGATTTCCAAATTAAACGCACTGTAATTATATATTTATTTGGTTGGCGTTGCGTTTATTACACACTTTGTATATTAAATTCGGGCATTGTGTGCAGGACGGAAATATGGCCACACGGCCAAAAAACCACTCAACGTTAAAATCAACTGACGCTTGACAAAAATGTGGGTGCTAAAACCGCAAACAGCTGATGTTAAATGTTAAATATAATATGCATTTGCGCGAATTCTGTATAAACAACATTTGCGGCAGGCGTTGAGCGGGTCAAATAATTTATAAATTAAATGCAATGCGGGAAATTACAAGCTGGTAACATGAGTATTGCCCAAAAGCCGCCTAAACCACCGAAGGGTTTGCACTGTTCTGGTAGGGACTGTATAGTTCAGATTTTTTTTTTTTTTTGAGTTGGCGGCAGCGAATTTTGCTCTATGTTTTATTTATGCCATGAATAAATGCAAATTTACCAACACCGTCGCAGATTTTGCAACAGGATAACAGCAACAGTCGCTGGCAACGCGTGTCCTTTGCATAATAATAACCTGTAAAATGTCATGTAGCAAGTGTGTGTGTGTATTTGTGTGTGTGCGTGGGTGTGTGTATGTGTATATATATGGACCCCGGCTTTCGCCTGGCATTGCTGCGCCTTACTTCTGCTTGGCCGTGTGCCGTGTGCCGTATGCGAAATTAGCATTTAATACGACCGAAAGCGAAAGGGAAAGCGAATGGGAGAATAAGAGAGAATGGAAGAGGGCGTGTGCCATAAGGGCAAGTGCATTAAAATTGCTAATACGCTCCGTGTTACACTTATTTAGATTACAGCGCAGGAAATGTCTGCAAAATAAAAATATCATCATATGAGAAAGATTTCATATGTAAGGATTTTCTAAAGAACAAAATTAGCACACAAATTAAATTGCGCTGCCTGGAAAATAATGGATGGCAGTGGCAGGGTGAATTTAATTTAAAGGTGAATTTAAAGTGATGAGAAAATTAGAAAAAGACAGCAAACTGAATAAAGTTTATAATTCAAGACGGCATCCAATTTAAAAAATAAATAATTCATTAAGATACCAAAACATATATCTATAAAGTAAATTACTAATTAAATTCTAAATAAATTTTAATTAAAAATAAATAAATATTAATTAAAAATAAATAAATATTTATAATTTAATTTGCATGCATTATACTATAAACAATATTTATTTATATACATTTATAACACTCTGCAGTCGAAATCAGAGAGATTTAAATCATTCAATTTTCTAATGATTTTATTTGATTTACCTCTTTAAACGTTTTTTATCGCGCACTTTACCAAAACCGTTTTTTGTCGCCACACTTTCCCATTTTTTCGCATTGATTAGTTGCATGTATTTTTTATGCCGCTAATTGACCGGAAACGCAAATGCAAAAAAAAAACAAACGAGAAAAAAGAAATTGATTAGTTCACAGTGAGCTGTGACATCAATTTAGAGTGCCACAGTTTAAGAGTCGAGGTAATAAATCTATTTGCATGGCTTACAACTTGATTGGCATTTGCCATAAAAAATGTGCCCAGCTTAGTATTGAACTGAAGACCAAATCTATTTAGAGGCAAAGTTGTCGAATCACCAAGTCCATTAATCCAAATTAAATCTGCTTAATTTAAGCAGACGCGTTAAAAGACATTGCCAAGGCTGGACAATGCCAAAACTTGCCACCATCGATTCTGATTACGCATACGTCATGTTGCCGCGCAACTAATTAGCATTGTGTGTGCCATTTCTGTATGCATCAATTAAGTGCAACACGCGCCACTAACTGTGTCTTAGTTAGCGAACGCATTCATGTTCACTGGCTAGTGCCATGATTTCATCTTAGTTCAGTTTGTTGCAATTAAGTTGCAAGCATTTTGCAACATTCACAAATTACTATCCACGCGGCTGCACCTAAAACTCAGCTCCCAAGTGCTTCCAACCAGGCTCACCCTCAGCACTACGCAGCAAATAATTTCAAGCTGTGAAAATTAATGAAAATAATGAGAGAATTTTAATGAATATTGTGTTACCAGTTTTTACATCAAGTTAACAAAATTTGTTATCAATTTATAATATATGTTTAACAATAAACAGAAATAAAATAAAAAAAAAGAAACAAAATTTATACGTTTATTGATTTTGCTGTAGCATCATCAAATATCACATTTTCAACTTTATCAATTTTAAGTGCTTCCATTAAATTTCTATTGACTTAAAGTTTGTTAGATAGTGTAATTGACACCTGACTAGCTGCAGCTGGCTGTGCTGCATTTTGGGAAGACGCGCGAGAAATTGTATTCGCTGCCACAAAGCATCTTCCAAAACTATTGCTCAATGCGAGATGCGCGTGTTTTCTGCTTGGCTCCATAAATTGCATATAATGACAATTTGTTGCTACCCTCGTTGAGGAACTCGTAAAGACGTTAAGAGAGGAGTGGAGAGAGGGGAGGACAGTTGTGTGTGCGATATCAGACACAAAACGAGAGATGCAGCTAGATAAAAGCCATTTGAAAACTATTACGCCCACGAGATTCATTCAAGTAGTGCGGCATTTATAACTAAAATGCCTTAACAACAAAAAAAAAAAAAAAGAGGAGAGTAACTAAATCGAAAATCAGTGCTGAGCAAGACTAGTAACAAATGACTGGACACGGCACCATAAAATAAACTCCATCTCCAAGTTGAATGTGTGTTTTCCACACAGTTTTGCAATCATTTGGCAACACTTTCGCAGGCATTTCACTGGCATCGCTGGCATCGCTGGCATCACTGGCAGGCAGGCAGGCTTGGCTGGCAGGCTGGCAGTAGGCAGGAGAATAGAAATGGCAACACAAAATGGCGTTCTCAATGCTTCCTTTTTATTAGAATGTGTCCATGGAGACGTGGTGGGCCATTGCCATTGTGTGCTGCGGTTCTGGCTCTGTATCTGCATCTGTATCTTTATTCGTGTCTGTATCTCAGTGTGTGTAGTTTGTTACACATTTCTTAGCACGTAGTTATCTCTGTCGACCAACAACAATAACACAGAATCAGCAACCACTTGAAACAACAATGAAAACCTTGAGTAACTACAGTAACACCAACAACACCAACAACAACAACAACAACAACAAGAACAACGACAACAACAAAAATTGTTGCCAGTTCCCGAGGCTGGCATAAAACTTAAAATCCTGCGGGATAGAGGAAGTCATTGCATGGACTGACAAAAGACCTATGCCCACATTTGGGAAACATCTGCAAGTATGCAAGCAGTCACAGATATAATCATCTTCGCCATACAAGACTCATATATATTAACAGAAAGTACAGTTAAGGGACTTGCAACAGCTGAAATCTAGTCAAAAAACCAATCTCGTGTTTTTTTTTTCAAATTTAGTAACTCAGTACGAATACATTTTACAGATTGTAATATACGATTTTTAATTTTTTGAAAATAAGAGGCTTATACTTAAAGACTGCTTCTTCGAATTTTATTTAATTAAAAGTCGTTTCTTTGCTGCCTTCAGTTTGTTGTGTATTTCTGCAAGTTTTCTGGGGCACTTGTTAAATTAAATTTGGAATATAAAGTTGCCTCAAAGCCCTCAATTCACAAGTTGTTGTTTTATATATCTGCGGCAGCTGTCCAGGCTCTTACTTCTTTTTGTGTACACAGCAAGCAAAAATTAACAACTAATTAATTTTCTTATTAAAACCGTCTAAATAACCTCCGGCTTATTTTCATTTACAGACAGTTTAAAGTTCCGACAGCAGCTTTGGGTTAAAAATTGTACTGTTTCCTTTAATTGTGCACACATTAATTTGTGTACACGACTCGCTATTAATTTATTCATGATTTTATATATATGGTCTTATTTTTATTTGAATTTTTTTTTTTTTTTTGACTGAGCAGAATCGAGGAACCGGCAACTGCACTGGGAACTAATGCAAAAATTTATTGTGACTTTTGGCACTGGCAGCAACAGCTGCCGCACTTTATGTCTGACAATATATGTATATAGTTCCCTGAACTTTTTTCGACTCGCAAAAACTAAGCGCCACCCGAAAGCCAGCCTGGCAGCACTAGAGCACTCCAGAGACTCTGAAAAGAAACACACACACATGCACACACACAAAAAACAACATGTAAAAATATCACACACACACATGTGTCTCCTGCTTTAGTTTTATCTGGTGCGCTGCACGCGGCGCATTTGCATAGTTTGTGTAAAAACACCATATACGTTTTTACGTTTTTTTTTTCTCATTTTTTGATTTTTTATTTTCTTTTATTAATGTGGAAAATGTAATTTCCAGGACTTGCAACCGGCGTGGCAACCGCTGGAGGCAGACAAGAAGCAGGCGCCCCAAAAAATTGGCATGTGGAAAATTGCAGAAGCCTCGTGAAGTTTGCGGGGTTACGATATAATTTGCGGACTGGCACAAAAGTTCAATAGTTGCTAGGGTCCTTTAAGGTAAGTGGGTACAGAGCCCCTAACGCCAAATTAAAATTGTGTCAAGTTAAAATTTGTGGAAAACTTCCGAATAACCACTTTAAAAATGTTTCCATTCAAAATCGCATAAACAAATTAGTTAAAGTCTTTGCTTGAATGTGTTGTAATTAATGACAGAATTTAAACTTAAGCTGCTTGGAAAAAAATATTTAAGATCTACATAAGCTCATGCTTGATGAGTGATGTATGCAACTAAAGAGAGAAAAACACACAAGATAAATTTAAGAATATTTACAGCAATTTTTAAATTGCAGCTCGTTTGTTTGGGATTGAAATTGATGCGACAATTTAAAGACCTTTAAATACCTGATAAATGTGATGTGTGTGCACCATGTGGCAGAGTCTTTCACTGCAAACTGATTTATGGCATATTGATTACAAATTGATGTTTATTGCATTGCCGATAAAACAGCCAACTAAATGAGACCGTCAATCTGCAGCTGCAAGCGTTTGCCAGGTTTGCCATCATTTACATTTGTCACGCTCGTTAGAGTTTCTTAAATCCCATTAGTCGAACGTAATACGTAATTTGATATGTTATGGCATTCACGTGACTTCAAACTTTGTCGACTGGCAGTTATGCCACCTCCAGAGGCAACCCACTCTCTGTCTCACTGGTTGCAAGTTATAGCTGAAGTTGCAAAGGATGCTGTCGAGCATGCAACGAGCAAACTTTGCCACTTATAATTTATTTATATATGCTATATATGTTCTTTCAACTAATGCACACAACAGCTCAAGAAAACACAGCCGCATTGCACATATGTGCAATCGAAATTCTAAGCAAAGAACTGTGCCAACATTGAGTCTTACTTGGCACTTGGAATTCTTACGCAGCAAATACCTCAAATCCCAAATCCCCTTGGATCATCTACATAAGCAGTTGTAGTGCTTGGACTGAATGAGACTTTCAGTATATGTATTTTATGAAAACAAATGTGTCTAAGAAGTGCTTTCGAACTATCATCAATTTCAACCTAATTGAGGATACGCACAAGAGTCTATTGACTATAAATTTAATTAAATTCTTGGGTCCGAGAACGCACTTTCAGCTGCCAGTATAAATTAATAAGATATGTAATTAAATTTCCAATAATTATAATAGGGTAAATACTGAGTTGCATTAAATATTTCGTCACTTAGTCAACACTAATTAAAAAGTCATAAATCTAGTAAATTTGTTGCAGGTGCTTCGTGCAACATATTTATTATGGGTTTACTTGTAATTCCTAATGCACTAGCTAAATTCGAGTTCTATTAATTCTTTGGCAGAGTGGGGTCGTTACATTATTATTATTATTATTATTATTATTATTATTATTATTATTGTGCGGCAGAAGTATGTGCAAGAATAGGTTTTTATGTGCGGATGCATGCGAGGAAGTGGCTGCGGCTTGTGGCAGCCGCAGTAGCAGCACTTTTCATAATCTTTTGCATTTTATGTTCGTTGCGGTGGCAAACAACACAAAAGTCGGCAGCCAAAATTCAAATGAATAGTAGATGGCTGTAGCGCCAACAGGCAGAGTGGTGTGTGCAGTGGTGTGTGTGTGTGTGTTTGTGAAGGTGGGCAGACTACATGGTGCGGAAACAGCTGTTTCCGTTACAGGAACTTTTGACCAACAAAAAAAAAACGCTACTAAAACGCGCTGTGTGAAATTATTACTACATTTTATGCGAATTCAACGGGTTCAGTGTGTGGGCCGACAAACAGTTGAGTGGTTAGGGGGGGGAATGCACACCATCCATATGATAGTCTCCGTTAGGAAGTCTATTTCTTTTTGGCCACGGCTACCAGTTACTACAACTCGGTTAAGTAATTTCCGCAGCTCCGTTAGCTTAATTAAAGCCGCAAGCTCGTAAAAAAAAGGCGCATATTTTTATAGCATTAAAATGTGCTCTACAAATACCAAAAGAATTTAAAATACCCTGTAAATGTCTAATGGCTGGTTGCAGGGCTTAAACTAGCCTAACTGCAGATGAATAAAAAAATTAATATATCTTAGACAACACTTTTAAAATTAAGTTTATAATGACTGAAGTGATTTTATGATATTGTCAATTGTTATCTTAACATAGTACTCGAAATTGTTCATGCCAGAAATAATTAGTATCATAACAAATTTTCAAGCAAATGTTTTTATAATTAATACATAAAAGGTAATATTCAGTCTGCTATACTTAACAAATAAAAATTGCTTTTGAGTTTTTAAAGTTTTAAGGGAGGCATAAAATGTTTATAAACTTTCTAAACTTATAAACTTGGCCTCTGCACCAAGTGGGTTGATTTTCATAGTTTGAACTTAGTTTTGATATCTGTCTTTCATAATAACATGCCTAATTATTAATACAGATACCTTAATATTTGCTACAGAGTATCTTTAAGCACTGCACAGTTTTTAAGCATTTTTCTTTGTTATATTTTCTTTTCAGGCTTGCGTGGGAAGTTAATATTTGTGCAATTCGCGCTTCGGCTTTACTTTAAAAAAAAATGTTATAGGGATGAGAAAGGAGTTAGGCACGCTGGTCCAGTGGAAAATTAATGAGCGCCAACAGAAGACTATGGAAAAAATAGAAATTGTTACAGTCTGGCAACGCCGGACACTGGTCTGCGGCTAATTTCGCATGCGACGCACACAAATCTTGTCATTATTAACCCAAAACCAGGCTACAAAGTGGAAATGTTAGTGGAATCGCAGCTGAAGTTGGAATTGGAATTGGAGTTGAAACTGTGACTGGGCTGCGTCTGCTACTTGGTCGTTTGATTTGCACCATTAATTTCGTGGGTTTTTGGGAGGGTCCTTTGGACGTTTATTTAAGCTGCTCTGAGCAAAAGCTTCGGCGGCTGCGGGATGATTGCTTGTTGATTTGTATGCCGCTTTTCTGGGTGATTAACTCATCCGTCAGGGCCAACAGCGGCAGCAGTAAAAACTGTGCGACTTTCCTACAGCTTCTGCTTATTTTAAATGAAGCTCAGCTTTGCGGTCGGCCGCATTTGCAACATAATTAGAGGACTGTGCCGCAAGTGCCGCCCAGGTATTGTTCGAGCTGTTTGCAACATCAGCTGCTACCTTCTCCTGATTCAGCGCCGTTTATTAGCTGTGTCCAATAAACAATTAAAAACTTTTTTTCTGTCTTTTAGAAATTGTCTTTGTCATCATTAAGCAATTTCGACAATACGTGACGTATGCGTAATTTGGCTACAATGATTAAGCATTTTATCTGAGATAGTTTCTAAAATATGGTACACTCAAAAAAAAAAAACATATACTAGTTAAACTGAGCTGAATAATGTCTTCCACAAAGAATATATTCTGAGCATGTGACAATTTAAGATTAAGTTTATTTTGTATATTTCACAAAACAAATACAGATTTGTAAGTAAACAAGTCTCTTACACATTTTGAATTATTTAAATAACATAAACATCTTAAAATTTAAGAACCTATTGACTAAAGCACAGAAAGTATCTGTTACGGGGCATTTGTGCTATTAATAACCATTTGCCACTACAGTTTTCTTTTGGTAGCTACACATGGCTAAAATAGCCTCTAAGCGCTCTTTATTGATATTAATGAGCATAATGGTAAATGTTGCTCAGCAACTTGTGGCAATGCTGTGTGGGTGTGCCACATTGGTAGCAAGCACTTGTTGCGACACACAAATAGCTTGGCTACGAACAATAGACAAAATTGAGAATATTCAAGATTAATATAAATTTAAATTGCCTTATTAATATTGCCACACAAAATATATATCAATCACTTTAGTGTCCACAATAGAAATTACTTTCAGCAATCATAATTAACATTTGCCTTATTTCAAATTTGTGACAGAATTAATATTTCCAGTATTCAATTACAAATGATGATGATAAGGCAGATTCGTAAATGTATCGGATTTCTGGTAATATATGGAAATTTTTACAAATCGAGCTTGGCCTGCAAGCTTAAAATATGTATTTAAATTATGAATAAATTTTAATTCATTAAGGTTATTATAAACGGAAACGGTTTTTTAATGACTAAAGTATTTTATTTATAAAACAAAAATAATAATAAAATAAATTTATGTGAGTAAGTTACGAGATTCGCTTAACCCAGCTGTGAAATATATTATTTTTAATAATATTTCAATATGAGATACGTTTTGGACTCTAGCTTGAGTGTTTACTTTTCGATTTTGACTAAGGAGTAAACCAAATTTGTATTATAGGAGAAACCAATAATTATAATATTTTGGCTTTTATTTCTATGTCAAATTTATCTTAATATATAAGTATACGATAAAGTTATCGATAAAACAAAATTTTAAGTCTATAACTTATATTCTCTCTGAGATTTTTTTTAATAATAATAATATAGATGGATATTTGTAGCAGGATGTCGACGCGGCTGTTGATACTGATCAAGAATATATTTGATATATGTGAAATGCTTCATTGTGCATGTTACATAGATCTACATGAAATCCCCCAAAGTGGTATAAAAACGTGCAAATTTCAAACTAACTTATCTTGTCAATACCCATGGATTATGTATTTCCATTTCAAGCTGCAACTGCTGAAATGATGTTTATAAATAATTCTTGCAAGCGAAATTTGCATAAGAGCTCTTGGCGCATGATTGAGATAGAGATTTATTTTGACGGGTACGCGGGCAATTCTGAATATAGCCAAATGGAGGAAATTCGTGTCTGGAGGCATAACGCGCAGTGGCAACAAAAAAAATAAAATACAATAAAAAAAAGGAATGTGTTAAACAAAGCGAAAAATGTTGCACGGCAAAAGGATTATGACACGTGCACGTAGTACACATCCAGCTGACGGTGTTGCACGTAGCTGATGGGCGTTTGTTATTTTATTATATATATATATATAATATATATATATATGTATGTGTGTGTGTGTGTTGGTATTAATTTCTAGCTGCTTGTTGATTCTTCAGCACACATTTGTTTCCTTGTTGCTGTCTTGCACGTGTTTCTGACAGTGTTTTTCATTTTTTGTTAGTCTCTTTGTAACTGCAATAGTTGCCTGCTCAGTGGTGTGTGTGTGTGTGTTTGCGAGTGTGTGTTTCGCTGTCCTGTTTTCATTATTAATACGTTGTCTGCTTTTGTTTACGACACTTTTTGCAACTTTTTGTTTTGTCATCTTAGTCAAGTTGTTTCTTTGCCATTGTTTCGTTTTCGTGACACAAATTATTCTTGTTGACACATAAAAATTGTTAACCCTTTTTTTTCCTTGCCGTTGTTGTTCTTGTTCTGGCATCATGAAAAATGACAATAGATGATAAAAAGCGTTTAGTTGTTGAACGTGTGTGTTTGGCCGACATTGATGTATTTTGGGTCAAATTGTGCACATAAATAATAAGCATATATTTGTCGTTCACAGCCTAGTTTTTTTTATTATATTTTTTTCTCTCTTTTTGCACACCCTCTTTGACAGTGTGAATTATGTATTTTAATTGCATTTTAATTGCTGTTCTGTGTTGGCCAATAATTTGGTGTTCATTATTTAGTCGCCGCACGTTTCGCGGACGCTTTTTGGGTAAAACTTTTACGCGTTTTCCTTTTTTTTTTTGGCGCGCCGCCTCATTTGGCTAATAGAGTTTTCATTAGGGCGCTAATGAAGCATAGTTTAGAGTTTGGCAGTGGGCAGTAATTAGCCCAGAGGCGCCTCTTATGCAACTGCCCCCGTTAACAGACCCACCCCGCACCAATTTGCTCCCCTAGCGGTCATTACAACGAATGGAATTCGTAGGAGCAAAAAATGCGCCAAGAGTCCGGATATATCATTTGACCAACAAGCCAAACTGGCCAAATAACCAAAGAGCCATGTATATAAAAAAAACAACAACAACAACATAAATGGAATACCAAAAAAAATACACACGATTTTGGCTCGCCAGTTGGCAAAACCTGCGGTCACAAAAGAGTTGTAAATTAAAATTTACTCGACATGAAATTGAAGCTCTCCACAGAGCTCTGCCCCAGCTCAGCTCTGGTGGCAGTAAGTTTTCATTTTTTTTTTTTGGTAAATTCTTTTTTATTTTTGGCTACTTTTTTGCTGCACTTGCTTTGCCATGTCCGCCCCCCCCTGTGCGAGGGGAGAGCGGGTGGGTGAAAGCCAGCCTTTCAATGTTGCACTCAATGGCGCTGCGCCGCATATTGAGTTGCACATCGAGTAATAAAAGAAAATATATAAAAATCATTAAATAAATATTTGTATACAAGATGAAAAATAAGCACTTCTTATTACTTTATTTCTTATTATAATTTGTAAAAAGAATTTATTTTCATATATGATTTAATACATATTTCTTAAATATATTAATTCTTATTTTTAATTAATACGTATATTTTATTTTAATATGTTAAATAAAAATCGGCAAGGAAATTTCAAAGTTTCTTTTCAATTGTTTTGTTCATTAAATTACTTGCAATGTATGTACATCAATTATTTTTGAATCTATCAAATATTTAAATTTAACCTACATTTTTGGCAAATAAAATTCCAAATTGTATCCGTTTGATTGTTAGTTTCATTTAATTATTAGTCGAACTAATTGCAGCAGCCGCAATCAAAATAATATTTGATAAAACCAAATTCAGCATAGCAAATTAAAAAACCCCAAAAATAAGTGGAAAATATATTCAACACCACATTTTGTGGGTTCGTATAGCTCATCTGGAATTCGTATTAGTCCGGCAGCGGCGATGGTTTTTGTATGCAATTCGACTGGCGTTCGCGAATTTTTTGTTGTTGGATTTTTCTTTCATTTTTCTTTGCAGATTCTTTTTTAACATTTTTGGTTGATTGTGTTGCGACTGCTGCCCGGCGGGCTCGTATTTTACGTGGTTAAAGTTTTGCATTACACCAGACGCACAGGCCAGGGGGTTCACAGCGGGGAGCGGAGGTAGTTGGAAAAGGCAAGCGGATTTTGCCACGCGCCCCGATTAAGCGCAAAAATGGCAGGCAACCAACAAAAAAAAAAATAAAATCAGGGCAAAAAAAAAATGTTGCTAACCAATGCGACTGCATTTTGTTTCAATCAATTAGCGCATTTTGCTTTCGCTGCTGTTTAGCCACAAAATCGCCGTTAAATGGCAATTTGCGCAGCGATTATTCAAAGTCAAATCGCAGAGAAAAAAAAACCCCCCGAAAGAAATATAAAACGACGAATCCCAACGAGTGCAATTAAATACATTTATCTACCCCGGATCTGTTTATTTGGGAACACTCACACTCGAAGTTGTTTTTATTTTTATTGCAAATATTTATGTACATCAACTCGAGCTGCAGTGTATTTGTCAAAGTGAAGGGCAGCTTTTGAGCTGTGCCACGCCCCTTACCACCAACAGGGTATTATATGGATTTATTGCGAACGGGGAAATAAATTGTGTAAGCCAGATTATTTTGCCAGCACAACAGTTGAGTTTAGAATATACAAAATATATGTGCATAAATTTACTACTTAGTATATTTTTTTCATTTTACAAAAACCAATTCAATTTTAAGAACTTAACTTCAGACCAAAAGCTATATGATCGGATATTGATGATATCTTGTCAAAATTTATAAAGATAACTTATACGCTTATCTGGTAAATAACTTATAGGCATCTTAGTAAGCAACATTTTTTTTGTTGCATCCTAAAAAGATTTATTAATTTATTATCAATAACATATATACCAATTAAAGTTGGAGATAGTTTTGTAAAAGTTCAGTTTGCATGAAATGTTAGCAATTAATATAATTCTCTGAAATTGAAATTCTTCTTTAAGCGCTTTGTTACAATGATGTAGTTATGAAATAAATGCATATATAAAGTGATAAATATACATATATACGTATATACATATATGGGTATATAATTTCTATCTAGGCTAATAAGGATTCAGGTTTCAATTGAAGTGTGTTGTAAATCAATTTCGCAGTTGGCTTTACAGCAGCGGAAACTGAGTGCTTGTCGACATGGCTGACATGTTTCGGGTTAATTGAATTGCTGTCTTGCTTTGTTTGGGTTGACAACAGAAATAACTTTGAACACAATGCGGGTTAATGGCCTACTGATTTTGCCAGTTAATCTAACAGTTTGAAATTTTCGTGCAACATTATTATAACCAGAAAGAATTTGATTCGCCGTTTATAACATAATTAAATTAATTTCACAGCTAATTTGTTGGGTGAGTTTGGGTCAGATAATTACAACAATGTTGTTGATGCAAGAACTCATCTTTTTCCGATTGTTGGTATTCAACTTATATGATATAGTAGAACGAATTAATTGATTTTTGGCTCAAATTTTAGGAGAACTTATACAATAACAAGCTTAGTGTAGGTCAGTTGATAAACAAGAGTTTTGTACTCTGTCGAATAATTGTTTATATTTAATGTAAATATATCAAGCAAAATAATACTCGAAATTCGAAATACGAAATTCGGTTCGTATTGCCTAGCAAGCAAAATGGTTATACAGACAAGAACTCATTTATTGAACGATCGTATATACGGCAGCTATATGATAAAGTAATCCGAACAATTGAAGAATTAGTGTGCATGGAAACGATCATCAAAATGATAAATTTAGTCGGCTTGTGATGATGATCATGAATATATATAATTTATACAGCAAGATAAAATCAAAGGATGTTCTTTGGAAAATATTAAGACATGTCCACAAGCTGTACATAATTATTAAATCTGAATCCTGACCATTTGCTGACATATAAATTGCTAAATATTAAATTAAACAATAAATACATATTAGTTATACATTATTATTACAACGATCTATCGTTGACTTTATTTTGTTTCGATACAAACTTCATAAAATGGCATTCATTTTTATTTTTTTGAAAATAATATAACGATTACATATTGATTTATGTATGATCTGCAACGATCTGGCGTTGAGTTTCAATATGATTGAGATGCATTCATTAGACAAAATGTAAAAAATTCGATAAATGCATATTTTACATATGTAATTAATACATAAATTTTAGGTTGAAAACTGCTGCGCATTGCGCAGAGGACAAAACTTGCTGCAGCTCGGCTGCTCCTCCTGCGGCGAAAGAGGCTCCTCTTGGATGGCCAGCGATGCATGCATCACGTAATGCTGCTGTTGAGCTAATGGAGATGGAGATGGCGATGGGGATGAGGTGGTTGTGGGAGTAGAAGGAAAAGATGAACGTTCCTCGTAGTTGTCACAATGTGTGGGGGTGAAACCAGTGCACATTTCCTCAGTTGGCATTTTTCCAGTTCCTGCTTCACCAATTAATCCCACAAATTGATTCTCATCTGAATCGCTGTCGTACAAATACTCCTCTCCACCAATTTCGATGAGAACGCGGCGCAGGAACCGCAGCGTGCCGTGGGCACGAGTCACTTTTCGCTCCAGCTCCTTCATCTGATCCTGTGGTATCAGTGGGCAATTAAGCGCATGCAAAACGTCCATAAGTGGTTCGTGAGGCAACGGATCGAGCTCCACCAATTCCTGCAATATTTCAAGCAGGCGTGGCAATATGCCATGCTCCGTAAGATATTTTGTACACTCCTCCTCTTGATCCGACATTATGCTTCCAAGTTTCGAATGAAATTTGTAAAATGCGTGCACTAAAATCACATGATTGCGAAAATAACTGTAAATTTACTCATGCGAGGTGGCGCCCCTATCGTTTCAATGTAGTACTAAAAAAAATTGGTGGCAACACTTGCTAACAGAGCAGTGTTGGAAGTGCGACGCAGATCTAGCTCGCCCATAAAATTGGGTTCATTAATGAACTATCAGAACTATTCCTCCGGTAAATGAACATTAAAATAATTTTAGTTGGCATACACGAAAAGATCAAACGATCGAGACATGAAAGCTAGAATTAATTTAGTACAAACCATTTACATTATTTTACTTTTCTTTTTTTATTATATTTTACTCTTAAATAGTGCGCTCTTGTGGAACCATTTGCACTTGATGAACTAGTTGTCAATATTACACTAGAGTAAAACAATATATATCGATAAGTTAATGGTGTGCGTTGAGAATTGTAAAATCTTGTGAAATCTTGTAACCCGAATCCAAAGAACGCGTCCGTGGCAAACATCAAAATTATAGATAAGTGAGAAAAAGTATCAACCGATAAACAATGTCCTTCTCGTTCGGAACACCCACAACGAACCCCGGACTTGGCGCAGGCGGCGCTCTCCCCGCAACAGTCGGTTTCAGTTTTGGCGCGCGTCCTGCAACAAGCGCCCCGCCTCCCGCCTTTGGTGCTGCAACGGCCACCTCGAGTTTGGCCGGAGCTGCGAGTGCTGCCATAGGCGCAGCGGCACCCAATTTTAGTTTTGGCCCCACCGCTGTCAGTGCGGCGCCAACGCTTGGCTTTGGCTCACCGGCTGCAGTGGCACCAAGCGCAGCGGGCATGATGCTGCCCGCCTTTGGATCAACGACAGCAGCGCCTGCATTTGGTGCACCGACAGCAACATCAGCCTTTGGCGTAACTGCAACAGCACCCGGCTTTGGTGCACCCACAGCAACGTCTGCATTTGGTGCCCCCGCAGCAGCACCTGCCTTTGGCGCAGTCGGATCAGCACCCGCCTTTGGTGCACCAACAGCAACGCCAGCTTTTGGTGTTGCAGCTGCAGCGCCTGCATTCGGTGCATCGACAGCAGCTGCACCCGGCTTCGGTGCACCGGGATCTGCTCCAGCTTTTGGTACAGCGACTGCAACCGTAGCGCCCACGTTTAGCTTCTCGACGCCGACGACAAGCGCACCGACGACAGCGCCGCCAGCCTTTGGCTCGACGATGGCGATGCCCGCATCATTGGGCGCCGGCGTAGGCGCCTTCTCGTTCATGAAGCAGCCGGCTCCGACGGCCGCCAGTTTGAACTTTAACACGACCACAACAACGGCCACCTCGCAGCCCTTTAATACAAACCTACGCCTGGGTGGAAACATAACCGCGGGCACCAATCCCAGTGGCGGCATATTTGGTAAGCCATTGACAATTGGAGCACCGGCAGCAACAGCACAGCCGGTCTTTTCTGGCCTCGGCGGCATCGATGTGGGCGCCACGCAGCCCAAGCTGGGCGACAACAAGCAGGATGGCATCAAGGTGAGTACAAACAATCACAAAGCAAAACAGCTAAAGATCAGTCAGATGCTCTTACAGATAAAGGAGACCCAGGTGCCGGAGGAGATAGTCAAGACAGTGGATGCACTCAAAGCGTACATTAAGCAGCAGAAGACCATCTCCTCGGATATTGGACGCACCTCGACGTCCAAGCTGAGCAATGTCAGCCACGAGATAATAAATCTACGCTCCTCACTTCAGAGCATCGCCAATTCGGTGGATGAAAACAATCGGCACATCAAGCAGCTGCGCAGCGAAACGGCCAAAGCCATACAATCCCTGGAGATGGTGCAACGGACGCAGGACACACCAGCAGGACTGCAATTTGAGAATACCGCACCATTGCAGTACTTTCAGTGCCTGGTGGCCAGATACGAGGAGGATCTGATTGGGTTCAGGCAGCAAATCCAGCTCACCGAAAGCCACATGCATGCGTTGGCCAATCCACAGAGCATATCGCCGAGTGATTTCAAGCGTGGCTTCCAGCAGATCAACGAATCCTTTGTGTCGCTGGCCGGACGCCTGCATGAGTTGCATCAGCGTGTCGAGGAGCAAAAGGAGCATTATTTAAATCTACGCCGCTATCGTCTACGCGATGCCACCAATGTCTTTGCCAAGCTCGACAAACCGCCCGTGTTGGTGGTGGAGCCACAGCGTATCACCAGCGGACCGACCCCCTTTTCCAGCATCTCGGCGCTAAACACACTGAACAATAGTTATGCAGTCGCCTCGGCGGCCACAGCCAGCACTGCTGCTGCACCCAAATGATACGCCGCCAATTGGTTACCCAGCAATCATTATCGGATTTAGTTTTTAGTTGTTATCTTGGAATCGAACGTTGAATAAACTTATTATCAATTACACTAAAGCTAACAAGTATTTTGCCCTAGGCGGAAGTTTTTTGCCGGCTATAAAAATTATGATTTAAGCTTTTCCAAGTCTTAAAATAAATTTTAGATTTAAGATTTCTCAGCAGATTTTTTACCTTCCACCCAAATTGTCAAAACTCTGCGAAAAATCTAAAAAACCAAAAAAATTTCAATTATTTCCTAGCAGTGCCGCACACAACTAAAAGACAGAATCCTTTCCAGATGATACATCAGAATCAATCCATTTATATATGTAGAATAGAATATATATTTTTCAACGCAATTGATGCCAACAACAGACAACAACAAGCAGATGAAGAAATGCATTTGCGTTGCTAGCGATTCACTTCTTGACCACCTGAATAACATCCTCGTCGGCCATGACGTGGGCGATGCCCACGCGCTGCGGCGAGTATTTCGTTGATGTGCCCCACACCAGTCCGTACTTGAATTGTGCGGCCAGCGTTCGATGAATCGCATGGCACACATGCTCCACGCTGACGCCCTGTGGAACAAGGACACAAATTACAAATTAAATACAAAAAATGGCATTTCACTTTTTTTTACTTGCCTTTCTCAGAATCAAACCATCATCGAAATCTGGCGGCGCACCGGGCTTCTTGGTGTACACTCGAATCAGCTGGAGTGACTCCCAGAGCGCCTCCAACATGTAGTCCAGATTCAGCTTCATGTTGCAGCTGACCACAATGGAGTGGGGCTGTCGCGCCAGTCGATCCACCTCCTCAATGGAGATCTGATCAATCTTATTATACACATACAAACAGGGCAGATAGACGCGATTGGCTGTCACCACATCGATGAACTCATCCTCTGTGCAGTCCTCGCGAAACAACACCTCCGCATTGAAGATCTTGAACGAGTGTAGTATCATTTGGACCAATTTCTCACTGCACCGTGTAAGGGCGCATGTGGAATTAAAGCTGAGGCCGCCGACCTTTTTCTGTTTGAAGTAAATGTTTGGCTTGCGCTTGTTTAGGCGTATGCCGACCGATTCCAGCTCCCGCTCTAGCAGTTCGCGATGCACATTCGGCTTGGTCGCGTCCAGCATCATCAGCACCAGATCTGCCGTGCGCGCCACGGCAATAACCTGACGACCACGTCCCTTGCCCTGCGCAGCTCCCTCAATGATTCCCGGCAAATCGAGCAGTTGTATATTAGCACCCTGGTATTCAATAACTCCGGGTATGCAGGTCAGCGTGGTGAACTCATAGTTCGCTGTGAAATGTATATTAATAACACAATTAATGAAAGATGCAACACAATAATATAATTAGCAGTCATCGCTGAGAACTCACCCGCCTCCGATTCGGTTTTGGTCAGTGTGGACAACATTGTGGATTTGCCCACACTGGGAAATCCAATAAGAGCAACACGCGCATCGCCGCTTTTTAGCACATCAAATCCTTCGCCCTTTTCACCCTTCTTTGACGGTTCGAGCAGCTGGGAGCGGTACTTGGCTAGTTTGGCCTTTAGCAGGCCCAAATGATACTCAGTCGCTGCAATTGCATTGAAATGCCATATGTAAAATGAATTCTAACCCTAAATTCCGATACACTGGCAACGCCAACGCCATTGCCATTGCCAGCAATGCGAATTCGGACGCCGCGTTGTCTGCGCCGGTTTTCACAGCTCACCTTTGTTCTTTTGGGTACGCGCAATTTCGCGTTCGATCTCCGCAATCTTCTCTAGAATGCCCATGCTGATGTTGTGTGTCTTGGGCGTATCATTAAGTTAATAACAATATTTAGGCAACTGCGGATTACTTGTTGTTGTTTAAAGTGCTCAGCTAGGATTGCCAAAATACATCGATTGCGCTCACCGATAGTTTGTATGAACGACGTGCCAGCCAAGCTGAATGGAGTGGTGTAAATACATTTTAATATTCTATGTATTTAAATTACTTACCTTAATTTTAGTTGTTCGCAGAGTGCTTAATATATCTTATTATTATTCCACAATTTTAAAGACATATCGATACTTTCTAGCGATATTTGAGACTTGAATTGGCTCGCATATTTAGGCGTTGCCACCTGTCATGTTTTATTTAAATTTATTAGCTAAAGTGGGAAAGCTTACAACATAAGTTGTTGTGTTCCAGCACTCGATAAGTTTAAATAGTTAAGTTTAATGTTAAAAAGAATCATAAAATATACACAAATACACATGTAAACACTATTACAATTACAAGAAACAGCCACACACATAAATGACAATCGATTAATTACAATAGTTGGAGTAGAGAAAGTTTTATAGGATAGACTTAGATATTTAATTGGCATAAAAGCCGTTGCCCTCGTTGCCCATAAACTCAGTCCAGCGCTGTGCCTCGATCGGATCCAGTTCGGAGCACACCTCGCCCGGTTGCAAAGAGCGGCACGTGCATGTTATCCCAATTCTCGTTATTATCAACTGAGATTCGTATTTGGGCAACGCAGGATCTGCGTCTACGAGACGCTCGCTCAGGCACTGCTTGAGGAATTGCTTGCGCAGCACACGCAAGTTGTCGGCGGTGTAACCTGCAAGGGCGATAAGTATTAAAAAATATTTACTTGCCGATTCTAAGCTATCCCTTTACATACTTTTATAAGCGCTAATCTTCTCATCGACGCAATTGAGATCCTGTGGCGAGAATAACGGTGGATACGCCTCCGATTCGCGTATGTTGAGTACAAAGGCAAAGTCCACAGATGAGCTGGCATTGTTAAGCGCCTTGAGCAGCACGCCTGTTGACGAAATGGATGCCAAATACCAGTCCTCTGGCTGGGCATCATCTGGCGCCGTAGGCGTCGCATCCTCGCCAGCATTATTGCGCTTTGTTGTGGAAGCACTGCTACTGCTGCTGCTGGCACTTCTAGAGTTGGCCTCCTCACGCTTGCGCCTGCGATACTGCGACAGTCTATTGGAACTGGTGACTGCTGCCGCAGCTGCAGCTGCAGCATCCGCTGCCTGTTCGACCGCCTCATTGTCCAGCTCCAAATCCCACAGACTGAGCGGCGACTGTGCGGAAAGTGGCTGACTTGTGCTGGTGGTGCTGGGTGTGCTAGTCGTGCTGGACTCCAGTGTGTCGCTACGCACATCCCGATTACTATTACTGGGATACTTTGAGCGCATGCGAATGGGACGCTCGTTTGGCTCTGGCAACTGCTGGGGCATTTCATCATTGTACACCAGTTCATATTCCTCCGGCTGGCGCATCGTATTCGAATTCTCCACTGGCAGCGAAAGCGAATCATAGTCCTTCTATTTGGATAGGATGTGGTTTACATTAGGAACAATAATGTTTTTATTAAATCAAACTTACAAATTCCTTGAAGGGCTCCTTGACGTAGCTGCCGCCAAAGTTGGGCAGGTCGTTATCCGTCTCCGGATCGGGCAGCAGCTCTGCCGGCAGCGGATGCTTACGATGCTTGGTGGGCTTGACTGGTTCAGTCAATTGCTCCTCTACTGCATCCACTGCAGCCGCCTGTCTGAGCAGCTGCTCTCGGCTCGCCAGCAGTTTCTTGAGCAACTTTGGATGCTTTAGAGGCGACTGCTTGCCAGCTGCAGCTGGGCGCTGTGTGCGATTCAGTCGCACCTCGATGTCATCCGTGCTGAAGAGCACAGCACCCGGTGGCTCCAGGTGCCGCGCAATCGCATACAGCTTAAGCACCGTCGACTCATTGTAGCGCAGGCGGCAGGTGTCCGCGCGAGCCTGCAGAATGATGTCACTGTCCGGCACAAACTCGTAGGCATCCCGGGCATTTTGCTTGTTGCGGCACTGCAGCTGCCAGTGCAGGAAGAAGTCGCCACCGAAGCTCTGCGAAATGGAAACACCACCGAGCAGACTGCTTGCTCCCCCGGCATCCGTCATCATGGCATTGAGCAGCGGCTGCCCAGTGCGTCCATCCAGGATTGTTGTCTGCGAATAGTAGTAGACGGGAAAGCCAGGACCAGTGTTATACTTGACCATAAAATCGGTGACATTGTCGCGATTGAAGTGACCCGGCACAATGGCGCTGACGCACTCGCTGGCCGGGAACGAATAGTTCCACATCATGCTATAGTTGTGGCCATCAAATGCATAGACGCTGCTATTGAAAGCCGCCACGACGACATCAGAGATGCCATCACCATTGAGATCGCTGAGCACCGCCGGCACCATCAAACCCGATCCCACCTGCTGATGCAGCGGCGTGAAATGCTTCTCGCTGGTGTGCGCCATCAGCGACAGCAAACGCAGACTATAAATCCCACCGGGCGTATTCTGGCCACCAGTCAGCATGAGGAGCAGCTCGGTGCCGTCAGCCCGTGTCAGCAGCTGTATGGGCACAAACATCTCCTCGCGATGCGGCGTTGGAATGCTGCGCAGCACTTTGCCCGTCTTGCCCGAGATCAGCTTAATGTGGCCCGCCTTGGATTCCTCGCGCTCCTCAAGATGTGCGGCTATCAGATCGGGCACCTCATCGCCATCCAAGTCGCGCAGCACATTAATCGTATAGAGATCCATTACAATGGGTGAGTTCGTCTCCACTTCGAGCTCGTGAAATGTCCAAATGACTTGACCAGTGCGTCCATTAATGGCGAAGATCATCTGCAGTGAATAAATAATAATAACTTTAGCATATAGCTTTATGATCCTAGCAATTTGATATTCTATAGTCTGTCAAATTTTTGACATAAATCTTTTTTTATGCAAAGAGTTTTTTTAATGTATTTTTTCGGTGGATTTATAGAGATATGAGATATGGTATATAGAGATACAAGATGACTATATAGAGATATAAGATATGGTATATATATAGTAAAATATTCCGCAGATCCTTAAAAAAAACTTTTCTATTAGAAGTGGAACGGGGAAATATATATTCGGTCGACCGACTTTCTGTAGTTGTTAAAAAATCACTAAAAACTTTTGCACATCTCTAAAATATATCTTTAAAATATATATTATATATATATATATATATATATACTTTTGCACATCTCTAAAATATATCTTTAAAATATATGTTATATATATATATATATATATATATATATATCGTATATATATATATATATCTTATATATATATATATATCTATATACGTCTATATATCTATATACATCTGTTTATCTTCTTCTCTTGACTTACGCCCAGTCTTCCCGCAGCCAAACAGTCGATGCCGCCATCGCGATCAATGTCCACATTGCAGTGCAGCGAGAATACATTGGCCACACTCCATGTTTGCCACAGAATGGAACCGTCGCGTCCATTGAGTGCAACGACGCCACCCTCGCAGGGCACATCGTCGCCACCTTGGGCGGACTTGCAGCGCGGCAGTGGAATGCCCTCGTAGTGTATGTTGTCGTCGACGCCATAGCCAAAAATCACATCCTTGATGGCATCCCCATTCAAGTCGGCGGCACGCAACGGACTCTCGCTGTTCATGCGCGCCAGGCTGCGTGTCCACAGATGCTGCACGCGGATCTGTGTGCACGGCACAAATTCGCTGCCCATGCTGCTGCCATAGCTGTCGCTCGCAACGGATATTGTCGCCAGCTGTGCATCCTCGCTCCACCAGTGATGGATGCGCTGCATCGGTAGCGGAAACAGCGTCAGCATCAAAGCCGCCAAAGTGAGCACGGCACAGAGCACGGTGAGCGCGGCCAAAATGTAGCAGAAGGGCTCACAGCAGCGGCAGCAGCGACGACGCTTGTGCTGCTTCATGATGGGTGTGGAGCTGCTGCCGGAGCCGGAACTGTGTTTCCGACGCGGCGCCATCAACGGACGCTTCAGGCCCTGCTCTTCGCTGCGCTGTAGTTGAATTATAATATAAAATATATATATAAAATTATTATTATAAAATAAACTCATATGAAAATAGTTAAAAAATTTAATAAAAATACTTTCAAAACTACATTTTTCTGTGATTTAGAGAATTAATTTGAACTTAACCAAAAAATAAAACAATAATAATAATAAAATAAAAAAACACCAAATTTAATTTCATTAAATGTAACATTTACAAATACTCGAAAGATGCTAAGCATTAAAAATGTATACAATATTTTTCCCGCAACATTGTTACAAATATATAAAATTAAAGAAAAAAATATATATATACTTAATTAAAATAGGTCACCAAACAAACAAAGAAAAGTACAACAATTTTCAATTAAGTCTTTTGCGACTTATTTGTGTTTTAATCTCGGGAGAGCGAAGAGCAGCGACTCTTTCAACCCCCAACTTTTCGAGTACTTCACTAATTTAATTTTGTATGAATTTTGTAATTTTTCACAATTGAAATGGAAATAAATATTTAAATGAATGCTGTGACTCACCTTGGCGGAGCGGGCATCCTTGATGAACACCTCGTCGTCGACATCGTCGCTGATGTCCTCATCAATTGATGACTCCCGTATGGCGATGCGCTTGGAGGGGACATATGGTCGCAGTTTGATCATTTTGGACCAAGCTGCCACGTCTGCAGCGCCCAGCGCCTGCTCCTACAAATATTATTTTTATATATATTTCGTTAATGTCTTTTTCTTCCTTTCTTTTTTCCTTTTGCTTTTTTTTTGTGCCTATTTTCCTATTTTCCGTTCACAGCACAATTTTTAATGCATTTTCTTTTGTGCGTGCCGAGTGTGCGTGTGGGTGTGCGCGTGTGTGTATGCGTGTGTGTGTGTGTGCGGTCTGCGACGATTGAAATGCACTTCAGCGATGCGTGTCTGCTGGCCGTGTAAAAATCAATAGCCAAATGACGACACAGCGCAACGCAGCGCTCAGCTGGCTCAGCTGGGCTGAGATGGTTCGACGCATGCGCATTGGGGGGGAAAAACCACCCCCCTTGGCATCAACAGCAGTTAACCGCACACGTGTTGGAACAATGGCGGCTACAGGTTTGTTTATCAACAATTGCGACAATGACGCACTCGCCTCTGTGCTCCTCCACCTGGGCAACTGTTGCGTTGCCTGCTACCCTTAACGGGCGGCACCTCTCTCCCTACCCCCCTCCCCGAGATACACACCCCTCACTAATGCAACCCTTAAGCAAGTTGTGGTGGAGCAGAACTCCCTTATTAAGCAATTCGAAGGCAGTTCAATGGCCCTGCTTTCATGAATGAAGCGTCGTCGTCTACTTGCAACTTTGTGGCGCTTTGGCGCTTGGGGGTTGGGTGGTTGGGGGGGGGGGGTGAAGTTTCATTCCATTCAACAAAACTCTTCCGCATATGAGCGCGATGTGGGTCACAAAAGCCAAGCAAGTTGCAAGTTGCATGTTATTATTTTGTGGCATGTCTTATTCATTTTTTAAACAGATCCCTTGCAGATTTCACAACTTGCAACATTCAATAGCAAATTGTTTGCAAACTTACCTGAAACAGCTCCGCAAATTCCATGACTTAAAGAGCTAACTCTGGTTCTCTCGACCTTCGTTTACTGCCAAGACACAACTTTCTATAAAACTAAATTATATCTTAATTTATTTATACAAATTTTCAATGACGTATTTGCTTGTCAAAAAGCCAAACAACAACAACAACAGCAAAAGCAGAAGCTGTAAAAATTGCGACCATTCAAGTTAAAAGCGCGCCAAAAAAAAAACCTTTCCCGACTTGGTGCAGCTCCGCCTGCTGCCATCAGCATAATCTTAAGAGCACCACTTAGGCATTGCTCTGATGTGGGTGCGGGTGCTGGTGCGGGTGGTGCGGTTGGTGTTCTGTTCAAAAGCGTGAATTGCAACTCGACAGGCAGCCAAGTACTTAGGTCAGGTCCAAAAGCAGCGTCAGGCTCGAATGCATTCGAATAAACTATAGAAAAATCAGCGGCTTTTTATAGCACAACTGTCGAGGAGTGATGTGTGGGGTGTGCGGGTGTGCGGGTGTGGTGCAAATCTGAGGTTCATCTACGGCAAGTAACTTAAGTGTGTTATTATCGCATCAGAGATAATTTAATAACGACGATGTTGTTGTTGCTGTTGTTGTTGCTGTTGTTGCTGTTGCTGTTGTTGCTGTTGCGGCAACGGAAGGCCAAAAGGATGTGTTGCTCAAGTGTCTGCGGCAGGGCGTTGAGTGCTTGGCCTGTGGGCGTGGCATAGGCATGGGAAATCGAATAAGTATATGTGCTATGTACAAACACACACACATACATAGATACTGAGTTGTGTGTATGGGAGACACAAGCTTCTTCAAGGTTAAATCCCGTCTTCGTTTTAATTATGGCCCGTAATAAACACCTGACTTGATTACAATTTCCCCCCCCCCCCTTCTCATTTTTACGCTAATAATATAATGTGCTAACTCATATTAATCGAGATTCTTATAAATATTAATATTGCTTATATTTTCCAGTTATCGCATTTCAAGTAGCTTACTTAGTATATTATTTCATAACATAATTAAATAAGAATTCATCGATTGAAACAAATTTAATTTTATAAGTAAATAAAACAATAATTAATATATAGAAAATGACTTTTATTTATTTATTAATAAATTAAATATTGAACAATTAATTGATCGAAAATTACAGTCAACATGTAATTTTAAATATGATCAACATAAACTACAGTTTTAAAATAAATTCTGCATATTATTACTTAAATTTAATTATTCATTTCATTAAATAATGAACAGTTTTGAAATAAAATTTTGCATTTTCGTTCGATTTTGTTGATTCCCTAATTTGGCTGAAATTCTATAGTTTTTTTAATTTAATTTTGTTTGTCTTGACGTCAGTGGGTTCATTGGATTATCGGAGGATTGCATTCCATTAGAAGCCATTTGGCAACTGGGCTTAACCTTCTCCACTGCAGCAGGCAGATGCAACACCAAAAGGAAAATACAAAAATAATCTGCAAATTGTTGTTGCTGTTGCAACAAAGGAAAATCACTTGGGAGCCACTTGAGAAGTTGTTGGCTTGTTTCATGTGCGACTAACGAGCCAATTGATTGGAAAAACTAAAGAAACACTTTTCACATAATGCTTGGGGACAGTTTTTCACGCTTTCATTTTTTTTTTTTTTTTTTTGCTATTTGTCCGCACCGAAATTCGATCACTTGGGGGGTCCAAGGCAATCAATATGCGGCAGTGCAGCTAAACGCACAGAAATCTGGCTGAATCTGGCCAGGGGTTGGAGGTGCAAAAATAAAGATGGGGTGTGGCGGGGGGAGGGGGGGGAAGGAGTGGCTCATCAGTACAATGGCGATGACGACAGAGGCCCGAGCAGATTATGTGGAAAGGCAATGCCAAAGTACTTGACAAAATTATGTTAAGTGACTATGGCAAAGAGAAGCACACAGACGACGGCAGCACTAAACAATAACATACTATATATACATATATATTAGATGTATATATATATATATATGTATCACACATACACATTCATGTATGTACTTGCCTTAGAACAGTCTGCATTAAAGACTTTTCCCTAGTTTCTCGGGGCTTTCACTTTTCTAGCACTCAAAGGTTTTTAGCGACTCAACCACATTGTCTCAATAGCACACACACACACACAGGCACGCGCACTCATACAGTTGCACAACTATAGATGTCATCAGTCAGTGCATCTTGTATCCTGCATCCTGCTCCTTCGTTGGTGAACATTTTCGCCTGGCAACGTTTTAAATTCAAATTGCTCGGCTCCAACCGTCAGTTGTCAGCGACTGTTCGAACTGCGAAGACGTTCAAATCGGCAAAACATAAATCAAATCCTTTAAAATATTCAATTACAATTTAAAGTGCTTCAAATATTTACTCAAAAATATACACATTAAAGCTAACGAATTCCCTAAATTAATTGATATAAATCAATTAATTATATCTTAGTGAAATCAATTGAATTTTAATGATCTGCAAAATGTGCAGCGTTGCGTCCAGCTGATAATTGTTATATAATCGTTGTGAGGATTTCAAAAACCCATAAAGCGCATTTGTTGCCAATCAGTGCCAGTTTTTAATCACACAAGAAGTAAATGAAATAAAAGCGTATTTATTTATTAAACCAAGTTTTGAATATCATATTCAACACATTTTTATAATGGTCTAAAATTTAACTTTAATTCACTTAAACTTTTTCTATATTTATTTTAGATTTTCTTTTGTTATGTTGTAAATACATTGAAATCATAATTCTAGATGTATTTTTTTTTTAAACAATATTCTACGTTGACAAATTTGAATTACGAAATCTAAAAAAAATCCGATAACAATTTATTTTATATATTATAAGGATTTTTTAATTTACTTTTAGCTTAAGGAGAATGTTTCAATAAAATATGCAGTATAATTTTGATGGTTGAATTGTTATAGTTTTTTTTTTGCACTAACTTAAAAAATGACATAATTTTATATCATAGGTATATTTTTTAAATAACAGAAAAGGTTATAGTAAAAATATATTTTATAAAGTTCCCACCGATTTCCCTTCGTTTCGTTCGTTTAAATACACTATTTTTGCCTAGCTAAAATAAATCATGGTATTAAAATAATTAATAAAAATGTTTGAAGGCAATTATAGAAACATTTTAATATATTTTAATACGAAACCCAGATTACACTCACTTGAACTAGCTATACTATAATCGAATCATACTCAAACGAATATTTACACATTCAAATTAGAGGCAATTCTATAAATTTCTCTTTGGCGCGCAATCAGTTTAATTAAAATTGATATTTAATCAGGCATATTGGCCTAATAAGGCAATGACGTGCCTACATTAATGGCTATATACACACACTACACACACACACACACACACACATACATGTGCACATCCATCTGCGATGTGAATTGTCCTTGTCTCATGCATCCGTTGCCTCTGCTGCCTCCACAATCCGTCACCGTGTCGCGCTCAATGGGGCACATTTTGTGCGGCATCGGCATTGCACAAAAGGCGCACGGACCACTTAAAGCTGCAGCACCCCTCTGCCCCCCCCCCCCCGCCCCCTCCTCACGAACCTGCTCACACTGCTGCTCCTCTCCTGTGCCTCTATTTCAATCCACCCACGCGGTCGCTTCGAGTGGCTTTAATTGTGAATTAAGTCGGTATTGTGGCCTCCATGTGTAGACAGAGTGGGTCAGAGAGAGAGAGAGAGAGACAGTGCGAGAGAGATAGAAAGCGAGAGAGAGAGAGATAGGGGAAAAGATAGAGATAGTGTGGAGGGGGGAGGTTGGCAAGTAGGGCTGCCAATGCCGAGGCTATTGTGCAGGAAGTGCGCCAACTGTCCCCGCCATTGTTCCAACCATTCGCATTTTATTTACACCGCTAAGCAGCATAATTGTTGCTATTTTCGTCAATTGACACAACTCTCGATGCATTGTCAATGCCAGTGACACCGTTCGAGAGTTTTGCTTTTGATCCACCAGCAAGGTTGTGTCACGGTCGCACATCACCTTAGACATCGGTTTAAGTTCTCAACGTGCACCCATTTTGTCACCATTTGCAGAGTGAATCCATTTGCGTACAGCCATGGTCGCGCAAATAATACTGCTCGTCATTTGCAGCATTTGCCTCAAGCACTATGCAAAGGGTGAATTTCAGTGAGTATAGCAGCACACTTTCCACAATGTGCCACGTGTTGTAACTGCTAATCCCGTAGACAAAGTCTGGCCATAACCGATATTTTACCGGAGGATATCAAGCGCTATGATAAAATGCGTCCACCCAAGAAGGAGGGTCAGCCAACAATTGTGTATTTTCATGTTACCGTCATGGGTCTGGACTCCATCGATGAGAACTCGATGACGTATGTGGCGGATGTGTTCTTTGCCCAAACATGGAAGGATCATCGTTTGCGTCTGCCCGAAAACATGACGCAAGAGTATCGACTGCTGGAAGTGGATTGGCTTAAGAATATGTGGCGACCCGACTCCTTCTTCAAGAATGCCAAATCGGTTACCTTCCAAACGATGACCATACCCAATCACTACATGTGGCTCTACAAGGACAAGACCATACTCTACATGGTCAAGTTGACGCTGAAGCTATCCTGCATTATGAACTTTGCCATCTATCCACACGATACGCAGGAATGCAAGCTGCAAATGGAGAGCTGTAAGTCTGTCACTTTATTATCCACTTAAAGAATAATTATTTATTATTTACCAAGACAACAAAACTTAATAAATGAATTAAGAGTTTGAGGTTTGTTTAAATAATTACAAAAATCATTTTTTTTTTTTTTTTAATTGCAACTTAGTTTGTTGTTTAAAATTGCGGATTAAAGTGAGCATTTTTTTTTTTCAAAACAAACATGGAGAAAAAGTAAAATAGCTCACAAAATAATTCATAAAAATCAGCATTTTTTTGGGTAAAGAAATATTATGATTTTTTGCATTAACTTAAAATATAACATAATTTTTTGTTAGATGTATATTTTTGGAATAATATAAAACGTTATAGTAAAAATATATTTTGTAAATTTCACAACGATTATTTTATATCGATTTAATAATTTGAATTAATATAATAAAATTTTGGGTTCTTGATTAGTGATTTCCTACACAATTTTTACCATCACTTGAAATAAAAGTCTCCTTAAAATCCACCTACCATTTTCCTAGTATCACACACCACTGATGATCTGATCTTCCAATGGGACCCAACCACACCGCTGGTGGTGGACGAGAACATTGAGTTGCCACAAGTGGCACTCATACGCAACGAAACCGCTGATTGTACTCAAGTCTATTCCACGGGGAATTTCACCTGCCTGGAGGTGGTCTTTACGCTGAAGCGTCGCCTGGTTTACTATGTTTTCAATACATATATACCCACCTGCATGATTGTGATCATGTCGTGGGTTTCGTTTTGGATTAAACCGGAGGCGGCACCAGCTCGCGTCACTCTGGGCGTGACGTCACTACTGACGCTATCCACACAGCACGCGAAGTCGCAGTCATCCTTGCCGCCCGTTTCCTATCTGAAGGCAGTGGACGCATTCATGTCCGTCTGCACGGTGTTTGTGTTCATGGCTCTGATGGAGTACTGCCTGATAAATATTGTGCTCAGCGACACGCCCATACCCAAGCCCATGGCCTATCCACCCAAGCCGGTGGCTGGCGATGGAGCCAAGAAGGAGGCAGAAGCGGCACCACCCGGAGGCAGCAATGCAGCGGCCAATAAACAGCCAACAATGTTGCCCCTGGCGGATGAGAAAATTGAAAAAATTGAGAAGATCTTCGACGAGATGACCAAAAATAAGCGGGTAAGTTGAATGAGAGATAAATAAAGTTGTATTCATTTAATTTTATATTATATATCTTAACATTTTAAATAGTAGCTAAATATAAGTTAAAATCATAATTGGTAAATTTTTTATTGGTATATTTCTTTAGTTATTTGCGGGCATAATCATATAAAGTTTAACATATTTTATAATTTAAGAATAAAGTAATTTTTAACTTAATAAACTTTCAAATTAATTACAAAAGATATTTGTCTTAATTTGAGTTGTATTTTTAATATTTTATTATTTATCGTTGTTTATATGAACAAAATTTGTGGACTTAGATTGTGACTACTACTCGACGCGTGGTGCGCCCGCCGTTGGACGCCGATGGACCCTGGATTCCGCGACAGGAGTCGCACATTATACTGACACCAACCATACGGCCACCACCACCGCCACCGCCAGCACCGGAGCCGGAGTTGCCCAAGCCGAAGCTGACGCCCGCCCAGGAGAGACTCAAGCGCGCCATTTATATCGATCGCGCATCTCGTGTGCTCTTTCCCGCACTCTTTGCCAGCCTCAATGGCATCTATTGGATTGTGTTCTACGAGTATCTGTAAGATATGCGAGTCCTGCGAGTCCTGCGAGTCCGGCTCGGTTGTAAATATGGCTATCCAGCTCGCCCTCACTGAACCTTAATTTCTCTGCAAGTCGTACAACTTTATTAAATGTTAATTGTTCACAATATTATTAAAATCAAATTATTTAATCTTAAGCTTTCGCGCACAAGCTTTAAGTCAACGAATTTTAAACTGAACGAGCTAAAAACGTATATATATATATATATAATAATCTCTATATATATCACTTATTGATAAAGTATATATATATACATATATAAATGATATAGTATATGAATTCAATTCCTAAATGCTTAATGTTTAAAAACAATCCAATGATATTGTAGTTGTAGATTAATTCTTAAAAATGCTTTTAATTGTACATAATTCAAGTAAACTAATAAAAAAAATACAATTATAATAATTTAAAATGGGCTTAGGGAACCTTTTAAAAATAACGACAATTGAAATGACTTACGTGTAATAAAGCTTTTATAAAGCTTTCAAAGTTTCTTAGTGAATATGAAAGCACATGCGCATTGCTGAAAGCTTAAAGCTCAGTTTTAAGCGCGTAATTTGAATTGAAGTTATTTTTAAATCAAATTTCTATCTGGATACCTTCCTATATTCCCATACAATTTGTACACTTGCATATACATTTTATTAACTATAATTTACACATTTTCTCAGCCATTAAGCCAAGATGTGCAACGTGTAAACACTTTTTTCATGTACAGCTTTGTGTTGCTACATTTTACATGTTGTTATTGGAGTGCTGTTGTTGCTTTCCTTTTAAAGGTGTCAACAGTTGGCAAACAATAGTGGGCATAAAAAGAAAAAAGTTTTCTACATTTTGCAGTTGTCGAACAAGTTGGGGCTCAGGTTCGCATGAATACCCAATTAATTATGTTGGTCACACGCTCCACACTTTTGCTTTTCACGGTCGTTAGTGACGCGGGCAAGTTCCTCCAAATGAGATGCAGATAACTAGAGCCAGAGGCTTGGGGTTACTATATCATGTTCATTCAAGAGTTCAGCGCTTGAAACATAAATAAAATGTTGAATTTCTTAACAAACAAGTTGGTGCCCCAAATCTTTTGTATACAGTAATCCAAATTGAATCAGAGAAGTACTTGACAGTTTATTTTTAATCATTTTAGAATATATGGAATTAAACTTCAAATTGATAGGGAGTTTGCGTTATTGGCTTGCAATTTTTATACTGTAATAGCGAAGAATTCAGTTGCTGATAATAACATTAGATAATTTCCTACTTTAAATGTAGTATTTCTATAAAGGTGAAACTTTTCTGTGGAAGATTTGACCATCCCTAAAATCTATTTCTCTTGTATAATTTGAACATTAATTTCGTGGAAGACTCGCGCTTCCACCTTGAAATGAGGACGATGATGTTAAGTCATGATCATACAGGAATATAGGCACTTTGTCCACTACAGTAATTATTGAATTGAATTGAATTTTCAAGAGTTGAGACATGCCCACCGACTGCGGCCGCAACCCACCCCATGAAGTCTCATACAACCTGGTACCAGATATCAGAGTATTCCGTATTCGGCTAGTGAAATGCTCTTATTTGTTTAAAAATTGATAATTAATTTTTTTTTGTATCTCACCTTGAATATAATCTCATTTATAACAAATTCCCCAAGGACTTCTGAAGAAAACAAGCGTGAGTTTAACATTTGGGTTTTCCACATCTCAATACGTTCGAATCTCTATTGAGCTCTTTTGAATAATATTTAAAAAAAAATATGTGCTTAAAACTTCGTCTTCACAAAAAGCATCTTCACAATGAATTCGCATTTTAAGTAGGCCAAAAAAGTTGTCAAAGTGCATGAATCACCCCAAACAGCATTGAGAGTTCCCTCAATAGTCTAAGGCAACACAGTAATTTCCAGCTACAACTACAAAAATAAACAAAAAAAAAAAAACAAGCGAAGGTTGCGCAAAATAATTTTTGACTAAAAACATTGGGGATTACCTGAGCACGGAGCCTAAGTGCGCTGATGGCTAGGTGGGCGTGTTGCCACAATGTTTACACGTCGATATGCGGGTTCATTGAGGTTTGCTTTGAAGGTGCATAGAATGAGAAATAGTGGAAACAGCTGGATGCAGCATTTTTTTTTTGTTTTTTTGTCAAAAACTCTTAAAGTTAATTACAGAATTTAAAGTTCAGCTTGTTCGACAAGGCAATCCATTAATGCAAAAGGCGTAAAGCTGAAAGAAAGTAAAAACCCAGTACGTCTCTTTGCTACCTTCGTGGTCTTAAGTTCACAGTCTTTGCACAAAAGCCAAGCGAAGAAAGATTCCCGCTCACCCGACCCCCCCTCAAAGCTGCCATCCACTGTGAGTGCGACGCCAAGCGGTTTTTTTATTGTGTTGCTGCTGCTTTTGTTGTTGTTGTCGTTGTCGATGTGGATGTTGCTGTAGTTGTTGATGTTTTTGTTGTTGTTGTAGTGTCTGCTTTATCGTTTTGTCTTTGGTCGTTTCAGTTTCAATTTTAGTCGAACTCGGGCAGCAACGGCACACGGAAGCAGCCGCGGCGCAGGCGCAACACCAAAAAAAAAAAGCAGTAACAAACCGTTTACAACTTAAGTGAAAAATCAACAACTAAAGTTTTTTCGTGGTTTTAAAGTGAAATTTAAGTTGATAATTTTTTTTACGCAATTTGCACAAGTAAATAAACATAATGCAAAGTAAATAATTATTACAGCATTCGAGACATTGAACATTTTGTATATATATATATATACAAAATAATCATTATAATAAAAGTGCTGAAATATCTCAATAAAAAAAATAATTTGTATACCGCGACATTTAACACTTTCATTTTCATTCAACGCTCGCTGCATGTGGTTTCGTTCAGTTCGTGCAAGTTGTCGGTTTCGTTGAGTCGTGTTAAATAACAATAAACAAACAAAAACAAAAAACCAAAAAAAAAAATCAACGAAATAACAATCTAAGAAAGTTAAAAACCAAATAAGATATTTAATTTGATTGCAAATGAAATAAAAAGTTATTCGAATTTGGTTGGCGACACAAAAATCAGGAAAAATGCATTTCAATGCATATTTGTTGTGCCTAGGTGGGTATTCGAAAATTATTTAAAAACAAAAAAAAAAACAACAATATATTTTGTAATAATCGTGAGTGTTTTTCTGTGCTAATTTCTTTTTGTTTCCTCTCAAAAATCAATTTTGTTGTTTTTCTCTGCGTTTAAAAACAAAAGACTTAGGCAACGAACTTGAATTAATAATGGGTGCGAAGTGGCCAACAAATTGAGTTCAATCGCAGCTCTATAAATAAACGCAGTGCGTGTTTAAACTGTTTCAACACATTTTGTTCAGGAAAGAGAAAAATAGATAACGTTTTTAGTTACTTTAATTTATCTTTCATCTTATTTTCATATTATTTCATTGTAAAAGTGAAACCCTAAGCTCAAGTTCAAGCTGAAACGCTTTGTTGTCTCTCTGCTTTTCAAATTAATGACCAAAAAACCATAATGCGCATCCAAATTAAAAAAAACCAAAAAAAAAGAAGGAAAAAACGTGACTAAGTCTGCAACTTTCTTTGGCAGCAACTGCTGCCAAATCTTCCGCCCAATGACGTCACATCACAAAACCAGTTGCCCGAAATGCAAATTGCACACAGACAGGCCAATCCAAGGCCAATCAAATTGTGGCCAGCAGCTGCCCAGCTACTGCACAAAACTCGTAGATACAAAAACCCATCAATCGACACGTTTTGTGGCGCCTGTGAGTGTCTATTGGTATTACCGCAACACGTCGGCCTATCCAATACACATTATGCAACTACCACAAAATAAAAAAAAAAACAAAAAAAAAAAATGTGGCGCTGTCATCGCTCGCTGCGATTTGTTGTTGATGTTCGCGATGGCCACAATTTAAAGTTATACTTATCCATTGCTTCGGAAGTTATTGTTGCTGGCTTGTATTTTATTGTCCGCGTCACAGCGTGAATGTTGCTCAATTGCAAATATTTTTCCAGCAACGCTGACAATTTATTTTCCCCAGCCGGTTAGCCGGGATTTTCACTTTCGTTGGCATCAAAGCATTATAATAATAGAAACAGCTGCTTGATTTGGTTACTTGCATTTTTTTTGTGGGTTTTTTCTTTTTGAATTCAGTTTGATTACATTTTTAGGCTCAACAAAATCAATTTTTATTTTTGGTAATTTTAATTATATAAATTGTAGTTTTAATTGTAAAGCCATTTATAAATTGATTGGCTTTTACACTTTTTTAGTTTTGACTTTTTATAAACAATCTGGGAAATGAAATTTGCTTAGCAGATTATATTAAGAAATCAGTTTAATATATTTTTTTAAAAAAATAATATTTTCTTTTATTATGAATAAATTAAAATTTTTAAACTACATTTGAAAGCCAGTAAATTAATAAATCAATAAATATTACAACATTTCTGTAGTAACTAATGAAAAGTTTAGCGATTTTTATAATGTGTTAAAAATAAAATGAAAGAGGAAAAGCTTAAAAAAATTAATTTTTACGTTTTCTCTTTATAAGCCAATTACAGTTACATATTATCTATAACTAAATACTCAAAAACTGAGCATTTTAACTTATGCATTGCTCCGTTTCGTTGGGTAATGCCACAAATTGGCATTACGCATCTGCAGTACTACAACCAAAAAAAAAAATGAGAAAGTATGTCGCTGGTACGTCTTCCTCTATCCCTCTCTCTCTCTCTCTCTCTCTCTCTGTATCTCTCTCTCTCTCTGTCTCTTTCTCTCGCTCTATCTCACTCTATGCATATCCGCATGTAGCTCTTCAACTGAAGCGTTTAATGTTTATTTACTTTGTAGTGACATAATCGCAGTTCGCAGTTGTTATGCGCCCTCTAAATGACTTGCTATATATAATTTGAATTGTGGCTAAAATACCTTTTAACAATATGTGTGATTCTGTATGCAGAGGCAGATGCTCAAGGTCGCCTTGAGATTTCTCCTCGCCGCTACAAATTTGATTATATCTTTGATCTCCAGCCAGACCCGAATCGGGTTAAGCTGTTACAGTTTGGTTTCAGATTTTGATTTAATTAGTATTTTTATTTTTTTGGTTTTTTTTGTTTTATTTTTTTTTTGTGCGCTACTCATTAACATATTTCGAGGCGTGCACTGCAACTTTGTCACTTTCACTTGGGAATAAAATTGCTCATACCAATGGTAAAATGCTTTTTGTAGTGCTTATATATATATATATATATATCTTTTTGTGGCGGCTGTTGTATTTTCTTGCCGCTGCGCCACACAATGAAATATTGGCCAATTATACGACAAGCCTTTTTGGCTCGCATAAAGAAATGATTTCGTATGAAAAGTGAATGCCCCATTGGCAATTGGCACTGCTCAGCTAATGGCTAATTGTTTGATGCAAAATAAAAGAAAAAATATAATAAATACATTTTATTTTTTCTCAAATTAAGGTTACTAACAACAAAAAGCAGATAATTGATTTAAAAGATGTTTGGTCTCTTTGATAAAAGAAGCAGACAGCTCAAAATACAATAAAGTCTGAACGAAAGAATTGTTAAGAATATAATAAAAATAATATCACAAATATATTTGTAAAGGGCTTATAAAATGATTCTTGAGCGCAATTTAATGCTAAGAAATTTACACTAACTGTAAAATTTTAATATTTGAAAAAATGGTGTTATTTTAATAGGAAAAGTTGTGCTTAAATTTTATTCATGATTTAATTGTAATTTGCTTGCAGTGCTTGGAGCTGGCACCTTGATGCAGACCCAAGGTTCCGCTGAGGACGATGACCAGCCGCAGCACCTGACAAATGATGGTAAGTTTTTGACTTTGAGATTTGCTAAAAATGGACATTCATAACTTTAACTATTAAGGCAGCGTCTTTCTTTCAGCCGCAGTTGCACGACAGGCGACTGGGCCGCCAGCTGGCCGAGGATTTGGGTGAGAACGCCAACTCGGCGAGCAGCATCAGCAGCGCCAGCAGCAGCAGTAGCAGCAGCATTGCCAGCGATGACGATGAGGAGGATGACAGCGAGTATTATGACAGCGATGAGGATCAAACGGAGAGTGGCAGCGATGGCAGCAATGAGTCCTTGCCACGCCTGCTCTCATCCTCGACATTTCATCGCATCTCGGAGACGCTGGGCGCTCTAAACACAGTGGGTCACATGCTGGTGGACATGACGCGTGGCGGCCAGGAGGCCAAGACGGAGAATGGTAGCAGCAGCAGTAGCAGTGATGAAGTGAGCACAACCAACAGCAGCACAGCCAAAGAATTGAGCGACCAATCGACAACTGCAACTCCACTGTTCAAATCCCAATCGCTGCCTGGCATCTCGGGCAAGATACTGGACACCACAACGCAGACACTGTCCGCAAACAGTTTGCTGCCAGCGGGAAAGCCGGCCAATTTGAGTGCCATTCAGGTGGCCACCAAGCGCATTGACCAGGCGGCGGGCAAACCCATGTTTGTGGAGAACAAGGAGGCCAAGCAGCAGAAGAAGAAGCGCAAGAAGAACAAAAACAAGCAGAAAGTGAAGAAACCCAACGAGGAACTAGGCCAAGCCACACCACAATCCCTACAGAAGATTAAAATACCAACCACTCCACGCACAACCACCAGCAGCACCACCACTGGCAGCTCCACAACATTACGGCCTTTGGATCAGCTCGCCTTGGCGAGCGAGGAAGCTGGCACCGCCAAGGATGTGGAGAACTATTGCAAGACGCCCAGCGGTCGTCCGGGTCGTTGCGAGGATCTCAGCAGCTGTCCTGCTCTGCTCCTGAATCTGAGCAGCCTGCGAGAGTCGCTCTGCTTTAAGAGTCTTTTTGTGCCGGGCGTGTGTTGTCCCTTGTCCGCTGGCGGATCGGAGAGCTCCACAGTGCTGACCACCCAGCGTCCACTGAAGCTGACCGCTAGGCCACAGATCAGCAGCACCACAGTGGCCACAACAAAACGACCAACCACACTGCGACCGACGGTTAGACCCAGCTCCAGACCCACTTCCGGCCTGGTGCTGATACCACAGAAGAAACCACCGACAACATCAACGACCACAACTACTGAGGAGCCATTTGAGCCAGATGATCTGGATGAGATTGCCAATAACATTGTCGATCCGGAGGAGTGTGGGCAGCAGGAGTATTCAACGGGTCGCATTGTCGGCGGCGTGGAGGCGCCCAACGGCCAGTGGCCCTGGATGGCAGCCATCTTTCTGCACGGCCCAAAGCGCACTGAGTTCTGGTGCGGTGGCTCCCTAATTGGCTCCAAGTACATCCTGACAGCGGCGCATTGCACCAGAGATTCCAGACAAAAGCCGTAAGTCTGAAATGCTTCAAATTTGACACATTAAAAGGAAAGAAAGTAAAATTTATTTGTCTTATTTAAATTGAAAAGCAAAGTTTTAATTGAGTTTAAAATTATTAATTTCCCTAAATTTTATTTCATTTGTCGACAAGCACAGAAAGTTTTAGAGGCTCTATAAATTTATCCAGAATCTTAGAATCTTATCGTTAACTGTTAAAAAAAGGCACATAACTAAAATAGAAAAAAATACCTTGAAATATTTTTGAAATTAAAATGTAAATATTAAATAAAGCTTAAAAAGATATTAAGCCAGCAAATTATTTTATATTGCATTTGTAAATAGGTTTCGTATTTGAACTAAACATATATATATATATATATAGGATATATATATAACAGCGCAATAAGGAATTAAATTTACAAGTATTACAAGCACTCCAAAATTTAAAATCACTTGGTCACAACATATTCCCCAAATAATAATAAAACACTTTTGCTTTATTGAATTGGCTTTGAATAACATAATTTGAATTTTTATAATAGTATAAATTATATAAAATTAATAATATTTATATATATATATATATAAATTGGGGATTCTGCACTGCGACCTATTAGATCTACTATGCCCCCTTCTGAGCTTGTAGCTCCTCCATCAACCCAGCTCCTGCACAAATGCCAGAATCTTTGCTGGCTTGAGGACTTCTATATCATTTACACCTATTACATGCATCTCTAGGATACTGCATTTCTTTCTGGATAAGGCGATATATTCTGTTAGGATGTGAGTTGAGGACTCTAATCACCTTCACAAAGGCTACACTGATTGATACTACAAATACCCAGTTTGGATAGGTGGTTTCTTAGTCTTCAATGTCCTGTCAGTAGACCGACAAGTATTCTAATTAAAATAATTCGTAGAATTTTATGTCGCTGATTAACTGGTTTCACATCTGGGAATGTCGGGCATATTGTGACCAGTTTTGTTTACCATGATGCATCCCATTTTGATATTCGCGCCTGTACAAAAATTATAGAATATTTTGCATAAAAATGTAGCTAGGTAAGCGCAAATTTAATAAATTTAAATTTGAAAAATTGAAAAACCTTCCCATTATAATTTTCAAAACGGGCGAACACTTAACTCTTTTTATTAACAAGTATTGAGCAAAGCGGAGCTTTGAATAAATGGAAAATTTTCTAATTTGTTAAAAACGGAAGCGATAAATTTTAGTAGATTGTTTTTTGTATAAAGCAGTTTTTTCACAAATTAAACTTTATTCAGATTTGTAGAATTTTTATTTTATTATTTACCAATTTTAATGCTCGGGGTTCGAGGGTTCGTAATATTCGTAATGAAAACAAATACGATTATTTGCAGATTCGCTGCCCGCCAGTTTACAGTGCGTCTGGGTGATATAGATCTTTCTACGGATGCCGAACCCTCCGATCCTGTGACGTTTGCCGTCAAAGAGGTGCGCACTCACGAAAGGTAAGTGAGAATTCTCAGCTCTCAGCTGGCCAACTCCACGTTTCAGTTGGCTAATTCATATTTCATAATTGGCATGCAGATTCTCTCGGATTGGGTTTTACAATGACATAGCGATTCTGGTGCTGGATAAGCCTGTGCGCAAGTCCAAGTATGTCATACCCGTTTGCCTGCCTCGGGGGGTTCGTATGCCGCCCAAGGAGCGCTTGCCCGGCCGACGCGCCACTGTTGTGGGCTGGGGCACCACCTACTATGGCGGCAAGGAGTCCACCAGCCAGCGGCAGGCCGAGCTGCCCATCTGGCGCAACGAGGACTGCGATCGCAGCTATTTCCAACCCATCAATGAGAACTTCCTTTGTGCCGGCTACTCCGATGGCGGAGTCGATGCGTGTCAGGTGAGTGCGAAAATAATCTTCATTGAATGGCCAATTTAACAGCTTCCATTCTGCATTTCAGGGCGACTCTGGCGGTCCTTTAATGATGCGTTACGACTCGCATTGGGTGCAACTGGGCGTCGTGTCCTTTGGCAACAAGTGCGGCGAGCCCGGCTATCCGGGTGTCTACACACGTGTCACGGAATACCTCGACTGGATACGGGATCACACAAAGGATTAGGCGACTTAGTTGTAACTGTAGCTAGGCTTATGTACCCGCTAGTCTATGTACGTTTAATGCTCTCCTCCTGTTGCTACTACTACATATATTATACAACTATTGATATTTATGAGTACACCCCTCCCCTTACCACCCCCCCCCCCCCTATACAATTCAATTGTTTACCATATTATGCGTAGTTGCGAACAGCGTTTGTTATTTAAATTATTTAGACCTAAACGATAAATAAAAAACATGTGTGTAAAACTGTAAATTCTCTAAAGACTGTTTGTTTTTCTGATAATTGGTAGTCATAAATATTTACACAAATTTTGCATACTTATATATATATATATATATATAGTAAACTTTTTATTTAATATCGTAGAAATTCTTATATGAAATAGAAAAACTTGACAGATCTTAAATGTGTTGTTCGAATAAGTTGAGTAATTGATTTACTACAAGTATTCTAAATATTGAGCTGAAGAATATACCCACATCTCATATTTAAAAAGTTAATAGAAAAAAGAAAGCGAATCTTAAAAACATTAGATTTTAGATTGCAAAACAAATTTAAATAAAATGTGGATCAGATGACGAAATTGATTTGTTTTCAATTTTTGTTTTCGGCTTCGAATCAGCAAAGGGGAATTACTTCGTAACCCCAAATATAAATAAAGATTAGTCAGAATAATGACAGAGGGGGGGGGGGGGGAAGCAAAGCAATCCGAAATTCGAGGCAAGTTCAAAAAGCAACGCGGCAAATTTCACTTTCAGTACTTATTAAGTTCTCAACGCTACCGAAAGTTTCAGTTTTGTTTGGTCATTTGCCGGCAACGCGCGCGCTTTTTTTTACGTTCTGCTTATTCATCAATGAATTCAATAGTTGATGAGAATCGGTTTGTTTATGTGTACATTTAATTGAGATTAGTAATCACCGGAAGCTTAAATGTTTTTCCGTTTTATTACGCTGATAAGAATTGTTATTTTGTAAGGCAAAAAAACCTTTGCGCTTCTTGTTTATATAAAGCTTTCAGTGCATGAAACGCGTGGTAAGTGCAATACTCAAATTTGTCGAAAGCTCGCTCTCTTGCCAACGTAAAGGGAGAGAGACAGTACGAACGAGAGTGAGCGTGAGCGCGTGAGAGAGAGAGAGAGAGAGTGAGAAAAAATAACAACATCCACTTAGTCAGCTGCCAAGGGTTGTGAGTCAACAAGAGGGCATAGGTAGGTCAAATAAAAGGAATTATAAAATATGTTTTTATTGTCGCTAAACGCTTATAATTTAATAAATATATTGCCACGTAAGATATCTCATACAAGTAGTATGGTAATAATCGTATATAATAATCGCATGTACTAAAATATTTAATCATGACTTGTAGCTTCTTTAGCTTTTAACTTTAAACCTTGTATGTCGTTAAGCTAAATGCTATAAAACATAAAGCTTACAAAAGCTCTACGCTATGCTTAATATACTGTTTTTGTGGCGATTTCAGTGCGATTTTGTAGCGATTATGAATATTGACCAGATAAATTTCAATATTATTTTTATTTTACCAAAAACATTACCTGATAAAATGCTTCTTGAATTGTTAGAAGCAGTTAATTGTTTAGTTGAACCCGGGAATGGAAACAGCTTATGAGCTCTCTGATTTTAAGAACTATCTTATTTTTTAAAATCATGTCACACAATACATACATAAAATATGTAACGAAATTGAAGTATTGCCTAACAAAATACTTAAATGACAAAATAAAAATAAAATAATAAAAAAAAAGCCATGTTCCCGCCCGGGTTCGAACCGGGGACCTTGTGCGTGTGAAGCACACGTGATAACCGCTACACTACGGAAACTCATGCAATAAGGGTGGCTTAAGTCTGTTTAAGAGCCACATGTCTCACATTTTCAATTGTTATAAAATACGTTTACGTTCAAGCCATGCAGGCCGTCGTCATACATATAGAAAACATTAAATAATCAAGTCAAAGGAAAAAGTAGAGACAAAAATGTTATGTTGCATGATTTTATTAAGATAGGGTATTTAATTATAGTTAAATTGCACATGCATTTTAGGCTTTACTGTTTAATTTAAAAAAATATCAACGCACTTTTTATATATAATATACAAAATATGGAAAAAAGATTTGTTCCCGCCCGGGTTCGAACCGGGGACCTTGTGCGTGTGAAGCACACGTGATAACCGCTACACTACGGAAACAACTGATATTTGCTAGGCCCAATATGACCTAATAATGCTGCCCACTCATTTAAAGAGGGGCCCAGAGACAATTCCTTGCTTGGTCCACGGCGGAAACTATGAATTGCGCTGGAGTTCGACAAACTATTGCCACGCCCAGTGTTAATTGGCTTCTCGCCAGGCCGCCCGCTTTCAATGTCAGCTAAGTTGGCAGAGGAGGCACACAAGGCATTCAAAGCATTTCGCTGGAGTTGAGAAATGTCTGAAACATGCACACAGATTACCAAGTCATGTATTCCCCCCCCTCCCCCACTCTACCCATCTGCTACCTTTAAATAAATTTGCTCACGCTGATCCTTAATTAAAATTTCCATTGTCTATACTGTGCTGCATAGATTTTTACCTTGCCCCTTCTTCAGCGGCAACAACATTTCTCTGGCCCTGGCCTGGCCTGGCCCGGCCTGGCACACAATTAATATGCAGGCCAAGAACGTTTTCTAACTGCTCGCACTCGGTATAATTACGCATTTAAATTGGCACAAAGGCTGAGAACGTTGAAGTAGCCTGACTCCTGGCCAGGGATATGACCAGCTTTGGCTCTGAATATTGAGTTAGCTTTATCTGCTGGCTTTTCTACTCTAGCCGAGGGCATTCTTATTTTACCAGAAATTCTGACTGTTCATTTGAATAGATATCGTTTTCACTTCAAAAACTTATTGGTTTTCCAACTTTGCTTTCTTTTTGGTACTTTTGAATTTATTATAAATTTTGATAAGCTTATTTATCTGGCAATAGAGTTGAATAGATACTTTTGAAATGTTGTTGAGATTATTTTTATATATATTTCTATGCCCCTTGAATTTTTAATCCATCCGAAATTGATGTATATTTCTTTTGTCCAATATATATTTAATCCCTCTTACAAAAAATTTAACTATAATCATTCAAAATGAGACTTAAATAATGAAAAGAGCTCACCAAACAAAAAATAGTAAAATAAATTTAAATTTCATTTTCAGTTATTAATCACAAAAGTTAATTTCTAATGCGATGGAAATGCACTATTTCAGCTTGACATTATCATCTGAGCAAAAGGATATAGATTATATGTAGAAGAAGAATCTTTTGCAACAATCGTCAGAAATTCAAAATATATTTTGTCTATGACATCGAGCGTATTTAATCTTCGGCCGACCAAAGATAAATCTTATTTCTAGTTCTTGTTGTTGTTGTTGTTGTTGTTTTTGCTATTGCGGCTGTCTGTGTGGCATGGCCCCATAAATTTGGGTCAATGGGAAAAACGTCAGAATTGAGTAATTACAACATAATTTTCAATTTTGCAGTTTACGTTGTAAATTAATTTGCGGTCGACATTTGCAAAGCGCGTCGCGCTCAATGTGTATGTGTGTGTGTGTGTGTGTGGCACAGCATTTCGGCAACGCCTAGCCAGCAGCAGCAACAGTCGCCTGCTGCCCCTCCCCCCCCCCCCCCCCCCCGTTCAGCAACAGCAGCAGCAGATTCGCCTCACACTCAATTCAGTGCTGATGAAGCGCACAATCGTGCCTGGGTGCGGCTCTGGAGCTTGTGCGGGGTCACAACAATTATGGCAACAATTAAGGGGCAGCTGGGCAGCTTATTGTTGGATTTGTGTATGGCTGGTGCGGGGGTGGGTGCTGGGGGGTGCCGGGATTTTTGTTGGCGACGCCGTTTGTTGTGCATAATTAATTTGCAGTTATTTTGCACGTTCCTGTTTACGTTTTGTTCTTTTCTTTTTCAATCTCTTTTTTGTTGTTTATTGCTAGGGGTTTTTGGGGGGTGTGGGTTAAGGGGTGTGGCACCATTTGAGGTCTGACAAAAAGTGTTTACGATTTTACAGTTGAGCGCATTTTAATTGAAAGAACTAAAAGACAAGGCAGTGTCAACGACACAAGTAAGGGGCAACATGTGGAGTGCCAACGAAAGATGGCAGGGGGGGGGGAGGCAGTGTGGCAATGTGGCAGTGTGGCAGTAGCAGTGCCAGCGACAGCGGCAGCGACAGAGTCTGTTGTCAACAGCTGGAATCATGTGGGGTGGCTTATGTAGAATGCAATAAAAAATTGACCCAAAAATGTGTAACAAATGTTGTGACATATTTTTGCCAAACGCCCAATGCCTCAGACCGTTGCCACAAGCTTCACAAGCGCCTCACCGAAATACCCCCAACTCCCTCACCCCCGCGCGCAAAACCAATACGCCGTTAAGTTACCCACTGCCAATGATCCTGAAAAGGAAACAGCACCAAAGCGAGTCACAAAAGGGTGTTCAAATGGGTGCTGCGTAGTTGGCCAAGGGGCGTGCTGCTGCTTGGTGTGTGTGGAGTGGGGGAGTGGTGGGCTGCGGGGCTGCGGGGCGTGTGTATATAGTGAGAATCGGTTGCGGGCAACATTTGTTTTGGGCTACAGCACAGCAAATGTGCAAAAATGAATATGGCACAAAAATATAAACAAGCAAAACAAAAAAAAAAAAAACAAAAAAATAAACAAACAAAACACAAAAAATAAGAGAAAAAAGAAACAAAAAATAAACAAAGTGAGGCAAATGGCAAAAATCTGTAACTGTAACTGCAACATGGCATGAACTTAATCTGCTGCCGATTGTTTTTGTTGTTGTTGTTGATGTTGTTGTTGATGTTGCCAAGGGTTTGTTGCTCAATTTGTAGCCCGTTCATGGCAGCAGCTACTTTGTTGCCAGAGCGGGCTATGTGAGAAAGGGGCATGTAGGGAGGGGGTGGGGGAGGGTGGAGTTGTGGCAGAAGCTGGAGCAGCAAACCGAAGCAGCAGCAACGCCAATTCAAACCAAATACCGCCGCTTTTTCAATATTGCGGCAACAATTTTCATCGTTGTTTGTATTTGCCAGCGTTGTAATAATGAAAGCAACGATTGGGGCGTGTTACAATCCCTACATCTACACCCACCCCCCCCTGACATCATCACAATTCTGTATGGGTTTCGGGTTGCGGCATTACGCCGCTGCAAATGGCGGTTAACGGCATTTTGGGGGCCAAGCATCGGGCGTTTCGGGTGGAGGTCAGCTCTCCCAGCTCCCAGGCTCCCAGGCTCCCAGGCTCGGCGTGTTCATTTAATTGAAAACAGCGAAGCAGCACTTAAACTGAAACCGAGAACAGATGGAAACGGGAAACGGGAAACTTGCAATAATTGCCGAGAAGGCGCTTAATTCGACTTGAGATCCCAAAACTTCCAGCTAAAGTTCAACCCGTACTCGAGTCTGTTGCTGCTAATGAATTCTTCATAGAGTTAAATACGTTAGTTATTGGCCAACTCTCTCAATTAACAGCACATTAAAATATGTGCAACCCAAATGAAGAGCACAAAAACATTTAACACAAAATCCACTCGGTTCGTAAATTATATATATGCACGTGTAAATATATTAAATAAATTATTAAATAAGCTTCTTTTGCTTGGCAATTAATTTTTTATAAAATTGAGACGAATTATCCAATTACAATATAAATTTATAAATGCCAAATATTTAGAGGTCATCTTATATTATTTTGTATAATTTAACTTATAACTTATTCAATATAAAAGGATAATAATGTTAATTATATAAATTAAAGTTGTTAATATTTCAGCATTAATTTTTTTTATTTATTCCTTATTAACTATATGTGGAATAATATTCGAAGTCAAAGATTAACATCCTTATTTTAAAATGTGAATAATATTTGAAGTCAAAGATTAACATCCTTATTTTAAAATGTGAATAATATTTGAAGTCAAAGATTAACATCCTTATTTTAAAATGTGCCCAGTTTTTTTTTAATCCATTTAACATAAATCAACGATATTAGTGAGATAATATTTAAGGTCAAAGATTAATATTGTTATATTAAAATATAACCAGTAAGCATTAAATGTATTTAATGAGTTTCAAAGATGATTATTTCTATGGATAAAATATACTTCCAAAAAAAATCATATTTCATTAATATTTTAGCATTGCTAATCAATTTAAACGTTTCATTTTCTATTTATTTAAAAATTATTTGTGTTTCATGTATTTCAGCATTGGTTTTTCTAATGTTTTCTTATCATTTTAAAAGTTTCATTTTCAATTAGAAAATTGTGGCAGTTAAATCAACAGTTAAAGCCGTTGGGGAAACGTTAAGAAATTAGATCCGTTCAGTGAAATGCTTCCATATTTATATCAATATAAATGTGATACGAGTTGCCGAATGGGTACTTAAGAGCAGTTGCTGATGTTTGTGTGTGTAACTTGATATTTTTGCTTGTTGCAATTGGCGGCGCCAATCCTTTGTGCAACTGACGCCTACACATCGAGCAAGGCGCTGCTTGTGGCGCCCCTCTGTTGCACACACCGTGTTATCTTTGCTCCTACATGTATATATATATATATATATATATGTGTATGTATGTATATGTGTATATGTGCACCCCTATGTGTAGAGCTCGTTCGCAAACAAACAGGGCAAAGGGATACAATGGCAGGCTGGGCGCTTGGACACGCCAAACAGAGCAGCCACCCCCCAGTGGGTGGCTTGGTGTGGACAAACAGACCAAGCAGCGGCAAGCGGCAAGTGGCAAGTGGCAAGTGCAACTCAGCTCGTTGAAACGCATGCCATCCGTTGTTGCGTTAATGGCAAAGAGTTGAGCTGGGCCTGTTTGCCACCGTATCCAGCTGCCCTTATCCCTTATCCCCCTTATACTCTGCAACAGCAGCAACAGCAGCAGCAGCAGCAGCAGCAAACCAATAAGTCAAACGACCAAAAAGGCTTAACGGACTATAAAAAGCAAAAAGCAACACGAAAGAGACTCAGCACAAAATTACAACGGTTGCAAGAAAAAAAGTAAACAAATAAAAGCAAATAAAAAAAAAATTAAATAATGGCAGCGCGTTGAAGAAATAACCAGATTGACGAAAATTTTGCTTAATCCAACGAAGTAGAAATGCTCTTAGCAACTCGAATAAATTAAATATTCCTAAAATTACAGAAATGCGCAAATTGTGCGTATTTATAATATTTGCAAATTAAAATTTGTTTTTCATTTAAACAAAGAAAAGAATTTTTGAAAGAACTGGGAAACCCGAAGAGAATTTATTTTCGGTAATTAAACAAAAAACGTATTCACATTCGAAGTATCAACTCTTAATTTAAAAATGTGACTTAATTGATAATATATATACATTATAAAAAGGTTATCTAAATTAAATATGTATTCACATTTACAATATCAACTCTTAATTTAAAAATTGTGACTTATTTAATAATAATTTTACACTATAAAAAGGTTATTTTCGTATCATTAAAACAAAGAAAATTAATTAGAAATACTGCGAACCACGAAAAAAATATGTATTCGTTAAATAAATTAAATACGTATTCACTTTCAAAATATCAACTCTTAATATAATAATATTTATACATAATAAAAAGGTTATTTTTGTACTAAAACTAATTCGTCGATAGCTGAAAAATGTTTAAGTGAATTAAAATGAAAAAGAAACCTGTATTAAGAAAACCCTTTAAATATTTATGAAATAATTCCAAACCTTTGCGTATTAAGTCAGATATGTTTTTAGATATACATATATAAATCAGATCTTAACCCTTTTTAACATAAATTAAATTTAAAAAAAATTCCTTTCGTACTTTAACCCAACAAGCATAAAATTTACTTTTCAACTAGAGACTGAATTATTGTATACCATTTTTTTTTTTGTTAGACATTTTGGCAAGAGAGATCTTCTCTAACTGTTTCGCAAAACCTTTACTGGCTATATTAGAATGCCATAAAACCCGTCGAAAGGGCATCGCTGGCTATAATAACAACACGTGCTGTTGACTGTTTTGTGCTGTGATTGCCGTATAGCAGTCAAGATGTATGGGTTCCCTGCTGCTGCAGCTCGTCCAGCGACCCATTTGTGCCGAGTGTGTGACAATAAAATGTTTACTGATAGGCAACAGCAACAGCAACAACAACAACAACAACAACAAGAATGAGAATGAGAAAACCAGTCGAGCAATTGAATGTGGCTCAAACTGCTGGCCGGATGGCTGGCAATGTCTCACTGTGTGTGCTTTTGCTTATGTGTGTGTGTGTGTGTGTGCCTGTGTGTGTGGGTGTGCCTGTCATCTATTAAAAAAGGTTGGCAAAGCAAACTAAATTGCAAGCAAAAAGCAAAGTCCGGCGACTATTATAAATAATAAATGCTGACTGGTCAAGCTAGCGCTGAGTCTACAAAGTCCTTATGCAACCCACACACACACACACACACACACACACACACACGCACACACACACACACGCACACACACCTACGACACACTAACACACACTGCAGCAGCACACTGCCTCATCCCTGCTCCAAGTCAAACACAAGGCGCAACTTTCGGCGCCGACTGAGCAAAAACAATTTGCCATGTTTCTTTTATTTTTTTTTTATTTTATGTTTTTTGTTTTTTTTTGGTTTTTTTGGTTTTTTTTTCTTTTTTTTCCGGCTAACGCGCCCTTGGCTCATAAATCTCAGCCAAGAGTGAAATAAAGCTAAACGTAGCGGAGCAGATACGACAAACCTCTGGGTTTGGTCTGCTCTCGGGATGCTAGGCACCTGGCAAATTGATTTGTTGGTTTATTTGGCTACCTTTACTTTCCGCCCATCCCCATCCCCACCCCCACATCCCCTTTCCCTCGCCCGCACCAATATCTCGGCGTTGGCGAGGACGAGGCCTGTTTGTGTCATAAAATACGGCGACGGGATGTTATATGAAGTGTCCTGCCCCAAAATGACATTACGATGAAGTGTAGTCAGCTGCAGGCGTCGCTATAAAGCAATTTACAATTGTCCCACAACCTCCCATACATCCCCCCACACACCCCCTCCAACTAGCTGTCAACCCCCCCTAGCATTGCTCTTGATCGATTCAATTAGACGGCCAGCCGCCTAATGTCTTTAATTTAAATCAATCAATCAATCAAACTAGCCAGCTAGCCAACTAGGCAGCTCTCAATTCCCCACTCCCCCTCCCTTCACCGCTATTGTTATTTTAGTTTGGAGGTTTTTCGGCTGTTTTCCATCCGTTTTTGTTTACTTTTGTTTGTTTTCTGGGCAACAGCTTATCTAGCCTTCATTTTTATTGGGCTGCTTTTTGGGTTTGGCTGGGCTTAGCTTGAATTGATTGGGCCGCCTTTAGATTTTTTGGCCCTAACCCAGTCTATGTACAGATGCTTAGATTTAGGCAGCAGCTTACGCATTTTGGGTCTTTTGTCTTTTTCGGCAAAGCTACTTAATTTATTTGACCCTATTCATGTGTCTATTTTGTGCAAATTTTTAAAGCGATTTCTGAGCTGATATCAAATTGCCAGCAGCTTTCAGTTGCCACGCCCACTCAGCAAAAGGTGAAACAGCACATGACCTGCATTTATATTGCCCTAAGACACATGAAAGGTTGTGTGTGTGTGTGTGTGTGTGTGCGTGTGTGTGTTTAAGTGTGTTTGCTTAAGTGTCTGTACTCTGAAGTCGCTTTATCTGATTGCCGTTTACATTTTGTAGTTCTTGGATTTGGGTTGTTTGCATTAAGCCAAAATTGTGAACTCTGTAAATTTTCGCAACTTGACTAAAAGTATTTGTGGGGTTACACTATTTACTTAATTATTGTTCAACTTGAATCTGTTAAAATTGCAGCTTGATAAAATATGAAAATGGTATTTTTATCTTACATTTTTCCAAAGAAAATTCATTGCATGAAATTGAGTTGGATTTTATAAATGAAGCACTCTGCCAAAAGCATGACTTGCATCCTGCTGTGTGTGTGTTTCAGTGTGTGTGTGTGTGTGTGTGTGTGTGCTGAAGAATGATTTTTCCTTTTAAATTCACTTACCCTTATTTTGAGCATTGTATTTTATTTAATTTAAACCCGAAATTTTATTGTACTTCCATCAGCATTGAAGGCATCTAAAGCATATTTTTTTTTTTTGTTGGCTGATTGAACTCAATATTTTTTTTCCGTTACATTCCATAATAAATTTAGGCCATTTATGATTTGGCTTAGCAGAAAATATTTATAATAATCATAAATAATGTAACATTTTTACTTTAAGCCTGTTTTTTTGTTTTTATATATTTCTATTAGTATTTTAGATTTAGTGATTGAAAAAATGTAATCGAGTACTTTATAAAATGTATCCCAATCGAGTATCCCAATAAGTAAATGCCAACGCCGAGATTGGCTGTCGAAATGGAGACGATTGGGATTTGGAGAACGTTGCTTTGATTGCATGACCTGCATATATGCAGTGACGCTTCGCTTGGTTTCGTTTTGTTAGCAATCTTTCAATAATTCATGATGCAATCAATAACGTAAACTAACAACACGTGCCCCTAACAGCATTCGAGCAGGAGGCATACCCCGGATTGAGTTAGGAGTTGCGGATGGTTACCATTCTTAACCGTTTGCTGACTGGCATTTTGTTTGCATTTAGCTACGATTCGTTTCACTTGCATATTTTGCCAATAAATTTGCCGTGTGCTTTGTTGCCTTGTGCTCGTGTCCTGTCAACCTTATCCTAACCATTCCATCGATGTATGCCTCTATGCCGCATCGCTATCAAAATGTCAAAGTTCAATGTGCAATTTAAATGCAGCGCACAGCAATTGGCTTTGCTGTTGCTCTTGCTGCCTCTCGTTGCAGGTGCATAGGACCAAAAAAAAAAAAAAAAAAAAAAACAGAAAAAAAAATGCATGCAATTTGTATTTAAATGCGCCGCAATTTGCCGCAGCTGCACGATGGGTTGGGGTGGAGGGAAGTGGCAGAGCGGTCGAACGGGAGTAATATGGTCTATTGCCAGTGGCTATTTTTAATTGGCAAATAAAAATGTGCACCGAACGAAAAATTTATGCATTTGAATCGCATGAAATGCGCAGAGGCTAGATGCAAATTGAAAATTTATTGCGAAAAATCAACACTGCTTCAAAAAAGTATGCTATGGCTATGTAAATAGATGTCAGCACACACGCACACACACACCAATATCAACACACACACACACACACACACACTGAATGCGCGCAGGAAGCATCGATTATTCAAAACATCCGCAATTGCGCTAATCGACAATAGCGCCATCTATTGCCAGCCAGTCGCAGTTTGTCAAAATCATTTCGTGTTTGGTTTTTTCTTGTTGCCCCTTTTTTCTGCTGCACAGTGTGTTAAGGCTTAGTGTCTATTGTCACACACGCACCCTTAACAAAGTATACATCCGTAGACAACACACACGCACACACATACACACACACACACACACACACACATGTCCCCTTCATTCATATGCATGACGATGTGTCCATTTTTGTGGCTTGTCATTAATGCATAAAAAATGCTAATGGGACCAACGTTTATGGCGTCGCTTTTGGCCAAAGAGCAAAAAAAAAAGGTGTAAACTGTTCATGCCAGCTCTAGTTGTTGTTGTTGTTGTTGCTATTGGGGTAAATGTGTTGTCGTAATGCCTTTTAAATGAAGTTGTGCGCCATTTGCCATTTGAAGTTTTTTTTTGTGTTCTATTTTTTTTTATTCTGTGAATTTTTTGCACCGTTTGCACTGATGGCCAAAACACATAGAGCCAAATTGACTTGCAGGATGGAATTATCCTGAATGGCAGATTAGTAGCAAGCATCTTACGTCCGACTCTTGTTGTGCTTGAGCATTTTTATAGCGTAATTCCAAGTGAATTGGCACTTTGACACTCCGTTACGGCTATACTACTAAGTAGTATCTGGAATAATGCCAACACATGTCCGACAGTTGGGCAAAATGTCTTTAATAATGCAACGGCCTCGGCAAACCCAACTAGAGCAACCGATCCAAATTGATTACACACAAAATGCGAGTGGGAAATGTTTGAATAAATAATAAAAAATATATATAAATATTTTGTGGTTCGCATAATATTTTAATTGGTGCTTAATAGTAATGAAAAATGAATGTAATGTAGCATAAAAGTAATTCGATGTTTATGAGTAATTAAATAAAATACGAGTGTCAAATATTTCAAACCATAATTTTTAAAATTTACGCTTTTTTCTGGTGCCTATTTTAAAGTTAAGCCGAATTGTCCCAATGGAATACCAAAAAATAAAAGGTTTTTTCACAATAAAGGCGATATTCAATTTACCTTTTGTGACACTTTTAGGTGGCACATTTCAAGTTACTGACCCAAGTCAGTTGCCGTTGCTGTATCTTTAGCTCCATCTCCAAATGTTTTTGCACCACTGTAACTGCGCTGCAAATAACCATCAAGCCGAACCGCAAAGCAGAAAGAAAAAGATCACCACAAAACCAACAATAAAAAACGAAAAAAAAAAAAATTGAATACAAAAGCTTTTGCTGCATGTGCATGCGAAGTATTCCGTCGAGGTGTGTGTGTGTGTTTGTGTTGGTGAGAGTTTGTTTTAGTGTTATCTGTGCATCAGCATCAGCGGCGCGTAACGCGAACATTTTTCAAAGCAACGCAGCAATAACCAACAATAACACACAGCTCAGATACAGATAAAGGACACCGGCGACGGCGATGGCAATGGCGATGGAGATGGTAGTCCTGCCAGCCAACCCGTGAGTGGAGTTGGATTAGTCTCTCCTTTTTTTCCAGGGCGTGTCACGAACAAGAGTTCATCTAGCAAAGTTTTCAATAAATGCATTCGAATGCAGACTTTGACTTAGGGAAAGGTTTTCGGACTCAAAAACAGTTTATTTATTTCACATTATTTAAAAACTGTTTTAAAATAGAAATATTTAAATTTCTACATAATGCTAACAAAAAAGATACCAACTAAATGATATTAAATTAAAAGCAGTAGCTAAAAAAAAAACAAATTAAAAAGGGGATAAATGTAGAAGCTAAGAATTTGTTTATAGCATTTCAAGGATCAGTTTCTAAATCCATCAGCTGCGCACTTTGTCTACTAGTTGGAATATAATACTTGTTGAGAAATCTAATAAGTCAAACTACAAAAAATGGCAAACTGAAAAGCAATTTAATGCATATTTTAATATTCTAAATTACAGTCAAAACCTAACACTTTGTGGAGCAGAAATCATGAATTTTCACGTCAAATATTATTTAAATATTATTAATTTGTTGGCTTTAAAAAATACTTAAAAATAATTGATAAACATTAATCAAAGAATAATTCAGTTTCTGAGTGCCATAAAATAACTCGAATATTGTGACTATATAGACCATTAGAAAGATAATATTTTGTATATATGCAATATCAGGCACGATCCCAGCTCTGAGCCCCAGTTCAGTTGCCGGTTCAGTTTTGGTCCAAACCGCACTCAAAGCGAGTGCAGCAGATTTGAGTTTATTTTACATGGAAGTTTTGGATTTATTTGCCGCTGGGCTGAGCAGGAGCAGGAGGAGGAGGAGGTCATGGGGCTGAACAGAGTATTGGGATTGGTGTTAAGCGAGCAGCAGTTTGGGGCACAAGGTGCAGTTCGTGGTGGCAACTTCAGTCAAAATGGCAATTTATCATTTTGTGCTTAGACGTGCGGCAGGTAAAGAAATGAAACGATACGAAATGAAACCAAATGAAATGAAAGGCGGCATGTGTGCCACGTATTTTTAGATACTAACAAGTGATAAAAGGCCGGCACGCAGCTGGCTCAAACACACACACACACACACACACACACACATTTGTGTATGACTGACAAACTGAGGTACAGGTCTGACACCTGCTGCAAGGCAGGCGAGCTGTTAATGGCCAGACCACAAGTCAAGTGTGTGTGCGTGTGTGTGTGTGTGTGCGTGTGTGTGTGTGTGTGTGTAAGCCAAAACCAAGGGCAAGAGCTGAGCTGAGCTGCTGACGTGGCATACCACTCTGCGTATCCATCAATGTCTGCCCCACATCCTCCTCATTGGTTCTGCTCTGTTCTACGCTGCTCTGGTCTGCCTGCTGCCTGCTGCTGACGTGCCTGCATTAAGCAGGGCCAAAACAGAACACGGCTCAAAAAAAAACAGAAAAGAAAAGAAATGAAAATGCGAGCAAAAAAAGTAATATAAAGAAAGAGCGCAAAAAATTGAAAGCCTTTTATATGCGGCTGGGTTTGAGTTGAGGTTTCGGTTTCGGTTTCGGTTTTTGCGCAGCCCCAAACAGAAGCTGCTAAATTTTTTGGCAATTCAATTGATGGCTGGCTTCGTTACCAGGCATCCAGGCACAGATCGACCTCAGCTCAACCCCAAACACAATGCTCGGCACGACCTCGGGGCGTTTGCTTTTAAATGCGCCGCGCCACTTAGCGCCTGTTTCCTGCCCCTACTTCGGCACCTTGCCACTGCCTGTGGCACTGTCTCAGCCGACCCGAAACGGCCCACAAGCCCGCGTGCATTGCGTGGTTTATTAGCTGATCCCACCGGGCTGACAAGCCACTTTTGACGCCAGCAGCTCTGCCATCAGCGGTGCTTCCCCCCCCCCGGTAAAAAAACAGGAAGTCTTAGGCGGTAATTTACTTTTCAGTTCCCCAACTGGCAAATTATGCAAGATTTTGCCTTCATCTTTACACAAACCTTGCCCCTCGTGTTGCCACATTTTGCTGCCTTTCTTGAGTTATGGCGGCAGCTTACAGTTTTTGCGACAGCCTTGATGAGGAAGCACTAAAATTGTTCAAAAGATTCAGCACTCTGATTTTTGTTTATTAAGGGGCGAGGCCAACAAAAAAAAAAAAAAAAATCTGATTCGCTGACGCAAATGATTATATAAAAAAAAAATAAACGTTTTTTGAAAGCCATTTCAAATAAGAAAACTCTGCTTTTCCTGAATAGAAACTGTTTTGGAAATGATGACTAAGCGTCTTATCAGCTTTACTAAGGAAAGGTGATATCTTTGTGGAACAGAACTCCCTTTAACATAAATAAATAAAATATATATTTATATATTGATAAAAAAAAAGAAACCTGTATTATTGTGAGTGAGTGGTAAGCAGATTGGCTTGTTGCAAGTCGCTTTTGATTTCGCAGTTGATTTCTTTGGTTAGATAAGCCGTTTTGACATTGGATGCAATATTCACATATGCCACAACTATTTGAAGTGAAGTGTGCCACACTCGAGAAACTTGAGTGGCACTCACAGTGCATTTTATATATTTGTTGTAAGTATCTGCTTTTAGTTTTATTTATTTTTCTACAACATATTTCTAAAGCACTCTTGGGAGTTTCATAACAGAATTCTCATGCTATAATATCACATTTCAGTTGGCATAAAGTTTAAATAAGTGCTTAAAGTGCGTTCCGCAGCAGTGTCGAAGCTAAGTTTTGGGTTACGCTGGTTCCAGCCAAAGCCAAGGCACCCAAGATTAAGTTCTTCCTGGGTGTCAAGTTGGGGGTGTCACCCATCGCCTGAGTCACCTGGCGCAAAACAGTTTCGACACGTGCGGGCTTCATTATTTGCCAAAATTGTCAAAGTTTTTGTGTGCTACTTGATGCGGGCGGGGAGTACGGGTGTACGGGGAGTACGGGTGGTAACTGCTTTCACTTTTATGATGCTTTTTATATTTAGTCAATGACTTTGACGTCGACAACTTTAATCGAAAACAATTGGAGCTGGTATAGGCCAGGCCAGGGCCAGGGCCAGGCAAGGTGTGTGCGTTTTGCTTAATGCCGCGTAAATTGTTTGGCAGCAAAAGTTTGGCTCATTTCGCGTTATCCACCATTTACATATTAACCCAATGGGCAACCGGGAATATCAGGGCTGTTTCCAAATATAGTTTTCAATTAGTGCTGTGGCGCCTGCCAGCTCAACTCCTCAATTCCAAATTCCCCCCCCCCCCCCCACCTTACCTTCGGGAGTTGTACTTAAGTTTATTTGGCCAAAAACTTTTGTCGAGCTAAGCGGAAATTATGCGCATTTTTATTGTACAACAGGCAGCATGAAGACCACACACACACACATATATATATATATATATCTTTATATATATATATAAATATTTTCCCCAACCACTTAGTCAGCCCCTTTGGAATTGTTTGTTGTTTGCTGTTTGTTATTTGTTTATCTGCGGCCAAGTTTCTAGTGAATTAAAGGAACAAGTGTTTCTTCAAATGAAACTAATTCAAAAAAAAAAAAAAAAAAAAACACAAAAACTCTCCACGTTCCACGGCTGTAATCATTTATGGTTTTTATGGTGCTCGTTGCCCTTTTGTGATTTTTACTGCTGATTCATGTGGGTTAGTTAGTCTGGAAGTGTGTGTCGTAGGACAAGAATTGGTTTCTATGCGAGGCATAAATCATGAGCAGAGCCCCCCAGCTTGGCACATTTGTTGTGCCATATTTTTTTTTATTTTATTAGACCTTCTCTTACCTTATGTACACACAGCATTGGCGAGGGGCGGGGCGGGGCAGCTGCTGCTGCAGTTCGCTTCGATCTGCCGCCTGCTGCCACATATTGTGCATAAATCTTTAATATTAAGTAAACATATAAACATATAAACATATAAATTTAAATTTATCGCTCTCTGCGCATTAGTTCTCCTATGTCCTGGCAGAGTACAGGAAAAAAAAAGTAACGGTTGTTTTAGCCTTACTTTAAGTTAAATGGAAATCTATGGCTTTGTGGCTTACATCCCTTTATGCTGCTCCTGGTTATGGATGGGCTGATGGGCTGATGGGCTGATGTGGTGCTGGTGTGCGAAATGAAGGATTAGACTGCTCCCAGTTAGAGTTGAGGTTTAGTGAGGCAATGTGAATAAAACATTTACGTTTATCTTAATATGCTAGCTGAATCATTTCAATAATATTCAGTTCCGATAATAACAAGATGATGCATTATCTTTTGGTAGCTAATCCTCAAGCCACATAAATACATTTTATGAGCATTTGTAATACGAATCTAAGCTGGGCTTTATAAAGCCATTAAATATTATACCTTAACTTCATAATAATTCTTAATAGCTGAAAAAGTTAAGCACTCTTTGAGTATGTTACACATGAACCATAATGAAAATATCATTTATCAGCTGTATGACTTATCAGTTTTTGAAGCCAACTAGTTTCTACATGTAAGTCAAGGAAAATCTATATTTAGCCAGTTGAATATTGCCCCCAAAAAAGTAATCTATGGCAATATTCGCATTGTCACTCCTTGAAGAGCAATCAAAAGTTGCGGGCAATATGAAGAAATAGCTGAAAGCCAGTCAACATGCCAACAATTGGCCTTGTTAGTTAGCGTTAGCTGAAGAACTTGGTCTTAACTTCAAGTGTGGAAAGGGGTGGGGGGGGGGTGTGTGTAGCTTACCCAATTAAAGGAGTAAAACCCAAGCCAATAACAGGCCAGGCCAGGCCAGGCCGAAAACTTGGCGAGTGTGTGCACAACTGTACTTTTGACGCGTTCAGAAACCGCCTTCACTCACATATCCAATGAATCAGCCAAGTCGCAATTGCAGTGGATTTGCCCGCATTTCAGTTTTCTCATGTTTCTTGTTGTTGTTGTTGTTGTTGCGTTTTTGTTTTTGATTGTTAGCCAGTTTTGAAACTGCAACTTTGCTGCAGCTTTTGGCATTTTGTGTTTTTGCAAAACTGCGGCAAAGGCATTTTGACATTTAGCAAAGCAACAACAACAACAACAACAATGACGACAACAACAACAATGACGACAACAAAGGGCATAAACAATGCGCACTTTTTGATTAGGGAAAAAATGCCGCCAGGTAATCGTCGCTGCGGGCGCAGCCACAAAAGCCGCTCATTCGCTGGAGTGATGGGTGGTTGGGTGGTTGGGTGGGGCGTGAAAGGAAATAAATAAAATAAACCACAAGATGACGTCGTATCCATGACAATGGTGCGGGTGTTGGCGGGTGGTGCGGGCGTTGCTTTGTTTATTCGATAAATTTTTTGCAAAGCGATCGACCATCGACGATTTGGGCTGGAGTAAGTGGCTCAGTAACTGGTGGGCGTTCGAGCTGAGCGGGTAAGCCGGGAGTCGACTCCAAACTAGTTTTTGCAGCATATTTTTTTTTTTGGCAAATGACAAAGTGTGACTGGTTGTGTGTGTGTGTGTGTGTGTTTTACATTTTATTGTTGATGGCTCCACTTTAACTTGCAGTTCGGCTCTGGGCTTCATTAAGTGGTAAACTCGGTGAACCAGCACCCCGCACCCCGCACCCCCGTCTGGTTGCTTGTCGTTTGGGACACGTTGGCAACGTTGTCACAGTTATGGATTCACCAACACCGCCAATTGTCATCGACGACTCGAACGATTCAGCAATGGACGCCTGCTTCACGGCGTTCGACAAGGATGGGTGCGTATGAAAGTGACAGCAAAACAGTGATAAGCATAACAATTAAATATAAATATTTACTAATAAAAAATATATAAATAAAAATAATAGTGAAATTATTTTTCCCTTTATTAAAATTCTGATTTTCTGTTGTGCTTTGTTGGCAAATTACAAACTGTTACAAAAAATCGCGGCTTAATTTGAAACTTTAATTTATGTGTACATTAAATAAATCAGTTTATTTTTCATTGATGCAAACAAAATTTTAATTACATATGCAAAATATTAATGTCGTCCTTTTTAGAATGTGTCCTTACAAATTAAAATTTAATCATCATCTAAGAGTTGATATGTTCCAAAGAAAAATTAAATCTACGATATCAAATGCAATTTCTGTTGAATAAATTAAGTCATTGGCTTATAATAATGGTGAAAATTGAAATTGATTTTATTTAGTGCAGAAGTGAAATAATTGCTAATAAAAATAATGATTTTCAATTTATTAACGTGTAAAACTAGTAAAAACAAATAAATAAATTGTTTAAATAAATAAACAAAATTAAGTGAATTAACTTTGACAAAAATAGCATATTAAATGCGGTGGCAAATAAATGCATAAATTATCTCACACAATATTATTGAAAAGTGACATTAAAAGGCAGCAAAAAAAAAAAACAAAAAAAAAAAAAAACACATAACCTAAATTATATTATTAATGCAATGTGCATAAAGTGGAAAAAAATAAACGATGAATTAAAACGTTTCATAAATTTATTTCTAATTGACATTTTGAACAGTTTTATGGTGCGATTTACTTAAGCGCAAATCAATAAAAGTAATCGCATTAATTTTACCTTAATTAAACGAACACGAATTGAAAGCAGCTGTTGTGTGGCGAAAGGGGGAGGAGGATGGGGCAGTCTCCCCCCCCCCAGAAAAGTCTGCTATAAATAAATAAAATTTAATCGAAATTTAAAGCAATGCTAACAAAATGCCAGTTGACTATAATGGCCCAACAAGCCCTCGGGCCAACAACAGTAACTTTATCCACAAACAACCACCTACCGCTCCCCCTCCCCCGCCGCCATATTACTAAGCCAACCCACATTTTCCAATCGTTTCCTTTTCCCTACTCAATTCACCTGCTATAAGAGCAGCACTCATCTGATTTGGAATTAGAAACTAACTTTATTTTGCTGCCTTGTCTGTCGTTTTCATTTTCATGCCTGATTCACCTTTGTCACCGCCAACGTTTCCGCTGCCTTTACCTGGCCTGCCTCTCCTGCCTCTCCTGCCTCTGCTGCCTCTTCAGAGATGACCGCTTGAATCTGGATGAGTTTGCGCTAATCTGCCGTGCTCTGTTCCGCAACGACAAGGGCCACATCTACGATGTGCCACACGAACGCCTCGAGCAAATATTCGGTGTCTTTGATACAAATGGGGATGGCTTCATCGATAGGGAGGAGTTTAAATTTTGTTGGAATCAATGGATAAAAACGGTAAGCAAAACCTGCTGCTCCTCCTTAAAATATATATATATATATGAATTAGTATGTGTGTGTGTGTGTGTGTGTTGACTGGCTTAAGCTTTAGTCCATCATCCACTATTATGAAGCGGTGTGTGCGTGTGTGTGTGTGTGTGTGCGCGTCTCGTCACTCAGTGATTCATATCCGGGGACTCATAAAATGTGATAATAAAATATTTGTCAACGTTTTGCCAACGCAGAAGCTGCGTCATAAAACCCCAACATACACACAACACACACACACACACAGTGGCACACACAGTCGCAGTCAGTCGCAGCGTTTGCAATCAAAGTGGCCCAGTCCCGGATTGTGTGTGTAATTCAATCCAGATCAGTCCTTGTTGTACGGTAAAATGTCGCTTACAGCAAATGTCACACGTCAGAGTACGTCTGGCTCTGGGCCTGTTTCAGTGTGTGTGTGTGCATATTGGGGATTGCTTTCATCACCGTTGCTACCCTACACATGCAATATGGCATATAACATGTACCCCAACTCCTTCAACTACCATAACACATCCCTCCCTCGCTTCGCTTTCGTCATCGTCATCATCATCGCACTGGCCGCACTGTCACCAAGCGTCGGCAGCGACAGCAACAGCGACAGCAACAGCGACAGCGACAGCGACAGCGGCGTATGCAAATGTGATAATCTGATGCTGGGACTACCACACACACACACACACACACACACACTTATTCTTATACACTGCCAATGCCCGCACGTAAAGTGATAAAAACGCGTGACAAATAAAATGCCAGAGCAAAGGGAAACCGAGCTGCATTCTTTTGGTTAGCTTGTCGCTTGGCCTTCGTCGCAGTTCGCATTTGCCAGCATATTAAAATATAAAAAAAAAAAAAAATATTCGAATAATTTTATTGTAGTCTCTACATTTACTGTATGCGTTTTTTTTTTTTTTTGCTCTGCTTGTGCCTTGAACATTTTTGCGTGCCAGCGCCACAATGTTCCGTCCCCAACAGTTGCTGTAATAAAATTGTGTACGTGATGTGCAAATTTTCGCTATTGCATGATCCTTAAACCTACTTGAAAGTTTTCGACTGCTCTCTGCAATTGACACAGCTCGCAAGTAAATCAAAGCATTGTAAGAAAGGCCACAAATCAAAACTTGGCCAATTTTGATTTTTTTTTTTTTTTAGTAAAATCCTTGGCCACATACTGTTCGCATTGAGTGTACACATTTGGAGCTTAAAGTCGCATTTAAACAAAATAAAAGTTTTTGGTCGTTTGCGGCAGCAAATTTTATTCGTTAATGTCATTTTAATATAAATTACAATTTAATTTAAATTTAAACCGAATTCCTTAGTTGGAAAGAAAACAAGAAAAAAAGTTTCTGATGAATTATTCATTTTTTTGCATTTATTATATTTCTGGAAAAATAAGTTGAATAAACTTTTTAAAGAATGAAATGTCTATAGAAAGTAATTTTATAAACCTGCTCTTTCCAGTTAGAAACTATTTCAAACCAAACAAATATTTGGGATATTTATTTTATTTATAATAACCATGAAAATCTATGGAAATCTACAAGGAAATCAAACTCAGTGAACTTATCTAAATATAATAGACATTTGGCGTGATAATGATGTGCACACTTCGAATTTGCCTTAATTTTATAAAGAAAACTTGGAAACTTTGCGAAATTTCGCTTTAATTTATGCGTAAAAGTTTTCTTTGCATGCCACTGCCACAATCTGAACTTAAAGTTCACACAATGCCGGGCCAAGTATGTATGCTGCAAAAGGCTTGGTTTCCCTAAAGGTGTCACCTCCTATTTGAGAGTGCCACCGAATATTACGTATACGCGTCGTGGGCTGCTCGTTTTGTTTGGCTGCCTGTTGAACGAGCTGTGTCCCCTCGTTGCTGTCACGCGACAAATTATTTCACAAAAATAATTTCATTTTTGATATGCCATTTAAGCGATGATAATTCTCGAACAACAAACCGGTTTCGCCACCGCCCGCACCCCCGCACCACCGCACCCCCTCCTTCCAACAAGTGCAACACTGAGCGCCTGCCAAATTGTGTAATATTGCATAAAAATTTATTAACGTATAAAAAAATCTTCCGGCAGCTGATATCATAATAAAGGGAACACTTAAAAAATGGCAGACCCACTCCTGTCCCTTCGCCCCCTCGCACCCTTTGCACCCACAGTTATTTTTGCGCTGGCTTGCCAAAAGAATAACAAGCGCAAAAAAAAAAAAAAAAAATTACTTCCCATAAAATTGACTTTTGTTTGTATTTCCGCATGAATTGCATAAATGGTAATTTTGCAGTTTAATGTTTGCGTGAAGCGCGCACAGCCAAAAAAAGAAGAAGAAAAAAATAGCAAGGAAAACAAAACAACAACAAGGCAAAATAAAAATAAAAATAAAAAATAATAATATTAACAACAAGGCAAACGAAATTTGCATAATAAACAAATCAAATGATGGATGAGCAGAGGGTGGGGGGGGGAGGGGACGAACTTAGAAGACCCAAACTTGTGCCACATTCAAATTAAATAAACGCATGAATAGAACATTTAACGCCCGTAAATCATTTGCACTGCGCTCTAAATGTTTTTTCGTGGTTTTGCGGCATGCGAATATGTGTGTGTGTGTGTGTGTGTGAGGGTGTGTGTGTGGGTCCATTTGTTTGGGAAATATGAAACGATTGAAAGTGACGGAAATGAACGCAAATTTATGGAAGTAATGCGACTGGCTTTCATGTCCGTGCTTAAAACAATCAATTGAAAGGTAGACAATAAAAGGGTAAACGGGGTGGGGGGTTGTGGGGTTGTGGGGAGTTGGCCCTAATATTAAGGGCATAATTCAATCGACATTTATTTACATTTTGATGATTTTATTGTGTGTTGGCATTGCAGTCACTTTGTTAAATTCATAATTTATGTGCTCAAATGTGCAGAAAATGCGTTTTAACCAACTGCACAAAAGGTGTGCCTAGAGTAAGCCTGTTTCAATGGGTGTGCGTGTGTGTGTGTGTGTGTGCAAATGTGTGTGAGAGTCCTGCTGTGCTTCGAAGCGTAAAATGCTGCGGTCTGCGTGGAGCAGGCCACAAGAAGCAGCCAAGCAGCGCTTTTGATGAGGGACGCACTGCTGGAAAATGACCTTTTTAACTGGAAACTTAAGTGCTGGAATTGAAGGCGCCAGCTGATGACGACGGGTTGTACAATTTCAGTGGGTTGGCTTTGCTTAAATATATATATATATATATATATATATGCTTATTAATTGACAAAGCAAACTTACAGCAAATTAATTTTCCATTTTGCTTTATGAACCACCTTTTTTTGATGGAGCAAACTTAAAATAATAAAGAAACATAATAAAAACGCTGTTTCAAAATATTCAATTATCAATAAAAGTTATAACGAAAATTTCAAATTGCGAATATGTTTACAAATATTATAGAATTAAATTTTGTTAACGGAAAACCTAAACAAAAATTGAATATCCGAGTAGCGCAAAAAATATAATATAATATAATAATAATAATTGTTTTTTTTAAATTAAATTTAATATGTTTAAAATATATATCACAATTTCATTACGTAATTAATTGTTAATATATTTAAATTTATATATGATTATAACAAACTTATCTTCAATCTTCTTTTACCAAATTCCATAAAAACGTGTCTGCAAATTTCAACAACAAGTTGACATTTTTGGTAGACCTGAATTTGTATGAGTCTATTTAAAATGTTTCTTCAGAATACATTTTGTACCAATCTGCATAAAAATGAGTAGCAAATTTACGTTTAAGAGACCAACATTTCTATGATATTATTATAAATTTGTTTTCAAAATGAATCTCTTACCATTCGCCATAAAATTGCGGAGCCAAGTTGACATTCCTAATATACCTGTTGCATTTAAGTATGTATTTGGTTGCTCATTTGCGGGCCATCAACGTTTTAACGGCTCAAATCAAAAGTCCAAAAGTGGCCAAGAATCGCATAGAGCATCAGCTGTTGGCAGTTTATTTTTATGTTTTTTCTGCAGCTTGAGTTGCCATATCCTTAAACAGTTTTATAACCATATAATACATTTATTGCCACCTGCTCTATAGCCATCGTGTAATCGTAAATTGCCAGCCAGTTTATATATACATATATATTTTAGATGTGTGCAGTGAAACATTTGAGGAACCGCAATATATCATAGAAGGCGCGTCATCATATAGTTCATTGAACCCCCAACTCCCCAACAAAGAGACTTCAAAATCTTCAACAGCTTTAAGTGTCTTACAATGTCTACCGTTAATCTTGGGAACACTTACTTATACCCAAACACACACACACACACACACATGGGGGTGGTTTTGTGGTGTGTCGCATTCCAGCATCGTTTATAATGTCTTCATTTATGGCACAATGTGGCACTGTGTGTGTGTGTGTTTTTTTTTTTTTTTGCTCAGTTACGCACCGACACCGAAATACATGGCCACAGGTTCTGGAGCAGCGGAGTAGGGGGTGTTTCACCGCCGCACAGTGAGTGCCAAAAGTCGCCCTACGACTTGTCTGCTCATCGAGCGGAAAATAATATCTTGCTATAAATTTTGCTCCGTTTTTGTGTCGCGTGTCCAGAACGCTTAATTTTTTTTTACTTTTACTCTGGTTTTTTTTTTTTTTTGGGATTCCCAATCGTAAATGTCAGCGTTCACCGTTCGCGTCCTCAACTGATGAAAGTTTAACGACCAAAGTTGACACGCTGCGGCGATTATTTAGAAAGTTAATGACTTATAACATACAAAAAAAAAAGCACCAGAGAGAAAGAGAGAATGAGAGAGAGAGAAAGAGTGTATGGCAAAGAAGTTGATTTAGAGGCGCTAGAGTGAGAAAATTGTTTGGCAACAGGGCAGTTTTTGTTTAATTGGATTGGTCAGTTGTCTGACATGAAAAATGTTTTTCCAATAGAAAAAGCTATCCAGCATCGCAGCATCCCAGCATCCAGCTTCATCTAATCAAAGAAGCGAAGAATGGTTGAAAGGGATTTGGAAATTGGCACTGTAATGATAAAAACATGGTAAATAGCAAAACTCAATATTTTTGTGGCTCTTTAATAAATGGCAAATATTATACAAATGAAGTTAAGAAAAAGCGAAATTTTGTAAACTGCTCATTAGGATGATATAAATGAATACAAAAATAATCATTAGAATTAAATAGAAGTAATGCATTAAAATTCACATTTAATTATGCGCAGTAAATGTTTGACTATGTTTTGCCAAAGATTTATAAGAAATAATATAGATTTATATAATAAACAGATAATTTGTATTTTACATTAAACAAAATTAAATACTTATTATGTCCGCATTTTATATACGAGTATATTTTTTATATTTTTAATATAAGCTTAACAATTAGCTCAGATTTGTATGGCTTGCAAATATAGTTAGCAAAAAAAGTTTGTACAAATATTTATTTTATTTTTGAAAAAATAAAACTAAAATCTGAAACACAATAAAATGTTCATAAGTAACTTTAATATTTGTTATATAAAAATTGTGATATCTAATATGACGCATCAATAACCAAAAATATGATTGGTCTGTTGCTGATTATCGGAATAATTTGTACAAAAGTTTTCGCTTAAGCCGCTTATTGGCGCATGAGCTTGTTGGCTCGTTGGCTTCTTGGCTTGTTGGCTTTGTTGGCTTGTTGGCTTGTTGGCTCGTTGACTTGGCTAGTTCGTGGCAGTGATATGTCAGAGTCGTCTTTCCACATACTTATTTATGTAGAAACGTATATGATGCCAGCTGGAGTAAAGTTTGGAATGCGCAAAGCTTATTTATAGTTAGTACTCGCTAGACGCTCGTCAGGGAGTTGGCCAACAATTTCTGGTCCCAGTCAGCCGCATAAATTGTATAATGTAATTTTCTGCGCGTCCGCAAACCCACAAACTGTCAGCGACAATGTTTCGCTTGTGTGTGTCTGGCCCTGTGCGTGTGTGTGTGTGTGTGTGAGCAGTATGCCAAAAAAGGATATATAATCGCATATAACTGTATGTGGTAAATGTTTGGAGCGAGGAGTCGAGGGGGTTGAAGAGGCAAGGAGAGATGTATCTGGCAAAATGGCAGGCACAGAACCGCCAACTTATGCAACAATTTCAAAACGGAAATTGCTTTAGCACCTGCCTCACACATAGGCTCGACTGTCTGAGAGAACATCAGTGTGTGTGTGTGAGTGTGTGTGTGTGAGTGTGTGTGTGTGTTGGTGGGTGTGCCTGGGCACGTTTCCCTCTTGGCACATACTTCAATATCACGTTGAATTTCATTCGATTCGTGTATCTTCAGCTCGGTTTTGGCTGTTTGGTCCCAGGTCTCCTTGTCGACGTCACCATTTGCCGTACTCATTCGTTTAGCTTGCCAACTTTTTTGGCATTCACACACACACACATACACACACACACACACACATTCTTCCACTCGGCGCACACTTTGACAGTTTGTCAGCGACTCACAGAATCGATGCGCAGTAAAAAAAAGTTTGACTTTAAATTCAGCTCAATGCGATTTTTATCTTCAATAATTGTTGCTATTAAATTACATTTGAAACAAACATAATTTAATTTTAATAGCGCAACAAGCTTTTTTATTTAAATACGATTATTTTTTTAGTGTTTATTCTTTTTAAATGAAACAAATTGTTAAAAAAAAGTTTATAATTCGTATTTAGTTAAATTACAAGTTAATCAACAACCAAATCAAATAATTAAGTTATTTGTATTATAGTTTTTATATTATAACATTTAGTTATATTAACTTAAAATTTTTTACTGTGTGCAGGATAAGCAGCAACGGCATCTCCAAATTTTGAAATTTATTCTGCACTGAAATTGACTCGAAATTCTGTAGAAGCAGCAGCAGCAGCCAAATGACTGTAACTTTTTACTGTTCACACATGCAAGTGATAGATATATAGAAAGAGAGAGAGAGAGAGAGTCGAAAAAAGAGAATGAGAGAGAAAGAGAGAGAAAGCGAGAAAGAAGGCAGAGGAAACCTTTGGTAGGTGTACCAAAGTTATTTCTATAACTTGTTCCCTTTGTTGGCTCTGACAGAATCGGGCTGATGTGTAATTTGAATTTAAGATTTGCTGTGGTTACCAAACGGTGCCTTGTCTTGTCTTGCCACCCCCCCGTACCCCGTAACCCGTAGCCCGCAGACCACAAGCCATTGCCCTGATATGGGTGTCCCATCCACAATGTGTCTGTGGGTTTCATCCTCGACGCTCAATAATTAATTTAACCGTAACATATTTACCAGCTAAATGAATAAACTGAAACTCGTCCCGTTCGCTCCTGTTGCTCGAGCAGACTTTAAGTTGCAGCACTTCTCAGAAATTGCCAGGCACTTTAATCAAACATTCATAGTTTTCAATTTTAACTTTAAATTAAGCTGTGGCGACAGTGGGTCGACCCCAAGTATGAAATGGGTGGCTGGCCATAACAATAAGTGTTTGGGCCAAGGGTCAGTTGTTGGCATTAGCCAACAGTAAGGAGCAAGAATCTGCTGGATGAGGTGAGTGTTAATTTGCCAAAAGTTACTTAGGCAAGGAAAGGAAAAGGCTCCGCTCAGCTCAACTCAGCTCATCAGGCACATCAATGGCAGTGGCAGCTGCGTCAAATGGTTCATAATTGGATGCTGCTCCTCTGATTTCTTGTGGCCAGCACTTTTAGGGACTGGGCGAATTTGAAGTGCAAATTGTGGCCTAAAGTGAGAGGCGAAGCTATTTGAAGTCTAGCCAAAATGTTGAGAAACTAAACAATGAAAGTTTAATTATTGAAACTGAGAAAATTAAGGAGCAGTTTAGAGAAATACAAAATTAAACTTAATAATTTATGTCGATCAATTGGTGAAACTAAGGAAAGTAAGGAGTAGATTAGAGAAATTAAATATTAAATTTAATAATTTATATAGATTTTCGTAGATCAATTATGTTACACAAAAGTACATTTAAAAAATTATAAAATTTATGTAAATGATAAAAATGAAATAAATTTTAGTAAAAATATATATAAATTCAGATAGTGCATTTTCTTAAACAGCATATTCTTTATTAAGTAGAATATGTTTGAAACTTCTTTAAAATGTGGATATTTTAAGAAAATAGTATATTAGAGAAATAAAATATTAAATTTAATAATTTATATCGAATTGCATAGATCAATTGTGTTGCACAAAAGTACATTTAAAAAATTATAAAATTTATGTAAATGATAAAAATGAAATAAATTTTATTAAAAATATATATAAATTCAGATAGTGCATTATTTTAATCAGCATATTCTTTATTAAGTAGAATATGTTTTAAACTTCTTTAAAATGTGGATAATTTAAGAAAATAGTATATTAGAGAAATAAAATATTAAATTTAATAATTTATATCGAATTGCATAGATCAATTGTGTTGCACAAAAGTACATTTAAAATTTTGTATAAAACTATGCAGATGATAAATATGCAGTAAATTGTATTAAAAATATATATAAATTTCTTAATCATTTCTTAATCTTAATCTTTATTAAGCAGAATACGTTCAAAACATCTATAAAACGTGAATAATTAAAGAAAAGTATTTAAAAAGCACTTATTAAATTATTAAAAAATTAATAATTGCTATTTTTATTTAAGTCGAATCAATCAATTATTTGTACAAATTAATATCGAGCAATTGACCAAAGACGTAAATAATCTTGTTAGCAGTCTTAACTTACATACTGCCTGCATAGCAGCTTAACTTTGGAACAGTTATGGGCTGTTAAGCCATTTGGAGCACACCTAATCCCATGTGTGATAAATGTTGGGAGCCATAGCCACTGGCACACACTAACACACACATACACACACTTAGACAGAGTGCTGCAAACTCGCAAATTGATACATTAACTACCTCTATCCGGCCATTATCTCTAAGTATGCTAACCCAAAACTATGCTCAAAATGCGTCCTATGCTCAACATGCAAATGTAAATCACTTCCGCAACTATGCGGCGCCACTGCACCTCCGATGCGCCCCAGCATTACGTTGGTTGCAGAGGCACTAATGCTTACCACTGCCACTGCCAACGTGCGATAAATCATCAACTGCTTAAGCGTTGTCTGCCCCATAACAGCAGCAACAACTAACCTTTCACTACACCCCGTACACCACACCCCTCCCTCCCATAAGTTCCCCGCAAGCAGCCAACAGTTTCATTTGCTTGCCACCTGCTTCTGCCGCTGCTGCTGCCGCCACTGCTGCCACTGCTGCCACTGCTGCTGCTGCTTACTCACGTTGGCCGCTTTAAAGCATTTAGCTGGGTGACATATTTTAAACGCCCTGCCAACAGTTGCAACAGCAACACAAATCAAAGCTGGCAACAACACAACAAGCGACAAACAACTGATTTCTAGAGATGGTAAATTGTTATCCGGAATCAGTTATTAAAAATGCATATTTTAAATCAAAATAAATTAGAAACTTTTCCAGTGATGCAAATATTCAACTTTAATTAAAAATTTGTTTAATAATATTAACTGTGCATAATTAAGTAATTTAATTTATGCATAAATTATTATAATCTTTTTTTATATTACTCTGAATAATACAGATTTTTCTTAAATTATTTACATTTCGAAAATTATGCATTTTTTTAGCTGTATATTCAAAAAGTTAACTAAGGCGTGAGCATAGAATATAATTAAATATTAAAAAGTGAGATAATAATAATATTTATATTATTATTATTAATAACTATAGTATTTTCATTACTTGTAAACTTTAAGTTTGAGCTGAATTTTGCATGCCACGTGCCCCATCACTAACAGACAGCTGCTTGCAACGTGCTTGCTGCTCCTGCTGCTGTTTCTATTTCTGTTCCAGATCCAGACAAATGTGTCTGTGTGCGTGTGTGTGCGTGTGTGTGTGTATACTACGTCTGTGTTTGCGCATAGATCATAATCATTCATAATCAGCGTGCACATAAATAACAAATTAAAAGCGCTTCACTAATTTTAAATATGCTCGAACATAATCAGCTTAGACGACGAACGCTGTCAAGTTTGCTGTTCATGTTGTTGTTGTTGTTGTTGTTATTGTAGCTGCTGTTGCTGCTCATGATGATGATGGGAGCCGCTTTCATAGTAGGTACTCCATACAGGCTGCCAGTCAAGATAGCAATGGCGAATCCTAACGAGCTCTTTGCTCCCATGTGTGCGGAGGGCTCATTTTTTTTTTCGAGAGGTTTTTTGACTAGCTTTTACTTCATTTAAAACGCATTTATAATGGGCGGCGACAAAAAATAAAAATGAATAAAATGAAGAAACTCATCAGTACACACACACAGACACACACACACACACACACACACACGCATCAATGCACATGTATACAAATTTCTTTGTAGATTTTCATGTTTGTGCTTATGTTCCTTGGCCCGACGTCTTTTGTGGCGTCTGCTTCACTTACTTTGTCCATACAATTTTTCTTAAAATTGTTCGTGGCTGCTCATGTTACCATCTTAATGCCCTCCCTCGCAAAGAGGGTATTATAAATTTGCCATGCAATTTATCACATGAACCAAAAATTTACTTTAATAAACTTTAACAAATGTTTGTGTCTGAATGAAATATTTTATATTTAATGCACTCCAATTAAATAGGTTGCATTTCTTGAATGTCTAAATTTATCAAATTGAAAAGCTTTTCAAATTAAATGATTATGAAAGAGCTTTTTACTATTGGTGTGGTTTTTCTCAGATATATTTCATAAAATTCATATTGATCTTGTTATTATATTATTATAAATTTTCCCATGCAATTTATTACAAAAAATGAACGAAATATTTGATGTTTAATGCACTCCAATGAAATAGCTTTCATTTGTTGAATGTAAAGTTATCAAATTACAAATATTTCCAAGTAATTATGTCATTTCAAATGAAGTTATTATTGAAAACCTTTTTAACATTGGTGTACTTTTTTTCATATTTATTTCATAAAATTCATATTGCTCTTATTATTGAATAATTATAAATTTGATATGCCAATTATTACAAAAAAATTACTTTAATAAACTTTAGGAAATGTTTGTAAATTAACGACATATTTTATGTTTATATTATGCATTTTTTGAATACAAAGTTATCAAATTAAAAGTATTTGCAATTAATGTTGTTTTTACAAATTAACTGATTATGAAAGAACAAATAAATCCATCGGTTTTTTGCTACTGGCTTATTTTTTTCTCATAAAATGCATATTAATTTTACTTAAAATAATAATTTACATAATAAATAATAAATAAATAATAATTTACATAATAAATAATATATCTGTAGAGCATTTATAGTTCTTAGTTCGCCTAGCTTAGGCGATACTTTCATGAATTTTGTTTGCTCTTTCTAATTCTATATATATTATTATCTCGCTCTAACGTGTTCACCTTCTCTCTCTCTCTCTTTCACTATCTCTTTCTCACTTGCTTTGGCAGATTGTGCGACCGGTGAACGCGTTTCTCATTGTTGATGTACAAAATGATTTTATAAGTGGTTCCCTGGATATAAGTAATTGCAGTGCACAGCAGCAAGGACATGAGGTGAGCCCAAGAGTCGCTGACGAGGAAAAAAAAAAAAAGAGAAGAGAAGAGAAGAGAAGTGGAGCTGGCAGCTGCGACCTGTGAGTTGTGGCCACAGACAGGGCAGCTTAGCCTTGCTCTGTGCGAGAGGCAATGGGAGGCGTGAGCCCTGGGTGGGTGGAGCTGGTGCTGGGGCTGGTGCTGGGGCTGGGGCTGGGCTGGAGACGCGTGATGGCAGGTATGCGGCGACGGAAAGACATAAAACGTAACAAGAAATGAAAATGGAGGCAGCGAAGCGAAGCGCGGATGCGGATGAGCCAAAGTCATTGCCGCCAACGAGAACGACGACGAGGACGAGGACGAAGATGAAGATGAAGATGAGGCCTGCTCCGGCATTGCTCTGCATGTCAGCTCAGCTCAGCCTAGCTCAGCTCACCTCTGCTCGACCCTCCTAAAAAGTAGAAGCTGTCTCTGCATGCTGTGTAACTGTGTGGAGCTGTGTGCGTGTGCATAGTCGGAAGCGGATATGCTTTACTTAAGTCACATCCGCGCTGCGACATACGCCGGATGTCATCGTCAGCGGCAGTCGCTCGCAGGGCCAACTAGAGAGGCATCGGCAACGGCAACGGCATCGGCATCGGCAACGGCATCGCCATCGACATCGCCGTCGACATCAGTTCTTCATGGCATTGCCATCTGCCTCAATTTGCCTCTGGGTATCTGGTTGCTCCCCCATTCCCCATCCACCCAGCCCCATCTCCTGTTTACAGCCAGTCCAAAGTGCTCCGCTATCTGTGGTGCACTTGTTGGCCGGCACTTCACTTGCTCCATCCGAACATGAAAATTTGTCAAAATTAATAACACACACTTCCGACGTCGGTTTATGGACTCAAATCTCAGTCGTTACACCATCCGATATTCTCTCTCCCCCACATTCCACATGCCCCTCTCCTTCCTTCCTCTTCGTTAGCTTTGGGGTAGTCTATGGAGTAATTGCGCGACTTTCGCTCTTTTTTTGCAGATACTTGAGCCAATTAACAAACTGCTGGATACGATTGACTTTGATGCGGTTTTCTATTCCCTCGACTGGCATCCCAGCGACCATGTCTCATTCATTGACAATGTCAAAATGCGAGCCATGGATGAGTCATCTGCGGTGAGTGCTGACGCAGAGTGAATTAAAATAGCGACTTGACAGCTCCAAAATATGATTATATTAAATCAATTTGCACACAGCTGGATTCGGATTCGGCCAAGGTATTCGATACGGTGATCTTTGCTGGGCCGCCGCCGATGAAGCAGCGCTTGTGGCCACGCCACTGCGTCCAGGATTCGTGGGGTGCCGAGCTGCACAAGGATCTGAAAGTGGTGGACCATGGCATTAAGGTGTACAAGGGCACCAATCCCGAGGTGGATTCATATTCGGTGTTCTGGGATAACAAGAAGCTGTCGGATACCACGCTGAATGCACAGCTCAAGATGAAGGGCGCCACGGATATCTATGTGTGTGGATTGGCCTATGATGTGTGTGTGGGCGCAACGGCTGTGGATGCTCTATCCGCTGGATATCGCACCATCTTGATAGATGACTGTTGCCGCGGCACCGATTTCCACGACATTGAGCACACCAAGGAGAAGGTGGTGACTAGCGACGGTGTCATTGTGCACACCAATGAGGTGGGTTAACATCTTTGCTTTAGCTCCGATAAATACTTGATAAATACTTGATAAATACCTGAAACAGGTTAAGGCTATGGCTGAGGGACGCGACCGTCGCCCCGAGCTGGGCTACAAGTTGGCCATGGAGCTTAAGAGTCCCGATTCGGTGTTATCGCAACGCAATGGCTTCCGGCCAAGCTACTAAAAATTGATGACGTCACCACACTACTAAAAATAAAAAAAAAAAAATGCACAAGCTAAGCAAATCACCTGAGTAAAATATACTTAAAAGTTAAATAATAGTGAAAAAAAAAAATACACCTGTCGAGTGCCTTTTCTTAAAGTAGTTGAAATGGCTTTTGCTAAAGATTTAAATATTTATCGAAAACGTGTTTAACAATTTTTGATCTACTCAATATCAATCGAATAACAAAAGTTGACTGACATTTTTTTGTCAATTAATAGTGTACCTAAATAAAATGCTGCTTAAGTATTATCGATACGGAAATCTCTTAATTCTCGCACCCCCATGACAAATGTTGTATGCGGCACCTGTTGCACGAATATACAAAAAAAAAAAAAAAGAAACGTTTCCCAGTTAATATTATGTAGTAAACTAAAAATCAAAAACTAAAATCTTAAGCCACAAAGACATGAAATGAGCTTCAATTGTAAAAGTACTTAAAGAAATGCCGTTGAAAATAAATAAAGCAATTATTAAATGAATTTAATTTATATTTGTTTTAATGACTACAATTAAGATTTGCAAATCTTCAAGTTAGCTGAGTAATTTTCTATTTTGTCCACTAATTGCAGGTAAGTTTATATGGTTTTGAAATCAATTTGTATGCGTTGGTTGCACAAATTCCTTTTTTTTTTCAATTGTCTAGTTTTTTGTGATAAATGTCGAATGCATCTTTCCACAAACCATTTTGCATTCATCTCAATGGACGCTTACAGGGGATGACATATATCGCAGCATATCGCCCATTTCTATGGGCGAAAACCTTCAAAACAAACTAAATAAATGTCTTGCCAAGCGAAACGATACACACACAGCCGTACAAATACTTTGTGCACAGACTGTTAAACGATTTTTTAGCGACTCGGCTTCGATGCTGCTGGTCAGCAGCAGAATTTCAAACAACAAAACAAGAGAAACAATTCATGGAACGTTTAAAGAAACTTTCAACTTTCCGTTTTATGTATACACACACACACACACACACACATATATATATATATACTTGTACTACATTTTTGTTGGTTTTTTTTTTTTTTTTTTTTGTTAACAGAGCTTCTTTTGCCAAAGCGACTACAAACAAACTTTAAATTTATTAACAGCCGGAGAAAGTCGGCTGACCAACGGGGCGAATTGTTTGTGTGGGTGCAGACTGTCTGCATCTGAATTGTGGCAAGTGTAAACTGTAAACTGTAAAACTGCTGTTTTTCACATTTCAACATATTTTCTTTATTTTTTTTTGCCAAACATACATATTTGTCCGAGTTAAAAAACATTTTGTTTTTCTGTTGCTCTAAAGTCAAGCTATCAATTGCTAATTTGTTTTGCTACGTACATAAAAATCAGACAACAGGCATTTAAAAAAGTGACTGACACACCCCAAAAATCACTGGTATTAATTTTAAAGTTTGCATGCCACAAATATAATGCAGCAGTATTTTTTTTTTACATATGATGTCTATCAATTTAAAATTAAAACTGATTTTTAAATTTTGTGTGCATTTCAATACTCGTCTATCTTAATCGAAACTGAACACAGTAAAAGCTATTTTAAATTATTTGTTTTATTGACTGCATTAATTTAATTTTAAATATTGACAATGTGCATTTTTTATTTGCTAACATTTTAAAGTGTTATTTAACTTGAAACTTGACCAAGTTTCTGTCATTGTCGACATATGCAAATTGGGTGTGTGTGTGTGTGTGTGTGTTGCAAGTGTGCAGCCTTAAACCCACTGTATTCAATGCTTGCCACCTGGTTGCACTGTTATGGTAAGCACTGTTAGCATGTCCAGAAAAACAAAACAAACAACAAAAAAATGGCCAGGCTTGGGCTATTCCTGGATGCGGTTGCAGTGGCTTTTGGTTGCTTCTCGAGCTGGTCCCAAAATCGTTTACCTTTTGAGGCGTAGACAATGAACTTTTCGCCATGAATCCGGCTGGGAAAGCGGATGCGGATGCGGATGCGGACATGCACATGGACATAGTGCAGCCAAATGCTAAATGCGTTTGCCCAGAGATTTGCGCCGACTTTGTTGTCCTGTCAGTGGAGTGGAGTAGGGATGAAAAAGGAGGCGCAGGAGCTGTGGTCAGGCACTAAGTAGAATGTTCGTCAGAGCTGTCAGTGGCAGATGTAGCAAAAGCAAAAAAAAAAAATACAAAAAAAAGAAAAAACAGAAAAAAATAGAAAAAAAAACGAGAGAAGAAAGCGAAAAAAAATCGCTGATGAAAATTGCTTGCAAGTGGTTTCTGTTACAGCCCGCCAGCCCATGTAATGCTCGCTCGTTTTGCTTGTAAAACTTTTGGATTATTGTCAGCCCCACACACACACACACACACACAGACATACACAGACACACACTCACGCACACACTTACATATACATACATGGGCTGGCCATGTGCCAGCAGGGAAAACTTTGCTCCGGACATTTGGACATCAGGACAAAGTCGCGCTTGCTCCGGCTCTTAACAGCAAATTTTCGCATATTTTTCTCGGCTGCTGCGTAGGCGTCGCCACGTTGTCTTTGGCCGGCAAACTGAAATTCAACGTACTGCAGTTGGAGTTGTGCGCACACACACACACACACACACACACATCTACACCTACACGACAAGCTACACAAACAATGTGTCTGTGTGTGTGTGTTGGTTGTGGCAACAGCTGCTGCTGCCGCTGCTTGCCCATCGGCTGGTTGACTTGCAGCTTGTAAACGGGCGCTAAGCTCCATTGTTTGAGGCATGCTACTGCCGGAGACATGGGGCAGTGGCATATACTGGGCTTGTCAGTTTGCACCTTTGCCTCTGGCTGGAATTACAAGCCGATAACCTTACAGCGAGTTTGCACTGTAAATACCATAACAATTAGGTGTTGATACTGCAGGGATACCCAGCATACCAAGGCATGCCAAGGACATGGCTAAGATATGCAGGACACGTATTAAAGTTGATGACTAAAACAAGTTCGCAATAAAGTAACTATTTGGCTTAAAAATTAAACAGAAACTATATTATTCTTATACTTAAATATTATGTTAAATATTAAATATGTATTAAATTAAACAGAAACTAAATTATTCTTATACTTAAATATTATGTTAAATATTACATATATATTAAATTAAACAGAAACTAAATTATTCTTATACTTAAATATTATATTAAATATTAAATATATATTAAATTAAACAGAAACTATATTATTCTTATACTTAAATATTATATTAAATATTAAATATGTATTAAATTAAACAGAAACTAAATTATTCTTATACTTAAATATTATATTAAATATTAAATATATATTAAATATATATTAAATTAAACAGAAACTAAATTATTCTTATTCTTAAATATTATGTTAAATATTAAATATATATTAAATTAAACAGAAACTAAATTATTCTTATACTTAAATACTATATTAAATATTAAATATATATTAAATTAAACAGAAACTAAATTAAACTTATATTTAATTATTAATTAAGATTTTTGCTATTGTACTTTTAAAAAGGCAAATGAAAAATAAAATTAAATTGTTATTTATGTGGAAATGTAACGAATTTAATATTTAAATTAAGAAAGGCAACAACTCTTATTTTTATGAGCAATTTTGAATTATTAAGTTGGTGGATTCATTTTCAACAGACAACTACTTAAAGTAATTTACAACTTTGCTTGGTATTGTTTCGCTGCGCTGTTAGATGACAAAATTTATTTATTTACTTGAGCAAATTATTGTTGACTTTGTAACTGCAGCTGTGGATGGCACTTTTGGCGGCAGCAACAACAACAACAACAACAACAGTTGCAACCACAGCAAAATAAATAAATAACAAAATTTCAGTGAAGCGGGGAGGCGCAACGAGGCGCATGCAATTAGTTTTACGTGCGGCAAGCTTATTGAAATTATAATTTGTAAATTAGCAGCTTGGCAAAAGTGTCAACGCAAATTGCGATGTGCAATTTTCGCCGCTTATTAGATCGCTGTCAGGGGCCAAAAACTTTTTAATTATGTACATAAAAAATTGTTGAAATATAATTCAATTTCGAGCAGGTAACAAAATCTGCTGACATGTCTTTAACGCGCTGACTTAACTTAACTGACTTGGCAACAAATCTGCACTAGTATTTATGCAAAAAGTTGTACGCGGCGGCGTATGCGTAATATTTATTTGGCTTGTTTTAGACTTGGCTGCTGCGGAAATGCAGCTAAAAGTTTTTATGCCCTTTTACTTTCTTGCTGTCTAAAACTCTAAAACTCTGTTATTCTTTCCATTTCTCTCTCTCTCTCTCTCTCTTTCTCTGTCTGTCTCTCTCTTTCTCTGTCTGTCTCTCTCTTTTTATATATTTAACTCTGTTCAGCACTGCGTTAATTTTAATGCAGTCACAAATGAGTTTGTTCTGGCTGCACATTAGATATGAAGTTTCTGGCTTGTGGTAGACACCCTTCCCCTGCTTCCCCACTTGGCGAGTTTGTGCAGCAAGTGATTATGAGGTTTCCATATCTCATATGTCTGTCATCCAACTGCTCGTTGATTTGTACTTTGTGTGTGTGTGTGTGTGTGCGGTAATAAAATGCTTTAGTGATTTACAAAGTTTTGTCATTAAGCACACTTGCCGCTTATCCAATCGTTCACATGACCCCAAAAACTGTTCACTTTAAGTATTTGCCTTGACAATAGTTTTGAATTTCGTGAATATTTCACAAACATTCAGTTTTGCACTGTTCCTCGTCGTCGTCTCTGAGTGCTCAAATTTCTCGACAGTTTTGGTGAAAATGTTTTGCAAACATTTATGACAAATGCTTATGCATTTTATATATATTTAATTTATCTCTGTGGTTGCATGCAACAATGCAACTGAAGCCCGTCATGAATTGCGGTTGTCGTAGAGAGTCAAAATTCCGAATGTCTAGTGAAATGAAAGCTTGTGTAATGCTTAAGCTATTAAATTGCATTTTTCGAGCTTTAGAAAAATATTAATTTATTTACCCTTCTCAGATTTAAATTTATAAATATTTTACATAAAATTCTATATATATAAAGAAATGTTCGTGTGGAAAATAATGATGTCAATTAAAATTTAAAATGAGAATATAAATGTTTTTCATTTAAAAACTTAACAATACAAAAAACTTCAATAATTATATCTTATCTCAGCGCATGAATAATGAACGTAATTCAGTTGCCCAAAAAAAATGCCGAGCTTTAAGAACAACTTTACTTGGCTTAATGAAGCAATCAAATATGCTTGAGACACAGCTGTGTCCATCCCTCCTTCACCCTGCACTCACCAAGATATCGTTATTCAATGCCACTTTGTGTAGCCATCCACAAGAACTGCTCCAACTCCTCCTCCAACGCTTCCCACTTCACATTGCCATCATAAGCCATAAAATGGCGTGGAGAGTGCGTGTTTTCTATCGTGTAAAATAAGTTGGGATACTGCTCAAAAGTGGCCCCATAAATAGGCAACAAATCGCACCCGCGGGCCACATGCGTCGTATACGTGATATTTTTTAATTACATTGCAAAATGCTCTTTGTGTGCGCCTGAAAAATGTCGCTTTAATTGCCCCTCAGCCACGCCCAGTCGATTTCAAAGACAAAACTAACACGTAGACAATTTAAATGAAATCGTGAAATGAAAATGGGTATTTAATTAATGCCACAGCTTCGACCGAAAGCCAAAAATGCAAATTCTTACCAAAAATCCAAAACTGAACCGCTGCGCAAAACCAGCTACCAAAAATATCAGAAATTTCCAAAATGAATATGGCAAATATTTTATAGTTGCAGCAAAAGTTTGCGCCATGTATGGTCAGGGGTGGGGGGAGGGGGCAGGGTGCTTAGCCGAGGGGGTAGGGGGTGGGCTTTCGACGTTAAGCTTCTATCTTAAGTGTCGCTGTGGAATCATTTCTTGCTTGTTGTTCGCAATCAAAAACAAATATGGAAAGCCGGCATATGGCAAGTGGCAAGTGGCAAGTGGCAAGTTGGGAGTTGGTTGGGGTGAAAGATCGGAGTCAACACTATTCAATTTAATGTGAAGTGAAATTTTGTGGCATTTAAGCGCAAATGGAATGAAATTAGCGTCGCTGTGTGGCAGCTGTGTGGACAATCAGATAGAACGAGAGACAAATGAAAAGGCATTTAAAATGTCAACATGACCGCAAAACATCGTGTGCAAAATGGTCGAAAAAGGTGTACAACGTGTGTGTGTGTGTGTGTGTGAGTTACAAGTTATGTGTGTATGTGTGTTTGCCAGTACAGAGGCGACTTTTGCGGTTGCACAGGCCAAGTGGGTCGAGTGAGTGAGTGAGAGAGAGTGAGAGGAAGTGGTTGAGGTTATGGGCCAGGGTTGAAGCTTAAATGCTTGACCACGAAAAGGCCATTAGAAAATGGCCAATGTGTGTGCTTATGAGTGTGTGACTGTGACTGTATATGTATATGTGTGTGTGTAGTCTTCCACGTTAAGTCGCAAAGGCAGCCACTGCGACAGTTGAAATTAAGCAAAACAAATCAAAAAAAAAAAGAAAACCAGAGACAAAAACTCAGAAACAAAAAAATTATTCAACGCAACCGCAAAACGTTTGCCAAACACGTGTAAACTTTCTAAAGTTTTTGGCCAGAAGTGAGTGAAAATGTGTGCGAATTTGTCACAGGGCTGAGCAACTTATCAGACACAGTAATTATCGTTTAGCCAAGCAAATTTATTGCTGACTCATTAATTTGAACGGAGACTGGTTTTAAATAACTTTTGAAAAACAAATCAAGCTAAATGTAAATAATGTGAATTGTTTTTAGTGTTTTGTTTTGCCTTTTGAATATATTAAATTAAGCAGGAAGAAATGGCAAGCTCTGAGTACAAATGACAAAATAATTGTTTTTCTGTCGATTCCATCAATTTGATGACATTAGTTGGCTTAAATAAATACGTTTAGTATTTCTTTTATGGCTATTAACAAAAACTATCGTTTCATAAATAATGACTGTCATTTTTATGCAGTTACGACTGTAATTATAATTGGGACTATGAATTTCAAATGTATTTCAAATGTGATATTTCACGCTAAAAACAAATCAAGCATCTCTGTGCAACACTAGCTGCACACACCAAAACTTCTGTGTGTGCGTGTGTGTGTGTGTGTGTGTTTGTAATCTTTGTCGCAGTGCCGTGAAATTTACAATAGCGTTGACTGACTTTGGGCTTTTGGCTTTTTGCGTTGCGTGTTAAAAGTTGGCCACACACCTAAAAAGCAAACAAAACATTCCAGTTTCATGGCTGCGGTCAGGTCAGGTCAGGACAGGTCAGGAGGAGCAAGCAATATGGACAACAATGTGCGGCAATTAAATGTTGAACAGGCGCTTTTGATGGACGCTTAAAATCAGTGCAACTGTCAGCTGTTGCAGCAACTCCAGCACACAAAGCTCACAAGCAGCTAACGGTCATGAGCACACACACACACACACTCGCACACTCACACACACATACTGCTGTTCCACACTCTTGGGTGTACATGCACAGATGTCACCTGGCATTTAAAATGTACACCCATAAACAAAAGTGCAAACAAAGCCATAAACAAGCAGCGCGAACGAACGCATCTCTTCACCTCACCTCACCTGCCCACTACTCCCCTGCCCCATCCCGCTAGCCCCATCCCTTTGCGCAACCCTTGCCTTGTGCAGGACACGCTAATGTTGGCGCTGTCGTTTGTTAGTTTTGCCTGCTGCTGCTGCTGCAGCCAAACACAAAACGGTAACAACAACAACAATAATAACAACAACAACAACAAGGTCTGCCATTCAATGGGGTTGACGCTTCATTCCGGTCGCCGGACGCCTCAGTTTGTTAGCTTTGCTTTGTGTCGTGGCTTCTATGGGTTAGTCAGTCGCCGTTGTGCGCCGCCCGTTGCCTGTCAGCGTTTTTCTGCGCTTTGTTTTTAATACATGTACGTGGCGCATCATTTATTATTTTTAGCCACAGCAACAACAGCAGCAACAGCAACAGCAGCAACAGCAACAACAACAGCAACAGCAGCAACAGCAGCAGCAGCATCAGCAGTAGCAATTTGACGCATACGCTGCTCACACACACGATTACACAGAGAATAATCAAATAAAAATAGGTGGAAAATTAAAAAAAAAAATTACAATCAATTTAATTGATTAAAAATGGTTTGTACGGCTTAAAATCGACTTTGGGGATTAATAAGTTTTTGGCTGAAAAATAGCTCTTGAATTTGGCGCCTCATCAACAAAATAAAATTAGGCGGTAATTTATGAAAACACAACATTAAATTTGAACAGAGTTAAAAAATGTTTGCACGCCTTAAAATCTACTTTAAGAATTTATTAGCTTTTGTAGCACTTGCATTTTGCTCAGTGTACGGCTTGGTCCCTTGCTTCATGTCACGCACACATTAGTAGGTTAGCACGCATCGGCTACACACACGTTCCATAAACATTTGGACATGTGTTATGTGTGTATGTGTTGGTGTGTGTGTGTGTGTGTGCATGTGTGTGCGTGTGGGTTTGGGAGGCGTGGCGACGCGTGTGTGCCCCGGATTAGGAACTAAATTAAATTTTTACATCAGCATTTGCGCATCATTAGTGGCAAGGGGCCGAGGCGCCACAATGCCAAGTGTTGCTCCAATGTTGAGCGGCCACTCGATTGGTCGCCTCTGGGACACACACAGAGAGCAGCCGATAAGCAGCCCGTCCAGATAAATGCGTTGAGTGTTATGGTGGGAAATAGCAGGCGGGTAATAGCACTAAATTTTATCCCAGCCAAGACGAGACGAGCCGAGGTGTTGCCCCTACTACCCCCCCCCACCCCCCTTAGTTGGATATATACACATATATTTAGTATGTACAATAAATTTACTCAAGAACCGAGAAAAACATACAAATAAAAATAAAATAATTGAAGAGCTGCCCAAGTCACTGTATAATTAAACAGGGGGAAAAAGGGGAAGGTGAAAGGGGGGAAGTTTATTCATTACAAATTTAGTTAGTTAAAGTGTGCATTTGATATTAAATGGAAAAGTTAAAGCAGGAAAAATTCTCTTTTCCCCATCTAATGCAAAATGCACAAAGTATACCGTGTTGCAATTAAGCAAACTAAGCCAACTGTCGCTTACCGAGTTATTTAATATTTATGAGTTAATAAAAGTAGTTTCAAACAAGTAAGAAACTTAAAGTCGAGAGCGCTCGACTAGCAACTACACCTGTTATATATATTAAATCGATTTAAACACATATTTTAGAGCATATAAAAATACGTTTTGATCACCTGAAAGATTCTCATCCAATCTACAAGTTTAGCCCTAACCTTTTATATATATTAAATCGTTTAAAATAACGCATTTCAGTATATATAAAAATAGGTTTAAATCTCCTGAAAGATTCTTAGCCAATTTTGAAGTTTATCAATATCGGACAGGGATATATATTGATAAATATACTGCCAATAGTTACAAGAAGTTGGAACATTCCAAATTTAGAGAGCTCCGTTGTACAACTCGAATATATCCCTCAGATTAGGTTATAAAATACATCTTGAGAATTATGTTTTGAGATGCTCAAATAATGATTATCTCCCTTTTAGCCAATTTTTTTTTAAATGGGTTTTAGGGTATTAAAAGCTTTTTGAGAGTTATGTTTGAAAATGCTCAATTAAATGTTTTGGATGTTTTTACTATGCATAATAAATTATTGTACAATAAAACAGTTTACTTAAAGATTTTCTTAAAGCTGTTTCTTTAAATATACCAAGAAACATACTTTTCAGACAACTTCTATTATTTTTGTTGAAAATGAAATGAAGGCAAACAGAAATTGAAATTGCTTTTAATTCCAAATGTCATTTTATGAAAACCTCAACAGAAAACCAATTACAACAAAATCCACTTGTGTTGCATCAACATCACATGCAACAGCTGAGTTGCATGCATGACTTATTTTGAGATTAGTCAGTGAGTGGCTCTCCAGTGCTGAGTTCACTGGTCTCATTCAATAAAATTGCAGCACATAACTTAACTTTAACTCTTAAATTATGAACAGTTGAGTGAATCGAAAATTGACCTATTTTTTGTGTGAATTTTAAAATTGATCTATTAATATGCATTCGCAAATTATTATTGCTTTAATGCAAAGTAATATGCAACACTAGAGAATAGATTAAAAAACCCATACTACTTAAAAAAATGTAGTTATCTTTAATAGCATTCCAAAAATATTGATTGCGAAATGTCAAATATTTTTTGGGGCAATGCTGAGGGGAACTTTAAGTGTAGCATCTTGTTGGCAGTTGGTAGACAACAGGATAATGCGAACTTTTGGCTTTTATTGGGCATGTACTATCAATAACTGATAGCCACCAATTGCAGCTGCAACCATTCAGTGCTCGACCAAAATACAAAACCAAACTAACAAAAAGCAAGAAGAAGAACAACAGAAGATAGAAGTTGGCAAAAAAAAAAAAACAAAAAACCGCAACTGCAACTTTGAAGCAGCGCGCACAAGCCAACTGACAGCTGGCACCAACTTATAATTCAGACGGTTGCCCAACAGCTCTGGAAGGGTGGAGGAGGGGGGGAGAGAGCCAGGGAGTGGTTGCCCAACTGGAACTCTGTCTGCGCCCTAAGGGCAGCTGCTTTACCAAACACACACACGAACACACAGTGCACAGCCAAGGCACAGCTCTAAAAGACACAAAAAAAAAAAAAAAAAAAAAAAAATACTTGCAAAAACAAGCAAAAAAGAAAAGATGCTGAAAAAAGTTTCAGTTACGTGCTGTTGCTTTTAATTGAATTTTTTTTTGCCAGTGCCGCCGCCGCTGTTACTGCCACTGCCACTGCCGCTGCTGCTGCTGCTGCTGCTGGTAACAAGTCGCTGCGGTGAACCAATGCTCAGGCCAGCACATCCGCATCCGTCTAGCGCTTCCGCTGTGGCATCTCTCATTCAGCAACAACAGCAAAAAAAAAAACAGCAAAAACAGCAACAGCTACGGCAGTCGCGAATTCGAACTCGGGACTCGGGACTCGTGGCCAAGTGCCACAACTGACTGGAGGCAGTTTTCTTGTTATTTTGGAAAGCGCCAAGTCGCAAGTCCTTAAGCGGTTTATTTTCCTTCACACTGATTTGCAGCATGAAAGGTGTCCCACGTAGTGGTCCGTCCACTTCATACCCTGTTGCCACAACGCCGCAAATCGTTTGAGTCATTCATTTTCTGCTCCGAACTTTGTCCATTTCTTGCCTGAATTTTGCTGAATATTTTAGACACATTTAGCGTTAACTATAATCGATTAGTTTATTTATTATATACTCTAACTGATTACAGGTCATTTCCAAGTCCATCAACTCCTCCTCCATTTGGTGCAAAGATTTTTTAATTAAAAATTGAAATCTGACGTTTTCCAAAGACTGCACTTTCTGCCCGGCACTGCTATCATAATAATTGTATTTACTCGCTCACTTAGCGGCTCTGTTTTGAGCCCAGTTAGCTGGGCTATGATTTAACTTTCAATATATATCTATATATATTTATTCGACTTCATTTGTAATATATATATTTTCATCTACAGCTAGCACAAAAAGCATTTGCAAATGCTTTTGATAAGGAAGACAACATTTTGGCTGCTTTTCTTGCTGATTTCCAGTGAATGCTTTGGCTGTCGTTCCGTTTACAAGCCACGTAAGATCCTAAACACGTTCAAAAATTCAGTAAAAATAACAAAATTGTATTATTTCTGTTTTGTAGCCATGATATCGTGCTTCAGGATGGGCGGCAGATGCCGTGAAATTAAGGCCTGCGAACGCATTCTACATGCAACTGTCGAAACCAATTGTATGTTGAGGCGGAAAGTGTGTTGCATGAAGACTCCACAACAGTGATGAAACTAGAGATAACGATCTGAATTCATACATATGCAGATCTCTATAATATACAATAAAGATGCGTACAACAGTTGAACAGAACTGTGAAGTGGGATCAAAATGAGTCAAGCTATTTAAGTAATCACTTTTATTTTAACCCTTAAACTTATTGCATATTTCCAAATTTTTAAAAATCATTAAGAAACTTTAAGATTATTATTAAAGTTTTATACTACACTTTTTAATTGTTATTTTGTTATTTATAAAAGGTTATCAAATTTAAATATAGCCCCTATTTAAGGATGTCAAACCGGAATCAGAACCGAATTTTTTATCGTTTAAACTTATTGAAAATTTCCATATTTTTATAAACTTTGGAGTTATTATTAAGATTGTTTTCTATACCACACTTTTTAATTGTTATTTTGTTATTTATAAAACATTATCAAATTTAAATATAGCCCCTGTTTAAGGATGTCAAACCGGAATCAGCACCGAATTTTTTTATCGTTTAAACTTATTGAAAATTTCCATATATTATTTTATTAAAATTGGTTTCTATACTACACTTTTTAATTGTTATTTTGTTATTTATAAAAGGTTATTAAAACAAGAGTCGAGCTGGAATCACAACTAGAATCGCAATCGAATTTTTTATCGTTTGAAATGCACAATTGAAATGAAAATCAGAAGCTATTCTCAAAAAAAAGTAAAAAATAAATTTAATGGAATTATCACATTTTTCTAGCCTACCAAAAATACAGCTGGTGGCAAGGTTAGTGCTCTTAATGGCTAAATACATATGAATTTCGAACTTTTATGGATATAAATAAATAATTAAAAAATAACCAATTACTGATTGTTGCGGCAAATGTTATTAATAATTTATAGAAATGCGCTGAACAGAGAAACAGCGGGTGTTCCACGCCTAAGCAGAAGGGCTTAGCTTCGACCTATTTACAGCAATGCATTTGTGTGTGTGTGTGTGTCTGTAACGACCAAACGAGTATGCACTGGCAGCAGCAGGTTGTGGGCCATGATGACGTCATCAAAATCAGGTCAACACCAGGCGCTGGCTGAGCACAGCACAGCACAGCACAAGAATACAGTCCTTGTGCGTTTTGGGGCAGTAAAAACAGCAACTCACCGTGCAACGTACATATATATAAATATATATATATAAATATGTATATATATATATATGTATTATATGTATAAAGTATACTTTTTTTTGGGTGTGGGCAGCGGCTTTCCCCTCGTCTGGGGCTCCCCCTCAGCTCGCTCACTCACCTTGTCTTGGAGTCTTGGTCATTAATAGTCGAAAGCTGGTTTTATTTTATGTTTTTTCTTCATCTTCCCCTTGCCCGACCACCCCCCCCCCAGCCCACCATCGCTGCTGCTGGCAGGCTTCATTTTCGTTTGCGGAGGCGCTTTTGACATTTTGCAATTTTTGCTGCGTTTGGGTAAATTACTTGTAAATTCGGATTATGCCGCCTAGCTACAACAAGAGCGAGCGAGACAGTCAGAGAGAGAGAGAGAGAGGGACAGTGAGTGTAAGAGAGAGAGAGTGTGAGGGCGCGCCGGTGAGCGATTGAGAGAGAGAGAGAGAGCTCTTAACTAGATTGGTTTGGCGTGGAGAGGTCAAAAGTGGCATTTGTTTTCCATATATTGATTGCTTTTTAATGGATTTTTCGTGGACCCCACCATAAGGTGGCCATTTATTTAGCGTGACCCACCCACTCCCCCCTCCCTCCCACCGCACAGTTGCTTTTTGGTCGCGTCGTCAGCTTTTCATCTGTGTTCTTTGCTCGTATTAATTTTATTTACATAGTTAAATGGTTCAATTGTTTGACTGTTGATTTACTGCTGGAATTTCAGACAGCAAAATTAATTGTTTGATTTGTGGTCAAGGCTGGAGATATATATACTCCATAAAAGTAGTATGTATATCTAGGTCAGCTGCTCCAGTGATTTACGAATTTTATTTGCACACTATATAAATAAAAAAATAAAAAAGTGACAGGCGTGCGTTGTGTGCGTTTTTTTTTTTTGCCACTGGCAGCTGCCACTCTCGTTTTGAGTCTCCACAGATTCTCGTTTGGCTTTCTATTTTTCCATTTTTCTCTATTTTTTTTTTTGTAAGTTGTTGTGCATTAGTTTATTCAGGACGTCAGTCAATCAGTGTGTTGCGTGTGTCAATCAGACAGGTAACTGGCTGCAACTAAATGTACGTTACAAAAAATATAAAAAAAATAATAATAACAATAGAATAACAAAACAAGCAGATTCATGTAAAAAATAAAATAAATACTCACGACGTTGCTGCTCTGTGTGTGTTGGGGCGGCAACTCTTTGGCAGACTGCTTGTTGTTGATAATGTGGTTGCTGCTGCTGCCACACACTCTGCCTCTCTTTGCTGCTGCTGCTGCTGCTGCTGTCGGCTAGAGAGCCTGCCACAGACTCTTACGCGTAGACATGGCAACACAGCAACACAGCAACACAGTCACGGCAACGTCAGGCTTTCATCTTTTTTTTAGCACACGCGCCTGACTTGCCGCTGCTGCTGCCACTGCCACTGCTGCTGTTTCTGTTTCTGCCACCATTTCCCACCCCACAGCTTCGAGGCATCCCCCATGCGTTGGTCGCCTGTCGACTGTCAAATCAATTTGTCAGAAATCACTGACAGCTGCTTACAGACAAAACACACAAACATGGCCCAGACCAACCACAGCACCGAGCCCAGCTCAGAAGTTCACACACACACACACACACACAGCAAAATTGTCCTGGCAAAAAGAAAAAGAAGTACAAAAATATATACACACACATATATATATATATATATATATATATATATATAGATATATGTATGTATGTATGTTTAGCAGCATTTGTTGCCTGGAGTGTAAATTATAGCGCATATTTCCATTTCTTTTGCTTTCTTCAAATTGCTTTGCAGATTGCCGACATTTGAAAATTGTCTACGGCATATCAAGCACTTTCGACATTTACAACTCATTTCTGTGAAATCTCTACGCACAACGCTATTTTATACAATTCTTATTTTGTTTTCAAGTTCGAAGCTGACAGACAAGCGCCTTTGTTTGCATGCCCCACACACACACACTCACACACACACTCGCACACACAAAACATACAACACACAGAAATAGGGCAAGCTGCTGTGTGCTGCCAGGCGTATACGTAATTTGGCAGACAATGGCAGCCCAAGACGAAAACCCCAATGTGAGATAAAAAAAAGAAGGGAAGAAAAAATGAATAGAAAAAGGTCTTTGACTGAGCATTTTAGATTCACTTGGCTTGGAAGAGCAACCTGATATTTTTGGCAATCGGTTTGTGACTCCATCGGGTTAATTATCGGCAGCCTGGGAAATTTGCTGAAAGGATATATTAAATTAGCCATAAACTTTATTTTTTAACTTTTTTTTTTTTTTAACAAAAATCAGCAAACTCAAACTATAGGAAATGTTTGATATACTCAGTCATTTTAGCTATAGACATCATTTGGTAAATGCTTTGCTGCTTTCAGAGCAAAAAGTTTATAGAAAATATGTTAAGCTGCTTAGCAGAATTCAAATTGTTGTATTGAAATGCAGAATAAATTCATAAAAACTGACTTACAACAAATTGTGATACATTTGTAAAGATATTAAATAAATGTGAGTTTTATACTATATTTATTACACTATGTTTAGTACATATAATTTTATTTAAATAATAAATAACTCTACTAAATAGACTAATAAATATATCATTTTATTTGAGTATTTTATAATTTATATTTTGTATACAGTTTACAATAATCGTTTTCCCTAATATTAATTTCAATTTCTTTCTATATTAAATTAGTACATCATATAAATATGAGTTGTATACAAAAATTAAACATATAATTTGATTTAAACAATAAATAATACATAATTTTATTTGAGCAATTTATTATTTATATTTTGTGTACAGTTTACAATAATCTTTTTCCCTAATATTAAGTATTAAAGTATTAAATTATTATATCATATAAATATGAGTTGTGTACTAACATTAAATATATATACTTTTATTTAAATAATAAATAAATTTAATAAATAGACTAAAAAAAAATATATAATTTTATTTGAGCTTTTAAAAGTTTATATTTTGTGTACAGTTTAATTTAATTTTCCTTTTTAATATTAAGTATAAGAATGTCAATTTGTTGCTAAAAAAGAGCAATATAAATTCGAGCATGCCCAGATTATCTGTCATAGTGTTTCCTTGTATTTTGGACACGACAGCAGCAACAGCAACACCAACAGCAACACCAACAGCAACAGCAACACCAACAGCAACACCAACAAAATATCAGCAAAATGTTTGCTGCTGTTGCTTTTTATTTATTTTTTCGTTAGTAATCTTTACCCCTTTTTTTGTTGTATTGCTGCTGGTGGTGCTTATGTTGTCGTTGTTATCGTTGTTGTTGTTGTTGTTGCTGTTTTTTGTTTGACCAACAACCAACATACAAGCTCATAAATAAGTAGGCAAAGGCTTGGGCCCTGTTTTGCCAGCCTAGTCTTTTTGGCCAGAGCATGAGCATGGTGCCACGCCCAGAGGCAGAGGCAGTCAGCCATCTCTTTGCTTATAGCTGAAAATGAAAAATGGATTTCTGTGTCAGTTGGTTGCCATAATTTTAGCTCGATTCGAGCCTCAGTCGGCTGCTTTGATGCGCATTCATCATTTGGCATTCAGTTTACATTTCCTTCATTTTATTTTCATTTTTATTTTTTTTGTTGATTCTTTTGTTGTTTTTGTGCTTTGCTATTTGTTTGCCATGTCGCCCCGTTTATTTAATTAATTATTTTAAAGATTTGCCAGCCTTTTTCGCTTTTAATTAATTTATCAAAAGTGTAAATACAAATTGTGTGCCCAGGGTCCTCGAGTGTCCCTTTGCGAGGACTTTCCCCATTCTTGTTTTTTTTTTTTTTTTTTAATGGTGTTTTCACTTTTCATATTTTATTTTTAAATAAAACAAACTTTAAATTAGCCCCCCCCGCCACCGCGCCTAAGTGGGGTTAAGCTGCGTGGCGAGTTAAGCCAAGGCCAAAGTTTTGACAGCAAAAAAAAAAAAAAAAAAGTTTTGCTTTTATACTCTAAGCCCGATTTGAAAGGAGTATATTAGGGTTGAGCCAGAGACTCAGTAAATGGTATATTAATTCAAATATATCCGACAAAGGACAAAGACTGTTTTGGGCATTTTTACTGATGACTTACTTTAAAGAATGAGTTGCAAATATTCAGCTTAAATTAGAGTAAAAACAAATACTAAAAAACTGAATTATAATTGCACTGCTAGAAATTCTCAGTCATTTTAGACACTCTTTCTTATAATTTAATATTTATATATATGTATATAAAAATGTGTGTATATATACATATAAATGTATTTGTTGTTGTACATTGCAGGTGATGGGTCTAATAACTCCCCGGGTTGCTGTAATCCTTTGGGCCACGTCGCCGGCTCCCTCTGTTTGCTTGCCCGGCCTAATGGACGTGGCAAGTCACGTAAATGATGCTGATGATAATGTTGATGCCGCTGATGATGATGTTTATGCCGGCTACGTGTTCATTTCTGTCACAGCGGGCTATAACTTTTGCACCCCCTCTTCCTGCTGCAATTACTCTTTCTTCCTCCTTTTTCTGTTTTTTTTTTTTCTTCTGTGTCTGAGTGTCTCCGATGTCCCGGCGTATGCGTAATATTCAATGAGTAGTTGGCAACAGCAGTCGTGAGCTGTGTGTCTGGTTGCATTAAATATTAATTTGTGCAACGTTTGTGGACACAACTCAATTCCCATTGGCTCAGCCGGCTCAGTACACAGTACCCCAACCCCCAACCCCCAACCACAATCCTCTCCTTTACTCTCAGTCGCTGTCAGCCGGGCGTTTGCATACATTTGTGTACACATCCGGTTGCCGAATTGCCAAAAACGGAAATTAGTTACAGAAGTTATAATTAAATTCCTTCGAGTAACGGACAAACAGAAACCTGTATGCATGTGTGCCTCTGTGTGTGTGTGTGTGTGTGCAACAAACTGTGCATGTAAGCAGGCGTTGTAGCTGCGTCCGGAGCAGCGTCGCCATTGACAACACTTGACTGAGCAGAAGGCGACCGTCCATTTTGAAGAGACCACCCAAAACCCAAGCCGTGTTCTCCAAAGTCTTAATTAGAAACAGTTTGAGGCTGACTGATTGCCGGTGGTGAGAAATATCTGTGTGTATTTGTGTGTGTTTGTGTGTGAGCAAGTGGCGCTCTGAATATAAGGCTGTCCATGTCTGCATCTACATATATGCGTGTGTGTGTGTGTGTGTGTGGGGCGAGTGCCTCGCACTGTTGACTTTCAGTCATTAGTAGACACATTTTATGCCCGAGAAAACCTTCAAAGTTCTATATTCTCCTCTGGCAGTTGTTACCATTATTTGCATATGTTTTTATGCCACATTCTTCCAGAACCAAACAACAAGCAACATACAAAAAATATCTATTGGCAACATGTTGTATTTGTTTTGATAATTTGACAAACAGGCTAACGGTTTTTCCGTTTCGGTTAGCGCCATTGCAAATTATTAGAGAAATATTTAGGCCACAGAAACATCAACTTTTGTTTGTATTTGTCTTCATATTTAATTTAATGCAAATATTTATTTTCTTAATTTTAAAGTAGTTCCTTAAATGCAAATTTTGTTTATCATTTAACTTTGATTTATTTCATGTCTGTGAATAATTGTAATATTCGGGAATTATTTGTTTTAGGAAAGCAAAGAAATTTCTGGACAACTGCTTTTTCGACCTTTAATTGAATTCCAGTAATTGATAAATGTTAATTTTCTTTATTTTTTAATCACAACTTATATTAATTTTCTTGCATTTACTTGGATTTATTTTTTTTCTCTGTACCTGACATTAATGTAGCTGTATTTATTTCAGTGATTTAAAGATGCTTCTGGAATATCTTTCTAGCCACACACTTATTTTTTTTTTTTTATGGTGGCACTCGAATATTTGATCTGCTTGGTTCAGCGCGCTATTTCAAGTTGCGTGCGTCGATTATTGTAATTGATTTGCACAATTGAATGGTAGGCGAGAACTCGCATAAATCACAGGCAAACAGACGCTCATAAGGAGTGCAAGAGGGAGGGGCAGGCAGGGAGGCAGGCATAGCACATGTGCATCAATTATTGAAGTCTGTCGACAAGGCTGCTGTGCAACGAAAACACACACAAAAAAAAATATGAATAAAAAACAATAAAGACTTTCTATATATGCAGAGAAAGAGAGATAGAGAGAGAGAGAGAGAGAGGGGGAGGGGGAGGGGGAGGGGGAGATGAGGTCTGTCACGCACTGAAGTTTTATTGTTTAGCAAATGCTCAAATCGAATGTCTGTCAGCCGATTACGACGTGAAATTCCCGTTGCTGCGATTCGCGCATCGTTGCCGATCAATTATGCAAATGGGCATGGCGACATATTCAATAATAAAGTGGCATCGACGTCGACGTCGACGTCAACGTCAACGGCAACGGCAACGTGTACGTCAACGTCAGCAGCGGCATTAGCGTCAACAGCGACAAATGTCGCACGCATGTCACAGCATTTATTAAAGGCACTCACATTTTGAGCATTACGTATACGCATTGTGTGCGCCACCCAAAGCCATATGATATTGGTCCACATGAAGCTGCTAAAGCCGCAGTCGCAGCTCCAAATGAAGCCATTGAATTGTCCAAATTGTTTGTCCAGAACTAAACTGTTTCGGAATGTGCACTGACATATTGCGTATACGCAGTGTTGGCCCGACAATCGTTGAGCGAATTTGAGCATTCTTTCAAATTACATTTTGTGTGTAGACTACAGTTTTGCAGTCACAACAAATATTTTGTAGTTGAATTGAAGTATTTTGTGGATATATTTTTTTTATTATTTATTAAACAGATTACAAAAATAACAAAAATTTTTTGTTATTAAAATGTGGGTTTTTCCAGTTCTTGCAATAAATGTGAAACCATTTTATATTTAAACCCCCGCATTTATTATAAACTTTAATTTATGTTTATTTTTTCTTTTAATTTTATGTTATTTAATTCATTCCCTTATATTATTTTACCATTTTGTTTTTCTTATTTTATTTGACTAATTTTTGTTTTTATTAGTTTTGTTTATGGGTTTTGACAATTCTTGCATTAAATGTGAAACTATTTTATATTTAAAACCCTGGATTTATAAAAACCTTTTATTTAGTTTTATTTTTACAATTTAAATTTATGTTAGTCAATTCGTTTCCTTAATTAATATAAATAATTTCATTTTTATTGCACATTAAAAAATTGAATTATAAATATATATATATGTGTGTAACAATAATAAGAAATTACAAAATCCAAAATACTATTCGGTTGATAAGCAGCAATTTTCAATAGTGTTTGAAATGATTTTGATTTCAATTTAAAACACATTTATAAATATATTTATATATATATATATATGTATATTCTTTAATTCTCTGCGATTTAGCTGCTGGCAGTGAATATATATTCTCATTATTTTTGCATTTAAGTAATGGCCATTAGAGCATTAGAAAACGTTTGCTTAAATGCTTTTTTCATTACTCACACTCCGCCTCTGTATGTATATATATATATATATAAGAATGGTATTTATTTACCTATCTGGCAGTCATTTAGCCGCAATTACCAACGCATCCAATTGTAATCAGCGTGGCAGCCAAGCCAATGTTTGTGCCACATCGTTCTCCCCCGAGTGAGGCGCGTCAATTACTTGAAGTTTTTGTGTTTATTACCCATGGATAGGATAGCTGAAGAAGAAGAAGAAGAATGCCTGCAGCTGCTACAAGTCAAATAAAACATATTACAAATGCTTCGTTACACAACGATCCCCCCCCCCCCATCCGAACACCACCCGCCTCACTTCAACTCCGGACTCTTTTCAGCATCTGGGCGCTATTACTCAGACTTAAGCGCCTCGAGATGTGGCGCAGCAATCTGACAAATTTCGCACAAATTATGCGGCCAACGCCACAAAATGATGACGACTATGATGACAGGACGAGGACCAGGACACCAGACGCAGGCAGGCAGGATGATGGCAGGACGCCGACGCTCGCTGGTCGAAAGATCCACGTTTTGAGCAACAAAAGGCGACGAAATTATTATTGCATTAAGTGGAATTATTAAATTTCATCGGCCAACGAGGCAGCCGCAAAACGGAAACGAAACGTTGGCTCAGCACAAATAAAAATAAATAAATCTAATCAAAAATAAGCACACAAATAAAATCCACAAATGATAAAAATACAGCAAAAGAAAAGAAAAAATCAAAACCGAAGAGGCAGGCAAAAATAAATCAATAAAAGAGACAATTGACACAAAAAAAAAAATAAATGCGCTCGAGAACTCGAACTCGAAACCCGGGGGCAACATCAGTTTCGGTGTCCCGTTTCAGTTTCCAGTCTGGGGTGCAAACTTTGGCGGGGCCACTCAAATCAACATAAAGTTTGATATATTGTGCCGCATTGGCAGCGCCACGTCCTGCCGTGCCCCCGTCTGTGGACAGCCCTGAGGCAGCAGTAGTAGTTGTTGCATAGACACGAAGAGAGGGGGCAAGGGAGGTGCTAACACTAAAGCACACTACTTATTATGGCCGCTGCTTGTCGCCATTGTTGTCAATTTGGTCGTGTCTTTGACAGCGGCGCTACTCGTTGCCATCCCAAGTGGGATGTGGGATGGGGTGTGGGGTGGGGTGTGGGGTGGGGTGTGGGGTGGGGTGTGGCAGGCATTCAAATTGTAGTCGCATCATCATCTTTATGGCTATTGTGATTTCGGAATTAATTGCTGCCGCTGTGACACACAATCGGCGCCCGCTAGGTGGCGCCACAGTGCTTAAAAGGATTTGTACATATTTGGGGAGAGCCACAGCAACTGCCCCCCCCCCCCCCACTCACCACTCTCCGTCTGCAACAGTTTTGACCGCTTTCTGCTGGGTATGTGTGGGTGTGTTTGGGTGTGGGCGTCTGCTTCGGTTACTTGATTGCCCTCAAAAGTATGCAATGCTAATAAATTCAGTTTTATGAGTGGTCGGCTCAATTTTCGGCAACTGTGTGTGTGTGTGTGTGTCTGTCTCCGCACCACTTTTATGACAGATCATTAAAATTTCTTCGCTTGTTTTTTTTTTTTGTTGCACGTTTAAGTAGCCTGTTTTGTCTTATATTTATAGCGCCTCATCGTGGGGCAACTTGCTGCTGCTGGTCCGCTGCTCTGCTCTGTGTGTCAAAGGGTGCATTAATATTGAGCTTTATTGTCTCTGTGGGTCAGCTCCATTTCAAATTTAAGCATTGCGGTTCAGTTCGCTTGAGTGTCGCCTCCAGAGTCAGTTAATAGCCCATGTGACCCCATAGTGCTCACAGAGCTCACTCAAATCTCCCTGGGTTATCCACATTAATCTGAACACTGAGTTGGCAAATATGCCGCAGCTGATTAGGGATTATCGTAAAATAAACTAACTTTTTGTTATAAATAGTTTTAGTTGAAACCGATTAACGAGCCAAACAGTTATCCAAATATTATTTTCATTTAGTTTGTGTTTTTGCTTTTCAGTTTTTGTGTATTTTTATAATTATATTGTAAACCAAATTAAATATTATTTGTAATATATAATTTTTAATAGTAATAATACAAATCATTTTTAACTTATTTTTATTATTCTTTTTATATAATAAAAATTAAATATTATTTGTAATTTACAATTTATAATAATAATAATAAAAATAAATTGCAACTTATTTTTATTATTATTTTTTAACTCTTGCATTCAACAATCAGTTTCAGCTTAAATTAATTGACAATTTTAATTGTCTCTTAACAAGTTGCAAATTAACTTCAGCTCAGAGTTATGATTAAATTGAAAGTGTTTGAATTTCCATTAGAAGTCAGTTTTAAATATTTGATAATGTTGCTTTGTAGCCATTATCCACAACATTTAGATAAATTTTGATGCTGGAAACGTGTTGACACACAAATTTGTAGTCAATTGATGTAATCTATTAGTAACAGATGTAAATGTCAGAAGTACTTAGGAAAGTATCTCAATTTCTTCCGTTCATGGTAGGTAAATGTGACATTTATTTTTTTTTTTATCTTTTTTAGCATTCCAATAGCAATTTGGCTATTTTTTTTTTTGTGAACTTATTATGTGGCAGGCACGAAACAGCAACGCTTAACTTTCTAGACAGACGACTACCAAACGCACCTGACAAACTTACTTTAATGTATGTCAAACCTCAGCAGCAAACAACAACAACAACAACAACAACAAGAACAAGAAGAAGAACAAGAACTTGGGCAAGCCGAAGCTGAGGAACCACAAGAAAATGCGGCCTCTTTTCGACATTTGAGTGACATTATTTGTGTCAACAATAAAACACTCAAAAAACATGTCACCTAACAAAATGTGAGAGCGAGCGAGAGAGAGAGAGCGAAAGAGTGAGAGAGAGAGAGAGAGAGAGAGAGAGCGGCGAGAGAGTGTGAAAACTTAAAGCAATAGAAAACAGCAGTTTCTGTTAGGCAAACGGAACCAGAAACTGAAACATTAAATAAACGGGGGACAACACAATTTAAAATTCAATAAAACTTCAATCAGCATTTTTAAATGTGTTTGTCGGTGTGTTTGCGTGTGTGTGGGTGTGGGTGTGTGTGTGTGTGTGTGGGTGTGCGTGTGGGTGTGTGTGTGGGTGTGCGTGTGTATGCACAGCAACGAAAGCGCCCAGCAATTTAAACAAATTGAAAGCAAGCGCAAATAAAAAACAGTTTGTTGCCACTTTTCACATCAATTACGCACTTCAGCCAAAATAGACGACGACGTTGGCGTTGGCAACGACGACGACGACGGCGTCATCAACGAAGACATAGCAGAAACGAAGCAGCAGCCGCTGCCGCTGCCGCCGTCGCTGAGACGTCGAGAGATGTCCTCGTTGGCGGCGGCTGCTGCTAGCACAAAAATAACACTTGAAACTAAACGCGCATTCAGGCGGCGACGTCGCTGCCGGCTGCGTTGTGTTGCTGGGCGTGCCATGGCCCATGCCAACGCAGCCCCCCCCCCCCTCCCACACTTCCGCAGCGCTCTGTAACCACTCGCCACTCACCACTCGCCTCTCGCCCGCTCAAACACTCTAGAACAACAATTTTCGCCTGCGAACACGGCGTTTTTTATACGCCAACTGGCAGCCCCTGGGCTCTGCCTACCTTCCTCTTCCTCTTCCACTTCTTCTTCTTCTTCTTCGACCTCTTAACCACATACCCCCAAACCGTTAACAATTTGAATACGCGTACATTGGTGTGTGTGTGTGTGTGTGTGTGTGTGTGTGTGTGTCTCTCTGCGTGTTTGCCTGTGTGTGTGTTTGTCTATGTTTTCGTTTGCGAAAAGCGAAAGTAAATGTTTGAAAATCGTAAGGAAGGAAAAATCAAGTAAGCATCAACGCAGGCTACAAAAAAAAAAAATAAAAAAAAAGCGAGCAAAAAAGGATATTTATCTTTGGCGAAGATTATATGCCCTTGAAGGCAAGAGTCTATTAAAATGATTGAGCATTTACCAAACACACGATGGATATTTATGGTTTCTGATTAACCAAAAGTCAACAAAATTTTGCATATGAAAAATATTTATCATTTTCCCATTGAGCTTTATTTCGAAAACAACTGAATTTAATCTGTTTGTAAATTGTTAAATATTATTTCAACTTAAGTTTCAGCTAATAAATCCAAACCAATAGATATTGTTACTCCCTTGCAAGATCAGTGGGAAACTTCGCATTTAACAAACTAAAATTTGCCAGACGCAACCAATAAAAGGGTCACGAACTGTCGAAGGACCTCGCTTAATGGCCACTTCTATTGACACATTGCCAACTCCAAGTCAGATTCAGTGTATCCTTTAGAAGAGTATAAAGACGGCAAGAAACCGAAAAGAAAAGAGAAGAAGAAAAAAACACGAGAAATCCAACTTGGTTTTTATTGCGCGTGATAACAAGCGGGGAGTTGAGCATGGGAAGTGGCAATGAGAATGGGAAGGGGATTGGGAATGGGAATGGGAATGGGAATGAGATCCTCGTACTACTAGAAACTCAATTGACGTGGGCACTGGGTTTGCCAGTTTGCCAGTTTGCTTGGATGAATGGTTGGCTGGCTGGCTGGCTGGCTGGCTGGCTGGATGGCTGGCTGGACAGCGCTGTTTGATGTTATTATAGATGACGATGATGGCGATGACGACAGCGTGTGGCACTCACAGTATTTCAACGGTGAATTTCGCCATCGCTGCTGCCTCGGCTACGGCTTTGACTGCCTCGTAGAGCTGCCAATCAGAGGCGACGCGTCGAAAATTGTCCTTCTGCTTCAGGTTGACAATAATGCTTCAAGCATAGAACAGCCAGCGGCATACATATGTATATATATATGTATGTGTGTGTGTGTATATTTGTGATTTAGCCATTACTTTGTTGCCAAGGCCCCCATTGCTATTGACAATAATTCTAGGTAAGTTCACTTGACACTGTCTGCTCTAGCTCTGAAATCTTAGCAACGCTGCTTTTGATCATCATTGAACTTTAAGCAAATTACAAAAGCCAAGTTTTCTAGCTAAAATATTACCCATCAAAGTTGAAGCAATAAAAAAGTATTTATAAAAAAAATAATTGTTCATAAAACAATTAATCAATAAGTTTTTTTTTTATTTATTCGAAAATAGAAAATAAAACAGTTTCTTAGAAATAAACTAATTATTAAAATAAATATATCAAATATTTCTTTGTAAGAAAAAATACAATAATTGTGCAAAGACAAATTTTAAGTTATTCCAAAGTCTGGAAAATTATAGCATTCGATTTTCTCTTGTATTTAATACTCTAAAATGTATATTAAATTAATGCGTAAGTTTAGCATTTTACATCATTGAACTTTAAGCAAATTACAAAGCGAAATTTTTCCTACAAAAATATTACCAATCAAAGTTTAAGCAACACAACAGAATTAATTAATAAATATATTGGTTCATATAACAATTAATCATCTAGATTTAATTTGTTCATTAGAGAAAATAAAATAAATCAGTTTCTAATAAATAAACTAATTATTCGAAATAAATACTCATTTCTATATAATTTATTTCTTTCTAAGAAAAATACAATAATTGTGCAAAGACTAATTTTAAGTTATTCAAAAGTCTGGAAAATTATAGCATTCGATTTTCTCTTGTATTTAATACTCAAAAATGTATATTAAATTAATGCGTAAGTTTAGCATTTTACATCATAGAACTTTCAGCAAATTACAAAGCGAAATTTTTCCTACAAAAATATTACCAATCAAAGTTTAAGCAACAAAACAGAATTAATTAATAAATATATTGGTTCATATAACAATTAATCATCTAGATTTAATTTGTTCATTAGAGAAAATAAAATAAATCAGTTTCCAAGAAATAAACTAATTATCGAAATAAATACTCATTTCTATATAATTTATTTCTTTCTAAGAAAAATACAATAATCGTGCAAAGACGAATTTTAAGTTATGCAAAAGTCTGGGAAAATTATCGCATTGGCTTTTCTCTGGTATTTTATGGAAGCCTTTATTATGCTGTTAACAAACAAATCTACTTATAAAATACAAGTTTGATTGCATAACCTTAGCGTTTTGCTTCTAATTAACATAAATTCAAATGTACCTCAAATTATTTAAATCAAGCCAAACTGCGTTGCATAAACATGAACGCAAATAGTGCCAAATTCCCATAATGATGCCCAATGCCTAAGTAATTATTATGAAAAAGCTGGAGAACATTTTCATGGCTTCGCTGCTTTTCTGAGATATTTTAGCTGAAACTTTTTACCTGCTTCTGTTTCTGTTTCTGTTGCTTTGTTTAGGCCAAACAGCTCAGCGTTGGCATTGGGTTGCTGCTGCTATTGTTGTTGTTGTTGTTGTTGTTGCTGGTGTTGGTGTTGGTGATGGTGCTGTTGTTGCTGCTGCCGCTGAACAATATGCAATAATAACAATTTACATATTCATGAGCCGCTTACGCATACAAACACACTGAAAAACAGACAACAACAAGGCTAACAGCCACAGCAACAAGAGAGACAGGCGGGGGCAGAGGCAGTGGCAGCGGCAGAGGCTGGGGCAGTTTGCATAAAGAGCAGCAGCCGCTTAAAAGAAAAAACATAGCCAACTCCCTTTAGAGCACAATGGGAACGCGAAACACCCCCACCAACCCCCCGCCAAAACACCAAGGGCTAGTCAGGCAGCCCTTTTGTTAAGCCCGAACAGCGAAGCGGTAACTGTAGCTGACCAAATATTTATATATGGCCACCTCATTTATTTATTTTCATATTTTTTTATCATATTTATTTAAGGCTGGTCTTTTGTTGCCAATTGAAAATTATACACAATATGCGTATATCCATATATATATATATATTTACATACAAATCTATGTCTATGTATGTGTGTGCGTGTGTGTGTATGCATGTGTGTATGCTCTCAATTTTATTTGGGATTTGTACCTTTGATTTGGAGCAGAAGCTACAAGTACTGAAAATTGCGCCCTGCGACTCTGGGACTTATTTTATTTATAGTTGTCAACATGAGTTAGCAGGCACTGTATATCTGTTTGTGTGTGTGTGTGTGTGTGGGTCTATTTATTTATGTGTGTTGTGTGTGTTCCTTTGGGAGTTTCTGGGTCAGCGCCGATGGCTATGAATTGCAAATGAAAGGCAATTCTCAAAATAGCCGTAGTTATGCGAAATTTTTGAGGCTGTGGCTGTGGCTGCTCGATGCTCTTAGATTTTGCTCTTTGCCAATCTCAGCAGAACCTACCACAAAAATAAATCAAAACAAAAGCAGCGACGCCAGCAGCGACGTAGCAGGCGTATACCAGGCCGCAACAAATTTTTAAACGAAGAGCAGACGAAGATGTTTTGGATGCTGCCGCTGTTTTGTTGTTGCTATTGTTGTTATTGTTGTCGCTTTGCAGCATCCACATGCCGACGGCGTCGGCGCTGGCATCGATTTTGCTCGTGTTCTCTGCTCTCTCACTGCTTTCACATCCTCTCTCGCAGCAGCAGCAGCAGCAGCAAAGGCAGCAGCAGCAGCAGAATTAGCAGCAGCAGCAGCAGCAGCAGTAGCAGCAGCAGCAGTGACGACCAGCAGAGACTCAATGGACTCGATGTTCTTTGGTGCTCCGTCAGTCAGGTGCAGACAGTTGACGTGTACGGTTTGTGCAACGGCAGCACGCAACAAAGTAGCAGCGTTTCGAGAAAGACAAAATAGGAAAATTTTTAATTTTGCACCACACAAAGAACCACAGTTAGAATAATAAAAAAATATAAGCAGAAGAAGAGGAAGCAGCGCAATGCAAGTAAATACAACAACAACAACAGAGTGATAAATGTTAAAAATGTGAAATGCAAACAACAGCAGCAAGCAACTAACAAGCAGAAGCACCAACTACAGCAATAACAACAACAACAACAACAGCAATAACAACAGCTAAAACAACGGCAGCAGCAGCAGCACATCAGAATCGCGCGCGTGTGAGTGTAAAGTGTGTGTGTTTATGTGTGTGTGTGCGTTGCGAGTGTTTGCGTTGCGTTGAGCGTGTGTGTGTGCGTGTGTGTGAGAGTGCTGCCCGTCACATATCAGCCGAAAGAAGCAGAAGGAAAAAACGGTTCAGTGGAAAGCACGCAGCGCAGCAGCAGCAGCAAAAGCAGCAGAAGCAGAAGCAGCAGCAGCAGCAGGAAAATTTGTTCCACAGCAGCGAAGAGCGACAGCGACGCCGGCAGCGACGCCAGCAGCAGGTAGGGCACAGCTTTTAAATTTACAGCCAGCCCAAGCATAAGCAAAGACAAACAGCAGCAGCAGCAGCGGCAGCAGCAGCATACTCACCACACCCTGATCCTGCAGGAGACGTCGCAGCATCAGCAGCAGCATTAACAGCAGCAGCATCAGCAGCAGCACCAACAACAACAGGCAGCAGCTGCGCAAAGAGCAATTTGCTCTCTCATTTCTAATACACTCACTCTTACTGTATATCTCTCTCTTGCGTGCTCTCTCTCTCTCTCTTTATCTACATCTCTCTCTCGGCAGCTGCACGTGGAGTCTGTGCAAAGCAATTGGCATCCAAGTTGAGTCAAAGTTTTTGGTCCAGTTGCCTTTTGTAATTTTCCGTAGCATACTTTTATGCTGCTGCTGCTGCTGCTGCTGCCGCTGCTGCTGCTGGCTCAGCAATTTCTTAGCTGCTGCCAGCGCTGTTCATTGTTACAGTGGGTGTGCGTGTCTCTGTGTGTGTGTGTGTGTGTGTGAGTATGTGTGCTAATTGTGTTGGCCAATTTTTGAGCGCTTGACTGCTGGGGGCTGCAAACGAAAATTGATACAATGTGTAAACAAAACTAAACAATTACGTGAAATTAAATTGAATTTTTGTTGTTGTTCTGTTTTGTCGAACGCTGACGCTGACGCTGACTGACCTTGTGGGCGAGAGAGATAATGATAACAGACTGAAATCCTGGCACAATTACGCCGAGCGGGGCGTCTGCTTCAAATGAGCGCCAATAAAAATGTAGGATAGTGTGTCAGCAACACACACACACACACACACAGAATTGTAGACTCACGCAGAGATTGGCATGCCATGTGCGGCTGCTGTACGTGTAAATGACCGGAAACTGTGCTCAAGTGCCAAAGACAAGCTCCATTCCCCTTCCCTCACACACACACGCACACACACAGAAGACTGCTCCTAGTTGCTTAGGCTACTTGTCAGTTGTCCCGGCTTAGTTCTCAGTTTGTTTCTTTCTGCTTTTTTTTGCACTTCAATTGTCAAATTGTTCTTGTTTATTGTTGCAATAGTTTTGTTGATGGACAGGTTTGTTGCCAGCCTCCAGTCGCTGTGCCCCGCCCCAACCGGCACCTATCCCCCGTCTCTCTCTCTCTCTCTCTCTCTCTCTCTCTCTCTCTTGCTCCTTTCACTTGTTTTTAAAGTGATTTTCGCAGACGTAGTCGCTTTTATGGCGTCGTCGTCGTCGTCGTCGTCGTCGTCGTCGTCGTCGTTCGCACAAGCAAGCAAAACAAAACAATCAACACGGAAGTCTTTTTTCGTTGTTTGCTTGTTGTTATTCTCATTCTCGTTCTTTCATTTTTATTCTTGCTTTCTTTTCTTTTTATTTTTTATTGTTGCCATTGCGCTCGACATATGTGTGTGTGTGTCTCTCTCTCTGTGTGTGTGTGTGTGTGTGTGTAAATCAACGTGGCCTAGTGCGCTGCTTGAGGTTGACGTGCACGGTCTTTTGTGTTTGTGTGTGTTTTGCACCGCTGCGAGTTTTATGCTCAGCTTGATTGTGAAGTGTTTTAGCTTTAGCGAGTTGACATTTCAGTTTTTTATTCTTGTAACTCCAAATCCCAATGCCCACCACCCCATGCCCCCCACAACCATACCCCCTTCATACCTTTATTGATTGACATGCAAGCAGCAGCTAACCAGCTAACCAACTGACAGCCCACAAAATATATATAAACTGTGCGGCAACATTTTATTGCTGTCTTTCCCCAAAAGTGCTTTAAAAGTATCACAAAATTTATGTGCACAACTCAAACACTAATAACAAGCTTCTCTTTGTTTCTGATTTAAGCGAGATCCTTTTTCTTTTTTTTGAGAATTGAGAAAAATATAAAATTGGCTTAGAAAATGTGGAAAAATTATTGCAAATTTATTTTATGTTCAGATAAGAATCAGTTACAAAGGTATTCGGTTTTAAGTGAAGGTATGCATAGCAAATATAAATCAAAAATTACCAATATTGGCATAACTTATCAAGCATAAGAGCAGAAAGTTATTTAGACTGTTTCTATAGTTTCAACATTTTATACGTTTATAAATTAATACCAAAGTATGCCAAATAAAATTGTATTTCATTTCAAGAAATATTTTTAAATAATTCAGAACTTCTATAAAATATAAGACTAAAAATAAGTAAATTTCAGCAATATTTTAATTCTTTCAAATTAATTTTCATTTCACTAAATCAGCTAAATAAACTAAGAAACTATTTCATTTTGTTTGAATTAACAAATAGTCAGTTGGATTGTGGCATATTCCTCTAAGGATAGTCTTAAAATTGTTTAATTGTCAATAATTGCAATTTGATTTGTGCATTGATGTGGGAATTCTGATAGGATGCAGTTGGAAATACGGCAAGTACTTCCGAGAAGGTTATTTACCACTTTGAACCAATATAAAATGAGCCAATAATGATGTTCATATATTGCTGATACGCCACGTGGCTGGCTTTGCGAAATCCATTGAAATCAATTTGAAATTCAGTCGAAATCGACGAAGTGGCATCAATTGCATTTGGCAAGACCAAAGCTAATTGAAAAGGAGGCGCTGCAAAGAGCAAGAAAATGGCAACAGCAACAGCCACATCAGAACTGAACTGAATTGGGTAGAACAATCAACAATTTTGTGCAAAAAAAAGGAATAACAGAAGAAAAATAAAGAACAAAATAAAAGTTGCCTGCTAAATATGTTGCGATGCTTGAACCAGTTTCAGCTGCAGATACAGATACAAATACAAATACAGCTACAGTTACAGTTACAGTTACAACGAAGCAGATTCTTGGCGCTGGGCGCAGACAAAGACAGAAGGCAATTATAGCAATATATACAGTTACAGAGTAGCAGCAACAAATAATAAAACCAAGTTGCCATAGACAATAACAGCAACAACTACAACAACAACTAAAACAACAACTAAAACAACAATAATTTTGTCGGCGTCAACGTCGACGACAAGTAGCTGCAAAAGTTCTGCAACGTTTTTCGCATATTAAACAAAACTTCAAGTTGAGTCGACGTCAGCGTCGACGCCGACTGCGACAGCGACAGCGGCAGCGGCAGCGCAGCAGCCACACACAGCCTCATTATTTATTTGATTGCCCGCTCAGCCAACGTTCAAATTACCCCCAGGGACAAGACGGGCAGAGCACACAACAACAGCAACAACAAAAAGAAAATAAAGAAAAAACGAGAAAAAAAAATATGAAAGAAAAGAAAGAAATAATAGTTGGAGTCGGCAATGGGCATAAATGTAATTAATAAGGCAAATTAATGCAAACAATAATACAAATTCATTTTCATGCACAAATGAAACTAAATTACAACAACGTGCGCAGCAGCAGCAACAACTACAACAACAACAACAAGAACAACCATTTAAGCAAACAACATCAATACAGATTTATATAGTAAACTGAGCAGACCGAATCATAAATAGGCTTATGTTTCAAGAGCAGTTTCATCTACGCCCACAAATGAATATAAATGCTCAATGAAAGTAGTTGGCAATTATTCCAAAGCACACAGAGGTGAATAGCAGATTTTCCCTAAATAATCATAATAATAGCAAAAAAAAAAAACTTAATTTTTTTTTTATTTTTTAACAGCTTAAAGCGATTAGCTTTAGTTGCGCAGCACTTGAATATGAATGCTCCAATTACATTATATTGTTACTACTTCAAAATAGCGACGAGTGTGCAAAAAAAAAAAAACATATATATATATATGTATATGTATAAAAAATATAACTGCTTTTATGTTTGATCAACTCGCGAAAAAACCTATTTGAATTCGAGGCACACTTGAAACTTGACTTCAATTCACGACCTCAATTCACAAGTTGAAGTGCAGCAGCTGCAGCAGCTGTGTCTCATTCAATTTGCAGCTGCATCACTTTATTTTAAATGTGAAATTAATATTAATTGTGAACATAGTACATCAATTTAAAATTATTTGACTGCTTACATTTTTTAACTTTGAAAAATGTATCAAATGAGGCAAATGGGAATTGAGTAATAAATGCAATTCTGTCTGCTTTGTGGCATATTCATTTTGTATGCCACGCTCAACTGAAACACATATAAATATTTGATTTAATAGTTACTTAATTTGTTGCAAACAAGTTGATCAAATGGACTATGCCCCATGTCGTGTGACTAACTAATAAATGTACAGTAATAAGTACAGGCCAGATACACATACACATACATACACACATGCAAAAAGGAAAAAAAATAAAATGGAAGAAAAATAGACACACAAACACATCGACAACTAAACAGTTCGTTGAGCATAAAAACGAGGAAATCTACTTAATCACGTTTAATTAAGGTGAGTTTATAAGTAGCTGTGTGTGCGCATTAGTAAGCCACATACAAATGTGTGTGTGCCTGTGTGTGTGTCTGTGTGTGTGTGTGTAATTACATACATTTTTTGCGAATTGCTTTTATTGCCCTGATGCAGAGCTAAAGACACAAAAGCGCTCGCCAGGTAATCACAGAGCCAGGTCCAGGGTCTGAGCCCCTTCATAAACCAAATAGCTTCCGTGTGCACATAAATGCAAATTAGGGTTAAATGTTCATGTGTGGATGTATGTATGTATGTGCGTGTGTATGTGTGTGTGTGTGTGTGTGTGTGTGTGTGTGTGTGTGTTTACAGAGTGTGTAGTGTGTGCATCACAGCGGATTATAATAATAAGCAAGTGCTTAGCATAAATGGATTTATTGGCTGCACATTCATCAAGAGTCAAATGTTGGCACTTTGTTTGCATTAGCCGCTTAGTTGGGCATTTCTCCAGTTATGGATGGATCTGGTTACTGTTACTCTTGCTATTTGCTGTTACTGTTATTGTTGTTGGTCAGCTACTTAGGCATGGTTCGCTGGCTTTGAGTCTCCCCCACCCCTCTGATCATATTCAATTAATCGAAATCCTCTTGCCGCTCGATACCCAGCTCTAATGTGTTACCCAACCCAATAAACTGGTGTTGCAACCAAATTTGTTGAATTACGATGCATTCTGTATCTGTTATATAATTAAATTATGTATTTTTTCCTGCGATTATTTACTGAAAAATTATATTTTTCTTTGCGACTGAACTTTCAGGTAGTGCGATTTCTTGTTACCTTATATATTTTGTACAATATTCCAAATATTTCACTGAAGAACATTTTTATTCTACTCTACTTTACTTTATAAAACCTCAAAATTCCTTTTAAATAAAGTTCTTTTCTTATTATTTATTTCTATAGGTAGTCATGCAAATTTGAAAAGTTTAAAACTTAAAATAATTCGTTTCAAATTTCATTTTTGAATTAGTTTAAAAAAAATCAACTTTATACACAAAATATTAAATAAAATAACTGTAATACGTTTCAAAATATTTTTTTCTTTTTCAAAAATAAGGAAGTATAAAGGAGAAATCAATTGAAATTAATAATATTCAGTATATATATATTGCTAATAATAGGGAAAAACTAAAGGAGGGGAAAGGTATGAAACAGTCTGAAACAGTCCTTCGAATATCTATGAAAACCTTAAAAAATTGCAGGTTTATTTTAAGCAAACATAAATGTGCATTAATATTGAAACGTCTCTCAATCTCATTAAATCTCATTAATATTTATTTTATCTTAAACTGAAAATGTGCTCATTTTACATTTGTGTAGCACTTTTCGTTAATGTTATTTAAATAAGCTGTTTAAATCAAAACTCAGCTCATTTATGTTAATGTGTGCAGCAATCTAAATGATTTGCATCCTTAAGTAATAATTTTTTTGTGCAACATATTTGCTTGCTCATTTTCCATTTTCACATTCCATCACCTTTCCATCTCTCAATGAAGCCTCCCACTGACTGTCTGTCCGACTGACTGTCTGTCCGACTGTCTGTCTGTCTGTCTGTCTGTCGGTTTTCTCTGTTGCTCATTAACTGCATGTCATTGCTTTGATTGTCACATATGCGCCATCTCTCAACCGAAATGAGCTTGGGAACTGCACCGAAACCCTCTCCGCATTTGGTTAATTGAAAAATCATGATGGTCCTCATCATTAGCAAAAGCTTCGTGACTTTTGTCGTTCCACAGTAACAGTTCCATACACTCCTACCGCCACCCGCCACCCGCCCACCCCCTTGGCCCCTTTTACTGCGCTGTGCTTCCCATTTATGTAATCGATGCATGTCAAACAGCAAACACAACAACTGAATAGCGTGTTTGTGTCTTTCTCTGTGTGCGTGTGTGTGTGTGTGTGTGTGTGTGACACAAGTGCTGAAAAACGAAACGAACAGCGCATAACGTAACGAAACGAACAAGAGGGAGGGGGTGTGGAGAGGAGGAAACTAAAGCGGGACACAAAAACCTATCAAGTTGTAAGCTCGTTGATTTCAATTTCTGAATTTCTGAATTTCTGAATTGTGAAATGCATTCGTATTTGCATATTGCACATACGCCATGTGACACTGGCCTCAGCACGTACTTACCAAAAGAAAAACAGCAACCAACTACACAAAAAAAAAAAAAAAAAAAACGTTTTCTAATTAAGCGCCAGAATAAATTACAACAACAACAAAAATAAAGATAAAATGATGACACACACACACAGAGAGAAATGGGTTGCTTCTTTTTTTTGGCTGTTTTTTTATTTGCTCTTCTCGAGCGCCTCTATTTTAGTGTTTGGAGCCGCCGCTTGGCTTTTTATTGCATAAACAAAATGCGAGGGTTTTAGTTTGTCGCTGGATAAAAAGTACATAAATTTCAAATAAGTCACGTTTCCGGCCATCCCCTAACCCCCCCAACCCCCCCAAATTAACCAAAACACACACACACACAAGTCGCCATGAAAATGTGCTTTGTTGTGGCGTCTGTAAACAACGAAAAAAAAATATTTATCTGCGTTTGTGTTTGTGCATAAAAATAGTCAACTATGGAAAACAAAATGCCAAAATGAATGTTAAATAAAAGCGGGCAAAACAAGAATGGACGCTGCCAAAGTTGAAGTTGCGGGAAGTGTGGTGTGGGGAATGCGGGGTTGGGGGTTGCGGGGTTGGGCAGTTGGGCTTATTCAGAAAGTTTTTGATTTGTAAAGTTGTACGGTTCAAGTTGTTTGTGGAACTGTGATATTTTCAACGTACCTTTTAAGCTGATTTGCAGATTATTATCAACAGCAGCAGCAGTGGCAGCAACAGTGGCAGCACCAGTGGCAGCAACAGTGGCAGCAGCAGTGGCAGCAACAATGAAAGAATCACGACCGAATCTAGTCGTTAAAAATAATGTACTTCATAAATACTCTATTTTATTCTCTTACTTCAATTCTCTTTCTCTCTCTTTCACACACAAACCCTTTCTGTCTATCTCTGTCTTTTTCACTCGAGGCAAGTGTTTTATGACGCCATCTGTTTTTGTACTTAAACTGAGCCAGCTCTCCAGTTTCCATTAATTGTAATTACTTTTGCAAAATAATAGTATTAAATATATATATATATAAAAATGTGTAAATTAATTTTGAGGCAAAAAAACTTTCTTTAAATAAATTTGCGCTGCTTAAAATGTATTTATTTTCCCAACTCTATAAATACTTATTTTGGTCACTTGTTTTGTAAGAGCTCATTTTATTTAGCTGCTGAGTTCATACTTTATTTGATTATTGTTTTTTTTTTAGTTTACCTCTGAGCTTGCATACCCCATATACCCTAGAAAATAAAACTTATCTCCACACCTGATCCGCAGACAGCAAAAGCAGCAGCAGACAACAAACAGCTTATTTTTATTCACCGCATTTTCATTCTCCTATTTCACAGAGTTTATTGTACTGCAACACACACTCTCTGCCCAACAGTTGGCCAGCAATCCCTGCTCCACATCCACCTACTCCTACTCCTACTCCTCCTCCTCCACATCCTCGTCTCTCAAATTTATTATACGCGCTTTATGCGCATATTTGTATATACCCTGCAGGAGGTCATTGTAATTTAGTCAGAAGGCGTGCAACGCATCGAAAACGAGGCAACATATAAAGAATCAAAAATATATATTTATTTTCTGTATTTTCTGTATTTTCTGTATTTTCTGCATGCATTGTTGGCCGTCTGCTTATCCAGCTGTGTGGCTAAAACGCCTTTTGTAGCATATCAATTGGGACAAGTTGAATTTGATTAGCATTTCACATTTAAATTGTTAGCTGCTGAGCAAAAAACTTTAATTCCCATTCCCCATTTTCAGTTAAGCCCGCAAAACTTTAATTGAAGTTTATAATTCTTTATCTATTCGTGGCAAGCTGAAAGGGTATGCTGAATTGCGTTAACTCTTCGCTTGTTGCAGCAAAAAGTTAACTCGCAGTAATAACGCATTTGTTGTTCGCCATTTGCTTTGCATTTTAACGACTCGAATTTGTCGTCTGTTTGTTGCTGTTTGCTTCGACTGAAGTTTAATTGAATAAGTTTTAAGCGGATTTTGCAGCAAACCCGGCTGCTGGCAGCTGTTGATGCTGTTACTACTACGACTACTGCTGCTGCTGCTGCTGACTCTGTGCCACACGGTGTATGTTGCATGTTTAATTGAAATATGCAAACAGCAGGCTGCGTCCAGCGATTTTTGAATAACAAATGCCCTCACCCCAAATCCCTGGCCGAGCAACAGGAGTTGATGCAATTTGATTGCATCTCTAAGCGAGATTTGCATTCATAATATGCATTCATAAAAGTATTATGAACTGAGACCGACGGACTTTAGAATAATTGGCGATTTTGCTTTTTGGATTAGTGTAAAGGTCACATAAATAATTTGCTTTAATTTGAATTGTGTATTTGCATTTTTTGTGAGCTAAGCTTAGAAATTAAATAATCAGATTAGCCTTGTGCATAAATAGAAAACAATTCAAATTGTGTAAACTTTTAAATATTAAAAAATACGCATTAAATATAAGTAAAAATAATATTAATAAAATAATAAATATTTACAACTTTTGTAAATTAACACTTAATAGAAATGATAACAATTTTTATTTTACGAAATTTGCAAATGAAAGCAGATTGCAGATGTCACTAAAATATTTGAAAATTATAAAATGCGTTTAATTAACTGAATATTTCTGGAAATAAATAACAAATGCTAATAGTTATTTTTACAGCAAATATTAAAAAATGAATAGCAAAATAAAATAAAATAGTTTCTACAGAATTTGGTTATTTTAAAGCCATTTGGCATTTTTCAACATTTCGCTAGCCATTCGCTGCTGAGCGAAGTGACCATTTCCTGGGCACTTCCCGTCAGTGGCGCCTCAAGTAGATCGTAATAAGTGTGCAATGTGCACAGCGCCAATTGGAATGATGTGCGCAGGAAGGTGGCCATTTCCATATCCTGTTCTTGTTCGCCATATTTCTGCTCCTTTTGCACTTCTGCCAACTTTTTTTTTTTTATTTTTTATTTCTTGCATTAAAAGTACAAAATCAAGCAGCATTTGCCTTTGTGCGTGGTCTACCTTTGGACCCTACACGTGTTGTTGTTGTTGTTGTTGTTGTTGCTGGCACATTCAAGCACACACCCACACACACACACACACACTGAGAGTAATACGCACACCCAGTGAGAGTCACACGCACGTCGAAATGTAATTTCATGGCACACAAGTTTTTAATTAAATTTCATGGCAGACGTTGCAGCCGAAGCAGCAGCAGTGGCAGCAGAGGCAGCATTGGCAGCAGTGGCAGCAGTGGCAGCAGTGGCAGCAGAGGCAGCAGTGGCAGCAGTGGCAGCCTTTTAACATGCAATCAAAAAACCACTAGCATGCATATGGGGCAGCTATACAAGTGTGTGTGTGGGTATGTATATGATATATATATCATATATATATATATGTATGTATGTATATACAAATGGCACACAAAACTGCAGCCTTAATGCGTTTTTCAAGTGGCAGCCGAGCAACAGCCGGAGTAGCAGAAGCAGCAGAAGCTGCAGAAGCTGTGGCAGCCTCAGCGAAACCAGCCGGCAAGTCGGCCATTTTGCAAGCAGCCAACGATCCACATCCGCAACCGGACAGCCTCTGCTCCTCTGTGCTCCGCCGCTTGCCCCTCTCTATCACTGGCTTTTCCCTTGGCATACTCTCTGGCAGCAATCATCGTCACATAATTTTATTAAGCTCTTAACCAGACAGCGGCCATAAACCGACCAGGTTTTCAGTTGCAACTGCAGCTGCTTCTTGCCTCTCTCTCTCTATGTATGCGGCAGCGGTCTGCTGCAACATGTTGTTGTTGCTCAACAACGCTGCAAGTTGTCCAGAGGCACTTCAGCACTATATGTTTGTGCCATGCTGCTGATAGCTTCTAAAGATTATTAAAAGATTGATTTTATACCTATCGGCTTATTGACAGAACAGCATTATTTTTCCTCATGTCTTTAGAGATATTTAGTTAGCAAAGCAACTTAACTATTATTGCAATAAAATGTCGATTTTGTTACTTAATTTTCAGAAGTCTAGCATAATACACTTTTAGCTTCTTTGCATGAATTTCCAATTAGAGAATAAGCCAAAAGCCATAAATTGCCAATTACAAATGATAAATAACATTTTTTTCAAACTTACCGCAAATAACAATTTGATTTTGTAATCTGAATAAATTATTGCACAGAATTATGAGTTATTGTTTTTAGTTTACATATTTTATTAGAATTTATTGCATATTGAGATATTTGGTACTTATCTCACATTTTCTGGCCCACTCACAACTATTGCATTTATTAGCCACAAATTATTTACTACCAGTCTAAAAGCGATAACCATAAATCAGGTTAAACTCTTTCAAACTTGTACAGGGTATTTGCCGAGCACTGCAATTAGGGGGAAAATTGAATTTTCTCGTTTTAATTATGCACTTGGATGAGTGACAGTTGACTTTCAGCTTTCAGCTTTCAGGCTTACTGTCGGTCAGCTAAATTGCATTTAAAAGCAGCCGCTAGATGATCTCATGGCCAGTAAGACGAAGGTGACGGGGAAGCGTGACGCGGGGTGTAGGGCGTGGACGTGGCTGACAAGGCAGGAAAGGTCGTGGCTTTCATCTCTGATATTTATTTCATTAGCCGTTGTTGTTGGCGTTGTTATTGTTGCTGTTGTTGTTGTTGTTGTTGTTGGCGTTTGTGGCTTGTATTTGCTGGCAAATCAAACAAAAATGCTTGTCGAGTTGCCTGCCAAAGACACTTTGACTTTGTTTATGGTAAACAGACAACAAGCAATGTGGCCTTCGGCGCCGCCTGCCCTATGGGGGCATGGGCGTGGCAAACACACACACACACACACACATATACAGTAGAATAGCTAATGCAATTCGCTGCTGGCCTTGTGTGTTTTTGTTACTGACGTTGTTGTTGGCCGTAGTTCTTAGACAGGCGACAGCCGCCGTTTGTAGCACTGTGCCACGGTCGTCTGACTGTGGCATACCCAGCACATACTCTACACACACACACACACACACACACACACATGTGTTGACATTTCGGTGGGCTGTTGCGGGGCGTTAGCGGTGCGGTTTGCTGAAGCGCAACAAGTTATGCAGCCGCAATTAGTTGGCTCGTCCCTCGACAAAATTTCTTGGCACTAATGCCAAAACCCAAGCCACACAGGCGACGACAACAAATACAACAACAACAACAAGAACAACAACAGCAACGCTTGATATCGGCAACACTGTCGGCAGATTTGTGTGCGGTGCACGCGGCGTATGCGTTATGCAATTTGATGGGCGCCCCCCCACAAAACAAACACACTCGATTTAATGATATTTATGTGTAATACACATCGAATACCTATCGAATGCATGTGACGAGCATTTTGACAACAAAGCTCAGCTTGTAATTCTGATGTGGTGATCAAAAATTTAACAAATTAAATTATATTCCATAATAACAAGCGAAATTCTCTATTAAATAATTTTTTCTTTAATAGACTTTAAACTGTTTGCCAGAAAACTATATTTAAAAAAATATATTTATAACATATTTAGAATTCCGTGAAGGCCAAATAAAATTTGGCAATGTTTGAGTAATTTATACAATTGCGAATTATAACATTAAACACTTATCATGGCTATTAAATGGCAAATTAAAAATACCCAGAGCTGGTCACGTACCATTTCATCATTATTCCAATTAATTTTAAAATTTAACAAAATTGTGTTCAACATGAATATGAATATGAAATTCCAACACCGAATTTCGAATGAACTGCCACAAAGATAAATTACTATCTCAGCAAATGTCAAGTACAATTTTCATATGCTATTAAATATTTATACACATTCGAAATGACCTTTAAACGTGGCCAACACAAGCGTGAAAAGCAACAGCATCAACAAAAATAGCATGTGCCAAAAATTGTTGATTGCATTCATTATGCAATATAAATATTAAACAATTTGTGTGTGGACAACACTTTATAAACAAATACATATATATATATATATTCTCTCATTTGCTGTTTGCTACAACAACGTTTCTGTGTGTGTGTGTGTGTGTGTGTGCAAAATTTATGTGGCAATTAACAACACGCTTTGGACTTAAAAGCAACGAACCCAAAAAATAATCATTACAATTTTCCATTGTTTGGTCAAGCAGATTTTTGTAGATTATCGCTAGCTGCAATGTGTCTTCAGTTTTTGTGGGGGTCTCTTGTGTAAATTTAGAAATTTATAGTTATTTAAAAATTCAGACAGCAGCACACACACACACGTACACACACATGTTGATAGTGTGGCACTTTTGTAGCCAAATATGAATAAATTATCGGTCCATTGTTTGCTGCTTGAAACGTAACCAAATTGCCAGTGCCCAGCAGTGAAGTTTGGGCCAAGACTTTGGCCATAACCCACACGAATGCACAAGCACAAAACCAAACACACACACACACATACACATATATGTTGTGTGAAAGGGCATGGTAGGATATTGCTGTTATGGTAGTGTTGGTAACAAGGGAGGCAGAACATTGTCTTAGCAACACCACCACCCGCAGTCGAGTGAATGTTCCAACCCTTACAGATGCTGTTGACATGGCTTTTGTCATTTTCTGGTTACGGCCAAGCGAACAAAGCCAAAACTCGAAAGGAAGTGGCTAAGGTACGGGAGGGGAGGAGAGATAAAGAGAGAGAGAGAAGCTGGTTCGAGTTGCCAGAGTTGCGGCAATGTGTCCACATGCGATGTGAGCAAACTTTGACTACAGTTGGCGGTGTGTTCTTTATTTTGTATCAAATTTGAAACACAGAAAAATATACAAAAAAAAAAAACAGATCAACAAATAGTGTGTAAAAGAGAGAGAGAGGTAGAGAAAGAGAGAAAAGTTCCATTTGTGCTCTTTTGTCACATTGCGTATACAAAATTTATTGCACTTATTTAAAATGTATAATTAACCGATTTACCACGTTCAGAAATAGCATTAAAACCGAGTTTTCATTTGTGCAACATACAACAAATTGTGCGCATTTGTATTTATAATGAATATTTATATTTCTAAAGGAAAATTTGAAATTGTTTACTTTTTCAATTTAGGAATGTTTTAATTCAACTATAATTTCAATTCCATTGCAATTTGTATTTTTGATTGTAAATTAGCTTTTGCTATGGCAATGAGCAAAATATTGAGTTTTTCGTTGAGGTTTTTCGTTGATTTATTTTTATTACATTTATGATGGTTCTTTGTATTCTACTGAGGAATACATATTATAAATACAATTTTTACTATCTTTTTTTTTACATATTTTATTGCAATCAATAAATATAGTTATATTTTGTAATGTTTCAATTTACTTTTCAACCAATAATTACAAACTAGAATTATATTTTTTGATGTATTTCTTTATGTCCCAAGAATATCAATTTCTACTTAGAACTACAATTTATGTGTAGCAGCTGTGGAATAAAATTTGTTTAGTAATTAAATTTAAGTAATTACATATTTTTTATGTTATTTGGTAAACTCTTTTTATAATTTTAAGTAAATTACTTATATTTTTGAATTCTTGTATAATTGAATAAGATGTTTCATTAAAATAACGATGGTCATTAAGATTGCTTTCGATTCGTTGCACAATCAACTCAATGGCTACTTGGAATAATATATATAAAAACAAGTTTAGCAACAGCTAAAGCCAAGTTGAGCACTTTGGGTACTTGTTATTGGACTTGTTGCTGTTGTTGCAAGCGTAGTTTGGAAAGTTGTCCAAAACAAATGCAGCATTTCAATTAAGTTTCCCAGGCAGCCATCTGAAGATTGAACGCTCCATCGGGAGTTGCGTATAAAGTTCTACCAACAAAAATGCTCCAAATGGATGAAGCCAGCAGGAACCCAGGACCAGTATGGACCACATTTCAGGGCCAAGTTGCTCAACAAAGTTGAACAGCTAGCCAAATGGGAGGGCATTGCTCATACGCCCCATACCCATTTCCCATACCGGGACCACACACACTTCTGCTGAGCTCTGTTTGCTGTCCACCATTGCTAAAGGTGGCGCAGCCAAGTGCTCAAGCGAATGGGCAAATCGTTAACGTTGAGCCAACTCGCTCAATGGACGGATTTTATGGCTGCCTGTTGGACTACCAAAGGCTGTCGGCCTGACTGGCTGACTGGCTGACTGACTGACTGACTGGTGGACTGACCTGGCCTGGTCTGGCTTGCCTCAGTTGTCGTGGACATGGACATGGTGGACTGTGCCTGTTGGGTGTGCTTCGCATTTCAGTTTCATTGTCAATTGACACTCTTTGCAGCAGCAGCCGGAGCAGCCGGAGCAGCAGCGTCAGCATCACCTCTTGCGGCATTTGTGGGACGCGTTTGTTTTATGGCTCAGTGGCAGCTGCTTATTGCTATCGCTTTGCTTCAATGTGGCAACGTGTACCGTTACCGATGCGCTTACCACTTTGTTTACTAGCCAACTTTCGAGCGTTGCAGCAAATTGAAATTGTTGCAATATCTCAGTGTATGTGCTGTGTGTGTGTGTGTGTGTGTGTGTCGTTATGCGTATGTGTTTTGTGGCACAACGACTGGCTGCGCTGAGCATATAAAACTGAAACTGGAATTCACATAGTTTGTGAAAACCCTCGAGGTTTCTACTTTAAACTGAAATGCGGAACGATATTTAATTATACTTCTGACTCGCTGACGCACTTCAAATATTGAGTCCCCTAAGACGCTGCCCGGTTCTCTCAGTGTACACGGGGAGCAGCTGGCAATAAAGCACTTGCACTTCCGCTAATTAATTGGCATTTGAAATGAATATCAGCTTTAATGTATTTAGTCATGATTAATGATTGATTGATGGACAGCTGCACAAAATGACTGACTGACTGAATGACTGACTGGCAGGCGCGTCGGCTCAAAACAAACTTAACTTTACATTACGCAACAACAAAAAAAAAACAAAAAAAAAAAGTGAAAAAACGTTGACATTTTTAGAATCATTAATCATTAAAGCGGGTCGCACAGGTCGACCCGGCAAACAAGCTGTGGGTGTTGCAAGGTCGCAGAGACAAGGGCAAACGGCACCAAAACTTTTGTGGCCACATTATTAATTACACAAATGGCATTTGGATTCAGCAAACTTGGCAAATATGCAAGTCAACATTGAGTAAAATAAACATCAACAATGGTTTCAAAATAAATAAATAAAATACGTAAAATAAATTCCTTTACTTATTGCAATGCAATCAAGAATTCCGCCGTGCACATTTCTATTTGCAATAAAAATGCGTTTTTCATTTGTACATATCTCAATTTCGCTTGCCCCCAAAAGTTCATAGCATTTAAATAACGAGGTTTTTCAGAAATGGAATGCAAAAATAGCATAAAAAGATTGCTTTAAGACTCTTTAATTGATATACATATTGAAAGAGAAAAAAAGCAGCTTAAAAATTGCTTCTTTATGGCACTTTAATTGATATAAATATATTTTCGAATTTCTCATTCGTGCAACGAAAGCCAGGTAGTAATTCATATTTATATATGAAAAGAATTCATATTTTTATAGTAAAAATGCTTTAACACTATTTCAAAGAAAATACTCAGTTTTTTTCTTTTCATTAAAATATTTTAAATGTGTTTTTATCCCATTAAATAAATGTGCTTCCAGAAATTGCAGTACAAAAACTGACATTTATAAACCAAATATAGTCATATAATCTTGATAAACAAATGTCATAAGTCAACATATTAAAATTGGAATAAACAAAAAACTGCAACTTCTACAATCAAAACTCGAATCTAATTTAGACAGCTGTAAATAAACTTTATTATAGACAATAATTTAACTGACAAACTGAATGATTGAAATAAATGGATATATGAAAATGTATGTACTGTAAAATAAAAATGAAAACAAATTAACCCTTTCCACAAAGATGGCTATATTATTATTACAGAATTACTACGACATGTCCTTAACAACAAAATGCACTTTGGCAGCAGCATTAGGCCAACAAAAGCCTGGCCAACAACACATTTTGGGCAATTATTTATTTTGCTGGGAACGCTTATCTTGACGGCCATTAAATGGACGCTGAGCGTTAGAAATGCCAACGATGTTGGCGTGCGTGTGTGTGTGTATGTGTGTGTGTGTGTTAGCCCCATAAGGAAAGCGTGACCAGTCGCTTTAGACGGGACTAGCTGGGAACACGCGAGATTAGTTGGACTGCTTATCGCGTTTATCACGCGACTTTGTTTTTGCTCTTTGCCGGAAAAATGTGTATAATTTTTATCGCCTTTCGCTGCTGTTTTTCGGCCAAATGTAGTTTATTGACCCACACGACAACTAAGTTGGTAAAGTAACAGGCTGGCAATTTGTTAGCGGATTCGATGAGACCATAAATTTTGCAACCCGGCTATATTTTTGCGGTTCTCGCACCATTTTTCATGCGCACTAATTTTGAGTTAAGATTGTGTTGTTGCCATTGCCAGTTGCCTCCAAAAATAGAACGCACACAAATACAAATACACACGCCCACATGCACACACACACGCACACACACACACACACGCACACACAAACACACACACACAGAGACGCCCTTTGACATGCGTCATGATAGATGACTTTGCTCTTTGGTGCTAATAATAGCGATGGGAGTCTGCAAGCGGCGCTTCTATTTCTGCCCCTTTTGCAACAGCAGCTCCATTAAAATTTGCGCCTGGACGCAAACAATGTATTGACATTTCAATTAATTAGTAGCCTGGCAACATCGCTGCTCGCTGCATGCTTTGACCTTTGCCTGGCCGATGTTTTAGCCATCGATGACATGGGCCATGAGGTGTCTGTCCAGAATGTTGCCACAATCAACAACACACGTTTTTTCGTATATGAAATACATTGTTTTATCTAAATGAGAAAAATAATATTGGGGATAGCCACGCCCTGAACATAATTTATTAAATGAAATTGATTAAGTTTGATATTGGATCATTTTCTGTTTAATGCTCTTTGTAAATACCACAAATAAATTTAAATAATAAATACTTTACAAATTAAATTATAAATTTTGCAATATTTTATATCTCTTTCACAACTTATGAAATGGATTTTCAGTTTCAATATTTACATAGCCAACAATGTGTTACTTTTCATCAGTAAAATAAGAATGAAATGTTATTTTTTTTTTGAAATGAACAGATTTTTGTTGTAATATTGTGGCAAGATTTGTCAGCCAAGTTTGTGGCGCATCTCGCTGACAACGCGTTTTGACCTTTGCCTTTGAGTGAACCCGTTCCAGATGAATGCCAGCTACTGCAAGATGCCCCGCCCACACGTCTGATGTGTGAAGTGTCATCCTCCAAAAATTGTGCAGTTCTCATTGTTTATTGTTAGTTGTGAGTCGGCAAATGTTCAAATGGCTTCTAGAAAAAATGTTAAAGTTAAGTCGCCGGCTGAGGTGGGCTTTATTCAAATCCTTGCGCCGCAAAATGTCACACAGACACACGCACACACAACTAAACGGCAAAATGCTACTAAGCCCACTTACTTACAATTTAGCGAGAAACAAAAAAAAAAAACAAAAACAAAAATGAGAAAATCATAATAATAAAAAAAACACAAACTGCGAAAACGAGAGTGTAAAAAATTTTGCATACATAAAACGACGAGCAAAACGGGCGAGCTAAAATGAATCCAGCTTTATGACACGCACACACGCACACACACACGCACACACACACACGCACACACATAGAGAGAGAGAGAGAGAGAGAGAGAGAGAGAGAGAGAGAGAGAAGCACAGTTGCATATGTAGATACAGATACACTCACACAACACTTGACTTTATTTCGTTGCCAGCAGCGCAAGTGCCTTAATAGTGTGTGTTAGGTTGTGTGTGTGTGTGTGTGTGTGTGGACTACTTTCTCGCCGTTATACAAGCGGGCGGCACAAAATCCAATCAACATAACGAGCTACAAGCGCCGCTGAGCGGCATAAAATGAAAAAAAAAATAAATAAATAAATGTACATATGAATGTATGTATGTACAGATGTATGTATGTATTTTTGTACGTAGGATACATCAAGAAAATATATATATATATATGAACAGATATGCTGCGTGTGTGTTTAACTGGGTGCGTTGAGATTGCACACACAGCGTGCTCAACACGCCGTTTGGCAGCGCTGGGGAAACACACTGCGCGAAATCAAGTTGCTTGGGGTGACTACTGGTGACGCCTTAAGCCAAGTGGGAGCCCAACATAAGCCATAAGACACCACAGCCGGAAAAAGCAAAAAGGGGTAGCCAACTCAGCATTTGCGAAATCATTGCCGGAATGATGCCTTAAGCCATATGCACTCTCTCTCTCTCTCTCTCTCGCACACACACACTTTCTCTCGCTCTCTCTCTCCCTGCCTTGGGCATTTTTTGGCAAAACAAGCAAACAATTTTTGTAGCTTTAATAAAGTCATTTTTCTTATGCGACAATTACTTTCGGGCAATCAAGTGTTATAACCCCAAAGGGCACATGAAAAATTTACGGCAAGTGTGAGCCTAATCCGGAAATCAAACACTGAGCCCGGCTAAATCAATTCACTGCGTCATCTGACATGGCTTTAATCATGTATAAAGTGATCTACAAACTAGCAGCACAGCAGAGACATACATTTTCAACAATTCCAGATTTGGGAATTGCATAGAATCAAATAAGATTTTTAGATTTGTTGATGCGGAAAATAAAGCTAAATTTAGCTTAAATTTTCTTCCTATTTTTTCATTTGAATAAATTTGTAAAACCCTTTTTTTGACTAATTTCAACTTAAGCCGTAAATTCCTCTTTGCTACATACATACATATATACATATATAATGTATGTATGAATCGGGCAAAGTAGCTGGAGCCAACAGCATGTAAAATGGACAACAATATACTTTAATTTAGATCCAATTTTATTTCTATAAATAGATAATGCCCCAACTGACATCCAGCTGTGCATCCACTGAGTGTCCACCCACGTAAGACCCAACTCTATATATCTTTTTGCTGCCCATTAATATTGTCCACACGGAGCGCTCTTTGTACCGGGCGTTCATTCAACTTATAGCAACAACAACAACAACAACAGCAGCAGCAGCAGCAGGCCATGTGACAAGCGACATGCAAAAAAAAAAAAAATAATAAAAAAAAAAAATAATAATAAAATGAAAGCAAAGCAAGCGGCCTGAAACTGAGACGCAGAACGCTGGCCTCTCTTGTCTGTGGGACAGCGCGGTGGGAGGGGGGAGTGGGGTAGACAAAAGTGTAGTAAAAACTGTGCGCAAAAGTGTGTCGACTTGGCAACATCAACAGCAACAACAACAACAAACAAATGAAATAAAAGTAAACCCATTTACACCACAGCCGCCAGTAGAAGGATGAACAGCAATCATGGCGAGGGGTGAAGTGGTGTGCTTGAGCCCCCTGTTGGTAGGGGAGGGGGTGTGTTGGGGTTGTCTGTTTGGCAAACGGCAAATGTGGGGCATTTGGCAGTTACAGTCACAGTTACAGTCGCTGCTGCAGACGCAGTTCCAGTTGCAGTTGCAGTTCCAGTTGCAGTTGCAGTTGCTCCGTCGCATTGTTAACTTTCTTTGACAGCGGGCCAAAAACTTAAAACGCTGGATTATTTTTGGCGATGGACGCGTCTCATTTGAATTCAAAGCGTGCACGAAACAAACACGATGCATACATTTTTTTTTTTTTTTTAATTATTATTACACATAACTCAACGATTTTTTTCTACCTCTTATTCCTCAATAATATTTTTGTTGCAATTTAAAAAATGCTAAAATTATTTATACGATTTTATTACTTATGAAACTATCTGTGGGGAAGAGTTAAAAAACAGTCTTATTCGACACTATATTTGGGAGATTTAACTATGAATAAATAAAAAAAAAACACACAGAACATTGAAAGCCAAATATTAGTTATGCTTTAATTATTAATTAATCTTTGGCATATTTATTGTGTCAATAAAATTTAAGCTACACTTCGAGCTGACTAATTTCGAGTTTTCAATTATCATTAAATAAATAGAAAATGAAATCATATTGAATTAGATTAAATCGTGCTATTATTTTACTATGCCAACTTAAGGAGAATAATAATATTTGTAAAAGTCCTGCGATATTTCGCCGTGTCACGCAGGATAATGCGAGAAGGTTTCAACTCTAGTTGTGCTAAGTCTGTGTGCCTCAGTGGCTGTTGCTGTTGCCCGTTTCAGTATCAGCTGCAAAAACAGTCAACAAGAATGACATGGCCAGGCCAAGCCAGACGGCGCACAATAACACAATGCACAATAACAAAAACTAAAAAAACAACAACAACAGCAACAACAACAACAATGGCAACTCTGTATATTTATGGCACGAAATTGCGGGCACAGCAGCAAATTAACACAGCTCGAATCCTGGCTTGCCTGTTGCCATTCCCAGCCTCATTCCCATTCCCATTCCCATTCCATTTCCCATTCCGTTAAATTGATTATTTTGTTGCACAGCACATACACACACACCCACACACACACACACATTATCAAACACAACACATACAATTCAGGACGACTCGGTCATGGCCATCAGCAATGGCCAACACCATTACAATTGTTTTGCTGCCTGCTGTTGAAACTGCAGCTGCTACAGCTGCTGCTGCTACAGCTGCTGCTGCTGCCATGCAACTGATATGCATAAGAGGCGCATTCAGCATTCAGCAGTGGGCGTGGCAACCACACACGCACTTATCAGCATTCACAGCACGTCAGCGCCGACGTCGTCCAGTGAAGTGCAAAAAATTGCTTATAAAAGGATTAATTCAACTACAATATTCACAGTTTTGCTTGAAACCCAGCCACTCCACATCCTCCTCGCTCTCTCCGTCTGCTACCCAGTCGGTTCCTTCAACTGCTGCTAAAATGGCTTTTTTTTTTTTTTGTCTGCTTTTGGCCAGAGGCCGAACTGAGAGTCGCCTCACATTGTCCGTCAGCAACCATTGTTTTAATTGTCCGGAGCCTAATGATTTTTTATGGGCTTTACGACCAATTTCGCTGCACATATAGCTTTTTAATCTAGTTTACTAGGTAGCCGTGCTGCGGCATCCAATAAGCACTCATTTGAACTGCACATTTTGGGATTATTCTGATTCATTTTATGCATTTCAAATGTTCATAGTTCGTTGAAAATGATTATTGATTTTATTAAATTGTGGATAACATTTCAATTGCATATTTTACCTCTAGGATTATTCACGTTTTCTCAATTCATTGCTATTCATATTTAAGTGAACAGCTAAATATTTAATCTAAAATGGGCTTTATATATAAATATAATTTTATATTTGGTATTTTAATCTGCTAAGCTTTACATAAATTCTTACAAGTTGAATCGAAATACAATACAACAATTTCTAAGAAAGTCAATATCATCTAGCAGATATATAAATTTATTTATCCACATATTTCCAATGTTGTGGATGGAAGATTTTCAACTGCAGCCTGTGGCATTGAGATGTTCATGACAGTGTCTGCCAAATGTTCTCACTCCAGTGAAGTGTCAGCTGGCCACTTAAAATGGCACAATATCCACTTTTAATTGAATTTCTGTTGGCAAAGTGGGACAAACATCTACAAAGAATAAATTGCAATATTCCGTTCATTGACGTGCTAATTGACCAAATTTGATTTTGAAATTCAATTCACATCTATCGTTATGTAAATGCGATGTGTGTGTGTGTGTGTGTGTTAAAGTGTGAGTGTCACATTTCCGACATTTCAATTGTAGCCAAATGATAATATATATAATGATAATATTTATTGGCCTATTATGTGTTAATAACTAAATTTTTTCAATAAACTAAATTAATGTGGCAATTATAATTTTAAATAATTAAGCATAATTAACCATAACATTATTAATGCTTAATTAAAAATAGCTCGACATATATTTTTTATATTAATTATATGAGAATTATTTTATTTTACTTGCAGCTCAGTCGACGCACACTTGGAGGGCTCTGAAGGCACTTGGACAAGAGCTGATCTGAAGCATCGGCCAGGGCAACAGTTGCAGGAGTTGTTCAGATAGATTGCGCCTAGCCATGGGCACCGGACACTACTTCTGGGCGATCTTCTATTTTACGAGCCTGTGCAGCGCCTCACTGTAAGTAGTCGCACTCGTGCACATTCACACACAGTAGCTGCAAAAAGTATGCCACATTATTTATGTTTTGTGCTGTCGTCGCCCATTTTGATTTTCACTTTACACACGCACTCAGTGTGTGTGTGAGTGGCGCTTAAGCTGGCGATTTGCATACGATTGCCGTTAATTTGCCGGATGGCCACGCCCCTCTCCAACGCATAACCACCACAAATACATCTATATATACACACACACACATATATATATATATATATATGATATATGTTTATGTGTGTATGTATGGAGTGTTTGTGTTTGTCGTCTGTCTGTCGCATATGATACTTACGTCCATATATAATTCAAGTAGTGCTGTAGTCAGCTGTAGTTCGCTTTTTGCGTTTGTTGTTTTTTCAGCCACGCCCCACTCTCACCTCGCCCTGCCATGCCGCCACGCCCCTCTCACTTGAACTCTTATACTCATTACCATAACATGTTTTTATGCATTTTAACAGTTTCACTTCACAACATCATTAAAATGTAATTAATTTTCATGTAATTTTTGTCGGAGCATAAATTTTGGAATTATTTACGCTCAAGCCGAGGACAGAGCCAGCAGCTTTTGTGGCTTGGCTTTGCCTGGGCTTCTGATATGTGCGACAGTGTATAATGAAGATGCTTCCCGAGTCCACAAAAAAATATACACGCCACTCAATAAAAAAAGAAACACACACCACTCAATTTGTATATATAGCCAAAATCAAAACAATTTTTAATCAATCTTACAAATTATTACGAAGAACACTCTTTGCTGTACATTTTATGCAAATATTTTCGTTTCTTGCAATTTTCGCATAAAATAAATACAAATTGCTCAGCATTTTTTTCCAAACTACTTCAAAATTTTGTCCAAAAAAAAACTTGTACACAATACCAAAAACAAACAAAAAACATAAACAAAAATCATAAAAAAAAAAGAAAACTCAAAAATTAAAATTATACGTGCGTACCTATCCATATCCTGATTTCAGAGCAAATAATGCCAAAATAAATTTCCGAGAAAAGGAGAAAAAAGTCTTAGATCAAATTTTAGGTGCAGGCAAATACGATGCCAGAATACGACCATCGGGAATAAATGGCACAGGTGAGCATAAACATAAATCACATATTATGTGATCATTATATATATATATATAATTAGAAATAATCTGCCTCTTTAAAATCAACAAAAGTTAATTAATTTTTTTTTATGAGTTTTTCTATCGTTTCGTTCATTTCTAAGAACTGTTTTCTTTCCCAAAATCTATTGCTACTTGTAACAACAATTGGTCATACTTATATCTTTAATCTTAAATCTATATGTATATTCGTAAGTCTCTTATTAAGTACAATCAGCTAACTAGTTTAGTGTGGAGACAGCAGAGTGTCTTAGTTTAGTTAGATAGAAAATAAGTTATTTAATTGCAAAACAACACGAAGTTAACTCACTATTTAAAACCAAACTCTATGCCAGATGGTCCCGCCATAGTCAGAATCAATCTATTTGTACGCAGTATTATGACGATTAGTGATATTAAAATGGTAAGTTTCATATTAGAGTGAGACCAAAATCTAATTGAAAACCAAACCTTGGCCCAAAAATACCGAATTCGATAGACCCTCTCGCTCTCTCGCTCTGTATCTCTCTCTCTCTCTCTCTCTCTCTATCTCTCTCTAAATGCTACAGCTCTCTCATCTAACAGCACCCCACATGACATGCCGTACACTTAAAGAAATAAATAAAATAAAATAAAAAACAAACACAATAGAAAAACACCCAACCCAAATCCAAAGCAAGCATATCACAATGTTTTTGGTAGCGTGCAGTTATAACCGTAAAATAACAACTACTAGAAGTACTTAACTATATGCTCTATGCTCACATACATATATAGATACTGCATAACACACACACACACACACACACTGTTCCTACACATACACACACACACACACACACAAAATTATACAACACTTTACCAAACTATGCATTAACTCCCAAAAGTAAAAGAAACAAATACAATTTTACACTTTGTTTTATCTTTTCTCGCTCTCTCTCTCTCTCTCACTCCCTCTCTGTTTCTGTTTCTGTCTGCCTATCTCTGTTGCTCCTATTAGCCACATACCCACGCAATCTATCTTCCTTAGTTTCCCATCTTTCACTCGCTCTGGTTAACCCCATCTTTCTTACTCACCTTGTTACTGTTCTTTGGCTATTGAGATTTGCGTTCTTTTTGCGTTTGTTTCGTGTTGCTCTTCGTTTTTTGAAAGCAATGCCAATTTTATGGCACACGTATTTGTATACTCTTCAGTGCATACATCTATATATATGTATCTATATATATATTTTATCTTTCAGTTTTGGTTTTACGCAAATGTTTAGAGACAACGTTTCTTGCATTCCCCTCTTTCGTTTTCTATTCCTATTCCTGTTCCTGTTTTGTTTGTTTGTTTTTGCCTTGGATACTGTAACTCCAGGCAAACAGTGTTACTTTTGCTACATAGAAAAAGCCGTTATACTTATACGCTTACTTACATAATCATATATCTACTACTACTACTATTACTACTACTATTACTACTACTACAACTACAACTACAACTACTATTACTACTCGTTTTAGCTAGTATTTGTGTTTTGAGCTCTCTCTTTTTATGTTGGATTTGTTACAAAAACGCATTAACACTTACCCCAAAATATACACACACGCACACACACACACACACATTCACACACACCAACAACAACATTGAATGCTTAAAAATAATCCCGAGTTAAGCAGCTGTTTCGACAAATCGATAAGTCATCAATTTCAACTAAATTTCACACATAAGTCTGTTGCCTACTTCTGAGGGAACCACAAACCAAATATTTTCTACCATTGTCTAGTTTTTCACACACAACTTAACATCTACAAACATGTGAGTACACTGCAAACATTTTGAGGAGGTTTTTTTTTAGCTCCAAGCGGAAAATATTATAGTTTAAAATACAAATTTATTTATAGAAAAGCGAATTACTCATTGAACGTAAGCGAACCGTAAAATAATCTCTGAAAATACTAATTATAGATCGTGGTTAAAATTTAAATATTAAAAAAATAACGATAATTTTTCTCCCAAATAAAATGTTTTATTTTACCAAAATGTGCTTCGCTCTCTTGTGCAACTCTATTTTTTAAATTGTACTACATCCTCAAATAATGAATAGTCTCGTAATATTTCTGGCAAAAGAAATATTTTATATGCAGTAAAAATAACAAGAATATCTCTTACAATACCAAAAAAAAAAATGTTTGCAGCGTATCAGATATTTATATCCAAAAAGTACATTAATTAATTAATGATCACAACAAAAAAAATAAAAAAACAACGCTCCACGAATAACATTAATAATTGTGACAACAGATAATAAAACTGGGAAATATAAAACTCATTTTATACATTTCATATTTTGCTCTCTCACACCATTTTGGGCATCAATTTATAAATGTGTTTTGGGATTTATTAAAAAAACAATATATTAACTAGTTTAATGTGTGTGTTTGAATTCCCACCCACTTAGATACGTTGAGCCAACATCATTTTATTTATATTTTTATTAAAATAAAGTTGAAATTTGATTCACAGTTCATTTGTGTTTGTTTGTATGTGTGTGAGTGTGTGTGCGCCTCTGCTGCTGTCATGTTGACTTTTTTGCGAAACAATGACATCATTAAAAATTCAGAAGTATCATTCATATACACATACATGTATGGCAGCGGCCCGCAGAATAGTCATTTGTAAAAGTCAATAATGTTGGCAAAACATCAACAAAAAAAAAAAAAAAACAAATATGTCTGCCACAATTAGTACAAATAACCAGCATACTAACTAGCCATTATTTTAACATACTCAACAATTGTTATATTATTTTTTTGTTGTATTCATTTTAAAGCCACATATTATCTCACATAAACCTCATGCATTTAAGAAATATACTTTAGATTAATATAGAACATATTATGTATGCATATATAAATATATATCGGCAAATCGTAGCTTAGATTTTTAAGAAACTCAAGTGGCAGCAAAGCAATGCCAATATTTAATGTAAGCAGGCCATAGACATACAAATAAAACTTTATTACAGCCAAAAGCAAAACAAATAAGGCATAAGGCGAAATGACCAGCCAGATAATAAGAAATGCCAGGCTGGTATCAAAGTTCATTGGTCATTTCAAAATATTTTAGATGCTAAGTTTTTTAGTGCAAACTCAGCAGCAGTGGCGATCGGCCCGGTTGTTAGTGTGACCAGTTGTTAAATCATGTTATTACCATTGTACAAAACGGTCTATCTATATGTATCATCCCACCAGATGGACCCGCTGTTGTGCGCGTCAACATATTCGTTAGAAGTATATCAAAAATCGATGATGTAACCATGGTAAGTGCGCGCTAGAGAAAACTAAAAACAATAAAATCAAAAACCAAAAAAATATATAAAAGAAATACCATATAGATAAAAAAAAAAGCACAGACTCTCAGACCTTGTCCATAAAAAATTCAAGTATATATAAATATCTATCTCTGTGTGTGTGTGTGTGTTGGCCAAGCAATTTGAGCCACATGCGTGCCAATGAACTGCCAAATAGTCGTGCCCCGCCCCTAACTCTGTCTAGCTCTCTCCGTCTTTGTCTCCCTCTCCGTCTCTGTTTCTCTCCGTTTACTGTTCGTCTTATATCTCAGGTTGTTCCCTAACATATATTTATATATATATATACATTTGTATAGTGCGCATCTTGGGTAACTGCTGTCAGTTTTATGTCTAATCTGTGAGCAGGCGTTGACCAACAAAAAAAAAAAAACACAACTTTCATATATGAATAATAATAAATACTATGCTACATACATATCCAACTAACTATATCGGATATTGGCATTTAATATGAACATTTAATTGTTTACCTATCGATGTTTTATTATTTCGATATTATTATTATTGCAGTCAAGTAATTTGCATTTGTTTCTTTAGCAAAATTAATCAAAATTAAACTAATAAATTGATAATTTTAAGAAGTTGTTGTTCGTTGCAACATTTGAACAATAATTTCTTAGCTTTAATGTAATTGGCTAAGCACACTAACAATTTAATAATCTAATTAGAACTTTGCATATTTTCATATAAATACATATATAATATTATTTAAAATTTGAGTTTGTGATTATTATATTTTGAATAACAAAAATGTAAAATAAAAAACTTGTTTTGTAGTACGAAATGAACAAAACATAAAGAAAATGTCTTTTTGGATCTCTTCTTCCCATATATATGCAACACTCTGTATATCTTACTCACTCACTCTCGATTTCTCGCTCTGTCTAAAGCTCATTATATTGACCAAACTTATCATATAAATCTAGAACAATTTTCAACACGCTGTCTCTCTATCTATATCTATCTCTATATATTTCACTCTCTCTCTCTCTCTCTCTCTCTCTCTCTCTGTCTGTCTCTCTCTCTATCTGTCTATAAATATATGTAAATCTAATTCTAATTCGCTCGAAACAATTATCAATTACGAATTTCTCTCAATGTTAATTATGCCTACATAAATTAACTTATAATCTCATATTAAATTATTACTAATTGTGATGATGACTGCCAGATGACAGTTATATTGTGCTGGTCCTTACAGCTGTCGTGTGTATTTCCCGTAATATGCAAGGCTCATTTGAATACATGTTTTGAATATAATTATTATTTAATTTCCTAAGCCATTTTTGGTTTTTATGTTATCATTTCATAATTGCTAATCCACATAAAAACACTTAATATCAATACCTAATTGTCTAAAAAAAAAAATGCAGCAATGTGAACAGAATGTTTAACTTATTCTTTTGTGTGCTTTGTACGTGTGTTGGTTGGTTGTGTACACCCTCAACCCCCCCTCACAAACCCAAAACCATCAAATTCTCTAGCCCTAACATTCCAAATTTCCAAATTTCAGTTTCAGCCCACAAATAATCATCAAATTATATATTGTTTATTAAATATTGAGTTTCGTTCCACCTGGCAATATAAATTATAATTTTAATATACATTAAATTAAAGCAGCAATAATAGAGCATTGATTGAAAATGTGTACATTTATTTATGCATTTGGCAATTAATATTTAAATTTTGAATAGAAATTAAAAATAAATAATAGCAATGCAGGCAGCAAAATTTAATTGTGCTCAAAAAAGTTGATTAGTTGTCCTTTATGATTGTCATAATGCAGAATAAAACTCAATATTATTAATATAAATACATATTACATATTATGCAAATGTTTTAGAAAAATCACACTAAATTATGAATTCCTACGCAAAAGCATAACAAAATATGCTACAAATCAGTAAAGCAAATGATAAAATTGGATTTTTCCATTCGAAAACCATAAAATGATTATACTTCATACTTCAATGAGATCCATGCAGACATTTTTCTGTATCAATTTTAAATAGTTATTATATTAAACTTTATTGTTTTCAATTTGGCTTATGTTTGATTTCATTTCTGACATACATTTCGTGCACACATACAAATTCATTAAATAACTTCTGAAATAAATACCATTTTAAGCTAGTTTTATGTATAGGCTAAGATTTACATACATCTGTATTATAAGTATAAATTGTTCTCCATGTCCACAAATTGAAAATGATAACTCATTGAGTAAATGCTGCTCGATTTTGATATAATCATTTTTTAGCGAATTTGGCTACATTAGTCCAGGTCAACATGTTCCTACGCTCCATATCGAAAATCGACGATTATAAAATGGTGAGTTCAGGCTCCAAGGCAGTAAACGAACACGAATTAGAATATGAAACAGAATATGAATATATATATAATATGTATATGAATACAACAAGTACAATCCCGAAACGCTTTAATATTTTGCTCTCAATACAACAAAATACTCGTAAATTAAACATAACTTTTCTGTTTGTGGGTGTGTGCGTAAATGTGTGATTGTATTTGTGTGTATAAAGTATAAAATATAATAAAATGAACACAAAAGCTTCGCTTTTTCAATACAACTTAAGATTATATAAAATTCATAAGTATGTATATGGTATTTGAAATAAATATATATAAATATATATAAAAATACGAAATAAATAAAAAATACCAAATAATTATTTAAAAGAATTGGCTGTATATTTAAAACATTTTTTTGTTTTCCTAAACTTTTCCATGTGTCTTGCAAGTGCTAAGTAAAAATCACAATTAATTATCCGGAAATCACTGGCACCCAAAATGCTGTAAAATTATATTTTTTCTATATATCAACACTCGCAAGACATTTATGTCTAAAGATATATAATAATTTTTGCAATAAATCGATGTATATTCTCCAGTTTTCCTATATTAACTACTAATTGATTTTTACATTTTTTAACTCACCTGTGTAAAATATCTTTCAAAAACTGATTTTCTGTATATTTTTATACCACAAAACAAAACCGGTTACAACACGACAAGTGCAAATTTTACACAGCTTGTAAGCTAGCTAAATATTTTAAGTCTGTAAGTTCTTTTAGCTTATACCATTTTGTAACTAGCTAAAATAAATAATTACTTTTAGTTTAAGTCTAAGAAACGTGAAAGAAAAGTTCACCAAACCACAAGATCATTCATTCAGTTCACCTGCATTTTTTCATTGACAAAAACCGAAAACTTCATCGATTTTTAATGTTATTGTTTTTTGTATGCCTCCTGCTTAGCAAGAGTACAAACATATATTCTGGATAGACAATAAACAATAAAGAAAGTAGTGCTTACTACACATGCAACAGAAGCACAACGAGTACAAATATTTATAAAAAAAAGCATAAATGTATAACTGTAAGTACAAAGCCAAAAACAAGTTAACATCAATTTCATCCAATTAAAACGTTTTTCAATGGCTCTAAATTTGTCAGACCAGTTTCCGGAAAAAATAAATTTACAAAAAACAAATAATGGCCGCTAAAAAAAACATCTCTGACAGCTGTCACAAAAAAAAATAACACAATAAAACTGGCAACCATTTATTAATTGGAGCAACAGAATCAATTGAACAAAAATCTGTACATGCCATAAAAAAAACATTATTATTTGTTATAATTATTAAAATATATTTGTTCTTGCTTTAAATGATAACAACAGCTATTTGCAAATTACTGATTTCATAACAAATACTTAAAAGGATTTAAGAAAATATGTGTAACTAAAAAAAAACATTGCCGCCATAAATAAGATATAAATAGTTGTTCAGTTCATTATGGATAACTAATAGGATTTCATAAATCAATTTAAATTTATTTTTCCCATTTGATTTCTTCCTTCCGTTGAATGGTTCATTAACAACCCCGATTATCATTTATTATATATGATATAACTATAGCATGAATATATAAAATTGTTTTAATAGCATGCAAATTGTGGGGTATTTAACATTGATATTTTTAAAGTTAGTCACAAACTAATAATCAGGCAATCAGAAAAATACAAATTATAATTGAAAGAATCTTAAGTTTAAAACGCATTGTTCAAGAAAAGGGATTACTAGATCACACAGTGTGTAAATACTGATAATTTCGCCTACTGCAGATAAAATATTGATCCTGAAACGACGCAGTAAAAGTAGTATTTAATTTGATTTCGTTCTAAAGATAAACCGCTTAATATTCTTTCTTGATTCGTTTAAGGCCAAATCCTTTCAGTTAGTCCATTTTTTTATTTTTATTTTGAAGTTATTAGACAGCCTAATCAGTTTTGTCATTTTAAGCAACTTAGTCATAAAGATGATTGACATTTATAAAGATGGTTTTCGAGTTAGGTTAACTGTAAAGGCAAATACATTTTAAGTCTTTAAAATATAGCCACACACATAAATTTTTAAAAGTTACTTAATACATTTTTTAAACAGTTTTGCATTATTAGTTATATTTAAGAATATTTACATATATCTTGAAGAATGTCTAAGTATAATCCTAGTTACGATATAAGCCTGCTCTTTAATCAAATTACGTTGCTTTGCTTTCGCTGCTTGCTTTGTGTTGCCTTTTTGCATTTTAGCTGTTTTGCCTTTTGCTCTTGCCTGTTTCGCTTTCTCTAAAGTTCAAATTGTGAATTGCTTTTTTCTTATGCATTTTTGGCACGTTGCGATCTGATTTTGTTTTTTGTTGCTTTTTGTCCACATTTTTTTATTTAGTATGCAACACGTTGCTAAATTGAACAATGCATTGGATAATAATGGTCATGTTGAATGTGGTTATTGTTGCATGCTCAGCATCGGAGCGCATTTTGTATTGCATTTTGGTTCGAATATTATGTGGTATACTTAGTTAACTTTTGTATGTGCCATGACATGAATACCTACATACAATTTATACCATTATATTGTTGAGAACTTGCAAATAACCGATGAAGCATAGCGCTTTGAACTATCCGCCAAATATCCAACTGTTTCAATTATATAGCCACCATATATACTTACTTACTAACTAACAAATATAAACAAGCTACTCGAAAAAAAAAATTTATAAATGTTCGCCACGCCTCGCCACGCCTCGCTCGCTCATACAATTTACTTACAACAAAAAAAAAAAAATTCAAAATACAAATTGTCTTAAAGTAAAGCTAAAGCCCCTCGCAAAATCATTTTGCAAGCCAATCAAATTGAAAAGCCCCCACCACAACCAACACCAAAAAAAAAAAATATATATTAAAAATAACAATATTACTCAAGAAATTCCCATAAAAATTTAAACACAAGAGAAAATTTTGCCTTGCAGTTCAAATTGAATTGCATTGTATTTCAAATTGAAATTGAGCATTTAACAAAAGATTCATTTCAGAATTCTAATAAAATTGTTTCTTATCCCAAACATTTGCCAACTTCAACGCAACACAGGAATACAGTGTACAGCTGACCTTCCGAGAACAGTGGACGGATGAGCGTCTCAAATTCGATGATATTCAGGGTGAGTAACCCAAACATCGACTCAAATTAGTCGTTTTAACAATCCAACAAAAATCTATTTTTTAAGGTCGCTTAAAGTATCTCACACTGACGGAGGCAAATCGTGTTTGGATGCCGGATTTGTTCTTCTCAAACGAGAAGGAGGGACATTTTCACAATATCATTATGCCCAATGTGTATATACGCATATTTCCGAATGGTTCCGTGCTTTATAGTATACGTATCTCATTAACATTGGCCTGCCCAATGAATCTCAAACTGTATCCATTGGATAGACAAATATGCTCACTGCGCATGGCCAGCTGTAAGTAAAATGCCAATTTCTATATTGAAAATGAATGTAAATCGAAACAGTATTTTCGATCTATATATTTATTGCCCTCGCTTATATTAACTTTATTTATTTTGTTGCTATTAGACGGCTGGACCACAAACGATTTGGTATTCCTTTGGAAGGAAGGTGATCCAGTGCAAGTGGTAAAGAATTTACACCTACCTCGCTTCACATTGGAGAAGTTTTTGACTGATTACTGTAACAGTAAAACCAACACGGGTACGTTTTTTTGTGTGTGTTCTAGTGTTGTGTTGATTGTGTTTGAAGAACTATTTATATTATTCAACAATTTTGCATTTCTCTTTACATTTTATAACTATATACATAAATAATATTTAATAAACTTGTAGCTTATTTTAGTTGTTATTTTCTTCTTCTGTTATGGTTGCTTGTTTTCATTTAGAACTAAAACTAAATATGTGCATTTCTTTAAAAAAATTTCTAACTGAATTTAAGCGCTGCATAAAAAAACAACAATTTTTTTTGTAAATATTTATTTTATTTATTTTCAATATTGTTTTGCTGGCTCGTTTGTATATTCTAAGCGGCATCATAAGCACTTCATAGCATACACACGCAAGCACACACACTCGCAAGCACACACACTCAAGCACACACACACGCAAGCACACACACACACACACAGGCAGACACCATCAAACAAAGCCATATAAACTTGTAATGATGCCGTTTACACATGAGCATCTCGTTGGGCCGTTATCAATGCCCGAATCGCATAAAACCCAAGTTTTTACGATGTAATTCACACACACTCACAACACACAGCAGCCACGCCCACTCGCCCCATTTTTAGTGCAGTTTTTCGGCAGCTCTTGTGTCGCTTACCTCAGCTGAGTTTTTATGAGCACTTGGAAATCAGTTCGCGCTTTAAGCAAATGTTTACCTTGGCTAGCAAGAAAACTACTCTCGTTTCTGCGCCACACAAATGCCAAACGGAAAAATGAAAATGAAAGAAAATGGCAAAAGGCACGGCACGGCACTGCACGGCACGGAAAGTAAATTAATCGAGGAAATTGTTTGCGACGCAGTTGCTAAAAACTTGCACAAAGAACATCTTCCCTATCCACTCCCCTCTCAACAACCACCCACATCTATTGATGATGATCTATGTGTGCATCCCTCTGTCTGTATCCATGAAGTTAAGCGGGCGCCCAGGCCATGGCAAACAAAATAGAAAAAACTTTCTTACAAGCTTGGTAAATTGTCTGTCAGCATCTTTAGGTGTATAATTTATATGTAAAAGATGCAACCGTTTTCCGCTTTGGCATTTCGATTTTTGAGCACTTCACGGGAGTTTCGCATGATGCACTGCAGCACTTAAAGTAGAATAACTAATGACACCCATCTAAAACGTCATTAGTATTGTGAATAAGATCAACATTTTTTACCTTTTCAATAGCAGTTCTACCAGCAAGAATTTATAAAAGAAAATTAACTATAAATTGTAGCTGCTTTGTAAAATTACTTATAGCATACTTAACCAGCTCAAATGTTAAATCAAAAATTTGTAAGCAGTATTAAAAAGACTATAAATTTAAGCTTTCGATATTAACAATTATTTCCAAAACAAAACACAAATATTTTTTATATAGACGATTATATATGGTTGTGTTAGATACCATTAATTGCTAATTGTAAAAGCGGATTAGTTGTTTAACTAAAATCATCGATTTACTTTTAGTGAATGGCTCACCAAGCCAGGAGAACCTTACTCAATGTGATTACTATCTTTTACTACATAGACTGAGACGTGGTTCGATATCGATATCATTCATTCAAACCATTTGCTTTGCTCATACCCGCATTTAAGAGTCGCATGAGCTTGAAACTCATTAAGTAGCATCCTCAGATAATCTTTAAAACTTTAATTAATTTCTTTTAACTATACTACATATATTGAACAATCCCCATTTTAGTCGTTGCATAGTAGTATTGTTGCATTTAGTTCGGCTTGAACTTAGTTGCTCACATAAAGTTTATTAATTTTATATCTTCTTTGAGCGTTTAAATGGATATAAAACTGGTCAAAGTAAATACAGAAAACACTGATAAAAAAAATGTGGTAATGCAAACGCATCGCTTTGATTGAACGCACACCGAGCAAATACATACATCCAAGCCATATGCCAGATGCGAATGCGAATGCGATATTTGTACTACCCAGTAACCAGTTACCAGTAACCAGTAACCAGTAACCAATCCCAGAGAGCCATGCAAATAAACCACACACACGCAGCACTCGAATAATGCAAACATGAGAAAAGCGCAGAGAAATTTTTAATGAGCAAAATGAACGAATCTATATATATATATCTACACATATATATATATATATATGCATAAATGAATATGAATATGAGAATGTTAAATTATAAACAGCTTTGTCTTGAAGAGTATGGAACGCACTGCCAAAAAATTAACGGAAATGAAGGGCTGCAACAAGCAGCGGGGGGCGTGGGCAAACATGTGGGGCGCGTTCTCACAGCGGAGTCAAATAACCAGGAGCAACAATAACAACAAACAGCCTACAACAACAGCAACAAGAACAACAACAAATCCCAAGAGTCTGCGCCCAACGAACTTCATTTCCGTTAAGAATTTTGTTGCAAATGTCAGAAAATTGAATTGATGTCGAAATACATTTTGCCTATTATGCCATTTTATAATTTCCCAACTCTCTCTCTGTTTTTCTAACTGTCTCACATTCTAAGTGTGTCTTTTTTTTCTTTCTGTTTATTATTTTGTGTGTGTTTTTGTAAATACATTTTGTCTGCCACAACCAACTGTACCTTGCCCCCCCAGCCCAGTGCATAATATTATTTATTTTTTTAAGCCCACCCCTTTCCTGTACATAAACTCAGAAAACGAAAAAATACAACAACAAAGAAAATTAATGAAAAATAAATGTTTTTTTCCTTGTTTTGATTTCTGGCAAAATTTTAAAAAAAAGCAAGTCAAATTTGTTTTATGTTTCTCGTTTATTGGATGGCAAATTCCTTTTTTGATAAATATATTATAATATTGGAAACTTGTGTGTCTGTGTGTAATTTCAGTGTCTAAACTCATTTCTTTAAATCGATCAACTCTATGTATATAAATGTGTATGTGTGTATGTGTAAAAAATTAAATTGAAAAAAAAGAATAAAAAAAAAAACCACCTCTTTTCGTGTACATTTTATGAATCCCGTACTTTTTGAGTTTGACACAGTTTATATACCTTGTATACTCATAGGTGAATACAGTTGCCTCAAAGTCGATCTACTATTCAAGCGAGAATTCTCATATTACTTAATACAAATTTATATACCATGCTGTATGTTGGTCATTGTCTCATGGGTATCATTCTGGCTGGATCAAGGCGCAGTGCCAGCGCGTGTCTCGTTAGGTAAGTGTCCAACTGAAACTAACAGCTTAAACAGAAAAACAAAAAAAAAAAAACAAAAAACAACAAAAACCAAAAAGAAACTCTAGACTGCTGGTAAATGAACAACGTATATTGAACATATTAAATATTTCATATTTAACTTTTGGTTTCTACTCAATATAATCAAGCGTTTCCGAGCCTATCAATATTTATGTATGATTTATTTATTATTGCATTGTCATTGGCTACTTTCTTTTTTAGGTGTTACCACACTGCTAACGATGGCCACCCAAACATCGGGCATAAATGCCTCACTGCCGCCCGTTTCCTATACAAAGGCAATCGATGTTTGGACCGGCGTCTGTTTGACGTTTGTCTTTGGGGCATTGCTTGAATTTGCCCTGGTGAACTATGCCTCCCGCTCAGGTTTGAATAAAGCTAGTAATTGAGATTTGATATGCTTCTTAACAAACTTATATTAATGTATTAATCGATGGTGTTTATCTATTTTTACTGTTGTTTTTTAATCATTATTTTTGTCGATAACTACGAACGTATACAAGTACTATATGTAATGTATATAATGTGTATATACCTCAAACAACGACAAAAGAAACATCACTTGCATTATATACTAACTTAATTGGACTGTCACACACACATAAAATAAAAAACACACACACACACACACACCTATCTACAAAATGACACAGCTTCAGCTGAAGTTCACATCAACACGTCGGCGAGGCACACAATTTTGGGCTCTAAGCAAACTGATTTTTGGTCAACAACTACAACAACAACAATAACAAACTAATTTTTGTAATACAATATAACGATAAAAGCCAACGATTTAAGCTGTAGTTACCATTTATTTTTCATTCGATATACATATATACATTTTTAATTTAACATATTTTTTATTTTTATTTCATTCACATGAATATTGTAACTACGATTTCTCCGTGTATATTTTTACTAATCCAATTGTTTTGATTAACTCTCTTATTTCATTGTGCGCCCATACACACACACACACACACAACCACTCTCTCTCTCTCTCTCTCGCTCTCTCACTCATCAATCACACACATTCACATAAACTCAAACAAAATCAAACGCGTTTGAAAAAAAAAACAACAACAACAACACCGAATTGGACAATATTTTATTTGAATATTCAACACAAACGTAATTAAAACATTTGATAAATTCGGTATATTTTGTACATTTATACATTTAATTTTTGTTTTGCTGTTGTCTCTGCTTGTACATTTGAAAAAAAATTCAAACTGAAACTAAAAATATGATTTCATATTTACATCTCTTATTTCCCAACAATTTCACAACTTGCACTTGATTATACATTTTTAATTTGAATACACTTCAAATTGTTTAATGTTTCTGTATGTGTGACTATCTATCTCTATCTGTCTCTCTTTCTTTCTCTCACTCGCTGTCTCTGTCGCTATCTAACTGTATAACTGTATAAATGTGTGCTATGCATCTAAACTAAATTCCCAAAACAAAAACAAAAATATATATATATAAATATATGTTAAACTCAACTGTAAATTACGTAAACCAAAAAAAAAATAACAACAACAAAAAATCAAACAATTGGAACTATCCAACATTTGTGGAACATATAAATTCTTGTCGAACATCTTCTACCACATGCAAACAATATACGGATCGGGCCGCAGACATGCATAAGGAGAATATGAAAAAGAAACGTCGCGATTTGGAGCAGGCCAGTTTAGATGCCGCTTCAGATCTGCTTGATACAGATAGCAATGCAACATTCGCAATGGTACTTACCTCTTAATTATCTAACTCTTCCATTAACCTATAAATATTTCAAAAAAAAAAAAAAACTTATGAAGGAATATAAAACGTAGATTTTTGAGGATTTGTATGCACATATCTTTATATATGTGGAGTGTCAGTAGAAATAGATAGATAGATAGAACTAGGAGGAACAGATTTTTGAAACGGAAAATATGCCAAAAATATTTACACATTTTAAAGTAATGATTTTCTTATCCAGTCAAAAGAACAGTTTCAATTGTTTATCGTTTACAATTCTCTGATAAGCTGGTAATAATCAAGTAGATATATAACTTGAGAGAGGAAAAATAATAAACTTTCACATACATAACAAGTGGAAGAGATAAACGTTAAATTTCCATAAAGTCAACAGAATATTCGAATTTGCTTAGCTAAAAGTGTATTTATTTCAAATATAAAAACTATATACATATAGTTAGTTAAAGGACCAACTGCCATATTTAATTCACATCAAATTGTTTAGCTCAAAATCAAATTAAACTTTTTTTAGCTTTCTATTAAAAAACACAAAAATAAAACCAACTCAAATTGGCTACTTGCAAAATTTTGATGATAAAACTATTAAAACAACTATTTCCTTTTATATTTGCCTCTATTTTATTAAAAAACCACTCGCACACACACACGCACACACACAAACAATAAATTAACATCCACACAAACAAAATCCAAACAAAACAAACACCAAATTTTAAAACTTTTTTTCAAACGTGCTCATGCGATTCAAATCAAATCACCACACAATCACATATATAAATACAACCAACTCAATCTCAAACTGAAAAACATTCAACATTCAACTTAACCTCAAACTCAAAACCAACACAAAAACAAAAAAAAAAAAAATACATAAACCTCATCAACCAAAATCGCTGCGTGGCACTCAACCGACCCAAACCAATTGAAACGGATTTAAATGAAAAATTGCATCGAAAATTAAATGCAATTACGCACATCCCATTCACCATACGACAATCGCCATTCTCCATACGTCTCTCACCAACATTGACATCGCTATCGCCATCGCCATCGCCATCGCCATCGCACCCATATTGCATTAACTACAATCAAAATTGCATGTCAAACGGCATCGCAATATTCACGCGGTGGTGGCCTGCAGAAACCACTGGTGCGTCATCCAGGTGATCCGATGGCGCTGGAGAAGCTCCGGCAGTGTGAGGTGCACATGCAGCCACCGAAGCGTCCCAGCTGCTGTAAGACTTGGCTATCCAAGTTCCCAACAAGGTAACGCTCGTCAGACACATTGCTCTGCTATATAGTTCAATTTATTATATTGTAGTAGTTGATGGATTTCCTTTTTGATGTTGTGAATATGTACTATCTACATTTCTATCTCTCTCTCTCTCTCTCTGTCTCTATATATATCAAAAGATTTTATTGACTTTTTATGCCACTAATTAACTGTAATTGAATTAAATCCTCAAATTGAATCTCGTACTTACATTAAAGAAAAACCCGATTCTGCTTTGCTGCTTGCCATCGTTTTTGCTCGCTGTCTTTTGTTTCAATGCTTGCTGCCAAATGATTTCCATCTGGCCCCAGAGTCCAGAGTCAAGTAAACGTGAAAATATAATTTGCTTAATGCCTTACGCCAATTACACTGTGCAAACAATTTTGTAACATAAATTGATAACAATTTGTATTTTTTTTTTTTTCATTTCATTTTTTAAAACGGCAAAACATTTAGTTAATTATTGAAAAAGCTTTCATTTAAAATATGCCTTGTATATTTTTGCAAATATTCGTTTCTTAATGAAAGTGTATTATAAAATTTTTTGAACAGTGTCGTTTGCTAAATTTTCAAATCAAACGTTTTTGTGTGCTTTTCGTTCTATCGATTTGTTTGTTTTAAACAACGTTTTTTTGTTGTAGACTTTGGAAAATTCTCATTCCTCAGTACCAAACCGCATCCCAAGTCCGTGTCATCTGGTAGTTTGCCACTCGCCATTATAATTTGTTCTTTGGTTGTTAGTAGAATTAATCTCCTTAAATTACACAATTATAAGTTTTCACGCACGTAGACCACATATTATTATTTTATTGTTAAAACAAACAAATTATTGCTATAAAAATGAAGTTGAAAATTTTAAAAGGCCACACAGAAAAAATAATAAAAAAAAAAAAACAAAACAAAAACTAAAGAAAAACAATCACAAATCAAAAAGCCAATCTCTAGATGATCAATTAATGTGTTTCGTACTTGTTGAATATTTATCCAAGACAATGTTCTAGATCGAAGAGAATCGATGTTATATCTCGCATTACGTTCCCACTGGTCTTTGCGCTCTTCAATCTGGTCTACTGGAGCACATATCTCTTCAGGGAGGAGGAGGATGAGTAAATGCCGTTACCAATTTACAAAAAAAATAAAAATATATATTCATTATATAATTACAAGTGCTGGCACAACAATACCAAAGATTGTACTAACCTATTCTCTCTCTTAATTTCTACTTTCATTTACTACTTTACGTTCGAATTTCTGTTGCGTATGGCTTGATTTTTGCATCTATGATTTCAATTTGATTCGTTTGTTTTCAACTATAAAAAGGACCTTCTAAAGCGCGTCCGCGACTCTGATAACCAAAGGCTATGTAGAATCCACCATGAAATTAACAAAATATATATGCATGCAGATACGTATGTATGTATGTACGAGTATGTATGTATATGCTTTGCTTGATCATTTTGGGGCGAGACAAGGCATCACGGCATTTCCACTATAAGAAATTCGATTAAAGCAAAAGATATATACTAGCTATAAGTTAAATTGATCAAGTATGACTGCATCGTAGATAAAAACAAAAGAAAATTTAAGATCATCTTCAAAATGCTGTATTTTAAAAAAAAAAAAAATTGCAAAATTCACATGACGATTTGATGGCGATATGAGAAACGCTTGCAGCTCGTTTGTTTGAATTTGTTTTTAATGCTCAAAATTGTTATTAATTAAATAAATTATTTTAGGCTTTAATCAAAGTACGTTCTGTTCATACTACTTATACTAGATTAGTTCCAAACAAATTACTATTAATTTGTACTTAAAATGCGATAAGTTAGCTATAAAAAATTCGCACGACGTTTGTAAATATTGTCATATTGTCAATAAGTTTTAAGCCAACTAGTTTATACAATTCGAATTCTAAACAAGCAAAATAAAACACAACAAAATGGGTGTAGATAATTTTAAGTTTAGTCATAAATAAGCAAAAAATAAAAAACAAAAATGAACAACTAGCAAATCCTAGGCAAATTTAATTTAATGTTCACAATCCATTAAAAAAAATAATAATAATAAAACTCAATGCAGAACATAATCCAATGTTTTGTTTATTGAATTCATTTTTCAAGAACACACAAAAACACGTAAACATTTAGCACGCAAAAAAAAACTATCAACTTTTTTTTTCACTTTTTAAATTTTGGAAATAAAATTGATTAAATTGATTACTATTGACAATTCGAATACCGAATCCCAAATCATTGGACTATAAATGATTTGTCGAAAATTTCACAGCTTTTTGGAAACCTTTGGGTTTTTAAAGAAGTTTCGATAAAATGCATTTACGAACTTAAACTTCTTCATCGATCAATTTAATCAATAACAGTTGAAATAATGTCTGCAAGAGTATTTAGGCTATTGTCATATTTTTATTTTTTTTCATAATATCAAATTTTTACTGGAACTGGTGGGTACTGCAAGTTTTTATTCCTATTGATACGAGTATGCTTAAACTAATAGAACAATTGCAAATAATTTAATTGCTTGTTTTTGAACTCGATTTCATTTAGTGCCAAATTCATGTAGTTATTAGACACATTTTTATACGTGGATTTAGTGCACTTTGCTAAATCCTTCATAAATGCGGCTAACAATAATTCCTTATCATTTTTCATCTAGTTAGAATTATAAATAGAATTAAATTTTGATTCAATTATTTATAAGGGACAGCCCATGAGAACACAAGATAACTAACTTCATGAAATAAATACATTTATTAAGTGTGCCTCTCATGTTAAGTTCCATTAGCTAGATATTTTATTTAAGTAGTTTAATATATATAATTACAATTAACAGTAAACCATAAACCAATTAACAGACAATACAAATAGTTTATCACATAGTGCAACAAAATATAAATTAAATTGAGCCCCAATAATAACACCAATCAATAAATCAAATAAAACACAAATAGATACCAATTACAATTCAATTACTTGAAGGCGTGGCACTTACCTTCTGTTTGGTAAACAAATATTAGATTTTTTGTTTTTATTAAGTGCCTTTTGAATGACGAGTGAGTCCTGCAGTTAACAGGAATTGGCTACCTGCCCCGCCTCCCCCGTGGCTAAAGTTTTACTAGCTGATTTAAACCCCAAATTTAAGGCCAACTAACCTAACTAATATCTATGCACAAACTATACGAAACACCAAACTAAAAATCCATAGTTTCGGTCTAACTCAAAACTGAATTCTACATAGCAAACCAACAACCAAAAACTGTAACAAAAAATAGTATATATCTTACTAAACGCAACAAATATTTTGTAGTTATAAAATATTTTTATTAAGCTTGTTTATTGCAATTTTTTCTTATTACAATATTTTCTAATGTTATGCTTTAAATCATAATTTCGCTTTTGTTACTATAAAAAAAAACACACACACACAAAAATAATACTTTTATAAAAAAAAAAGGTAAGAAGCAGAAATAATAAATCAAAATCAAAGATAACACGCACCCACATATAATTATAATATTATCATTAGGCAACCCTCAAGAGGAAATAAAATAAATGTTGTAAAATTCGTGCCAAGCAAGAAACAAATAAATTCATCAACAAAATGCAAAAAAATAAAAACAAAACAAAAGAAAAATATACTAATAAATATGTGTACAAGAAATATGAGCGCAAAAAAATGAAAAAATTAAAAAATGAAAAAGAAAAAGATAACTATTGTATTGTATATGAAGCTATAGCTATTGAACATACAGGGTTTTATATGTGAGCAAATAAGTAGTGGGTTCGTGCGATCAGATGAACGCCTCGTAGCAGCCAAATGTTGGGTATGTTGTTTCATATGTGTTGATTAATGTTGATGTAAACGTATCTACGTAAAAAATACTGACAAGCAAAACAGCAAAAAAAAAAGTTATAATAAATAAAACAAAAGCAGAAAACAAGAAATGATTCAAAGTAATGGAAAACTAAAAGACGTAGAATAGGACAACATAACTAGCCGAATGCGCTATATCGATCGGAATAATTGGCTCAGATATGACAGTTTTGTAACCAGTATCTTAGTACTAGATCAATACGTTTCGGCTCTCGAAACTTGGTATAGGTTGTGTGCTGCCTTTAGTTGCCGTTCATCAACTTGGTCAATTATCATTTAGGCAAATCGAATAACAAATAATAAAAAAAAAAGAGAAAAACAAAAACAAAAAAAACCACAAAAATTAAGAAGCATTCTTTTACACGCGGCAGTCCAATTTTTTGATGTAAATAGTTTAAATAAATATATATTATAATGTGTAAATGTCAGACAGTTAGTTTTAACAAAGTGCACAACTTCTAGATGCGTTCCAAAAAACAAAGACTTACAAGTTTTGAAGTGACAAGAAATTTAACATTTATCGAGCAAAACGTAGTGAATAAGTTAACATATGTGTAGTTAAGTTAAGCCAGAACAACAACAACAACAACAACAACAAAAAGAACAAGAACCCAGAGTTGCATAGTATATGCACATAGACTAGTCGAAACCATTACTAATATTAACTAATTATACTAAAACGCCCAAGCCCATTTGCATTCTCTACGACTAACACACACTCACTTACACACAACCTCACACTCAATTCGCTCACTCAATTCTCTTAACATCACTTTCGTGTTTCAGACACAATACTCTCTCTAAATATATATTCAAATGAAATTGAACTCGCACAAATTGAATGTAATACAATAAAATTAATAAGATCATAACACATATCTTCAAACAATTCGGGCGCCGCAATGCCAACCCAACTTCTAACAATCAAGAAGAATAAGAAAGAGAAGGTAAACTAAAGTTATCATTTGTACGAAGAGAACAAACGCACATAACATATATAGTAAATGTAAATACAAATCATTTGAAAAATCGAAAATCAATAAAACTGCGCAAATCCCCTTACTTTATAGAGCTAAGTGGACACACACACACACAAACACACACAAACATACACACACAAGCAAACAGAACTATCAAATAACGAAAGAGAACGAAATTAAATCACCCATACAATGTAGATTTAAGATCGTGCGTTAAAAGTAACAATTTGCTGTAGTGCAACCGAATGATATAAAAATGAGACATACCCAAAAACAAACGCCAACTAACAACAACCCAAAAATAACACAAGGGAACAGGCAAATAATATGAAGATGAAATTTTAATACATAAGTGAAAAATTAGTCAAATAATTATACAAAATAGTTGAAATAATTGTTGTATTGCCATCACCCGAAACAAAAAATCAAAAGTGTAAGTCCCCCAGAATAAAGAAATGTTTGTGAAATGTTTATAAATGAAAACAAAACCAAAAAAAAACAACAACAAAAAAAAACAAGAAAAACCAAAAACTAAAAACTAAAGAAAATACACAACATGGCATGTTTAAATAAAAACCCAAATTAAAAATGTACATTCATCGACACTGTTTTCTCTTGCATTATTTAACAAAATGCCTCTTTGGCGTCTTCAGCTTTAAATTTAAAGCCTTTTAATGGTTTATTGATCCGTTTGTCTATTTGCATTTTCTTTTTCTTTAGAGTTCCGCTGGGATTCGTTTAATCTACCATGGAGCATAATTGGCTGGTTGAAGCAGTTAATTGTACGAAAAATATATTGTTAGACAAAATACATCAATTTATTTTTATAATCCCAAAAATCAAAGATTAATAATGCGACTTTTTTGTTTCAATGCAAAAGAGGGGAATTTGACTTATGTTTCAGATTTATATTTACCTAAAATGTTTGTAACTGTAAGAGTACGAACTTTATTATCAGAAACAGGGTTGTTCTTAATAACATTCAACTGCTTACTTGATGTTATCTCGACATACGTAACTGCTTGCTAAACAGTACATGCAAGCAGTTCAAATGGCAAGCTGCTTTTGAGAGTAAGCGTACTGCTTACAATAGATAATTTGTATGAAACAAGATATGAATTTGAAGTATATTTTCAGCTGTATTTAAATATATAAATATAATATACCTCCCTTTTACCGAGAATGCCGTGAACATCATGTTTAAATAGTAAAAGGGGCAGAATAGCGATTCGTATGTTACAGACACTTTAACCGCTAAATTGCTGACTAATTTTGTGTCGATTATTGGGATAATAGGTTGAAAGATCGCGTGTCGTTTAACGTGTTGCATGTTGAGCTGTTTTTGCAGTTAGCCGACAAAGGAGACTGATTTCGCTGACACTTAAATACGACTAAACTGCTGGGTAGTTGCAACAGTTACCTCAGAATGCTCGATCTTAACGCTAATCCAACGACAAGCTACAATGCTGAACAGAAAATCTGGTCGGGCGCCTGTGAGCAGAGCTACTACAATGATGAACTGACCATAGGTCAAATAATATTCAGGCAACTGCAAAGCGAACCCCAACGCATCTTTCAGATTTCGCCAGAAGAAAACACGCGACTCACCCGTTTCCAGATGCTGCAAAACGCGGCCAGGATTAGTGTTTATCTAAGGAAGCACGGATTTTGCGAGGACACACATATAGTTGGCATTCTGGCCAGGAACTCCACACATTTGGCGGCCTTGGTCTATGGCTGCCTGTTTAATGGCACGCCCTTTCATGCTGTCAATCCCAATCTGGAGGAGCACACCATACAAAATCTCTACAGTCTAACGAAGCCCAGGTTCATTTGCTGCGATGCTCAGGACTATGAGAAATTAAGGAAAGTCGCTGAAAATCTTGGCGTTACAATTATAACTGTTCATGGACGCATTGTTGGTGTCTTGAGCATTCAGGAGTTGCTTCTAGTGCCTCTACCAGAGGATTACGAGCCGACCAGGTTTCAACGCGGCATCGATCGCACAATGGCAATTCTATGCTCCTCTGGTACCACAGGAACTCCCAAGGCTGTTACCATTTCGAATAGCCGCAAGATTTTTGAGAGTCACAGGTAAGATTATCTATTTCTTCGGCAGATGGTATTGTAATTTTTTAATTACGTGTTAAACCTATCGACTGATTAACAGTTGAATTTTTTCCATCTAGCTATTTGAACCCCAATGACATACAATATGCACCCAGCACTCTGGACTGGCTGACGGGTTTAATTACACTAGTCACGGCCGGAGTGTACGGCACGGTGCGGCTCATCTCGAAACAGGTTTTCAGTGCCGCATTTTTTTTAAACTTGTGCGAGCAGCAGAGCATTAGATGGTCTATTTTGGCCGCCTCGCACATTGCTATGCTGGCTAATTGTCCGGATGTGTGCGGCAAGAAGCTGCGGAGTCTAAGGTATCTTCTATTTGGTGGTGGCCACACAATGGTTGCAACGCTGAACAAGATGCAGTCTCATTTACGGGGTGAGGGCATCCTACGGAATGTATATGGCATGACGGAGTTAGGCACATGTGTCACGTACAACCAGACCACCCACTCGAAACCCACCTCGGTGGGGCGTCTTTTGGCCAATATACGAATGCGTGTGATAAACGATAATGGTGACGCAGTTGGTCCGAATGAGCTGGGCGAAATCTATTGCCAGAATGGGCAGCATTGGAGTGGTTACTATGGCAACTCAACGGCGACAGCTGATATGCAGGACTCTCAGGGTTGGTTTCACACCGGGGATGTGGGCTACTTCGATGGGGATAACTATCTGCATATTGTGGAGCGCAAAAAGGATATGCTCAAGTTTCTGGGCATGATGTACTATCCGCACGAGATCGAAGAGGTCATCGCCCAAATGCCCGAAGTTGCCGAAGTTTGTGTCTTTGGCATTTGGAATGAAACCGAAGGAGATGCGGCAGCTGCTTCAGTAGTGCCCAAGTCAGGCACACAACTCCAGTCGGCACAGGTGGCCCAATTTGTAGAGAAGCACACTGGGGTCAACTATAAGCAGCTGAATGGCGGTGCACTGATCGTGCCTCAACTGGCCAAAAGTGCCAATGGCAAAGTGAACCGTCAGGCAGTTAAATCCGCTTATCTAAAGGCAACACAGCACACAAATTTTTCAAATTCAATTGAATAATTGCAGTAAGTAAGCTGCACAACAATGAATATAATATAAACATTGCATAACTGTAGGTGCTTTTTTTTATTGTAAATGCAAACAACACTTTTGTTTGATTTCACATATTGTCATCCAGTTCAAACGCTACATTGTATATATAATAGTATTAGTTGTACTTATCTCAACAATAAACTACTTTTGCAGCGAAGTAAAATGCACCCGAAATCGCCTCTTCTCATGATAAGCTAATAAAAATTAATATTGTCGAATTAGATAACATTTTTATTTCATGTACTCGGAAGTCTTAATATGTTCAAAGTAAAATTCACAAACAATTACACAAAATACAATTAATCTAAATTATTGTATTGTATTGATTAACATGATAAAAATTACACGCTAAGATTCTAATACAATGTAACCATCACCGACAATTGTTTATTACATTATATAAGAGAGATCGTTGCAAATGTTTGTTATCGTGCAATTTGCTGGTATAAAATGCAACGGTTTTCGCGATCGCAAACTATTTCGGAAAGCGCCAGCGTTGCATTCAAAATGTGCTTTACACCAGAGAACAGTTATGATGCTGATCGTAGAATTTGGAGTGGTCAAGCAAAAAGAAAAAGCTTTTCATCTGATCAATCCATTGGTGAGCTTATTTTTAACGCAATGCGACAACATCCCCAGCTCATTGCTCAAGTAAGTGAAAATCCACACATATCACACAAGTAACAGCTGTGCACATTCCACACAGATATCAGATGACGCAATTTTGACCCGCGAGAAGCTCCAATTAAATTCAATGGCTGTAGCTAGCTATATGAGATCTTTGGGATTAGTGCAAACGGATATTGTGGGAATTATGGCACGAAATACAACGCATATAACGGCGGTGGCCTATGGTTGCTTCTTCAATGGAATTGCATTCCACTCCCTCAACGTCATCTACGAGCCGGAAACTATTGAAAAACTCTTCGATATAACGAAGCCACGTCTGATTTTCTGTGATGGTGAAGACTTCGGGAAAGTAAAGTCAGCTGCGGAGAAAATAAATGCGAAGATCATCACAATGCGTAACCATCAGAGTGGATCAATTAGCATTGAGGAAGTCCTAGCTACGCCTGTAGAAGATGACTTTCAACCTGCTCGATTGGAACAGGGAAATGATCAAACCTTGGCCATTCTCTGCTCTTCTGGGACAACGGGCATTCCCAAGGCAGTGACCATATCAAACAGTCACAAGATCCTCAACTCCAGCAAGTCAGTAAAATCTAACATAGTAAATATATTGTTCCGTTTCATTGAACTTTAATTCTCTTAGTAATCTAACAACCGATGATGTGCAACTCACTCTGAGCACATTGGACTGGGTGTCAGGATTAATTACGATAATTTTCTCCGGCGTGTACAGCACCAAGCGCATTATAAGCGACAAGCCATTCGATGCAGCCCATTTATTGCGAATGATCGAGGAATACAAAGTCACCTGGCTGCTTTCGGCACCCTCCCACATGGCGATGATAGTTAACTGCCCTGAATTTGAGGAAGCGAATCTTCACAGCATTGGCTACTTTATCTACGGAGGCAGTAATTGTTCCTTAGAGGTACAAAAAAGTATTCGAAATCGCTTGCAAGGTGACTATTTGCAACAAGTATACTCATTCAGTGAGGCCGGTAGTACGGTGGCATATAATTGGAATTTCGACAAAAAACCCAATTCAGTTGGCCGTTTGGTGGATGGCATCAAGATGAAAATACTCACAGAGCAGGGTACTCCTCTAGGACCCAATGAAGTGGGTGAAATATGTGTATATTTCGGTGACTTTTGGGCCGGATATTACGGTAATCCCGAAGAGTCGAGCAACATTTGTGACTCGGCACAGTGGTTTCACACTGGAGACTTAGGCTATATGGATGAGGATGGCTTTCTCTATATAGTGGACAGGAAAAAGGATATGCTGAAGTATCAGAACATCATGTACTACCCACACGAAATTGAAGGAGTCATTTCTCAAATGCCAGGCGTGGCTGAGGTTTGTGTATTTGGAATCTGGAATCCACTCACTGGCGACGACGCTGCCGCTGCTGTGGTGAAGAAGATTGGATCAGAAATTGAGGCACAGGATGTGGTGGACTATGTTAAAAAGCACATCAATCTTAAGTACAAGCAATTAAATGGAGGAGCCATTATTGTGGACGCTCTGAGGAGAAGCCCCAATGGTAAAACCAATCGACCATCCACTAAGGAATATTTCCTAGAACTTAAGAATAAAGTGGGTTAAATCATAAAACTAACAATATGATCCAGTACTAAAATAAAATACACATTGTCATATATCTTATATGAAGTTAACATTACGTAAAAATTTTATAATTCCAGATTTGTATACGTTAAAGTTAAATTCACATATATATGTTCTCATATATATGTTCTCTAAACACATTAAAGCAAGAATCGCACTTTTAACTCAACAATGCACTCAAAATTCCGGTTTTATATGAAAAATGTAAAAGCTAGGCGAGCGACAGGTAAATAAGTATATATCAGTGCATTCTGTCTTTCTTTAAATGTATTTTATAATGGGTTTATTAAGTAACAAGTTTGAAGTCTAAATTTTGAGGTAGTCTCGTTTAATTACACATGCAACCGGGCTATTACTGAGTATAAAATGCATACAGATTAGAGTTCCCTCAGCCAGTTTCGTCTATGCACGCGATCCGCAACACTCGCAATGCCTTACAAGCCGGAGATAATCTACGATGCGGAACACAGCACCTGGAGTGGACCGCAGAGCCGCAATTACTTTGATTATAATCTATCCGTTGGTGAGATTATATTCCATGAGATGCGACGTCATCCGAAGCTAATAGCTCAGGTGAGTTTATTATTATATTAGTTTATATTACGTAAGTAAAAATATTTAGTTCTTGAACAGGTCTCAGACACTGAAAACATTGTATTAACCAAAAAAGAGCTCCAGTTAAATTCAATGGCTGTAGCTAGCTATATGAGATCTTTGGGATTAGTGCAAACGGATATTGTAGGAATTATGGCACGAAATACAACGCATATAACGGCGGTGGCCTATGGTTGCTTCTTCAATGGAATTGCATTCCACTCCCTCAACGTCATCTTCGAGCCGGAAACTATTGAAAAACTCTTCGATATAACGAAGCCACGTCTGATTTTCTGTGATGGTGAAGACTTCGGGAAAGTAAAGTCAGCTGCGGAGAAAATAAATGCGAAGATCATCACAATGCGTAACCATCAGAGTGGATCAATTAGCATTGAGGAAGTCCTAGCTACGCCTGTAGAAGCTGACTTTCAACCTGCTCGATTGGAACAGGGAAATGATCAAACCTTGGCCATTCTCTGCTCTTCTGGAACAACGGGCACTCCCAAGGCAGTGACCATATCAAACAGTCACAAGATATTCAATTCCACCAGGTAAATAGACAAAACGATAAACATTCAATATAGTAATATCGGAATAATTTTAGATGTCTTACCACAGCTGACGTTCAGTTTCTACACAGTACTCTCGACTGGTTGTCAGGACTCATAGTAACAGTTACTTCGGGTGTTTACAGCACCAAGCGAATTTTAACTGACCATCCCTTTGATCCGGCGCATTTGCTGCGTATCATTGAGAAGCACAAAGTCACGTGGTTGTTCCTCACGCCCAATAATATGACTATGATGACAAACTGTCCAGAATTTGAACACGCCAACCTTAAAAGCTTGCGTTTCCACCTTTACGGTGGAAGTCGCTGCTCCGTGGAGGCCCAACATCTTATACGTAGTCGGTTAAGGAGCGACTGCATGCATTTTATTTACGGACTTTCGGAGGTGGGCTACGTGTCCGAGAACTTAAACTTTGATGAAAAACCCAATTCAGTTGGCCGTTTGGTAGAAGACTGTAAGCTGAAGTTACTTGATGAACAGGGCAGTGCACTGAAATCAAACCAAATTGGAGAAATATGTGTCTACAGAGGAGAGTATTGGGCTGGATATTACGGTAATCCCGAAGAGTCGAGCAACATTTGTGACTCGGCACAGTGGTTTCACACTGGAGACTTAGGCTATATGGATGAGGATGGCTTTCTGTATTTGGTGGACAGGAAAAAGGATATGCTGAAGTATCAGAATATTATGTACTACCCACACGAAATTGAAGAAGTCATTTCTCAGATGCCAGGCGTGGCTGAGGTGTGTGTCTTTGGAGTCTGGAATGCAGTCACAGGCGACGAGGCTGCCGCTGCTGTGGTTAAAAAGATTGGATCAGAAATTAAGGCTCAAGATGTGGTGGATTATGTTAAAAAGCACATCAATCTTAAGTCCAAGCAATTAAATGGAGGTGCGATCATTGTGGACGCTCTGAGGAGAAGCCCCAACGGTAAAACCAATCGACCATCCACTAAGGAATATTTCCTAGAACTTAAGAATGAAGCTTAATAAATAAAGCACCAATGGCAAGGCTAGTCGGACATCAACAAGGGCCTATTTTCTAGAGATTAGGAATGAAAACTAATAGGATTAGAATTAACTAACAGATACCTTGTAGACAGAGGTTAACCTGCTGATATATCCATTCATGTTCTTGAAGTGAATTAATAAGTTTGATATGTCAAATTAGTCTTCAGCATATCCTTAACTGACAAAAATGATCCTTAAAATCTAAATACTCCCTAAAATCTTTAAAAATATGAATGAGTAAAATTCATTTTCTCGTTACATAGTTTAATATAGCGAGTGCCCAAACCAAATGGAAGTAATTGGTGCATGTACTTGCTATCGCATACAGCAACCTCAAAAAATAACTTTTTTGCATATAAGTGTGCCCCCAAAAGTATGTTTTACTTTCCTTTACATTTTGCTTCACAAAAACCTGTTTAATCAAAAAAAATGTTATCAAATTCATTTTACATTTGCTGATAATTGTCTTAAATATATTATTTTTGCGGCTTTAATACGAACTCGATTTGTAATAAGCCGAGTATTCATAGCATTAAGCTAAAAACAAGCAGTGCACAATGATCGAAAACATATGGAATTAATAAATTTTAAAAAGCATACCCACCTCCACCGCCTCTAGGCTACATCTACAACAGTTTTCGTGTTATAGTTTAAGAACCGATAATAAGGTATTAACGAGCCCATAATCTACAAAGCAAATATTTCAGATAGTGTAAATGGATAAGTTCGCATAACATAGATAGAGTCACCAAACTTGGAAGGTAAAATGCTGGTAACAATATTCACAGATAGGCTAATATATATCCACGCCAACACCAGCCGCCCCCACGTACCTCGGCTCTAGAATTCTACAATATTCTCTGCAAATTGTATGCTAGAATTAAATAATTTTGAAGGTAATTTACTGAAAACTCCCCGAAGAGATCGATAAAAAATAATTCTATGGCCACGCCCAGAGCCAACATGTTATTAGGTGGCCTGATTTGGTATGGTATCAAATTTTATCTTATTTTTGCATATTTTTGGGCTTACGCAACGATGACCATTAAATAAAAGAACAGCGATCCATTCCCCGATTAGATTGTGGTAAAAGTTTTTTATCTGAAGAGTATAAAGGGCTAATAGCTTCGCATTCGCTTCGCCAGTTACAATTATAAGCTTGATCAATTAAATACTCAATGACTTATAAACCGGAAAACACCTACGATGCGGAGCACGGAATCTGGAGTGGGCCGCAGTGCTGCAATTACTTTGCTCCTGATCTATCCATTGGTGAGATTATTTTCCATGAGATGCGACGTCATCCGAAGCTAATAGCTCAGGTGAGTTTATTATTATATTAGTTTATATTACGTAAGTAAAAATATTTAATTTTTGAATAGGTCTCAGACACTGAAAACATTGTATTAACCAAAAAAGAGCTCCAGTTAAATTCAATGGCTGTAGCTAGCTATATGAGATCCTTGGGATTAGTGCAAACGGATATTGTAGGAATTATGGCACGAAATAGAACGCATATAACGGCGGTGGCCTATGGTTGCTTCTTCAATGGAATTGCATTCCACTCCCTCAACTTCATGTACGAGTCGGAAACAATTGAAAAACTCTTCGATATAACGAAGCCACGTCTGATTTTCTGTGATGGTGAAGACTTCGGGAAAGTAAAGTCAGCTGCGGAGAAATTAAATGCGAAGATCATCACAATGCGTAACCATCAGAGTGGATCAATTAGCATTGAGGAAGTCCTAGCTACGCCTGTAGAAGATGACTTTCAACCTGCTCGGTTGGAACAGGGAAATGATCAAACCTTGGCCATTCTCTGCTCTTCTGGGACAACGGGCATTCCCAAGGCTGTGACCATATCAAACAGTCACAAGATCCTCAACTCCAGCAAGTCAGTAAAATCAAACATAGTAAATATATTGTTCCGTTTCATTGAACTTTAATTCTCTTAGTAATCTAACAACCGATGATGTGCAACTCACTCTGAGCACATTGGACTGGGTGTCAGGATTAATTACGATAATTTTCTCCGGCGTGTACAGCACCAAGCGCATTATAAGCGACAAGCCATTCGATGCAGCCCATTTATTGCGAATGATCGAGGAACACAAAGTCACCAGTTTGTTTTCGTTGCCCTTCCACATGGCGATGATAGTTAACTGCCCTGAATTTGAGGAAGCGAATCTTCACAGCATTGGCTACTTTATCTACGGAGGCAGTAATTGTTCCTTAGAGGTACAAAAAAGTATTCGAAATCGCTTGCAAGGTGACTATTTGCAATATATATACTCATTCAGTGAGGCTGGTAGTACGGTGGCATGTAATTGGAATTTCGACAAAAAACCCAATTCAGTTGGCCGTTTGGTGGATGGCATCAAGATGAAAATACTCACAGAGCAGGGTACACCTCTAGGACCCAATGAAGTGGGTGAAATATGTGTATATTTCGGTGACTTTTGGGCCGGATATTACGGTAATCCCGAAGAGTCGAGCAACATTTGTGACTCGGCACAGTGGTTTCACACTGGAGACTTAGGCTATATGGATGAGGATGGCTTTCTCTATATAGTGGACAGGAAAATGGATATGCTGAAGTATCAGAACATCATGTACTACCCACACGAAATTGAAGGAGTCATTTCTCAAATGCCAGGCGTGGCTGAGGTTTGTGTATTTGGAATCTGGAATCCACTCACTGGCGACGAGGCTGCCGCTGCTGTGGTGAAGAAGATTGGATCAGAAATTGAGGCACAGGATGTGGTGGATTATGTTAAAAAGCACATCAATCTTAAGTCCAAGCAATTAAATGGAGGTGCGATCATTATTGACGCTCTGAGGAGAAGCCTCAATGATAAAACCAATCGACCATCCACTAAGGAATATTTCCTAGAACTTAAGAATAAAGTGGAATAAATCAGAAAACTAAAAATATGTGCCAGTACTAAAATAAAATACACAACATTATGTGCCTTATTAGAAGTTATCATTACTTAAAAATGTTATGTTTCCAGTTTTTTATACGTTCAAAAAGTCAACCACATCCTGCGCCTAGATGAGGACCACCTGAAAAGATGCCCCAATAGGTAGCCTACTAATTTCTATTGATTAAAGATGAAAACAAGTAAGAGAGCTGTTCTCGAGTGAGCTCGACTACGATATGCCCAGCAGTTAAACATATTCTAAATTTATTGTTCAATTTTTGTTTAAAAATCACCCAAATGTGACAAGTTAAATTATTTTTTATAGCAGAGAAAAAAACAAATGCAGCGCATATTTTTATTCATAATCCCAAACTGATTCCAAATTTATATGGTTGATATTACTGATTTTTATAATTGACCAAGAGGCATTGGCTAAATAATTGGAAAGATAACTTTCAGAACTCATTTCTACTTTGCATCCATTTCTTAATAAATTATGTTCGTAATAAAAAAAAAAAAAAAAAACAGTTTAAAATTTTATTATTGAAAGTTGATTTATGATGCTGATTATGCTGTAAAAATAAATACAAGAAAATTAACTCGAAGCTGTCTGTGTGCTATGGCGGCTAATAAAATACTATTGGATAATAAAATGACAAAATGTCTTATCTATTCATGTGTCATTATTGAACATAAAACCTCAGCACATTTGGCCAATGTTCGATAATTTCGTTTAGAATTCATTCGATTGGAGGCCTGCTGGTCACTCAGATAACTTTGGCCAAACGAAGTCAAGGACAATTACAGCAAATAACTATCAGCCGGATAGCCCTTATCGCTAACATGGCTTATCTGTGGAGCATGAGCGAAAAGCTTTTCATTTTCGTGTGGGTTTTTGGAGAGGTGACGTATGTTAACCGTTTGATAAGCAAACGGTTAACTGATAACGCTGATAAACTGATAAGCACTCTGGACTGGTTGGCCACGCACGAGTCGCCAGTTGCTGAACAACTTGCGTGACGCTCGGACGAGCGCACATCCGTCGACGACTCTTATCAGTTATCAGGGAACATGGAGGGCGGCCCCAGCACACAGTTCGATAAATACACAAAAATTTGGAGTGGACCAAGGCCGGCGCATTTCTTTGACGCCGACTGTTCCATTGGCAAAATTCTGTTTGCCTTTATGCGCAATCATCCGGCGAACTTGTGTCAGGTGCGATTAATTTAATCATTTTGTGTAATTTGCATATTTTTTGCATATCATAAAAATATCAATTTATTTATCAGATTTCCGATACAGAAGGCACTGCTTTGACTAATGGCGAGGCCATCAGCTTTGCCATACGCATTGCTCAGCAGCTGAAGGCGATGAACTTGCGGCAGGACGATGTGGTTGGGATTGCGGGCACCAACACCACATATCTAATGCCGGTGGTGCTCGGCTGTCTGCTCAATGGCACACCCTTCCATGCAGTCAGCCCCTGGCACGACGAGGCCACCTTCAAGCAATTGTTTTGCATCACCCGTCCTCGAATAATATTCTGTGATGGTTTGGTCTACGAGCGACTCAGCGCCATTGCCAAAATGCTCAAAGCGCCGGTCTACACGCTCAAGGATCATCGACTCCAGCTGCCCCGCATCGAGGATCTACTGGAGCCCACCACGCAGGAGTTGTATTATGTGTGAGTATCTGAGTAGCCACTCAAAACAAATGAAACTAACCAAAGTCATTCGAATTTGCTCAACTTTAATTGATGACAGTAAAAAAAGAAAAGAACTAAATATAAAATATTCTAATTTTTCCCTAAAAATATTATCACAAATTCTCTGGAATTACAATAGTTATAATACCATATTTTTTCTGATTTATCTGAACACAGAATATAATTTTAGACATATCAAATTCTAAAAATTAAATAGAAACTAGAAAAATAATTGGAAAATGTTAATTATTATGATAAAAATCACACAAGAATTTTATAAATTTTAGGTAAAAAATTAACTTTTAACTCCTCGTTTACAGGCCCGAATCACTGATGCTGGGCGGCGATCAGACTGTGGCCATTCTCTGCACCTCCGGCACCACTGGGCCGCCGAAGGCGGTTTGCATATCCAATTCCGCTTGTCTGTTTGATTTTGGGTACGCATTGTATGCATCCAAGGGATGAACAAGCACTAAATGATTTGCCTTTCACTTGACCAGATTTGTCACCGGTCAGGATGTGTTGCTGTCGTTTAGCACGATTGACTGGGCGCCCGGTTTGTTCAACATGCTGTTCAGTTGCTGCCACGGCTCCACGCGCTGCATCACCGATCGGGCCTATACGCCGGAATATATGCTCCAGCTGATCGAGAGGTACAAGGTGACGCTGCTGACGGTGGCGCCACAGCAGGCGGCATCACTCTTGAAGGCACCCACGCTCAGCAAACGGAGATTGGGCAGCGTCCGATTCATCAGCATTGGCGGCGGCAATTGCTATGTGGCCAATCTGCTCAAGCTGCAGGAATTCCTCGTAAATGGTCAAATCTCGTATGGCTATGCGCTAACCGAATGCGGCGGCGTTGCGGCCAATATGGGCGTGGCCAAACCCTCGTCCGTGGGTCGAATTGTGCCGGGCATCAAGGTAAAAATACTGGACGATGCCGGTCGCAGTTTGGGCCACGGCGAAACAGGTGAGATTCTCGTGCACACTAGCAAAGTGTGGAACGGCTACTATGGCAATCCGAATGAATCGAAGCGAATGCAGGACTACCAAGGCTGGTTCCACACCGGCGACATGGGCTACTTTGATAACGAGAATTTCTTGTACATTGTGGAGCGGAAACAGGACATGTTGCGCTTCCATGGCGCCCAATATTGCCCCTTCGAACTGGAGCAGGTCATCGCCGAGCTGCCGGATGTGATCGAGGCCTGTGTCTTTGGCCTGTGGAACGATGTGGATGGCGATCCGGCTGCAGCCGCTGTGGTCAAGATACCCGGCAGTCGTCTCAGCGAAATGGATATTGTGGACTATGTGGCGAAGCGACTGGTTGTCACCCATAAGCAGCTCCACTGTGGCGTCTTCTTTCTGAACGAGCTGCCCAAGACGGGCAGTGGCAAGGTGCTGCGCCAACAGGCTCGGGATCAGGCACTGGGCAAGGAATGGAACGATCAACGGAATGGACATTAACCGTTTATTTTGTTGGCAATAAGTCTTAGCACTTTAAGCCATTTTATTTATTAGATTACTCACAAACATTCCAGTATTCAATAATGTTGTTGTTGATTGTGGACATATTCAAGATAGAAAACCTTCGAAAATATGGCTGGGCCGAAAAAAAAACAAATTGTTTTTTCAGATAGTCGAAATAGTTGATTTTGGCAATTTTGTTTTTATGGTATTATCAAGTGCTTATCTGCCATTGATTAGCCGCTGGTTTGAGATATGTCAGCACATAAGAAACGCATACAGCCAGGGCTGGACAAGCAGCCATCGCAGGGGTACCTTATGGTCTTTGATGGGACCTAAAGAGCACAGTCTGTGTTCTAGACGGAACTGGAAATACAATTAAAAAAAAGTTCTACAGAAATCGATACTATTAGTTCCCATTAAAATTTACAGACGGAATGGGAAATACAATTTATAAGGTTCTACAGAAATCGATATAATTAGTTCACATAAAATGATAAGAAAAAATTAAAACCAATTTATAAATTTCGTCAAAACTTTTATATCTTACATAACGGAACCCGAACCTGAACCGAAACCGTTATTCGATCGTCCCCTGGCTACAAATGATTTTCAAGATATCCTTTTTAGAATTTACTTTAAAAATTTGTTGTAATTTTAAGCTAATTGAGAAATATCTTTTGTCAGTGTTTCGGATTTTTAAATGCGATAAAATTTGATATAATTTTTAAATAAGCTGTACAGAAGTCTACCATAAACAGAAAATTCCAATTTATTCCTGATGTTTAATAATGTAACTAAACTTAACTAAACTACGAAGTTGCCTCAAAATGCCATTGTATGTTAATATTATTATCATTTGAAGAAATTTAAATTAATTGCAAAATATCTTTTTTGCTAACAGCATTTTGAGTCGGTTTTTAAGCTGCGAAATAATTTGATTATATTTTTAAATATGCCTGCTAAAGTTTAAACAAGATTAGTAATTTATTTCAGAAGTTTAATAATCTAATTTTACTCAACTAAACTATGAAGTTGCATCGAAATGTAGAAATTATTATCAATGGAAGAAACTTAAATTAAGATTAGCTGCTTGTTAAAAGTTGTCACTTTGAGGCTCATTTCAGAGTATTTATGTTGATGGGTTTTAACTAATGAACTGATCGTGATTGACATCCTAATTCATAGATCCACTTATTGGTGGCATTCCAGTTCAACAAACCCTTTAACCTCTGAATGGTGGGATGGGAGGAAATGGGGGGGGGTACAGGGGCAGCAATTGGTCGCATGTAAGCATTGATTGACAGCTAAGCCGAGTTGCACTTTTGTACGTGATGTTGTCAGCATTGCAATTGGATACTTTTTGGCCCTGCAACACTGCCGAATCAGGGGCAACACTTTGGTGCGCATACCCTAAAAATAAACTCAATGTTTGCTCCAGCAGCAGCAGCAACAACAATTAAACAGGCACTTAAGACCAAAAATTTATATCATTTGGGATTGCAAAGGATCACAGATAAAGATCAGAGGAGGCTGCTCTTAGGCTGATTGACAGACGATGTTTTCAATGTCAAGTTCATGAAATATGATCGCCGCACATCTTTTTCGGGGGGGCATTAAGTATATATATATATATATATATATATATAATTGCCATTGATCATGCTTTTCTCTTTGTTGTTGATGTTGATGATGATGATGATGATCGTGGTATGCGGTATGGCTGCCTGTTGAGGCATATCAAATAAGCAGGAAGTGGAAGGCGTAGCCAAGTGCATTAGTCTCGGTGGGCCAGCAACATTTCAAAGCCACATGGCGCCTGGTTAACTTGGCTAACTTGGTTAAACTTGTGAGTGATCTTGGCCAGAGTGCGACAGCGTCTCGAATTGTTTAGCAAATAGTAATTATTATTATATCAGTAACGCCAGCTGGAATAAAATGTTCATGATTAATGAAATGTCATCTAATGATTTCTGATCGCTAACCCAACTCATACGATCTGGTCGATCTTGTGATCGCCCATATCAGATCACAGTTCAGACTTCATTAGCAGCTGCTGCCGCAAATTGTGTAGAAAATGCCAGCATAACATAAATAAATGTTATGGCATATAATTTATTTATGCCTGTCGTCTTTGCTGTGTGAAGGATTGTTTAATTAGTCTTATCATTTGCATATGTCAAAACAATGAGCCCCCGCAGTGCACCAATCACCCTCACCCTTCCACTTGGGCTGAGCAATGTCGCCTCAGTTCTCTGGCTAAAATCCTATTAAGTCTTCTAACCCAGCGTCTTATTAATGCAAATCAATTGGAGAAAGAATTGAAAGCAAATTTATGCAAAGTACTTACAATAAATACCCTAGAAAATTGTTAAGCCGTTGCACAAACTTCACCCTTGCAACAAGAGGTTGCGCCAAATCTTTGTGGTATTAATAAATAAATTTGAATTAAAGCAGAACTGAAAAATAATAGATTTTCATCATAAAAACTATAGGCTACATAATATAAAGCAGATAATATTTAACGTAAAAAAAAATATGTTAAAAAGCTGAAAAAAAAACTAAATTTTGTGTTATTTATTTTTATTATTATTTTTTTGTTTATAAAATGTTAAAAATATTAATAAACAACTTAAAATATCTCAATGTATATAAATCAATAATCTCAAAAATATAAATTCAGCCATATACCCTATATGGAATATAGGGTATATTGAATGGCAATACAACTTTGACACATTGCCAACGACATGGGAGAATGTTGAGCTCACACAATTTATGGCGCTTAAATTGCAGTCAAGCGCATGAGCGGCAACGACTAACAAGACCAACGTCTCCACGAGGAGTGGCACCCCACCGCACCAACCCCACCCAGCGAATACACCTCTTCTGCCACCCTCAAACAGCCCTTGCTTGCGAGGGGAACAAATGCGACTGCGGCTTCAGGCGGATGTTTGGTGTCAAAACACGCAGCGCATTTTCCCTGGAATTGCAGAGCGGTTAAGTGCGGTCAGCGGCGGTCCTGACGCCTCCTACATCTTCACCCCCCCTGCTCCCACTACGCCCTCTGTTCGCTTTTCTTCCCGACTCCGGCGAGTTGGTTAATTTATGTTAGCGACGTGTTCGCCAGTGAAAACAAATGAAGCGTTTGATCGTGCTGGGCCATAAAAATAGAGTTTGAAACTCGTTGCTGATGTTGCTTTTATCAATTTGTGTTCATTTCTAAGCACGAATCGGCCAGCATAGATCATAAAGTGGCTTACCCCTGGCCAGAAACAGAAACAACAACTACGAAATTTACATAATTACCGCTCTTGTAGCGCTTTTATGAGAGCCGCCCCGAACGTGTCAAAATGAAAAGTGTTGCATGATTAGCGCGTAAATAACACGGCCGGGGCATAAATCTCCACAAGAAGTCGCCTCCAACTATCAGCAAGGAGTTCAATGCGGCAAGATAATCAAATAAATGTAGCGATTAATAAAGATGAAGATGCCAGCCAAGGAGACCTGCAACCAGACCAAAAACAAAGTAGGCTTTGATAGTGATCGACTTATAGATACCACGTACACAGCTTTAGCTAGATGGAGAAAAATATTTAAAATCTAAAAAAAATGTATCCTTACAGCTAATCCAAGAATAAATTAAATAATGCCTGTATTAGTATAATAAGTAGAAAAACTATTAAAATATATTTAAAACATTTCAGTATCAATAAATAAATTTAAAATACTCCTTTCAAACATATTTGAAGAGGGTATACTTGCGATGCGAGAGAGGTAAACCGAATGAAGATCGATGTGGCTGCTGATGTGGCCAACTGGCTGCCAGGTTGCCAGGTTGCCAGCTGTTTTGGTTCGCCTGGCGCCTGAAGCGGCCTCTCGCCTCCCGTTGTGGGAGGTGTGAAATCTGTGGCGCGACGCAAAGAGAGATAGACAGAGGCAGAGGCAGAGGCAGAGGCAGAGGCAACAGGAACAGGCAACACATTGCCAAGTTGTAGTCGCCAGCGGGACAACATGACACATTGCTGCAGCATAACTTGGTCAGTAATAAGCAGTGGTAACAGCAACGACAACAACAACAACAACAACATCAAGAACAACATCAAGAACAACAACAACAACAGCAAGTAAAATGACTTATGTCCGCTGGCCAAAGAATTGAAACCGGCCAACTTGTTGGTCATATCGCAGATGCTGCGATAGACACCGATTCCTTAACACGTTCCAGGCCCCCAGGCCCCCTGAGCCAGCTGAAGAGTGAAAAAGAAAAAGATCTTGTTAAGAGCAAAATGTTGTTAACGTAACTGCAAACACTACGTACAATTTTTTAGCGGTTTCATATTACCGTTGCTCGGCATCACTATCAGTATCTGTATCCGAATCTAAATCAGAATCAGAATCAGACCCGGTCAAGGTCTTCACAAGTGTCGCTGCAACTTTCATTAAGACACTGCCACTGCATACCTATTCATTTTTTATATATATATATAATATATATATATACATATGTATATTTATTTTTCTTTATATATATATAGTAGCTGCTTGCAACTTCCTGTCGCTTGCAACACACACATAAATTAGTTTTCCATGTTCACTTGTCACTTGTATCGCCACAAAACCCGTTTGGTTTGCGGGTGTCCAATGCCAACTTTAGAATTGCACATTGCCAAATGATTGCGCTTATCAGCCGAAGTTGGCTTGGCCAACTGAATTTGCAAGTCATTCTGGCCAGCAGACCTCAATAATGACCAATTGTGTGATATACCCTATATTGAAAGTGCTTCAATTTGGTTTGTCACTTTAGCGCTTTAAAAAAATATTACGCACCCTTTTATGAAGGGTATTTTGTAGCTAAAAGAAAACAGTTTTAAACTAAACGCAGTTTATGTACCAGATATTTGGTACTCTGAATTATAGCACTCTAACTCGTTTGTTTTTAGGCCAAACAAACATTGAGAGAGTCTTGGCTTACTTTGAGTTTCACAGCATTAATAAATTATTAAAAGACAATCACTTATTTTTTTCAAAATCACCTTTAAGAACTTAGTAGAATGATTTTCACAAATCATTTCATTTTCATTTTAAATACAAATTTGGGCAAAACATAATTTTTTTCCATAACAAAAAGCTGATTATCCCAACCTTCTTATATATTTACAACCCTATGCAAAATACTTGAGATTAGTGGAAAAGTGTTTTTATGTTCATTTTAGCAACAAAATTCACTAAATTTAAATATATTATTTCCTAGTAATTAAGGTTAAACAGATGAAAAAGTCGAAAGCGCATTTAAGAGCAGATAATGCAGAAGTTAATAGTAAATGTATTAAATATTAAATTAATTATGAATATTTGCGATCAATGCCAAAATGTTTCTGCGGCAAGTTGCGAAATTTAAAGAATTTTATTATATTATTTTTGCATTTTTCAGGTAACACTTCTAAATAAATTGTGAGTGAATGAAAAGAAGAAAATATAGGAGCAAACATTTATTTATTTAGTTGTTTAAGAAATTAAATTAAATTCCTGATTAAAAATGTTTTTCATATTGTTAACATAAATCGTGAATAAATAAATATCTAACGAAATGAAGGAATTCTCTCTTTTCATTGAATTTGCCTCATTTTTTTAGTGGCTTTATTTAGTAAAGTAGATAAATTGAATGAAAGTGAATAGGTATATATAGATATAGACGGCTTTATTTATAAATAAACCCCATGCAAACCACTTGTTGCGTGCGCAATGAGACAGAAACCAAGCAACAGAAGCATTTCTTCGTTCTGTGTGCAGCCATTTATTGCAATGTGTGTGCTGCATTTAGTGGTTCAAGTTCAAAGACCTATCAAAACAAGACCAAAAACTAATGGTCTTAGCGGACTGACTGCCTACCAGCCTTTCTGCCTGTGTGTCTGGCAGGAGAGGAGGCTGCAACAAGCCCAAACACTTTTACTCCGCTTATCGCAATGACCATAAATAAAGCTCACGTCTATTAGCGTTGTCATTAATTTTTCCTATTTGGAAAATATGCAAATTAAACGCTGATTAATTGCTGGCAGGAAAAGTGAATCGTTTTCCCTATCTTGCGCCTGACTGTCTGTCCGTTTGTTTGTTTGTCTGTTTGTCTGCGTCTCTTTGGGCAAAGTTACAAGTTGAGTTTTTTTGTTAGGCCGCACGATCTTCAGGTGTTTCCGTAGTGTAGCGGTTATCACGTGTGCTTCACACGCACAAGGTCCCCGGTTCGAACCCGGGCGGGAACAAGTCTTCTTATTTTTTATTCAGTTTTTTTTTTTATTTTGCACGCTATGTTCGAGTTATATTTAGGTACTAACACGTGTAAAGAGTTCGCCTGGCTAATAATATTCAAGTTCATGCGTGCGAAGGCCAGGTTACACGCAAGTCAGCTGAATATTAACATATAAGGTATGAGTATTTACATGCGTGTACCTATGTAGCTAGTTTTATGCGCTTTTAATGAGCCGCGTTTTTACGATCTTTTTGAGGGGTGTGTGTGTTGTATTTATAAACATACAACACACGGCACGCACCAATTTGAACCGCTTAACGAGCCACCAATGTCAGCAGCCCCTGCATGACTCCTTCAATCCTGACACTTTTATGGTTTTCATTTATTGACCCCGCGCGTCTTTTATTGCCATGCCACCCATAGCGGAAGTGGAATGCTGTATTGCACTGTTGTAAACTGGAGGAATAAAAGTAGGTCTTTATATTTTATTGTTTTTGCTGACGGAAACTACATTCAAATTAAGAACTTACAAGTGTAGCTATTTTTAAAAATGCAGTGCTCATCTACAGATATTCTAGTATGCCATTATCGTTCTAAAGAATTTCAATACAAGTCTTTGTAATTGCAGTCTATTAAAAGTTTTCCGAGTCTTTTAAAAAATTTAATTAACAAGAGAATTTCAATTAATTTTCATTTTTTACTGAGCTACCAAACTGTCATTTGGCTGCCGAGATTTCGCAGGTTTCCGTAGTGTAGTGGTTATCACGTGTGCTTCACACGCACAAGGTCCCCGGTTCGAACCCGGGCGGGAACATAGTTTTTTTTCTACTTTTAAATATTTTTTTGATCAATTTTACCTGTTTTATATATGTAGGCAGACGAAAACAACATGAAATGGATTGAGTTTTTATAATCACAGTATATAAATTCGTTTTCAAATAAAGCTTAAATAAAAAGCTCAATTATGAAAAGCTTTTCACTGCGTCAATAAAGGGCTACTCTTTGAAATCGGTTGCGTATAGTGGGAAACCATTTAAATATTAACTAGACTCATGTTAATTCAGATGGGGATGTAGCTCAGATGGTAGAGCGCTCGCTTAGCATGTGAGAGGTACGGGGATCGATGCCCCGCATCTCCAAAGTTCTTTTTTTTTCTAATTTTCATTTTTTTTTAAAATTATTTCCATATTAAATATGCTGTCAAGTTTTAATTGTCAAACTGAATATTAAGAGTATTCCATCATTCATTCATTCAGCCTGACAACAACTAAACATGCTGCTCAAAACCGACTTTCACACGCTTCCCACCCAAAACCAGAACAGACATGTTATTATGCAATCGGGTTTTAGCTTCAGTTTTTATTTAGCTCGTTTCCCGGCTGTGCACCCATTGCTCAGCTTTGCTCAAAGCAGGAAGAGTAAAAAATCGAAGCGGGGCAGAAGTCGCCGCAGCTAATCCAATTAAGCATATTCATCATATTCTTCAAGCAAATGCAGGCCATGAACTAGAAATACTACAACCAAAATAGTACCTAATAAATATTGTAAGAAATGTTGACATTTCCGTCATGTTGCATTGATTAAAATCTATTTAACTTCATTTAAGCAATGTGCTTGTCAAGTTAAGCTCAATTTTCAATTATATACATAAATATTAACAAATTTCATCATAACATTATCAATCTCAATTTACATTATAAATTTAATTTCTTAACTCTATTGAGTTGTCGTAAATTTTGTAAATAAATCAACGAATTATAAAATTAAAAAATTGTTAATCGACCCTTAATTATGGCGTATAAATATATGTCAGAGAATTCGTAAAACTGAAAGTTGTTTGATTTAATCAATGAATGACAAATAGAGAACAGGTTAATGACATTCTTCTTTCTTGACCCAATCAAAATAAACAATTCCAATTTCGCAATGGAGCTGCTGTTGTTTTGGCAAAGTGATAGTGTGTTGAGAGGGGAGTGAAGTGTTTTTTTTTTTTGTTTAGCGGCGACGACACTTGTGATTCGGTCCCAAAACGGTGTATTGTCTATGCGTCACGTAGGCATGCAGCGAAACACATACAAGCATAACTAACTGTAAGTCACAATGCGAGTAGAATTGTTGACGTCGGCATATGAAGCGTGTGCAATTTAATATTTATTTATGAAAAGTCGCAACGGATATACCCTAAGTGAGGGTCTGGATTGTCTCCGCTGGATTATCAACAAGTTAATTAATTTTTAAAATATCTTACAGATAACAGACGAATTGCTTAAGATAAATTTAAATAAAAATTAGCATAAATTTAATGAGAACAACAATTTTGTTTAAATTCAGTCTTGCAATACGAAAGCTAAAGTTAAAACAACCTTTTCAATATCTGTTTCCAACTCAATTCGTTTATCTTTAATAAGTATATTATCTAATCAGAAAGAAAATTTTGATACAACTTTCACGCGACTTTAAACGTAAGGAGCTAATCGTTTTAACTAGTCTTTGAGACAAACACCATATCCGATATTTCCGTGAGATTTGGAGATTATGGCGATAGCGAAGCGAACGTATCGAGATCGCCGTCGATCAGCTGACTAACGAAAAAGTGAAAGGTACGAAGACACAATAACAACTCAAGCGTCATCTGGCAATGCTCTCTAGTCTAACATTCTCAGAGAGCGGAGGTCGAAGAGACTGTGTGAGTTTGAAAGAGAGAGAGAGAGGAACGGTGAACGGTAAACGACACGCAATCGGTGTGACATGAAAATCATCAGATTCGCTAATAAGCAACGGCAAATTTTGGACATGCCCAACTGCGACGTCATAAAGCTTAATGCTTTGCGACTTTTTGATTTGATTTTTGTTTAAGTTATTGTTGTTGTAAAAGCTTAGAGATGTGTTTATGAACACTTTTAACAGGCTTTCATTAAGGAAATATTTTTGGAAAAAATTGGCTTCTTAAATGAATATTGCACTAAATGAAAAAAAGGAAAGGTAAATTAAATAAATATTTAAATCATTTTATTTGTATCTTAAAAATTTAATGGGAATGCCATTTTTAATATAAAAATTATTATTATTATCTTATGGAAAATTTACATAATTAATAAGAGTTAAGAATATAGGAAAATATATATTATACTTTCAAAAAGGCATTTATTTTATATTTATGATTTGATTGTTATCCTACTAAATCCTTTCGTGCTTTTGTGTTTTCTATACACGAGCCCCCCGCCCATTTCCATTGCTCCATGTTTTTGGTTTGTTGCTAAGGGCTAAGAAGATGTTTTGGCGGCTGCTTCGGTATTCGTCAATTTTAGTAAAAATTTCCGCAGCGTTGAATGAGCGAGTGAATGAATGCTGATGTGTGAACATAAGCAAACGGCAACAACAACAACAACAACAACAATAACGACGACGTCGGGCATTCATAAATTTGCTATTTCAAGGCCTACGTGACAAGTCTCACACAGGGAACTGGCTCTGTGTCTGGTGGTGCAGAGTCCCCCGAACGCTGCTAGCTGTTTGCTGTTGTTTGTTTTTAGTTGTTGTTTTGCTTGTCGCAATTTGAGCGCGATTCACAATATTCTGCACTGATATTTATTCAATTAGAGTATACGCAGCGTATGCGTAACATTTGCGTCACATGATCTTGACTGTTTCCTCACGTGACAGCTCTCTCTCTCTCTCTCTCTCATCGGGTCTTTGACACTCCGTATGAAAACGTATTGCTCTGGCAGCCGATAACACTCAGTTAACAGTTGAGCAGCCAAATTATGTGTATCTGTGCCACAACGCAGACAAAAATCACCTTAGGATGGCCCACAGAAACAACAAACAGTGTCTAAAAAACCACTGAAGTGTTCGGGATCAGTTAGAATAACAAACAGAACATAGAAAAGAGAACAGAGAACGCCCACCGCCCGCTGCTTGTTTATAAAATTAATGATTGAACGTCGCTTTTGGCGGCTGTTGAGCGATTTACTAATTCCAAAAACCAAAAGCAAATCGCATAAATTTTTTTTTTTAGCAAATTAAGTGGTTTTTTGGATCGTTTAAAAATTTATCGAAATGGAACAAATAAGAAACATTAATATTTTTAGAATGTTTTAAGCATAGTATAATTTATTTCATGCAATTTGATATTCTTTCTTTCTTTTTGTATTATTTTTTTTTTTTTGTATTTTTTTTCTCAGTCTTAAATTATAGAAATTTGTTTAATCTACACAAAGTATAGCTATATCTAAGTGCTATCATTAAGGCTATGTACAATTATAAAACGAAACTTATGGCTATTTGATCAGGAACTATAGCTTGTGCGGATCGGTGGTAGTACATCCATTTCAAATGCAATTCGGGACGGTGCTCAGAGGGAGGCACTCCGTTTTAGCCAAAACATGGTGAGCAGCTGTAGCAATAGCAATTTGAGTCTGGAAAGTGCATAGAAGAGAATTAGGCAAGATTTGGGGTAGGGCATTATGAGGAGAGAGTATTTGGACAACTGAATAAATAAATTGCATGCAGAAAATCAGTTCAATGTTACTATGCAATTTTGTAGTTTGCATTTGATTTATTTTGTGTTTTGTTATGTGCAATGTGCCAATTAAGCGTATAACTTAAAAAAAAATAAAAATCATGCAAATAATATAAGAACCCAACTAAAAAAAATGATATTCAACTTTTTAAAGCTATAATTCAAACTACGCCACGCTTACCATTACAACATTATTTTTTTGAATTAATCTTAATCCACTTGCAAAAACGCACAATTTATATTAATATTTTTATTATTTATATTTTATTTGCATTTGTATTTTATTATTTTTTTCATGCTGTTTTCGTTGATCTGCAACGCTTAACTAGAATTATTTGTAATGCATAAAATTATGTTATAAATAAAATTTGTTAATCTACAAAACTTGACTTACAATCTGAAAATAATCTTTTAGGTAAAATATAATAAATAAATATACTAAAAAAAATACACATCTTATAAGTTAATTAAAATTATATCAAATAATTTCACGCACATGTTTCGTTTTCGTACTAAATAAATATACAATTACAGGTTAGTCTAAACATTTAATTAAATTACAATTTTTGATTTGTGAGTTCTTGTTTCATACAATTTCGTTTATCGTTGGATCGTCTATGGTTTTCAAACAATATCAAATTGATCTCTTATACCGCATTTAATATGGGTTCACAGCTTAAACTAATCACTGAGAGGCAGCGAGGCTCAACTTCGAGAATACAACAAAAACTAAATTGTTATATATATATATATATTTATTAATCATAATAATAATCATCTGACGAATCTTAATTGTAAATCTATTTACAATTGACATGCGAAATATTCGATTTTTCACATCTTACACAAACATCATTTAGACTCTTGTTGTTTATAGTATAATTAATTTTTTATTATAATAAGGAAAACAGTTTTCATACTATTTGCAAGTTTGCATTTGTTTTTGTTGTAGAGTTTCTTAGTGGTCGTATTTTTGAGAATTATTCATATTATCAGTTTTTTTTTTTTTGTTAGAGACTCAAGTATTTGAAGTATACACAGTAAATTCTAAAAATAATTTATTTAATTCATTTGTTCGATCAAAATAATATGTATGTGTGTGTATATGTAGCATGTGAGTACAATTTTATATTTTTATATATTTGCGTGATGGGATTGGTGCCAATTAGAAGATTCTTAAAAAAAAATACTCGAGACTCCGTGTTAATACATTGTTGTTTGATATTCATATTCTTTGCAGCTTGCATTGATTTAAGCAGATCGCCAAACAGGTTGTCGATTATTATCGATATCGATGCGCTGCTTCAAAAATACTATTTTGAACCACAGTCGTTGGGTATACAATAAATGATATACATAAGTACAGAGTGATATCGTTCGTTTATAAATGTGATGTGCAGTGTAATGCGTATGTGTGTGTGAGTAAGTGTGTATGTGTGTGTGTTTGAAAACTTGCAAATTACAATATCGCATACTCAAGCCAATATATATATATATCTTGCTTGATTTCTTAGTTGTTGAGTGAGCACTTGTTTAATATTATTGCAATTACATTTAAATGCCTTCAAAAAATAAAATCATCAATTAAAAATATTTTGTCACACTTTGTACGTTTTCGAAAACCAGATACAATCAATTTTAAATAAATACTACAGAACCAAATAAAAAATAAATAAAATTTTGAAAAATCAAAACAAAAAAAATAAGAGCACAACAACCAATTAATTAATTTTGCAAACCGTACAAAATGTGAAAATAGTTAATGCCAAATAAATAAATAAATATTATCAAAAAATATTTAGAATTTTTTTTAGGTAAATTTTGAAGAAAAACGAATTAAATTTTGCATGGTGAAAATTATGAAGTTAGAATATTTTTGTAATGTTTTTTGATTTTTTGGGCAAACTCACAAATCAAAGTAGACCGATTCGTCGCCAGCGGAGCTCCGCACATGCCCATCCAGGTTGGCATCCTCGTAGCTGCTCTCCTCCGCTGAATCGTGCTCGTCCTCCTCCGCATCCGCCTCCGTCTCCGTCTCCGTCTCCGCCTCATCCTCAGCCGCCTCATCCACATCGTGCTCACTGGACATCGGCATCATTCGCACATTGCGCTCCACCCGATCGCTCGTCTCGCTCAACGCGGGCATTGGGGAGCTGCTCGGCCAACTATTGAAGTCGTCAGGCGTTGCCAGACTGCTGGCCATTGCTGTTGTCGTTGTTGTTACTGTTCTTGCTGTTGTTGTAGTTGTTGCAGGCAGCAGACGCTGCTGTCGCCTGAGACCAGTGCGTTTTATATTGGCATTTCCAGGCCGCTGCTTCTTGGCGCCCGCATTTGGCCGCGGATTGTTGTTGCCGCCTGCTTTGGGCGGCTGCTTTTTTCTGCCACGCTGATTTGGCACTGCGCCCCTAGCCACGGCTGCTTGAGCACTCTGCAGATTGTGTGTAGCATTTGCTGCTCCAGCTTCAGCTGCTCCAGCTGCTCCAGCTGCACCCGGCTTTTTGCGACAAATTGGCCGCGTTAAGCCTTTATCGATTGCCTTCTCGCGCCGCTTCATGCATTTGATGTAGGCCATCCGGCGGGGATGGCGCTGCGAATTCGGTGCAATTCGGCAATTGTGCTGCTCCTCATTCTCATGTGGCTGACACCTAGGCAGATTCTTCTTGTTGCTCTTTCGGCGGCCAATGTTGCTGTTGCTGTTGTTGTTGTTGCCACTGTTGCTGTTGTTGCCACTGTTGCTGTTGCTGTTGCTATTACCGTTATTGCTATTATTGTTACTGCTACTCCTACTGCTAAGGTTACTGCTAATATGGCCGCTGTCACTTTGACTATTGTTACTAATACTAATCAGGCTGCTGGCGCTGTCTGCAGGAACGTTGCTGCTACTATTACTACTACCGCCTCTCCTCTTGCTGCCACTGTTTCTGCCACTGTTTCTGCTACTGTTTCTGCTTTTGCTGCTGCCACTGCTTTTGCTGATGCTGATGCTGATGCTGTCGCAATCTGCTGGTGGCGGCGGATGAATGTGCTCTGGATGTTTCGGCTGTTTCGCAAAGGCGCCGTCATCACAGCGTCCGCGCATGCTATGATTGACACCAATGGGCCCAAAATACTTGACTATCAGCTCATGGACACGCTCCTCAATCACCATCTCGGTGATCGACATCACGTATCTGGCGAGCGGTCCCAATGTTCGGCTGCTTGGGATTCTGGTGCGTCGTAGTTCCCCATGATCTAGCGCCAAATAGGATGTCATATTCGGATTCGGGTTGTAGCCGGAGGAGTAGAAAGTGTGGCTGGATGGATCCATGTTCTCGACAAACACACAGTCGTCCGTAAAGAATCTCTGTAATAATTTGACAACTACAATTAAATTATTTGGCTATAAAATAGTTAGCTAATAAGAAAGACTCTTAACTGATATTATTATTTAAATTGAGAAAATATAGACTTATGGGTCAAATAATTAAATCTACTGGAATTCTACTATAAAAAAAGAAGAGGAAAATCGAAGAAAAGTCACACGCTGTTTTTTTTTTTTTTGAGTATTATCTAAATAGATTAAATACTTATGTAGCAAGAGTTTTATTGGCAACTCATAGAGGACATGAAGTTTGTGATGGCGGCGTTGATAGTTTCTCATATGCATAACAAAAACAACTGGGCACCGAAATGTTACCCATGCCCATGTTGACAAGAAGAGGAAATCCTAAATACTTGGGGCTACCTACCAGTTGGCAATGTGTCGGTTTGGTCTTTGTATCTGAGAGAAGGGGCATATCTGTTAGATAAATGTGCCCATTATCACAGGATGCGCTCGCAATCGGCGTTTGCGATCGATAGACGCCTTCGGATGACACTGAGACTGACACTGAGACTGAGACTGACCCTGACCGTGGTCATAAAGTTGGCTAAGTTATGAATGCCAGATGACAGCCGCACAAAAGGACAACAACAAACAAGTCGCAGACATTAAACAATTTTCGTTTAGGTAGAAATGTAAATCAGCTACAAAGGATTTGGCGCGGCTGGCTGGCCGAACCAGGTTGGATTTGGGTTGGGCTGTTCTGTTCTGTTCTGGGCAGCAGCATGTCTGGCCTTTAGATGCACCGCAACGCATTGTTTCTTTTTGCCCCAACAGCAGCAGGCAGATCAAATTCAATTAACCACATTGAATTAATTCGCTTGTCAGGCAATTAAAATTGTTGTTTGCCCCAAAGCGGCAAACTTGTGGAAATGTCGCCGCTTAAATTTAGAAATTAATCTGGCAAAATGTCGCGACTGCTGTGCCGGCTACACCAATTTGATATGAAATGAGCCATCAAATGGATACCTTAAGGAGTGTGGGTTGGGAGGGGGGGGGGGAATTTTCCTGCAAAATATGGTTTGAAATGTTGACGCCATTTCAAAGGGCAGACACGCAAGTCAACCCAATGTGGCTGGGACTCCTCTGAGTGCGTCTCGACGTCTGCAATCTTTGCTTTTATGATTTCTCCAATCACATTTTTTTTTCCGCTATTTTTAGACCAATTTAAGTGAAAATTACAGCAGGAGAGGAAGTGGAATGGAATGAAGCTGTTCCCAGTTAGCTGTAAATGCAGCCGCTATCAGAGAAGCATTAGCTGAACTCCCGGCGCTTATCAGGCTGGCGCCAGGTGAAATGAAAAAAAAAAGGTCAAAGGTTATCGGCGTTGCACGCACGCCTACAACAAAATGTCCCAAATCGACATCATTTGGAAAACAAATTATTGTGCTCAAACAAGAGCCACATTCTTTTGGCTGCTTTATCTGGCGAACAGGACCATAACAATGATATGGATGTTGCAACATATTCATTGGTCTTAGAGGCAGCACGATGACTGCGCATTAATTGATCGCCGCGGGCGGTCGGCTCTTTTTTTCTCTTATTTTTGTTTTTATTTTTTTTTTTTTTGGTTGCCTGCCGCTGCGTACAAATTATGCAGATTAATAGGCATATTTATATGGCTGAAACATTTTAATTGGCCAACACCCATGTGACGCTGACTCAAAAAAAAAAAAAAACACACTTACGACTCTCACGTGAGTTGGGCCTTATGAATTGGCAAACGGTTGGGGATTTCAATTACGTGCCCCATTAGGCAGCTAATAAAATCAGCTGCCACACGGTCACAAGTTCTGTGACGCTGCTGGCAAACCAATTCACATGTGGATGCAAATCTATTTTAAAATTACTCAGATCACGGCACAAATGGAAATGTATTTAAAATTGCTATTTTAATCAAATGCAGCGAATTATTTTTGAATTTATTTTAATATTTTTAACTTTCTTTGCAATGCATCTTATAATAATACAAAAATATTACAAGCAAGTGTCAAACAAATAGTTTGACAAATTTGAAAAGTTTTTCAAACATATTTAACAGACTTGACACACAATTTTAAATACTGAGAGCACCGCACAAATGGAAATGTATTTAAAATTGCTATTTTAATTTTTGAATTTATTTTAATATGTTTTTCTTATTTCTTGCAATGCAATACAAATATTACAAGCAAATGTCAAACAAATAATTTGACAAATTAAAAAATTTGTTCAAACATATTTAATAGATTTTAATGAGTATTTGTTTTTCATCATATTTATGATCAAAATCGAAAATACCTTTAAAAATAAAAATATGACCACTTATTTTCTTAGAAAATAACCTGCCACTAAAGAAATGAGTGTTGTAAATAAAATGTAAACTAAATATTTATGTGTTCCTCTAAAGCCAAAAGGTCAAAATCGAATAAATATAAAAGAAAAACAAACAAACCAAAAAGTAGGTTAGTTGTTAAGAGTAGAAAAGGAAATTGAATTGTCAGCCAAAAAACAAATTGTTGCCACTTCCGTTGCCCAACAAAAACCGAACCAAAACTATTACCATAATTCGAATGGGAGAAAAAAAAAACGCTGTGGAAATCATGAATTTTAGATGCGAACACATCAATTTGGCTCTCTCACAGAATGTGCAGAGCAGACAAATTCAGATACTTGGCGGATGGTCGCCAAAATAAACAAAAGCCGCCCAAATGTGCAACGCCCACTTGACCAACTTATTGAAAATGCTTGCAATGCGCACTGTGGCACAGTGTGGCACACTGTGGCGGCGCCATCAAAGGGCCGTCGCGAAAGACTGCAACAAAGTTCCCGCTGAAGCGCATCAATCAACACCGAGAGAGCCAAAAACGTGCTCGGTTGGGGGCACGTTGCTGCCGTTGCCACAAGTTGTTAGTGTCAGCCGGAAAGCGTTGCCTGACAGAATTGGCACAAATGCGTTTATATCTGTGTCTATGCACGCGAAAAGGTCAAAGGGCGGCGCAAACACTAAAATATGCCCAACTCGCCACAGGCTGTTTGCCACGGCACGTTGCAGTTGCTGTGGCGCCACTCAAAAAAAAGGTGTTGGGAAATGCGGCGCGCTTGCCGCAGTGTCACATTAATTATCGACAGGACATGCCAGGACCGTTCTCATTTGCCACTTGATGCAACAAAAAAAAAAAAAAAAGAAAGGACAAGGGTTGCTCACAGGACATCTTCTGTCTGTCTGTCTGTCTGTCTGTTTTTTTGTTGCTCTTTGTTTTTGTTCAACTTCACTCGCCGCACTTAATTCTGTTATTTATCGCATTGCGTTTCGGAATCTTATTTATTTTTTTATTTATGCCTGCAACACGACCTTTTGTTTGTTTTGCCTTTTGTCACCGAGCACAATCGCATTGTGCCGCTCCAGTTGCAGATAACGCCACCAAATTGTAATTGAAATAACACTATGAAAAACAATGAAAACAACCAATGAACAAATTGCTTTTCATTTAAGCGTATCAATACAAATTGTGGCATTTTCTCTACTTTTGATAGTTGCCAAAGTTGGGTGGAAAATTCACCAAATTGCTTAGATAAACATTGAAAGTTAACTCTAAAACTAAACTCGACTTACGAAGATTTAATAAAAAAAATTGTTTAAATTGAACTAATAAAATTGAGAAGCATTTTTATCCGACTAAAAAACTTTTAACAGTTATATAAAAAACAGCCTATTTATCGAATATTCATAATAATGTATTTTAGATAAATTAATTTTGCGATATTAAATTCTTTGCCAATTCTAATGAAACGTGCAAGATTCAAAACATATTGCGATTTGTATATAGATATATATATATATATATTAATTTCTAGTATGCAGTTTTAAAGCTAAATATTTCAGATCAAAGATTTGTTTACTTACCGAGCCATAGACTATGCCGCAGGAATCCATGCAGAGATACAAGCAGGTTGCCACACTTCGTATCTTAATGCGACCGCCCATTCCCACAGAAGTGCGCATAAAAATGTCTGAAAGATATACAAAAAAAAAAATACAAAAAATGAAAATAAGATGAAAAGAAAGCAGGGCATAAGTATTAATTAATTATCAATCAATTGCCAGCTGCGAGCCGCACAAAAGCCACTTGATTAGCCGACGACCCAGAACCAGTGTGTCAGGATGTCAGTGGACTGCCCAAAGCCCCAAGCCCCAAGCCCAAACCCAGATCCAGCTAAAGCTGAAGCTGTTAATTAAATGTCCGACACTTTTGAATGCTGTCAGAAACGAAGAAAAATTGCAAAAACAAGCAATGCAGATTCCATTTAAAGTTTTTAAAAAAAAACAACACACACACACATGAGAAATATATATATATATATATATATATATATCTAAAAGCAATAAGCCAACATTTAATCAGTGAAGTGAAATACGACTTGGCAATCGAGTTTTCGCACTTAATCTTAGAACACAAAACTGCTGGGCGAAATTTGTCAACTGTTGTTACAAATGCAAAGCATGTGGCAAGGTTATAAATGGCACATCTGGAGGTTAATTGAAATTGCCACACTTGAGTTTTGTGGATAAATTTCAAGATCAGGACGCATTGTTAAGGTCAAACCACTTGTGTGGTCGATGGGACCGCCCGCCCGGGCCCCGACTGTCAATTCCCAGTTGGCTGTGGTTGCCTGGCCAAAGTGTGTCAGCACTTTGTTGCCGGCACAAGCAAGCACACACACTCCACACACACACACGCACACACACACACGTTCAATGAACCTTCTGCACTTTGTTCATAATAAACAAGATTTTTATAAATACTTTAAGCTGCGCCAATTGAATTCCTAGCAGCTGCCGCGGATATCATCAAAGCAGTTCAAAACCACAACTCGCTCCATAAAAAAAAAATTCAAAAAATTATCAGATTATTAGGAAATGAACCTAATGCCGGAACACACTTGGAGTGTTCAGACATTTGGCTGCTGCCAAAAACCATTGAGTGCCCACTTGAGTGATGGAAAAATGAAAACTGAAAGTGTGTGTTTTTGGTTCCTTAAAGAGTTGTTTACATTCCTCAAATGATCAACTATGAATTACAAGCATAAAAGGCCAGCTGATTTGATTGCCAGCCAGCAGATGGCGCTAACCAAAAAAAAAAATATATATATATATATTCATAGAAGTTTCTCTTTATGTCAGCGTTTTATGAGCTATGGCAAATGCTAAGTGGAAAAAGTTGAGCTAGAAAAACTGCCTCCGGTTAAGTAACTGAAAAGTGTGGCATGAAATTCAGAGACAAGCGAATATGGTTTTATGTTGCAAAGTTTTTTCTGGCGCCTTTTATGAGTTATGAGCCAAAAGTTAACAATATGTGGCGAATTTTCCTATTTCAAATTTTAGGTAGGCGTAAACTTTAACCATTCGTAGCTGCATAAAGAATGTCACAGAAGTTTTGCAGAAACTGTGTCAAAGATAAGCAGACGCCATCGCGTAAATGTAAATATCATATAAAAAAATTACAAAACAAAAGAACCAAATGTTGCTATCAATAGCTGTCTGCAATTTACGGCCCAGCGTATCCGCAGTTGTAATTCTTGCTATTTCTCTATCTGTATATCCGTATCTGTATCTGCAGCTAAACTAAACAAACAGCAACAATAAAGTTGAGGCATGTTGGAAGTGCACTTTTTGTGTTTTATTTAACATACGGAAATTATAAAGTTGCATTCGGATAAAGGTAAATTTTTTTGCCTTTACTTGATTTATTATTTCCACCGGTGCTCGATTAATTATTGTTTAGTCTCTAAAAAAAAATAGCTAAAAGTACTATTAACAACTTTTAAGAGGGGGAAAAAAGACGTTTGCCTTAAATATAAAGTGAGCTGCATTTGATTTCATAACTCTTGCTGATAAGTTAACAAAAAGTTGACGCAGTTCGATATCAGTTCAAAGTCTGCCACAAATATGTATTACCCCCAGTAAGGGCATATGAAAGAGTCAGCATGAGTAATTGTTATTGTTTTGCCATGCAATTACTGGAAAAACAAAAAACTAAATGACAAGCTAAGCGTTTCACATCATTTGTTAAACATTTTTAGCTCAATGGAGGGGGCGTGTGTGTGTGTGTTGTCGAGGGGAGAGGTAGAGAGAGAGAGGAGGGAAACAGTTGTTAGTAGCATAGTGATAGCCTTTCACTTTGTGTGTGTCCAAATGGCGCTTTTGGTGTTGCATTTCACTTCGCCCCGTTTTAAAGACAATTTGTTTAGCTCGGGTTAACATCGGTAATTTTTCTTTTTTATCTCTTTTTTTTTTGGATACATTGACTTATTTTCGTTTATGTGTGTGAGAGTCGCATAACGAATTGCTCAAAATTAATATTCTTCTTCTTCAATTGTTGTTGGTGTTTTTCGTTCTATGCGTGGCTGTTGCTGTGCTAAATTTAACCCCCAAATGACAACAACAACGGTTTCACACGCGTATTTTATGTGACAGACAAAGAGGCAAACACTGAATGAGAACATTGAGCATAATAGTGCGCTCTCAGGTTTGCTGATTATAATGAGACTTTGTGCGCACCGCCTGCATGTGGCGCCGTGGCTTAGTTGGTTAAAGCGCCTGTCTAGTAAACAGGAGATCGTGAGTTCGAATCTCGCCGGGGCCTACGCAGAAAATTGTGCGAAATTTAGATTTTTTGTAATTTTTTTCACCTACTATTTCATCTGAAGTCTAAATTAATTTAACATTTGAATGGCCTATTATGATTGTTTTGTAAATACTAATAAATTTTAGTAATTTTGTGTATATTGTCTAATTTTAAATAAGTATAGCAATCTATATGTAAAAATAAACTCATTATGGCCTTCATTCCATAAAGGTGTGAAACAAATACTCAATAACAGTTTCCAATGATCATTTACGGCACAATAATTGAGCTGGCAGCACACAAATTGCTCAGCAGTTCATTGAACTAACTGTGAAAATATATTTGCTGGGAACAGGAAACATACGTAGAATCAATGAAGCAAATACTGTAAAGCGTATCGAAAAATTCAGAAATATGAATTCCATATTCAAGGCACGCATTTGAGCTGCTTTAAATTGCCCACATTATTGGACACGAAGAAAAGGCTGAGAAGCACGCACTCTCGATAATTAAAAAGTCAAAATATGACTGTCAAAATGGGGAGTTCTGGAAGGTGTTCGATTGAGTTATGTGACAAACTGAAATATTTTCCCTCTTGTGGTAAAACTCAGCGGTTAATCACCGTTGAAGGCGCACAATTTATGCAAATGCGGCCTTAATTTCGGAAACTGTCACCGACTCGAGAGTCGATAATGATAAAATTTACGATCGGGTCTTCAATATGAGTTGAAATTTTGAATTTTTTTGAGCATATAGCATATATGAGCATATATGTCAAGCACTCATAAAAAAAAACCTCATGAATAAATATAAAAAATGTATTCTAATTTTATATAGTTTTAATTATGCTTACAATAAAAATAATGTATAATGACATATAAAATTTATGAACAGATTTGTGGTTATTTAGCATAATTTGACAAAGGGGGGAAATATGCTGTTCCCCGCCGATTTTATGATTGCGTTTCGTTTTTTATGTTATATGTATATATATATTTTTTATTATTGTTTATGTATGTGGACAGCTTGTTTTGACAATTTAATAGCGTTCACAGGGTCAACGACTATCCATCAAGTTAACTGTGTCGTTTAGATACATCTGTGGCACAGTTGAACTCAAAGACACAAAGTTGCAGCTATCAAATAGTCATTTGTGGCAACTTATAGAGTTGTCCGCAAAGGAGCAATAAATCTTGGAGTTAAGAGAACACGCAACTGTTGGCGTTTAGATAAGCGCCTTAACGCATTTCAATCAAGCATATTTGGTATCTGGTAAAAACGTTTATGGGAACCTTATGAAATGGAAATTTGTCTTGTGTAAATGTAGATAGAAGATTGGAGAGAGCGCTGGGAACTCGCCACCTACCCTTAACAGTGAGATGGAAAATTAGACATTTCGCATTGACACCCATTCAAAAAAAAAAAAAATTGCTTAAGTGCAAAAACCACGTTTCACAGTTGGTTACCTTTTCTTTTTTTTTTTTGTTTATCCCCTCGTGTCTATTGGCAATTATTGTTATCATGTTTTGTTATTTACGTCTTTTGTTGGGTTTGCCAATAATCGAATTGCATATCATATTTTCTCGAGGGTTGGCAAACGGATTTCCTGCAAATTTGCCCAATATCCGCACAGTTGGCAACTGAGATTTAGGGGTGGCAATATATACACATATATGAAATATATATTGGAATAGTTGTCTGCCAACAAGTAACGCCCACATTGCATATGTCGTTTAGTTAACCAAGTTGGAGAGGTTTGAGATCTATTTTGGTGATAAGACGTAAGCACTGATGGGATTTGTCAGGCTGTGCCACATTCCTAAGTGGCCCAGCTGGCCATGGTTCTATCTGACCATCTATCTAAGTAAAACTCTTAAGAGCTTTCACTGATTCGCCAACTAATTTATGGTCTGTATATGGCCAGAAGCGCTACCGTTTACAAAGAATAAGAGAATCTCCGCTGGAATCTGGGAAAAAGAACAAAAGCCCCAACTATAATCCAATTCATTAATGAAAAATGAACTTTGATATTAAGTGTGCCTTGATTTGATTAGATTAGACTAATAATGTGTAAAGTATGGGGCCCACCAAAGGAGCTGCTCTAAGCTGCTTTTGGGTAAAAGTTCCCAGTGAAAGTTCCACAAAAATTTATATTTGATATACAATTTTTAAACGATATGCCGAACAACTCTTTCTTACAAATTAATACAAGCAAACAATATGAACAAAAACCCAAACAATTTGTAGCTTTTGTCAAAATGTGGAAAACATCAAAAAACATGTTGGAAAAATGTCAAAAGAAATGTTTAAAGAAGTTGTTAAAAGCTGTATGAAAATAAAAAAAGAATTGGTTTGGAAACAAAAAAATAGAAGCCACGCCCCTTTTGACGCTGCCGCCCAGCATGGCTCAATGACAAGCCAATTTGAAGGCGCCCGCTGCGAGACGCCTCTGTCGCTGCCGCTGCCGCTGCCGCTGCCGCTGCCAGCGTCGCCATCAGCGTTGTCAACGTTTGCGGTCAGCGGCAAGTTTGTGGTTTTCCGCATTTTCTTGTACACACATGGGTTAGATACGTGTGTCGCCGCAACCAGTTGGAGTGGAAATGAAATATGTAGATGAGTCTTTAATTAATTTGAGACACGACACGGCAAGTGGCGTCGTCTGTGGCTGCGTCTGTGGCAGCAACGGCAATCGGCGACTGCCTCCTGCCGTGTTGGACGCTAGCTTTTTAGGCCAAGAATGATGTGAGTGGCAGGTTTAGGTCCCCCGGGCTGACTATGCATCCCAGCGCAGACCAGGGCAGGTGTTGACTCATTTGGTTGACTGGGCGATTACAGACTACGATCGCTCTTAAATCTGCCCATTGATCACATCGGTTGTCCACGCAATTCATACCCAATTGTGTCGGCTATTAAAGTCATGTTTATTGCAATTAAATTATCGCCCGATCAAATTGGCCAACAGGTGGATCGTCATCAAATCCCAGCTGCACGTCTTAGGGTAATCCCTTTGACCAATATAGTTTTAATACTCTCATGCTGACAGAGCGTGGGTTAATTGGCTTAAAGCTCTTTTAATTTTGTCGAGCTTTAATTTTATTTTAAAGCTTGTGGAGCTTTCATTTTTATTGAGAACAGACAAGGAGTTAGTTCTTAAGAATATAGATAATAAAATACAAATAAAACTCATTTAAAAGACAGAGATTTATCAGCACTAAACAGAAAACTTCAGCTTAAGATTTGACAAATAATAAAATAATAAAATTTAAAATAATGTAAAACAAAAATAATTTAAAAAGATATCTTTTTGGAGCAGCTGATTAGTAGTTAGATCGACAGATAAATTATCATATTTAACAGTAAACTAATGCATAAGTTTTGAATTATAAAATTCAAGAAAGTCGCAAAATAAATTGCAAAGAAAGTAAAGTTAATAAATTTAAATGTATTTCCCGTGCTACATGGTAATATTTGTGGGTCATAATTCTTGGTTAGTTTGACAGTTGTGCTGAACTTATTGTGGCTACCGATCTATGGCAATTCCAAGAACAACTTAAGCCGGAACATCAGTCAGGAGAAACAGCAGAAACCATCTTTGATAATGGACAAACTTGGATCAGTTGACAGCAGAATTGCGCAGGAGCAGAGACTTTTACTCGATGACAGTGTCCGTTGTCAGTCTGCTGCCCGCATCACACCAGAACTGTATCTGTGTTGCAGACAACACAAAAAAAAAATAATAAAAAAAAATAACAACAATTTTAAAAGCTGCACGTCTGCAAATGCTAAAAATGTTTTATGGATTCTAGCGACTTTTTTTCTGTCTGTCTCTTTTTTTATGCTCTTGCAAATTGTATTTTAGCTTTGACACAAAGTGTGTAACTCAGTGAAAAAGTGCACAAAAAATCTACTTTTTAGTTAAAAATTTGTTGTCAATTGGAACGCTTATTGGAGTTGTATATATTGCTAATAGTGTATATTTTATTCGGCGTGAGAACTCAAAGCTGTTCTTGTATTTTTCTGATTTTTTGTTTTGTGGCATAAAAAATGCCGTCTAACCAGACATTGGAGCAGTGCTCGCCGACAGGCACTGGGCTCACTGGTGTGCAGGGGGTGGCCTTAGTTGGGGTGGGGAAAGGGGCGGGTGGTGGGCCAACGGGTCTGCCAAATGGCAATTGACAGCATTTGGCTTTGACAGCGATGCGTGCAAAACATGCGGCTTATAACAGTTCATTTTGAGCGCTGTTCGCTTGTCGAACACGTAATTAAAAGTTATTTATATAATATTTCATAGATATATTTCTAGCATAAATCAAAGAAATGACAAATTGCTAATTGATTTGTGACAATTTTGGCATTGGCAATTTAATTATGGCCTACCTGGCCAGCCCCTGGGCGTTGCGTTGCGGCATTTAGACCAAAACTTGTTGCAGTCAAAGACCTGCGGCAAAACTGGGCTGTCCAAATGACTTGGATGATTCTCTTAGAGCGGCCACGCCTACAAGTGGAACTGGTATCGCTTATCGCGTTTGTTGACTCTTCTCATACATTGTTGTAAATTTAATGACAGCATTAATGTGTCACATAACGATAACGATGATGATAGTCGCCTCATCTTCGCTCTCTTCGCATCTTCCTCTTAATTCCACATGTAAATATTTGGCACGATTCTAGAAAAGTGGCAACTAGAAATGATATTTTATGCAGCTTCTAAGGGCAGCTAAAAACTTTGGACTGACCATGAAAAGGTCGAGGAATAGCTATGAATATTTTTATTATATTTAGTCTTAGCTCTAATCCAAAAATATTATATATTTAGTTTACCCAAAACAGCAGTTAGTTGTGCTAAATTTTATGTCTAATTGAAATAACGAACTCTTAGCAAATTTCTCAAATTATAAATATTTGTATTATAAATTAAAAATATTTTGGTTATGCTAAGTTGTTTCTAATAAATCGAAAATAAAAATATTTATAATTTATTTTAATATTTATATCTAACTGAAATAACAAATTCTTAGCAAATGTCTCAGATTATAAATAATTTTATTATTATTATATTATTATAAATATTTATTATGTTAAGTTGTTTAAAATAAATCGCAATTCAATATATTTACAATTTATTTTATTTTTTTATTAGAAAAATTATTAATATTGACCTACTTTTCAAATATCAACAAAGCTATCAATCACTTAATAAATTCTGTAAGCTCATAAAATCTTTAAATTACTTTCAAAATAATCACACCATTTTTTAATATTGCCCCCCTTCCCCAAAAAAAAAATAAAAAATATAATTAGTTCAGACAGCTGCTAATAGCTCCCCAAGCAGCGCCCCCTTTGATTTGTGCGGTTTTTGGAGCCATATAAATTGGAACTGTAGTCAAAGTTCAAAGCACTTCCATTTGTTTGGCATCGTTTGGTGGCTCATTTGCGACTGAGTGACAAGATTTAGCTATGTCATGGGATTGAATTTGGTTTTCGAAATAGTATTGGCATTGGAGCTGCTTTAGTTAATCACATTTGCTGCTGCTGACACACATTTTACACGCTACATGATGATTTTTAAATTGTAAAACATTTGGATTATTTGGAATTTGGAGCGGAACAGAATTTTGTTATTCTTGTTGCAGCCAAATTGTCGCCTGTCAACGTCAAGCGACACATAGCTATAAATATATATACATATATATATATATAAATATATGTATAGCTGTCAGACATTTGACATGTACCCCTGACTCCCTGCACCCGAAATAAAACGCATATTTTTTCAATTAGTTAAAGTTAGTAAAAGTCAGCTAATGCTTTCCCAGCTGTTGAGGGGAAAAGGGGATTATAAGAAAAACAAAAAAAAAGAAAAAAAACTGCATTTGATACAAATACGCAAAACATACACAGATACATTGACCAATTCATGCGCTCCATTTGCCGGTAGCACGTGTAATCCAACATGTATCTAAATATCTAGATACATTTCGTGGCTGTGGCATGGAAAATGGCGCAAATCGCGCTTAGTTGCATTTGCAATTAATTCACTGCAAAAACAGCGAGTGTTGCAAATAAATTAGCAGTCTAACATCAGCTGAACTTTTATGTGCTGCCAAAGTGTCCGTAACACGAGCAGCAGCAGCGCTGCAAGCCAAAGCCGAGCAAAATCTAAAAACCAAAAAAAAAATAAAATAAAATGAAAAGTTCGACGCTGTCGCTTATCGAGTGACCAGCAACAACAATAAAAAAAACAACAACACAAACAACGACAACAAACATTGCAACGTCAGCAATTTTTAGTAGTCGCTGTTGTTGTTGTTGTTGTTGGGCGCACACGTCATAATTATCGGCGAAAATGAATGCGGCGTCGCGCCGCACACACAACTGCAGATACATTACAGATACAGATACAGTCACAGCTACAGCTACAGCTACAGATACAGATACATTTGCTGTGTGGCAGCACAATGCAAAATATATTGACTTAGGTCAGTGGCTCATTGAACGCAAATGCAAATTGTTGCTGTTGGTAATTCGCACTTCTCACACAAGCAGCAAACGTGAGCGAGTGTGTGTGTGTGTGTGTGTGTGTGTGTATAAGTGTATCTGCTAGATACAAGCTGCAAGTAGCTGACACGATGTGATAAACAAACTTGACGCCTGCCTTGGCGAGCAGTTAAAATTTCAACGAAAGCAGCAGCAAAACATTTTAAGTGTTACCTCATCGGTTGAACAAAAAAAAAAAAAAAAACAGCTGCAACTGAGGCACACAAATAAACTCAAGTTTCTAGATACATTTCAAGATAAATTATTAGTGGTATTCTCGGCCTATGCACCCTTTATTTATTTTTATTTACATGACCATTTCATATTGGATTTCAATCACCCCTATAAGAAAACGATCGTATTACAAAATCCAAACCGCAGTTGTGTGGCAGCAATTTAAATTATTATTACTAATTTTTATTAGCTGACCGCTGTCAGTCTTTATAAAATTGAGAAACTCATAAATATTAAACGAAATTCCTAGACTTACATGTAATTGCCCATTAATTAAGTAGTCATAAAATGGAAATGGAAATGATCAAACATCGATTTTAAACTGCAAATGAAGTTATTTTAAAACCATGTAAATGGAAATGTCACCAATAAGAAGAAGAAGAAGAAGAAAAAAAGCCGTTTATAAAATATAAAATTCCATAATAAAGCCATAAGAAATCTGTCAAGGCACACGCAACATATAATAAAGATAGATAGATAGATCGATCGATATATATGTATATATGCCAATATCGATGAGCAAGTTTTCATGAGTGAAAGTGTTTGCTCCACTTACAAAAATGCACATAAAAATTGTTAAACACGAAAAAGATAAAACACAAAATAAACAAAAGCTAAAATTTAGATAAGATTCCCCAATCCTATATTATTTTATACTTTTATTTTGGCTTTATAGTAGCCGCCACTGTAAATGATGTAAAATCGAAGCTTTCATCGCAAGCATTTGAAATTTATAAAATTTCAAATATCTATTTTATTGAACTGAGAAAATCTTTACGATGTGTTAAGCTATTATTAAATTTATATTCTATATATTTTGGTTCTTGTTTTTAGGGGCGCAACTTGTGCTATATTTGGGCTTGATTTGAATTTAAATGTTTGCCTTAATGGACCACATAATGCGGCATGAAATTGTTTAATACACATGGGCCATGTGGCAGAATGTGTTGCACGCTTGATTGACTAAATGGATGCTTCTCATCTAGAACTAGGCTAGAGGATCAGCTGAAGCATTGTGAGAATATTTTATTGAGTGGTTGGGCAATTCTTCTATTTAACATGGTCATAAAGATGTGTAAACAGGCTAATTAAAAAAAGAGGGAATAATTTGTGACCTCTTTTAATAATTTAAACAGCTTGAAAAGTAGCTATAAAAAAAAAGAATGCGAAAAATAATTTAGTTAGGGTTATATAAAAAATCGTATGGCTTTGCAGACTTCTAGTTTAATCAAGCTTCAAGCAGAACAAGTTGCAATTAAAATTTGTATATAAATGAAGATTTGCAATAAATTTAAAAATAGTTTTAGTAAAACTGGCAACCGCATTGCTTGCTGTCGAGACCACCTTGTAGGCAAATATGCAGCTAGACACGCGACTCGCCAACAACAACAATAGCAACAACAACAGCAACAGTCGCCGCAAGAACAACAATAACAATAACAACAACAACAACAACTACAACAATTTCGCCTACTGTGCAATCAGTCGCAGTTGTCGTCTTTTGTTCGGGCCAGCATAAAAGCCACCCATTTGGAAAACGTTTAACAATGCTTTGGGCCTGGCGCAATGCCAGCAAGATGCCCACTGCGCCCCACCTTCCCCCTCCCGCTGCTCTAGTCGTTGCAGTCGTTGTCCAGTGCAACATTGAACATTTGTCATGCGTCGTAGTCAACAATTCAACACTTGCCATCAAGATGTAGTTGTTGTTGTTGTCGTTGTTGTTGTTGTAGTTGTCGTTGTTGTCGTTGCTGTTATGGCCATAACTGCACTTTTTGTGTGTTGGCCACGTTATGTTCACACTTGGCTCACACGCGCGCCTATTTAGATCGCTTATCGATTGACAGGTAATTGTGATTTATGCAAATTGCTGCTCGACACCTATGCGACGACGACGTGGCAAGCAAAAAGAGACTTCAAGAAATTACTGTGGCATGAATGAAAATCTTTTTTTCTTGCCTCTTTTGGACGCGCGTTTGTTTTGCTTTGGTTTTGTTTATTGACGCGGACAGTGGAATGAAAATAATGTCGAGACAGTTCACGTGTGTGGTATATTAGTACACATACCATACACACACTCACACACACACACACACACATACTTAGCCCAACAATTCGATTGTTTTCATTTCTATTAATATTTTCATTGGGAAATTATTCTTGCACCCCATAAAATTTCGCAAAACTGTATATTTAGTTGTGTGTTTGGATGATTGTGGCATCCACAAGATTGTAGCACGGACAGGCATTAATCACATGCCAAAAACCGCATTGCTTTTTGCCAGCCATTTGAAGTAGTTTCTGTTTCTGTTTCTGTTTTGTACTGCTCTGATTTCTAATAGCACTTTTTGTTTCATTTTTGGTATTGTTATTTATAGGTTTGCCAGCAGACGCCAAAATGAAAACAAAAGTGAACAACAACAACAACAACAACAGCAACAACATTTAGCCAAACACGTGGAGAGGCCAAAACATGCGTCAATAACCCCATTTCCAATTGACTCAGCGAATCATCAAAAATTTTGAAAAACCATTTATGATGTTCACACTCAAAATTTTGCTATCAATCAATTAACATTTAGCGCCTTCGCATCTATTAGCCAGATTGTAACTTAAGACAATTTGCAGTCAGTTAAGCTGATTTGTGTTACCAAATTGTATTTGCCTTCTGGCCATATGAATTACGTTAAACAAATCAACTTGCTTGTTTCAGTGCAGCTATCTTTTAACCTAAATATAAATACATTAAAGATATAATTACTTTATTTTAAGAATTAAATATTTAGTAGAAAAAATTAATATATAATATAAAGTTCAAGTATCATTAAAATAAATCTATATAAATCATTTAATTGCCATTTATTGTAGCAATTTCAAATTGCTTGTTTCAGTGCAGTTATCTCAAATAAAAATATATTCAAGAGATAATTACTGTATTTACTATTTTATATTATTTAAAAGAATTAAAAATTTAATAGAGAAAAAATACAAATATAATAAAAAGTTGAAAGGAATCTATTTAAATCTTTTTATTGTCATTTATTGTAGCAATTTCAATTTCAATACATTCAAAAGATAATTACTTTATTTACTACTATAAATTATTTCAAAGAATTCAAAATTTAATAGAGAAAAAATAGAAGTATCATGAAAAGATCAAGCATCATTGAAAGGAATCTATTTAAATCTTTTTATTGTTATTCATTTGAGCAATTTCAAGTTTATTGTTTCAGTGCAGCTATCTCAAATAAAAATACATTCAAAAAAAATTATAATGTAAAACTGAATGATTATTAAAAGGAATATATATAAATATTTTTATTTTCTTTCATTACTACGATGAATAAAATTTCAAATCTCAAATCTAAAAACGAGTTTAAATAAAAAAAAATGGAGATAAATTTATAACTAGGTGTAAATAAGTATAAACTGTTTGCCACAGCTGCAGTGACAACAATCATTAGATAGGCTGCTCAACTCGTGTTTGCACGACTCTTGCCCCACCCAACAACAGCAAGACAAAAGATAGAGAGAGAGAGAGAGGGAGAGCGAGGAGGGGCAAGGAGAGCAGATGGGACAACATAATTGATTCGTCTAATGCACCAGGCAAGCCGAAACCCGGCTGTTGCATGGCAATTACAGTGGAGACCGCCGCTGTGCTGTTTGTTTTAGTATTCGTAGATGCAGTTGGTAGATAAAAAGATACAAAGATACAAAGATACATTTCTGCTCGTTTAATTGCGGACTACACGCTGCGGCGCACAACACGCCCCACCCCTTTACAGAGCCCCCTCACTTTCTGAGTGCGCTGATTAGCTGTTGAGTTATTAGCAAACACAGACATATCTGCTAGAGATCTGTACGGATCTGTACGGATCTGTGGGATCTGATAGATACTGATGACTTGTTGGCGGTAGCCGTCAACAATCAGTCATTTGTTCATTCATTGGCCAATGTTTGGCAATCAGCAACGGCAGCAGCAGGCAGTGTTGCGCAAACAAAGGTGCCACACGGAGCGTGGAAAGCCGCCCCAGGATTGACAGCCGACAGCGGGACAGAACGGAGACATTCAGCCAGCCCACTTGACAAAGCTAAACAAAGCTCAAAAGGTTTCATTGCTTAATGTCAGAGGCTCCACAAGCGACTTAAACTGATTTATAATTGCGATATGATACAAATTCCCCTCTATCACTGACTACCTACCTCCCCCCCCCCCCCTCTATATCACTCTTTTTGTCTCTCTTTCTCTCTCGGGCTGGTCTCTCTCATTTGCAAATAAATAAGCGCCTTAGCCAAGGCGTTGACAATTGCCAGTCCTCTCAACCGGGCAAATACACGTTCAGACACATTCAGATGTGGACAAGCGGAGCCGCAAGAGGAGCCGGCGACAAGTGTGTAAATTGAAACCCATTTGACTTGGGTCGGTGTCGGTCGGTGCTCGATCGAATGTTGGTTGCCTGGGTGTTAAAAACAATCCAGGCACTAGATCCACACAACGGACCATGTCCAGACGGACCGCGGACCACGGACCACCGACTGTGCCTGTGGCCATTTAACAGCTACTAAAAACCCAACGATGGCCACTCACATTGCCACATGCCACAAATCGAACTTGAAGCACTTCTCTGAGCGGTTTACCATTCACACGCCGAAGTATTTTTGCTCTTGAATTAATTTAAGCTTTTTACACACTGCTTCAATAATATCTCAAATGCTTTCCATATTTTTTCAAATAATTTTATTTTAATCTGAATTTATATTAAATTAATTTAAGCTCTCAACTTGCTGAGCTTGAGAGTTTTAACTGGAAGTTAACTATACATAAAATAAACTAACTAAAAAAAATAAATAACTAACTACCTAAAATAACTAAAGAGTGATTTAAAATTTTAGAATATCCTAGTAAAAGTTTTTATTTAATTAAATAATTAAAAAATCAAAAGAGTTTTTCTGTAAACAAATTTTTCTATAATATTCCAAAAGAACTCTTTAGGATTTTTAGTATTAATACAATTCTTTAATTTTCTTGTTAAATTTTCATTAATTAAATTTAATAATTTTTTTTGTATATTCCATGTTCTTTTACTACCACTTTGGCACCACACAATTATAAATATTTGCTGTGCAGCTGCAACAATTGGCCAATAGTAAATTATTTTATGCTCGGCTTATTGGCTGACAAGTTTATAATACCCTCTGGGTTTGAGGGCATAAACAGATTGAATAAAAATAAAGAGCGCCATCAAAACAGGCAACAAAATATGCGTAATTATCGACTAGCCACTAGCCACTTGAAGCGAAGCAGCGATGCAGTTCCGTTTCAGGCCAAAACGAACAAATTCAGTCGGGCTGCTGTTCAAGCCATGTCGGAGTCTGGGCCTTTGTGTCTGAGCCGTCACGGCTAGCCGGCTATCCGGCTGTCCGTGTGTCCAACACTGTCTGGCTGTCTGTCGATTTGGCATCCTGGCGCTAAACGAAACCTGCGAGCGGCAACAATGCGATAAATAACCCGGCAGCTAATTTAAATGGCGTGGCCAATACGGGCCTGCAAAGCGGCCATAAAAACCCAATCGAAACTAGATCTGATTAACATTGATTTATCGTAGGCGGCGGCGGCAGCGTTGCAGCTAAATTTAGCTCAACTGCAGGCAAGTATCTCTACCAGAAGATACTCCCAAACAATCTGCAGATTCAGCTTAAGCTTCAGCTTTGGATTCAGCTTCAGCTCCAGCCTCAGCTCCAGCCTCGGCTTCATTAGGCTGCGGTTAAAAGGGCAACGCAAACCTTTTGAATTGAATTGTAGATCGCGTCTGGGCGTGATTTTGAGTAATGTGGAGGCGTCGCCTTGTGGCAGGCAGGTCACATTTTTGCACTTTGACTTTGTCAGTGGTTGCCACCCAACAGTGTTTGTCTGCTTATGGCCAAGTTTAATGCCCTTAACGGCCTTGTTAGCGCAACTTCCTCAAACTTGAAGTAGAAGAGAAAAAAATAAAACAGAAACTTTTCCTACAATTTACATGTAAATCGTTGACATTATTTTTGAGTCTCGTCTCGTCAAGCGGCTCTTTCACTGTTATGTGCCACTCACGACTCTCTCGTCCTACACTAGAAAAGCATTCCTCTTGTTGCAGCCATTTCATTAGCATAACCCAAAAGGTGGGGCCTGGATAAATGTGGTTTGCTGGCTAAAGATTTTGACGACTAAACTGTTAAGTTCTAAGTGGCGCCGTCTCACAGATTAGAATACAAAAATATTTATATATAATTTAGTCGAAAGGAGCTGCAAATGCGCAAAGGGTTCAATGCCACTCTCGGTGGCATAATAAATGACAACAATCGAAATTCGCATGTCGCGCATAAATCGCATGCAAAACGCGCATAATTCGCATGAAATTCCTGCGGGAATGGCGAGGATGGGGAGGGAGTAATGCAATTTGTCAGTTAATAATTTCAAAAACGCAATTAAGCCGCTAACAAGTCGTTTATGAATATGGAATAAATTAATTTGCAGTAGCACAAAAGCTACAAAAACTTTTTGCATTCGCTAAAGTATCTGTCAGATACGCGGCAAGAGGCAAGAGGATTGGATTGGCTCGACTCGTCGTGGTTCGATTCGGTTCGGCGCCATCGACATTGATCTTGGCACATGTTCACTTTAATTAGGCTGACAGGCACAACCGGAGTTTTGTCCATTAACAAAGAAATAAATAAAATAAAATAAATAAAATAAGCTGAAACAAAACCGTTCGATGGGTTTTAAATAAAAATTCTTCGGTTTGTCTTTCTTTTTTTTAGTTTTCGCTTTTTGCTGTTTTCCGTTTCATTTGCGTATTGCATTTACAACTTGTTGCCACAAAACACTTTTTAATCAGTCCCACAACACACTGTTAAGGTCACCACGGATCACATTAATTACAGAAATCCCCAACACGTACTGCCCATTAAAGATCGCATATTTGGCTGCACTGAATATGCAAATTAAAGCCACAAAACGCGACACCAAAAACGCACATCCAATTAGCTGATTGTGCGATACGTGTTTTGGCAAGGATTTGCCACAGCAAAGAGGTGGTAGTAGGGGGGAGGAGGCAACTCCGTTATAGTGAATTATGCGATCGAGGCATGAGCTATACAAATATCTCGGTCAATGGAGCAAATGCGTAAATTTCAAAATAGCACTTGAACTAAATATGTGATAAGCATGGAGAAATCAAAATCACAATTGAAATCGACAAATATTCAATTCTCTGCTAAAGCCCCTGTAATTCGGCTAAAAGCTTTTCTATGGCCTGAACTTGTTAGCTGACTTTGAGTAATTTGTTGGTGCAAGTAAAATCTACTCGTTTTATGGCCAACTTCACAAGACTTCATTTGTGGGCTAGAGTTAAGTTTTAATAATTTATTTACTTACTTATAAAATAAATATACTTTAATTCTTATATTTTTGTTATGATTTCTATATTTATGAATTGCACTTGATTTAAATTCAATTTTAATATTTTAAGTCTTATATTTTCTATGATTTTCTTATTTATTTATTGCATTTGATTTCAATTAAATTTCAATACTTTTATTTTTGCATATTTTAATGATTTCTATATTTATTTATTGCACCTGATTTCAATTCCATTTCAATACTTTAATTTCTATATTTTTTATGATTTCTATATTTATGAATTGCACTTGATTTAAATTCAATTTTAATATTTTAATTCTTATATTTTCTATGATTTCCTTATTTATTTATTGCATTTGATTTCAATTCAATTTCAATACTTTAATTTCTATATTTTTTATGATTTCTATATTTATAAATTACACTTGATTTCAATTCAATTTCAATACTTTAATTCTTATATTTTGTTATGATATTTATATTTATTTATTGTACTTGATTTCAATTCATTTTCTATACTTTCTTCTTTTTCTTTCTTATATTTTTGTTATGATTTCTATATTCATTTATTGCACTTAATTTCAATTTCAATTCTCAAAAAGAATCTCCTTTCAGCTTTCAGACCACCCACAAATTTGTTAAGCAATATTTTTGTTTACAATCAATCTGCTTTTTCACACGCTTTCTTCAGCTTTAAGCCAACTAAAAAGTGTGTTTTAATTGTCTGAAAATGTTATTACACCCGCTGCCCATAAATCGCTGAGTGAGCCACAAATATCAATCATTTTATATGTCTTGTTAACAGGCAACAAAGTACTTGAGACCAAGTAGTGTGTGTCTGTGTGTGTCTGTGTGTGTGTTGGTGTGTGTATGTGTGTGGGATTACGATTGGGATTTAATATGAAAATGGGTGCTTATCAACGACACACGCACAAAGGCCGACAAATTAATAACCATAAATTTAATAGGCGATCATAAAAATGCTCTTGACTGAGGCAGCAACAGGAGCAGCAGCAGCAGCAGCATTGACAGTGGCTGCAAGCGAGGGACTACTGTAGCTGCCAGCCCGTGTATGAAGTACTACTTATAGATATATATAATGATCTGGGCGATAATACAATGGCGCACTTGGCTTGCCACACATAATGCACAGAGGCACATAAAAATCAACTGCAACTGCAACTGCAACAATCTCAAGTGCCACATTTATTTTGCCGCCTTCCGGTTGTTTTTTTTTTGCCTTGTGTGCTTTATTTAATTATCTATAAAATGTTATGATTAATATGTATCCCAAATTATTTGAGTGCAAAATAAATTATAATATTTTTAATAGATTTTAAAAATTAATTTGTATTTATTAAGCTATAAATTTAATTGTAATTTTCATATAAATCTGTTTGTAAGAAACTTGTATTACTGCTGAAATGATGCTGAAACTTCAGCGATCAATGTTTGATTTATATTTATTTTTTTTCTCATTTGTTCTATGTGGCAAGTGAAGAGTTATTGATCTTGTCGCTGCTGCCACAGACTGTGGGTCAGTTTGTCAATCTGTGGAGCAATCAACGGCAAGTTGGGAGTGTGTTAGGAGTGTCTCCAATCAAGGAGGAGAATTGGAGTTCGATTCCAATGCCTTACTAACTTACTGCCAATTTGATGGGCAATCAAGCGAGTCAGCCGAGTGAGTGAATCAGCGCCAAATGATAGGCAATTGCAGGCAAGTCGTGGTGCTCCATAAATTCAATGATCATTATGCAAAATTCTTTGGCACAGGGTCATTAACTGGCCGCAGCGCAGCGCGTTGACTTCTGCGGTCAAATTCATAAATCAGCTGCCCTCCAACTATCTAACCCACTCCTGCCAATTGAACAGGAATGCAGCTCTTAAGATAGATCACAGTCGCAGTTGCAGTTGCAGTCGCTGTCGCAGTCGCCGTTGCAGTCGATGTTGCAGTTGCAACTTGCAACTTGCAGATAAATTGATGATACGAGGCGGGCGCAGCTGGTCGACTTCTAAAAACAAGATCCATTGACTAATAGTGTTAGATTTGCGCACAGCCGATAAGCGTTTTGTTGCCCAGTCAACAAAAAAAAAAAAAAAAAACAAGCTTGCCAATTGTCATCAATTATAATGATTAATAGTCTTTTAATCTTTGGGCCTTCATCCGCCCAAAAATAGTTGCACTTACTTTATAATTGCCTAAACAAGTTAACAATAAAACTAGCATTCGGCTAGGCTAGTTTTATAGTTTACTTGTCAAAACCTAATCGGTTATTGGCCCATCGATTCTGATAAGAGTCGGCCAAAATTTATTGATGTTCCAAATCGATGTTTGTCAGCTGACTTTTTACCCAAAACGCTATCAGGAAAGCAGTTTCCTATGACAATTTCTGGCTTAAGACTGGAATTCTTAGATCCAACACGTGTCTGTATATTAGCCATAAATATTGGTAAGACTGATATGAAAAGCAGTTAACATTTTTTATAAATTGGTATATTTCAAAATATGCTTTATAAATAAAAATATTAACATTTAAAATTATAAACAAACTCAAATTTTCGTTTAAATTTAAATGCTTAAAAACATTTTCAATTTTCTAAAAATAAATGCTGGCAATTTGAAAGCCAAGTTAAACGTTAATGATGACATTTAATTAAGATGTTTTCAAATTACGGCGCTTTTGGCTAATTGCAGAATTAAATTAGGCATTTTATTAAAACAAAATCAACTAAAAAGCATCTCAAAATGCCTCAAAATATGTTCAAAATACGAGTGTGTGTGTGTGTGTGTGTGTTTGAATTGTTTGGCTGCCACTTGTGCCAATATGTCTACATTATAAGGACAAATTTACACATCAATATACAAATAATTAGCAATAGATACTTTGTTGCATAGATACAAAATGTTGCTCAGCGTGTTTATTCAATTAGCGTTCTTATTTTTGTTATTTTCTTAGTTGATATTGTTTGCCGGTTTTGCTGCCTTTGAACTGCAACAACAAGCACATCGATGGCAGCGGATCTAGGAGCAGCAGACATAATTGTGGGCCATTTATCATGGGGCAAGGCAGTTGGCAAGTTGCGGAGACAACGCACTGACAACTCAATGAGCAAAGCGGGTAAAACGCGCTACGCAATCAGCTCGAATTAACACACCTACGGCACGTAGAGGAGCCGCCAGAATCAGTACGAGAATGGGCATCAGAATCGCAGCCAGACTCAGAGCCACCTGCCGCTGGGCCAAGTTCAGGACATGGCCCTGTTTTTTTTTTTTTTTGCGCCATTTAAATGCAGACAAAGTAATTTTTTTTAGCGCAGCGCGCGCACTGATTAAAATGGATTTTATAAATTATGCAGTCGAAGCCGGCGGCGACGGCGCGATTAAAATCGCCTCGCTGCAGTCGCGTTGGCGGCGGCGCTAAAAAAGCTGCTGCTGCTCCCGCTGCTGCTGCTGCTGCCGCTGCTGCAGTTGTTGGCCAAGTCTACGTGCGCACTTTGGCTAATAGATAGATTTATCACTTGACTTGACTAGGCTTGCTTGCTATTATTTTTCTGTTTCTTTCTTTTTTTTTTGTGTGTGTTGCTTGTTTGCCATTTCAATTTTCATTTCACTTCATTTGCACGCCGCGTCAATTTGACTAGAATCGCGCATTATTTATGCTCCCAAATCGCGATGCCCGATTCCTGTTAACCAATTCAATTCGCGCTTTGTCTTTGCCTTTTCCATTTTTAATTTATCGCTTTTAAATTGCAATTTCTTGTTTGGCCGCTGCAACAGTTTGAGCCATCTTCCCTCACTCCTTCCGCACTCTTCGTTCGTTGCCCATTTTTCACACCTAAAGTGTAACGCATTTTGAGCACTCAAAGTGCTTTTCTATTAGCATGTGGTAAGCCACATTTGTGTGTGTCTGGCTGAGAGGCCAGTTAACGTTTTGATTTGTGATGCAGACTTGATCCAGAGATCACGTGGGGCTTCAAGCCGATAACGGTTAGTTCTCACAGAGCCTTCCCGCTGATTTCAGGCAAATAAAAAATATTTTATCGATGAATTGCTATGCTTAAAATGATTTGAGTTCAAGTTAAGTTATTTATTTACTTCCTTTTTTTTTATTTTCTTTGATTTAAGATCAGATTTTAATTTATATTTAATTTATACATAATTTACACAATAAAATTAAATTCAAATAAGTTCAGAGGTCGATCAGGCCCAGAGAAAGCTTTGCATAGTTGTTCGATGAAATACTCAATTAATGGCATTCATTTTACATATCAATTAAGCAGCAAGAGCCAAAGACCGCCCTGACGCGGCAAACATTTGTCATCATTAGGCCCGGCCAAGATACAAATCAATCTGCCAAATCAAAAAGCAGCAGCCTCAATGTGTGCAAGAGTCTGTCGAGTTGTGGTAGTAGACAAATGTAAATATCGACTGACCAGGCTGATGTAATGCCAACGATAGGCATTGATTTCATTTGCCAACTGTGTGGATAGCCAAAAGCAAAAAAAAAAAAGTTAACACACATATAAAGACATCGCCAAGTGCTGATAGCCAAATCAACAGGTTCAACAGGCGCCGCTGGAAAAACTGGTAGCCAGCGACTCCTCAATCAAAGGAAAGCGTAACGAAATGAATTGAATTGAATTAAATTCAATTGAATTGATAGCAGAGCTTTAGCATTGAATCGAATTGAATTTAATTTAATCAAAACACCGTTAGTCAGACACAGGTGAAGATTACTATCTGTTTTGCTTGTCCGCTTGTCGAGGAATTTCAAAGCAATTAAAACTGGCCGAGCCAAAGAACTTGACATGGATGTAAATAAAAATGCAGCCTGGCGCTGATTGATGTTCTCGTCGGGGTTTCAGCGTCTGTTTGAGTGAAAATCCTCCAAATCTTAGATGCTCTCAGTCATCGATTATAACCAGTCAGCAGACGGACAGACAGACAGATTGTTGTGTCATCTGTAAGTATCTTCAAATCTCGTCAGCTGCTGCTCTTAATACTTTAATGAGGCATAATTGAGGCGTTCCTCAAAGTACATCACTTGACACATATATATATATATACAAAAAAAAAAAAAAAACAGCTGCTGGCACTTCTGGTAGAGAACACCCACGACTGGATAAAAATAAAATGCAAGTTGTTCATGTAAAGCGACTCAATGATAATCGCTTCATTGGAGACAACATTTTGCTTTTGCTAATACGATTAACCCTTGGGTTTGCTCTCAATCGAGTGGGTTAATCTTGTTATGCGGGTGCCTGCCGGTGTCAAAGTGTTACAGATTAACTCAATGTGCTCACATTTTCAGCACTCTGCTCAAATATTATCTTAGACTTTTAATATATTTACTCAATCTAGAAATGACACCAAATAAGTTTAGTTTTGTCAAAGCTAAACGGATTAAGCTAGAAAATGTTCATAGGTTTAGCAAGATGTATTGGGGATTCTGCACTGCGAGCTAATTGATCTATTGTGACCCCTTCTTAGCTTACAGCACCTCCATCAACCCCAGTTCCTGCACGAATGCCAGAATCATGGGTTGAGCTTTGAGAGCTTCTATATCATTGACACTCATAACATGGATCCCTAGGATGTTGCATCTTTTCCTGGATAAGGCGATACATTCTGCTAGGAAGTGATGACTCCCCCTTAACTTCACAAAATCTACCCTAATTGTTACTATAAATACCCAGCTTGGATAGGTGGCTTTAGCAATACTTATAAATCTATAAATTTATTTTTTTTTTTTTTTTTAAATATATAATCTAATATAAATAAAATTGCAATAAATTAAATTATTTCTCTTTATTAAATGTGATCTTTTTAAAGTTGTATTCAAATTTCAAAAAGTTGCACAACAGTTAATGGAAATAATTAATTATTGTCTGCATTATCAAATTATTTAATTTCCATGACAGTTGGCTTGGGCTAAAAAATTTCATTTTCACAATTCATAATGGAAACAATGAATTTTCGTAAATATATTTTGATAAATCGCCAAGGTCTGAAAAATACTTTGAATATGATTTGATAGACTGGAATGTGCGGTTTGTATGACGTATCAGCTGGCAACGGGGCGTAGTTATTGTTGTATTCTCCCGGAGCACCCATAGATCACTGCGTCGTCTGTCGTCCGTCGTCCGTCGCCTGTCGTCCGTCGTCTGTCGTCTGTCGCCAGGTCGTGTGGTTCTCCGGATGTGTGGGCGTACGCAGTAGTAGAGCAAACTGTCAGAGCTGTCAGAGTTGTTGCAATGGTAATTAGCATATCACCCCACGTTTTGGAGGACGGACCAATGCGAACTCTCCCCTGACATTTGTCAGCAATCTGTCCGAAACGAAATGCGCCACTTTTTTGCTCTGTGGCTTGGCCACATTTCCAGTGTGTCTAATATTAAATGGCCATATGCACAATGGTTTGTGGAACCAACAGATCGACTAGTGATATGCGATATCAGCGTGCAACAGAGTTCTCAATTAGTGGCACACGATTTCAGTGGGCATTTCGTATAATTTATTTATTTGTTAAAACTTTATTGCCTCTTTTGTGCAATAACAAATTGTGGCCTTTTCAGCTGGCCACAAACTGGGTCACACGATACGTTCAACTAAAGTCAAATGAAGTAATCGAAACAAGTTGCAAAATTACCGGCAACCAAAGGGGGCAAGGGAAAAAAATAAGAAAAGAAAGAAAGAAAGGCAGTCCAAGTACAAGTTAACAAGTTGTACTGCCCCGGGGACCCCACTTTCAATTGTCGCACAGCGGGACTGGAGGGTTCAGAACCGGTGACCGGAGCGATCCACTGTCTGAAGTAGTCAGCAATTTTGATGCGACCAAATTGGACGGGTTTTTCTCTTACTAAATTGATTGTCCCCTGTCCACGTGGGTGGGCGACTTTTTCCTTTACTGGGGGCCCAAACTGTGGCTGGGCTGCAATTTAACAGTTTGTTGACTTGTCTTAAATAAATACCATTTAAAAAGAGTTGCTAATTGTGTACAGCTTTTAAGGTAGCATTCCTGAGTAGAACCACAAATTGAGCTTATTTAATAATAATAATAATAAATAGTATTATTTTATTATTTAATGTCAGCCGATGCAGAAATACATAAGTAAAAAAAATAATTTAAATTACTTATCAAATTTTGATGGATTGAGAAAAATACATAATAAATCTAATTAGATAAAAAAAAAAACAAAAAAGCAATTAAATGCTTTTATTTATACTTTATATATTATTTTATCGAATTTGTTATATATGTAAGTTTTTATTAAATCCATAAATAAAGCAAATGAATAATTAAATTATGCAATTAACCTTTAAAAGTTTACATATCATAAAAGATTAGCTCGAATTTCCTGTTTGGGTTGCAAGTGCCTCAACTGATTCGCCAATTCTCGCTGAAAAGTTCTTTATTGATGCCAGTTCCTTAGTGGGTCAGTGGTTTTGGCTGGGTTTATCAAGCAGCTTATTATGCAATTGCCCCACTCACATTGAAGCTGGCCATTAAAATCGAACTGGTGCGCACAGCTCGAGCAGTTTATCTGCTCCTCAATTAAAGATGTTTGCCCTGGCAATTGACTGGCTAGACATCCATGGTAAGATCGCCTACACACACACACACACACACACTCGACGTGTGTGTTTAGTGTGTGTAAACTTACTATTTACAGGCCGCATTTGGTGTTTGGCAAATTAGCAAGATCGTTAAAAACCATAGCATGGCCATAGCCAGTCGATCTGTCGATCTGTCGATCCGTCGATCTGTCGATCTGTCTGCCCATTTGTCTATTAGCCCCGCAATCATCACTAAAGGCTGCCATTGAAAACAAACAAGTTGAGCTCGTTGCACGTTGCACGTAGCACGTAGCACGTAGCACGCCGCACGCTGCTCGTTGCATGCTGCCAGCCAGTTGGTCTTCTTGGCTCATAAAATGCATTATTTGCCACAATCCCACGGAAGCATTTCGCCGCTGTCTGGCGAAAGTGTTTGATCTTAATGGACGGGATCATCTTTTCCATATTAAGCACTCGAATCATAAAGACTTTGAGTTAGAAGTTGTGATGAAATTAATGTTCCCATTCATTTGCCAGGCACTTAAAAGCCTGACTTTTAGTCTGCTCATAAAATCTGCTAATTAATATGGGTTTTCTCAATGCCTGGTTAATTAAAAGGCGCCATTTTTGGGTAATGCGGAAATTAGCATAATTATAAATATTTGGCAGTTTTTGCACAAATTTAACCAATAAGAAAAGTTAAGTGTTTGTTAAAATATTTTAATGTGCAAAATTTAATTAAATATTTTTTTTGCTAAAGGTTTTTAATTACCTTTTATAACATTTAATTTAGAATAATTGGTTTCTTAATCGAATATTTTAAGATGCATGATTTACGAGTTAATAGCGTTTTATTTTTACAAATTTATTCAAATTTGATGAAACTACCATTTTTGCAACAATTGTGAAAATTACTATATTTGACATTTATGCAACTCAGTTTAATCAGTGTGATAAAAACTAACCATTTTGTGTGTAAACATTTAAGCAAATTGCAAAAAATTAACTTATCTAAAAGCACAAATATAAATATTTTATTTTTTTTTGTGTGTGTGTGGCAAGTTCAAGCACCCACAGTTGCCACAGCAGCGGCTCCCTTGCGCCGCTTGACCCGTTCGGCTGCTCAATCAGCAAACCATTCAGACTTCCTCATTGAATGGCACATGAAAATGTCCATTTTTGAAGAGAATTCAACGTGCCAACTAATTGAAACTTATTGTTCATTTTGACGCGCATCAATTGCCCAGTTGCGATGCCAGTTTGCCCCGCTCAAACTATAGTTCCTAGATAACCCATGCAATTGACACTTTCCAATTGCACCTCTAAATGTGAGAGAGTGAGATAGAGTGTGTGTGAGAGAGAGAGAGGGGGGACAAAGAGCCCGCACACACCTTTAGTTTAGTTATGCGGCGGGCGTCAATTAGTTTAAATAAAGCGGCTACATCGGCGAGTCAATGGCCCAGCCATACACAGATATCACAAGTATACACAGAAAAAAAATAACTACAGCTTAAGTAAAATTCAACAAAGTCAAAAAAAAGAAAACTGAATTTAAATTGCATTTAAAACTATGCAGGAAAAGGACAAACTTTTGATTTTACTTACAAATATTTTATAGGCAAATGTAATCAAAATTTTAAAGCACGAAATGTTTAACTTTTAAGCAACTTTAAGCTGATTAATTTAAATGACAAAAATTAAATGGTAAAAAAAATGATGACAGCTTAATTAAAATTCAACAAAGTCAAAAAAAAACTGAATTTAATTTGCAACTAAAACTACGAAGGAAAAAGACAAACATCTGATTTAAGTTAAAAATATCAAATAATATCAAAATTTTAAAAGCACAAAATGTTTAACTTTTAAGCAACTTTAAGCTGATTGATTTAAATGACAAAAATAAAATAAAATAAATATATTATAAAGCAAATTGTTTACAGTGTATTATGTGGATACGGAGTGGAGGAGAGCAGAACTGATACCAGACGCACGACGCGTCTCGTCGCGTCGCGTCTCGTGGCACGCATGCCATTAGAATATTTGTATACACTGCAAACACACACGCGAACGACACACTGTGTGTGTCATCACCTCAATTGGGTACACTTCCTACTTGTAAGATACAAATGTATCTGCAAGATACGCCAGCAGTACCAAGGCGCGCTCCGGCCGCACGGTGCCATTAGGCAAACGCTTAACAATCTTTTTTTCTCCTTTATTTTTATTTTTATTTTTTTTTGTTTTTTTGTCGATTGCGCGACTTTTCACTTTTCCAACGGAAGTCATTTGGCCGCTTCAGTTAATTTAGCGCCCACAACCCGCGCACGCCCCGTCGCTTTCCAAGCCGCAATCTTTATCAGCGCAAATTGCACGCACTTAACCCGCTTCCAGTTGTTGTTGTTGTTGTTGTTGTTGTCGTTTGTGGATCGGGTTTTCCAGCCTGTACAAAATGTGCCGCCTGACGTTGCCTCAAGCTATGTTTATTGCCATCGGCATGCGTTGCGACGCATATTAAGAGCCGCCAGTGTCCTACGCTTCATGCATCACAAATACATCAAGACTCAACAACAAAAAAAAAACAAAAAAAAAAAACTATAAAAAAATAAATGATAAATATAAAAAAAAGAGAACACTTTTTACATTGTTTTGGTTTTTTTTTTAAATTTTTGCACAGCATAGATTAGCTTGGCAATTTGTCGATTGCCGTAAACTTGAGCTATTAAGTGCGAACATATCTATGGCCAAGAGGCGTTTTGGATGCCTAGGTGGGTATACGAGAGAGCCGGTGGTTGCTTGCCTGGGTGGTGCCTCGATATGTTGCGGCTTTCATTTCAAAACCGGATTTCTGACTATGCGCTGTAATTGAAAATTTTGTTATTTTGTGCGCGTGTGCGGCATTGTTGTTGTTGTTGTTGTTGTTGTTGTTGTTGCAACGAAACGGTCATTAATATATCATTTACAAACCGGCGAATTGTCGCTAATAAATTGTTTCGACTTGCCACAAGAGATATGTATGCAAATATGTAATTCTTACAACTGGCAACCGCCACGCAAATAGCCCTGCCACTGTGTGGGTTGCATTTGGGAAAATGCATAGGAAAACTCAAGGTAGGCGCATCACAAGTTGTCCTTTTCTGCGGAAGCTTGCAAGTGTTGCAACATGTTGTCGTGTTGTCGGAAAACTGCTTACCAATCAATAATTTATGGCTTGTAAAAGAACCTACTCGATTTTGATATTAGGCGGAGGAGCATTTTCCTTGACTAAATGCATATATATCTTTTTTATAAATATTATGTAAAATATGACAAAATTGTAATAAAAATTAAAAAAATAAAATAAAAATAATTGTGTTTTGAAACTTCAAAGTGGATTGATGTGAATCTCTTCCTGAAGACAAATTCAAATTGGTTTCGTGGAATAATTGATTATATGAAATATAAACCAATTGACCTGCACTCAAAAAAAAAGTCATATTTAAATTTTACTAATTACTAAAAATAATCGTGTAAATTTGAGCGCCAAAACTCGAATGTTCACTTCTTCCTGGAAGATGGAGGCAATTTGAGACTGACGTTTGCTCACGACCCACCCGAATGCAAAACATGGAGTCGTATAACACAGTTCCCTGCACCTTTCCAACATCTTTCCAAAAACGGTGAACTTAGCAAAGCAAACACTTTCTATACACACACACACACACACACATACACACATACCTAACAACACTAAATTGAGATACTTTACACACACCATTTACTCCATTTTTCTCTCGGTTTACGTTTCTTTTGATTTGGTTCGCATACCAAAGCGTTAATTTTTACCAACCTACGATATTTGTATATATATGTATATATATATATATATATATATATATATGTATACGTACTCCCCATAGCAGCACGTTCATGGTCATTCGAGTCGTAAATCTGGTGGCCGAGACACACGTCTCGCCCAAGCCAAAAAAAAGAAGAAAAACACTAAACTGAAACTGAGACTGAGACTCGGAAAAATTTGGGTTAGGTGCAGAAAGCTCATGAAACTCGAGTGGAAAATCGGCCAACATCACAGAGTGCAACAAGTGGCAGAAACAGACAAAACATGGCCACCTACAAGTCTTGGCCAGCAAATGCATTGCACACCAATAACTGGATCAATTCATTAAGCCAATTTGCATTGCCCAGCTAAAAGTTGTTCAAGTTATTGTTGTTGTTGTTGCAGTTGTTGTTCTTGTTGTTGTTGCTGTTGTTGTTGTTGCTCTTTTTGTGTTTGGCAATTGAGAGGCTGCTGCATGTTTTGAAATTCGTGCAAATTATGCGATTAGCTTCCAACGCCGATTGGAGCCGAGTGGCCGTCACTAAAGTGCCAATATTAATCGAAATGTGAGTAATTTGTTGCTAAATGACTTCACTAAATATATAAATATTTCTATGGTTTTGGGTATACAACTAATTTATGACTCATTGCCCAATAATTTGATCTGAAGCCATTTTGTTGCGTGAACTGGCGCCTGGTATTTCCCCCTTGCACCAATTGTGCCCGATATACCTGCCCTGTCATAAATACCATATCGGTTAGAAATGGGGAAGCTATCGTGTGATTGTTCATATTGACACACATAGCGCTACATTGTCGTCGAAATTGTGTCAGACTATCGTGTTGTTATAGTGCCGGGGATTATAAATTAATTGAACTCTAATTGGCAATCGCGTGCGCTATCGTAAATCTATAATGAAACCAGCACGAAATTCTCTCTCCATGGTACAACGAACTTTGGATGCTTTTTCGATAAGGTCTCTCCCCATGGGTGCGTTATTTAGTCACTTTTCTATATTCTATAATGAAATCTATAATATAAATGTATAAAGAAACCAGCACGAAATGCTTTCTCCATGGCACAACGAACTTTGGATGCTTTTTCGATAAGGTCTCTCCCCATGGGTGCGTTATTTAGTCACTTTTCTATATTGCATAATTGAATTTTATCGGGGATTAGGCAGTGCCACATGTGTATTGAAATTACTTACTTAATCGGGTAGATTAAGATTGGTTAATTATAACCATTTATTTATTTATATTTTATATTTTTATTATTTATAATTTTTTATTTTTTATTTATTATATATTTTATTTCTTCTGATGATTAACTGGTTTTCTTGCATTATGATTGTTTGATTGATGATTTTTTTTTTCATTTAATTTATAATTTTAACATTAATTTTAAAGTTTGATTACAAATTTTTAATTATATTTGTATAATATTTTTATTATATTTCTACTATATTCTGTAAAGCAAGTTTGTGAACCGTTTAATCAATAGCGCAATTAATAATCTAAAGTTTTTTATGACAGTTAATCAATGCCTTTAAAGAGCCCGCAGTGGATTCAAACACATTTATGAATGGAAATAAATAATAAATAATAAATATACAAGAGTTAGCAGAAGATTAAAATACGTTAATAAAATTTTATTATCACATCACTGATAAGCTATCTTGTGAGTAAATCCACAAATCCATAAATCCATAAATCCATAATTCAGCTGCTATGCGTTTTACAAATAAATCTTAAAATATATTTTCCTCTTCACCAACTATTTGCATTTAATAAAGATCTATGAAAATCGACTCCCACTTAAAGTAGCAAAATCGCGCATACGCCGCATTGGCCAATCAGCCTACGTTCCAACTTGTGTTTAGAAAACTTATTTACCATGTTGTACAACTGTTAATGTTTATATAATAAATTGTCGATGTTGGTGGTTGTTGTTGCTGTTCGATTTTGTTGTAATTTCGGTTTCTGTGTCAATGTTTTTGCCACTGGGCAGTGGTCAATATTCGACTGGCTGCTGGTTTTTTGGACTGGGGTGAAAATGAATTGCTCGTAAAAATGCTTGTAAAACAACGAAACAACAACAGCAACAAGAACAACAATAACAAGAACAACAACAACAACAACTTAACCAACCAGCAGCTTGGCAACAACTGCGTGCAAAATATCATTAATCAAGATAATTTATATAGGCTGCTCAGCTTCATAAATATTACGATCCAGCCGGGTAGGCTTACAAATTTTATACGAACTTTGCGCATGATTTAACATTCTGGTCAATGAAGTTACTTGTTTTATTTTTCTTTTTTTTTTCAAAGTAACCACTAGGCCATAAAAATAAGTCAGAGGTCTTCAAATTGTGGGTGACTGCTTAACTTGTCTCTGGCTAGTTTGTCTCTGGCCTAGACTTTTTGCGTAATCGTTAAGTAAAAAAAGTAAAAGTAAAAATTACAAAAAACTTAAGCAATTTCAAAGTGATCAGTTCACTGCCACCAGTACTAAAAATAGTGTTGCCGGAAAACGCCAACCAACGCCAACTATATAAATCCATGTGACATATTGCGCCGTCCGTTCTCGGTTTCAGCCGGCTATGCAGAACACATAATCTTATCTAAAACAAAACACTTTCACGGCACTTCCCTGGCGTTCCTTATCCCACATAAATCATACACCCAACATGCCACAATGTGATGAGCCGTCTCGCTGACAATGCCACATCAAGTGGTGCAGCCTCAGCACCACCCACGCAACTCGTCAAAAAAAAAAAGTCGACAAAAACCAAAAAACATTTTTGGGAACTAAGGCCTTCATTTTCGAGAAACTTTATTATTAATGTATCTGGATACAGTTTGTGACGTAAAGACTAAAAAAATATATTTGGAAAACAAATCTAATTTATTATAATTTGTACAGATTTTGATCTAATAATTCGCTAAACTGTCAACATAACGTTTCAGAAGATTTATTAACTCTATCCAGAAGTTAATTTGTATAAATTTATTTATCATATATTGGCTACTCGAATTTCGTAAATTTAAATAAAAATAAAGATGTGTATAAATATTGTGTTGAAAAGGCCCCAAATGAAGATATGCATAAATCTTGTGACGTAAAAGCTAAAAAAAAAGGTACACTTTGAGCAATACCAAATTTTTGTTTTTTTGTTATATCTAGATACATTTTTATGAGTATCTTACGATGTGGTAGCACGCATGTAAACTAAGTTATTGTATTATATGATGAAAATGATAAAATAGCTTTTGGGCTCTTTTGCCTTCTATTGTGTTTGTGATGTGGTGTCGAAATTCCCTTGAGTAGCCCATTAGCAAACGATTACAATATTAATCATGATTATACCCTAGAGAGGTATGCGTATGTGTTTGTGTATGTCCAGCAAATTTAGGAAAATTCTCAGTGCTATAATTTAAAGGCTTATGCTCTGGGACTATAAAAATAACAATAATATCATTGAATGAGAACAGAGCAAACATTTGTTTGCCTGCTGCTCTTTGACATTTATAGACCAATTATTTTGGTGTTCCGCCTGAAAGCAAAGTCTTTGATTTAAATAAAGAAAATATTTGAAATACTGTTGTACATATAGAGTGGCATAAGCTAAATGCAATTAACACATAAGCCAAAAAGGCGAGTGACAGTGAAAGTAACTGAAGACCACAACTCAGATCGATGCAAGTGTTTGGCTTTAACAGCAACCAACTTCATCAACTCGTTGAAGACGTGTCGTAAATTAAGTTATCAAAAAATCTGTCGGAAGCTTTTAGCATCTGCGTTGTACACAAGAAAACAGCTTCAGTGGTATGTATGTATATATAGTCAGTGGCCAGTTCAGTTAACTTCACACCTCGCAACGTGCACCACGCACTAAATCAGTCGCATAATTGCCCCCAGACGCAGAGGCAGACATAGTCGGGATCCGGCAAGTACTGCCACTGCCACTCTCATATATCATTATGAAAATATGCACGCCCCGGCACATTGCAAAGGGTTACCCGGCAGGAGGACCCGGTCTGCTCAACTTGTGGCAGTGTGGCACTTACCGTTAGTCGCATCAACAACAGCCAACAGTTGCCACAGCAACTTGAGTGAAGTTGACTTTTGGAGGTCAAATGCTCGCTTGTAGAAAACTTGTAGAAAACTTGTTGAAAATGCATGAAAATTTCGATAATTTGCCATAATTTGTTGGTAACAATTTTGGCACTTGACTGACTTTTAAAATTGTAGGTTTTTTTCAGTCAGTCAGTGACAGTTTAGTCAAGCACTGATTACTAATTGCTGATAAACTGGCTCTACAAAAGTTGAGAGTGCGCAAAGTGCGTGATTTCGGTATGAAATCTCATAAAAAACTCACCAACTTCACGCAATAAATACTGCATTGGCTGTGAGAAAGTTGTTGGCATCTAATTATTGGGCAATTGCAGCGCCATAAAAATCATTTTCACAAAAATAAAGCTCCGTGTTTTTTTAGCTTGAAAAACACTTTTGGGTCTAAATCTTATCGTATTATCGCGCTTGAAGCGGGCGCATGAAATCAAATTAACACCCAAAACAACAACAACATAAATTGTGTATCAGCACACAACAACAACAACAAGAACAACAACAACGAAAACATGCAAACATACCACATCCACACTATCTATGCGGCATCGCTGCGGCTGATGTCTCAATGACGATGCTTGCGCGCGATAAAAAACGCGCACAAACCGGACGCAATGTTTGTTGCCACTTGTACAACAAGTTTTCGTTGTTTCTTTCGTTTTTTTTTTTTGGCTGCTGCTTTTGTTATCAGTTTTGCAAATTGCCGCTGTATAAAGGAAGCAAAAAGCAACGAAAATAAAGCTGTAAATTAATTTGGTCAACAAGTGGCGATGGGCAAGGGAAAAAACATTTATATATATTAAAAAGACATGCCGCCCAGTTACGCAAATGGCCGGCTTTGTTGGCTGACTCATGGACAGGCCGCTAATCAGCTAATCAGGTCGCTCAGTAGATTAAAAGAAGATTTATGCCAGAAATGCACTAACACTCCCACACCCACTGGGCACGCATGGAACAGCATAAATTTATATGGCAAATAATACAATAGATGTTTCTATTGGGCGCACGTCGCAACAGCAGATTGCCAAATCAAGTGTCTGATTTAATGGTGCTCAACATAAACAGCACAGCTACAAATATATATATTTTTCTTCAATTTTTTTGTTGTAAATTTTTCAACTTTTTTCTTAAAATTTATTTCGTGTTTCTTTTTTAGCATCACCCCTAGCCACCCATCTGTGATCTTCACAAAACTTAAAGCATCTTACGCAGCTTTTTGCGTTTGAAATAATACCTACACAAAATACACACGCACACACACACACACACATACACACACACACACAAACGCACACAAAAACATAAGCATCATCTTTTTTATGAGAACTTTCAACTTGTTGGCGCTGCTGCGTGAGTGGGCGTGTTCTTAGCCAAAGTGATCTATATACACATATATATATATATATATATATATATATATAGATAAATTTGTATTTGTGTGTTTGCATTGTATTTCAAATATTATGTATGACTGCGTATCCACTTTAGTTTATTTGCTTGTTTATTTCAAACATAAAAATCTAAACAACATTTTTGGGTTAGTTGATTTAAGGGAAACTTTGAGCAATGGGGCGTCAGCTTTGAAGATCTGTTGGACATCGCATTACACATAAGGTCAAAGTTACATACGTAAACACAAAACAAAATTTAGCTAATAAATTTTGAAATACATTTGAAACATGTATCGATTGCACACAGATTAAACTATTTTTAAATGTGCTTTATACAAAAAGTTAAAATAGTAATTAAAAAAAAGTTCATTTTTAGTAACACTTATTTGCTTATCAAAATAATTTCAATTCATTAAAATGTCACTAATTGTGTTATATATTTATATTTATTTTAAGTTTTAATTAGTTTCGCCTGACATAAATGTATCGTCAATTTCCATTAAGGACTATTTATTTTCAGAACTTTCGAAATCTTTTTTCTATTTATTTGTATTTTTTTTTTGAAATCCCAAACATAATATGGATAATTGAAAGTTAAGTACTCACTGAAATCACTGAGCTCATCCTGTGTGCCATTCACAGTGCCATCTGGAAGCAATTGTAGAAAGCGATTTCTAATATATATCACTATATTCTTCTTCTTTTCCGCCGTAACGGGACTTGTTGAACGTTCGTTGCGGTCCAAGCTGCTGGGATTGTTGTTGCTGTTGTTGCTGTTGCTGCTGTTGCTGCTGTTGCTGCTGCTGTTCATGTTGGGATTGTTGTTGTTGTTGTTGTTGTTGCTACTGCTATTTATGGGTAGATTATTTCTAGAGTTATTCAGTCTTTTCGATTTCGAACCAATGAAATTGCTATTGTTTTTATTATAGTTGCTGTTGCCAGCTGTAGCTGTAGCAGTGGCAGCAGCAACCGGCGATTGTTGCTGAGGCCTGTGATGCAATTGCTGATGATGCAGATGCTGATGTTGATGTCTAATGCTGCGCTCAGTGCGTGAAAGTATTGCCAAATGTTCACGTGGCGCCACCGAGAAGACAAAGCCCATTCCATCTGACTGTTGAAGCTCATCAGCAATAGTTGTTGCTGTTGTTGTTGTGCTGCTGCTGCTGCTGCTGTCGGGTGTTGCTGTTGATGTTGTTGTTGTTGTTGTTGTTGTTGTTGGTGTGGTTGTCATTGTTGATGTATTCGTGTTAATGGCAGTTGACGGTTGAATTATTGTGTTTAACGTTCGCATATTAAATTCAGCACTAATACTTTGATTTTGATCTATACTATTTTCACTCTTCAGCACTACGAGACGACTATTACGACTATGATCACTTTGTATATAACTACTATTACTACTAGTATTGTTGATGCTAATGTTATAATTGCTATAACTAACATTAACTAACATAATTGTATTGTTTGTCCCTTCGCTCGAAGTCGTTTTCAGCGCTGGCATCGCGAACACCACATCCGACCAGGCTATGATAATCGAAAGGAGGGCGCCCAGCAGCGCCAGGGCCCTCCAATCCGAACGCAGGTTTCTTCGCATGTAAATCACAATTGCAGTTTCACAAGAGTCTTTTGGCTCTTGTTATTTTCAGGCAACACTTGCTGCTTCAGTTTTACTCGTGTTGTGCTTTTGTGTAATGTAAAATTTGTTGCACTGTTGCACTGTTGCTGTTCGGCACTGCCCCCTCAGTTTGTCAGTTGTTGTTGTTTCTGCTGGGCGTGCGACACGCCCTTAAATATCGTTGAGACATATGTACGCCCAGTTACAAAACCAAAAAAAAAAATAAAACCTTTACTTTCGATTCGTTGTTGGTTTTCTTTTTTTTTTTTTTTTTTTTGTATTCGCTTTAATTAGAGTTTTTTTGTGTTCCAGTTAAAAATTCGCCGCTTGTTGCCAAGAAATTAGGTTATCATATCGTAGAATTGTTTAACACTTTTCAATTTCATAGCTTGCCCCTCCTTCTGCTGTTGCTGTTCGTATTGTGGATCTTCATCTTCGTCTTCCCCGCTGATAATGCATCTTATCAACTCCAATGATTTCCTTGTCATGTTCAAGCAGCTAATCAGAAGTAGTTTTCAAAGAACACAGCTGCTGTTCCTGTTCCTGTTCCTGTTCCTGCTTAGGTTCGTTGTTGCAACAATATCATATTTCAGTATCAAAGCTGTAAAAAGAGGCAAGTAAATAATATGTTAATGATGGATTCACAAGCAACATTTAAGCAATTATTTAAGTACCAAAAATGTATATTTAAAACCACATTTAAAATATAATAATTATATTACAAATTTATTTATTTTATCTCGAAATCATTTTTGCAAATATCTTATCTCACATTGAATTTCCCATAATGTTTCATTGATTTTTTGTTTGCTTCCATCTATTTATCTTTAACACTAATGTGTCATAAATCTTCCAGCAAGTAATTTACCACCTGCGCTATATATATATATATATATATATATATATATATATGTATTTTATATATATACATACGTAGCCTCACTGTCTGTCATATGACATTTTAAATATGTATATTTCGTAGCTCTCATCATATTCACAGGTTACTGAATATTCAAATTGGCTTTGAAAATACCAACGCCAGCATTTCAGATTATTCGAATAGTATATAAATTCTTCAGTCTAAGCACTTTTATGCGCAATTTTGACATTTAATTAGTGTGCAGCTATATTAAGCGGACGCCTGACGACGTCGGCAAAGTGGCACATTTTATTTTTGGCAGCGCCTATCAGCGACACACACACGCACACGCAAAAAGATACAATTGAATCTATGGGCTCGTCAAGTGATCAGCGGATTACATAAAACTCGCCCAAAAGGGAGACCGGCCAGCTTAGGCAGTTATGCAAAAAACTCGGTGAAAATATCGAAACATCGAAATTGACTTTCCCCCAATGCAACCACAAAAAAAACAAAGAGAAAGATAGAGAGAGGGAGAAAGAGAGAGAAAGGAAGAGCGAGTGAGAGAAAATGAAAACACAATTTGCAAAATGAAGCCAAGCAAGGGAAAAACTGAATAGGCAACGCGACTGGTAAATTGTTTAAAAATAAATGTGGCAACAAAAACAATTCGTGTATAAAACTGTGTCGAATTTGAAAATAATCACGCACTAACTGCAGCAGACGCAAGTGTATCTATGAGGTGCATGATCAGGAAGTGGCGCAGGGCGTGCCACCGCCGGGGGGGGGGGGGAATGGGGCGGCGGCTGAGTGGCGTTGTCGTAGGCTGACTTTTTGGCACGTGTTCAGATGCCTACGCAAGCAGCAGCCACTGCAGCAGCCACAGCGAGTAACAGTAGCTGCATTATTTTTTTTTATGCAACATATAAGTGCATCTCCGTTTTAATTACAATAAACAACAAAAATGCAAATCCCATTTGGCTAAAATATACAAAAGACAACTCATAAGCTTGTCTGTCTGTTGTGGGCCAAATTTCAGGCATCAAATTGTTAATGGCTTTCTGTTGCGGCGTCGTTAAACTGCAGATAATCAGTAAATACACACACACGCACACTTGCACACCCCCCTCCTCCACCAACAACCGCAACCGCACCCGCAACCGCACCACTAATGCAATGCCAAAGTCGTCGAAATTTCAAATATGTTGTGGCTGCCACGCGAGCGCGTTTAAAAACGCCCATAAATCGCAAACAGTTACTGCCGCTGAAAAAGATGCCCAAAAATAAAATAAACAAACGGCATTCGCATGCCAACGATATTACACACATACTTAAAGCCAAGGCTGAATAAACGGCTTACAAACTAACTGTTTCTGCATAACAAACATTTATAGAAACTTTATCAAATTAATTGTGTTAACGAAATGCAAATAAGAATTTAATAAAATGTTTTAAGAATGATTTGCAGCTTTGAGAATTGGCAGATTTTTGGGAATCGTTCTAGAATTGCTTATTCAATTATAAAGATGTGGTTTGTAAGAAAATGCCACTTGGCTTGTAAAAAAGATTCTTATGGGCATTTAATACATGCGTAACCCTTTGCCAACTCGGCTTGACTTTTTTATGCCTTTCACCCAACGGAAAACAACTGCTGCCAAAACGCGGGCCCAGCAGCAGGCCAAAATGTATGCCAAGCGTTGCCAAAAGATTCATTTCTGTTGTTGTTCAAGCTGCTGCCAGTTGGTAGAATTTATGTAAAGTATTTCGTAAGGGCATCAAAAGTCCCCGGCCACAACTGGAACAACAATAAAGGTACAACATAATAAAAAAAAAAATAACAAATCTCTGAAAATAAAGCCTAAAGCACACTATTAAGGGACAAGCGACACGTGTGTGCCAAGTTGTAAAAACTCCAATCACCAAAAATAGCTAAAAAAAAATAAAAAAAAAAAAGTTTAATATAGATTGTAAATCACGTAACACCTCGCAGTCGGAACGCATCAGACACAGCCGACAAATGAAATGTATCTTCTAATGATCGGAGTTCCGTTTCAGCTCGTCTCTCGCTCAATTTACAAGTTCACACAAAACCAGAGGCTTATAATTAACATATTATGAAGAGCATTAAACATATTGCGTAAAATAATGATGATGGGCAGCTCATATCATTTGATACCGAAAAGCCAAGCGGCATAGCTCAATAACACCTATTATTCGACCACCCAAATTACCCAAACCAACTCAAAACATTACTACCCCAATTGGGAAAGCGAAAGTGTTCAGTTTTTAGTTTTTAGTTTTGATAAGCAAAGTCAAATCTTATCGCATTTATTGCCAACCTTCTCCTTCACCTCCTCCTACCTCAACAGCCCAAGACGACACTCCCCTCTTGGCGCATTCACATAACCCAAATTCTGAGAAATAGTTTTGTGGCAGCTTTTATCAAATTAAGTTTCAATTAGAAGTTAAGACAAAAAATACAAATAATAAAATAATAAAAAATTTTTTTGTTGACATGCAAAAATTTTAGTAACAAAAAAAAAATGTTAATGGCTTTTAATTCGCAAGCACACAACAGCAAAAAAGCCGTTTTACAGTTATTTTTTGTTATAAAATTTAATTAGTTGTGTTTCCATTTTATATAATAATATCATTTATAATGCAAATTTTTGACTATTGATACATTGTACGAGCAAATTTATGTGACAAGACTCGCTCAACGACAATTTGTCACATGCCAGTGTGAAAAGCACTATAAAAAGCATTCATTTAAGAATTCGGGTAAGCTATCAAATCGACTGGATTATACTCTAAATAAAATTCATTTATATCTAAGTTTTTATATTCAGTTTTCGAATTTGGCATATGGTGCGTCATTATCCATTCAACTATGTGTCGTGTATGCCTCAAAATGTATACACCTTAAGTGGAAGAGAAGTTTTTTTTGTGTCTGTTCCAGAGGGTCTGGCAGTAGGTTTAGGTGCCAATGGTTCGCTGAAGAAAACTGGTTGCCAATAATTTTGACCAAAAATGCGCAACTTAATTAGCTCACGTCAAAGGCGACTTGATTTGGGACATAACAGATTTGGACATAGACGAAATGAATATTTGAAAGTTATACTCTTGTTTTTTATTATAATTATTGTATTGTATATTGTTTGATTGAAATGCGTAATATTGTTTATTGTGTTCGTTTTAATGTTGTTTTCATCTCATTTGGCATCATTAATATAAATCTTTTTATATTTAATGATATTACTTAAATCAAATAACCAGATAACAAACCAGTTTAACCTATAATTCTTGTCCTATAAAAATAACAAAACGATATGACTTCTACATAATATATATATCTTAAAGTTGTTTTGTTTTTAGACAATGTATTTACCATTATTATTATGGTATTCAAATTTTAACAACATAACAACATTTATACGAATGCCAAGTTTCAGCTTTATTTAAATAGATTCCTTCAAAATACCCCTAAAGTGATAAATTTTCCACCATATTGCAAACTGTACGTTTTTCATATTTAAACGATTTACTACATTTTAAGACTTTTCTTTGCTTATCCTTAAGCTTATCCAGTTATTGCCCTACCACAGTTTCAATTTGGTAATGCAACTCGTTGAAAGCACACTAAACCGCAGAAGCCAATTACATTTTGCTGTATGTGCAAATTATTCATTTTGCTGGCGCATCTTCTTCATTGTATTTTTGTTACAGTTTTTGCCCAACACTTGCTGGGTATTTGGATAGTTGTTCGTTTCAATTTCGATTACTTTGCGAGCCAATAAAAATAAATTGCCCAAACAAATCTCATTTAACAAACAAACAAAGTCAAGTTAATAGCATGTTGTAAGAATATTTCGGGGAAATATTTATTTGATGCTTTTTTCATTTCAGCTAATTCAATGCCAAAACTATTTATGATATGTGGGTTAATAACCTGTGATGAAGGCTAATTCAATGACAAAAACTATTTATGATGTGTGATTTAATACCCTGTGATTAAGCGAGTAAGTTAAGACAGTGTCTACAAATAGTTATGCATCTAATTAAAATTAAAATTTCATTAAATTATAAATAAATATTAAAAACAAAATGTTCGGCATATGTAATAAAATTTAAATTAAACTAATCATTACCCAGCCGAGCATATTCACTATTATATTTTCAATATATTATAAAAATATGTATTTCAAATGATTTTAGAATGTATAATTTTTTCACGTGGCTTGTGATTTTGACTCATCGTCACACAATTTAAAATATTGAAAATAAAAAATATAATAACATGCATTAATATAAGTAAAAAAGTGCTTTGGCTGTGATTGATGTTTGGTGATTTTTGCTGACAGCAGATGGCTGAAGATAAATGTCTATTTGAATGCAAACAAGAAGATTTAAGATGCATTCGCGTATAGATATTGTCACTGCCAAGTGAAAAATATCTATACAAATATATATATATATATATATAAGTGTGTATGTATATATATATATATATGTATATAAGGAGATCTGTTTCTGTTCTATCTCACGGCAATTGTCGATTTCAATGAGATGCGTTTGTCAAAAACGCGCGTGTTTACAAAACAATTAATTTTCTTTGGAAAAACAAGAAGAGAAAATAAAATGAAAAAGATACCGAAACATAACTCAAACAAAAGGCAGCAGCAGCAGCAGCAGCAGCACTAATCGATGTGCACTTCATTTGTATAGAAACACACACACAAACACACAGAATTACAACAACAACAACAACAAAAACTAAAATTACAAGTGCATCAGATACGTACTTGAGAACATAATGTCAGAATACTACTGAGTATTCTAGAATGTAACGGAACCAGACTGGTAACAGAGTTGTGTTCAATGAAGATGAGAAGAGAAGAGGAAAAAAAAAAAATGCTACTCGCTTTTGTGTAATCGATTTGAACCGGAAGCAATTGGGTCGCCGCGCTGCTGCTGCCAAAGTCGACGCAGACGCCGCAATGCACTCAAGACTTCAACTATTTTAAATATTTAGTGCACGAGAAAAGCGAGGGCAAAGCCACAGTTGCAAACGCAACTCGCTGCTCGCTGCTTGCTGCCTGCTGCCTGCTGCTAACTACAAAGCAAATATCGATGTTTAATCTATTGACAAGTGTATCTGAGAGATAATTTTTTTGTTTTCTTGTTTTTTGCACGCATGCAGTTAAGGTTTACATGTTAAAAGCTTGCTTATTGTGATACTTTCCATTTGTATGTTTTAGTAATCTGCAAATTCTAAGAGAAAGCAATCTGGCAGCAGTTGTCTATGATTTTTGAAAGTATCTTCAGTCTGTCAACATAATTTCAAATATTAGAATTCACATAGACCAAAGTTCAATATAGTTTTGGTTTCCATACATAATTTCTATATATAAATTGAAACATTCAAAAAATTTAACATTTCTAAAAATGTTTTTATGTTTTTGTACGAATAAAATTTACAAAAAGTTGAAATATTATATAACAAAAGCGTTTTTAAAATAAACGTTCTACCCAAATACAATAAATATTTCTATAGGCCTTAAAAGTATATGTTTCTATTGCTCTTTAAGGTATTTAAAAACAATCTCTTATGACATTGTCTGAAAAAAAAAATTATGTGTATATCTAAAACACTTTAAGAAACAACAATTAAATTTACATATTTTCCGACACCCACACAATTTCACACATCTAATGCATTTTTATTAGAAGTCACGCACCTTACGAGAAAAATTGCAAAATAAAGTAAAAAAAAATCAAAGACAACACGACGTATTAGTAATGTGAAGAGAGACAGCAAACACAAATTGCGTCTAGGATATTTTTAAAATCCGTCAAATAACCAACAAATGGTGAGAAATTGCGCGACAATTTTCTCAGTTTTTTTTTTTGTAGTCTTATTTTATTTAAACTTTTCTTTTTAGTACCTAAAGTTAGGCAAATGGCTGTGTGTGTGTGTGAGTGTGTGTGTGTGTGTGTGTGTGTGTGTGTGTGTGTGTGTGTGTTAGCTTTCTGTTGCCAAATGTGTGCCGCACATAGAGTGGTCTAGAGTTAATGCTTCGTTAACAAAAAACACTGGCATTATTTGTTGCATCGTTTTGTGGCAACCCCCACTCTTGCCTCTATCAGTTGCTGCTGCCAAAGGGGCGACAATATTTGCGCCACTTTCAGCTAAGTACTTTATACTGTGGCCGTATAACTATGCGTGCGATAAGCATTATCTACTTCACCACTTTCCCCGAGTCCCGCATTTTCCCTGATAGTACTCTCTATATGCCAATTTTTATTATTATATTTTTGCATAGCACTCCAAGCCAATCGAGCACAAAGCTATCACTAATCATGTCAAAGGGCAGATGAGAATATTACCTAACCGAATTATACATACAAATTAGGCGTTTCAACTTAAACTCACTAAAAAAACCAATTCTATGAAAAATCGTGCGAGCACATTCATTGAGTGTTTCCTTAACAGCTATCGGTAATCGATTTTTATCGATTTTTTGGAATCTGCAGAAGATCAGATCTATGAAGTTTTTGATGCTTCTAGGGAATAAATATACCTTTTGTGATAGTAGATAAATATTTGTCCCTGTTGCCCAATTTTGAACAACTTCAATATATCCTCTTTTGCCATACGTACTTGGTATAAAAAATTATACAGACATTTGTAGTTGCATAAAAGATAGTTATAAAAATAATAAATAAATATATATGTAAATTCTTCTACTCAAATTTAGCATTGAACATGTTTAGTGCAGCCCATATTTGCATAATTGATTGAATAAACGGTTTATGTTATTTGAAAGATATTTTCGAATAGTCGCTAAATTCCGAAACACCATTATGCTAAATATTATCAACGTCATCAATGTTGGTCTAATCGTTGTGTGATCATCATGTGATTAGCAGTTGTTGAACCCAACACAAACAGAAGCAGCTCATTTTGCGTCACATACAAACAGCAGAAGACACAACGCAAATTCGCATTTGAATATAGATTAATGTGCAAATGCAAAAAAAAGAGATCTAGCGCCAGATAACTGGCACAATGCTGATGAAGATGTTATATAACAGCGTGAAGGAAAAGTACAAACATTAAAGTGGTCCAAAAGAATTGTTTGGAAACATTTTAGATTATAGAATCGTTCTGTTCTGTTGTGTGTAATAAAAACTACGCCTGTCTTCACTCGCATTCTACTTCAGTGAGCGATGGAATGTTTTTTGCAAAAATTTAGGAAAGTAAAAAGAAATAAAAAACTATAAATAGATAAGTGAGAACAGCGCAGCGCACAAAATTTTAATTTACTATGATTTTCACTTTCATGGATGCGAATACCTTGGAGGTTGCTGAATTCGCAAACCACAAAAAAAATTAAATCTATTTTTATTCAAAGTGATCTGAATGATTGCAAATTTACTGTGTATGCGTAAAGATGCTAACTTGAATAAAACAATTAAATAAATTATTAGCCACTGAATTTGGAATTAAAATTTAGCTTGATTTTTTGCCAAATTATATTTTCATGTTGTTGTTGTATTGTTTGTCAGGCATTAAAATCTAACAAAAATATCAACTGAAATTTACTGTAATTAGCATTTAGCTAATTTATTGTGTGTCTTTGCCCCTTTCGAGCTTTTAATATTATTTTTAGTGGTAGCGAGAGTTTTCTGTGTTAATCCAAAAAGCCATTGACTTGGTGATGAAATTTCAAATCTTAAATGATGCCCAGCACTACACATTTTCATTAGATTTTCTTATTTACATATTTATTTTTTTAAATGTACCCTCGGCTGGCTGCCAAGTTTAAAGTATTTCAATTTGTTCAAATGCCAAAAAAAATATTTTGAAATGCATTGCGCCACAGAACTTAAACCAGATATTTAACCACTAATTAGGATGCTCAATCACCAACAAAAACGGAAAAGTTAAGCAAAACTAAAAAAAAAAAATCAAACTTAAGAGACTCGGTAAATTATAATTTGGGCAAACAGAAACACAAAAATGTATTATTCAAAAATTGTACCATTAAAAATATAACTAAAAAAAAAAAACTGAAACTTTCAAATTATGTAACTAAAATGTATTGTGCGATTTTTAACTTTGAATTTTAATTTACGCACCTTTTTCATTTATTTTTTATTTTTCTGAAGACGTTTTATGTTGTTTTGTGTTGGCTGCACTTTAGCAAATTTATTGCAGAAAGAATTCAATAATTTATTTTTGCACATTAACACAACACTTTTTATTATTAATTATTTTTCAAATAAATATTATTTATTTATTGGCTACTTTCAAATATTTATGGCCATACTATTGAATGGTTTAACACGTTTCTTGCCAATTCGATATATAACAACTTTAAAACAGCACACAAAAATTTGTTTGGCAAATGTGAAGAACTGCGTGAGCAAAGTTGTCAACGCTGCTGATTTCGAAACTAATCTTGAGCAATGACCGGCGCTACCCACTCTTAAGATGCTCTATAGAAATTATTTAGTCGTTGCTAAGTGTTAGCACAACTTGCACAAATCTTTTCTTTTCCTTTTCTTTATATTATTATTTTTATTTTAAATATTTTTTATTTTACGTTTTTCACAAGGTTTTGCATGTGAAAACTAGATGAAATAAGCCGGAAGAACGATTTCAAAATTCACGATCGACGCGACGCGACGTCCTATTTGAACAACCAAAGAAGAACAGTTCGATTTCGAAAAATTATGAAAATGCCGACGGCGCAGTCAGCGGACCATCCGCTTAGCATGTGTTGTCAAACCGTTTGCCAGCGAGTGACTAAAATAAGATTTCATTCAAACGTGCGCGTTACCATTCGGCCCTGTTCACCCGTTGCTTCGTGCGTGCTTCGTGTCCCGTTCGGGTTTTTAGCTTCTGATTAGTTGCAGTGGCTCGATGTTTGCTTCTGATGCTGTGTGTAGAGTGTATCCAGGCGTTAGCTTAAAACCAAATCTGAAGAACCTCATAACTTCTTCATCAGAAAAAAACCAGGTTATATTGCCATACTGTACTTCCTGTACTTCCGTTATTACCATATTATTCTAAGAATTGCGTACTTTTTACACTTCATTAACAACATTGAGTAATAGGAATTCCTTGAAATATATTGTTGAATTACATTGACGCAAAATCAATTACCAAGAATAGGCTTATCGTAAAGTGAATATTTTTTTAACAATCATAAAATAAAATTAGTAATGCACGAATTGTTTAAAAACTTTATTTGGGAACTAACACCAGCAATTTTTTTTCTATAAAACTTTAATTTTTTTTTTAATTTGAATTTTTTTTTATATGTCTTAAAGCATTACAATATTTTATTATAACGGTATTTGCAAAACACATACTTTTATAATCCAATTATTTTATAACAATTATTTTTCAATTAAAAAAATGCTCTATATAATTAGAAGCAAAAAATAAATTATATGTATAACACTCTATCCAAACAAATTACACTTTATGTGATTTTTTAACGAAAGGGTGACAGGCGTTTCGTTCGCGTTTTAATAGCGTTTTGTGGCGCGATGACAGCGTTTGTGGCGTTTGTGCATTTTGGCGCGTAGACACCTTTTGCCGATTTCACAAGTGCACAAATTCCAATTATCATTTGACCAAAATGCAGTTATTTTGAAAGCAATACCGTTGATGACGCACACAACACTTCCTTCCTACCTTGCCAAAGGGGAAAATGTTGTCGGTGACAAAGAAAAGCTGGCTAAAGCAGAGCTGCACAATCAAAATTCAGATAGGCAAATGAGTGCGATAATCTTGCCAGTCAACTCTAACATTGGGCCATATAATAATTTAACGATCCCATATGATTTACACACGACCCTAGACATACAAATTTATATTTGCCTATCACAAATTGGCGAAATTGTTATTATAAAAAGTTTGCAAAATTACCAATTTAATTACCAGCAGCTGCATGCTTTTTAAACTACATATTTATGAAAACAAAAAAATCCAATTTGTCAGGCAAACATATAGAAAAAATATCTTATCTTTTTGAGCTATAAAAGTGAACGGGTTCACTTGGGCTATTTGCACATTGAACTTGACTAACATTGTGACCAAAAATGGCAGGCGTTTCCCTTTCGGGACTTCTGCGTCAGAGTTACTAATTGAAACTTTTAGAGATAAGAACCTAGACTTCAGGAAATAAATATAAAATCGTTTAATGACTTTGGTTTTATCGATTTGCAAATATATACGGAAACTGGAGCACTCTGGATTACGTAACTAGAATGCTGAATAGATTATTATCTGAGTGAAATTGTAAGTAAATCATGATTACACTTTACTATATATAGAATGGATTACAATATTAACTTTAATTGAAAACAGATAAAGACCACTTAGACCAAGGTCTAAGTGAATCGCTCTACAATTTGGCCCTAGGGAAACACTTCTTAAGCTCTGCTCACTGTTCTAAAAACATAGTTTTTCCCCAAAAAAAAAAACATACACATTCCATTCTGTGGTATTCTAAATGCAGTCGCATTATTAACATTTGTGCCAAGCAATTTAGAGCGGTTCCAGCACATGCCAAGTGTTAAGGGCTGACCTATAAATAACCATAGACAAAATACGCTTGCCCCTCGGCAGCATTTTGGTGTGGCACGTCTATTGTCCTTGACTTTGCTGGCACTCGCACAATTAAAATGATTAATTAAGGCGCAGAGCAGCAGGATATTTTAGAGCTAATGACTTAATTAAGACTCGGTGCGCCGCTGAGTGTTTTTCGGTTTAATGTGCTCGCCTCAACAGTTGCCGCCGACCTTTGACCCTTTTTCCGTGTAACTGCAGACCCTTTGTCTCGATATTAGATTAATTAAAGCGTTGCCAGAGCAAGTGGCAAGGTATGCTGCCTCTTCTTCTTCTCCTGAGTCTTGTGCCTTGCCCAATCCCAATGCTACTTCGGCTTCCTCATGCTGAGGTGTCCCCGAGACTCTTAAGCTAAATGAGCTGCTGCTGCTGCTGCTGCTAGGCAGCTGCTATGCTACGCCTCGAATCCCTTTCCAGTTCCCGTTCCAGTTGCCCTTCTCTTCGCTGTCACATTATTAAACGCTTCGCTGGCTGATCCTGACAAAGGAGACTGCCCATTTTACACCTTGTTCTCGTACGCACGCGGTTCGTGCGCGTTTTAAAACGCGCGCGCTCACTGCGTTTTCAAGGCTGCATTTCGCAGATGTAAGCTGTCGATTTGTTAACTGTTGTCGCATTGTGAAGCTGGCCAGTTGCTCAGATTGTAATCGGCTTCTTTCCGAGTGGCCCAGATTAAATTACAGAATATATTGTCATGTACACTGTCATTATTTGATAGTTGGTTGTCATGTGCCTGCCACACACCAAATACCCTATGCAAGAGTGTGAAAAGAGGGTATCATGAAGTTGTGTCTAAATTGTTGTACTCTGTATTTATATTAACTGTCTGAATATTTATATGAAATATAAATTAAACAACGATCACGTGATAAATACAGATGTTTATTATAAATATATAAATATATTGTTGGCAGGTTATCTGCGAGTCACGCAAACCCGTTGACTTCATTACGAACTGTTTACTGTAAATTTGTTTTTTTTTTATAAATTTCGATATCAATTGATAAAATACGCATTCTGGCAATTGACTGTTTTGGACGAAAACATTTCACCAGTTTGCGTTAGCTGACATTAATTTTTTGATCAGCACAGTACTTTAATATATATGTATCGGAGCTGGAATAATTTATGTTAATAAAATTGTAACTGTCGACAGACAGCGATTGGCGACAAAGACAGCAAATATATTAAACAGCAGACAGGCATTTCAAATCGAATCGAATCAATTACAACTTGTTAACGAACAATCCGAAGTTGTCTTTTGTTCTTAGCCAACTATCAGACTGATAAATACGTACAACATGCTAGAAAAATAGTTCTGCAGAAAAAGTCTTTAACCCACTGAATAAAGACTTTTAATTATTCTGTTTAATTAATAAGAAAATGCAGATATATAAATTGGTTGCCCATCTGTTCAAAATCAATTACGTCTACGATTTTTAAAGGTTCTAAAAAATATTTCCTAGAATTCTTGAAATTGTTTTGAGCAAAAAAATAGGAAAATGCGTCAACGGCAAATGCGGAATAAACATTAAAGTGTATGCAAATTTCAATGGCATTTGCTAATCACTGTAATAATAATTGATTCGTAAATATTTTGATTAAGCTTGCAATGCATAAATAATTGATATAGCCACTAGATCAATGCGGGGCAGTTCTAGTTTCCTGAAAGTTTAAATATGCATAAATCAAAATATTTAACCAGATGAAAAGTACTCAGCATGCTGAGAATGATATGTCTAAATCCATTCCAAATCGTATCCATTTTGTGTGTGATGAAGCGAAGAACCTCTTAACTGCCACAATATATCGCAAATCTTAACAAAATAAATGAATACCTAAAAATGCGTTGTATTTAAGAAGTCTGTCGATTCGTTAGATTCATTACAAATCACAGCAACATTTGTAGTTAAAGTAGAAAAACATTAGAAATTTGGCAAATGTTGCTCATGGATGAGATACTTTGCCAGCAAATGCGACAGCTCCAGAAATGGCGGTAAATAATATCTATAGATATATAGCTATATCTATATCTATATGTATACCAATATCTATATCTGTATCTTTATCTATATCTATATCTATTCATAATCGAAGCTATATTAAATGCGTTGAACATTTTTGGAATTGTCGCCATTGCTGGCATGGAGATCGGCAACCTGCCGGGCAGGATTCACTGCATAGCCACGACTCAGAAGTGACCATCGTAGCCAAGCCGGCTGGCCAAGCGAGGGGCAGCAATTGCATTGTTCCACTGCTGCACATGTGGATGCGGCTCAATGACATCTCGACCAACAGTCGACTGCGCAGTTTGCATCGGCTACACTTGGAGCAGCGCTCGCTTCTGGACAACCTCGTCCAGGTCGTCGCATTGCACTGGAACAATTTCCGTGCCAAGTTGTACACAATTACCTCAATACCATCTGATGCCACCGATGCTGCCGCACTAACGGCTACAAACTATCGGAAGAAGCTTCCTTATGTGCTGCAGAAAATATTCAAACTTTTTGAGATGGTATGCAATTTATGCCTCTATTGGCCAAATATAGTAAAAGATACGGTTTTCCCAGTAAAAAATATTATATTTATTTTTTAATTCTGTAAAAATTTTATTTATTTAACTTCACATAAATGTGATTACTCTAAATTTAAAGATGGTACGAAATTTATGTTTCTATTGGCAAAATATAGCAAAAGATAAGTTTTTTTCGGGAATACGCCAAAAATATTACTTTTTAACTCTGTAATAATTTTATTTGTTTATTAATATCACATAAATGTGATTACTCTAAATCTAAACGGAAAGAATAATTTCTTAGTTCATTTCTCTACCCAAACAGATCTCCAAAAAACTGGAATTGGCGCTCATTAACAAAGGTGGCTATATAAACACATCGGCGGCAATGGAGATATTGAGTATTAGTGATATATCCGAACAATTAAACTCGTTTCTCATCGATTATCTGGTAAATTATAATGAGTATATGTCGGAACATTCTCTGCTAATACTTGACATACTTTAAGTATCAAAAAATAAAAATTTTGTTGCATTATTTCTCTATTTGTAAGGCAATAAATTTAAAATCCCTTATATATATATATATATAGCTATAGCAGTTATACCCAACTATTTGTCCGTCTATAATTTATTATGGGCAGTCTGCAAGTGTATTTAATCTTCGGCTTGTTCGAGGCTGCGATTCTTGGTTGTTTGTGTTGCAATCGCATCGATAGACTAATTCTAATTTAGTGGTATTTTCACGCCCATGGGCGTTTGGACGTCCATAAACTGCACATAAAATAGTTAGTATGGCCAGCAACGAGATGGCCAAGTTGCAGTTGCAGCCAAATTGATCGATGGAATCACCGCTCGAAAGTGGCTCAGCCAGTTGCAAATACAATGTTGATCTTAGCCTTGGCCAAAAGCTTAGTGCCTACTGTGTGAATATTTATGCTGACATTAAAGCCATATTTCTATGTGCGCAACAGGTGCCAGCTTGATTTTGACCCATTTCATTAAGCAATTGCAGAGTGATTCATATGATGATGTGGATGATGATGACGATGTGGCAAACTTGTGCTTGGGCTCAACTGGCGCCTGTCGCCCAGCTTCAACTTGGCCAATATGAATGTCATCATCAACTGATCCAAAACAAAATTATGCGTTCGACACATGCAACATGGCAAGAGCTGAATGCAAATTTGAAACATTTTGCTGCACTCCATGGCGCGGGTGTTCCGAGGATGAAATGGACGGCGACGACGACGACGACGACGACGACGACGACGACGACAGTTAAATGAATCTCTTTTAATTTGCCAAAATATTTATGCATTCCACATTGGCATTGATTTCTTTGCAACTGCGACTGTGGCACGCCCAAAATATGCGCTCTAATTTATGGGCCTAATGAATCAAAGAAATCTGTCAAACAACTTTATGACACTTTTTTCGTTAGCGTCTTTCTGATTCGTTTTTTTTTTTTCTTTTTTGTCAACGACGCTGACATTTTAATTTGGCAGCCATCGATGGCAATTTAATAAATAAGGCGCATGATTTTAATGGGATCGGCAGTGTTGAGCAATTTATAGTGCTGTGCAATGCATTTGAAAACCTTGAACTTTGGAATGGTTTGAATAATTTTTCCAACATTTTTTTAGATTTTTTAAATCTAACAAAAAATGCTAAACTGCAGAAAATTAAAAAAGATTCTGAAAAGTGATAAATATTTCCAGTCAAAAAAAGAATATGAATATCTTTTATCTTAATAGTTATAGCTTAGGGAAATTTCAATATCTATAAATATTTCCACACTCTTGAAAATACCTCCTAAGCTTGTAGTTTTTGTGCCTTTGAAATATGAAGAATTTCTCACATTTCTATTAAAGTATTTTTGTACATTATTATTTGTTTTACTTGGCACAAACTAAAATATTTGAACTTGCCAACTAATTCAATATCTCTTAAATTTTTACAAAAAAAAACATTTAAGACATTTAAATTGAAATCTATGAGAAATCTAAAAAATGCTTAAATATTTCAACTAATTAATAAGTCGATGCTACGAAATTTCATTGACATTCCACAGATTTTTCAACATTTCTGACGCAAAGTGTTCGTAGGCTATCAGCTTATCTGTGGCAGCTCCTTGTCTTATGGTCGATTCCGATGCAGAACCTGTCTAATGATGCATGAAGCAAGGTGTGTGATAGAGAGAGAGAGAGAGAGAGAGAAAGAGAGCGAGAGAGAGAGAGGGAGAGGGAGGGAGAGAGCATCTCGAGAAACTTTTAAAGCGTTTTTCTTGAAGCTTTAATGTGAACAATTCTTATTGTGACTCGAAACGAAATCGATATCCATATCGATGCTATTAACTAAATCAGTGGAACGGCCTATCGCCCCATAGACAACAATTTATGGAACTTGCTGGCAATAACAATTAATAAAATTAGTAGAAAACAACAAAAAAAAAAAAAACAAAAAAAGAAAACAACAAGCAAAGGCAGCTCTCTGGTGGCCAATGGGGCAATTGGTCTCCGGTTACGTGTGCATATCAAAACTTAATCAAATGCCACAAACGAATGCAACAAAAGAGAGGCATTTAGAGACATTGAGAATAGTAGAATATTATGCTTGAGTGCCGCGTGTGTCTCTAGCGCCAGTAGTAGTAAAGAGAGTCGACTTGAAACCGGCCAACACCGAACCGTTAAGACGAGCAGCCTGAAGAGTGTTGTGTCTGGGTGAGTCTGGAGTCTAGACCGTAATCCTTTGGAGATCTTGTTGTGCGATAAACTTGGATCTTTCCGTCTGATTACTGTGGCCTAATGTGACAGGTGAGCGACGCGTTGCAGATGTTTGGTCGCTTTTAACTGTAGTTTTGACTGATGTAATTGGAGCGGCCAACAAGCATTGTTGAACCAGCCCAGACCAGCAGCAGCCGCCGCAGACGCATAAATCAATGTTGCAACAAACATTTTAGATGCCGCCTAGCCGGACAACTTGCTGTTGCACCAACATGGGCCAACATGCAACAAAAACCGGCTACACCAACAACACCTCGTCCTTAGGTAATGCGATATATAGTCTGCTTGACACCCTTTTCAATTTCTGTCTTTTTTCTTATTATTATAATTTTTTATTTTTTTCTGTTTGTTTTTCGTTCTTTGATGATGCATCTTTTCGTGATGCATCCCCGCATATATATATTTATGCCGTTAAGATTTACGAGACAACGCCTTGATTTAAAGGTAGCGCGTGTGGTCCACAAATTTAATTACAACTCAATGAGTTCAACTGAACTCGCCCAACAGGTGGCATGCCCAGGAATTCCCCAATATTTATTTAATAAAAAATAAAAACCAATTATCAAAGTATAAAAGATGCATCAACCAAATGCCCAAATCACTTGACACAAAATGCTTCTTAACTGATTGAGCATTGACATTGAACTTTTTTTCCTTCAGTTTTTTTCCCCCAATTCAAGTGTTATCAGAAACCATCGAAATAAAATCTGATCAGCGAATTCGTGAGAATGGCCCGAAACGTTGACATATCTCAATAATCTGTTTAAAGAAAAATAAGAAAAATATTATAAGGCAGGCGCATAAATGTCAGAATTATCTTTGGCATCCAGCTCGTATATCAATCTTTCATATGTTTACCGTTAGATGATGCCTAAACAGCTTGCATTTTCAGCCCAATATTACCTAATCGACGGGGTTAAGTTTGATGGGAGGGAAATGTTACCTATGTAGCTCTTAAAACCTCAAACTAATTAGCTTTCGAACATCAGAAAATTGCTTCCACATGCAGTGACCGGCTGAGGGATACACTGTAATCAGCTTCAGATTTCACTAAATATAAAACTGAATTAAAAATATTTAAATAAAATATTGAAAAATTGTGGAAAATATTTACAATTTCTACTCTCTTTAGAATAGATCATAAATACATTGATTTAGTGTTTTTTTTTTTAAATCAATATTTTCTAATATTTGTAAAAAAAATTGTTTCATCAATAAGTAAATAATAATAATTTGCCAACTCTTTCAGCATGTCTTGCGATTTCACATATATGTACATAAAATGACATATATATATAATTGCCAAATCTTTCAAAATATATTTTAAGCTAAGCTTGTCTTCTGTTGAACTGTGTGTAAATGCTTATTGTGCTTGTTACATACCCTCACCCAACTCCATGATCCCCAGTTTAGGCAATTAATAAGGGTACAATGAAGAAAGAGAAAAAATACATGTATCTTTGCCCTCAAGGCTGGCGCTAAGTTTCTGTTCAAGTCAAAACAAAATGTTCATGTTTTGGTTGTTTCTTCATTTCATGCACCAAAAAGCATTGTAATAAAAACAAGATATAACGTCTAAATAAGCATACCAAAGATTGCATACCCTTTTTGACCAAAGTTAAAATTTCGACATCTAATTTATTATATTTTATTTAGTATATATATATATATATATACATATAGTTCGATGTAAGTAGTTTTTTTGTGAAGTGGCTTATTTTTATACAAATAGCTTACGTTTAGCTTGGTTACGATTACTTATTATGTTTAAAAATGTTAATGAGGCCTATATGATATAGTAGCCTATTAATCAGCATATTTTTTTATATTGATCGATCGTTTGTATGCCAGCCATATGATATAGTGACACGATTCGGTCGGCTGTAGTCTGCCTGCCTGCAGTCAAAGGCAAAATTTCATCAAGATTGCTTTAAAACTGAAGAAGTCGTCTCCGGCCTCATAATGAATATTTATTCTTGATCATGGCTATATGAACTCTGCTGATCATGAACATATATATTCATGTACTGTGCTAAAGACATCTCTTTCAGTGCGTTACCAAACTGACTAACGAATTATAATTCCCTCAACAAAGGCAAGAACATATCGGCTGCAAGTCAAAAGCTAATTGAAACAACTTTATTACTACCAAAAATTGAACGTTTAAACGGTTATATTGTACATATGGTATTAACTGTATATAGCCGCAGGATATGCATACATATCTGCAGCAACGACTGTGGCAAAGGCGAAGGTGAAGGCGTCAACAGAAGTTTTTTATGTGCCAATGGATATTTATACGCTCGAATTCAATTTGGCCAAGTTACAGACGCCGTCGAAGACTGGCGCTTACTCCGCCAAGTTTAACAACTTTCGCAGGAAATGCTGGCGAGCCGAAAGGAAACACAAAGCTTAACTTAAATTCGAGACACACACGCAGAGAGAGATGAAAATAAAACCGAATTTCATAATTTACGAGCTCATAACTGGTCGAAGCAAAACGAAACCGCAGCAAATGGAATTTTGTGATTTGAAAACAATGCGCAGCGTTTCCTAGAGCTCTTTGATACCAGTTTTAGAGCATGTGTGTTGTTTGTGTTTGGTTGTGCCTTGGTTGCTTGTGGCTTAAAGTGTCAACTGATCTCTTGGTGGCATCCACCTGGCCAAAAGGGCGCATCTTAAGTTACCCCTCACGCCTTCCCGCGTAGACAAGTGAACAATTCTCTTGAAATCGATATTTTTTCTGGTATTCTGAATTTTTCTTTCTTCTTTTTTTTTGCCAGAACATTTCTATTGAATTTAATGACCTAACCCGGCTTTAATTTGAATCGGATTGCATTTGGGATACATTTGTCTTCCTAACAAAATATGTCGACATTTTTAGTTATATCTCAACCCTTTTTATCTGTTACTAGCCGAATTTTTATTGCAAGTGTTGAGTCATGCCAATTAACAATTCAATATTAACAAAAATGTGTTAAATATTTATCGAATATGACTAAGTGGAAAACCGCAGTAATAAACGCGTACAGGATTTCGAATTTGTTCTTGGAATCGCGAAAATGTTAAATTTTGTGTGAAGCACGTAGTCCCATAAGCATATTGAATAATATTGATTTCTCGTTTTTGGTTTTTTCTGACATCAGCCCACATATTTAAATGCATTTACGCATAAGAGTAACCAAGAATTCCAATAAATGTGGGGTTTTTCAAATGGAATAGTGACTTTAATTTGAACGTTGCTATACATTTGTAGCTTATTTTAATTCTACAAAAACCATTAATCTTGTCAACGAAATATATTTTTGATTTGAATTCCTTATTTTTAAATACATTTTTAAACGATTTAAGCCCTTTAAATTCGCTTCATAAAAGCAATTAAAAATGAAGTTTATAAATAATTTAAATCGCCTCTAAATTCTACAATAATATTTCAATTATTACGTTAATATTAAAAAAAAAATGTATTATGTATATTTCGCATAAATTTCAAACACGCGCCATTTATCTACACGACGCATACAACACTATGCACTTCTTTGCCCGGGTGGCAACGCTATGCGCATCTTACGTGACAAGTGGATGCCCTTACGTTTTTCTATTTGTCACTTCGTGCTATTTTTCTTCAGAGCATCGCGCACGGGCCTTCATCATGGCAAATATTGTAACGCGCTTAACGTTTAAAACGAGCTCACTTCTCACACAACAACCCAGTGCTATAAATGTGTACAAATCGGTGTGCCGAAATGCTAGCAATGGATTTGCCAACAAATTACCACCAAGGAACTCTCGTCGCCTGTTGGCGCTTGTGGGAGGCAGTGTTGTTTCCTTTGCCGCACTTGCTGCATTTATTCGACTACGAAGTTCCGGCAACACAGCGAATGCAATGCGAAGCAAAAAGAGCCTGGTAAAACGCAGTTAAATTCTGATAACAGTGCATCTGTGCGTGTTTGTTTGTGTGTGTGAAATGGAAAAGTCAATAAATGACCGTAAATGACTCGCGCAGTTATTTATAGCTTTGCTCAGCTTACGTTGTGCTACGCTGCCAGCTGTAACGTAACGCAAACAGCTGTTTTTTCGCTTGTTGTTTTCATTTTGTTTTGATCCCCGCATTCGCCGCGCATTTTACTATTTGTAATTGCTTAGATGGATCAAAAGAGAGCCGGTTAAATTACTCATTTTTGAATTGCTACTAGTCGGATAAGTGGATCACGGCCGTTATCGAATTTCGGGGACGCGGTTTCTACTTTTTGTTGCGTGCTCAAGTTCATTGAAAAAAAAAACAACAACAACAACAAGTTGTCGTCAAACCTGTTGACATTGTCAGCTTTAGACAATTGTTGACGTGCGTTGCGTGTCGGCCGTCTGATAAGCATTTTTGTTGTTGTTAAGGGAGGAAGAACCAATATTTACATTGAGTGCTTTGAGAAATTACACAGTTATCAGTTCTTGATGTAGATCTTAATTGTCGATTTGTATTTATTGGGAAAACATTCCAGAAAACCAAGTACATTTTTAAATGCCAGTTATGTCCAATGTTGGGGTGAGTCATAACTTATGATAGGCTAGGCATATACAATTTAGGAATATTGAGCAACTATTAATGAATACGATTGAATTTTTCAATTCTTATATGTTAGGCATGTTAATTCCTCCAAATAATTATTTATAACATTAAAACAAAATGTAAAATACTTTTAACATTAATAAATTAGGCACTACACAATTAATTTTATTTAAATATATAAATTTTAATGTGTCTAAAGTAACAACTAAATAAAAAGGAATTGTTCATCTCTTTGCTGCTTGCACTTACGCAGAACACAATTTATCAAAAAATGACTTTTAAAAATCTCTCTCTCTCTCTCTCTTTAACTGATTTCATTTGTTAAATTGCCTGTTATCAGCAGCAACAGTAAAATACGCAAGAATTTAATTGCTTTTCGTTGCATTGCTTAGTTTCGCACTGCTTTCTTTTATTTTCATTGATCGGCTTACATTTTTTGAAGGTAAATTTTGATGCATATCAATCAAATGATATATTAATTTTGCATTTAATATTGCATGATTTTGGTTAGAGACAGATAAAATTCTGTATGCTATCAAAATGAAAACCATATTCAATGGGTTTTAGCACACAGTCAGTCGCTAATCCTCTGACTAGAGAGTCCCCTTACTAAATACCCTAATTTACATGGCCATATCAAACAATCTAAATACGTTTTGATTGGCTTTGCATTATTTTCAACATAAATGCGAGACAGAAATTCTTTATGAATTTCCGCTGGATTTGCTGGCTGCCACACACCTTGAAAAGCGAAACAGCAACAGCAGCCACTTCAACAATAAAAAGTGCATTTGGTTAGATGATGAAGTGGCCAAAATACATGTATAATTGGTAGTAGCTGCGAACTCCGCCCACGCACCTGACAACGTATGTAGTTTTAATGCTGCTGACACGAGTGCCAGTTACGGCCAAGAATTTATCTATCAATCGATCTGGCTAGTGTGGAGTTGAGTTTTGTGATTTGATTGTGGATACACCCAGCGAATGCCCCAATGCCAGACGCAGGCGTGGTTTGTTTTGGGCCACAGCGTTGTCCCTGACATGTGCCAAGTCCCTGGGCCAAGTTATGACAACGACGACGACTGCGTCTGATGATGATGAATGAGTTTTAATTGTTGCCTATAAATACAGCGCCTGCAGCAGCCAGACCGAACAGAGAACAGAGACGCTGCTGCAGGCGCTGCTGTTGCACTGTTGCCATATTGTGCTCCTGCCTGTTCTGGATGATGTCAGCCCAGTTATGAAGAATTAACACACGATACAATTGCGTTGCGTTCCGTGGGCGTGAAATTGCCGCTGCTGCCACTGCCACTGCTGCTGCTACTTTTGTTGCACATGTCTAACATTCAAATTGCGCACTGGCCTTTGTCTTATTGTAATGCTCTGTTTTAAATGTTTTAAAATAGGCATATGTCTTTTGGGATACGTCGATCCTGCCTATTTTTTTTTGTATATATTTTATTATATATTTTATTGTTGTTTTACCTATTAAGTCCATTCTGAGCCTTTAGTGAGCCCCAATTGCTGCACTGTTTCTCCAGGGAACTATTTTCCTGGCTATCTATTTCGAATAATAATCTAATATATAGCTTACTTCACATGATCATTTTTACTGCTTCAGACCAATATTTTAGTATTTTTTTATTTTAATTTTACTAGCTCAAATTCTTGTGAAAGTCAGTACTTGTTTTCAGTCTGCAATTCACTGGCAACAGAGTACAAGCCAGTCGCTAACGACTAACTTCGAATTTATTACTTGGTTTTTCATTTCTTATTTTTTATATCACATATGCCCCAGACTGAAAATTGAGTCATTCGCTTTTGGGGGCGGCACTGCCTGCAATTTTTGTGTGCGGCATTAAATGTCAGATTTATGTAGCTTAAGCCAATTTATTATATTTGAGTGCCGCCCGCCAAACAATAAATGAAGTCTTTTGACCATATCAATTTGGCACTTTATTGGCCCCACCAGATTAGCCATGCTTAACGTGGGAATCCATTCCAGCCGGGCCGGTTAGCTCATCAATATCACAGTTTAAAGCCAAATGTCGTACTTGAATAAATATTTATGTCTGTATACAATATATTTGCATACAGTTCAAGTTGCGTTTAAACATTAATCAAAACGTCACCAGACGTTCACTCAGATTTGCGATATCGATTAAATCGGTTATTGTCTTGGTTGGGTTTTGTCTTTTGCCTTTGTGCGCAAGCGGCGGAAATTACAGCGATCCAATCGCTCGATGATTTATGCCAATTATATATATATATATATTTCTATATGCATGCATATCGAATTACGCCAAACGATTCATGATTTCTTTCCTATTAATAAAGCATCGCGATGAGATCGATTTGGAGAATATCAAACTGACTGCACGTGAGCGACGATTTATTAAATTCGCCTCCGTGGAATTCGATGATCAGCTCTATATGACGCCACAGGATTTCCTTGAGTCTGTCGTGGAGCAGGAGCCCAGACGTGAGTACTTAACTGCAAATTCCTTATTCCATTATTGTATTTTGATTTCTGGCAGCTCGTTTGAAGCGTCGCGTTCTCAGCACCGCAGAGGTTGATAAATACAAGGATAATACGCCAGCTGTCAAAAAGGGCTCCTCGCGCCTCTTTCGCAATCTCAGAGATAAAGGTATGCACAAAATAAATCACTAATTGTATTCAATGTTTATAAATTTGCTGCTTATGCATTTCAAACAGGCATTGTTTCATACACGGAGTATTTGTTTTTGCTCTCCATTCTGACGAGTAAGTAGCGAACGAAATCAACCTTATTGATAGAAGTATATTTACAACACAATTAAATAATTATGTTTTTAATTTTCATTTATTATTATATATATTTTTTTTATTGCAGAACCCAAATCAGGCTTTCGCATTGCCTTCAATATGTTCGACACGGATGGCAATCAGCGTGTAGATAAATCCGAATTTCTAGTTGTAAGTAAAACTAACCATAAATCGTAAAGATATCTGTGTTGATGTATCCATTATAATTTGTAATTATATATTTTATAATTTTTCATTTTTAATTTCCTTAATTTAATAGATTATTTCCATTTTGGCGGGCGCTTTTAAGTCCATACAAGATGTGGATCCAAAAACTAAAGAAATTGTAAGATTTATTTTTAATTTATTTTTTTTTAATATATTTTACAAATAATTGCAAATTTTATTCAAAAATCATTAGCCAGCGTTAGCGGCGGGATGTAAGCCTTAGCCAAATATAGTTTAATTTTATACATTTTTTTTCTGTTTATATTTTATGCATTTTTATTTATTTATTTAATAACATAATGTAGCTGCTGCGTTTAGTGCCCTATGAAGAGCAGACGCAGATAAAAAATCTTCCAGCTGCCCGAAAATTAGGTTTTGTAAGTCTATGAGGAATTGCAACCAGTTTCAAAACGTTGGCTTTGCTTTTAGCAAAAAAACTACGCTCGACTTTGTAAAATATGCTTGTGACGCATACGTAAAAGCTTAGCATCGTTACGTTTACGTTAACGTTTACGTTAAATATTGTTAAATATCTGTAGCAGCTTTGCTGTGTATATATTTGCTGTGTATATATTTCTGATACTATCTTGACAGAGTAAATTAATTGTATATAAGTTTTTTGATTTAGCACTGTTTTATATGCTTTTTAAATTTTGTTACGTTTTGTTATTTGTTTATCCGTTTTTTTCAATATCCCAATAATCTGTACCCAAAAACAACTGGAAACCTTACTAAACCTTACCTAACTTTTCTTCTTTCCCCATCTAACGACCCTTCCTGCATACCCTACAATATCCACTCTATGTGTTTTGTTTATACCACCACAAAAACAAAAAAAAAAAAGATGGAGCGCATTTTTAGCGGCGCTTGGAAAGAGAAACACGGCGACAAACTGCCAGAAAATCTAGAAGATCCCGAACCTGAAACTCCACTCGAGGTAAGGTAGAGCATGCCCCTGTCATATGTGATGCCACTAATTTTAATATATAAAATCCAACACATATAATTTATTTATTTAACTTACATTTTCTTGCATGCCAATATTGCAGCGTGATTATGTGAATGATGAAGAAGGATTGCAGCGTCGTCATGTGGTGGCCACCACTCTGCAACTGCATCTGTTTGGCAAACGGGGCACTGGCGTCATTAACTTTGATAACTTCTATCGCTTCATGGATAATCTGCAAACGGAGGTGCTCGAACTGGAGTTCAATGAGTTCTCGAAGGGTCAAACCTTTATAACCGAACTGGACTTTGCCAAGATTCTGTTGCGATACACTTATCTGGCCACGGATGAGTATGATGTCTTCCTTGAACGTCTGCTGCAGCGTGTCAAGGATGAGAAGGGCATTTCTTTCAATGATTTTCGTGATTTTTGTCATTTTCTCAACAATTTGGATGACTTCACCATTGCAATGCGCATGTATACCTTGGCAGATCGAGCTATATCCAAGGGTAAGAGAAATTTTGATTTACAAACAGAAAATCTACAAATTTTAATTAAATATAAAATATATAATTTATATATACAAAATGTATTTTTGTTGCAACAGATGAATTCGCTCGTGCTGCAAAGATCTGCACAGGATATAGTCTCAGTCAGCATATGATTGATACGGTTTTTGCCATATTCGATGCTGATGGCGATGGCCTGTTGCACTACAAGGAGTTCATTGCCATTATGAAGGATCGTTTGCATCGTGGGTTCAGAGTAAGTGGAAGTTTCTTTGATTACAATGAGGCACTGGATTCATACGATGAACCCGAGTATCCCATCTTCCTTGCCTGGCGCAATAGAGTCTGTCGCCATTTGGATTTCTACATTGACAGCGATGCGCTGTGGCATTAACAATCTCAGCTTCTGTTTTTGTTATCGCTTGAGTTTGTGTGTGTATATGTGTGAATGTCTGAGTGTGTGTGTGTTATTTTGTATGTGCATCATTTAATTGTACGTGTTTTGTTTATAAGTCATAATCTCTGTTTGTGTTTAAGTTACATTATTTGTTTTATTTAATATACACATACTTTAATTTGTATTGTGACCAGTTGTTTAACGACTCAATTGGTTAAAAACTCTAATCTTATGAATTTATGAATATTAATAATATTCTTTTTTGCTCATAATCATATTAAACACTTTATATACACAATAAATTGGCTTTTTACTTGTTTTCAATTATTATTAGTCAAAATCCTGCAATTAACTTGATTTATCATAAGGCAAATATCATTAATATAAATTTGTATCACTTTTTATAAATTACTTTTAAAATCTGTTTAATTTGAAGGAATACCTCAATTAATTTTAAAGTTTGCTTTTTTTTTTGTGGCACCTTCATAATTTTTAAAGTCATTGCTGACGTGTGTTTATTGGCTTGTTGTTGTTCAGCTAATCAAATATTTTTGCATAAATCGCTGTTGCCGATCACTAGTGTGACTCACATGGCCATAACCATAAGTTGAAGTTATTTGCAAAATTTCTTTTTAGTAAATGTGGTAAATATTTATGCTTTTTGTTATTCTATAGCAAGCTGATGATCTCATTGAGATACGCACTGCTGCCAAAGAACAGGTTTGTTCGTATCAGCTGCAACCCTTTTTGTTTTCGCTCTGTCTCAGAAACCTATTGTATCTCCCTGAATTTCACACTATAACCATGAACAATCTTTCTCTCTGTCATAGCTTAAGTTAATCCAATTTATTGCCTTTCAGTCCATAGCCAAGTCGGAGGGTTGGGATGCCTTTAAGCACTGTCTGCATCACGAAATGGTAGCGCTGAAGAAGCCATCCTATTAGACAAAGGATTTAACCCAGAAACAATCTGTTGATATGAAAAACTACGCCAAAATGAAACATACAAAAATATTTAAATCAAATTCTAGTTGCAAATCGATTTTCTTCTTAAGAAACGAAATCTCTTGTTAGCTAAAAGTACTTAGAAAACTTAATTTATGATTGTTAAATTATATATTAAATCATATTTATGAATCTGTTACACAAAGCTCAAATTTGTTATATAATTTCACAATCTTATAAGCATTTAGAAAACAAAAAATGCAGTTGTTAATTTGTTTAAGCGAAATAAATAGAAACATTTTGTATTTATAATTATATTTATTATTTCATCATTTTTATTTTTCGTTTAATTTGTCAATTATACAAATGAATTTAGTCTCAAGCATGGGTCAAAATTGTTGTTTGTTGTTACGAAATTCTAATTACTAAGTGCATTAATATTTCAATATCAAGTATTACTAAATTTAAAAGATACGCTCCGGACGCTAATTATCGTCTCTTAATCCGGCTTGCACATTTTTCGGATCACTTAACTAATGCATAAATATACATATACAATATATAGATATTCAAAACTTAAGCTATTTTCTATATAAATTTGCACTAGGGCATTAAACAGAATTATATCAAATTATCACAGTTAAATTGCGTGCATTCGACACACGTTTCATATTTTTTCGACTTTTTATACATATACATTTTATATGAAAATAGGTTTAGCTTTTCTTGCACATTAATTTCGATCAGTACGTTTTTTTTCCTGTTTTGATAGAATTAGCTAAGAAACATGAAAGTTAAATGGGAATTGTTTTGGAATAGTTGCATTAAAAAATTGCACAGTTAAAACTATAATAATTATACTAATTACAATCAAAAGAAAATAAAAAAGATTCTTATAGTAAAAGATTTACAACTATTAAAATTCTGTTTTTGTGGTTATTGTTGGGTTTTACTATTAATTCTCAGTGGCCGTCGGCAGCGTCCAGCTGACAAATTTCTCTTTCTCCTGCTCCTTGGCTCCACCAGCTGGGTAATTGCGATTACTCGCTTTGGAGCGTCTAAATTTGAAATTGGCAAACACATCGCGTTTGCCTGCGTCAGCATCTAGAACCTGCGCATCCAGCTCCAGATTGCGTTGCAATCCCACACCGGGCATTACATCTTCGCCGGTGGGTTTGCGAAAATTGTAGACTCCCTTGCGCTGCTTCAGCTGCTGCTGAGCCAGCGACAATGATGTTTGTGGCGGTAGAGGAATCCGCTTGGGACTGCCCGTCTTGGGCAACGGCTTGGGATCACGCATCAGCATGGGAAACAGTGCATCGTCGGCATCAAAGTACCAGGGGCGCGAATAATGAAAGTCGGCACTGTAGTAAGGCTTAAAGACGGGCTCATTTGAGCAAATACTGAACGCGTGATACGCATGTGAGATGAGCTGTGGAAAACGATCCACCCAGTAGTTGGTGAACTCGTGCGGTATGCAGCCAAGCAGCTCCTGTGCCTCCGGAGTAAGCTCGTGATAGTGATGCTTCTTGTTGCGCAGTGCACGTAACAGATCCCGCACACTGGCGCCCATATAGCCGCGATATTTTCTCAAATCATCGGTAATCATCGCATCTAAATGCAAGTTCCAATCGTCCAGGACAACAATCCGTCCATTTTTCTCCAGCGATTTGAGTGGTTCAGCATGAAATTGCAGTTTCTCCACACGATCGCTGACATCCTGCAAAAAGCCAAGCATTTTTGGCTCCTCCCAAAACAGGGGATGATTACCAATGCAGCGCGCGGGAGGACGAGACGGCGGATCTCTGTGTATCATATCCGATATGAGCTGCTCCGCGAGTATCTATGGAATTATTATCAGTTATAATCATGTTTAACAAGAACGGGTTCAAAATTATAGTTACAATTTTGCTATGTTCCATGTCGTCCTCGGCGCGCAGCTTGGACAGATTGTACTCATGCGAAAGTATGTTCACTTGACGCTTGAGCGTGTCGCCAAAGGCATGATGACCACCACTCAACACGTAATAATAGACACAGCCAAGAGAGAATATATCGACAGCTGTGGTCTGCAAACGAAATGAATAGTTAATTACCATTGCATGTCTAATTAAAATCAATAGAACTTACAGTTCTTTGGGCACGCATCATTTCGGGCGCTATCCAGCCATCGGTGCCGGTGACACCCGAACGACGCGAGAAACTGGTGCGTCCAAAATTAAGTTTTTTGCACAGGCCAAAGTCCGAGATCATTACGCGCACCTTACCCTTCGGATCGGGCAGGGAAAGCAGAACGTTCTGTGGCTTGATGTCGCGATGAACTGCAGCAAAAATGAAAATTAGAATTTCCCGAATTAAATTATAAAATATATATTTCTATATTCAGCAACTTACCTATATCTAGTGAATGCAGATGACTGAGTCCAGCGGCTGACTGAACGAGCACTTGCCATATATCAATGGTCTGACGCAACTCCGAAGAACGATCGCCTTCTGTGTAATCCTGCAGCGTGGCGGCGCACAATTCCACAGCTATATAGCGAAACTGTCGATCCTGTTCGGTGCAGAAATAACGTACAACATTCTCATGTGCATCGGATTCGCGAAGCAGAGCCACCTCGCGATCGGCAAATGTGAAACACTCGGGCAGCAGGCGCTTGACGGCCACAAAGCGCTCCTCAAAGTTACCCTTAAAGACGAAGGTGCCCTCGCAGCCTTTACCAAGCACTTCGTTCGAGTTGAAGCTAATCTTGCCCACACGCACATGTCCATCGCCGAGATCAAGCAATTCCTGTGCGTTAACGTTGCTTCCGTTGCTGCCATTGCTGCCATTGCTGCCAGTACTGCCGTTGCTTCCCGTCGCCGTCTGGGCCATGGTCTTGGAGCCGTTCTCGCTCTGCTTCTGCAACTCACGCATGGTGCTGCACGTGTACCAGAATAGGGCAATCATGCCCATAACGATAACAATCAGTATTTGATGCACCTTGCCGCTCGGATGATCCATAAACCACTCGTTGATAAATGCCTGCACCTTGTTGCTATTGGCCAGAATGATGGTCTTGGTGCGATTGATTGTGTTCGATCGCGGTGGCTCAATGGTAATCTCTCCCAAATCAGGGTCCGTTTGCACGCCAATATCGGCGGCATTCTTTTCATTATTAGCCAGCAGACCGTAGCCATCGTTATATTTGTGTATTGTGGCCAAACTGTGCACATCCTTGCTTGCTGACGGCGTTGGCGACAAATGCAAATTTCCCTGATTGACATCATTGGGCATATTGTAGTGGCCCAACATAATGCCGGGATTCTCTTGAAGTACATCATTGATGTAAATGGTGCGTGGATCGCTGTCTTTGCCATTGCTGTTCAGCTCGGCAACGGGTCCATCAATCAGCTTGATAGGCGGCGATGTGGAAATGCGGGGCGTATTCTTATCCACTAGCGAAGGCAGTGCATAGAGACCACGCTGATGCTCGCCCACATAAAGCGATTGACTGCGCCAGAGAGAGAAGTTATTGGATTAAATCTGAGTATACAGATACGAATAAACGAACTTACAATAGTTTCACAGTGTTCACATTGCCAATCTTGGACTCCTCTAGTATGGCCTGATAGGCCTCATCCGAGACAGTCGTGAAGGGCACACTGAGCAGCCCGTCCGGACCCAGGAGAAAGGCAGCCACCACAGGACTGTTTAAATCGCGTTGCCACAAAAATTTACCGGCTTTGCGATCGAGTGTGACTATCTGACCATTGCTGGTTGTGGTCAAGTGTATATATTCTGTTCAAAACAAGTAGATTAGAAGATTATTCCCATTGTAAGTTACCATTTTCACTTACCATATTCTTTGGCCAACTCTGGCGGCGCGCTGACCGCATTGTAATCATAAAAGGTGATATTCCACGGCTTAGCATTCTTATCCTTAGCCTGACTGTCATACATCATGACCGTGTATTGGGTGCGTCCCAAGTAGATGGCACGTGAGGTGGCCCAGCCAATTTGCTCGCCATCCTTGCCATCCATGTGGGTATCGCCGAAGCCCATTACTTTCTCCCGTCGACCCGTCTTCGGATCGACCATGTACCAGGTGTCACTCTTCTTGCCCGAGTACAGAATGCCATCGGAGGAGCGACAGGGCGCATTGGCCACCAGCTGGGGAATGGTGTACGGCAGCTTCTTAAGGCTACCCATTTGGCTGAGCTGATAAATGCTGCCATCCCTAGGATCGGGTAAATAATGTGGTACCTGAACATTCTGCTGTGGCTCAGCGACAATCGGTGGATCTGAAAGAGCAGATATATGATATATATATATAAATGTATAAATATTTATATAATGATAAGAGACACGAGTACTTTGTTGATATAAGAAGACTCGAAACAGCTAAACAAACATTTGCTAAAGCCGATGCACGTGGGTTTAACAAGTTTGCACTCGTTTGCAGGTGCCATTTTCTACAAGAATACGTATTATATAATCAAAAGATTTCCGTTTTAAATATTTTAAAGCCCTGGAAGAGTATAACTTAAGCAAATTAAATTTAGAGAAGTCACGTAGATATAGAGAAATATTAATTATCAGGTACTCTAAGAACTTGTCGGGAATGTCAAAGTGTGATTTATTACTCGTGATAAAACATTGTATTTGCCGTCTTCAAAATGGTTGACTCTTAATTTCAACTCTCGAGTTACAAAATAAAAAAATGCAGGCGACAACAATACCATGTATTAGGCTATTAATATGTGTTGTGCGTTTATGGGGGTGTGTGTGTGTGTGCGTGTGTTGTCTTATATGAAATTCTGTGTAGACAGCAAGAAGAACAAAACAATTCAACAATTTCATGTTGACTTTATCAACACATGGCTTCGCGCACATTTACTCGTACTAAGCCTTATCACATAATTAACCCACAACAGCCCAATTTTAATTAGAGTGAAAGAAAAAGAGAAAGAAAAAAAGAAAGAGATAACAAAACGCAAAAGAGGGAGGCATAAAAGTGGTTTATATATGCAGTGTGTTTTGTGGCAAAATAATTTCACCAAGCCGGGTCATTTAACTCGCCTGGCTGGCCACTCTAATTAGCATCTGGATTCTAAACGAATAGCGGCATTGGGGGCTCTAGTCGAACATGTGATGAGGTAGTAGCTATTACCCATATCTCGACTGACAAATCAATAAAAAAAAATTCAAATTATATGCACATTTTCATCGATTTGTTTTGGTTGGCTTAGTAAAACTAACAAGGTTAATAACGTTTAAGCGCTTATAATTTCTAGCAACATTATTGCAACTCATTAATATATACAAAAAGCTTGTTTTTAATGCATACAGTTCCATTAAAAAAGCATTAAAAGAAATGCTGGGCAATCCCGCTCAGATGTTCTACACATGTGTTTTTTCATTAAATTTATGTATATAAAATTTTCAATTTGTAGTACATAGTATACATATATGTATATATAATATATATGTATGTATATATAATATATATATGTAAATATAATATATATATATATGTAAATATATATATATATATGTATATATATATATATATATATATATATTTCATATACATGTGTACAATTATCGCTGTAAATCATCTATTTTTGGGGGCGTAGCCCCTTGTACCGGATGATGATTGTAGAGTAATAATAAATTGTCCGGATTTTCCAGATAGTAAGCACGAAACTGGAACTGGGACTAGGACTGGGACTGGCTACATAAGGTTGATAATGCAAATTTTAGTATACAATCAACAGAAAAAAATATAAAACAAAACACGACTATTAATAGCAAAAGTTTAGCAAACGAAAACATAAAAAAATAATTAACTGAACTACGAAGATATATATTTTTCTACGACAATATTTGTTGCAATAAATTAAAAATGGGCCATGAAAATACCCTGCGAATATTGTACTTCAAGTTGGTTTACCCATTTAGCTAAAAAATTAATTTAAAAGCTAAAATCCATAAGAAAAATATTTAATTATACTTCTATACAAATTTTACATTATTTTTATATTTGTCTATCTGTCTATGCCCTTTTTACTAAACAAAACTATTTATACTAGATTCTAGCAAATAATGAAAATTCAAATTTTTACTGCAAACATGTATTAATGTATTTAAAAAAAAAACATATATATTTTAAAAGTGTAATATGTCGAAATTTCATACTATGTATAAGCATCAATTTAAAAGATTATATTTAAGGTAATTCGAATTTAATAACTATCTATAGAAATCTTGTTAAAAACCAAAGTCACAAAATCAATTACGACTAAAAAAATCAGAATAACAATAATAGCAATAAATTACCATAAACGTCCGACTAAATATCTCGTTGCGTTGTCAGTTTATTTCTAAGAATTTTACTTATATGTTGAGACCGTTGCTCGTCAAGATTACGCATGCATACAAAACTTAATAACATGCACATATATGTATGTACTCTGTCATCAGTAGAAAAGAATAACACACAAATTACAGTGGAACTGCTGAGAGTAAAGCAGCAGTATATCTCCGCCGGTCTCTGCTAGAAATATACTCACTACGTTAAGCACATACATATATATATAAACATACATTTTACTCTTTTTTTTGTTTATTATGATGAGCTCATCGATGTGCGGTTCGCTTTATTTATGCTGCATTTTTCAGCCATTATGGCGAAATGCGTGTCAATGCAACAGTTTTCGTCTTGGTTTTACTTGAGCCGGTCAGAGAGAGAGCGAGAGAGTGGGCGAATGTGAGAATTGCCATATGCTTAGTAATATTCCCACATTCTCACAGTGAGAGCGAGCGGGAGGCAATGAGTAACACAAGCGGTATAGAATGGGGTTATACCTTACAACACTACAACTATAGCTAATGTATATATCTGTGTGTGTGAGTAATTACCATCTGCTATTGTCCAGCGTATTTCACTTGTTATCGGATCGATTGCCGTTAGCCCGCCGCCTAGCGTGGAGAATACCATAAGGGCCTCCTCGTCGCGGGCAATGTCCGTGCAATCCTATATATGACCAAAAACAAAAGAAAAAACCAAAACCAATTTTATTAATTGCCATTACATATTTGTGTAAATTGTGGGGCAAGTGCACTGCGTATTCCATGTATTCCATTGCATGCCTCACTGGCTATCCACCTACCGTCTTCTCTTCGTCCGTGCTGACATCTTCTGCTGAGTCGGCGGCATTTGCAGCTGATTTTTGCGTTTGGTTTGGTGCTGATGCAATCACGCAGCTCAATAGCAAAATAAACGCGCAACAACGAACAATGTATTTCATTTTACGAATTCTCATTGATGTGGTTTTTATTGTCGTTGTTGTTTTTGTTGCTGGCATAATTATTGCGCGAATGTAAGGCGAAAAACTTGATTTGCTTTTGTTTGTTGCTGCACTTGCAAGTTACTTTCTGTTGCTTGAATGTATCATATTTTCACCGTTTTTTTTTTTATATTAACTTTGGGCTTTTATTTGTCACCGTAGGCACTTTTGCACTGTTTTACATTTAATGCGTATTTCTTTCACTCAGTCATTATTGCGTAGAGTTGTACTGTTGGCGAGCATGTGAACATTAATGAAATTGGTGAACTGAACTTTTTCAGGGAGCAACATCAAAGAAACGTTCACACTGAAAAAATGAATCGTTGACATTCATAATACAATAAATATACACATGCTGAACTGTTTTATTAATGCTTCTTAGCAACCAAAATATTCCAACCATTGCAGCAAAATAAATAAAGAAATAAACATTTTGTCGAAGGTTTCAGTTTTTGTTTACACTTTAGTACATTGACCATAGAACTAGTTTAAAATACCAAAATATGAAATGTATGAAAAATAGACAAAAACATTAAGTGTGGCCAGCTGCCCACAACATCTGTTTTGGTTTGTGTTGCATAATGCGGCAACCGGTTGGCAATTTAAGTACATCATTACTTAAACGTTTTCTGCATGTACAAAATGCTGTACAACACGCCAAACAGCAACCGAACAACCTCAAGGGCAGAAGCAAAAGCTCCCAGAACTGGCTGACCCGGCAGCTGGCCGATCCGTATGTGGAGAAGGCACGCATGCTAAATTATCGATGTCGCAGCGCATTCAAACTGCTCGAAATGGATGACAAATACAAAATATTGAAACCAGGCGATCTGGTCCTGGATTGCGGTGCTGCGCCAGGTAGTTGGACCCAAGTGGCTGTTGAGCGCACCAATGCCAATGGCAAAATTGAGCGTGCACCGCGTGGGGCAGTCTGCAGCATTGATCTATTGCACTTTCATGCAGTTCCCGGTGCGACCATCTTTGGCGGCATGGATTTCACAGCGCCAGTGGCGCAGCAGCGTCTTCGCGAATCGCTGGGGGATCGCAAAGTTAACTGTGTACTCTCTGACATGGCGCCGAATGCGACGGGTGTGCGTATGCTCGACCAGGAGAGTATTACGAATCTGTGCTACGAGGTCTTGCGGTTCGCCTTGGCCATGTCTGCGCCGCATGCCAATTTGGTGGTCAAGATATGGGACAATGGAGATGTGCCCAAATTAGAGCGTGACATTCAGTCCTATTATGAGAAAGTCAAGCGAGTGAAACCACGTGGTAGTCGAGGCGATTCAGCGGAGCATTTCTTGTTGGCCCGTGGTTTTAAGGGCTCCTAGTTATTATTAAGTTTTTCTTATTTAACTCAATAATGTAATAAATATAAATGGATAAAAGACTTTGTCAATCATATGTTATAATCATATTTTAATTAGGTTTTCATTATTTAATAATAAACAATAATAAACATCAATTTATGGCGCAAATATATTGTTGTTAAAATAATTATATTAAATTGATATAAAATTATTTAAATATAATATTCGGAGGTCGTTAGTTATTAATTGCAAAATATCTAAAAATTAAAGCAACATTAATTTTCATTTGAGTACTTCAGTGATTCAATCCATTTAAAATTACTTATATGTATGTAAATTTGTTTTAAATATCAAAGTATCACTGGAATTTCTTTTTAACTCACAGAAATATCGATAACAAGTAATGCGTAGACTACACCACTCTGGCAACGCCGTATTACATTTCACATATCTGAGCACCAACATCATACAGCAGCTGAATATAGCGCGAATAAGTTGTTCAGTTTAACACACATTCTAGCGGCATATACATAAAGATGTCGGTCTCCGATGCTCTGCAATATATAACCTTGGGGAATCCCATTAGCCGAGCGCTTTTTAACTCGTCGTCGACGATATTACGTTCGATAGTAAGTGCATCTAACTGTTTTTTTTTCGCTTGTAAATTTTTGTTGTTTTTTTATATTGCAGGGTCTTCGCCCCAAGAAACTTCCAATGGAGAATACGATGCAACCACTTATTCAACCCGTATCCATATCGATGCGTGACATTATTGGCAATAACTATAATTTTTTGCGCATTGCCGGCTTTGGTGGTGCATCGGCTATATTCATGGGTGCCTATTGCAAGTACTTTCTGAAGGACGTTCTTGATCCCAAAGATCAAATGGAATCCCAGGCATTTGTTGAACTTGCCAATCGCATACACTTTTTGCACTCATTCGCACTCATGTGTATGCCGCTTGCACATTATCCCGTCTTTGTAAGTATTCCCATAATAATAAATAAGTAATTAAATCCGCCGGTTTAGCATTAAATTCTCTTTATAGTTTATTGAGCATCATAAAGCTTTTCTGTTATTTCTCATTTTGTAAAGTTAAATCTCTGAACGGAATTTACAACAACTCGCGTTACTTTTTGAATGATTTGGCTTATGCACAATTCGCATTCGATATTCAACATTAATATATAGTTGTATATATAAATATTTTATAGTTATGGATGCATGTATATGTAATTGACACACTCGCTTAGTGAATCTCTTTTTAAAAGAAAATGGATAAAAAATTAATAAGTGTACGATTTGATAGTTTGCTAAGCGTTTCTCAATTTACGTTCTATAAGAATACGTAGATTGTATATGATTTTTGTTTTTCTTTTGTCCAAAGCTAAAGCTAAAAGTTCAACAACCACTAATTGCAGCTTAAAAGTAATTTCAATACCACATTACGAAATTTGTATACGATAATTGCTAACATGTAACATCATTTGTTTTAGAATGATATGAGAGGTTCATAGCTGATATGGTATAGGAATTGTTTGGATATAGGATATATGTGTTTTTGTCTCGCTTAATGCTAAATTCATATTTCTTGTTTTCTTTGTTTAAAAAATGTACCAAAAGTCAGCTTCAATAATGCTGCTTAAATTTGTTTTCATTTTGTGTTTTGTTTTTTTTCTTTCAATAATTGGGTTTTCAGCCTTATTCGATAAGTAAATCGTAGAGCTTTATTCGGGAATTTTTGTGTTTGTTTTTTCAAAGCCTACAACTAAAGCTAACATCAAAATATGCCGGCCATACATTATTGTCTAACACTTAAATGCAGCGCATGAGTTAAATATATTTCTTCAGATACCTAATAACATATTATCCTTGTCTCCAGACCGGCGTTCTGATGACCATGGGCACCGTTCTATTCTCGGGCTGTATGTATTATCGTGCCCTGACTGGCAAGAAGCGACTGCAGCATTATACCACAATTGGTGGCTTCTGTTTGATCGGCGCCTGGCTGTCGCTGATTGTGTAGATTTAATATTCACACTTGTTATATATATATATATATATATATATATATATACACAGTACATCAAATACCACACAATTATCAAATATTATATGAAATCAACTAAAGCTAAAGCCTAAATAAAGTTGCCGCTCTATCGAAATATATATAATATATATGTATATGCGCTTTTAAAAAGCGATCTCTTAGATTTAAATGTGAGTTTTCTAGCACTTGAATTTTAAAATTCCTTTTATATTAGTTTACGTTTCGCAGCAAATGGAAGATATATTTTGTTGTTAAATGCATTGAATATCTTTTCTTTTGTTGTTTCTTGGTAGATAATTGAAATGCACTTCTACTAATTAGGATTAAGAGCTAAATATGTTTAACCAAAATATGAAAAATACGAAAATATGTAGCAAACGTAAAATCAAATAAAAAGTTAATAAAACGTTACATTTATTATGTGTACCTGTACATTAATAAATCACTATAAAAAAGAACACACATACATTACATACTAGACGTAACAGTTTATAGTCTCTTCTATAATCGTTATTGTCGTTACGGAACACATATTTTATACATTTGCAATGCAACCTTCTAAAGGTATTTCATTAGCGCCTGTTTATCAAGAATTTTTATAATATTTGTTTTACGCGCTCAAAACTGAGCTTATTGTCATTCATATCGTAGTCTAAATCTTCTAATCATCAATTAAACTAACATTTAGATATGCGCACTTAAATAATGATTTGTACATTTGTCTTGTAAAAATTCTTTGTTATTGTTGCTGCTCTTTACTCCTGCTATCCTAATAATTTTTGCTTGGAGGCCTCCGCAAATAGAAAGGTCTTTTGGATACGCGCATTGGCAGCCGGGTGGTTCGTAATTGGTTCCAGTATCTTAAGTATGTAGTCTTTAAAAGCCTTCGGCACAGCGAAATGTCAAGAATCCTTCTTCAACCGTAAGTTGTCCTCATGCGCCTGTCAGACACAAGATTCAAATTAGGCATAATATACTATCCAATTGTGATGCGTTACTCACCTTTTGTGCCACCTTGAGCAGAACATCGAATGTGGCGTCGCCCGTCTGCTTGACCATGGAGTGGAACACCTTCTTCTCGCTGACCGTGAGCAACTCAAAGGGTGATCCGAATTCAACAGCACGGCCCGCATCCATTACCAATACCTTATCCGAATCCATAACTGTGTGCAGTCGATGGGCAATGGTTAGGACGGTGCAATCCTTGAACTTATTCCTAATCGTAGTCTGAATGAGCGCATCCGTTTGTGGATCCACATTCGCTGTCGCCTCATCCATCACCAGTATGCGATTCTCGCGGAGAATGGCGCGTGCCAGGCAAACCAGTTGGCGTTGGCCCACACTGAAATTGGTGCCGCCCTCGGAGATTTTGCTTGACAGGCCGCTGGGTAGCTCGGCAACCACTTCCTTTAGCTTGACCTCCTCCAGTGACTCCCACAGCTTGGCATCGCTGTATTCATCGAAAGGATCCAGATTGTAGCGCATGGTACCCGAGAAGAGCACCGGCTCCTGGGGTATAATTGAAATCTGACTGCGTAAATCGTGCAGTCCCAAATCGTTGATATCACGGCGATCGATGATGATGGCGCCCTCATTGTAGGACAGACGGAACAGTGCGTTGATCAGTGAAGATTTACCAGCGCCAGTGCGTCCAACGATGCCAATTTTTTCGCAGCCCTTGATAGCAATATTGAGATTACGCAGCACATAGTCCGCAGACTTTTCGGGGAAGTAACGCAAGCTAAGATCATCAAACACAATTTTGCCCTCATCGGGCCAGTCCTTAGGTGGCTTCTTATTCGGCTTCGACTCAAATTCACCCTCCGGCTCCAGATCCTCATATTCAACAACACGCTCCACCGAAGTCATATTATTCTCCAGCTCCGCTGACTGACGCATGCCCCACTGAACCATGCCAGTAAGTCCCATGGCCTAAACAAAAATTAGGAGTTAGTTTTCGACATATTTAAGTTTCATGATTGTCAGACGCACCTGTGTAATGGCCAGGCCAACTTCGCCGCCATTCTCTGGTGAGAACACGAAAAAGCTGAGTGTAACGATGGCAATATAAATCACACAGACAAGATCGAGCCAATAGCCAAAGGCACGACTGGTCGATAGGAACATGTAGAAGCCAGAGCTGTGCAAATCCTGGAAATTATCAAACTCCATAATGAGATCCTTCTGCGCTCCAAAAGCTCGTATCGTGGCCAAGCCATTCAGCGAGGCGCTCAAATGCGAATAGATCGGCGATCGAGCTAAAGTGGGGGGCAACAGATTACATGAATTAATAAAATTATATAATTTTACAGTGATCTTTGTAATATACTTACTGACAGCCTCCAATCTCTTAACATCACGGGAGGTCTTCAAATAAAAGCTGCGCAGCAGGTAGAAGATGATGACCAGTACTACGGTGACCAACAGATTCCAGATGTTCACAATGCTCAGCACAACAATGACGCCCACAATTGAGAGAAAGATTTGCATAACATCCATCATGACGGAGGGCAGAATCTCGTCGACCTGACCCAAATCCTTGGAGAAGCGATTCAGAATACGTCCCGAAGGATTTGTGTTGAAGAAATGCATTGCCGCCCGGGTAACACCCTGGAACATGCGATTATGCAGCGTCGTCGAACTGTTGGCGGCAATATGGAAGAAGAGCACACTGCGCACCAGGGAGAACACAATCACCAATACATTGATAGCCGTAAAATAGTAAATATCGATGGGATCCGTGTCGCTGTTAACTCTGGGCATAAACGAGCGACGCAGTCGCGACATAAATGTATCCGTATTTACTTCACCATTTTTGTTGACCCTGAAAATGGATATAAGGGAAAATATTATTACGAATATTGAAAATATGACCCATTTAAACCCAATAATAACTGTAATGGATATATTAAGTCTAGCAGCATGCAGCTCTGTTCAAACTCTGTTGTTAACATGCTTAGAGAATGCAATTCTGTTAAAAGTTCACTGTTAAGCTAATAATAACAAAACTTGACTTTAAAAAGTTTTAATTAGGTTTTGTACATCATAAAGAGATTGGTATTGAATCCTTAAGGTACTCACCAGTATGACAAGAACATATCGCCGCCAGAGCCCATCACCTGGGCGCTAATGCAGAAGAAGGCAAAGACAATAAACAGGAAGTAACCGTTGGCAGCAAAGTATTTCTTGTATAGTCCCATGCCAATTTTTCCCTCGGTGCGCGTCTCCTGTACCTGCATTGGCGACTCCATGACAACAGAATCGGCTAATGAGCCCATGGATGAAACACTATTCTGTCGGCTGCGCAGTTTGCTGACCTGGGAGAGTTTGCGCTTTTCTGGCGCATCCCCAGCACCCTCATCCTTTTTACTGGGGTCCGTCAACATTTGGGCAAAGTCCAAGCCGCTCTTGCACATGGACTCATAGGTGCCCTTTGCACTGACCTTGCCCTTGTCCAGTATCACAATCATATCGGCCTGCTCCAGGAACTGCAGCTGATGCGTGACCAGAATCACAATCTCATCGCGCAGAAAGCCGCGCATGCACTGGTCGAACAGATGCCGGCCCACATGTGTGTCCACGGCGCTGAGCGGATCATCGAGCAGATAGATATCCGCCTTGCGGTACACAGCTCGTGCCAGACTAATGCGTGCTTTCTGGCCACCCGATAAGGAGGCGCCACGCTCTCCCACAATTGTCTTGTCGCCGTAGGGCAGCAGCTCAAAATCACGTTCCAAGGCGCATTTCTTCACCACCTGGCGATAGCGACTCCTGTCCAACGGCAGCCCGAACAGAATATTCTGGCGCACTGTGCCGGTGAAGAGCCATGGTTCTTGGGAGGCATAAGACAGGTTGCCATTCACACGCACCGTACCGGATTCTGGCGGCAGCTCGCTGAGGATGGTTTGAATCAGACTGGATTTGCCGGCACCGACGGGTCCAATAACAGCGACCAATTGTCGCGGCTTGATTTTCAGGCTCACATTGTCCAGCGTATATTCGCTGAGCTTCGAATCCCATTTGCACTTCAGCTTGCTGATGTTTACCCCGGTTTCCGTCTCGCTGGCACGGCGACTGTTCGGTTTGAGCACACCTGTGGCGGAGGCGGCAGTCTCATGCACCAGGCTGAGACCGGCCTTTTTGCCCAGCTTCTGATCATCCACATTTTCGGAAATGTCGCGCACTTTTGTTTCCTCATGCATCATAAACTTTTGTATGCGTTTTATGGAAACGAGCAGCTCAGCAACCTGTAAATTATTAAGGGTTCCTAGATTACTACGTATAAAATAACAAAGTATAAATAATAACTAATTTACAATATTAACCCCTATCAGAGCACCAAAAAGTCGAAACGTTAAAAAACAACTCTTAGCATGATGAAAGGCAGAATTAGCCATTTCACTTAAATTACAGTTTTGAAAATGTTACTCCCATTTTTATGTAATGTTAGGTGTTAAAAATACTTGTTAAATTAACATTTATGTACATAAGAAAAAAAAACTATTTTAACGGCGGCGCCTTAACATTTAAGTGTTAAGCTAAATTTTAAATTTAAACAAAACTTACAATAAGTAAATGCGATTTATTTACCTGAGAAATGCCCATGGGAAAGTAAATGGTCATTGTGTTGCGCAGAATGGTGTAGAAGGCCGTAATGGCAAATGCCTTCTCGGCGGTAAGCAGTTTGCCCAGCAGCACATAGCCCACCAGGCTAACAAACACAGAAATTCGCGTCACATACATGATGAAACTTTGCAGAGTTCCACGAATGTAGTTCACCTTTCGTATCGCATTCATCTCCTTGCCACGCACACTGTTGATCATCTTGCTAAACGGTATCTCCCAGGCATACATTTTGATCACCTGTATACCCGATATGATCTCATTCATCATACGCACTCGCTCGTCCGTTCGCAATGCAGTCTTTAGACGCAGCACCGATGTCCTCTTGCCCAGATATGCTTGCAACGGAATAAACAGCAACATCACACCGACTCCGAAAAAGGCCGCAACGCCAATCTGTGTAACAATATTGAAATTAATAAAAGTGTATTCTAAAAAAATATTACAAAATTCTAAAAATTATATAGCAACGGAAAAATGTTGTTGCTTCTTTTAATGTTAATTTAATCTAAAATTTTTATAAATGTTGATATTTGTTAATAACAAACAACAGACTATGATTTGACTCGTATTTAACTCATCATTTGTTAAAAGTATAATAAGTAATAAATAATATTCAATAGCTTTGTAGTAATTAATAATCACAAAAAACGAATCAAAGAAAAACAAAGACTTACCTCTCTGTACATGAGCCAGGTGACCACACCGATCTCGACGGGTCCGAGCCATAAATAATGCATGTGTAGAACCGAAACATCGAGGCGACCCACATCGTTCGATATGAGGTTAACCACCTGACCGATTGTTGTGTCGCCCAGCGCTGTGCGACTGAGGCGCAACGCCTTGCGATAAATCATGCTGCACATTGCGATGCGCACCTTCATGCCCGTGTGGAACATGCCGAGCATGTAGGGGTGCATGAACATAACATTGAATCCGCTGCACAAGATCACGCCGGCGGCATACAGATATGCCTTGGTCTGGTCATCGGCGTCCTGATTGTTCGTATAGAAGGCCACCAAGCCGCCCAAGCACAGCGGCTGTGTAACTCTGTCGTTGAATAAATATTATTATTTAAATAATTGCCGTTCATAAATTGTGTGTTGCTTGAGAGTGGGCGTGTTTTGAACATACCGGAAGCCCATTTCCAATATGAACAGTACAAAGCCGAGCAAGCCAAATCTCCAGCCAAAGACGCTCAACATTGCCTTAAACAAGCTGGGTTCCTTCTTCTTCTTGCGCTTCTCCTCCACCTCTCTTTCCCAGGCATCGGACAGCATCTGGCCAAGTTTATCTGCAAGAAAAATACGGCATAATTGTTGTTAATGAAAGATTGTCAAACTTTTTGTCTATAAGAATGTAGAATGAAAAATTGTTATCTTGTATAACCTTATATTTTCATGATATCTTTCATACTATTATAATCATTCTACGTCGTATTAAAACAAATGTATTATTTTTTAACTTGTCAAGGATCTGAATACGAATAAATATTATTTGTCTTGAATAGTTATTAACTTTCAATTTCTTGCTTATACAAAATGTAGATCAATCATTATAATCATAAATACATTTATATAAAATTATAAATTTGTCAAGTCGTTGTGTAATTTAAGAACAGGTATTCAAGTTTATTAGTATTAAGAATTGTGATAATAATTACAATTAAAATGTACAACAAATTTATTGACTGTGACATTTGGCACTTGTAAAATATGGAAGCAGGAAATCTCATTGACTATTTGCGCAATCAATAGCTATAATCTTGTTTGTTTGAATTAATTACTAATATTACTAACACCTTATCGCTCTTTTATTTGTCGTTGTCTCCGGTTTAGCTGTGAATTATGGCCCTTTCTTGGGACCGTCACAAAACCAAAGGCTTAGACAGCTGTTCATAAGCACAACCATATCAGTTATCAGTTAACAGTTAACAATTATCAGTTGCACGGAAACTCACACCTGGACAGGCCAGTTGCAGGCTAATTGCATGGCCAGCCCATCTTGGACTGGTCGATCTAAGTACAGATATTTTAGGGGTCACTTTAGCAACCTTTTCCTAAAGAAGTTGGTCAATCAAAATTGGCTTTAAAATTGATTGCAATTATTACCCTATGTACTTATTTACTAATGCCGTCTGCCAGATAAGATTGTCCACATTGGCCACTTCATATCAGCTCAATGTATTCAATTATTTTAAGCAAATAATCGGCCGATATTTAATTGAATATCTGACATAACAGAGGCGGCCCCAAATAAAAACGCATTAATTGCGGCAATGGCAATTGTCAAACTTATCAAAGTTATCAGGCAAATTTTGGCAGTTTCGGTAACTGATTTTTATTTTCATTAATGGTTCAACAAAACTCAAAGTTCAGATATGTTATATTTTTGTGGGTTCTCAACTATATCTAGCTAATAAGCGTTATATGGCTGGAGCAATCTATAAGCTTCCTGTATACAAAAGGGAAGATATAGGATGGCACTTTTTTCTTTTCAGCTTAAATGCCTCTAATCATATCTGCTTATGAAAAGCGGAAATATAGGAGATAATACTAAATTAGATTAGATACTTCAATGTGCGTAGCTTATTCGATTTATTGCTACTTCTCTAGTAAATAAAAATGTAAATTTATTTGTAAGCTTTTCGAAATTGTGTATAAAACAAAAACCAAATGAATAATAAAATAAAAATAAATCTGTTCACATGTTCGGTTCTATCTAATCGTTGAAAAACTTGTAAGCTGAAGTACTTTCCGTTTTTTGCATTAGCCACTTCAAAGTACAAGAATAAAATGTTGAGAGTTAATATTTCCATAGATTACATTGTGTGAGTTGTATTCCTTTAACTAAAAGCAAGACAATTGTTTGATGGGAAAGTACTGCTTGTCACAGATAACTGACTGAATGGGTTAAGCCCGTGAAGACTTGAAGGTGAACAGAAGATTAAGCCCATTGAACATTGGACTCGATTAGACGACAATAACTAACCTGCATGACTTGCCTTTATAATTAGTCATTCTTAAAATTACAACTTTAATATTTTGAAGTAAATTATTTTTATTATTTAAGACTGAGATTTTTTCTATTTGAAATATATTTTTACACAAAACTCGCAGTTCACAAATTAACAATTATTTTATTTACTCATTCACTTACCGGATTTGTGTTCGTTTAAAGCCCTATAAAGATCACTCTCATCTAAAGTTTTTTTGCGTCCTTTGAAAAATGTGGGCATAGTAAAGCTGCAGAAAAAAAATCAAATATATAACAATTGTAATATGTTTAGTATACCCTTCAGGACTCACCAAAACATAAGCGATGACAACGGATTTGAAGTCTCGCGCGGATTGGGTGGCAGCAGATCTGCCTTCGTGGACTGCATTTTGGCCAATTGGTGTCAATCCGTTTCGTTTCAATATTTCAATGACTTGTCATTTGTTGAGATTATTCGTTTTTTATCTGACCAATAACAAGCGTCACTACAAAAATGAATAGGAAGTACATAAATAAATATACACCTACTAATGCAACACGCAGTTCAGATTGTCTAAGTCAAATGCCAAATTTACCGCATAGCTAAAATTGATTTGGATTGCTGATTGACTTTTTATATACCATGTGAAAACCTTTTTTCTTAAATGCTGTTTTTATAGCTCTCAACGAAACAGAACCACACTTCTCATGTTTTAGGCCTATATAAGCCTTTTATAGCCTATATAAGATTAGGTGAGATAACAGAAGCTTCTTCCAGGCAATTATCAAAGTCATGATGATTTGATAGTTAAAGATATTTACTTTTATTTTGTATTTATATATATATATATATATTATTATTTAAATCACTTATTAAAGCACTTGAAATGATATGAAATTCTTCAGTTTGAATTTCTTAACACTTAAAGCAAGGATGAATCACGTTTAACTCACAATAAACCGGCTTACAGCACCGCGGCGCGTTCAGATCAGCTCACAAAAACTAACTAGACATTTGACCACATCCGACACGCCATTTATAGTCAACGAGAGAACTCAGTGATATGACGTTAACTTCGTATTCGCGTTGCGATCGAGAGAGTGCCGAATGATAAGGAGTTGTATTAATTTTCAATCAAAAATCTACCAGTATACGAGTTGCCTCAAAAGTCTGCACCAGCTGTAGCTGCAACCTTTAATCAGGGGAAGCTCCCTTCGGCGTTCGTGTTCTTATTGTTGTAATTTTGTATTTTCGCAGCAACTTAACAAATTTAGCTTTTGTAAACATGCGAGACATGTTTTGGCTCATTACCTGAGAGTTCACCACTTGTCCGTTTTGTACAGCAATTAACCGTTGCGCAAATAAATTAGCAGAACATAAGTATGTGAAATCAAGAAAACAGAGAATGGAAAGAAATTGAAAAAAAAAAACAAAGACGACTGCAAATCAATAAACAATTATTGTGCCAATTGAAACACGGCAATACACTCAAAAATCACTAGTTTTTATTGTCGCTTTAAATAAAATTGTGCCCTATGTGCGTAATTTTATGGAATTAAATGTAATTGTGCAATAAAAAAAACGTTAAACAAGTTTGTGCGAGCTCAAGTCCTGGACTTCTTCCTCTTCTTCTGAGGCAGCGCAGGCGCTTTTCTTTCGATAACACTCCGATGGGAAGCGTTAAAATATATATACATATATATATATATATATATATATGTTTATATATTATTTCACAAAGTATAACAATCTTTAAGCTTGTACTTTAAATGTTTTTAGAATAGCAAAAACACGTTGAAGAGTATAATTTGATAATTTCACCTTTCGCGCGTTTTATTTTGAATTACCATTTAACAGTCTGTTAACGCAAGTTTGAGCCGAATTGCTGTAGATTAAATATCGATAGTAAAACTACGAGCATAGAGCATTAGCCAAAGGTTGCAGTTTTAAAGTCGAAAGTTTATAAGCGATTGTATGTTAATTAACAATTTAATACAGTAAAAATATTTGTGTGCACCGCCGTTAAGCAACAACAATAAAAAATGCAGTCCGTAATGCGAAGGGGCCTCAATATGGGTAAGTTAAAATTGAAAATGGACTTTGACTTGTTGATATGCATGTGTAAATAACTGAGAGTGTTTGTATCTGGATGCCCATTTTTTTTGCAGTCAGGCAGCCGGTGCATGTACGGCAGATAGCGTCTATTGCAGCGCTGCCGGATACACACCAGATGCTGCAGAAGACATGCCGTGATTTTGCCAACTCTGAGCTTGTCGGTGCGAATGCAGCCAAATTCGATCGGGAACATCTTTATCCGGCGCAACAGATTAAGCAAATGGGCGAATTGGGCTTGATGGCAATGACGGTGCCTGAGGAGTTGGGCGGCACTGGATTGGACTATTTGGCGTATGCGATAGCCATGGAAGAAATTTCGCGTGGTTGCGCCACAGCTGGCGTGATCATGTCCGTCAATAATTCACTGTACTTGGCACCGTTGCAGAACTTTGCTAATGATGTCCAAAAAGCGGAATATATTACACCGTTTGTTAGTGGTGAGCGGGTGGGCTGCTTTGCGCTGTCGGAACCGGGCAATGGCTCTGATGCCGGCGCCGCATCCACGGTAGCAACGGAGAAGGGCGATCACTATGTGCTGAACGGGACCAAAGCGTGGATAACAAATGCCTTCGAGGCGGAGGCAAGCATTGTGTTTGCCACCACCGACAAGAAACTGAAACACAAAGGCATCTCTGCCTTTATAGTGCCCAAGGGCCTTAAAGGGTTCTCGCTGGGCAAGAAGGAGGACAAGCTAGGCATACGAGGCTCCTCCACATGTCAGCTCATATTCGAAGACTGCGAAATACCCAAGGAGAGTTTGCTGGGTAAGACAGGCATTGGCTTTAAGATAGCCATGCAAACGCTGGACGGAGGACGCATTGGCATTGCTGGGCAAGCGCTGGGTATTGCCCAAGCATCACTAGAACTCGCCGTTGACTATGCGCAGAAGCGTCAGTCGTTCGGCAAACCGATCTCAAAGCTGCAAACCATACAACAGAAAATTGCCGACATGTCGTTGGCTGTGGAATCTGCTCGATTGCTGACTTGGCGTGCCGCCTGGCTGAAGGATCAGAAAATGTCGTATACCAAGGAGGCGGCAATGGCCAAACTGGCTGCCTCTGAGGCGGCAACACTGTGCGCCCATCAGTGCATCCAAGTCTTGGGCGGCATGGGCTATGTCACCGATATGGCCGCCGAGCGACATTATCGAGATGCGCGCATCACGGAAATCTATGAAGGCACCTCAGAGATTCAGCGCCTGGTCATAGCGGGATCCATTCTCAAAGAATACGCTAGTTAAGCCAATATTTTCAATTTTTATTTTAAAAACAAAACCTAAATGGGAAATGAAAATCATGAATCTATTTATAGATTTTCAATTTAAAGAAATTGAGAGACCACCAATTAAAATTGTACATATCGATATATATATATATATATATATATTTATATATCTAATATTCAAATTCATATTTTTATACTTCTACAAATAGAGCATTTTAAACAATCAAGAAGTTGGCATTTTATTTCTTAAATTGGATTTTCTTCCTATTAAAATGTACAATCTAAATAAGAATCATGAGAATAAATAATTCCAGATATGAATATATTCTTAGTTGGCCGATTTGTTCATATTTTGATATAATTATATATATATAATTGGCTTTGATTATTTTTTTTTCACACCTTTGGCGCCCTTTGCCTTCTTGCCATCTCGTGCGTCTTTGGAAGATACGGAGCCGGTACGCTTTTTGCGCATCTCCTCGAGTCTTGCCTGCTCGGCCAAGTTGTCACGATGGAGTTGCTCGAAATCGGTTACCTCCATGACCTTCTTTTGGGCGGCGCGCTTACGGTCAACTGCTGCGAGCATCTCGTGGAAATCGCGTCGCGCCTTGCGAAACTCTTCATCGGCCTCGATCGCCTGGAGGAACAGCTCTGGATTATCGGGATCAAGCTCCAGATCGGCCATCGCGTTCGCTTTCTCCAAGGACTCCTTCGAGATTCGCTCCTCCTCTTCCTTTTCCAAGAGATCGGAGTGTCTCTTCAGCTTGATCTCATCCACGCGCGCCGCCAGCAGATTGCTGCGCGTAAGCTCACGCTCAAACATCTAAAAGTAAGAGCCGACATGGAGGTCTAAAAATGGGTATATCAAATGGGTAAATCAAATGTGTGCTTACGTCAGCCATGAGTGCCTTCTCCTTGCTGGTTGTACGTTTCATTGCCTCATCGAGATTCATGATGTGCGTGTCGCCATTGGCCATCGATATGGCCAAAAGCTCTCCACCCGGTTGAAACACCACGCCGGTTATGGTCGAACGGAAATTGATGCTATAGATAGGCAATCGCTGATCCAAGAGTAGATCCCAAAAGTCAACAACGCCATCGATGTCACCGGTGACAAAGAGGGAGGCTCGCATATTGCTCCAGGCACCGCACATCATCTGATTTCGCTTCGAAACGTAAAAGGTGCTGGGCGAATCCTTCATCTCCTCGCACCAGATGCGCGCCTGCCAATCGGCCACGATCAGCAAGTTCTTCACAAAGAACGGATTGCGATGAATGGTTCGTATCGGGCCGGCAAAGAGTTTATAGTTGGCAATTAACATATCCTTGGGAGTGGCACCCTTGCGATTGCCCACAAAAATGTGTCCCATATCGGTGCCGGCAATGAAGCGCACCGGTATGGTATATTCAAAGTCTAGCGCTGTGCATCCATGCGCATTCTGACGATTCTGTTCTAGAATTGGATTCGGATCCAAAAGTATTTCGTTCGATGGCATTTTGAGATCGCGTGTATCCCAGAATTTAATTGAACCATCGAGAGACGCACTATAGAATTCAGTGTTCAATTTCGAATGGACCCAGGTAATACATGAGGTTTTCTCCCGATGGGCAGCCTCCAAGGGACAAATGCTGGTGGGCATGCCACTCTCAAAAGTGTTCCAGGTGCACACCTTGCCCGAAAATGTGCCACCCGCCATGACGTTCTCATCTTTGGGACAGATATTGGCAACGCGAACCATCTCTTTGCTGTCATAAAAGTTAACCGGCTTAATCGGATCCCTAACGCCCCACACATAGAAGGCTTGGGTGGATCCATTTGTATCATCATTTGTCAACATGCGTGGAGTTTCACTGTCCAGCGTATAGAGATTTGTGAACTGGGTCATGACCTGTGTGTCATTGTTGGGCATCCAGTTGATGGTGGACATATGGCGCTGTGGCCTCCACATATCGTGGATTATCATTATCGTGCGACTCTTGAATGTCATGCAAATTGAGCGACCCAAATCAGGGGGCAGATCGTCAAAAAAATGATTATAGATATTGATGGCATTATTCTCGCGAGCCGTATTCATTGTTGAGTGCATCAAATGCTTCACTTCGACGCCCCACGCATCGTCCCTCTCGATCTTCTTGCGGTGGCGCTGCGTCTGCTCCTCGTCATTCAAATTCAGCTCCTTGGGCCAACCGCCCTCGTTGTGCAGCATGCCGCGGTTTTCAAATGTGGCATTCTCTGTGTTTGCCTCACTGGCTGCCATCACGTCGCTCAGTTGAGCTTTGAAGTCCTGGGGATTGCCCATGATATACTTCTGACGGAGGCGACTGCTCGGATGGATGCTGACGATCACCTCGTTGTGGTCCTCGAACACACACTGGCGACCAAACCTGCGTCGTTCGCGGGTCAGCACCACTGTATTCTGATACATTGTTATGGTTTTTGTTTAATGTGTTTATTGTAAAATATCACAATTTTTCTATTGTTTTGCTTAACGTTTACAAATTGTTTTAAATTTTCAAAAATTTACATATACTACGAATGTGTCGAATAAAATTAACGACTGTTTTCGACTTTGACGCTCTGATCAAATTTACGTTATTCTGTTACGTTACTCTGTTTACATATAAACCGTTAGTGTTAAAACAATGTGACAGCTCTGAGTGAGAAATATATAGTTAGAAGTATCAGCGAACATCTCTATCAATTACTTAGTGCATATTGATATTACATAATAAAATCTTGACATAATTGGTTAATAACTTCATGAAAAATTCAAATGAACAAGAAAAAAGCGCGTAAGCACTGTTAAAATAACAGAGTTTGCATAAACTAAAAATAAACGTAAGCATTTGCAGGTTTGCTGCAGCTGGTCACACTGGTGCTTATTTTACAGCGGCGTCAACGTCTAGTCTGCGCACATTTCGATAAAGTTCCGTATTTATTGTTATTCGTACGTTATAAAACATTTACCGCGTTGCAATTATAACAAGTGAGTGGTAATGAAGCTGTTTAAGATAAACCCAAACGCGCACAACAAGCCCAACGCACGCTAGCAGCACACAAGCACAGCACACTCCGCCTCGTCTCAGTCCCCCAGGCGTTGTACACTGCTAGGAATATTTCCCCAACAATAGCAGAGAGGCAATCTCAATCTTAACACGAGCAATGGATGTAGTTTGTGTAATTGATACCGTTGTGGGCGATCATTTGGAGGATCGTCTTTGCGCCCTCGAGGAGATCAAACAAGCCGTTCAATCGGCAGGTGCCAATTTTCAGCGTGTCCAGGTGTGTCTAAAAAAAAATAAATAAATGTTATACAATTTTATATGTTTGAAATAAATTGTGCAGTTCGAGAGATTGGATTTTGGTGAGACAAATGTGCTGGAAACATTCTATAATGCCGATGTTGCCGTCATAGATTTAAGCATATTAACACAACAGCGTCCGCTCTCCTATCATTATGGTGTACGCGAAAGCTTCGGAATGAAGGAGAATATTTTAATCTACAACGATCTGGAGTCCAAACAGACGCTGAGCCTCAAGGTGCGTATGTCAAAAAATACTTTACTAAAATCCCAAGCAAAAACCTCTCTGCCAATGTTAAGGAAACAAAAAGAGAAAAAAGTCGGAAAATTAACTGCAAAACTACATACATAACAAAAAACCAAGCATAATCGACACTGTTTTACCGATAAGATAAATTTCTTAGCAAAAAATTTCTTTCGACTGTTTCCCTTTTTGTTGTTATACAGCAGCCAGTTGTGTTTGTTAGTTTTTATTGTGCTTCCGTTCTAAAAAACCAACAAAATAAAAAAATCTGTATTTTTGTTTTGACCGTCGCAGCACGTTAAACCAAAAAAAAAAGAATACAGAAAACAATAAAAACAACAGCAAATGCACGGACGCCAACGCAAAATACAAAACAACACGCACGCCGCACACACACACACATACTCAGCGCACATAAACAATCGAAGCGCCTGCTTGCAATTACATTGGCGTCTATAAAAATTTCATGCACACTAGCGTCTCGGTAAAGTTGTCGTGCTTGAATTATGTGCGCTTACAAGGGCCATTTATGTGTTGGCGTTTAGAGTGCATAAGCGTCTCTTAAAAGTTGTCTAGCTTGAATTAAGTAAGTTTTAAAAAGCCACTTATGTGTAGGCGCTTACTTTAAGGTCTATAAAAAAATGTCTAACTTAAGCTAGTTCTAGTACACTACCGTCCCGCTGAATTTGTCTAGCTTGAGTTAAGCTGGGTTTTAAGGACATTGCGTTTACAGTGGCTTCCAATTAAACTTTTCGCTTTCCATTGCCTTACAGCTCTCTTGTGCCAACTACTTGTTCCTTAGCTATAAGCGCAACGCGGAGACGAACACCTGCAATCTAACAAACCAGGCAAGTAACAAGGAATCGCCCGCCGAGGGACGCGTAACAGCCACACTACAGTCGCGTCTCAAGCGCAAGTTACAAGATGTTGAAATACAATCAAAGTGAGTACTTGCCACATTGAGATACACACACACAATCGTAATTGTGTGTAAATTGCAATTGTTATTTACATGGTAAATCATCCCTCTCGCTTTTTCAACCGCAGGGCGCATATGCGCGAAAAATTTCTCAGTGATATGCGAGCGGCGCGCGACGCCCACGCGCCCAGCGATGATAAGTTAAAGAGCATTCTACATGGGGTAAGATTAGCGTACTCATTTATCACATGTCTTATGTTTATAATTGTGCAAGTATTATCATTGTAAGCAATATCAACACATTTTTTATTGCATTTATGCTTGGGAAATTATCAAACAAAAAGGCAAGTCACAACGCCGATTAAGTTTAATGACATTCCTATAAATTTAGATACAGTGTATATGCTTCAATTTTAAATACAAAGTATTCATAATTGTTTTATACTATATAGTTTCTATAGTTACAGTGAATGCTTCCACATTAGAATATTTCTGTTCCAAAGCTAATTGATTAAAGTCAAAATGAGTGTATTTTATATATTATTTATTTTCAATATTTCTACTAATAAATATCGCCTTACTAAAATTATAAATCAACGTCTAGTACTAATTGAATGACATTCTCTAATTTTAGATGCGCAAACGGCTGGATGATCCACATGTGCTGTCCGGCGAGGTGTTGCACAGTTTTATGTGCTCGCTGCGGGATGTGCAGGACTATGATGCGATGGTGCGACTGATCAATGATTTGAAGAACATACCAAATACGCGGAAATATGTGGAAACGGGTAACATGAGTTTCCTGTATGCCTTCGCGCTAAATCGACGCAATCGGCCGGGTGATCGTGAGAAGGCGTTAGTATCCTCACTTAAGGCCCTCGAGAAGAAGGAGAATCACTTCCCAGACATGTTGTGCCTGTGCGGACGCATCTACAAGGATATGTTTGTGGAGTCGGACTGTTCGGACACGAAGAGCCTGGAGAATGCCATTAAATGGTATCGTCAGAGTTTCGAGGTGCAGCCAAATGAATATGCGGGCATCAATTTGGCCACACTGCTCGTGATCGAGGGCAAGGAGTTTAGCAACACAGTTGAGCTGCAGCACATAGGCATGACGCTCAATAATCTCATTGGGAAGAAGGGCAGCTTGTCGACGCTCAGCGGCTACTGGGATGTGGCCACGTTCTTTGAGATCTCCGTTCTAGCCGAGGACTATGCGAAGGCCATTCAGGCAGCCGAGTGTATGTTCAAATTGAAGCCGCCGATTTGGTCGCTCAAGTCGACCATTGGTAATATATCGCTGATACATCGCTTTCGTCGTAAGCCCGAGGATCGCCAGCTGCCCATCGAGGAACAGGCGTTTCAATTTTGGATGGACTTTTTTCTGGAGGCCATCAACATTAAAGAGATTAATAGCATACGTTTTCCCATATTGGTATGCAATTATTCTTAATTGATTACAATTTCTATACACTGCATCTAATCTATAACTGTTTGTTGTTTTGCAGATACTCGAACCCACGAAGATTTATATGCCCAGCTATGTGACAATGAATATGGATGCCGATGAGAAATCCATTCAAATTGTAAACATCTGTTTGGCCCACTCAAAGAATGCTTGCAAGAATCTGCACGATTTTCTATTTGTTGCATCAAAAATAAAATCCGTAAGCCTCTACAAACGCGACGATCTCTGTGCATATCTCTATGTGCATCACAATTCGGACGATTTTCAAATCTATTTTCCGTCCACGGAGTGCCGCCAAAATTTTTACGAAAGCATACTTGAAATGACCGCTGATCAGGAGGTCTTTGTAAATCTGGAGACTGACCAGGCACAAATTGAGGTATGTATTTTGATCTAGTTGAATTGGCAGAATTGTAAAACTATTGATATAAAATGTTTGGTCTGCCTGCAGTACGAGTACGACTACAATGATCAGAATCGGAAGATTACGCTGGGTAAAGGCTCATATGGAACTGTGTATGCGGCGCGGGATAAGCAGACGCAGGTGCGCATTGCTATCAAGGAGGTACCAGAGAAGAACTCGCAGGATGTGCAGCCGTTGCACGAGGAGATCAAGCTGCACTCCCAACTGCGTCATCGCAATATTGTACAGTATTTGGGCTCACGTTCCGAGGATGGCTTCTTTAAGATCTTCATGGAGCAGGTGCCCGGTGGCTCGCTATCCGATCTGCTAAAGACCAAATGGGGCCCACTCAAGGATAGCGAGTCCACCATGGCCTTCTACTCCAAGCAGATACTACAGGGCCTCAAGTACCTACACGAACAGGACATCGTCCATCGCGACATAAAAGGCGACAACGTTCTGGTCAACACGTACAGCGGCGTCGTCAAAATCTCAGATTTTGGCACCTCGAAACGTCTCGCTCGCATTAATCCAATGACAGACACCTTCGCAGGCACCTTGCAATATATGGCACCGGAGGTGATAGATCAGGGCGTGCGTGGCTATGGACCGCCAGCTGATATCTGGTCCTTTGGCTGTACGAATGTCGAAATGGCCACTGGCAGTCCGCCGTTCAGTGAATTGGGCAATCCGCAGGCAGCTATGTTTAAGGTCGGTTTTTACAAGAAGCATCCACCAATACCCGAAGAGATGTCCCTCAATGCCAGGGAGTTTATTCTGCGCTGTTTTGCCATCAGCGTGCAGGACAGACCCTCTGCGCTACAACTGCTCGACGATCCTTTTCTCACAGAGTGAGTGAAATTTACCATTCAGCATTGACTTTGACTCCTTATCGCTTACCATTTTCTCCATCAGCAAGCCACGAAAATTGCGACCCGCTTTGCCAATAAATACTTCGGAATTTGGACGGAGCATATCAGTTCCCGCTGATCGTGTAGTGCACAAAACAACGCCGCCATTGACCTACAATACTACATCGAATATGCCCACCACACCGGAATTGGAGTATGTACTAAAAAAAAATAAATTAATTATATATAAATCGTGGCTTTACTTAATTTTACATGAATTGCTCTTTTGCAGTGCCCCACTCGGCACATCTTTGGTGGATATGAATGGGATGACTGCCACACAGAGCTTCATAATCGAACGGCGCAATTCGTCGGGTTTTCTGCTATCGCCAGAGATTGAACCCCAGACGCCGTCGCTTCGCACCAGCATTAGCGATACAAGCGAAATGGATGGATTTTATCGCTTGAAGAAGGACTCGCAGCGAAGGACAACTCTGTCCAAGGTGCTGGCACTGGACGAGTCAAATATCTGTGAGATTTGGGAGAAGAAGATCAATGCGGATCAAAACTCCATTGCCATACGCCAGAGCGATCTGGTGATGCTGATACGCGGCCTGCGTGACTACATTATAAACGAGAACGAGAAGCATCTGGAGGCGACCATCAATGAACTGAAACAGACTCTCGATAACGATGCCGTCGCCCTGGATCATTTGCATTTGGCATTATACTCATTTCAGGAAGCAGTTGTCTGTGCCCTGCGGCTGAAGTGCATCAAGCCTCACTGGATGTTCGCTCTCGATAATCTGGTGAAGCGTGCCGTGCAGGCAGCTGTTACTATATTCTCACCCGAACTGGGCGCTAATCTGGCGGATAAGGACTTGTCCGGCAACGATGATGAGAGCATTCAGAATGCCCCGCACACATTGATTGATAGCCTGGAGAAACAGCAGCAATCACTGGACAAGCTGCTGCCGGGCAGCGCAGTCAGCCCCGATCAAATCGATGGCGTCGTCAGTTCCGTGGAGTGCGTAAACATCCTACGCAACTTACGCGAGAATCAGAAGCAGCAGCATTTACAGATCATGGAGGAGAGCCGAGAGAGTCGGCGCGCATTGCAGAACATCAGTCAAGAGCTGGCCCATATTTGGATGGGCGGTCGCAAGCGCTTGAGGTGAGCAGCAAATGGAGGCAACTTTTGTCAAGGATGGAATTGTCTTGCTGAGAAATTCCACATTATAAGTTATACAATAAAATTGTATGATATAATTTCACTCATCTCGTTCAGTTTCCATTGCAGACGTACCTTTAACAACAACTTCAACAAGAAGTGCCATAAAATGAGCCCGAGCGGCGTCGGCAACACTGGCGCACGCCAAACACAGAATGTCAACACCCGCCGCCAATTAATGAAGCATAATTTTGGTCTGCACGAGATAGATGAGCAGTTGGAGCAATGGCTAGCCCAGCATGAAATCGATGAGTTCTCAAAGACTCTCATACTGAATGAAGGTTTCAGATTTGAGGATTTCATCTACAACATGGAGAAGTTGGATCTAATACGTCTGGGCTTACGGTATGCTAATAAATTAACAAATAGCCGTTTTTAGCTTCATTTGACTTGTCTTTTCGATCGTTTAGCGTTGGGATTGAGGTGCGCTTGTGGAAGCTGATCAACCAGGAACGTGACTGCACCTCGGTCAGCGTAGACAGTCCGGGGGTGGACACGTACCACAAGCCGATCAACAATAACAACATTACAACTAATGCAACGGATGAAAATATTATTAGCCTGGCCAAGGGCAAGATGAAGAAGAGCGAAAGCGAATATGCTTCGTGCAGCGAATGACTAAAATGCCCCGTGAACGAAATGGATTTAGCGTAGAGATTGTTGTTGTTTTAACTGATTTTGTTTAATTGTAAATGTTGTCATTTTTTGTGCTACTACTAACCGAGTTGCAGAACCCTAGATTTAAGCCGAAAGTTTTTTGAAGTAAACGCATTGAAATGAATTTTACACAGGCGCATAAATAATATGTGCCTTGTTTTTTAGCTTTCATCTGCATGTTAATTTATAAAATGGAATTTAAGTGCCTTTAAATCAAAACCTGAATACAATTGTGAAACGATTTGCGTACATTTATAAAGTGTTTTATGCATAATGAAGTGAGCAAACTAATTGAATTGTTTTCTTTAATAATTAAAAAGTGGGACTAATAACATATTACGAAAGTGTTATTGCCGCTGTTAGCTACAGAATGGTGTTACGTAGTGTTAACAGTGCATGTAAATTATGTAAGTTAGCATTGTTTCATATATTTAAACATTTTCAACAGAACATCTAAGAATTTTCGAGAAAGTACTATTGTTTAATTCAACTCCGACAAGAGGAAATAATTTTGTAACTTTTCTAGTTCGTTTGCATTTATTTTCTTTTTGTAGATTTTTTTAGTCTTTATTGACATTGCAGAAGTTTGATTTTGATAAATGTTAGTTAACATTGTTATGTTATGTAACAAATAACTGTTATTATTCGAAAGCGTTTCGTTCTGTTGCTGCAGTTGTTCTTGCTGTTGTTCTTGTTGTTTTGTTGGTATTGATGTTGTTCTATTTGTTGCTGTTGCTGTTGTATTAAGTTGGTGGTATTGTTGTTGTTGTTGTAGTTGTGGTCTCTTATGCCTTGGACTCAGCCTCGCTAGCTGTCGCTGTGGACTGAGCATCGCTAGACTTGCCATCGTCGACCTTGCCAAAGACACAGCATGGACACTTCTCTTTCAGGGCCAAGCGGTATTTAGGATGACTATTGAAAAATAAATATTCATAAAGCACCGTTTTATCGTTAGTATTGGCAGATCTTACCTGATGCCGTATACAATTGGATTGTAGCAGGCAGCCGACTTGGCGAAGCAAGCACCCCAAATGGTGTTCAATGGTGTAAGGCCCTCGAACTTGAACAGGCCCATGCAGTTGATGACAAGATAGGGTGTCCACGCCATGAACCACAGCGAGATGGTGACCAGAGCGACCTTGGCCAGTTTGCCCTCGGCACTCTTCTCGGCATCCTCCGACGAGCGCAGAGATTTGACATTCATCTTCTTGGCCTGCTCGCGCATAGCTTTCTCGTGGGCAGAGACGGCCTGTGTATAAGTGGTAATAAATACAATTTCAAGCTGTAAACACCCAGCTAGCTGAAGCACTTACAGCAATGATGAACCAGTAAGAGTAGCAGATCAAGAACAGCGGAATATAGTATACGAAGATCGAGTAGAAGATCAGATATGAGCGTGGATTCCAATCGCGCTCCAAGTAGTCAATGCCACACGATGTCAGATTGCCCTCAGGTACATATCTGAGCAACACAAGAATAATGTGATATATATACTGAGAATTACATATTCTATTCTAAATGGAGGTTTTTTCAAAATTTCTCAACTCTTTTTTAAATAAATCTTGACAAAAATCTTTAAAATTGAGTTGGAAACATAACATTTAAATAGTTTTGATTCAATAAGTCAGCAAAGATTTGTGCTTAGATATATTCTGATAATGATAGCTTACCTGCTCCAGCCGAAGACGGGCGCCAGGCACCAAATACTGGCCATGAACCATATATAGGCAATTTTGCCCAATGCCAATGGAATTGTCATTGGACGTCCGGCCATACCCTTAACGATGACTTGGTAGCGATCCAATGAGATCATGCACATGGACCAAATGGAGCTGCAGCCGAAGGCGGAGCCCAGGCCGGCATAAATGTCGCACATCAGAGGGCCAAGTACCCAGGTCTCAAAGTACAGATTGATGCCCATCATGGGCGTATTGGTGATCATGATGCCAAAATCGGAGATGGCCAAATTGATGACCAAAAGGTTAGCAGGTGTCCTCAACGACTTGGTGGTGGCAAAAATGTAAATCACCACGCCATTTCCGCACCAAGAAATACTGCCGATTATGATCATGTAGGCGGTTAGAATCTTTGCCCACATGGGATCCATGGCGGGGAATTGATTCCAATATGGGCTAATTAAGTGCGCCATATCAGGTGTGACCTGAAAACAAATTTATGACAATTCATGCTTGGTCTCCTTTTCACGCTCCTCTCTCCCGGTGACTCACCTTGTCGACTACTGATCCATTGGACAGTGGGGCAAAGTGTGGCCCCAGTTGTGTGGCTACTGCTGCAAAGCTGCACAAAAAGGATGCATGTTTGAGATAAGGATCACAATCTACACTTGATCAACCTAATAGCCTACCTCTCCATCTTCGTTGTAGGTATTAGCACTATATCCCGGCTTTTGCTTTCACTAACTTCTGCGTTTTACATAAAATGCAGCAAATAAATTATTAATTTTTTTTTTTTTATATTTCTAACACTTTAACATAAAATTTGTTTTTCCCTGAATATTTCACTGAAGCGGACTATTCGCGGCGATTGGTCGTTGGAAACCTGCGTCTGTGCCTGGCTCAGATGCGGCTTTTATAGTTTTACCAACTTTTAACGTACAAATTGAATTAGTTGCTGCACTCAAAGGCCTAAAAATATCTAAGCGTTAACAGCTAAGGGCTTATAACATAAACGTTAAGCAAAACAAAATGTGCAAAAAACTATAAAATATTTTTGAGACGACGCTGTTCAATGTCAATAGTGATAGTTCTTGTACTTGACAGGTTTCCAAGCTGCACCCGCAAGCGTGGCAAGAACATATGCGCGCTGACATTGTGCCACAAAAGGCGGCGTGGAAAGTCAGTGATTTAATGTGTCAATGCGATGTGCAAATATGAAGACCATAAGCAATCAATAAATTCACTTTTCACACAAAAAAAACACACACACACACACACGACGATTAACAGCTCAAAGGCACATTGACTTTACGGTGCGTATGCGTAATAAGTTTGCAAACAATTGCGCATACGCACCGTTGTCGACTTTTAAAAAGACAACATTTTTACAGTTGGTCTTGATCAGATATAATTTATTATCATATAATTAGTATTAAGCACAATTATTTATTTGTATACATAGAATATTCAAATACTAAAGTTAAGTTTTACTCCGAAAAATAAACTTACTTACTTATGACATTATTTAATGAGCTAACTTTAAACATGTTAAAGAAAGTACGTAATTTTGTAATATTTTCAGTTATTTAATTTGCATCTGTGAATTGCGAATCACCGACTTTGATCAATCATCAATACAACAACGATTTTTGCTCTTGCTTAATGTTTGTATGTGAATTGAAAAAATACAATTTAACTTTTATTTTTGATTTGCGTATCATAGTTAATGCCACCGAGTTTTGTCAATCATTAGCACAACCACAATGTGTATATATTTAAATCCGCTGAATTAAATGTAAGCTGCTTATTCAGACAGTGTGCCATTAAAATATCTATTCACACTTCGATTGCGACGCTCGTGTTGCATTGTTTACACGCTGTCTCTCATGTCAGATAGCGTCTAAACAAATGTTGTGTATGGGTGTGTGCCTATGCCTGTGTATGTGTGTTTGTGTGTGTGTGTGTGTTTGGCTTACTATGGGCTGTGGGTGTTCTTTTTTGTTTTGTCAAATCTGCTGTGTGGCATAATGATCTTTGTTTGTTTTATGTGCGCATCAAAAAACTCAACACATTCGCATAAATTGGGTCAGAGCACTAAAGCTAATCCGAATATCGAGGCGCTTCAGAGTTGGAGCGAGGTCGGGGCAGGGTAGCCAACACTTATATGGCAATTGAACGTTGGCTGACTATCTAGCAGCTAAACTATATAACTGTCAATTTATGAGACAATCGTCATGTGCAAAGGTGAAGATCTTTTGGTTAAAATCAATTACCGAACAGCAGCGCGAAACGAGCTGGCGAATAAGAAACAGCAACAGAAACAGCAACAACAAACAGAAACAACATGCAATAAATATAGAAATGATCAAACAAAACGCAAACCGGAAGTTAAGTTGTGAGGCGCTGCGCTCCTCTGCCCTGCACAATGCTCATCATGATCACAATCGTGAACATTATCTCAGTAGCGACAGCGGCTTGTTTGCGGTTAACCCACCCACCCACCTACTACCCACCTGTCACCCTATGTTTGTTTTTCTGTGTGTGCATGTGTAAAATTTAACAGCAAGCGTGTAAATAACAAAGATGCCTCATTTGCTCATTTATTCGTGCTGATTCCGAACATCGCTTCAAGTCGCTTTAAACTAACAAAGATCAGCGCCCACCTGAAAAATGAATATAAACAAAATCGCCAAAAAATGTGCGCATAAAAAAACTAAAAAAAAAAAAAAACTGATTGCAACAAACATTGGAAAAAAAGGCACAACAGATATAAGTTATTTAGCATTAGCAGAGCGAATTAAATGTTTCAGGTTTCATTCTTCTTCGTTTGTCTGACACATTAATAATTGAATTGGATATGCCAATTGTAAAACAGATTTTTGCATACCCTTTGAAAACATCAAACTCTATTAAAACTCAACTTATATGAAGCGTGTAAAATGTAAGCATGCAAATGATAATTTTAGTATTTTCTAGCCACTTTTGCATTTAAATTATACTTTAGTTATGTTAAGTTAAACTCTGTATTTTGCTTGCGTAACAAACAAGATAACATATTTCATATATCCCATGCGGTTGCTCAGCGTATAAATAACAAACACCTTTGCTTTGATTTCTGCTGTTTGTTTTTTTTTTCCTTTTTTTGTGTTGTGTGTGGGTACGGCAAGTGTTCTGCGTCTGCGTCTGTGTCTGCATATACGTCTGCGTCTGAGTGTGCGTGTTGTGTGGGGGTAAGTCAGAGAGCCATGAGAGAGTGGCTGTTGCTGCTGCTGCTGATACTGCTCAAAGAACGCCAAAGTAATTGCAAGCGTTGGCGCTCTCATTCGCAACGAACGATTGAGCGAGAGCATGTGTGTGTGCGTGTGTGTGTGGGAGCGCCCTAATCGTGTGTTCTCAGTATCATTAGCTGCAGCAACAGCTGAGATCACTTCCACTTCGCACTCGCCAACTGCGACGACGCCAACGACGACTGCGACAGCGACCGAGACCGAGTCTGATGTTATTTTGAGCTGCGAGCAGAGCGGGCAAAGATTTACAGTAACAACACGCAGCTAATCGACAGCGCTCGCGTCCGCGTGCTCAGTGCGCTCGGTAAAAATTTTGTGTGTTGAACACGGCAATATTTTGTTAAATTTAGCGCCCGGTCAAACGTTTCCAAAACGAAAAGATTTTTCCGCCAACTTGCCAGATGCGTTTTTCTGTGTAAATTCTGTTACATATTGTATATGTATGTACGTGAAATGGCTTGTGTGGGATTTTCGTGTTTTTATTTGCGTGATCTTTGATCGTTGTTCTTGTTGTTGTTGTTAACTTCTTTTCATGTGTGTGTGTGTGTGTGTGTACAAAATGAAATGTCAATTTGCAAATTTCGTTTAACCTTTCGATTAGTTTATTAATTAATGACGAAATCCAATGAACGCGTCATCGTGACTGTCGACAGTGACAGCGACAGCGTCAGCGCACGCCTTTGGGGCATAAATGCAATTAAATCATTAATAAAGCCAGACAAGCATCACAAATATACTCGATAGCGCCGACTTATAGACATGCACACACACACGAACACACAAATACTATTTATTCACGTATGTTAAGTGCAATAGAAGAGAGTGTGGCAAGCAGCACGGAAGCCACGACGGCGACGGCAACTACTTCGAAATTTATTTTCGAATAAATAGTACAAAGTTGAAGAAGCAGCAGACGCAGCAGCCGCCTCTAAACGTAAAAACAAGGCAAAAATGCCGCGCACAACGGGAAAGGGGCTGTTTTTTTTTTATACTCTTGCGCTTGCACAGTGGCACTGCATCTAAATTGCAGAATTTTATAAATAATTTGATTGACTAACTGCTCTCAGTGGCAGCCAGTGCGTTAAGTGATTTTATGCTAAATATTTCACAGGCATGTGTGAAATTGAATTTATTGCATGGCTTGAGTGATCTGTTAAGTGATTATCGCACCATTCCACTTTGAATAACCACAAAGTATGTAAACAACTAAAAGAGAGCATTAACTTTAGCCGGTCCACAGATAAAGCAATTAAAATCCAAAAAGTTGCATGCAAATGAGGCGATTCCTCCCAAAACAAATTTCAGTTTTTTATTTACTAGAAATATTTCTGAATTTATTTTGAATATGTAGCATGTCTTCATGATAGAAAAGAATGAAAATACTTTACAAACGCCCTGCGGCCACTGTGCACAGTGTGCGCGCCTTACGTATTAAGATGATGCTCCGATCCCGATGCTAATGCCGACGTTATATTTTTGTGTGTGCGTCGCAGTCGAAGTAGCGAGCGTGCTGTGTGTGTGTGTGTGCGTGTGTGTTTCGGCGGCGTCTGAAATCAACGAAATAGGAAATTTTGGTATTTCTTTTTATTAATAGATTTCGCCATACGGAGAAAAGTTAAAGCGAGGAAAATGTGAAAATGTGAAAAGTGAATGAAACGCACGAGAAATTTGTAAAAATCTAATAGAATTACAAGTCACACAGCGACCAATGAATTGTGAGACATGCGACAAAGCCAAAACAAAGATATAACTTGATAAAATAACCGTTTGAATTTGTATAAATTATGCGTCATTTTATTAAAGTGTATATACAAATACACTAAGCAATTGAAAATGTGAATAGTGATATTGTGTGAAGGAGCAAATTGTGCGAATTACAAATCAAAAGTGAAAAATTCAGTGACGAGGAAAAGGCAAAAAGGAAAATTCATCTAACTCAAACAATTTGTCAAAATGCAGGCGTCTTCGACGACAACAACAACAACCACAAAAACAAAAAAGCTCAGCAACAGTGCCGGCAGCTCAACGGCAATGAGTACCAGCAAAACAACGACAACAACAACAACGACACGAAAACCGGCAACAACTGCTGCTGCCTCAGCTGCTGCAACAGCCAGTCCCAAATCCCCAAAAGCAACGCCGGTGATTAGCAGCGATGCGCACGACGAGATTGCGGAGCTTTCAAAGAAGATCAACGAGCATGCCGATGCCATCTATCACACGTGGAAGAGCCGCGGCCTGCCGCCCGGCCAGCTGCTCGAGATGTACACAAATGGTGCGGCCAGCGGTGATTTTGCGGATGTTGCAGTTGCAGCGGCAACAACAACAACCGATCTGAGCAACGCTGAGGGTCTGCAAAAGATGGTCACCAGCTTTGTGAACAAAGACAAAGAACAAAGGGGCAAGAGTGGCATCAAAAAGTCGGAAGTAGGCGCGGCAACACAGCCAAATGGCAGCACAAAGATAAAGAAAACAGCAACAACAACAACAGCAGCAACGGGAGCAACAATTGCAACACCAACGCCAACAGCAACAAGCAAAGCGGCCAAAACAAGTCAAGTGGAGACGCTGCAGTCGCCAAAAAAAGTGGCTGCTGTTTCGGCGAAAACGCTGCCCGATGTGAATCTGAATTATGACATCAATTTACAGCTGGACGTGAACAATTTGTCACAGCAGCAAACGCAGCAATTGCTCAAAATCAGCGAGCTGCTGCAAAAGGAAGCAGCGACAGCAGCAGCTACAACAACAACAACAACAACAACACCTGCCAAAAAACGCCAGAGCAGCAACAGTTTAGGCAACAACAGCAACAAGTTAACAGCAACAGCAGCAACAAAAGAGCAGCAGCCCACAAAGAAACTGAGCAAAGCAATCAGTAGCAACGATGTTGTTGATGCGGCTCGTGTGGGCGTGGCAGTAATGAATGTGACAGCTAAAGGCGCCTCTGAGGCGTCAATAGCCACACGCAAAGTCAGCAAAACCAAAGAGAACAACATCGAACAGCAGAAGCCGGCAACAACAATAGCAGCAACAACAGCAACAGCAGCAACCATAACCAAAGAAAAGCCAACAATCACGCGCAAAATTATCAACAGCAGCAGCAGCAGCAACAGCAATCGCAGCAACACTGATAACAGCAATGCCAGCAACATTGCAACCAATGCAACGGCAACAGCAACAGCCGCTGAGTCGCCAGCAACATTGGCGGACACAACGATGCCAACGTTGAATAAAATCAAACCGACTAGCGGCAGCCGGGCAGCGCTCACCAATGGCCAGGATAAGAATTGTAATAAGTCAATCGCAGATTGTCATATGGCAATCGTAACTCATATTTACTCATATTGCCCAACTTATTCACTTGCAGTGGGCAGACCGATCCTGACACGTGGCTCCGTTGCCGAGCGTGTGATGCTATTTGAGAAGCGACCGGATGGACGCAACTCATTTCTCGATATTAAACGGCCAGCCGAAGCGCCGCCCAAAACTCTGCTCAAGGTACGAGAAGACACATCCAGATCACAGCTTCCACCTCCCACTACAAAGCCCCTATCCAAATTTATGAAAATTACCTCAGCGACAGTGTTTTAAGTGTTTAGATTTCGATTGTTATCTAACAATTGCAAATAGCAAGTGAAAAATCACCGCAGCCGCACAACAGCAACAATCGCAACATATTATGCCCATTCCCTGCGACGCCTCCGCCCCCCTCGCCACCAAGTGAAAAATATATATATATATATATTGTGGCTGTGTTGCTCTTATCGGGCCGCTTTAGCATCATTGATTGATTTAAGGTTAACCCAAGACGCCATAGACATGTTGCTGCTGCTATCGCTTGCCAACAGAGATTTGTATATAGACATAGAACAGTGCAATTGCCAATAAGCCATTAGGGTTACCCAATCCATCACTACTTACTGCCTTAGGCAGTACTGTCTTTCTTAAATGCAAAGATATGTTTTGAAAATCTGTTGTATAGCAGCTGTGCAAACTACATATATGCTATATAATATCAGAAATCACATCTCTAAACACATTTAAATTATTGTGCTACACACAAATAACAGGCAAATGAACACAATAAATACTTCAAGTCAATCAATTAGCTGAAGTTCATATCAAAAAATAATCTATAGTCTTACTGTAAAAACTCTACATTTGCTAAATTCTTTTTTTTTTTGTAAGTAATATTTTTTGCTCACATTTTATTCAGTAAATAATAATAAATCGTTGAATAGAAATTCGTAGGAAATGTTTAATGATATATTTAACTTGGACTAAACATTTGTTATTGGCTTAAATGAAACTCGACTAAATAAATATTGCTAGATTATATTTCATATAGCGTTGGGACTGTAATTAATATATTCTTTATATGTTGTTCAGATGATATGATTCATTTATCCAGCTACTTATTTTCATAGCAAGACTTGTATTTTTCAGTGTATTCGTTTAAAAATGACTAAGAAGTTTGACTTGAGAATAGTATCAAAGCAGAAATTTGAAAGTGAACAAATTTACTTATGGAATTCCAATAATCTGAATAATATGTGATAAAATCATTACTGCCTTAAACTTACCAAAATAGAAAAAAAAGTATATATATAAAAATATATATATATATATATTGATTATTAATAAGATAAGATTAATCAAATGATTTACCAGGAAAAAGGTGTGGTTGGGTGTAAAGTATATATTTTTCGCATTCAATCGAATATTGAGTACCCCTTTTGAGCATGCATATTCTCGTATACAAACAATCAAATCAAGCATTTGCGATCAGCACGAATGTGCATAGGCAAAAAAAAAAAGTAAAAAATAAAAATTTATAAAAAGTTTCGACAAATATAAACAGCGCAGAGACGAGTTGAATACAAGCAAAAAAAAAAAAAACAGCAAATACAACACATGCACATGATTATTTAAGCAACTCGAATTGCGCTCATTTTTTATACACTGTTCAAAAAGGGTATAATGAAGTTCAGGAAAAGTTATGCAAAATCATAAAGCATATATATGCTTGCTCAGAAAAATGTCCATCAGTTTGCATATCGACTTTGGATAATATAAATTCTTGTCGAATCTTATCGTATTTATTTAATTTGATCGATAGCAGCCCATATCGAAATCGATTTCTGATTGTTGCAAAACATCTAAATATTTAATGTTTATAGAGCATAATTTCAAATGATTTTATTAAATATTTATATTCACTATGTTTGGGGTATGTCCTAGTCGAGCACTCATTAATTGATCTTTTTGGGAACTTTATGTTGAAGGTATTTGGATTTATATATATTTTGTTGTTGTTAAATAATTTAATTAGAATTTGTGCTTTGTGTGCGGGATTTGAGTGAATATTAAAAAATGAGCTATCACGTCTGACTGCATAATATTTAATTTATTCACTCCCCCCTCCCCCCCCTCTTTTTATTATGAAATGCCAACTTTTATTCTTGTTTTTGTGGTTGTTGCTGCTAAGCAAATAATTGCTATAAATAATTCCCAACTCTTCCAGCAACTGTTTTGTGATGTTTGTTCTTCGCAGACGCAATTGAAGGCTTGCACCTCGATATTTATTCCACTTATTTGTTTACCAACTATGCGTATGCGTAATATTATTTTTAGCAAGCGAGCGTATCCGTGCGTATACGTAATAGCGTAATAGCGTCAGTCGCTGTCAGTTTGTCTATTTGTATGTATGTATTTTATTTGCTTTGCTTTTCACTCTTGCCTGTAGAGTTAAGATTAATATTAATGCTGCCGTTGACAGTTTTTAAATCATGAATGACCGGTGCGTGGTTTCAGCCAGTTCAGTACTTATTCCATGCGGTATAGACCGCACAAAATTGATGGCTAAAACCAAATGATGCTGCTTTTATGATGGCATTGGTACAATACGCACACAAAGGCAATCACAACAAAGGCGATTGTTTTAGTGAAACGAATAAGTTGGTTTCGTGTGGGGGCAACGCAATGCAATTGAACATTTCACACGTGGGCCGTTCTATAGGTAAACCTATCTATTTATCCCACAACAACTCATTTTTGATAAATTACACTAATCGTTCTTTGTTTAATGATACTACTCAATAAACAGCTTAATTTTGGGAAATCCAAAAACTCTTACGAAAAAATCTAAATTTTTGGCATGAGTCTGCTTATGGAATATGAAAAATTGTTAGGAACAATATAAATATATACAAAATGCCAATTAATCAGATGTTAATTTGTGTTTGTTTTTGATGTTTATATTGTGACATTTCTGAAATTAAGATTTTATAAGCTACATATTTTTAGTTCATATTTCATATTTGGGAATATAATATATTTATTAACATATTCTACATGATAAATTACAAAACGAGACATGTAAATGTTTAATAAACATCGTCGTTTACAAAATGTAAATGACACATTTGAACTGCTTGAGAATAAGTTAATTGATTTATATTTATTCGTTTGCTAACCTTTAAACTTGACTGTTCCAATCGCTCCTCATTTAATTAAATTAAGCTCTTTTTAAGAGGCGCAAAGGCAAAACACACAGCGAGAAAAATCAGCTAACCGCAGCGTATCTCAATCTATAGATGTCTTTCTATAGATTATTTTCATTGGCGCCAATTAAGATATTGTAAATTTAGCTTCTATTTGCTGCTGTATTTAGCACAACCACAGCAACAATAACAACAACAACAACAATAACAACAACAACCACAAAATTGTTGTGTGTGTTAAATTTATTTCTTGCTCATTACTTATCCGCTTTTCTCTCAGTTTAGTGTAATTTCCACGAAGTGTTTAGGTATTTGTTGATTTATGCTCGCAATCGACACGAGCACAAAATGTTAATATAATTTTAAAACGAAAGCAAAAATAATTTGTTTATTTAAATACATAAACATATTTCATACTAAATTAAAAGGGTCAAGTGTTGGGGCGTGGCAGTTGAAAATTTCTAGTTTTTTTTCAATTTGGTTGTTTTCCCATCTGCGATAAATGCGCGGAAAATGTAAACAAAATACAAAAATTTTTGCAAGAATTTGGAAATTTCATATACTGCTCCGGAAAGTCAAATAAAATAATTGTATGGAGTCCTTGGGCTTTTTAAACAACTAAAAAATTTCGTAACTATATCTGGTAAATGTTTAAGGTGAAGCTGCATGCAACACCGCCAGTGCCACAGACCCAGGATCTATTGCAAAAGGAGATACGCAGCACAAAGAGCGTCTACATACCCAGGTGAGCAAATGCTGTGCTCTAATTGAATCCAAGTCGCATATGTATATATATCTTTTTGATTTGGTCAGATTCTACTTTCCACATGGCAAGCCACAGCCAACGATCGCCATGGAGCGTGTTATACGCGGCATATTGTCCGCCTTCGATAGCTTTCCCAACAACCAGGTGACCAAGGATGAGCTGCCGCGCATCCTGAAACTGTGCGGCCTGCCCTTCTACTGGCGCATGCCGGTCATGATTTTCTGCCAGGCGAGCAGTAGCGGTCTGGTCGAGCGACAGCGTTTCGTCGAGTTCTGGAAGCAGTAAGCAGAGCCAGAGTCCATCCGCAAGGATCATTAAAGTTAAACGCTTTCCCTTTGTTGCAGAATGAATGTTTATTGCCATGAGGCGGCTTCGCGGTTCGTATATATAATGTCGCGAGGACAGCGCTTTCGTTCCTATATTGTGCCGGAGGATTTGGTGCCGATGGTGCAGGACGTGGTCGATACGCATCCGGGTCTGGCGTTTCTCAAAGAAGCTACCGAGTTCCATTCCAGATACGTGCACACAGTCATCGCGCGCATCTTTTATTCGGTGAATCGCAGTTGGAGCGGAAAAATAACCATATCGGAGCTAAAGCGTTCCGATCTGCTGGAGGTGAGTCAACTGTTTACATATATATAGAAATATCCAAATGGATAGGTTATGGCCACAACTGTAGCGTTTGTTGTGCAGATGATTAGCCTGCTGGAGGAGGAGGAGGATATCAATCAGATAATGGCCTTCTTTAGTTACGAGCACTTCTATGTGATCTACTGTAAGTTCTGGGAATTGGACAAGGATCACGATCTGCTCATCAACCAGGACGATCTAGCAAAGCACAGCGACAATGCCCTCTCCACCCGCATCGTTGAACGCATCTTCTCCGGCTGTGTGACGCGCACCGATAACAAAAAGTCATCCGATGATGAGCCAAAAATGTCCTACACAGATTTTGTATGGTTCATACTGTCCGAGGAGGATAAGCGCACGCCGACAGCCATTGAGTACTGGTTCCGTTGCATGGACATCGATGGTGATGGTGCACTGTCCATGTATGAGCTGGAATACTTCTATGAGGAGCAGCAGCAGCGCATGGAGGGCATTGGCATTGAGTGTCTGCCCTTCGAGGACTGTCTGTGTCAGGTGAGCTATCCCATTTAATCCTAATCCATCTACCGAAATTATATATCTACATATATCTCTTTTAATCTCTTACAGATGCTGGACATGATTAAGCCAGCAAACCGTGATTCCATTACACTGGGTGACTTGAAGCGCTGTAAAATGACGCACGTCTTCTTCGATACCTTCTTCAATCTGGAGAAATATCTGGATCACGAACAGCGCGATCCATTTGCCGCACAACGGGATGAGTCTGTAAGTAATCTATTCCATATATGCACAAATTCAAAACTAGTTCTCCAATTAATTATAAATCAAATCATTTTGCAGAACACCGATTGGGATCGCTTTGCGGCACAGGAATACGAGCTGCTTATTTCTGAGGAGAATGATTAAAACTCGTTTACCAAATTCGCGATTTAACTACTTATTTATATACATACAAACACTTACACAAACAAACAAACACACACATACACACACTTGCAACAAAGATATTTATTTACTTACAAATTTTTATACAAATTTTACACCACGTAAAAAAAAACCTACTACATAAAAAAAAAACCAAAAAAAAAAAAAGAAAAGAAAATATTTAAGTGCTGATGTGCAATAATTTTAAAAACTATTTATTAGTGCAACAATTTCGTTATTCAGTTTAATTCATTAATTGAAATAAAAAACAAAATAATAATAATATATCAAATTAAACGCAAAACTAAATATCGAATCACGCACGAAAGAGTTTCGAATATGAAAGTTGCATGAGTCAATTTTTTTGAGTAGTTTATTTTAGTCAATTTAATTTGTGCAAATTTTGTTTAGTTCAATATGATAATTAAATAAAAATAATCATAAATTGGTTCAATACTGTTTTATATGGCTCTAATGTGGGCGATCTCTTCAGAATAATTGCTAAGAAGAGAGGCATTTTGTCCAATTTTGGAACGAAATTATAATTCTTTCCCATCATAATTTAATATATTCTGGTGTATCTTGATTTCGATGTGCATGAGATAATTTGTATATCTTGTTATTAATTCCAGTTACTGTAAAGATATTTTATGGTTTCGTCTTCTTCCTGATACAAACGCTTTCATTATCTCATCAAATAAACATTTTATAATTTAAAAGTTTAACTACTTTTATTTTATTAAAAGAATTTTTTTTTTGTTTTTAAATTTTTTTTTATTAACTTATTTGTGATTTTTTTTTCATTTTCTTGTACAACTTAAATTAGCTAAAAGTATTTTTTTTACTTCACTTCTTTTATTAATTAGGCTATTCAAAAATTTGTAACTCACTTTAACTATGCAAGTTGCCTAGCTTTAAATATATATTTTACAGGTGTAATTGAAATAGATATATCGTAGTGTGGGTATTCAAAAGGGAAGGAAAACTAACGCACCGCCAACTTGAAAAAATTACGGTTATTATTGGTGTTGTTATTTTTTTTTCCAATTTGGCAAACTTAATTATTATTTTATAATTTTTTTTATTAATAGTTTTGCTGTTTTACAATTTCATCTATTGTTTTTTATGTGATTTTACAATTTCCATTCATTAGGCAACCGAATATTGAACGGATGCGTATAAAAACCTTCCTCGCTGCTTCTTAGTTTGTGAATCACAGGTTCATATTATGAGGGGGGATATATGCGATTATATGGAAATAAATTGCGCAAGAGCCAATCAGAGCAAAAAGTTGGCCGGGGTTTTGCAGGTTGGGCTATGAACCGCTCAAAGTATCATTAAAAATTGACTAAAAATAATATAACACATTAACGTATATGCATATAGTAGATATGGGAACTAAGTTTAAATAGAGTTCGCTTTGAAGTCAGTGGTTAAAGCATGGTAAGCAAAAAATGGATATTAAACAAAAACTAAAAACTCTAAGATTTTAAATGTAAATGAAAAGCGCTGGCAAATTTTGGCTGTAGTTGGAAAAACCAAATGGAAAAGCGTTGCAGTGTTGTTGTTGTTGTTGTTGTTGTTGCTATTGTTTTCTGCAATTATCTGTTGTTTATGATTGCTTTTAGTGTTGGCGGCGCCTCAGCTTGATTATCTTTGTTTTGTTTTGTGTTTTTTGGTTACTGTTTAAGCCGTACTTTTTCACTATCCTCAAAGCTCTTATCATTATCGTTGGTTCGCTCCGTGTTGTCTGTGGACTCCGCTGTGGCATCGATGCTGTTTTCATCATCAGTTTTGCGACTGTAAATGGGCTGATCTGCGCCGCGCACATAGTCTCCGGTTATGTGCACGCTTCTGATGTCCGATCCTGGCACTATGAACATGGGATCTAACAGCAGTTGCTCCTGAAAGGATTAAATTTTAATTAATGAGCTCAACAATTTATGGATCTTTAACATACCATTATGGAGCGTAGACCGCGAGCACCCGTATGCCTTTCCATGGCTAATGCGGCAATTGATTCAACAGCATCTTCGTCGAATGACAACTCCACCTCGTCCAGGCCCAACAGAGCCTTATATTGTGGCACCAGCGCATTGCGCGGCTCGGTTAGAATGCGCACCAGCATGCTAACATTCAAACTGTGGAACGGCACTATTACCGGAAAGCGACCAACGAACTCCTGAATTGGAAATATAAAGAATATATTATATATATATATATAAACATGTAATTATATATAAACTGACCGGTATCATGCCAAATTCAACGAGATCACGCGCCTGCACCTTGGTCAGGCATTTATCACGCTCCTCCTGATCGTTCTCCATGGGAGCAGCAGCCGATTGGGCGGCTCGACGACCTGAACCGCTTGTCGAAGGCATGCCAAAGCCCAAATACTAAAAAAAATGCATTTCAGATTTGCTTTTAAACATGGCATTTTTAGCATAGTCACCTTTTCGTTGAGGCGTCTGCCAATAAGACGATCGAGACCCGTGTAGGCGCCAGAGGCTACAAAAAGTATGTTGGTGGTGTCCACCTGAACAGTTTCGCCACGCAGCTTGCGTGGTGAATTGCGCTCGGGCACATTGACAACGGTGCCCTCGAGCATCTTCAGCATGCCCTGCTGTACACCCTCGCCGCCCACGTCGCGCAACTGATGTATGCCGGGCACAGCGCCAATTTTGTCCACCTCATCCAGAAAGACTATGCCAGTCTGAGCGCGTTCCACACTGCAGCAGAACAAAAACAAGAGAAAAATAGTGCGTTTATAAATAATGTTTCTATATTTATATATGCGTTATATATATTTATATATATATAAATATTGGTTGGTAATGCTTTGCTTCTGGAGTGTACATTCAATTTTATGATTTTAAGCAAAAATTTCAATAGTTTCAACGTTGGAAAGTGTGTGTAAAACTAATTTGAACTCTAGTTTAAATATTATACCGTAAATAGAGAGTTACATTTATGTTTATAAATACCTTTACAGATATAAAGGCAATAATTTGTGAATTAAAAAAGAAATATAAATATCATGTCCAGAATAAAATATATTAATTTTTAAGTATATCGATATTGTTTCTTAATAAAAATCAAAAGTTTCTGGCTTTAGATAGCGTGTAATTAAATTGTTTGGCATTGAGCAATTACAAAAATTGTAATAATAATATTTGTTGTACAATTTCTAACATCGGGCAAAAAATTAACAAATGGAAAGTCGCAGAATTTCTTTGCAAATGCCCTTAAGTCAGAATAATAACTGTTGAAAAAGCGACCAGAATTAAAGAAACCTTCTTCAGCAACCGATTATCAAATGGTGTTTTTGGCGAAAGCGATTTTTTTGAGTCATCAATTAGGATTGCCAGCGATATTAGAATAGAACTGCTACTGATCGGAGTGCAAAAAAAACACTCATTTAAATAATTGCAAATGAAATTAACTAAAAGAGCAGTAATTAACTGGCTAACGCCAACTTATTGCAACTCGACTCACTTGTAGTTGGCATCCTGCAGCAGCTTGGAGATGACGCTTTCGATATCCTCTCCGACGTAGCCGGCCTGGGTGAGCGTTGTGCAATCACAGATGGCAAACGGAACGTCTAAGCAGCGTGCTATTGTCTGGGCTATCAATGTCTTGCCGGAACCCGTCGGGCCCAGCATGATGATGTTGCTCTTCTCCAGTTTGACGTCGGTGCTCTGGTTATCAAGGATCTCGGAGCCGGGACGGTGTTCACCGCGTGTGCTCGAGCCCATGCCAATGCTGCTACCGGCTGTGTGTAGGCCACTGGTAAGACCGGAACCTGTTAGTCCGCCACCCAAGCCCATTTGTGCTGGCTTCGGCGGCAACTCGCTGCCCGGCGTGCTATTCAGTGTGTGACCAATGCCGGTGATATGGAGGAGATCGGTGCGCGGTATGCCCTCCAATCCGCTCGAACCAGAACCCTGGCCCGACGACTGCTGCAGTTGGGGCAGATTGTGATGGATGCGCTTGTAATGATTGTAGACTGCAACGGCGAGCACTTTCTTGGCAAACTCCTGACCCACAACATGCTTGTCCAGATACTCCATGATCTTTTGCGGCGGCGGCGGCGGTTTGCGTTGATTTTTCGGTTCCTCCTTGATGCGCTGCTTTGTCTCGACGTCGGAGAGCACCACAAAGAAATAGTTGCACTTGGCGCACTTCACAAATCGCGTCGAGCTGACGAACGTCTCCACTTGGGTGCAGGCACTGCCGCATTTCGGACACGATAAAAACTTATCACCACTACTACCGCCGCCGGTTGTGCTTGCACCACTACCACCAGCACTGGAATTGGGCGTCTTGGCACCACCACCGCTGCCAACTGCACCATTGCCCGCTCCGCTGCTACTGCTGCTGTTGCTCCCATCGGACGTGCTTGTGACGCCATTTGTTATGTCAATGTAGGTGGGTATGGCCACGAGAGGCTCCAGCAGAAGATGCCCATTGGCGGCACATAATTGTGTGGCTACGTGGAACTGTCGGGCGACAATCGCTCGGCTGCCTCCTTCTCCGCCTGTGCTCAGTAATATGCATCTCGGCGTGTGCTGCACCTGGTTGCTTCCTACAAAATAAAAATTCGATTATTTTATTTTATGTGTTTTTAACTGATTTATTTTTTTTAGTTATTTTCTACAGTTATTTGACCTTTTTTTTATGGCGCAACGACTTTTGAGATTATAATATTTCATTATATGGCAGTGGGAATTGTACTTTATATATATAAATATATATATATATATATATATATATATATATATATATATATATATATATAAATAGTACAGATTATTTTTAAAAGATTTAGTGGAGTAAATTTGCAATAATAATATTGCAGAGAAGGAATAAAATAATAAATATATAATTGAATAAATGCAATAAGCATTTGAACAATCAATGGAAAAAAGATATTTCATTGTTGACAATATTTGCTTCTTTGACGGTTCTTATATTTTTTTTTATTGTTTTGCTGTTGTTTGATTTGCCAATTAGCAAGTGGACAAACAATAAAAGTTGACTCAATTCAATTAGAGATTAATAAACTTCTACTATTACTTGAGAAAGCGAATATCTTAAACCTAAACAAGTTCAGTTAAAATTATGCTTATCTAATTTCCCTTCGAAAATATAAATACAAAATAATAATAAAAAAAAAACATTTCTTCATAAGAGTTACGTAAACATTTTTCCTTATGGGCTTTTAAAAAGATGTTTTGTTTACCAGCAAGAAAAAATATTTTTTTATGCTATTTGGTCACAAAAAAATGATTTATTCGACCGGCTGATCATTGCGTCAAAGCGGTAACCGCAATAACTAAGCCTCGACCATAATTTGAGACGATTCAAGTTCAGTTAAAAAACGCGCTCGCTGTAAACAAGCAATCAAAATGACAACAACAAAAAATCACGGCTAATACGATATATGCTACGTTGTCTGATTGGAATAACGTAACGACTAGGCAACTAAGCAGTACAGCGTTGACCTTCGCCACAAGCTGTTTGACATGAATTTAAATCATATTACGAATTCAAATGTTTTCGATGGATTAACCTTCACGTAAGACAGAGACAGAGAGAGAGAGAGAGGGCCATCGAGGCAATGTGTAAATAAAGTTTATCTGCAGCCAGAGAAATTCTGATAAGTGAACCAATTAGACTCGGTGCTATTGTTGTTATTATTGCTTATGCTTACGGCTGCTGATGATCGGTCTGATCGTGCTACGTGACGCGACCGCTCACCGCAAATGACGCAGTTACGTATGCGAATTTGCACAACAAGCATACAATTTGTGCCTTTTTTAATGCTTGCATGTGTGTGAATTGCAGCTTCTTGTTATGTGAATTGTTGTTGTTATTTCCGCTTACCCTTCGTCCAAATTTTGTATTTTGGAGCCAGTAGAAAGATGCGTCGTACCATGCTCATTATGAGGCACTGCTGCTATTACGGCAATCTCAGCTGGCGAGTCCGCTCACACGCACACACACTCTCGTCTATCTTCTTCTTCTAAGCTGTGGGAAGGGGCTCTGGTAAAAATGCTGCTGTTGTTGTTGGTGTTGCTGCTGACAGCCTGTTCTTGACTATTGTGGCAGGCAAATATTGCTGGTCATTCGATTTTTAATTATTGCACTACTATTTGATTTTAAATTGAAACTGAATTTTTACCAATTTCCTGCGTGCTTGTTTTTGTTATACGGCGCAATTGTGCCTTTTTCTGCTGCTGCTGTGTTGCGGCCGTTTTTGTGTGGAAAATGTGAATAAAATAGATTGCGCTCGGCGCTTCGCTGTATCTCTGCACTTGTTTGTCTCTCTTTTTGTGTGTGTGTTATGTCGGTGTGTTTTCAGATTTCTTCTCACACAACGTTTCGTGCGCGCTGGCCAGTTTCCTGCTTCTTCTTGCTTTGTTTGCTATTCACTGGGAGTTCTGTTTTCGTAGTCGTATTTGTTGTCGACCCATCAGACAGCTTTTATTGAATGGGTGCAATCTCTGTAATAATTTGAAAAGACAAAATCGATTTAAGTGTCCGGGTTATGATGGCATGAATGCTGAAATATTGCTTATCCTTAAGGTAATTGACAAAATACTGCCATGCGACAATCCTCTTGGATCAGCTGGTTGGTGATGATGATGTTAACAGCTGTTATGCTCGGCTCTTCTTCTTGCCCGTGCTCTGCACCGTGGTACACAAAAACAACATAAAGTAACCAAATAAATTTTCGATATACACAAACAATTTTGACTATATCTCGGCCAAAATATGGGAAATTTGTAATAAAAATGAATTTAAACAGCAGTTTTTTTCGTAGTGTCAATTTTTTTATTTGAGTAGTTAAACAATTTGCCAAACAGCAACCTAGTAGCCAGCTATAATTCGTCCCTTTTTGCTTGCCTTCTTCAATTTCGTATTCTTCTTATCCTTGCTGCGCTTATCAAGATTCTCCTGTCGTTTCTTTTGACGCTTGGTCTTATCGTATTCCACCTTCTCCTTGCGGTCCGCCCACTTCTTTTTCGCAGTACGTTTCTCCACCTTTTTCTTTTTGATCGCCTTCTGCAGCAGTTTGGTGTCATCTTTCACCTTTTTTCCCGCTACCTTGTCGAACGCCTTCTTCCAAGCAATATCATTTTGTATTTCGGCTGCTTTGCCAGCTTCGCCTTGTTCCTTCAGTTCATTTATTTGCTGACGTGTGTCTTTCAGCTTTTTAAGTATTTCCTTTGGATTCTGATGAGATTTCTTCCCTTTAGAGCCGAGATTGGCGGCAAAATCAATTTTGGAATAAACTATTTTCCCTTCTTCATTGAAGACAGGTTGTACTTTGACCGGTTGAATAAGAGATTTACTATCGATTTGTTCTCCATTTGCATATTTCTCCGTTTTGACCAGACCATTCTTCAGTTTCTGTTGCTTAATGTTCTCGTTCTTTAATGTTTTCGCTGAGGATTGCAGTAACTTTTGCACTCCTTTGCTGTGCTTCATTTTCTTTGCCTCCCTTCGCTTCTGTTGCCGTTCCGTTGTCGGTTTCTTCTTCTGGCGTAGCTTGTTTTTTATGGAGGCAATTCGCTCGTCGACGTCGTCTTCGTCTCCAGATGCTTTTGCTTTGTTTGGTTTATTCAGTTTTTTGCCTTTTGTTGTGGTCGCATTTTCATCATCGGATAGCAAGTAATCTTCGTAGGTGTCTTCGTCTACAGTGACAATATTTAATGTTATGTAATGTAATTAATGTAAGTAATAGTATTTTTTAAATTTCTGTTTACCTTCTTTTATTGAATATGGCACCTTGTGTTTTGTAAGTAGATGAAGCACTTGTTGCCGATAGCTTTCAATCAGTGCAAAGGGGGTCTCCTTCTTCTTGGACTTTGGTTGCAGCACATCGTCACGGTTGACGCTTTTGGTAGCGTCATTATGTTTCATTTTGGTGGTTTTGTGTTAATAAAACAATGTTTTTATATAGAGAATATGTTTAGTTCGCACACGTGCAGCTAATGATCATTAGAGATGAGCTACTATCGTGAGCTACTATTCCCAATAGCGATATATAATCGATTTCTTAAATACCATTTTTATTGTGATTAAGGTATTAACGAATTTAATTTTCCGTTAACTGAACATATGTTAGAAAACATTATTGCATCCCTTTTCTAATAATGTAAGGATTTATATAAAGCAGTTCCCTATCCTGCGCAGTTATGAGATAGGCTATCGGCAAACAGCAGAAAAATAAGCTATCGATAAGTGCAGTTGTTGGGCATGCCGAATGGCAACTATCGCTATTTGGTCGATATCATTCTACCTCTGCTTTACATCATTTTTCCGTAATTCGTCGTACGAGAATGACTAATTTTTGCCAGTGTTTAGAAATATTTTTAATGCCGAGCTAATTTCACACAACTAAAAAACCACAACAAAGTGCATTTTTAAAACGTAAATTGGCGATCGGAAGTGTGTGCGTGTGTGTTTGTAAAGCTGCAACAAAATGAAGAAACAAATTGCAAAAATTAGAATTGCTGCAGAAAACTTGAGGTAAGTTCAAAGGCTTGGCAAAGAGGCAGGAGGGCAGTAGATTAAAGACGCGACGAATTTAAATATCTAAACTCCAGACGATGAGAAAAGCGCGACCAGTGTGCTGTAAGCAGGTATTGCCTCATCACAACAACAATAGCAGTGGCAACAACATCAACAAATCAATGTCAAATCAGTGTTTTTATACGTGCTTTCTTACGTCGTCGCTTCGTCAGCTGCGCTACGCTGATGACCTAACGGCATTTGTGTAGTGGCATTTACATATATAAATATAACACTGATAAACATTATTTGTTTATTTTTTGTTTCGTATTCGCAACAGATCAACGAAATCGGATTGTAAAGATTCTGAGCTCGAAACGATTGAGAAACAGGTGGATCGATATCGTGATACCATCGAGAAAATTGTCCGCAAATTGCCAGCGCTAAGCAGCAGCGGCAGCAGCAGCAATGGCATCATTACCATCGAAGAGCACGACAAGCGCATCAAGAAGAACAGCCACTTCAAGATCGCCCAGGCGCTCGAAGAGTCCGCCAAGGAGCTGCCCAGGGATATGCCACTGCATAAGGTTCTCGGCAATTGCGGTAAGTATTTTTTTGATTGTGAAGAGAGTGTGCAAAAGTGTGCGTTGATAGGCGTCTCGCTGACTGACTGTGATAAGGGCGACAGCATATAAATGGAAATAAAAATAAAACTTGGTTTTCCGCTACTGAAAATAATTTGATCATCGAATGTGTTGTGCTGAAAGTGTGCAAATGTTTACAAATTTTATAAAAGATGTCTTCAAATTATGCAGAGTTCTATTGAACGAGTGACCACTGTGCCGAGTATTTTTTATTCACTTTCTGAAAAATGTAGGCAAACATCAAAATAAAATACAAAACCGCATGAAAAGCGGCAGGTGTGCCCAGTTATGTATTTTTTGTATGTGTGTGATTGTGTCTCTGAATAGGGGCATAAATACTTTTGCATATGCTATGTGTCACGGGCTTGCGTGCGCTTGATGTGTGTCTGTATATATATCTATATATATGAATGTGAATGTATGTGTGGCCTCGCCTTGTCTGTGCGCTTGGCCTTGTGGCATTTACATTTCTCAACATCGACGTCGATTTGTTGCTGTTATTGTTTTGGTGTTTTTATCATTATAATAATTTTGATGAATTTTTCTTTTTAACGTCGCTTTCTTTTCAACAGTCATTCGCTATTTTATTTGTTGCTGTTGCGGTTTGCCGCTCTTATTTTTATTTACCTATCTATTTTTACAGTTCTTTTTTGTTGTTGTTTTGATCATTATTGTGTTTATGTGTATTCATTATAAAAGCCCCCAACAATCGCCCCAACAGCACCCGCTCTCTAATGTTGCGCTTCATAATGCTCCTCTGCTTCAACGCCATTGTGCATTTCGTTTGGAGTTCATAAAATAAAAAATAAACTTCAAGTAAAAGTAAACTAAAATAATTATGAAAAAAGTAAAAGTTGCGACAAAATTTAAAAACCCATTCAAATATTATTCATCAAAACTCCTACATATTTATTGTATATATTTAACGCAACCCCCACACCTTACTTTATTTCTTTAGCGATTTTTTTTTTTTGCTCTCGCTACTCTTTGTTGTATTACTCATTATTGGCTCCACTTACACTTTTAGCACATACACATACGCACGCACACACACAATAACGTCGACAGATCCAACTGGAGCAGAGACTGAGCATTGAAACAGTATTTGCAACTATAAATTTACCTTGGTTCAAGTTTTATTTGCTTACAACATAACGTAAAGCTTATGTCTTTGTTTCGCATTAACCCAAAAAGTAGGTGAACTATTCATGCATTATGCTATCTGTGGCTGCATGTTTGAGTACGTGTATTGTATATATGTTTTAACCTATCAGCTCTGTATGTTAATTTCAGTGAGGAGAGAGGTGCTCTGTTTAGAGAGAGGTGCTCTGAATATAAATAATTATTTTTATTTACATAACTTCGTTGCCAAACTACTTAACATCTATTGAGTTTACTTTCGTTTGAGAATTTTGTATTTAACAAGCGTTTTAAAAGGTTTCAAGTGTTCGCTAATTAGAATTTCAGCTTGGAACCGCAGATTACTATTTTTTACGTGATTACTGTTTACATATTAGAGCAGTGAAAAACTGTAATTTATTCATATAGTTACTTTATAGTTATTTTATATTCATTTAGTTTTCTTTACAACTTTGCCCCACTGTCTGCGAGTTTGCCCTTTGCAACTTATTTTTTAGCCACGATGCGCTTCAATTCAACGACTCCCTTTCGTCTCGCCATCATCTCGTGCCACAATGAAGAAAACAACGAGCATATCTTCAATTTTACACTCCAGCTGCAGTGCCGCCCTCTCCCCTCGACCGAGCTGTGGGCCCCTATTGTATTCTTTGCTCAGCTGCTGCTGCTGCTGCTTTTGCTGCAACTTGCCGGCAGCGTTGCACTCAACACAATTATCACAATTTCGCTTACTCAGCGTCGTCAGTAAAAGGAGGATTGTGACGCCCTCGCGCCGCGCCCCCTTGTGACAATTGGCAGCCCATAGCTTTGAACCGGCACAACAACAGTGGCTACCGTCTCCGCAAGCCTGTGATAAGGTCTTAAATAAGCATTGACTTCCTCATTTCAGAAACTCGGGGATTACACATAGATACACACACAGACACACACGCACACACACTTGCACACTTTGCATCATCAACTAAATAAATGCTTTGTTATTTATGTATTTAAAAAAAATGTTTCGCAATTTGCAGGCGAACTGGAGAAGACTATAGCCGAGTTAACCATCGAGAGCGAAGTGGAAACGGAGACCAAAGTTGTGCGGCGCTTAAAAAACATCTTAGATAAAGAAATTCAAGAGATCTCAACGCTCAAGCGTAATGTGTCGCGCACACTTCAGGAATTCACCTCACTAAAAAAGAGCTACGAGGTAAGAGTCACCCAATAAAAAACCCCCAAGCAGTACCCAAAACACATAACATTAATCACTGTCAAATTTAAATGTTGAGCAAATCTCTTGCTTAACAAGTACGTTTTTTTTTTGTCTTGTCGAGCAGCGCTTAGATTATGAGAAGCAGCTGATCAATTAATGCTTTGTGATAGCAACCAAGCACCTATCCAAATTGAGGAATTCGCTTTGGTTATGATGAAAGCTTTGATCCGATAGCAAGTGCGAGAATAGCAAACAAAAAAGAAAAGACGACAATGAAAACAATAACAATAACAATGTCAATAATATTTATACAACTTCGCGGTTGTTGGCAGGCATCCACAATGCACAGTGGTTTGATAGCGTAATCAGTCCATATACTAAATATATTTACTTCTCATATATGTTGATCGCAAACGGGCGTTATAAAAATTAATTTTATTTCAATTATGACTTACTATGCTTAAATATCGCTACAAGAGTTTTTCTTCTAAGCAAATATCGATTATATGCAAAAAGATCTCTTCGTTTACAACTTTATGGCAAGTTGATACATTTTTCATTTCTAGGTTTTGTTTTCTTTTTGCAATATCTAGCATTTTCTTATCAAAACCATTAAGCAGACAATCGGCTACAGTTCAATAGTAAATTCTAATCCCAAATTTTATCAGTAATTTGGGATTATAAAAGCTGTGTCCAATGTGAAATTGTTTTATTTATTTGCTTGATACAAATTTAAAACTAACGTTTCGAATTTTTCGCTTTGATTGATTTGCATTTATTATATAAATTAAGTAACTAGCTATTTGCCATATATTTATTATATGCCAATATCGTTGGTTTTCTTGTTTACCTAATTGCCGATGAAAGATAATCATTTCCTACACCTTTTACATACTTCTCAAATTGCGTTTTAAGCAGTGTTCCAGTTGTATTTGCCGCAATCGGATGACAAGCGCCAGTCAAGAAAGCAATCACGATTCTTTTTTTGTATTGTTTTGTTTTTTTTTATATGTTTTTTTCCCCCTTTTCTTTGTTTTGTTTGTTGGCATTGCTTTTGTGTATTGTTTGGCCAAGCTTTTCGATTTATGCGTTACTTGGCGTCACTTGCGTTGTTAAAATTGACGCAGGATTGGATGACTTTTGCTCTGGTTGTGCTGCTCCAATTTATCACTGACTAAACTTTTTATGATGTATTTATGTGTGTTTTGCCGTTAACTTTTGGAGGATTACTCGACAAATTTTGTGACAGTCAGGTTTTTTTTTTTTATTACCTTTTATAAATTATACTGTAGTTTGGTAGTGCTTTCCGTTTTACAAGCCAAGACAACTTGACGACATGCTTTATGCCTTATATGTTGACTCGACCAAATCAAGCGCAACTTGAGTATTGTTGTTGTGGCTGTTTAAGGTGTCGGAAGACGTTCATTGACTCGCCGGACACCCAGTGACATCATAATCGAGCAACTGAACAACATTAACATATCAAATGTCCCCCACTCGAATGTCATATCAAATAAAGTAGAATTCCCGACTCCAATGCATATAAATATATATATATATATATATGTGTAGATGTATTTAGTCCTCAGTCCATAATCTTATCGTCCGTTGGTGAGTTCTGAGCTCGATAAAAGAATAATGCGAACGCATCGCTGCTAATCAACGTCTAACTTTTCGTATTGGGAGCGCTATATATGCGATATTTATGACATACTTACATTTATTACGTCTGTGCAATGTCTCTGGAATGTTTGCTAACGTCTCGAAAATCCACTTGCAACTCTTATGTAGGTCATTAGAGGTTACAAACATTAAACATATGTATATATATATATATATATATATCTACGAGGTGCTGTGAGTCACTGTGCGATTGCCACTGAAAGATGTTGGTGTTGTTACATGGGTTTAGTTTATAATTAGATGGATGGCGTTGTTTGCTGATGCACAGTTACACACTGATAGACATCCGCACAATGAGTTGACACCAGAATGTGAGAGTGTTGCGGTCGCAGGTTCTCCAATTTGTCACGATTTTATTTATTTTTAGCATACGACTCGTTCGACAATCGGCTTTGTGTGAAGATAAGAAATTTCAATCGATTAAATACTAGAACTAAACATTCAACGGATGCTTACATAATCTGAATATTATTGTATATATTTTGTTTTGTGTTATTTTTGCCATATTCGAAATCATTTTAATAGCAGCTGAGCAAAGTAATTTCCAAGTTGAAATTTGATATTCGCATGACGGACTTTTATGAAAGATTTAAATCCCAATAAAAAGAGTAAGTTAGCCTCAGAATAGACAGTTCTACCTTTTCTTAATTATTTTTTGTCTTAACAAGTATTTTCAATTAGTTTAAATGATTGGTTTCTTGAGACTTATTTCAATAGTTTTGTTGCGATTGAGCCCCAATTATCTGGACACGACACAAATTTAAAATTCATTTCTTTCTAAAGTGTGCAATTTACAATTTACAACTTTCTTATCAATATGTCGTATATTTTTTTACTTTACTTTTCTCAGAACATCGAACAATTTAATATGAACATTTTTAAACTAGCTTAAGGTTTTAATAGATTGAATATAACAGGTAGAAACGTCATTGCACGATATTGATTACAACCGTTTATTATTTATTTATTCTTAAAAAATTGTCTTATCAATATGTCGGTTGAGAAAGGTGTGGCTTAAAGCTGCAACGTGTAGCTGAAATCTGAGCCATGCGCAACATGTCAATTACCCCGCTAAAATATATCGGTCAGATTACACACTCCACCCAGAAGGGTTTTATGTTTGTTTGCCCTGTAAAATGATTCCATTTAACGGGGAAACAAAGAATTTGATTGGCAAATCTGGTCAGTGAATCTATGTATATATATAAATATATAAATAGATGATATAGTTGAGTGCAAATAACAATCACAGTCAATTGTAAAGCTGCTCATTCCACTTGGAGGGGGGCAACCGTAAGTGGCAAGGAGGAGGGAGGGTGTTGCCGGTGCGAGAAAACGTCAACGCGGCGTGTGAAAATGACGCCAGTAGCGCTGCGGGTGCAAACAAAAGAAACCAAAGTGCGAGATTTCTTATCTCTAAATTGTATGACAAAACTGGTAAACGCCTTTTCCGCGTTTAATGGTTAGGTATTTAAATTTCGTTTTGATGAGGTTTATTTTTATATTTTTATATTTTATATTATATTTTCACTTTATGCAAGGGAATACATTAGATAAAGTAAACTAAACTAAACCATGTTATCTTTTATTTACTGTTTTTTTAGGTAATTTGTTCATGCTTTCGTTATCTTTTCCAGACCTCTAAACGGAATGAAGAGCCAGCGTCCAAGTTGAACCACATCAAGGACCAGCAGGAGGAGTGTCAACTGAAGCTGGAGAAGGAGCGGGATGCGTGGGCGGCACAAATGCTCGAGCTGATAGCCAAAGAGGACGAAATTGTCAACTGTATTCGGGAGTATGTGCTCAACCAAAGAAGCTATCATGAGCGTGCGCTGCAGCACGTGAATGAATCGCTGTCGCGCATCCAGGACACCATACAGGGCATAGAGAAGACGCGATTTGGCATCTCGCTCAAGGATCATCTGACTTCGACGCACCGGGACATTTCATACATTGTGGAGCTCTGCTGTTGTTGCCTGCTGGAGCATGGCCTTGAGGAGGAGGGTCTTCTTCGTGTGGGCTGCGCCAGCACCAAGCTGAGGCGCATGAAGCATGCCCTTGAGGCGCAGCACGTGAAGACCCCCTTGCCGCTGGAGTATCAGGATCCGCACGTCATTGGTTGCATACTGAAGCTGTATCTGCGGGAATTGCCCGAACCGCTCCTTACGTACGCCCTGTACAAGGATTTTATACGCATCGCGGAGCTGAACAATGAGGCTGATCGCAAGACGGAGATTAAAGCTGTAATGGGCAAATTGCCCAAAGAGAATTATGCAAATCTACGCTACCTCACCCGCTTCTTGGCCTTGCTGCAACAGAGTGCCGTGCACAACAAGATGAGCTCTCATAACCTGGCCATTGTCATGTCACCCAACATGCTGTGGCCGCGCATCGACAGCAACGCACCCGCCGATTACATGGGCCAGGTGAATAGCTCCTCGGCTGCACACGTCGTTGTGGGGCTATTGATTAACCAGTGGGATTACTTCTTCGATGGTGAAGTCGAATTCTATCAAACGCTGCAGCGGCACAAACTCTTTGTGGAAGACAAAACCAAATCAAATTCCTCGAATGAGAACTTAAATAAGCATGACAATGGTGAGTAGTATCTCAAGATAATTAAGAGGAGTAAGAATTTAGCAGAAATTAAATAATAAGTACTTAAATTCCACTCTATTTATTAGAAGTAACACACTTGGAATACTTACCGGTCTCTTGTTAGGAAAGTGTACACTAGGAGGTCACCTAGCCAAGCTGGGCAAAATCAGTAGCGAAATATGTGATAACGAGGATGAATCCTGCTAGAATATCTTTGCAAATAACCTTAGCCTGATTCAAGAGCAAGTTTTGATTTTGTGCATGAATCAAGAGAAAGGAGTACAAGAGATCTACTTGGTCAAGACAAGACTAGTTCATATGGCCATATGATCACTAAGATTTTTTAGAGAAAGTTTATTGTTTTTCCGTCAAAGTCAAATCAAAATCAATTATTAGTTAGAAGGAAAAAAATGGGACTTTCCTTCAAATTATAACTTTATTACCAAAAATGAACTAATTTTCTCTATGTTTTTTTTAGAAGTCATGGAAAGTCCGCGGTATGGCACGCTGCGCCGCCAGAAGCCCAATGCGCCCTCTCCGCCCACTAAATCGGAAGCCACCACCAATGGCGGTGGATCGAATCATTCAACTTCGCATCGCCCGCATGCCAAGGAGCTGTTCCCCCAACAACAGGCTAAACAGCAGCAGGAGGATAAACAGGACAAGCTGGAGAAGCAAGAAAAGCCGGCCAAGCCACCTCCACCGGATTTGGTGCAATTACAGCAGCCTGCCACAAATACGCAGCTGGAGGCGTTGTCGCCCGCCAAGCCGGTGCCCATGACGCGAACACAGTTCTTTGGTCTGGATAGTCTGCCCTCGCCGACAGCGGATCGCAAGAGCACTGATAGCATTGGTAGTTTTCGCTTGAAGCCAGATGTGCCGCTAAAGCCTCAACTGCCCAAGCGTCCCATAGTGTTGGCCATAACCAGTGGAGGTGGTGCTGGTCCTGGTTCTGGTTCTGGCTCCAAGAACGAGGGCAAAAGCGATGATGAGGCCACCAGGCTACCGCAGGCGCACATCGACAATGGCAATGACAGTGTGCGCCACACAACCGAGCAGTTTATGGACAAGTTACGGCAGGAACATTGTGATACAAATGGCACCCGAGTGGAGGCGGCAAAGGCAACGGCATCGGCAGGGATAACAGTAACCACCGCAACAGCAACAGCAACAGCTGGCAGGGAGGATAATCACAATAACCCTGATCAGCAGCAGCAACAGCAACAATCGGAACCAATCACGCCCACAACGCCCATATCGCCGAGTTCGTATCAAACGCCTAAAAGGCCAACGGTGCCAGCGCCGCCGCCGCCCACAATACGCAAGCAGGCGGATTAGTAGATTAGTTTAGTTGGGGGCGAATCATTAGTCTGGTGGCGCTTTCTATATATATATACATATATAGATATATATATATATATAGATATATTACTCGTAAGACTTGAACGCACAGTAATTTATTTATTGAAACGAAGCCTTTCAATGAGTTGCAAAATTAGTGCAACTTAATTCTGTATTCAGCATTTGTATTGTTTGCAATTAAACTGTATGTGTTTTTTAGCCATATACGATATACACATCTATACATAAATATATTTTATACATACAAATGCATATATATACATATAGTCTGTAGTAGGCATTCATGGATTAATTAAATTTGTCGGAATTTCATTTCGTTTTTTGATTATTGTTATCCTTATTTAAAAGGTTGTGATACACAGAAAAAAAAATAGGTTTGTGTTTCCTTAATTTTGCGTTGCTCTGTTCCAAATTCTGAAAGACAATTTCGAGTGTGATTTTTTAGTTAAAAAAAAGGAATCGTTGAAACAATTCCGTTCTATTTTTATAATTTGTTGCGCTTTGTACTTCCCTTTGGACCATAACCAATATTTTATTTTATAACCAATATTTTATTTTATACTTGATTCATGTCATTTCAAGAAGTAAACGCAACGCTCGAGCGGTTTTCGTGTATATATATATTTTATTTTTAAATTTATGTACTTTGTATTTTTGCTTTATTAATTTGTAATGCAATTATTATTATTTTTATTTTATATATAATAAAATGATGTATGGAGATTTGTTGTGTATATAAAATATACATAAAAAAGTCATTTATGATTTTCTAATTTATTTTTTATATTTGTATCTTAATATGAGAAAATCTGTTTGTGTATTGCAAATTTACCGTAAAATCAGCTTAGTAAAAATATTTATAAATTTGAAAAATAGGTTTAAAAATGTTTTCTGATAGCTCATTATAGTCATAAATTATTTTTTTTCCATCATTGTTTTTATTGTTATACATTTTTAGAAGTATTTTTCAGTCGTCATTACCGAAATCTAATAACAGATTGATTTTGGCTGGAAGATATAATTTTTGTCTTGCTTTTTTCCATACTTTCGTTATTAACTGCATTTTTAGCTGAACTAGTTAAGAACAAGGCACTTTTACTATAAGCAATTAACTTATCCAATTTTCCAAATAACCTCAAAAGATGAAGTGAAAAATCTAAAAAATTTGTGCCATAATTGAATTGAATACCTGAGCAAACAGTTCTAAGAAAAATAATAAGCTTATCTATCACATAAAGAATTTGAAAAAGTACACTTTATTCTATCTATCATATCTAATTAAATTATATTTTCCCACTTGAATCAAAAGCGAGTATATAGAAGCTATCTTTGCATATGAAATGAAGCAATAACTAAAATATTTGTAGAAAGTGCGATTAACTACGATTTATAAAAAAAAAGAGACCAAGAAAATTTAGCAATATAAATGTCGTAGATCGAAATTAAACACGTTTAGAGTATTTATAGCTGGAACGAACAGATAATGTTAACAAATTTGAAATATATATTCTGCTACAATTTAAATAAAAACGCCCAACACATTTGGAGCATACTTAACCAAAGTATTTTATGAAAGTCATAGAAATGTGTAAGTATATTTGATATATTAATTAATATATATTATAAGCATATTATTCCTATAGTTTTCAACTAACTTATGGAGCTGTCTGCAGCGCTGTGACGTAATCCACAAAAATCGGGCGATTTGTAGGCGCCTGTGATATGCAGGAAATAGAGCAACATATGTGAGGGTCCTGTTAAACGATTTTTAGTGATATCTGAAGTGGTTTGCAGTTCTGCTCGAGTTGGGTGTTCCTTTGTGTCCAACTCACGCACATAATCCATAAAGTTGTCCATAATTAGAGGCGTCTCAGCTGCAGGAGGCGAGTCGCCTTCTGTTTTTAGCTGACGTTGAAATTCGTTGCGATAATAATCATTAATCATGGACATCATGCTCTTGGAATACCTGATAAGTAGCACACTCATTAGATATATATGTTTACCTATATAAGAATAAGATTGGCTTTACCAATAGATGATGCCAATGAGCAACAAGCCCTGCATAAATGGACCCACCATTATTCTAGTGGAAAGTTTTCACTCAATTACTTCTATATAAATATTATTATTGTTGTTCGCGATAGCTACTCCACCATTGAGTAAGCATGTAGAACTGATCCTTAAGGTGCGGCCAGGCCATGGTCACAATTAACATTACAGTATTGGCAAAGACAAACAATTTCATCATCTCAAATGCTGTGTGAAGAGAATTGATAATAATTTAATTATCGTAGTTTGTTTTTTTTGTTCAATTTTTGAGGCATTTACAGACCCTCCGGCGTGCGCAGGTAATCACCGAAGCCGGAGTTCAAATCCTTCTCCTGCTCTTCCTTATGCTCATGCTGCTGCTGATCCTTGCCGTCCTTGCTTCCCTTGCTCTTGCCACCCTCCGCCTTGTCCTTGTGCCCGCCGTGGGTGTGTCCCTTGCCGTGGCCGCTGTGTTTGTGCCTGCCGTAGCCTGTTGAAGTATTGGCAAAGGCAGATTTCTTTGGTTTCATGGCATTCAAATGGAGCACAGCTGGCCAATGCGTTGCTCCTTGTCCTTAACTTGTCTCCTAGACACGTCCCAACGACGCCAGTGCTAAGTCAACAATGACAAGACACCACATTTGGTGCCACATTCAAATAAGACTCTTGCTGCAATTTTAGGGTTTCGTTTTTATCGATTTGCGATTCTGGTTCGCTCGGGGCTGAAAGAGCAGCGCAAAGAGCAGGCCAGCTCAAATAAACAGTCAGTGGAGCGATGTGCTTAAAATATCTATGGCTATTATATTATTGTGTCAGCCTGAGCAAAAACATGGAACCGGACTGGAGGGGCACATACTTAATACGATATGGTGTCGAGTGATTTCTGACCAGGTGTGCTAACAAAGTTCTGAAGACCAAAGTAGTTCAAATGTTTATTTCTTTTTCGATTATTGAGAATTATACTGATTAACTGATTAGTTATATTAAGCATTTGATTACACAAATAAGAAAGGTAATTTAATAGCCAGTAAAATGGATACTATAAAAAATATGCTCGATATATTAATAATGGGTTATTTATGTCTAGCATTAGATTACACAAATAAGAGTAAACTTTTGGAGAGGTAATTTAATAACCAGTAAAATGGACAATATTCAAAAAAATGATCGATAACAATTAAGAGTAAACTTTTGGAAAGGTAATTTAATAGCCAGTAAAATGGATACTATAAGAAACATGATCGATATATTAAATATGGGTTATTTATGTCTAGCATTTGATTAAACAAATAAGAGTAAACTTTTGGAAAGGTAATTTAATAACCAGTAAAATGGTTACTATAAGAAATATGTTCGATATATTATATATAAGTTGGGTTGTTTGCCATAATCGATTAAAGTATTTCGATAAAAGCACAGCTTTAATTTTTGTATATCTAAAGTGATCTTATATACATCAGAAATTAATAGATTCACGACATTATAAATATAATTTCACTATTAGCTAAGATATCACATATTACAAGTGCGGATTGTACCTGTCTTCCTTTTCCCGCGGCTGTTGCCGCTCTTCCAGCTGCTTCGCTTGCGGCGTACGCAAGCAGCAGGTACAAATGCCGCCCAAAATGACCAGTACACAAAATGTGGACAGCGATAAGGCAATGTTGATCTGCTTGAGCAGCGTGAGGAACGAGGCGGACAGCAACCAGACACGCGCCCAGGTGAGCACAGAGAACTCAAATGGGCCACGCTTCTCGGCCGGCAGAGATTCAGCCATGCAAGCAACAAGCAAAGCTTGGCCACAGGACACTGCAGCCTTGGGCACAGCAGCGAAAAACATCCACAGGACATTCTCATAGACTGTGGGCACTGGTAAAATTAACAGAGAATAGATTAGCTTGGTAAGGGATGCTATAATTAGTTTACCCACATTCAAGCTCTTGACAGAACCAGCAGAGGCAGCCAAAGGATCCAGCCACAATGCAGAATCCACCCGCCCACTGCCACTTCCATGAGTCGTGCTTCAGGCTCAAGTATAGGGCTAGGAGGCAGCCCACAATTTCGGCCAGGCCAATGCAAATGGTATTTGGTGCCAGATAGTCGCGTCCAAAGGAGCGTGTGTTCAGCAGCAATCCAATGTGGCTAATAAGAAATGTGGCCAACGCCATATGTGTGGCCAGCATGAGCAGCTTGGCCTGCCTGTGGCCATGCCAGAGTTCCAACCAGCGTGCTGGCGGCGACTGTCCACGCAGCCGCTCGCCCAGCTGTTCCAGCTGCGCGTACAGATCGATGGGCACTCTGGAGCAGTGCTCATTGATCCGGGCTGCGCTCAGCAATAGTTGCATGACATGCTCCACTGCAGCTGAGGGCTCGGCATGCTGCAGCAGCCAGCGAGGCGAGTCCGGCAGCCAGGGCAGCAACAGGACTATGACAAACGGTAGCGATGTTATGCCTCCATACACCTGACGCCAGCTCTGAGCAAATCCAGCAATGGCTGGCAGCAGCATGAGACCCACTGACCAGAAGGTCTCATAGAGCAGCAGCACCCCTTTGCGATATTTTCCCGCCGTAATGTCACTGACTGTAAATGAAAATATATATCAATATCTGATCCAGATTTAAGTTACAAATCCTTGTTATAATACTCACATATGACCTGACCGGCAGTCATCATGAAGCAGCAGCAGACGGCAGACAGGCAGCGAAAGGAGCAATGCAAACTGAAATCGGTGACCAGACCGGTAGCAGTGCCACAGGCGAGCAGACCCAAAATGCCAACGATGTACACTCGGCGTGGACTGAGGATGCGCATCAGCCGAGTGGCAACCACGCCGCCCAGAAACAAACCAAAGAGATGCCAGTACTGAGACCAGGCCACAAATATATCACTCAGACAGGCCAGATCAAATTCCATGATTAGCGAGCGAAAGCTGTGCTCATAGACGAACTTCTGGCACTGGCGAATCGCGTAGTTGGCATCGCCATAGGGGACCAGCACATAGCACTGATCCTCTGATACGCTGCAGTTGTCGGCATCCCGAAAGGCACTCGTGTCACACCAGTACTCCTCATTTGGACTCAGTTCCGTTGCCGTGAAGATGAGGAGTGCCATGAACCAAGCGGCGGGTAATTTGCACAGAAAGATGATCAGCACAGAACGCAGCTGCCAGATGCCAAAGTTGCCCAGCACCTGGCTAATGATGTCATCCGTTTCACTTTCTGCTTGCAGCTGATTCTCGTTTGCATCCCCATCCTGGCAGCTGCCGTGCACCAAATCGGATATCTGAGGTTGGGTTTCAGGCGTTGGTGTTGGACGACGAGCCTTGGTATTGTAGCCCGCATTGGGGCTGTAACTGGCAACCATCTTTCAGCTGCTTACATATATAAGTTACTGGCCACGTCTTGTGGGTTGACTGCCTCCAACATAACTGCCACAATTCAGGTGCTGCCAAACGAAATCGTTGCTAATCAAATTGTCACTGAATTAACTCAGATGATTTATCAATTGTTAAAGCAGCCAACAAATCGAGTGTTCCTAAATGATTATGTCAATAAAAGGAATAATTTTATTTCTTTCTTTAGTAACCAACGAATAAATATTTTTCAATTGGGCTTTGGTAAATAGAGTCTTGAATAATTTACTTTTTGCAGCCACTGTGAAATACCGCAATGTGGCATGGAATTCAATGAAATTTATAAATTATTTTTGTTTATTATGTACACATAAATGGTAATTCATTTTTAAATAGTATGTGCAAAGCCATTTTTCTCAATATCATACTTTAACATTCTCTTCGTAGCCTTTGCTTATATATGTTAAATATTTAGTTTTTATAGATTTTTAAACCATTCAAAGCCTTAAACATAAATGTTTATATTTATATATATATATATATATATATATATATATATGTAAATATATTATTTATATTTTACTTATGTATTAATTTAAAATATATAGATATATATTTTTAATCACAATTCAAAAAAGGCATTTCAAAACACCAACAAATCTGATAGCCTTAGCGGAGACAGCAACCAGTAGCGAACTCTCTAAGCGCCATCTAGCGGCAAACTATGAATCGCGTTAATAGCCGCAAAATCTTGCTACAACTTAGTTTTTGGCTAGAAAAGTTATCGAATCAAGTTGTTTTAAGCTCACAACAGAAAGTGTTATCGATTAGAATTGAAATATTTCTAGGATACATTAAACAGCAGCAATATAATTATGTCCATCGATTTAGCTAAGACAACAAACTACTTAAATAAATATCATGACAAAAAGGGACTCATACCTATGCCATATCAAGCCAGAACCTGCCGAGAAATTGCCAACCATTCTATTTATTTAATTTTACCAGTCCTACTAATTCGATTTAGTTGAGTCTTCGTTCACCCACAGGCCTTTTCACCCATAATTTGCCTTTGTTGTGTAAGTTTCGGCAAATCAATTGCGCAACTGTTTTTTTTAGCGTTGCGATGCAATTGGAAAAAACGTGTTATTAGAGGCAACTCCAGTGGAGTAGGCTAAAGCGCATTGGTAAGCTAGGAGAAACGCAATTGCAAACAGTTGCATTCATGCCACCAGAGTGGCAACAGCGTGAGATGGAGTCACAGTTGGATATCTACAAAGATGCAGTCGTCTTCATAACGGGTACGTTTCCAATCCTCACTCGCTGCTTATCTTTATGTCTTCATTATGGCATCACTTGGACACGATAGGCGCCACAGGTTTTGTGGGCAAGGCCCTGCTGGAGAAGCTGCTCTGGAGTTTTCCACAAATCACACGCATTTACATGCTCATCAGATCCAAAGCTGGCATTTTACCTGAAGAGCGTTTCCAAAATTTCCTACAAAATGGCATTTTTCTGCGTATTCGTAGCTGCCATCCCGAACGACTGAAGAAAATCGCATACTTTGCGGGCAACATTGAGGCTGATAACTTTGGTAAGAGTGAAAATATTGAAAAACCACTTTGACGCTAATTTGTTTTGTTGCTGTTGTTGTTGTTGTTGTTGGTTTCCATTCAGGTTTGAATGAACGCGACAGATCGGAGCTTTGTGCACAGGTTAATATTATTTTTCACAGCGCTGCAACGGTGAGTCTCCAAGATTGAAATGTGGATAAGCTTTGTGGCTAAAACAATGTTTACAGGTTCGCTTCAATGAGTGCCTCAGTGTGGCAGCACGCGTCAATTCGGTGGCCACATACAACCTGCTCGAAATGTGCAGAGATATGAAGCAGCTAAAGGTAACACGACTTGAATTGAATATTAAAAACAGTTTATAACAAAAAAAAAATATTAACAATACTAATTTAAGTTTAGCTTTGAGACTTGATTAAAACTTATAAAACATCATATGAAAAAACATACCAAAATGTATCTAAAATCACCAATCAAAAAAATAGTGCGTTTTATATTTTTGATTAATAAGATTTTTTTATTTCACAGAGATTTCTGTATGTTTCCACCGCCTACTGTAATCCGGGACGTAAATATGTGGACGAGTGCATCTATCCAACAATGCCGCCCGTGAATTGGCAGCATTTTCTCAGCTGCGCCAAGAAAGTACCCGAAGAGTATATGAATCGGCTGGCTGACTATATAAAGGGTCCACATGTGAATACCTATACGTTCACCAAGTCGATAGCCGAGCAGATTGTCAGCTCGTACAAGGACATAATACCCATTGTCATAGTGCGTCCCTCGATTGTGACGGCTGCCTATCGCGAACCGTATCCGGGCTGGATCGATAATATACAGGCGATCAGTGGGATTATGATGGAAATCGGCAAGGGTGGCATTAGCAGCATATTGGGCGACAAGAATCTCATCTGTGACATTATCCCCGTGGACTTTGTGGTCAATGCAATGATCATGATGGTGCACAAGGCGCAACTGGGCAGGTGAGTACGTTTGAGGATGAAAAGTGGTATCCTAAAAACTATTTTCATTTGGTATATTGCAGCATCAGCATTTGCAATGCAACGTCGGGCGTAACGAATCCGATCAGCTGGCAGAGATTGGGTGAGCTGACCATGAAGTGGTCCCGCATATATCCCACAAAGCGCATGTTTATGTTTCCCAACTTCAAATATCGCCGTGGCGCCATGATGCATGAGCTGGCCGTGTGGATGCTACATTTTGTGCCTGCCCTTTGCATGGATCTGCGCACTTTGCTGCTGGGCTCCAAGAAACGCTTTGTGACGCCCATTGCCAAAAAGTTTCGACAGGCCTGCCTAGCAGGTGGGTATTACGCATCCAGTTTGGAGTTCAGTTGAGACATCATTTCTTATTTCCAGGCAGCTTCTTCTCGCTGAATGAGTGGATCTTTAAGAATCACAGTCGCTTTTACTTCAAGCACCTAATTGAGAACAATACGTTTCCCATGCTCTATTGGAATCTGGAGGAGCTGAACTATGATGACTATGTCAGGTGTCATATGATTGGCATTAATAAATATTTACATCGCGAACAATTTACGGTGGATGCGAATAAGATGCAGGTGACCAGGTAATCTCTACTAATCCTTAGACGATGCATACTATTTTCTCACAATCTCTGCCGGATTGCTTACAGGATCTATTGGATGTGGACATTCGGGCATTTGTGGTTCCTTATGTTGATGGTATATGTGTTGTTGTAATTAAACTAAACTTCAAGTCAAATTTGTGGACACTTTTTGGCTTTAACTAATCACAGTGAATTGAGTTTTTATTAGCTAAACATAATATATATATGAAATTTTAGTAGCGCCTACAAACGCGTATTATGCTCATCCGATTCGACTGTCCAAATGGCCGTACTTAGGGGCGATTGTTCCTTCTCGTGCTGCAGTGGCTCCTGCTGAGGCACCACAGGAGCGCTGCTGTTGCGCGGCGTCAGCAGCAGACAGGTGCAGATGCCGCCAAGTATGCTGAAGACACAGTACGAGGTCAGAGAGAGAGCAGTATTGATACGCTTAAGTACATTGAAGAAGGGTGCCGAGAGGAGCCAGATGCGTGCCCATGTCACCACTGAGAAGACAAAGAGTTGCTTTTTATTCGCCGGCACCAGCTCATTCATGCAGGCCAGTAGCATCGACTGGGCACAGGACACCGCAGCCTTGGGTATTGTCGCAATAATCATCCACAGCGAAACCTTTAACTCAGCATTCACTGTAAATGAAAATGTAAAAGATATGATTATATATCAAGAAAATAGAAAGAAATAATAAAATAAAATCATTAAAAATAAAATAATTATGAAATATCGATTAGCACACTCAAATGTAGGCAAGTGGGGCAAGTGCACTCATTTAGTAGGTAGGTAAAAAGCTATTCAGATTTGGAACTGCTATCAATTTATCTTAAATCCATATAGAAAATTAAATGGGATTCATATGAGAATACGTTTTGTAGTATGACTTTGGTGTTTCCTAGCCAATGTTGCTATCACAAATCATTATGAATCGATAATTGCATTACAGGAAAAGGAGCAACTCAAATTGACCGTCACAGGAATATATATTTCTGATCAGCGGGTACTTTAAGACTGCCAAGAATAGATTAACTTGGCTATTTTTACTTTTCAAGAATATTTGTACCATCCCATAGATTGGAGATGCTGCCTTCAACTACACTAAATATTTACCTATATACTTTTGCAAAAGTCTAATATACCTATCCCGCCCATTTTTTATGGGTTAAGATAATTTGGTTCACTTACTGCTGTCGGCACCGGTGAATATCCAGCCGAGACAGCCCAGGATTCCAGCAAGTATGTTGAATGCGCCGGCACATTGCCACTTCCATTTGTTGTGCTTCATAGTGAAATGAAGCGCCAGAAAACAGCCAATTATCTCAGAGAAACCTGAAATAGTAATGAAATATATAATTAACTATCAAAGGGACTGGGAACTAGGAACTCACCCATTGCTATGGTATTCGGCACCAGATAGTCTCGGCCAAAGGATCTAATATTTAGCAGCATGCCCATGAAATTGATGACAAAGAAGGCCAATGCCAGATGGGCAGCGATCATGTGCGTCTTGGCCCGCTTGCCCTGCCACAGCTGTGTCCAGGGGGCAGGTGCTGGCGCCGCCTTAAGTCTCTCACTGAGCAACTCCAGCTGCTGTCGAAAGTCCGGCGGTATTTTGAAGGAGCGATCATTGATCTCAGCGCCTTCACGAACTAATTGCTCCACATTGTCAATCGTGTGACGATCGACGGCATGCCGGAGCTGCCAGCGTGGTGAATCCGGAGTCCAATAGAGTAAAACGAGGAGCATCACAGTGGGAAACGTTATGCCCACATAGATGAGGGACCAGCTGTTAAAAAAAGATGACACCGTCGGCAAGATGATGACGCCAATGGACCAGAATGTGTCGTAGAGTATAATGGCCCCAATCCGATGCATGCCAGCCGTTATGTCAGTAACTGGAAACAGAGTAAAGCTATGAATATATTTGCAACTTGGTTTGATGATTAGTTTTTTATTAATAACCGGAAAAACAAACAGCGGACATGTTATTGGAATAGTTACTTAATAAATAAATAACCAATATTTATCCACTGGCAGCTAGAAAAGTTTAGTTGACACAGTTAAAGTGGGTCACTGAAAGGACTAATTGTTGATGTTTGTGAAATTCCAGCCCATTAAAAGGTAAACACTAGAAATAGGCTCCACTTACAAATAGCTTGTCCAGCCGTGAACATGATGGCGCAGCACACAGCCGATATGCAGCGGAAGGCACAGTGTAGACTGAAATCCCTTGCATAGCCGGTGACAACACCACAAAAGATCTGAGCCACTGCGCCCACACAGTAGGTGATGCGCGGACTGATGCCTAGCATCATCTTGGTGCCCAATACGCCGCCAACGAGGACACCAAACAGATGCCAGTACTGTGTCCAGGCAATGAAGATGTCCCGCAAACAGACCAAATTGAACTGCATGATCAGCGAATCGAAGCTGGAGACATAGGTGAACTGTTCGCACGTGCTGCTGCTGCCGGATTCCGTATCTTGTACGTAGCACTGGTTGTCCGTGACAATGTGGTTGGCGCTGCTGTTCAGGTAGCTCGTGTCGCACTTGAACTCGGTGCGTGGATAGAGCTCGGGGGCCGTGAAGATGATGCAGGCCATGAACCAGGCGGCGGGTATCTTGCACAGAAAGATGATGAGAATGGTGCGCAGCTGCCAGATGCCAAAGTTGCCGACGACATCGCCAATGATGTCGTTGCCAGGAGCAGCAGAAGGTGTTGCTGCAGGTGTTGCTGCAGGTGTTGCCATCACCACTCTCCGGACCGAGCCCCTGGGACTATCACTTAATGTATTCCTATGTGATAGTGGGGGACTTGGCACGGGTGAGTGCCTGCCGCGTCCACCTTGAATTGTTGACGCTTGATTGACCATTTCCAATGTCTTCCTAGTGGCACATTTTACCGCAATGGATACACTCTGTGAATGACGACAATATCCATCAGTTGATGTGCGTGTCAATTTTAGTTTATTCGTGGATAAATATTAACACACGATACATACATACATACATACATACGATACATACGATATATACATACATACGATACACAATATAAAAAAACACTTGTCTGCCAAATGTGAAGCTCAATTGAAATCAATTGAAACGGTTACAGTTAGAAATCAGTTGACTTTCCACAACTGTAACTCGACTGTCGACAGTCGACAGTCGCCAATCGAATGGCCACATTGAATGTCATGCAAAATTCATCAAATGCCTGTGGCTCGAAATTTGATACCATTTCGATGTGAGGGATTTGCCTTTTCAGCAAGTCGAGTGAACAAATTTCTGAATGGCTGACTCTTACACAAATAAGGGCGATTTCAGAAATTTATTGAAGTGATATAAAATATGTAAAAATGCTTTGTGTTCATCTTCAAGTTACACAATTACACGATTAGTTAAAAGATTTCTCACTATGGAAACTAGTTTTTAACCCATTAAAAAGGGTATTTAAATTTCCAATTTTTAGTATAACTAATTTATTATGTAAGCAAAATTAATTGAAATTATGAACAGTGTTTCGAAAATAAATAACTTCATACACAATCAGACAAAACAATTTATATATATATATATATTAAATTATAGCGATGCAATTCTTTTATAAGAGTATTTAATATGCGGTACCAACGAGCTAGCTTCTCTCCAAAAATATTTACAAAGCATTTATAAAATTTATCAATTTGCACTAAATACTGTAAACCGAAGATAGGGTGGAACAGTTATGACCCATAAAGTGCATTAACGTTTACTTTAATCGATTATCTGCATTGTTATTATCTGAGCTATAACATTACTTGACAAAGACTATAAAGATATGTTAACACAATAATATATATTGGATCTCAATTAAAATGTTAACTAAGCAACTTGAAATCATATTTGCATTAGCAATTTATCAGATAATATTGACCTTTGTCGCGGTTTAGCAATTTAGCAACTTAATCTCACAGACATCTCTCCAGGTGCTAATTTTGATTGAGCCAGCAACATGAGTTGCCAATTTTCATGTGGAGCATAACACTATCACACAATGCCCCAAAGCTAGCATCTGTCATTTTTCTCATTGGACGGCAAATATTTTAATTTAAAATTTAAGTCGTAGTGTTAATTATAGTGCGGGGCACACGTTTGTACGAAACTGGTTCCCCAATATATCACATTTGATTTTTCCATAAGAATTCCAATTGACACTTGCTTATAAAATGACGTCGGACAGGGGGGATCGGCTCTGTTTTTATAATTAGTTAAATTAATTGTCATGCAAATGCAAAAATATGAATTTCTTGATATTCCAGCAAAGTGCCTCAAATAAGGGGGGTGGGCGTCATACGTACTAATAGCTTATTTTACATTGCTAATCACTCAATTTCCATAACTGGAGTATTGTCTACTGATAGATAATTGAGTTAAGATAGTTGCTGAATTGCGTTTTTGTAATAACGTAATTTATAATATAAGGTCATTTACAATATTAGCTCTTAGCTGCTGTTGATTTATCTCATGACAAGGTTATAACAAGCTAATAAGACTATTTAAAAAAACTGATCTATCACATAAAAATATAGAGAATATTGTTAACTTAATTTTCGCGAAAAATACTGGCATCGATATTGTCTAGAAATTTAAATTTAATTGTGAAATTAAATTAAAATTTTATTAGCGTTCTTCACATATAGACTAATTCAAATAATATACCCGTTCAGCTTATTTATTGCTTATGGAAAACTACTTTCGATCTATGGGCATTTTGAGCCTGACTTTTAAATAAGTTGCTGATTTGATTTCAGCGAACACATATGAATTTCATATATATATTTACGAAACATAGCTCACTTTTTATACACGTTTTTCTTGTATCAATTAACACTTAATGTTTAGAAATTTGATTCGTTTTATTTATGTTGGTAGTCGAGTAATCTCTTGATTTTCAGCACCTTTTGTTTATGGCAACGCTGTTTTTTTGTATTTATTTGATAGCCAACAAATTAATATCAACGTTTTGATCGACAATAAACATTAATTAATGCATGTGAGCTTTCTATGTACAATTGTACTGTTCATATTTTGTACTCTTCTGATTTTATGCAACGCGCGTGTTTTTTTTTTCTATGTTGTCTATCTTTTTCCGAGACGCGGCTCCAGAACAGCGCGTCTTAATCGGCCGAGCAACGGAATCCAACTGAAGTCAGTGGCACACGAGCCGCTATATCGAAGACGCAGACGAACTCGTCAATCGGCGCGATAATTTTCTTAATGAACTTGTGCAAATAATTAAAAGAATATGTGCGAAGTGCTTCCGTTCAAGCTGATCGCTTTCATAATTTCTTAGTCAGCCTTTCAAGGCTCAGCCTTTTTAACAGGATTATATTACAAATCGTTTAATTTTATTTCCGTCTGCGCATTCAATCAATAAAATGTATTGTTTTATTAATGCATCCTAAGGTGCAGTGTATTTGTATCTTGCATACACTGTTCGAGCAGACACCCCAACTTGTTAATTAAATAAACAAGTGTCATTAATATAATTGGCATTAAGAAATAAAAACCACTTGCATTTCGGGAGTAGTCTGACTGATAAGAATACTTTTTTAATGGCTATGTATGCTTTTTGTTTTCTATTTTAATCTATATCATTGTATCTGTCGCATTTGTTCTTTATTTTGCCAAGTGACGCATCGGCATTTTTTTGCTTTTTCGCTTTGCTGACACAGTTACAATTTTACAAAGTCCAATTTCATAGCAGAAAAAAATAATGTGAAATTACCCAAATTTCACAAACTAAGCATAAACGATTAAAAAAAATTGGGGCTTTCATAAATTTCAGCTGTTTTTGAGAGTAGCGTGTAAAATTTATTTGTGTTTTTAAAAAAATTATTTATATACTATAAATTATTTATGTATAAAATCAAGTGTATATATTAAAATGTTGGCAGTAAGTAAGGTACACATAAATAAGATATTAATTTGTACTGTGTGAAAAAAATTTATTAACGAGGGATTCCTTGCACAATTAAACTAAATAAATATTATTAAATATCGAAGCTCATTTGCCAAAGTACCCAAACCTGTAGAGGCAGGTCAAAGTAAGTCAACAACCACTGTCACAAATACTATTGAATGTGCTTGCAATTGTACACATGTACACACACATTTACGAAGTGCTTGGCAAAGCTCAAAGAAACATATGCGAAACATAAGCATCAATAAATGCAAAGCGTACAGCAAGAAAGGAATGAAGGTAAATTTCGAAGAATGCTGTTACTTCTTCTGCTGCACACATTACCACGCGTTCGTACTGAGATCTCTTGGACTTTTGCTCATTTCACTTTCGTGACGTCATCGAATCCTGCTCTCGCTCACGGCGAACAGAAAAGCTTTTGTAAATTCGCTTTGAAACAGATCACAATGATTCTGAGAGCAGTAAATTTGTTATCGATTTGACAACCTAGTGTGTTGCATAATAATGCTTGATCATAATCATAAAATCAATATTTATTGTATCAAGGTCGTACATAATTACAAATCCTTTTAATTAGTTGGTTGCAATCTATGAAATATGGTTTAGATATAATTTGTTGAACAAAATACAAATTGGACACTCCTTTTGCGAAAATATTGCTACGCCCTTGTGTACTACTGTCAGCTGTTACTATATTTGTTGTGCTATTCGTCTGTTTCTATTTGTTTACAATTACATAAACAGTGAAATAAATATATAGTTTTACTTGAATTGTTACTATAAAATAATATAATAAAATAAAATAAAATGAATAAATAAAACTTTGGCTCCACGTGTCTTGACACTTTTGGATACAAATATCACACATTTCTTGTCGTGTAATTAAAAATCCGGATTATTCAACCACTTAATTTAATTAGCAATGGATTAATTACCACAAAATCACTAAATACTCAAGAGACGGATCTCAAACACAAATCAGGGCGGACATTTATTTATTATCATGTGCATATTTATGTATTTTATATGTCTTATGTGTAAATTCTATATATTATAAAACTTATATGATTATAATCACTGATCACATTAGGTCTAAAATCCTATTTGTCCGAAAAATGTAGCATATTTTTTGGCAGCAGATTAAAGTTCAATCGCTATACAAACTTTTAGGTCTTATGACGTTTTCAGTGGCTTTCTTAATGGTGTCACATTTGGGGATTGAATGAAAATTAATGTTCCACAAATCGGAAATGCTGACGGCTACATTCGGCTCAGAGTTTCGCACTATATCATTACTATATCCGCTCACGTCGGAGCTGGCGGTGCTGCAGCGTCGCAATAAAACCGCCGAATGGCGTCGATATGTATTGGGTGACGGTACTTGACCCATTTGCTGCTGTTCGGTGTTCCAATAGTATCGATTAAGGAAGCGCATGACCACGCCGTACATCCAACCGACAGTGGCAATTATGGTTATGGGCAACAGGCGATGCACCACAGTCAAAGTGCTCAGCATTGGGGAGAAGACCAAGCACAGACGTCCAAAACTAACCACTGAGAGCATGAGCAGGACACGCTTCTCTGGAGAAACCATTTCACCTGTGCAGGTGGTGAGCACAGCTATCGAAGCGGAGTTGGCAAACTTCAGCAGCATCCAAAACATGAGCTCCAAGCCCACACGCCTCGAATTACGATCTGTGTGGAGGAAAAATAATTGTTATTTAAAATTTACTCCCAAAATAAATACCCTGCAAAGCTTACCACTTTCCGGTAACAGCCAGACCAAGTAGGTGCACAGTCCGGCAATGATCATCAGATTGCCAGCCCAGCGCCAATAGCGACGTGTGTAGAGTATAAAATAGAGTCCCACAAAAACGCCAATCATTTCGGCAAATCCAAGCGCAGCGGTATTTACATGCACCTGTGCCTCGCCCAGGCTGCGTATCATCAGCAATATAATGTTGTACAGGACCTGGGCACACCCCCAGATCAGGTGAATGTAAACGAGCTGACGGCGCTTAGTCTCCTTGTCCCAAATCTGGCAATAGCGCTGACTCTTCTGGGCGCTCAACTCGCTTGCATAGATTGTCAACTGGACGTCCAAGGTGAGGGGCACCATGCGATTGTTGTGCGTGGCAGATTCGAGAAGCAAACGCAAAGCGGGCTCTACACGCTGATTCCGTAATAGCCAACGTGGCGCATCTGTTATCCAACGATGCAAACAGACAAGCACAATCAGGGACGAGGATATGGCCACATAAAGATGACTCCAGTTATCAAAGTATATCGAAATGGCAGGCAGCAGTACCAGGCCAATCGACCAGAACAGCTCCGACAGGGTGACCACTAAAATGCGGGCCTTGCCCGATGTGATGTCCATCACTAGTAAGGAGAATAACCAGAGTTGAGCAAGTTTGTGTCATAAGTCTTTTGTTTTACTCACAAATGCTGTGTCCAGCGGTATACATGAGAGTGCAGCACACCGACGTGAGGCAACGGAAATATATGTGCAACTGATAAGTGTCCACCAGTCCAGTGAGGTTGCCACAAAAGATTTGACCCAGCATGCCCAGCAACATCAAACGACGCGGACTTAAGCTGTGTGTGGATGAATAATATAGATAAATAAATAATTTCGCATTCAAGATTATATAAGAGATATGCTTACTAATGCAGCAACTGATATGCCAAAAGACCACCGAGTAATGCGCCCAGGGCATGAAAGGATTGCGTGACGGCGACCAGGACTCGCCGCGAACAAATCAAGTCGAACTCCATGATGAGTGACTTGTAGTCGGAATTGTGCTCCACTCGCTCGCACGGCAGTGACTCGTGTGTGACATTCCAACTGTGGCTATAGCGCTGCACGAAACTCTTGGACAAGCTCTGGGCATAGGCATTGCACACCTGCACGCTGAACAATCGATCCGTATTGCGATTCTCAGTTGGCACGAGTTCACTGGCATTCCAGCTGGCCGGACGACAAATCAACTCGCCACGCTGCGGATACGGGGCTGTATAGATGATGACGGCCATGAACCAGGCCGTAGGTATCTTGCAAAGGAAGATCAGCAGTATGGTGCGCAGCTGCCAGCGTCCAAAATCCCCATTAATATGTTGGACAATATCAACGCCGGGCGGCAGAGCCGATGACATGCGACGCTTATAATCCGAATCGTTTGCCGCCATGATCTCCGCCTGAAACTTAGACGCGAACTGATCTGATTTTGCTAAATTTTCATTGACGACATTATTCGATATGCTTTGATTTCAAGTTTGTTTTTGCTGTTAGCTCAAGAGACGGCAAATTGGGTGCGAATTAGTTGCCAATACGATTCGATCGATTGGAGTAAAAAATTTTTTTTTGCTTTCATTGTATTGTTTTGTTATTGCTAAAAATAAAAGCTGAAAAAAGAATTTATACAAATTATATAAGAATTTTTTCTATTTACAGGATGGAATGTTTCGATTAATTATTCAAACAAACTTTTAGTGCAAAAATAAATACAGGTCAGGAAAGATTTCAGAAAACGCCAAACAGGTGTCTATTAATTGGAGGTGTGATAAACGGATATATAATTATAATTGGTAAATAGTCTAGTATATACTTACTACTGTAAACCTAGAGCGTTCTCAATAAAAGGAAAAACACATATCTATATAATAATTTATTGAGTTTATTCATTTTGAACTCCATTTAATTTTGCTTATATCATTTTTCTCATCCCCAAGTTTTGTTATCTGTTCTCTCACTGTTTGTTTTTCTTGTTTAGAAAATCGTGAAATCATAGTTGAAATAATATTGTATTAAAGTTTTTTTTTTTGTTATATTTTTGTGTTTAGCTATAAAATGGCACAATTCAGTTTAGGCCTTTTTATATATGCAATTCATCGCTAAGCTGATTTTTATGTTTGCATATACAAATATTTATTTGTGTGTGATTTGGTTTTCAATTGAATTTTCTTTATTCATAATTCGTTGGATTTTGTTAAACAAAGTTTATTAAATTTTTCGCATATTCAATCAAATCTAATTTACTTTTGTGTTTTCGTTTTGTTTTCAATTTGTTATTGTCTTAAACAATTATGCCAGCTAACAATGTAACGGTTTAAACTTCTACAGCTGCAAATAAAATATTCTTGTATAAATTTATTAAAAATCGAAATTAGTGTAATTGAACATTATTTGATAGCTGCATTTCTAAATTACGTTATGGATGTAAAATATGTGTTTTTATGGTATTTACATGTAGTGCTAAATAACTAAATAAAATAAATGCGATTTTGGATATAAAAAAATATTTTCCGTTTTTCCAGAGCTATGCACTAAATATAGATTTGGCTTTTGCAAAGACTTTACATAACAAATATTAGATTAATAATATTATAAAAAATATATATACTAATGTTAAAACTAAATTATGGCGTGAAGTATATGCGCTGGGTGTATTTAAATAATAATATTATTATATATAATTTATAATGTACGTAGCATATATGCTGAATTTTATTTACAATTAGAGTGTTGCCTGGAGTGCCTGGACTTATCAGCAAGGTGAGTAGTTTAGGTTTATAAGTAGGATTAAGTATTATCTATCAGCGTTATTCCTACAATCTTATACATTTTATATATATGCGCACAGAGATTTTTGTTACATTTATGAGAGCAGATAGTTTCATATTTTTTTTTTATCGTGTAGCTTTGATTTTTGATTCAATTATATGTGATTATTCGAATTTGATCAGTTTTATTATAATTGTTAACCCTAGTTTAAAGTCCTTTGTTTTGTTTTGCTAATGCATTATTTATGCTTTTCTTTCACGTTTAGCTGCACAGTTTCTGTTGTTTAGAGTGTTCATGAGGGGCTCTTCTTAAAAACAAAATACTACAGACTAATTTTTGGTTTCCAAGATCCGTTCAATGATCCGTGCTAAGGGCATCCTCAACGTTGCTATCCCAATTGAATTCCGTAACGCCCTGTTTATAGAAGATGTTGCCCAGATTCGCAAAGCGCTGCGCGAAATTTGCATCTTTCGCTTTCAGATGCTCAAAACTGTAAAATAGAAAAAATAAACATTTTTTAATAGAGTTGCGGTTATTAAAAAACAAATTAACGAAATTTATGTATAAGCGGGAAATTATTTCAAAGATCCTTTTAGAAAATTGTGATTATTTCACATTTGGCTTTTATGTACGCAGTAAAAACTTTATTCTTAATCTGCAAAGATTTTTCATAAGTAGACTGCCTGAATTAGCAGAAATACTTAATGAATATCTGCTTTTTGCCTTCCCTTAAATATTTTCCCAGTTTTGCCAATTCCTCTTAAGATTTAATGGCACACGACATTGTGAACTGTGGCTGTCCCTAAGACAGTGCATATTAATTTGTATAGGTAGAAACATTTGGAAACATCTGCTTCATATTACAATTACAAAAGTGGAACTGGAAGCTTTGCTATATTCTGAAAATAGCTACCTTTTGCACAGCTGTACTTGAATTAAAACTCTTAGATGTAAAAATGATTATTTTAAACTTGTAAAAATTTCTACACATTTACAGAAATAACAAAGACAGATTACAAGCGCAAAAAAAGGGAGGATTTGGTGGAACGAAAACTTTCTTAGCCGAAGCAACCCTCTTTTCATTAAGCTGCAAGCAAATCCGAATACCTTTCAATTGTTGGCTGCAGCTGCGCCCAGATCAGTGCAGCTGTAAGAAGACGCCGAACCCGGGTCATTGTTAGCGCAAAATGTCAAAGGTCATAACACTGCTTATGTACAACGCAGAACCTGAACGAAAACCGAAGTAGAAGAAAAAAAAACCCAACCCAAGACAAAAGGGAACGACAGGCAGTCGATTTGGAAAGAGGAAAAACCCCTCGAATTTCAACAGCGGACTTAAGTCATTTGCAGTTGTAGTAAGGAACAAAAAAAAAGCTGGTTGTTAATGGTTGTTGTTGTTGTTGTACTGAGTCCACCCTTAAGCGGCGCAGGCGCAGCTGCACTTCCGTTCCGCCTGATGAAATGGGCAAGACGGAAGTCGCAAGCCTGAAAAGTTCCCATTGACTGCGTCTCAGCAATCAACGATGTTCTTGGACAAAAAAAAAAAAAAACCAGGACAGGAAATCAAAACGTGTTTTCTATGCAACAAAGCACATGATGTATTTCATATGTTTTCTTTTTTTTTTGGATGGGTTCTTAACTAGTTTATAATAATTTAAAGTAAGTGTTGGGAAAATGTAGCCTAAAGTGAAATAGTATTTTGCATTTTTTGTATTTCTCTGGTGAGTTGCTCTACATGTTTCGCGCCTTGAGCACCTGCTTTTGGGGCGGACTGGGCATATTCTCCTTGCCGGCAAAGATCAGCGATTTCTTGGGTGTGCTGGCCGCCGATTTGGGGGTGCGCGGTGTGCGTGGGCTGTGCGGGGTGCGTGGTGTGCGGGCTTTGGGCGATTTGCAAGAGAGCAGCTCGCTCAGCTCGGCATTATTATCCTGACGCACGCTCTTCTCGGACGAGTTGAGCAGCCACGACGAAAAGTTCCCATTGACTGCGTCTCAGCAATCAACGATGTTCTTGGACAAAAAAAAAAAAAAACCAGGACAGGAAATCAAAACGTGTTTTCTATGCAACCAAAGCACATGATGTATTTCATATGTTTTCTTTTTTTTTTGGATGGGTTCTTAACTAGTTTATAATAATTTAAAGTAAGTGTTGGGAAAATGTAGCCTAAAGTGAAATAGTATTTTGCATTTTTTGTATTTCTCTGGTGAGTTGCTCTACATGTTTCGCGCCTTGAGCACCTGCTTTTGGGGCGGACTGGGCATATTCTCCTTGCCGGCAAAGATCAGCGATTTCTTGGGTGTGCTGGCCGCCGATTTGGGGGTGCGCGGTGTGCGTGGGCTGTGCGGGGTGCGTGGTGTGCGGGCTTTGGGCGATTTGCAAGAGAGCAGCTCGCTCAGCTCGGCATTATTATCCTGACGCACGCTCTTCTCGGACGAGTTGAGCAGCCACGACGTGATTTTGTCACACTCCGCACGCAGTTCGGAATCGATGAGCAGATCCTCAATCTTCTCCAGGTCGGTGGTATTCGGTTTGTTCGCCTTGCTGGGCGTCAGAAGTGCCACCGATGGCTGTTGCTTCGATTTGAGCGCAATATTCTCCAGCTTGAGCTGTTCGCACTCCTCGCGCACCTTGAACAACAGCTGCTCCTTGTTGTCCAGCTCGAGCTGAGCGAACTGGAGCACATTGGCGAACTCGTCGAGGGCCTTCTTCATGTCGGCCATGTACAGCTCACGGGTCTCGTCCTTGCGCTTCAGATCGCTGTACATGTCACAGTAGTGGGCCAGCTGGGCATCGCCATCGATGCGCTCCTGGAACGAGTTAGCAATCTTATTGAATTTGGCCATTGTGTCAGATTCGCTGGCAAGCAACTCATGCAGCATGGACTCTTTCAACGATACCTCCTGCTGCAGGGTCTGCGATGAGCTGCGCAACGTTCCAAGCGCCGTCTGTGATTCGTTCAGCTGCTGACGCAATTGCTCCGCATCCGATTGAAGCGTCAAATAGCTCTGCTCCAGTGCACCCTTTGCCAGCTGCACAGACTCCAGCTCAGCCTTGAACTGCTCCACATCGGCATCGGATTTCTTGAGCCGCTCCATCAGTATGTTGACAGTGGCCCGTGTATTGTTTAGGGTCAACTGATAGTTGTACTTTTCGGTGATAATCTTGGCCATGTCCTGCTTGAGCTGGACCAGCTGCTGTTGCAGAGTATCGCTCAGCTGGATGTAGTAATCGATGCCATTGCGCAGCTGCTCCTCGCATTTCTGTAGCTTCTCATCGCGCTGGCGCAGCATATCGTTGGTCGTCTCCAGCAGCACCATCACATCCTGTTTCTCCAGCTCGATCTTGATCAGCTCATTCTCGGCCAGCTTCTGGCGCTTGTCCAGCTCGGTGCGCCAATATGATTTCTCCCGTTCGATCGCACTTTCCAGATCGTTCTCCACCTGCTGCTGCACTTGCTGTTGTTCCGTGTGCTTCGCCTGCTCCTGGCACAGCTGACGAATCGTATCGCAATGGGCATCGATCTCACAGCTCTTGTCCAGCAGCTCATCCTGCAGCGAGCGTATCAGCGTGCACTTGTTGGCCAAGTCATTCTTCAGCGTGTTCCGTTCCACACGCAGGCATTCCAGCTCCGATTGGCTGAACTTTGCCTCCTGGGCATACGACAACGCATCCTGTTCGATCTGCCTCTGCAGCTGCAACACATCTGAAAGCAACGTGGCATTCTTTAGCTGCAAGTTCTCGAGAAGCTCCACTTGTTGCGTGGCCTTTTGCTCGGACTGATCGCGTGCCTGCTGCAGTTCCAGTTGCAGTGCATCCAGTTGCTGTTGCAGCTGTTGCTCCGCTGATTGCTGCCGCTCGCATGCCTGCTGCAGCTGATCATTGGCCAGCTTGTAGGCCTCGTTCTCGGCCAGCAGTTGCTCCACTTGCTGCTCATGTTGTTCACGCTGCTGCTGCAGCTGCTGCTCCAAGCTGGCATATTGTTCGAGGAGCTGCTTCTGCTCCACGGTTAACTGCTCGTTGCGCTCCTTGTGCTGCAGATTCTCGCTGTTGAGAGCCTGCAGCAGCTGATCTGTCTTGGCCGTTGTTTGCTCGTGCTCCTCGCGCATCTTGAGCTCTGCCTCCTTGAGCTGCTCGACATGACGACGCACCACGTCCAGCTGGCTGAGATAACTCTCAATGATCTCGTTCTTGTTGCGTATCTCTTGCTGCAGTGCCTCCTTCCCCTTGGGACGATTCGCCGACTTGGACTCCTTCACGGGCGTCGTTGCGGCCGAGTGCAGCGGCGTTGAGGCCGCCGTTGAGGCGCCACTGGCGACTGTTGTTTCCGCCGTATGACTGGACGCCGGACGAAAACGCAAGCGTTGCGGCAACGACGGTGTGCGGAACAGACGCAATCCCTTTGACTTTTTATCCTCCTTGGGTATGGCAAACTCTTTGGCCTCCTTCGAACTGGATGCAAAACGCACCGCATCCTTGAAAAACTTTTCGATCTGCTCCTTACGCTCCGGTGGCGGCGCCACAATGCTAGCTACTGTGGGCGTGGCACTGCCCGCCGAACCAGCCGAGCTGTTGGAGTTCGAGTTGGAGGCGGAGCCAGCTGGTGAGCCGCAAACCACATCCACATCATTGAAACGCTTCAATTTGGCTTTGGAAAAGGACATTTTGGTTTTTTTTTTTCTTGTTGCTTGCTTTTTTTACTATTTGATTTATTTGTATAAAATTTGTTTTGGCTTTTTGTTCACTCGCTGGTTTTTTTTTTAACTTATCAAGTTTAATAACAATTTGTTGTGCAATAACAAAAACTCAATGAAACAATATATTTTTTTTTAGTTACCAAACACAACATTAACCATTTTTTAGTTTATTAAACTTGTTAAAACAAATACGTCCGTTGAATTTTTTTTTTTTTGGCTGTACTGCTAAGTTTTATTTTTATAAAATTGTTCCCGTAACCCGCCTGCCCCTGATCTGCTGCAGCTATAATAGCTCTGTGTTCGTATACGTTCCGTTGTCAAAACCTAACTGAAGCGTCACCAAACTGCGACGGCGCAAATGCAGGCACCAAAACGATTCCAAATCCAAAAGGAGAGGAAAAAAAACAACCCTCATTTTGAGTCTGGGACTGGTAAAAGGTAAGCAGCGGTTGCCAGTTGACTTATGTTGTGTCTTGCTGCATTCGGTGGTGGTTCTTGCCACATATATACATATATATATATATAAATATACACACACACACACTTCCTTATCGCTATCTTATGTGCACTATAGAAATTCTACTTTTGGCGCGCGCAAATGTTGCAATTGTCAAAGACAACATCGGAATCCCTCAAAGGAATAACTAAGACTGTGTGTGTGTGTGTGATGTGTGTGTGGTGTGTGTATGCCTAGGCAGCTGTCTAAGAATCACATAAAACTCGGCTGCACTCAATAATAACCGTTAGAGCCCGACATAGCAGGCACAGCTGGCAGCCAGCATAAAATTGACACTCGACCCGCATAATTAAAGGGAAAAGTCGTGGAAAACTGCGCCTGTGTCGCGCCTGCGCCACAAATTTAATTGAATTGCATGGAAAATGGTTGAATTACGCTTATGGCAAATACAAATCGCTTAATGCGTCACCAGATCTCTAAAGGTAACAATAAATGTGCGCAGCGGGAAATGCCACAAAACTGACAAAACTACGGCAAAAATGGAAGTGCGTCTTGGGGTAGCACAGAAGAATCCCGAAGATTTTTATATACAAATAATACTGTATGAATGTGTGTGTAAATACATAGCTGCATATATGTTGTTACGTATATTCTATGTATTACCCTATCCGGCTGCTTGACGTGATAAGGAGGTGACAGCCAGTTTGGCCTGTTCAAAGTAAATTGTTTACTTTTACCTTTAAAAAAGTAGACCCAAGCAATCTCAGACATACCACATTGCCTCAGCTGGCAGCCGGTTTCTTATATGTGGTAATTGCAACAGTTTTTATAACTATCCCTCATATAAAGTTAAAAAATGGATACACTAAAGTTACGTGTATAAAGAAATTTCTAAGTTTAATTGGTGGTTTCAGTGACTCTATGCAGAAGCCAGATCGATTACTATTTGGAAAATAATTTAGTTAACCTACGTTGAAGAAAGGAAACTCTACAAAATAGGTTTCGAGATCAACTATTGGTGTTAACTTCAGGAAACTTACGAGAATGACTCGATAACCATAATAACCTCTATCAATTTCCAATTCAAAAACATTAATTTCCTTCGCATTTTGCATTATCTTTAATGTGTTGATTTTTAACTGGCCTTTTTTACAAATTTGAGATCATTAATAAACAGCCAGCACCTAGAACCCATGAGAAAATTAAGTAGAGTTTTCTACACATTTCAATAGCACCGACAATTTCCCATGCCTGATCAGGCATAACCAAATTTAATTAGGATTCAAATGCGCCAAATGTAACGCCAAGTTGGAAGAGTTGGCAACAGAGGATCCATTAAAAGAGAAAAATGCCATTATGTTATCATGTTTCTCTCAGTCTATTCGTTGGAAGGAATAACCTTTGAGCCAGTCCGATGTCAATACAAACTTATAGCTACAAAAGAAAAGGGTTTCGCACCCTCTCCGCGCACCAAGCCCATCTGAGATGCACCCTGAGTCATCGACCTCAGCTGAGGAGTTGAATTGAGAAATATGCGTGGCAAACAAAATGCACAAAAGAATCAGGTTTCTCCATCCGGACAAACTTGTTGTAAGTAAGCGAATAGTGGCAAACAGCTAGAAAATGATATGGAATATTTATGTGCTAGACAAATTATTATATTTGCGCAGTATCCAATTATTAAAATAGACATTTAAGCCTTAAATCTGGCATTGCATTCAAAAGAATCGAATTGTGGTAATATTCGCAAAAGAGAATTCACACATTAAAAAAAATGTATATATAAAAACCTATTGTTCATATTAAATTGCTTAAAATAATATTGAATATTTTTGTGTAAGACAAATTATTATATTTGCGCAGTATCCAATTATTAAAATAGGCATTTAAGCCTTAAATCTGGCATTAAGCTGCATTCAAAAGGATCAAATTGTGGGGAAATTCGAAAATTAAAATTCACACGTTAAAAAATATATACAAAAATATATACATAAATAATATATACATATTTAATTGCTTAGTAAGTATGGAAATCATCTAGAAAAGATAAGTTAATGATCCTTTTAAATAGTTCTTACTATTAATAAAAACTAATCAATTTCTTTGTCAACAAAGTTAACTTTTGTAAATAAATGATTATTAAACATAGAAAATTGAGCTGCTGAGTAGGAGTATATTTATATATATGCTCACCGTTGGAATAACAAATTCTTGGCAAAAACATAGAGCTCAATATCGAGACCATTAAGTTTCTCGATGCGTCGCCGCTGATCGGAGCGGAGATTCGTCACAGCAGCTGCCGAAATGGTTGCGTTGTGCTGCTCGAAGGGGATGGCGAAGCGCAGGTTGAAGGTCTCCTCGAAGATATATTGGGACATCTGCAGCAAAGGTATATACGATGTTTATTTTTAACTTGGTCAATTTTGAAATTAAGAACATACCTTTTGATATTCCGTCAGTCCAAAGTATGCCATCGCGGCAAGATTGCGCTTAGCGCTGGCCAACATGACACGATCCCGTTCGTGCGCCGGCATCGAGGATTTGTTGTAGCAGCCAACGAGTGCCAGATCGGCGAGCATTCGAGTTTGCCTATTGGCGGCGAGATTCGACTCACAGCCGGCAAACTGATCGAGATCGACATCGAGCCAATCCTTGCCCTTGTAGCAGGGCGGCAGCTCGGTGCCGGTTGCCTGTCGGCCCAGGCACCAGTGCCGCGATCCCTTCCAGGTGGCGCCGCGTCGCACATGTCGATACTCGGACATGTAGCGAGAGATCGGTTCGCGCAGCAGCGAGATGTAAAAGTAGCGACGCTTCGCCGTCTCGCCCTCGTTCTTGTCCAGCTCGACGTCCACGCAGCTGGTCAGCTCGGTCCAGTCGGCGTGCAGGCCGCACTTCCAACCCGTTGAGTATCTGGAGAAGAGCCAGTTCTCGTTGCGATGCGGACGGAAGCAGTAGCAACGTTTGCGCTGCCTTTGGCACTCACAAGGACGCTAAAATAGATGCATTCAATATCAATATTAAAATTTAAAATTTAAATATTTAATAGGCAATTTCTGTGGCTCACCTTCAGGTCCAAGTCGCGCACCAAATGCCTGCCAAAGGATGTGCCGCCCGTTTTCTGTATGTGCAGGAAAACCATCACATCGTGTCCATCCATATCGAACTGGAAGTCATCGTTGAGCACATCCTCATAGCTGAGCCCCGCATTGGCTATAATATTCTGTGGTGCGGATGCTTTTGATGCAACTGCGGTGTTGCCACCCACATTGTTATTGTTGTTGTTGTTGTTGTTGATCGCCTGATGCAGCCCCGCTGGCTGCAGTTCATTGTAGGCCATCATGTCCGAGGATTGGAGCATCACGGCGCGTTTGGAGAGCGCACATACCTGTGGTTCGTCGCCATAAAGCAAAAGTGCAAACATTAAAAATGCGTACTTTCAATAGTGATAAATGTAATTTTACTACTAAATACCCTGTAAATTCTTACTTGTAGAATATATTTAAAATTTACTTTTTTTTTTTGATATAGATAATCATAAAGCATCTTTAAGTCTTGGAATTAATTAGTTTCCAGATAAAATAAAATTGTATAATACAAAAGACGAGACAATTATCTACAGGGTATCTATCCGTCGGATATTCTGTTCGCAACATTTTGATTTAATGTTATTGCCATCATGGGGCTTAAAATTCAATTTATTGCCAGAGAAAATATAATAAAGTATCTGCATGTGGATGCATCTGTGTGTATTTTCTGGGTGTGTGTGCGTGTGTGTGTGCCTGGCTATTGTTGAGTGTTTATTTGTATTCAACATTAATTAAATGAACAGCGGGATTAAATGTGTATTTTGTGGTACGGCGAGCAGGGATATCTTCAGGCTTGTCGACGCTGAATATTGTATGAATGTCCTGCCAGTCCTGCCAGAAGTAACTCTATCACTCTTAATGTGCATGTTTTATTATTATTTTCTCAGACATATTTATTTATTGAACTCTGTCAATGTACATTAAGTTTACAATTGGTGTGCCGAGAGATTAATATTGCATTAAAAGCTGTCAATTACAGATCCCATTTCCATTGCATACTTTTGAGTGTTGTTTTTTAAACTAGCAGTGAGAATATCTGTTGGCTTCTTATATGAATCCAATTGGCATTGTTAATTGGAGATATGAGCAAAGTTTCATTATTTAAATTATCTCAATTAAGAAATATGTGGTTTAATAATAAAAAATTGCTTAATTTGTGCCAATTTACATTCAATTTGGGCACATCCACTTATAGCTTTTTTTTTTAGCTATTTCAACAATATTTAAAATATTTCAGATATTAGCTATATATATATTATAACAAAACCTGAACTGTTTATTTATGTTGCTTTTTTTATTACGTATAAAGAGAAAACTATTTTCCATCTGCTCAAAATAAATGGAATGGAATTTTGTACTTTAAACATGTTTGGAAAATAAACATTTATAGCAATTACATAATTTAAAAGCAATAAATTAACAACTTTTGAAAATAATGCCATTACCAAGAAAATTGTAAATATTATGGTTGCAAGAAACTAGTTTGTCGCAATCTATTTTGTTTTGGAAATTCATTGCTTTTGAATTGCAGAAGTAACACAAGAAAACCAATTAAACACAACAAGTGCGAAGATGAGGCAAGTTTGCCAGTAATGAGTAAATGCCACAAGACTTTGTTGCAGATGTTATTGTTTTGCTATCATTGTTTTTTTTTTTTGTCATTTCTACAAAGCAAATGAGATAAAATGAGACAAGAGACAAGAGACAAGAGACTCAGAGGCGATGCATTTACGTCATCCAAATCTGAGGAAAAGTTTCTCGATTAAAATGAGGAACTTTTTGTGAAATTCGCTTGCTTATCTAACCATTTCCGCTGTTGCTTATGGCCAAAAGCTGTGCGTGAAGAGCACACACAACAAGCCAAAACGAAAGCCGGAACAACTAACTGGCAACAACAAGAACAACAACAACAACAACAACGATTGTGGCAACTGCGCAGCTCATTAAACAATTGGCAGTTGTTTTCGGGTACTTTTGCTCGGTTGGGTGGTGCTGGGTGATTTTCGAAGAAAATTAAGAAGTATTATGGGGATTTGTTTGCCCTCTATAGGCCTTATCTTAAAGTTTTGCACGCAGCGCATGAATGCGTATTAACTTGGTCAAGGAGATGTAGGCAAATAAACGGGTACAAATAAACAAAAGCTGAGCGTTTGAGGCTGCATGTGTCATGTGGTTTACGGCCTAGGCAGGTGTAAAAGTTTTCAATTTATTGGCCAACAACAAAAACAGCCACAACTAGAGAATTCGATTATCTGGTAGACAACTGCTAGAAAAATGCTACAACTTTGCAACTGTTGCCCTTGAGAGTTTTTGGGTTTCTGTGCAACAATTCAATGCTTTGTTCTTGTGGCACACCCAAGACTCTGACCCTGCCGCACTCAGACTACAAAATTTATTAGTTTCTGTGAAGTGGTTGGGGATTTTAAATTCCTATGATTTGCTCCTGGCAAACAGTTGCAAATTTATGCTACTGCATTTATCAAGCGTGCCCCAAGCTCGTAAATAAAAATCAAACAACTGAGGGTGTCCTAATCGCAGGTTTTCAGGAATGTAAAGATTTAAATCGCTTGCTTACTCTGAGTAAAAGATTAAATTGGCTTTATGACATACAGACAGGATATAGATACATATTACTATAATTTATATACAACATAGTAAATGTAATTTGAGCATAAATGAGAAGAAAATCAACCACAAATGAGTACTTTAATTTTATTTCCGCCTAACGCAACTAAAGTGGCGTCAAGAGCAGCAAAAACATTAAAGATAGTAAAAATAAAAACATTTACGCATTTTGTATGACTCTGTCTGTGTGTGTGTGTGTGTGTGTTTTTGTTATAGCCAGCACTTTGCTGGCAATTTAATTGCTTTTTATAGGCAGACATAAAAAAAATTGTTTAGCCACTGAGCAAAAACCACGCACAATCAACATCCAAATAATATCCACCAAAATGTCCCAGTCGACCCAAGCCACATGGTTGGTAATGGTCGCAGTGGTCCGTTGTATTATTATAGTAGTAATCATTTAGTGAGCAAATTTGTTGGCTGTTCACGCGACCAAAAATTCCCACACACACACACACACACACACACTTGCACGCATTCACAATAACACTCACACACACACACATGCATTTACGGACAATGTTATTTTGTTGGTTTATTAAATGTGTGAGTGCTTCTGCAATGTTCTCAACTATTTGGCTTGCAGAGAGATGTGTACGTGCCACAAGTTGCAAGTATCGTAAAAAATATATATAAAAAAAATATAAACTGATTGGTTGTTACTTCCATTTGGTGCGAATTTAGAAAGGTTATTGTTAATAATAAAAAAGCAAATAAAAATAAAACTAATATGTTATTTACCAAAGTGCGATTTTATGACTTTTATCTGATTATCCTTTTTAATTCATTAACGATTTTAATTATTTTTTTATTGACTTTTCTATTTGTGAGCAAAAAAATAGTTTGCTCAAGTGGTATTAATAATTGAGATTTAAATCAGCTTATAGCACAGTACAATTATTTATAAAACCACATTTATTTAGGATTCAAAAAAGCATTAGTTAGTTAACATTAAATTATTATTATTATTATTATATGCAATAAAATTATGCACAAGTTGCAAAATTATCATTACCTCAATTTATATCACATATTATTTTGTTCCTTTTAATAGTAATGCAAAATTAACATTTAATGAGTAAGCAAAACATTTTACTGATGTGGAAAAAACCTTAAATAAAATCACATATTGATTTTTATATTTTCCTAGTAATTTATTAATTAATTTTCCTTGGTTCACTACTGAAAATACCTAATATTTAAAGAATATTCTTGGAATTGCTGGCTTATTTATCTATTTTCATGCCAACATCTTTAAGAGGCTCTTTGGCTATTTGTCTGTAAATATTCCGAATTTTATATATACTTTTCTTCTCCCATAGAAAAAATAGTTAATAAACTTGTACGCTTTAATTGAATACTTCTTCTGTGCTAAACAATTATTATACTCAAAGTTATTAGTTTTCTCTTTCATCAAAGCATCAATCTTAATCTTGTCTTCTTTTAAAACTTTCACATTGCCAATTAATATAAGTGTCAAAATTGCAAACAATCCAAGTAAACGTCAACTATGGCAAAAAGGTGGAATATGAAATAATCCATTTGGTTAACCAATGTGACAGTCATAATTTTGTTATCTATGAGCACAAAACCGCAAAAAGCTGCAAAAAGTCAAATAAAATAAGCAACAAAAGAGCAGCAAGTTTGGGTAAAGTAAATTAATATTTACGAGTGTGTGCGGCACAGATTTAAGATTTAAGATTGCATGCCTTATGAACCAAGAAAAGAATCATACATATATGTATATATATATATACATATATGTATGTAGTCCTAAGACTTTGCTGGTTTGTGCAACTCACACATGTTCTAAGAGACTCGTAAATTGCAAGCACTCCAAAAGTAAACAATAAAAGTTTTTGTGCTGAAAAGAAGAGAATTTTATTTCTTACATATCATGTATCATTGGGGGGGGGGGGGGGGGCTATAAAAAATGTTGAGAAATGATACAGTAAATGGAAACTGGGAAAATACGTTCTACCAGGGCCATAAAATTTTACGGAAATGTAAATTGAAGAATCTACAAAATTGTAGACGCATTCACATTTGGTTTATTGCAAATTCGAGATAAGAAATTTAATTTGCTTTTTTTTTTTTATTTCATGTAGTCACTTGTTTAAATAAGTCATGAAGTTAATCAAAATTTGCCTTGTTTTCAGCTTCAATTCGCCAATTTCAACATTGACTTTGTTTTATGCCTGCGACTAATGTTAACTGCATGAAATGAGCAACAAAATAATAGTTGCAAAAATTACAAAAATAAATGACTTACGCCCCATACTTAAATGGCTTTAGCGAAATTGCTCAATTTTCCAGCGCCTGAATTTGTCGATATATTCGTACTCGGAATTTGAATTCAAGGACTGCCGTGCATAGCCCAGTTTGGCAGTCAGAGCCCAGTGGTACAGAAGGAGAGGGTTGCAAACAGCTCAGCTAAGGGCTGGCCAAACAACAAGGGGGCAGCTCAATCTTGCCGCAAGCTGTGTGGCGACTTTTGGATTTTCAGCTTACATACGTTGGCCAAAACGACGCAGCAGTGGCTGCTGCCAACAAGCTGATCAGCAACGTTAAGGCTCGTCGCGATGCAAATGCAAATAACAACATGGCAGAGCAACAAGCGAAAACAACCTGCCCAAAACACAACAGAGACAGACGTGCCTGACGATTCGACTCTTTACGGTCTTTAAGCAATTTGAATTGTTTGCCATGGCAATTAGCCAAGTTTGCAACGCAGTCAATAGCAAATGCCTAAGCAGCAGCTTAATATGTGCGATTAAACCTTGAGTATCAGTAAGGCGAAAATATTCAGAAAATGCAATTATAGAAGTTGAAAGACAATTCTCTATTTTGTTATGTATTAACAAGCGCATTACAAAAATTGCATTTACATTCATGAGAGCTAAGAAAAACTTTAATATATTCAATTCTCAATATCGAGAAATGTATAAACATAACTCACCTTTGGGCACTTCAATATCGATTCGATTACCAAACTGAAGTGCAGACAATTGTTGGTCTAAGCCACATTTGTATTATAAGCTAGCATCGGTCAAGTTGGGAGATTTAGGAGCAGCCGATTTGAGGCTGTCATCTGCCATTTTAGTAGCAAACAATTCAATGGGCAACTTGAAAGCACACAAATTCCATATACACGAAATGGCCAGCCACAGCCAACAGGGACAACAGGACTATACAAATGCCATGCCCAGAGACAAACGCCCCCAACACACACACACACACACACACACACACACACACGTGCACACACACGCCAACTGGCAGGTGAACAATACGTTTTTGGCATTTCGAACAATCGCATAAAGCTCAAAGCTTCGTTCGTTTGGCTGGCATGAAAAAGGGAATATAAAATTTATACAAGACTGGCAATAGGGATACTCCCACACAGATACGGGATACACCCACAGACAGGCACGCATATGCTCTGTCAGAGTGATAAATTACATAACTCTGCTGCATTTTATTATCATTTAAACAAACAAACATAAAAATGCACATACAAGCGAATCGAGCTATGGGTCAAGACGAGGGCGGAAACGGGGAATGGATTGAGGGGCGTGGATTGAGCTCTGTAATCAACATTGAAAACTGTATAAATTTCGTTCATAAAAAGGTCGTCGATGTTATTTTAACATGCCAACGTGATTATTACACGACAAATGTGAATTTTGTTTTTTTTTTTTGTACACTCCCATTTTGAAATACCAAAGTCACGCAATTTGAAAAGGGCATTTACATATTATATTGCATGCTTTTGCTGCATATAATTGTAAATTTCGTAGAAATATGTATTATTAATGTTGCTCTTAAGTAGATGTGCTTAGTTGTTCATAAGCTTTGGCCACACTTAGGCCGAGTTTATTAAATTTAGTTCTAATTGTGGTCAACCAGCTTCAAACGGAAGTATTAAATATTTACAAGTTTTAATTAATATTTTATATAGATTTACATTTCTTTTAATTTTATTCTCAGACTTGGCAAATAATTTTCTTTTATTTATAATTTTTTTTTTATGTATATTTAAAATATATGGCAAAACCTGAAATGGTTAAAATGGTGTTGAAAAATTAATAATCATGAAAATTATCAATCTCTTGTGTCATGTGTTGAACATAAATTTTGGGCACTACGGATTGATGTATTCATTTTATTATGGGTGTATGTGTGGGTGTATGTATGGGTGTATGTATGGGTGTATGTATGGGTGTGTGTGTGTGTATGCTGAGATTGTCAATTCATTCATCAAAAGGAACTTGGGTCCAGTTGGTTGTGATTTGGGACATTAAATCATTGACAGTTGCTTATACTGGATATTATATTATTTGCAGCAGATGAAACTGAAAGAGTGACACAACATAAAAGAGCAACAAAGAATTATGGGATAGCAATTTATTATTTTTTAAAGTACAACGTTGAAAGCTAATCTATTTGAAGTGTCGGTTAAACATTCCAGGCAAGCTCGTCGCCATGGACCGACCATGTGTGTGTGTGTTAAGGATGATTGTGTGTCCTAATGAAATGTAGCATAATATTTTCAGTTTAGACATTGGTTGGAATTCACGACTAGTCTCCGGGTCAGTGGATGTGTGTGTGTGAGTGTGTGATAAGCGTCGTGTAAATCCCAAAAATAAGCAAAAGAGTCAACGTGCAACATCAAACCCCTACACAAACACACACGCACACACACACACACACACGCCCACACATACGTAGATAAATCCCTTGACCATAAGAGCTGAATAGCTTTGGATAGTCGACGGCTGTCCGTTTGCTTTTGGTCACTGACCATAAATTCAACTAAAATATATTTTGACATTTTGCACGCAAAGCGGTTGATGAGCTTGGCCCAAACGGGAAAGAGGCTAACTAAGCGAATTGGCCCACAGAGATCTTTGGGGTGTAAATGGGCCAAAACTGAGCTTACGCTGTTATATAAAGGTCGTTGCAAGGACCAGGCCGCATTTCCTATGAAGTGTTAACATGCGATAACAACAGCAACAGCAACAACAACAACAATAACAACAAAAAAATATACACAAATACTGATGATGAGCCAAAAGATTTTGTGCTCCAAGCGCAACATTAGATGTGGACGCGTGATACTTGGAAAAATACAATTTTCTAGAAAATACACGAAATGCACAATTGTTTTAATTTACATACGGCTGACTATTTGTTAAACAAATATTTATTACAAAAAAATATAAACGATAAAAAACCACATAATCCGAGTGGCAACTTAATTATTATTTATTATCGACTTTTGCAAAGCGGTCAAGAATTAAATCATCTATTTGTTTGTCTTTTAGCATATATGTAAATATGAACACATTTTTTTGTCCAGTGTGTTCGTGTCACGTTGGGAAACACGAGACTCGCTCAACTGGTTAACTAGATGCTATCCCCATCTTTTGAACTCTAAATGTATTTACCATTTATTGCTCTGTCATTTGGCATTGTTTCGGGTTTTGCAGCCAGTTGCCATCGCAGTAAATGAAGTGAAATGGCTTGAAAGTGAAGATAAACCAAATCAATGGTTCCGGCATTTTTCATCTTCATCTTTCACATCTAAAGTTTTTTTTCTTTTTTTTTTTGTGTCTTTAAGCGATTGCAACATAAGAGTTAAGTAAATGTTGCATCACTCAAGAACTTTACTTAGTTTCCGCGGTTTTCTTATGCATCTCTATTATTTTGTTATTTTTTTTAAGCGCTCTCCAAAGCATTTTAATTGCTCTTTTTAACAGCACAAAATTCTTTTTCATGCTCGTAAACTGGTGTAAGAAATTGTTGTGGCGGGCTGCCTTTTGGGGGGGATGGGGTGTGGTGTGTGTGTGACATAATTGCCGACCGCTGTGCCGAGCTGTTGCCTGTTGGTTTTCGCTGTCAGGACCATAAAAATGTGTAAAGTATTCCGTAATATATATGTATATATATATAGAGAAAAACAAGCGTCTTTTATTTGACACAACTTAAAGTCACCTTACAAGCGTCGTTTGGATTTTGCTTAAAGAATTTTAATTTCGCGCCGAAATGTTGTCAACTTTTTTGACATTTTATGTTGGTTATTATTTCTTCAAGTTTTCATATTTTCCTTTATTGCTATTTAAATAAAATGTGATTTCGTTTTCGCTTTCGTCCTGAGGCAACTAAAAGTTGTTTGAACTGACTTTCTTTTTGGGCTGTTTTACTTGTGCAGTAAATCATAGTGAGGTAATCTGCTGGATTTCGCCGAGTCACTTAGCTTAGAAAGGTATTTGTTTACCGTCAACTGTCATAGCACACAATGACAAGGGTTTTTTTGTTGTTGTTCTTTTATAAAGTTAGAATACAATGTATTCGACTAAGCATATGCCTTACGAACATATAAATTGATATAATCAGTTGAGATAAACCAAATGAGAATTGGGTAAAATATTAAGTCAGCTTTTGATTTGCAAAAATCCTGCCAAAATAATCCAGTAGGCTATAAATCGAACTTTTTTTTTTTCTTCCAGTTGCTAAAAGTATAATCCTTTAAAATAGGCAAACAATTTGATGCTTTAAAAATTGACTTTTTGTCCCCTTGTTTTCTGGGATACAATTCAATTTTGTGTGACATGGCCAGGAAAAATGGTCAAATGTTTTTTGACAATGTTATTTCCTTGATGATTTCTATTATGTTTCTTTTTTTGGTGCCTTGAAAAATGCTGATTGAAATGGAGAAAGAGCAAATCCTGCCAGACTATGGTCTGGCAATGGGCCTGCTTCTCAGCTCTGCCTTTGTTTGCTTTGGTATTTTGATCTTTCTGTGTTGCTTCGTATTTATTTTTTATTTTTTTTTTGGCTGATTTGATTTTGTTTCCTGGGCGAGCCATTGTCCTTGGCTGGGTTTTTTTTTTTTTTTTTTGTAAATGTTCGCACTTTAATCAAATGCCAGCTAATCTTTTGGGCAGCAGCACAACGGTGTTGTTGGTCCCCTGAGGATTTGTTGTCTTAGTGTTTCAGGGCAACAAACTCGCTTAACGCATTATGTATAAGCCATGCGTTTGTTGCTGTTGTAGTACTTTGTGGCCTGGCAGAAAGCTGGACCACTCGAAACAAATACCAAAAATGTTTCTGGCCCATTGTCTACGCAGACAAAAGGGGTATAACTAACTGACCCGTTAGGGTTGACTTAATTGAGCTCTTACACAATGCAAAGTTGCGTGTGGAATCTCTGAACTACAGTTTGCCTGGCTGCACAATGTGGCCAGCATCAAGTGTGCAAAGTACTCAAATTATAATTTAATTAAACTGTGAAACACTATGCATATTTACTATTTCCAGAGACAGGAGTCTTTAACCCAAGACATGGGCTCACACACACACACACACGCACGCACACACAAACACACCAGAAATTCTAGCAGACTCTCAATATTCAGTTTGCAACTAGTCTTGTTATTGCTGCTTTACATATGCAACAATATGCCACAACACAATGGGGCTAGTCGTGCAGCCAGTTCGTGCAACGAGCCGTATGAGTGTTTACTGCAGCTACTCCATACTCGCCATAGAAAAAGCAAGAGGCGAAAGGGGCAAGCTTCTGTGGCAATGTGTTCGCATGGCTTATTATGCCATGCATTGCATGCAAGGCCGCTGCAAATCATGACAAATGACAGCATAAAGAAAGTTACAATATCTTAATATATATATTTATATGTAAATATATATATTTATATATATGTGCTATTATGCAAACAATAATTCAATAGAAGTAAATATCTTTTCAGTCTTTTGTACTTAATACTCAATTATTGTATTGTAAATATAAAAAAAAAATAAATAAATAAAAACAAACTTTTCACTTACAATTTTAAATCGCTAATTAAATTTTTTTCAATAGAAATTTAAATAGAACTATTAAAAAAAATATAATTTTTTGTGCAGTGTAATTATGCATGTTATTTTAGTTAAAAGAGAGCACAAAAAAAAAAAACGTATATTGTCTATGCATTCATTGTTGATGTTCTTGTTGGTGTGCAAACAATTGTTATACACACACTTTCACGCACTTACACTCACACACACTCACACACACACACACACTTATTCGCACGTGTCTTTTGTTTGACTTGCCTCGTTTTGTGTTTATTTATTTACTCAACTTTATGGCGCCTTTCTGTGTTTATGGTTCATAATGTGTTTATGCCAAGTGTTTATCCAATAACTTTTTTCCTTTTTGCCCACAGCTTTGTTGGCTCACAGGCTCTCCTTAGATATGCTACTTGACAAATTACACATACGACGCATTTCAATGAAATACCATTATATAAATAAATGAACCCGCATCTGATAACTCTATAGGGGAATTTATCTAAAACTATTGTTAAATGTACTTTTGTATAGCTTTTGACATTGACGGAACGGCCCTGCATGGGCCCGAAATCGAAAACGATAAACATTAAAAAAAAACAACAACAAGGTTCACATAGATATCTGAGAGGTTCTAAGTAAGTATTCAATAAATTTACACATTATACTTATTTATTATTTATTTTCTCCAATTTGATTGTCAACGTGCGCTAACAAATTCTACAAATTGTTATTGATAAACAAATAACATAGAAAATAAGTGCTAATCATGTTTATTATTAAAAACACTCAAATAGCTGTTTGAATTTTACTTATGAATACAATGTAATAATCAAGTTAATGACTCGCTAGCTGATAGACAAAGCCTCTATCCACTGATGATAAACTTTATATTTTAATTGAATTCAATGTATAGACAAATTATTGACTAACATATTTTGAATCAATTGGATATAAATTAAAATATTTATTGGTCAAAGACTTAGCAAAAACCACAGCTTCGTAAACCACAAAAAGAACACAGCAAAAATATATGCAAGTGTTTAGAATAAAGTAAAATTAATACAGCAATTATAAGTTTGTTGTTGCAATTTACACTTAAAATAATAGAAGAAAATGCAAATTCAGTTAAAAATACAATGCAATTTTTTTTTCCTTTGAAGTTAAATCAGTGTAAGTAATCAGTAATAAGAGCATTGCGTTTTCGATATTCCCAATTCTTTCCTGAAAATGTAACAATCTTAGCAAGCTGCGCAAAACAAAACACAAAAGCTTCACACATTTTGAACGCTGATTATTTGCGCTGCGGCCTCCAGGCCAGAATATATATATCAGCGAGCAGCTCCACAAATTGGCAGTTGGAAAACGTGAGGCAGACAGGTAACAAGTATAAGCTAACAGGTAACAGCTAACAGGTAACAGCCAACAGTTTGTCATGAAACGTACAATTATCGCAATTAGCCTGCTGGTTCTGTTGACAACTGTCAGCGCTATGCAAGAGTGAGTGCCAAATGAAGAAAATAAAGTGTGAATTGAATTACGAGTGCCAAATAATTCCGTTTTAGCATAGCTTCGGATGAAGTGTTCAAGCTGGGCTACAATCCCACATATGATATTTGGTATTTTCTCCCAACCGGACGACCAGATGATGTACCCAACTACGTTAAGGATGCCTACGAGGAGCGAAAGGTTGGCGGCGTTTGCTTCAAATCTCCAGATACTTGGTTTTTCTGTGCAACAGGAAAGAAAATAACTCCCAAATAATATTTGATTTATTTCACGCTCACAGCAAATTGGTCCAAAATTGTCACATTTTAGTAAATATAGAAGCAAAAACAAGTGCAAAATAATTTCTGTTACTTAAAATATGCATTTATAACAATAATAATATTAGTAGATTCACGGCTGCAACGAATATAACTTTTAATTTTGTACATTCCCAGTGCCGTCACGGCAAGTTGCTGTAATTAGATAGAATCTCTGATAATTGGGAACACACTTTACAACTTGGAATGCATTATGAAATTACTGCAAATGGAAATTTAGCTACGGCAACTAAATATTTTTAATTTTGTTTAAAAATCATTTTGTGTTACGCATCAATTGCTAATAAAGATAACGTAAACCAGTCAGCAACAAATTGAATTTGTAAATCAATAGAGACAATTAAATGCGAATCGGAAACTGGTTGTGTTTTGATGAATTATTATTTGTAGAAATTATATACGTAGGAAGAGTCAGCAACATTTTATATCTCATTTCACATGGCTTGTTAAAGTTGAAGCAGACCAAATTGAAGCTTCCACTGGCATTATTATATTTACTTTTGGCGAAAAAGTACAACAAAATGGACAATGTTATTGCAACACTGTGAATTTACCAGACAGTTCGCATATATTTGACTGCTGCCCCCAAAAGCATTTCTTGCAATGTTTATATAGTGTATATACATCTTCTTTATTTATTTATTTTCTTTTTTGTTTGTTTTTGTTTTGTTTTTTTTTTTTTTGTGGCACTGCAGCACGCAAAGGAAATGAAATATGAAATAATTTATGAAATAAGGCGGCAACAGCTGCATTGCTAGGGTTGTGCAGTCAAAATTTATGATATTTTTTTTTTTTTTACCAGATATACATAGAGTACATGAGACAGCAGTGAAAGCGACTTTTTGATGGCTTACTTATGTTATGGTTATTGCTATTGTAAGCGTTAAGTTCTCTGACTTTATTAAAGTCAGACCAAAAGTTGAGCGCTGACAGGCAACCAGCTGTAAGAAAATAGCTAGAAACCAACAAAATATATAGAACTAGGAATAGAGACGCGAAGATAACCTGTAATCAGGACTTTATTTTGAATTAATTGATTTTTATATGTATTTTATTCTTATGTTAAGTTGTATATATGATTACTGTAAGTTTTCAATTAGTATCTTTATGTTTTAATTTTCTTCTTAGCAACCTTTGCCATAGACAAAGGGTATACAGGGTATAGAATGTCCAACATTCCTATCAAAATGTTCAACAAAAACTAGAACAGCAGCTGCAAAATGAAGTGCGTGAAAAAGCGTCGATTTGTTATTCTTGTTTCTGCTTGTTGTGCACATACACACACACAAAAAGAGGGGAGGAAGTCCTGCCAAGTTTCCGACAACTGTTGTCATTCGTGCCGAATTCTCGGAAGCCGTGCCAGAAAAGTAAAGCAAGAAAAAGCGAAAAATGATGAACACTCCAAAATTAAAGAGCAACCGGTACCAGGCCACATATGTTGCCACAAATGTATGCAACAATTGGAGACGAGCATAAGCAATGTTCTCTGCCTTGTAAAAGTAACAGAAATATTGAATAATTGCTAAAACTTTAACTTAAGTTTTATCTTATGCTAAAATTTGTGTTTGAAAAAGTTTACCAAAACTTTTAGCTATGAAAAAGTTCTTATCTAATATTGAACCAACTAATTGGATTCTATTTTAGTTTAGCTTTTTATTTAAAATTGAGCAAAGTCAATAAGTATTGATAGTTTTGAGTTGACAGGTTCGGCATTCAAAGTATTTTTAATATGTTGAAATGAAAATTTTGACAAACACAAAAAGTTTTCGTGGCATACCACAAAAACTCTTTGCAACTAATCAAATTGCCATTCGAACTGTGCAACTTTTGTGTGTGTGTGTGTTACAAAGACCAACACAGACAAACACACACAGATGCAGAATGCACACACACTCTTACAAATGGCCGCTGTAGATAAATGCAAATATTTATGATTCACCAAACATACATAAAAAAAAAATAAAGAAAAACGTTTTTCGGGTATTGCCTTATGTATACTTCATTCACACATCTTCAACTATCACACATTGCATAGAATGAAATTGAAATTGTTTTCAGAGTTGCAATTTCAAGCAGACCCTTTTGACCCTTTACAAATATAGTTTTAAACTTTCGAGATGAGTTTTTAGGAATTTTTAGGACGATACGCACACAACAAAATCACGCTAAAAGTGTATTTTATAAAACTACTTTTGCTAAAGATTAAATGCCGTTTTCCACTATAAAAATTATCAACAGCTCCAACATTTAATCTATTTAATCTTGTATTTATTTGACATCAGCTTTACTCACGCTGCCATATCTAAGTTAAATTGATATTTAGCAATTGCAATTTATTGCGTTTGTATACAATTTCATGCCTATGAATTTTGTATTTGCCTAAGCGCTTTTAATTGTTTTTTTTTCCGAGTCGATTGGTTCATATGCACTTTGCCAGATTACATTTGCCAAAGGTTACGTTTGGGGTTGTGATTTTTTTTTTTTTTTTTTTAAATGCTGAAGCTGTTGCCAACGATACAGCAATAGATCATAAGTCCCTCTTTGTCTTGGACAGCTAGATGCTTCATAAATATTTATGCATTTTCAGAATATGATGCAAAAATGCAGCTTCATAATAAAAGAAAACCAGAAAATAAAGTATATATACGTAAGAGAAATGCCAGCCAAAGCGCAGAGCAATCAAATCAAATAAGGACAGCAGTTGGATGCAAATGGATAAGTACAAAGCAGCGGGAGTAAACGAAGAGCAAAAATCGCTGTGGGGCAACCCAAGCTGGAGCAGTGTGAAAATTATGCACGTAAAGAAAAAGGCAGCCACAGCGCATCTGTGGAGCCAGACACAAAAAGAGATTCCAGATCCAGCATTCTCTATAAAGTGCAAGCGAAGGATGAGAAATGTGTACATGTGACATGTTTGGATTGCATATTTTCTCATTTTTACCTGGTCAAACAGCACATGACAAATATGCAAATGCCATATAATGACGCTGCTGATGGGCTCTTAGCCAGCTCCTGATGGGGGGGATTCTTAGCGAGCTGCTGATGGGTTCTTAGCAAGCTGCTGATGGGTTCTTAGCAAACTGCTGATAATGGGTTTTTGCAATGGAGTACGTTTTATTAACGTTTGCAGTTAACTTCAGTACTGCAAAAAAAAAAATCACTGAGAATGATATTGAGCAGGGCATGAGACTGCAGAAATGTTACTGAGCATTTAGAACAGGAGACAGCTGCATTAATTGAGCTTTAAGACTTAACGTCTTAAGAATTCGAGTGTTTTCTTAATGCTCGCTTGAGTACTGAATAATTGGTTTTCTAAACGGCAATTTACCAGTGCAGTTTGTGCCTGAAGCAGAAGATATATGCCTTACCTTTATGCGGTAGCATTTATGTTTAAGCGAATCCGTTTCTGCTCGCAATTGTCGCATACAATTTGCATTTCTTCTGTTGGCACAATTGCGAATGCGCCATAAAGTTTGCCCCACAATGATATGGCACCATCTATATGTGCATATATATATGTATGTATAGATATGTATGTGGAGGTGTGGCACAGCCAAGTGGCGTCACTCTTTTGTTATTGTCGCACTGAGGCTTGGTTTGTGCGACTGTTGCTTGCCCCAGCCACACAATTTTCAGATCGTTTTGTGCCGGATATTTACGATTTACACGTATGCGAAATGCAGCGGCAACAACACAAATAACAAAAACAACAGAAATGGCCTGCTGCAGCTGCTGTTGACTTGGGCGTTACTGGCGGGCGTTAATGGCTTCGTGTTGTTGCATGACAACAGTAACAATAACACAACAAGACAAAATTGTTGAGTCTGACAAGGGTTGACAAACGTGGATTCCCTGTATATATTTATTTTTATTTTGGTATTCAATAAACATCTTTTTCTAAGCGACATTCGAATGTTAAGTGAGAAAAATACTTGGACTGAAATTAATATTAATTTTAAGTTTGTATATTAATATATTATTTTTGTGTAATATTTTTGGAATGTAATAAACTTTATGGGACACAATAAAATTTCTGTAATTATATAAATCATATGCAACAAAGTCAAGCCAGCCTGCGACAGCAGCATAGGTAAAGGATATATGAAACAACAGTGGTGCACCAAAAAGTGTCTATACAGAAGAGCTATGGCAAATGGTGTGCAATGCGCCGGATTGCGCCCTTAAGCATGCAACACAAGTCGCCTTGACAACTATTGTGACGATGCCATTGAAATTCAATTTTGTATGCTGCGTGCGGTGTGGCACAGCTCTCAGCTTAAAGCATCCAAAGAAAAGTGGCCGACCTTCTTTTTTAGCACGTGTGAGAGAGAGAAAGGAAGAGAGAGAGAGAGAGAGAGGGAGAGAAAATGGTAGGTTGAGTTTTGGGCCGTTTGGAATCTTTACTGTTTCTCACTTTTGTTTACAGCATGCGCAATTTTATGCACAACACACACACACACAACACACACAAAGCGTTTCGGACAACGCGTGCTTCTGTGCAGCACAATTGCGGGCAATTTTTAATTTATGGCACCACACGTTACCGTTGAATGTGGCACGACATGGCACAAACACTTTTGCTTGAATGGAGCCAAGTCTTCAAAGTGCAATTAGCCAGTCAAGTGGAAAACGCATTGCAACTGGCCACAGTCTTGACGACTGCATCGATTCCGAAAGTTAATTGAATGTTATTTATGAATACAGAAATCGAATTTGATTCGATTTTTTGCTGCCCTAAAACCACAAACAGATTTATTGCTACTTGTGGCTTATTTTTGAATTAATATCAAGCTTAAAAATTGTGCAATATTTTTTATGTTAACCTCAATTTAAAAGTTAAATTTAGAGGACTGTAAATTTCCTGTGTGGTAAACATAAATCTTGAAAATATTAAGAATACCACAGCTCAATAATGATAAATGGAGCACTGCTCGGACTACTGTTTTGCCATTTTTCATTTCTGGCCTAGTCTTAAATCAAATTTATTTGTAAGTCATTAGGTCCAAAAGCCAAAGCCTAAAGGTCCTTTTCAGAGTTATTCACTTAAGCATTAGGAGGCCAACCAATTCAAAAAAAATAGCCAGCCAAGTGAGAAATTTGAGCCAAACTATGAAAAAATATGCTAATTTTTTGTGGTATTTTTGTTTACTTTTTGGCCTCTATTTGCCCTAAAAAAAAATGGGAAAACATTCAGAAATGCTCTTTAGAGGAAATGGTTGCGGTTATTGCTGCCCCTGTTGCTAAGTGAACTACTTGGGATTGGAAAACGTGGCTGGTGTTTGCCTGCTGGTGCGTATCTTGATTCCGATTCATAGACAGACATAGGCAGACTGACACACCCACACACACACACACACACCACAGAATCAATATGCATTTGAATATGTTCAACTGTTGAAGGACATTGTCTGAGCTTGGTTCTTTTTATGCAACTGTTTGGGGCAAGCGAGCAGGCATTTGCATAAATAGGCAATGACAGGTGCCATAATAGTCCTGATTAGCATTTTCTTAGTATATTTGTCACATATATACACACAAATATATATATATATATACTTACACGTATGTGAATATATATATATATAAGGTGGCACAAACCTAATTATCTACACTTTGCTGTTGTGGAACTGAAATTGAGAGGGATTCCAACTAAATCCCAGTGCTGCATCAGCGCAAAGTCCCAAATCCAATAAGTAAATCCGTATGCCAAGCCAAAGGCACAAAGCACACAAAAAGAACAAAAAATGAAAATAATAGAAACAACACAGAAATTCTATTTTACGCACGTCGAATACTAAATACTCTTGTTTGTTCGTATTTAAGTGAAGTAATCTGTGATCCCTCAAAGAAAAATGACTACTTCGCTTTGGAGACTCGACTATTTCTACTGACAAAAGTGTAATACTCTCAGTAAGGGTATTTAGCAAATGAGTTGCCATGACTTCAATATTCAGCATAACCCACGCAGACACACACTTTTTGTGCCATGGTCCACAGTCCCAACATAACATAATAATAATAAGACTGGGGAATACACATAAAGTGTGAAAAATATGTATGAATTACATATTGCTTACATTATTGGCATATCCTGTTGAGGATAGCAAAACTAGTAGAATATAAATATATCTTTTTATTTTCAATTAATAATTTCATTAAGTGTCTAGTGGGATTAAGGGAACAAATGTGCATTTATTAAGTAGGTTTATTTGAACCAATTTAAATTTGCTTAGTCATTTTGCCTTTTTATGTCTCATGCTAATTTGCTACAGGGTATCAGGAGACAATATAAACTAAAACAAAAAAAAAGCACTTTGCCGCCTGATGTTATTAAAAGTAATTAAAAGACAGCGCATATTTGATAAATTACTATAAGCCGATGACAAAATCGACACCATTCCAGATGTGATTAATTAATGATGACAATGATTAATGATGAAACGTATCATGGATGTGCGAATGAGCGTTTCTTTTGTTTAATATTAAGTGGGAATTTGCGGATTTACGTAATACAATAAGGACATAAAACTTGCATTTTCTGATAAGCTGGCTTAACCGTAATTTTTTTCTTATTGATTTCATTAAATGTCAATAAAAGAAGGCCTGTGATTATGTACTTATATATCGTGAGTAGTCTATTTTAGTACAATTAAAAGAAAGAAAATAACTTACACACACACATATATATATATATATAAATATATATATATATAGTAAATATTTGCGAACCTAACATTTGCGTATTTTAATTGAGAAAATTGCTTTCGTCTGTTTTAATTAAATGAATATTTAACTTAAATTCTATTGAATATGCCAAAGCAGCTTTCATGCAGCTTAAAGCAACTAAAGAGAAAATATTAATTACTCAATTTATTCAACCAAGAACTCAATTGGCAAGGTATTTTTCTGTTATTACTATACCTCAAGCAGCTTATATATTAAGAACTAGCTTAATAATAATAGGATAGTTTTCAACCCATTGAAATTAAAGTCAATATGTAGTCAATAATGGCAACAACAGTGAAGACATCAAATTTGCATAGCTGTTGTACAAAGTTTTGCACTAGCCACATTTAGGTTTTGTTGCTATTATGCTGAAAGAGTTCAGGGTAAAAACTCTCGAGTCGAGTTTTTCTGCATTTGACGGACTCTGAAAATTGATGGCGACGAACTGTTCTGTAGTCGACTTCATCTCAGGGAAAAAACAAAAAAAAAAAACCAAAAACAAAATAAATGAAGACCAAAACAGCGTTAATATTCAAAAGCGCACAAAACTTTTCGGCCTCAACTGATGCTCGAGTACATAACGGAAATGTGAAGTATCCGGAGTTGAGAAAACTTTTTGCGCACTTCACGTTCCACAAATTTGCATAGAACATAAATAATATTTCAAAACTCTGGCAAAAAAAAAAAATAATAATAAAAAAAATTCTTTTTTATTTTCCATTTGTTGGATTTTTAGACAAGTGGTAAATCTGACCTGCCCTTGCCATTTTTTTTTCTTGCGGTTTATTGCGGCTTGGATCTAAATTAAAAGTTCTAACGCAAAATTTTAATACACTGCAACTTCACTTCACTAAATGTCCACAGTGCGAGGGCGACAGAGCATAAAACGATTTGCGGATGGCATAATGTTGCACATACGTCGTGTGCTGCATGCAGCATATTTTAATTGGCTTGCCACAACGTTAAGCTTTAGTTTTTTTCTCTTTTTTTTTTCGTGGCGCTAGTCAATTTGGCGAAGTTTGCGACAGAGTTGCATGTGTGAAGAAGTTTGAAGGATTTTGATTTCGCATCGGTTTGATAAAAAAAAAAAAACTTTAGATGTTTTCAGTTTTGTTGGGGTATTTTAGTGCTTTTTGTTTGCATTTACTTTTGGGGTTAGTTGTTGACTGGGATTATTGTGCAACTTTGTTGTAAAATTTTCAACGCTCAAAATAGCTCTTCCAACAATTACAATGTCTGTAAAGTTGTCCACCCCACCCCGAAAGGGGCGCCAATTCGAGACGCGCATTTTATACTATAAAAGTGTTTGCAAATTTGCTGCGCTCCCAAAAGGTAAAAGTTTAGGTTTTAATTAGTTTTAGTTGCTTAGCGGCAAGGCAATTTGTTATATGCGGTTTCAGTTTTATGCATAAATCTTTAGAATTCTGTTGTCTCCTCTGCGGTTGCCGAGGGAGTTTGGTTATTATTATATTTCTCTGGTGCGACTAATTGGATGAAACTTGTGCAAAACGTTTATTTTTAGCAATTTGCAAAGAAGCGGAAAAATTCGATACTAAATGCTGTGTGGCAAAATTGTATTTTTAAGAACTGGGTCAACAAGCTGCAAAACTTTTTCCAAGTGTGTTTTGGAAAATATTTGAATCGTTATTTTGATTTGCAATTGACATGACTACAAACAGCTGCCAATCAAGCGACAACTTTTTTGTGGATTTGCTGGTTTTACTTGAATAAAATTTACAGAATAAAAAAATGGAGTAAAATATTTGTAAGAATTTACTGACGTAATTCCATTTGTTATAGAATTTTGAGACATTCAGATGCTTTTAATATGCCTTTACAAATCAACTCAAGCTTACATCTGGAAGTTCTGGAAGTCAAAGGCAATCCCTTGAGAAACCAGAGTGAAACTTCATCTGGAATATCTATTGAATGTTTGACAAGAGCACGTTTAACGAGCGAGTGTTGCGGTGTTTGTTTGAAGACAAACAGAGAGAATGCCATCAAATAATGCGCATTTCCGCATCCGTTTCATATACAACAAATATTAGCTATCTGCCAATGTCTTTGCTTTTGCTTTCGACATCGCATATGTTGCTGACTGACTGGATGACTGACTGGCTGACTGACTGCCTGTGCCTGTTATCCTTTGCCGCGCAATGTCCTTGCAAGTGTTTTCGAAATATACAGTTACCAGTGTAAATTGCCAGGGGCAAGTTTGGTGTTTGGTGGCAATGCTTGCGCGTCTATCCTGTCTGCATTTGAGTGCAAGTTTGAGACTTGACTTTACACACACACATGTGATATGAACTGGCATGCATATATGTGCATGTGTGTGTGTGTGTCTTGTGTGTGTGTCCGCTGCTATTATGTTGAGGCAGGACAAACAGCAGCCGTTGCTAGCTATACATTAAGAAATCAACTTAAGACGCGAACGTCTTTTGTTGGCTACAAAGATGTGTGTTCGAGTGTGTGTGCGTTCGAGTGTGTGTGTGCGTTCGAGTGTGTGTGTGTGTGTGTGTGTACACCACTCATCGGATGATGCTGTTGTTTGGCGCCTGCCCCACGGTCTGTTTGGCCAACAACTAGCTAAAGTTGTGCTGTTCATCGCACATCGTTGTTGTTCTTACTGCAAAATGTTCAAAAAGCTACAACATAAACATAAAGTTATTATATAAATATGAAGTAGCTGCTCTTTGTCCGGGATGCGAGTGGGTGTACGCCGTCTCAAAGTGGCCGTAACGCCATCACTGTTTTTGGCACAAAAGCCCCAAAAAGTATTACAGTGTTTGTAGCAATCGCCTTATCCCAAAAGGAGTAACTGAGCCAAACTTTTTCCACTGCGAAAATTTGGTTTTGGGGTTTTTTCGCGTGTGGTTCGCTTTACTAACTTTGATTATTTCTTCCTTTTTTTTTTTTTTTTTTTGGTTTTCTTTGTTTGTTGTTGTTTGCGTTGCCTTTTGTCATGCAGCGGATTTGAGTTATGCGGCAGATTGAGTTACTGCCCAGGCCGTTGGCTTATTTACAGCTCAGTTTGGTCAAAGCAAGATTTATGACTTGACTAAAAAATGCTGCTGAGACTTGGCCATAAGTAAGTGGACAAAGTTAGGCATTCAACGCCATTTACAAGTAATATAGTTGAGTCCTTATAGAATTTCACATTTCAATCGTTTTCTAGATTAATATAGTAGCAAAAATACTACCTGTAAAGCTGCACACAAATTGCTTGAAAGCTTGAATTAATCAGTGTTATCCGCTATAAAAACTATAATGTATTCAATCTAAAGTGCACTCGAATAATGCAATCTTATGCATTTTATTTGCCAACAAATTGATACTTTGCATATTCAATTTAAACAAACCAATTTGGCATAACAAAAACTCTTAAAATGCTCACAAACGCTTTTTCACACACACACACACACACACACACATAGAGACACACCCTCACTCACATTGTTGAAAGCAATGCAACCGCAAAATAAATAACAACAAAAGACCGAACACCAGGGCCAAAGCCATTACTCATACGTCATGTGGCACAGCCAAAGGGAATACAAATATAAAATGCATGTTGAAAAATACAACAAAACAAGAAAAGCCAAACAACTCAATCGCAAAATCCAAAAAAAAAGAAGAAGAAATAAATATAAATATAAATAAAAATAAAATAACCTGGGACAACTATTTGCGTGGATTCAGATTGGGTTTTGGTTTGCCAAGTGGATCAAAAGCGTTGCTAGCTGCAGTTTTGTATTTAAGTGGTGGTCGGTGGTTCAAAAGGTTGCAGCTTTTGAGGTTTTGTAGCTGTGTTTTTCTCAAACACACACACGCACACGCACGTACACACACACACGCACGTACACGTACACATACAAGTGACTTCCATTCGTATTTTTTGTACGGCTTAGTTTCCTTTTGGAAACTTGCGTAAATTTCTCTGCCACAATTAAACACGTTGCCAGGACGACTTGCCCGGCATACCCAACCCACACATCTCCTTGCAACACAAGTTGTTCACAACTCCTTTCAACGATTACTCAAACTGTGCACGTAAACAACTGGTGGCACTCATTGCTGTTGCTGTTGCTGTTGCTGTTGCTGTTGCTACTTGCTACTTGCTAACGACTAACTTGCGTTTAACCACAAATTGAATTACCCAACAGTTTACCAGCTGCGTGATGTGCCCCACCAACTCTATTTGCCTCTAGCTCTCAATTCCTTCGGATGCTGTTCCTTGTTCCTTGACGCTGCCTTCACATTATTATCAACTGCTGCTGCTGCTGCTGTTCTCATTGCTATTGCGGCACGCGCCTGGGAGCATTCAAATCTACAATTGCACCGGAGCCACAGAACGGGGGCACGTGATGCGTTGCTCGCTTCATCAGGCCCACAACCTCCCAAAAGACACCCACTTTGGGATAGTGGCAAATATATGCGTTGCGATGTCTTTGGAATGCTTACTCACATTTATTTGCCTAGCAATCGCAACTTAAATGCGCAACTGTGGCAGCTAAGCGCATCAGTATTTTGAACATACCTGCAAATAAACAAATAAATTGGTGTATTAATATGATTTTCAATTTTAATTACATTAATTAATAGTAGTTGAATTTTGTATATTATTTTATTGAATGAATCTCATTAATTATTTGTATGTTCATAGGAACATAATTAGCAGCGTTCGCATTTATATACTGATTTTCGCATGGCACTCAATCAATGATGTTCTACATATGTCAGCTAATTTTGCGCAACATTACACACATTTATATAGCATTTATTGCTCTTATACTGTTTCTGTCCAACTAAAAACTGTTCGATCAATCGAGTATTTTACGCACGTAGCAGTTAGAATGGAAAAAACACAGCAATTGGTAAAATCAGCAAACCAAATAAATAAAATGATTTATGCGCGGCAAAAGCAAGGTTTGTGCTGTTTCTACGCCCTTTATTTTTATCACTATTAGAATGTGTAATCCAGGAATAGCCGGAATTGACGACAACGTTGTCCTAACTGATTTCATCCTGTTGGCCGTTCTGTCAACATGAAATAAACGACAACCAACCAACCAACCAACCAACAACCAAAAACCGAGCAAAGAGCCAGCCTCTAATTGCCGAGTATTCATCACACGCGCGACCAAGCGAGAAACGTGACAGATGCCACTCATGTTCGTTTGTTGTGTGTGTAAGTGTGTACATAAAATGTATATAAATATATTCTCATATATACATATGTATTACACTTAATTAAAATGCGCTGTATGCCACATGCTGCCAAAAAAATAAGCCCTTGAAATTATCAATAGGCGAATTGCAAATACTCTGCATTTGTAGTGCACTTTTTATTACTTTCTCGCCAAAAATAATAAAAGTGCTGTTGAAAAAAATTAAAAAATGTAATAAAATAAAAAAATTCTACTCTTGAGCAACGTTTTGTATTAAAATTTAAATAGTATTTGTAACAAAACAATTTAAATAATTACAAACTCAAATAGCAGATGTAACGAGTTTTTCATTGACTATTAAAATAAGACACATTTAAAATTTAGATAAAAAACATTTTGCTTTTATAGAAAAAAAGAAATATTTTTCTTCTGTATTTTTCACCTTCTTTCTATTTGTTAAGTTACGTCTATTTTAAAATTCCACGTAAAAGCTAAAGCAAAGCAATATATTTTTTCTTTGACTTACTTAAATTCGGTTAAAGGTTTGGGTTAGCCAAAAACCGACTTTAAATTGTCTGACAGAGATAATGGCGACCCAATGGAGCGCATTCAGCTAATCTAATACGTTTTCGCTGTTCGATGTTAAATGTGGCAAGTAAAGTAGAAAAATCTTGGCAAGCACAAAATGTGAAAATGTGCGAGAAGACAAAAATAAGAAAGAAAAAGGTTGCCCAGCCCCCGATATCATTCACATAACTTAGCTGACTCCGCAGTGGGGAGCAGTCAAATGTTGAATTATTGTCTTGGCCTAACTTAATGGGCTCGTACATTGCCAAAAGGTAAAAGTGCTCGGACTAGTTTTGTTGGCAAAACTCGAAAAATGCATTGTGTACAAAAATGAAAAACTAAGTTAAGAAAAAGTAGATGGCTTCATCAATTTTAGCAATACTTGTGTTAAAATTGTCAACTGTGAAATAGTAAAAATTTAAAAAATCTAAAATAATCAATCATGCATTGAGCTTTTAGAGAACAGAATGAAATTCCAGCAAACCAGTCAAATAAAATGGAACTACAGAGGATACATTTCTTGTACACTGGAACTGTAATATTGCAGTAGCTTGAGGTATCTCTATGGTTTTAATTATCATGTAAGCAGAGCTATACTTAAGGTAATAAAAATGGTACTCTTGTGACATAAGAAGCTACAATCAAAAGATGGCTTCTGGCACTTCGAGAGCACAATGACAACCGAAAACCATATTGTGATATTGTGTGACAAAGTCCAATTTTAGGTACTGCAGTTCAACAAATTGCAGGTTAATGTCATTGCCAATGCGATACAGTTGAGGAGCGCTTAAGCTGGACTTGGTTTAATCAGGATGTGGCACACACAAAGACATGTACAAAAACAGATTTGCAAAGTTGTTTACGTGGCGTATGAGCAACAAATCAAATGCTGTGCACGTTGGCCAACCACCACAAGCCAAATGTCTGATTGGCAACATAAATCACACAGTCGCCCAGTAACTCCAAACACACACACACACCAACACACACACATACGCACACACAATAATGAAATCGCTGCTTCTGTTGCAGTTGCAACTGAAATTTGGCTGGCTGACTAGTTGCTGCTTTGAGTCTGTCACGATTGCAGCTGAAACGCTGAGCGACTTCGTTAGCAGCCCTGGCGGCATGCGGATTGCTTACAAACATGCGGCACACACCGTGCAGCGCACAACCAAAAACTGTCAAAACTTATGCAAAACAGGATGCAGACAGACACACACAAACAGACAGACGGAGCTGCCGAGCAGCTGGCGAATTCGTGCACATTTGTTGGCGCAGAGTTCAATTGAGCGGCAAATTGCCGTGGCACAAAAAACAAAAAAAAAACCAAAAAAAAAAAAAATGGTTGGAAGTGGGCGTGGCGCGCTCAAATTGTTAGAGCAAATAAAAACGTGAAGAGCATCGCTGGCAAAAAGTCACCTGCAACGTGCAAACATTTCAAATTTATTATCCCCATTTGCATACCTCTTTGCTACATGCCCCACAAAAAAAAAAGAAAAGAATATGCACTTTTGCCAACAAAACGGTAAATGCCAGCTATAGGACATACTGCAGCAGTGTTGCCAATTTGTGTTGAAACACAGCTTAATGTGATGCTGTCAACTTGATCTGTTCTTAACCGCATTTCATTTACGTGCCGAACCTTAAGCTCAGATTTCAGCCAGCACATCAATCATAAAGTATTTGACTTAAAATGTAACAACAAAAAACAAAAAAAAAAACGAACAAATCTGATAATAAAAAAAAATGATGCAATAATCTCTTCAAAATCCATGAAAATGTTCTAAATAGTGATTTATGAGAACAGTTACATTTTAGAAAAAAGTTTTTATGAAATAACTTTTGCAAAGCAGTTGAATTTTTTTGTTAGGAGATAAAAGCAACACCCACAAAACGCCTGCGTTCATTTTAGATTGATCGGGCCAAAATGAATGAAAAAAAAATAACAAAAATATGTTGCATAGCAAATATGTATTTGGCAAATGTTTCTGACTAAAAATTCCAATTACCCATTTAACTCCCAATAGAATGTGCAGCAGCGCCCGGCTGTGTTGCATGAAAACAGGACCCGGAAAAATAAAAACAACAAAAAAAAAAAAGTAACCCGAAACAATAGAAAACAATTGACGTTGCACAATGCGACAGCAGGACAAGCACAGATTTGGTGCAGATTCACACGTACCCCAGGGGTAAATACCGGCAAACTGACAAACACACACAAACACACATACACGCACACCCAACCACAGACACACAGCGGGGCTTAACTAGAACATACTGAAGGAGAAGGAGGAGGATGGAGAGGAGGAGAGGAATAGAGGAGGAGGAAATACGAAACGATTCCCCAAATGCTTCGTTTTAATTGTTGAACCACAGAAGTGCTTACATTTAGCTCGAGGGCGCCAGCTGCATGAGGAACTTGCCATGTTGCATGAACATAGAAATACGAGATAGAAAAAGACAGAGAAAGAGTGACAGAGGGGGGGGGGGAGAGGTGGGGTCGAGGTAGCAAGGATAGATACCATGGAAGCCGCACACATTTCTATTCTGACTGCAGTTTGTTTGCCTAACCCACATACAAATTCTGCAGTCGAATTCAACTTGAGCTGCATTCTAATTTGGGCACCAATTTTCCATCTAGCAACGGCCAAAAGACATAAATAAATAAAGTCAAAATTAAAAACGAAAGCAAACACTAAACCCAAACTGCCAGCTGGCCAAGCACAGTCCCAGTCCCAGTTCAGACACAGCTAACTTATTTTGCAGAGGAGACAGCCCCTCCATTTTTGCGGCAGATGCATCTGTGATTCTTGCAACGCTGTTAAATCACCGGAAAAAACCACATATCGCACACGGCCAGCATTCAAATTACTTTCAAGGCACCGGCAAATCGGCAGTACAGTGAAATTCCCAATTGAATTTTTTGCTAGCTCTTCTCGCCAAAGGTGTGGCAGATAAATATATTATTTTCACCTAGTTTATGTTGAAGACGCTCCTCCAGCTAACCAGTTAAGCTAAGTTTAAATTTCGACTATCGATTAAGCACATCTATTTTATTTCCAGAAAAGTTTTTGCCATAGTTTTAGAGTGTCATTTTTATTATGGCTTTTAATAATATTCTGTTTTATTGCATGCAAAAACTATTTGAAATATCTGCGAAAAATTATTATTTATTGCGGTGAATTTCCAATTAAGTTATAATTGCAAGATATAATCAAATTTATAACTTATGAAAAACTAAAAAAATATAGCATTTTAATAATTTTAACGTAATTTTAATTATCGTAAGCCAATAACCGTCGGTTATATATTAAGCTTAGTGGTCGTTTTTCAAAGAGATAAAATTAATAATAAGTTGATTAGTTTTGCTACCTCTACCATATTAAATGGTTTTATCCTAGCCCACTCTTATATCCTTCAGCAAGCAAAAACTCAATTACATATAAGACCCATTTCTGTAGTCTAAATATAGAAGAAAGGAAAAACGTCTCAATGCGAGAAGCGATGATAATGGAATAATATAAAATTTGCTTCATAATCCAATAAAGTCAACGACAGACAAACACAGAAATACACACATTCAAGGGAAGGGGGGGGGGGGAAATGGCGACAGGAAGAGGCACTCGACTAACAACTTCATTGATACACAGCCAGCAGCAGCAGGCAAGGAAACCTCGAACCACAGCACACAAGTTGAGCATTTGGCACCACATGCGTTCAACAAGCCCATGGAAGTTAAACCGCATTTATAAGTCGAGCTTGCCATACATATGCAATACCATGTTATGATATACCCCCCCCCCCACCCACCCACTCCCCTATAGACTGCTCTCTCTTACAATTGTTGACATTAGATTGCGTTTAAAGGGCACACTTTCACACAGATAGAGAGACTCTCGAACATGTGTGAGTGGTGTGGTGGCTCGGCATATGATATGCCTCTAAAATTGTCTGCTTAGATATTTATGCAAGTGGCTGGGCCTGGCGGGATCATAAGCCACATTGTGGCACCTCCGACTCCAGCGTTATATTTCTGTGTGCGTGCTGCTGCAGCAGCGGAAACGGAAGTCACAATGACATTCACTCAATTTGCGCACAATTGATTTTTTCATTTATTTTTATATTTTTTGCGCGTGGGTGCAAAAAAATGTGTTCAACAAAATAATGTAAATACGTGACTTTTTACTAAAAAAAAAAAGAACACAAAAATATATTGTTCACTTGAGCAACTGATATCAAAAATACCCTGTAGTATACATATATATATATATACAGATTGGATATATTATATATTTATTTCAACTAACCCTTGTTAGAGTTCTACGTAGGGTAATTTTAATAAAATAAAAAGGCTGTGTCCCATTCACTCCATTCGGGAGTCCACAAGGGGCATTTGCTTTTTATGACCTTCAAAAACAGTTTTCACACTAGCCCTGCCCCATTACAGCCAAGGCCTTAAAGTGTGCGTATTTGGCATGAGTAGGGGGGGGGTCTATGGGGGGGTTGGTTGGATTGATGGTAATGGCTATAATCACACATTATTGATACATTATTCCAGTGGCACTTTGAGCATGTGCTAAAGAATTCCTTAGAAACATCCATTGCAGCTTCCTCTCAAATATTATCATTTGTAATCATTTATGATAATTTATTTAGCACATTAAACTGTCGTATTTTTGCGTTCAATTATAATTTACGACTTAATTTAAAGCATATGTATTATGGATTTGCTCATTAATTATTATTACGAACAATGCATATGTTATATATATATATATATATATATTATATATATATTTTTTTTTTTGTGTACAGTTATAATTAATTACATTAATTACGCTTTTATCATCTCTGAATGTTCAATTTATAAGTGCTCTTGTGTATTTAAAGCGACATAACTCGATGCTGAAAAGTGCTCTTATTTCATGCACACTCCACACACACACACACACATTGAATACACACCAAATTAGCATTCCGTATTGAAGGCAATGTGTTAATTAATGTGTCACATTTTTATTTACATAAAAACCGTAATGTGTTTAATTATATATTATTCATGATTTTTACCTGTTTAACAATTATAACACATTCATCAAAATAATCCACAAATAATAGTTTAAAGTCTTAAATTTATAATAAAAGAATTATTTATTATCTATTATTTATTTGATCAATTTAATATCAGTTCTTCGATAGATTTTAGTTTATTTGCCAACCTGAGCCTGAGCCAAAGAGATGTTTGTAGTGGAATAAAGAGAGTTACCATAAATCAGATGTCCTTTGGTGGCCATGAAGACAAATGTTGCGGCAGCTCTGGAGACAAATGTGTGACATTAACGATAAGAAGCATTCGAGAATTGCATTCATTCATCAGTGTTGGATATTTGCTTATAAGTAAAATTGAATTTTTAACGTAAATACGTCGAAAGGCAAAGCAAAATCACCCAATCGAAATGAAGAAAAACAAAATTTAAATTGTAAACATGTTCAGGCAAAGTGCATGAGAAACGTTCGAATCAATGAACAAGAAAAACGAAGTCACACACACACACACACAAACACACACACCTTTACATGGCGCAACCAAAAGTATGCAACATAACTTAAACGGCTGTGTGGAGAGGAGCTGGAAGGGAGGTTAGGGAGGATAGCTTATACGTGACCCAGTTGACGGGCATTGCCATACAAACAGACACTTAGAGCTCGGCCAGAATTGATACCAAGTGCAAGTAGATACAAATTTTGGAATTGGGTTATTGCTGGCTTGGCAGGATGCCGACTTTTCGAGCACTCCTATTTATGTTTGTGTATGTAAAACTAGCATTAAATGCATAAATGCAGCGGAAAGAGGGCAGCAAATCAAGTGAAATTATTTATACACAAATAGCAAATGAAATTGAAATGAAATTGTTTTCTATCTAAAAGCTTACACAACGAACGGGCTATATATATATATATATAGATATTGGTTATGCAGGACACGGGCCCCACATTGCCCCTTATGTTTATCCGATCGCTGGAGCCATAAAAACTTTATGTGTCAAATGTCATAATCCAAAATCATTTTGCAGCTGGCGGCGGTCAAAGCACATAAATTGTAGACATTTGAACCATTGCTTATTTTGGGGCCATGCGCCTTCGCATAATGTTATTTGGCAGTTTGATTATTATTTATGTTTTAACTCTAGGTTTGTTAAACGAAGCACGCACATGATATGCTGATAAAAGTTCAATTCCCAAGAACAATAAAATAAGGCTCCAGCGAATAAGCAATATTTTCTATGACTTTTCACTCCATTGCCCATTTTATGACGCACGCACTAAACGGCCAATAATTCTAGAACATTTCCAGTGCCGAGAAATAAATATATCCCTCCCACAATATGCAAATCTCGGTCGGTTTTACAGCTTCTCATTCCCATTGCAAATATGAATATTTAAATAATTTGGACTGTATGCACACTTAAATGCTTTTAGTTTAATTGCTCTTTGTGCCTTGGGCTAGTCATTCAGAAAGGATTATTTTCATTAGAATTTGTATACCGAAAATGATGCTGGCTTTTTGCATATGTGAACGTATTTATGCCTTAAACAGTAGTTAAGATAATAATAAAATTTTAAAGTTTTGATTGCTAACGAAAATGGCAAATGATTAGGCAATTTAAATTTTAATTATATTATGCACTCTCCAAGCAAATTTAATATCTAATCGAAATATTGGCATTTAATATCGAATAGGTTTTTGGATGACATTTTTTTCTTTTTTTTTTGAGCCCAAAGACAATTTTGAGCTGCGCATGTAGCATTTCTGACTCCCAAGTAAACCAAGCAAAAATCCTCAAATATTCAACCAAAATCCGCCACTGTATTTCCCATCATAAAAGCCTTTTTTTCGCGCAGCAACGTCGACATAAATCACGGAAAACACAAAATTATGCACATAAAATGGCAGCCAAATCCTGCTGCCATCAGACAAGTGCCGCCAACTCTGTCTGGAGGAAGCAACAAAGTCAACAAAAAAATTGTACAGCGGTAGCCAAAAAAAAACAAGAGAAATCTGTTACAATTATGTGTTTAATGCATAAATCAAAAACTCATTTAAAATTAAATCACAGTATTCAACAAATCACAAAACAAAGTTGTACAAAAAAAAACAGTACGAAATGAAAGCAATTATTATGTACAAAGGTTTGTATGATGCGTATGTGTGTGGGTGGGTGTGTGTGGGTGTGTGTGTGTCGGTGTGTGTGACGGTGTGTGTGTCGGTGTTAAGCATGAATTATTCTCGCATTCTACATGTATATAAAAAAATTCAAAAGGCAGCCAGTAATAATAACAACAACAGTAACAAAAACGTTGCCTTCAACGAGTGTATAAAATGTTTATGCAGGAATGAATTGAATCCCGCGGAGTGGGACGCGATCCCTATGAAGCTAGCAGCGGCAACGGCTATTAAAATCAGAAAGGAAAAACCCTCAATTACATATGACGAATATGGAATACTCTACGAGTAAGCAAGTTCCAGAGCCAAAATTGTGTATTTATTCATCATTTGCCATAGAAGAAATACAGCCTTATTTCGATTTTTAATTTAAGAAACAAAAACTCTTCAAGAATTATAAGTATGTATTTTTTTTGTTAACTGTTATTCGATTCGAAATTTATTTAATATATGCTTTTTTTTTATTTGTGTGTTAAGATCACAAACCAAACCAAATATTCCAAACATATGCAAATGTGAGGGTATCATAAATACAACTGACTTTTGTGCCAGGATACCTACGTAGATGGCGCAATAATTTAAAGAAGCCAACGCCATTGCAGTTTGTGGCAGGAGGGAATTGTGGGCATGGTTATGGGGCATGAATAAGTACAATTTGGTTTTGCTGCAGGACGATGTTTGAGCGTCGCATGTCAACTGTCGGCAGCTGCGCACATGCAACTCAGACACTTCATGACACTCGTACACACACCGACGCACACACACAGGCACACACACGCACACTTGCGAGCAGGAAGTGAACGAAACACTCGACAATGTTGGGCCAGGCCAGGCCGGATAACAACTTCAGTGACGACTTGAGTACGTGTCGCGCTGAAGTTCCATAGTAGCTGCTGGGGGAGGCCAACGTTTGGGCAAAGAAGGTACACTCGAAAAAAAAAATATGCCATTGTGTTTAAGCTTGTTAGGGGTAAACAGCTTTTAAGCTTTCAACAACTACTACATATATAAATAAAAGCATTTTCAAATTAGAAATTTAAATAATTTAATTTAGATATTAAAAACTTGGTTTATTGACAAATGAAAATGTTTGCTTCAGCTTTTGGCCGCAGTGTATGAATGGTAACATTCGTTATGACAAGAAGGACAATTCCTGCAGTGAAATGCACTCAACTATGCAGCCAGTTAGGTGCCAGCTCCTCCCCCCCCCTAAACCACTTGCATCACCACCGCACACCATTCCCCATTGAACTCCTTGATATGCACTGATCTATGCACGTAAATGTACTTTGTATGCTGTCAGGGAGCTGTCAGCTTTGATGGCACAAGGGGCAGCCAGCTGCTTCATCAGCGTATTGCCACCACGTCAGTCTAATGCGAATATCTACTTCAGCCGCTGCCCCCCACATATCATTCACAGCGGCGACCTTAGTTTTGGTGCACAATTGTACTGCGGTTAGGCCAGAGACAAGACTAGAATCATGTTGAGCCAATGAGGCTGGCGACACAACGACAGACAACGCAGCGTGCGACCATGTCAAGTCTCTGAGAGAAGGGTTCGCAGCATCAAATGGCAACTGACAGCACCAATTGCTGCACTCTTTGGTGAATGGGAAGTCCTTTTGGCACTGTGCCCCATTGCTGCTCATGTGTCGCATGTGTAGCGTAGGCGCTGCAGCTGCTCCTTCAAAGCTGTTGGCTTCATTTCACTGATGTTGAACTAAAAGCGGCTAAGAGAGCCAGCTGAGAGAGCCCTTGCGTTGGCAACAAAAGGAGATCAAGTGGATGTTGCATCTAACAAATTCATTGTTTGCTTCAAAATACAGAGTATGTCATAAATAACAACAAATGCCTATGAAAATTGTCCTTAAGAGCAGCAGTGGTTATAGTGGCTCAACAGACTGTTAAACCTATTGATATCAAAGGATTTCCTTACTATATAGTAAGAGATATTTGAAAAGAACATCCAACATCTACAATCTAATCGTTTTAATCAAAAATAAAAGCTAAAATTAAATACTGCCTCACACAAAACACACTTATATTCAACTAAAAAATAATTTAGTTTTTAGTAAAATTAGTCTATTCCTAGTAAAACAATTGCTCAACTAATAAATCAGTATTTAAAAAATTAAAAATCGTTTTTAATCAATTTATATGCTCTAATTTCATTCATATTTTTGCAAAAATTTATATCCGAAATACAAATAATTAAAATCATAAATATGAATTTACACAAGAGCTTACTCAACAAAATATTAATAAAATAAGTTAGAAGCAACTTTTTTCACTTAACTTATGTAAAGTTTAGTTCGATAAATGCGCTTTGCAACATATTTGCACTCATTTATCCAAACGCTGCATTGACATTTTCCAATAAGTTTCGTTTTTCCAAATGCAATTGAAAAGCAAAATAGAATTTCGTATTTCGACAACGCATTCGTATAATGAATATTGCCATAAAAGAATTGTATTTCAGCAATATTTGCTTGCGCACGAAAATCCATTCTAAAGAATTTTTCGCCTGCAAACATAATATTTGAGTAGAATTCCGGTAAAGCAATTTCCCAAAGCATTTGAAAAAAACCTTTCAACAATTTCAAATTCGTTTTTTTCACACACTGCAAATAAAGTTTAGTGTTATTGTGAGAGCTCTCGTTAGCTTCAAAATGGAGAGCTTACCATATAAGCCATATTTTCTATTGGCTCTGATGAAATTCACTTGAATATCTTTTTTTTTATTTTTTTTTCTTGGCTCAAAATCCTTTTTTATCCAGCGCTTTTATGAAAGATAATCGCTGGTAATAATTCATAACCATAAAATATCAATTTTTGTGTACAATTTCGAGGCGGGTGTCTGTTATCAACGCGCATAAATTTCAATCTACACACACACACCTCCCCCGCCCCCTAAATGTGTGTGTTTGTAGTAGCAACAGCAGCAGTTGCCATAACAAACAACAGGCACTATGAACAAAAAACATTGAACGCTGTCTGAAAAGAGCGAGGGGCAGGGGAGAGGAGTCAAGTCGAGTGACATGCCAGACAGACATGTGTATCGAAAATAGCAGCAGCAGCAGCAGCAGCAGCAGGAGCAGCAGCAGCAGCCGCAGGAGCAACGACAATGACAACAACAAGGATGCGCACTAGGACTATATCACAAGGAGTCAACGGGCATATCATAAATATTTGTGGTTTGGGGCAGGATGTTGCTGTCGCCAGCATATGTTTTAATGCCTGGCAATAAAAATGTATGCTTGATTGAAGTTTTTTGAAGATTGTCGCAGTCAGGGAACATATTGTTAAGATATTTCTGTCAGTTGAGCGATTCGAGTTATGCTTTGAATTATGCATAAAATAAACGACGAGTATTTTTTTTTTTTATTTGCCAAATCGGCGTCAACTTATAGAATGTGATATTAAATTTAAATTGCTCTAAAAATTGCTAAAACGTGGTATGCCAAAGACAGGCACTAAGTAGAATCGAAGAAAGCTTGAATATTTGAATATGAAAAATTAGCTTTATAGAGTCGCAAGATTCTTAGCGGATCGTGAGAGATTAAGTGCGAATGCTTGACTTTAATTACCATCACTTCATGTTAGTAAATCCAACTCGAATGGCTCGCATAAATTCTTGACTCCGACCAAAATAAATTCTATAAACAATTACCCACACTGTCCCCGTGCTCCATGACTCCTGTCCGTGGCTAATTTATATAGATGGCGGTAAGCTTACAAATTACAAATCCCTTAAGTGGCACATAAAACCGAAGCGATAAATAAATAAATGCGGCACTCAATAAAATTTATGCGCCAAATTAAAATCTTGGCTTTAAGCTGAGCTGATGCGCATTGCCAATGCAAACCACAACAAAGTATTATATTTTAATAACAACAAAATAAAACAAAATACAAATAACAACAAGAAATGCCAACAGCAAAAGTGCCATTAAAACGCACATCAGCAACAGTCAACAAGAGTCCAGAGCATAAGCTAATTGGCCTGAGCCGGAAAGGCAAACAGAGGAAATAAGTCACAATTAGTTGTTGGCTTCTTCTTGTTGTTGTTGTTGTTGTGGTGAGCCATTTTAATTGTATTAAACCAACTGTGTTTGCTTTTGTGTAAGGAGTTGTGTGTTGGCCGCGTTTACTTAGCGTATACGTAATTTGACTGGTTTACAATGCGTATAATGATGGCTGCCTCGTTTTGCTTCTGCTTATAATTCAATTCAATTGAAATAAGTCATTTATCATGTTCTACTTTTTGCGATTTTCTGTTGTTACGGATAAAAAATTTCCGGCAATTTTTGTGTCTTTTTTGTGTGTGTGCGGTGGAAAATATAATTTATCACATTGACGCTGATGAATTGTTTGTTTTACACTATGACAACTTTATCGCACTGTCGAAGAACATGCCACTTTCAACGTTCTTCCGATACGGCTTCAGGCCTCAGTGGCAGCTCCAACAGCATCAGCATCAGCATCAGCTTCAGCTGCTACTGGTTCCATCACGTCCTCCTGTCACCTTATTTGCTTCCGGCACCCCCCTTTCATGCTACATCATTTGATGTGCTGCTTGTCGCCTGTGTTGAATTGCTTGTAAAATGTTTGTTGCTGTTGTTGTTTGTTGTTGCTGTGACTTTAGCCGATAATGACTTAATATTGGAGCGTTTTGTTGCATATTTTATAAAAGCGTTCTCCATGTTTTCGCCGCATTGCAGTAGAGCGGAAACAGAAACCGAATCACATAAATCCGATTCCGCATGGCAAATAGGCAAATTGTTTGGCATTTTGTCTGCGATTTATACAAATTTTGTCGCATTCTGTTGATTTTTGGCATATTGTGTTTTATCATTTAAAATTTGCACTGGCAGCGCTTGTTATGTTGGAGTAATTATATTACGTACATTTTAGAATATTATATTTAAATATGAGCAAATAAAATCATTTTAGTTGACAGCAAATAATTTTTGGTAAGAGAATTAAAATGAATAACAATTTGTAAATATGTAATTTTATCTCTGTGTTTCGTGTTTATTGGGAGCAATAAAGTTTTAAATATTTGTGCACATTTTCACTAATTTATTTACAGAGTTTATTCATCCATAAGACATCATTTTAATCACTTTATCAGATTTGCGCTTTGTATAATACAATTTTTAATTTAATGCTGTTCATAAGCTAAATGCAAAACTGTAAAATTAACATTAAATGTGTGCTTCCCCTAAGCCCAATTCGTGCAATATTTAAATTAACTTTAACTGAATATTTTTTTATACTTTCTTTAAACAGTTTGTTTTGCGTGTCTGTGCGCTTTGGGGCATGTCTGCAACGTTTGGCCAATGACTTTGTGGCAATTCCAACTAACTAACTAACTAAGCAGCTGCCAGTCAGTCAGTCAGCCAGCATGTTTGCCTGCCTAAAACTGTCTACCACGTTCCTGCCACCTCGCCTGACTGACACTTTGACGCACAGCCACAACCACAGCTATACATCGGAGGCACAGAGGCTAGAGCCAAAACGCGCCTACTTTGACTGACAGCTGTTGACTGCGTCCATCATAGCTGCCAGCGTGCCACGTTGCAACACTGTGGCAGTTGTCCTCCCCACCTCTCATGCAAATGTTAGGTGGCAACTGCTGAAGGTTTTTCCAACGACGCTTTTGACATATTGAATTAAAAAGCAGCTGCCCAGACGACAAACACTTGTAGCTAAAAGCAAATTACTGTCAGTCAATTAATTAACCAACACGATTAAGAGCATTAGGCACACCACTAGACAGTATCCAGACATTGAGTAAAGAATGAAAGACAAAATTAACTTTAATATTGAATTTCGTATACAAACTTCATGAAACTATCATTTCGATAAGAGATAAAAGCAACAAATTCAACCAGAAATAGAGTAAGAGAAACTATGTCAAGAATATACAACAAATGTACTAGATAAAGTTCATGCTTATATATATATATATATATACATACAACTAACTGTTCCAGTACCATAAGCAATTCCTACTTATCTTGCTGTTCATTTGGCTGACTGCCCAACTTTTTCACGTCAATTTAGTGAATTTTGTTGCGGCACTAAATACGGATGAATTTTTCATTGGCCTCTGGCAATTTTATTAACTTAAATGAGTATCAAATGAAGTGGCAGCAGAAATTATATTCTACTTTTTTTTTTTTTTTTTGTTAATGGCAACGATGTGCAATTTTAAATGAACTTCAAAATGTCAGGCAGTGCAGTGCAGTGCGGAACGTGCTGCAGTTTATAATTAAAACAAAATATTTTAGTTTGCCGCAGACTCAACAACATTTAATTGCAATTGCAAACATAAAGCCACAGAGACAAAATACAAAACTTGCAAAGCACACATACACATTCAGATCACACACACACGCACACACACACACACACATGGACATGCAGAGAATAAGTGTGGCGGGGGTTGACAGCAGCAGAAGGGCAGACTTGAATCCGCCTCCGCCGCAGACACCTTTGGGTCCGGTCTTTTTTTATGCGTCTTCCGTGAGCAGGTGGCTGAGTGCCACCCCCCCACCCCACCAAACACCTCCGCACCCACGCTTGGCATCCATTCTGCGAATGTGTCGGCGGTGCAATTTCGTTTTTAAATTTATTACTTGCCAAGCGGCGAGTTCAACCTGCAATTGCTTAGCCACAAAAAAACAAAAAGATATGTCGAAAAAAATGTGGCATTATTATGGTCCAGACTAGTTGATACCTTGCAGCGTTAATAATAATATTTACGTTAAAAAGTAACTTGATTTTGTTGGTAAGTAAACATTAATTTATTATTAAACTATTAAAAAAAGTCTAGAAATAGTTTTGATATTATACAATAATAATTTCACTGCTTAAAATTAGTGTATAAAATGCAATATGATTTTTAGAGATAAAGCTAATGCTAACTGAACAATGCTATATGGACAAGTGTATGTATGAGCATAATTCTGTGAAGGCTTTCTAAGTTGAGGTCCTTGCTGCTTGGCTTGGCTTGGCTTGTGTCTGACTTCGACAGCGCATTATTTGATAGAACATTTTTTTTTGCATTTTAATGGCATCATTTGCGTTATCTACGAGCGGCTGATTGTGACTGATTTTTATTTATGCCCAGTGCACATATTTGTAATATTTCATTTGCATTTAAATTTGTTTGGTTTTTTTATGCATGCATTTCTCATTTTGTGGTGCCCATGACATGTTTATGATCTAAGCAGCTATAAATACAAATCAAATTTGCATAAAATCCTCTCTATGTGCAAATAGCAAGTGTTGTGCAAAATAAAATCCATTTTGTGTGAGAAGTCAAGAGAAGAATGATTGTTGGTAGAATAGAAATTGGATTAGAAAACGGATATCACTTAAGAGCACAGGCTTATGCAATGGAAAACATTTTGAGTGCTGAAAGTTTGGCAAAAGAAGAGTTTACATGAAAACATTTGAAGAGAAATTATTTCTGACCGGCCAAAATCGCATTTAAATCGCATGTTTTATTAAAGCAGCACCAAAAATCCAACTTGTTTGCTCATCATTTTATTTAAATACACTTTGCAGAATTAGAAAAAAAATAAGGCAAAAGCAAAATAACGAGAAAATTCCGTTCTACAATTTGCATTTTGCAGGCAGCTTATGCAGCATACGAAATTTATGAGCAGCTCAAAGCCAAAGCCAAAGCAAAGATGACAAAAAGGGTGGCCAAAGGATAACAAACCAACAAAAAAAAAAAAAGATGACTATAAACCAGTAAAGGACACACAGCATTTGTGATCCGACGCCGCAAAGCGAGCCAATTTATTATTATGGCAAAATAAGTGTGGCGATTTATGTGAATGTGTGTGTGTGTTGGGTGTGTGTGTATTGTGTGTCTGCCTATGCCTGTGGTGTGTGGTAAAAACTATAATACAAACAACCGCACAAAAGCCCATAAAAATAAAGCAACGCGTTAATTGCAATTCCCAATTGACCACAAACAGAAAATTTGAAAACATGAACTGAGGGTCTGGCAAAAACCTGTAGGCTGCCACAGTGTGTGTGTTTGATAGTGTGCGCCGTGTGTGTGTGTGTGTGTGTGACTGTCACATAAAGTAGCTAATTACTGTTAGTTATGTTGCTGCCCACAAAATGCCGTAATTTATGCGTTTCTGTGTGTTGCGCTGTGTGTGGTGTATCCCTGTTTAGGTGTGTGTGCGGGTGTGTGTGTGTTAATGTGAGTGTGCGAGTGTGTGTGTGTGTGTGAGTGAGTGCTGCGGTTACAACACCATAAAACGTCTGCTGTGTGCGTACACAAAATGAGTGTGTGTGTGTTTGTGTTTGGGTGTGTGTGTTTTGGTCCTTACGGTTAAGTGCTGTCAAACGAGCATTTTGCATGTGCTCCCCCCACCCCCCACCCCTTACCATAACAAAACCTTAAAAAAAAAAACCTGAGCGGGAATTTGTCAAAAGTGGTAAGTGCCAAGAGTAGACCAGAGCCGGTTTTTGTGTGCCTTTTCATTAACCCGCTCGGCAATAAATTTGCTTAAACTGGCAGCGATATCCAAGTCGTAAGCCTCAACATAACCTCCAAATGTCGCTGCTCAAACGTTTGCCATTAAATTGGCATTTGCATTGAGTGCCCCAAGCCAGCCAAAAATTAGAGACACCAATTACTGAACGGCCCTGGGACAAAATTTTCGGTAGCTGGCGCTCATTTGTCGAACAAAGAGAAAATTGAAATAGCCTCAATAGCTGATTTACCAATGCTCTTACTTGCATAAAAAAAAAATTTTTGAAATAATTATTTCAATCTAAAATTCGATGGTTTCTTGATCAATTATGTTATGTTCATTTGTTTAGAAACTTTGAATTTTAATTATGCAGATTTTTTACTCTTTCAATATAATTGCCTTGTAACAGTTTGCGGCATTTTGTGGCATTTCTGATAAGAAAAATTAAATGATATTTTTTAAGGGTATGTAGAACGAGTTGCAGACAAAAATAAAATAAATAAAAAAAAGAGTTTGCAACACTAAACGTTAAACTATTTAATTAGGCTAATCTATTGGCAGCAGCTGGCTGTTAGCCACGCCTACGCAGCACCCATTCAATATTTGTCACAAACAGGCGATGGAAAGCACTTACACACACACAAACACACACACACACAAAATTCTGGTACTGGCACGTTGCAACAAACTATGCAATGCATTGCAACATAATAAAAACTTGCCCCAATGCGTGCCACTGCGATACTCGTGCAACATAAAACACTTCTACTGTGTTTACTCAGCGCCTCTGACAACTCCTATTCCTATTCCTATTCCGGGGCAGTGCTATCCGAATTAGATTCGGAGCAGTGCCTGAATGGGGTTAGGGTAATGGCTGCGTTGTATTTCGGGCTTTTATTGAATTTGCTGAAAGTGCTTGTTTGCCTGGCGTCTAAGTGGCTTAGCGATTGACTCTCTCTCTGTCTGTGTGTGTGTGTGTGTGTGAATAAATGTTGGCAATTGCTCTCATTGTTGTGTTTTATTGCCGTTGCATACTTATAGTCTCTATTGCCGGCTAATTGGTGTGCACTTAACAGCTATAGCAACTAAGGAGATTGTCATAGCAAATTGGCATCTTTTTAAGTGCTTTAAGGATGCAAAATATAGGCAAAAAATAGATTGAATTATTATGTGAAAAAAGTAACTTAATGATGGAAACTGAATCATATTATGCAATAATATAATATAAATATGCCATATTTATGCTTTACAGTATCTTTCCTCAAAATCGGAATAGTCCATTTAATTGTCTGCCACAAAACTGAATTCTTTTTGAGCAAAATTTATTTGCTCTACGAGTTAAAAGGCAATTATAAATTTTGCAACAAGTGTTTTCCACAAGAGTTTTTTTTTAACTAACATTTAATTTCTCATACTTTTATTTTACAGCATGGTGTCATAAGTGGCGTTAAGTCGTTTTAATTACCCCACTAATTGGTAATTAATTAGTTTTGGCTCACACTTCTCGTGTTGCTTTCGCTATTAGCGAAACGCATAAAATTAATGAGGTGTGCTAGGTGTGTGTTAAGTGTGCTAATAATTGATTTAAATTTCAGCGCTTTATAAGCAAATAAAATGCAGCTCGACCCTGGACCAAAACAGCGAGCAGCTAATGCATTTGGCGATGCAAATGCAAATGTTACCACAATTATTGCAATAAACTATTGGTTTGGCATTTGGCCAGGTATTGCGCATTTACCAAGCTAAATAAATATATATATATATATATATATTGTGTGGCAAATGTTGTTGCTGCACTTCGCTTGTGATTGCTATTCCATATTTTATTTGATTAGCTGGCTCTGGTAGGCCAATTGCTGGTTTGATGCCAGTGGACACGTTTGTGGTTAGCCACACGGCATTCTAACCCGGAATACTAAAATACTGTGTGGACTGTGTGTGTGTGTTTGTGTGTGAGTTCATGTGTCTCTTGATCAACTGTGTGTGCGTGTGTGTGTGTGTGCTTTTGTATTGACCTGGCTGAATTGCTGACTTTAATTGTTGCCTCTTCATTGTATTGGTTATTGCTAGCCTTTTGCAAGCCAATTAAAGTCATATTTGGATTTGGTTGTCCTGTAATACAATGATTAATTGGCTATATTGGCATAGAAAAAGGATTATTGATTTGTTTTGTTCTCAACAGTAAAAATATTCTATTAAAAGTTATATATATAAATTTAGATTTCCATTTAAGTGTTTTTGCGTATATACGCATTCGGCCTCAGCATTCTTTCTAATTTTAAATTATAGACTAAAGTATACATTAAATAATAAACAAATAAATCAGCACTGAAATCCACAAATTTACCAAGCAGTTCTTATTTTATGTAATATCTTACTGAAAATATAAAATTGTTTCCATTATAACAAAGCTAATTATTAAGAAATTCTTTCGCCAATAACCACTTTGTGGCTTGAGTGTGACTTTTCTTTTTGTTTTAGTCAAATATGTGTGTAATTAATCATGATGCGGTTTATTTGTTGGTTAGGAATGGATCTGGGTTCAATCAATATTTATGCCAGCATTATATGTCTATGTAGGCGTTTGGCCTTATATGTGTAGTAGGCTTATTACAAAGCTGCGGCATTTCTAGCTAATTAATTAAATTATTCAAATATATAATAGACAGGGTAATCAGATCGTAATACAAAAATAGACTCTGGAAAAAAGGAATTTCATTTAATGCTTTTTTTCAAGTTATATCAATAATAGCGAGTTTAATATAATAAAATTAAAGTATTACTAAAAAAATTGTTTGTATTTTTATATCATTAATAATGTACAACTTTGTATAATTAACTACTCAAAACCTTTTATTTATTAAATATTATAATTTGCCATTTTCAACATTATTCCGAACTGCGCAGTAAATAAAAATAAGTTTTTACAATTTTTAAAATATGACTTCTCACATTTCACGATTTATCAGTTGTGTCGAATTGAAGTTCATAAATATATCCATGCCAAAAGCGTTTACAAGAGGACTTCCAACTTTGGACTGGCAGGAAATGTGAGCACTGTGTGCACGGTGTCCAAAGCAATGAGGAGTGCTCATATTTTGTGGCGGCACAGTCAAGCTGTGACCGAGTTGGCAAAAAGTTGCCAAAAAGGAAACGAAGTTAAGAATACAGCCTCCGCGGCTAGTGTCGTTGTCGGGCCACAAAAACTGCACTGACAAATGTCAAGTGTCGGCCCGCAAATGTCAGCAAGTGACAAGTCAAGCAGCAAGCGGGCATTCAGCCAAAAAAACCTGTCACACGTCGCCACGTGATTTATATGCTGCGATCCAAAATCTGCCAGGACTAACAGGAGCACAGGAGTAACTCACGCAGCAGCATCGCTGATAGTGACCATAAGGACCGCGACATTTAACGTTGAGTGACAAACATTTCTAAGCCGAGGACAGGTAAGAGTGTAAAAGTTGAGAGTGCTCTACTGAAAAATACCCGTATACCCGTATACCGTAATTATACGCCGCGAGGAAGCGTTGATGCTTGACATTTAAACACCATTATTATATGCACTGAAAGGTTTTACTATTTATCAATATTTATATCTCGCATATATATATCTTTTGTAAATTGATACATTTTTTTTTAATGGTGTATATACCCTTTTTATCAATTATAGCGCAGGGTATGGGTATGTATAGGCATAACACATTTTATAGATCGCAAATAAACACTTAATAGATTGACGGATGTCTATCTAGGCAGATTACTCTGAAGTTCTCAGAGAATTTATAAAAAAAAATAACCTGTGACATGTTTTCAAATGGAGCACAACCAATTTTTCTCATTTTAAAACTGCAGGCTGAATTCACATTTTAAATAGTTATGCCTGAATACAATTTTTTTGATAGTTAATATCGCTGAGGCTGCAGCCTTATGTGGTAGTTTGACGATATTACGTATACGCATAGAGAGAAATAGTTGAAAAGTGCTGCATACGCAGAGGCTGCGCGTGTTGATGTGCATTTAATTAGCGCACATTGCATTTAATGCTCGAACAATAAATGTCAGTTATCAGCTTGGAGCAGCTGCTGTATAAAATTAGCGCTGCTAAGTGACACAAATGTGGAATGCGATTTGCGCATGAATCCTAATTACAGTTTTCATAACGCTAATTGAACGCACAACAGCAATTTTCTAGCGCTCTGATTCACAACCATTTGTATGGCTTAAAAGGAAAATCAATAGAAAAAATAAAATGAAAATTCTGGAAAAAAAAAGCAGTAAAACCAATAAGTTATTGTCGTTGCTGGCCCTGACTCAATGAGAATGTCACTTTCGTGGCCAATTCACTTGAAATGTGTATCGTTTTACTTGAAATGTTTTTAGCCACATTTACAATACGTACTCGACAATGGCAGTGTCAGCACTTAAGTTCGATGACTTGGCCATAGCCAAAGTCATTGGCCAATGCCAAAACGGTCGAGGACAGCAATAAACTGCATTTGAGGCAAATGAAAAATGAATTTAACACAAGTTTTGTCGGACTAACTTTTTGCATTGCATTAGCTGCAATTTTTCGTTGAATTTATTAGAGTCAACAGTCATTAGACGCTACTTGAATATGCACTTTGAATATTCATTTAACGTTTATGTTTGAGAAATCATTGAAGCAACAATTTCCCATGAATTTTCAAAGCAAGTACTTTAAGTAATTAGTCAGAAGTGTTTCAAACGGACAACATTTCAAAGTTTAGATTGCTTAAAGCTGACTTAGCTCTCGATCTTATAAGTCAGCATTTAGTATATAGTTACAAGCAGAGCATCACTCAAAATATGCAATATAAGACGGACCAAGTGTCAGTTGAATAAAGCATTTAAGCTGGTCAATGGGAAAAGTTCAACGCCTGCCAGCCCCTCGGAGATACAATTTATATGTTAAACAATAAAATTGCATTACGAATTACCATAAAATGAAATGCAACAGCAACGGCAATGGCAAAAGGCGAAAATACCAAAATTCAAGTTGACCGCATCGAATGGTTGTACTACGGTAAGAAAGGCAAACCCCGCCACTCGAGCACGGCGTATCTTTCGCCTTTGCTCTGCCCTTCCCTCGCTGCTTTGCCCGCCAGTTTGTTGGCACCAAGCGCATTTGTATTCATTAAGGAATTTCCGCAAGTTTTTCAAGTTTTTCTTTTCCTGTTGCCAGTCGCGCCTTTTGCTCCTCTTCGTTGCTTCTGCATTTTGGCGTCGTCTCTAGACGGCTGCTTAAGCAATTTGCCTCTTGCCCTGTTCCTTAACATTTGTTGCTTTGCCCCTGGCCTTTGCTTTGGTTCCGTTTCCAACTCACTGCCCACCTACCAACCCCCCCTCCCACGGAAAACTCCACCCCATCAGCTGGCATGGTTGATTAAAATGTCAAATGCCGTGCATATTTTAAATGCCGCCGCAGAGCAGCGAGCATAAAGCACAGAATATACAGACACAGGCCAAAAAGCTAAATGTCCTGGTCCAATGACCAAAAGCAAATGTGGCAACGGAACAATTAAGAAAAATAGAAGCAGAAAAAAAAGAAAAATTAAAGTATTAAAAGCTGCACAGAGCTGATGGATTGCAGCATCCAACATGTGTCCCAGGCCGCATTTGAGCCTATATATAAATAAAAAAAAATCATCAATTCTTTGTTGATTGTGACCCAGATTTATTTTGAGGTTTTTATTCAAATATTCATGCGACCAATTTGCACTTGAATCAATATTTTTGCATTGTGCTTTTTCTTCTCCAATTTTCCTTATTTTTTCTCTTTTTTTTGTTGTTGATTATTTATGCAGGACAAGAGCAAGGATTTTATGAAACACGCAACATTGAGGCTGATGCCATTGAGGGATCGCGGTAACGCCCCCAGGGACATGTCTACTCGCCGCTGACAGCTCCCAAAAACACACACACACACACACACACAGCCTGTCGTCGGTTTTCATCAACGGCTCCACCTCCCCCGCCACCCACTCTCGGTTCGTTGAGTTTAACGAACGCTGCAAATTCTAACCATTTATTTGATTTTATTGATTTGTAATTTTTATTTCTTCCTGTTTTTAAACAGAGTTCTAACAAAAAATTCTCAAACTTTTAATTACAGGAGTTCTTTATTTCTTTATTTTTTTTTTTTTGCCTTCATTGCTTGTAGAACTTATACCTTGAGCATTTGGAATTGCATACAATTAGTTGAGAATTTTTTGTTTCTTAACGGCATGAAATACTCAAGAGCAGCGTATCAATGGCAGCGCGTAACTTTAGCAGGCAAGCACTAAAATTCTCTGAATTTCAATAGAAATTCTTTAACATTCGATTTTAGCTCTTCCACCTGCCAGGAAACTCAGCAAACAATAAACAAAAGCCGAAAGCAACTAAGTTGCCGAGCCAAAAAGTTGAACAATGCACGTGAAAACTGCAGCGGGCAAAATCAACAATTTCTATTGATTTATTAATGATCTACAAAAATATATTTTCACCAGCTATATTTTATTTTACGCTAAAACTTTACTGCCAATTTATAAGAATTAATGTCGTACGAATTTCTAGCCAACATCACAGTCTTCAAGCTGGTTCAACTTCCAATTACAATTCTTTATTGTAATAAGTATTAAAAACCAACTTCAAGTTAATTAAAAGTTTCCCCAGCTAATTCTAATTTAAAGTAAAAAAGCTACTCTGCTCTGCTCTCAGAATCATTAATTTTATTTCTTACCATTTAATGTTTAAGTTTTGTAGAATTATTTTCAAAATTGGCCATCTAACAACAATAAATGGCTAATAATGTTCTCAACTGCTTTTCTAAAAGTTTTGCCATCCCCTGGCTCAAATTGCATACCTGAAAAGATTTAAAAAAAAAAACCCATGAAAATTAGTAAAAACACCAGCTGAGAGCATAATATAATTAACGTAAATATATTTTTGGAGCGTATAAACGTAAAACTACAAAACAAACTGAAATTAAACTAAAAACTTTTACCAGCGACTTTGGCCAAAAAGACATTGAAATATGGCATCGAATGGGAAAGTTTTCTTATCAAGTGTAAACCGTTGCCAAGGCGAGAAAACAAATTGTTGTTGCCGCTTGCCGCCCGAAGCTGTGCAGCAAATGGAGTTGCAGATAAACCAAGCAATGTGGCATCCCAGGACGACAAATACTAATTTCACGAGAAAATAAAAATAAAAATATACTTGTCCACAAAACTTTGGCCTTTAGAAAAAAAAAAAAACGGGCAGCGGCAGTCACAAGAAGCAAAACAAATATAGAAACAGTTAAGGCGAAAGTTGAAATTACTCAAGCGGAAAATCAAGGCGCTGACTTTGGCCTGTGGGCGTTCAGTTAATATATATAAAGTTGTTACGGATCGCTCAAATTAATTGCCCAGCGATATAATTATGTAGCACAATGAAAAGAGCAACAGCCGTGGCAAATATCCAGTTGAAGATTAGCTTTGTCTCAGCCATAACTCATACGCCACGTTGACAGGCTAAAGTTTGTGCCTTCAGCCAATTTAATGCAAGAATGCGCCAGAAAAGGTTATTTTTGTGTGCAACCAACAAAAAGGAAAACAGGCTGAAAATTTTTGAATAATAAGCCTGTTTTGCCGCCGTCGTCATATAATTAACCGTGTAGTGCCCAAGACTACAAAAAAAATTCCAAGAACCTCAAATATTGATTTTATGGCATTTCCAATAGATGCTGATTTTGATTTTTGTGCTGGCTTCAATATCAAGTTGAAGATTTGAGATTAGTTCAAAATAATAAAAAGAAAATTAAAATTGATAAAAAATTTATTATAATTTTTGGACTGTTTAGATGAATTTAACTATTTAATAATATTAATTTTCTGAATCGGTTAAGGGACACCTCACAAAAAGTAACAAACAAAATTAATAATAATTTATTTTATTTTGATCTAATATGCCACATTTTTATAATAACAGTGTATAGAAAAGAAGGTAAGGCCTGTAAGATCATAAATCACTTAGAATATATGCGAACGCTGCTGTTGCATGCGCCGGAAACACGTCAGAATGTTGTGCACCGGAAGCTGATGTACGTCAAGAGCTGTGCAGCAGCTGGCAGGGCAACTAGTTGGCCAACTCGCGCTGAACTGAACTGACTGAAGTCGGCAACTCGTGTTGCAGGCACGTGTGCGTTGCATGTAATGAGGCACTGATTGGTACATGAGAAATAGACTGGCGGCGCTCTCGTTAGGAGTTGCAATTTTTTAATGCTGATTATTTTTTTTTCCAGGAGAGGCTAAGTAAATCAAACAAGTTGACACTTTGCAGGCCACTTGGACTACATTTTGGCATCGCATGCAACATGCAGCACACGCTCATAACTTTGCCACTTTATGCGGCACTAGCGTCAAGAACTTAACCTGCATCCTGTTGCAACTGCCATTACACCATGGCACTTTACCTTTTTGCTGGCGCCGCTGCTTAACCCATTACAATGTGCGACATTTTTCTAACCACCCCAATCCCAGACAACCGCCCCCCCCCTTAACCATCAGCACTCCTCCCCCTTCCCCTATATAAAGAATTTGCTGAATTTTTCAAGTGGCAAGCGTTTTGCTTTCTGCTTGTCTGCGCTGCTGTTCTTGCACTTTGCATAACTTTGTTGCATACTTTAGTGCGTTGTCTACACTCTCTCCACCGTCTATGCCACTTCCGTGCACTCTGCCACATTATGCATTATGTATGCATATACGTTGTGCCTGGCGTTTACATAATGCTGCCATAACTTGAACAACGCTGAGAGGGAAAATAGAAAAATAATATAAATAAAATCTCTTTAAAATAATAAACTTTTCAATCATTTTTTTTTTTTTAGAAAAGTTTTGTTCAGCGTAGTTTGCTGCATTCTATGCAAATCGCTATTCTCTGTAGTTGTAGCTGTAGTTTAAGAAACTGATTTAAATATTTTTGGAACTTTTTATAGCTCTTTTATATTTAATAATATTCTAAATAGAACCATGTATTGCATATTATGCCTAAGCTGCTTTTCAAACTATTTTTATGGAGACAGGATTTGACAAGAATTTCTCAGCGATAAAAGCTTTTCGTATCAATATTAAAATCATAAAATAACCATTAGTAAATAAATAAAATATGATGAAAAACAAGGTGAAAGAATACTTTTCTATGTAACTGTATGTCCTTATCTGTTTTTATTTCCTACATTTACTTTTTCACCAGCATAGATATATCTAAATTTCTTCTTATTCATTCTGAAGCTGAAAAAGTGAAAATAAGTTGCCCAATTTGCGAGCAACTTAAAAGCCAGCACTTTTGGCCAATAATACAAAAGAAGCACGTAACACCAAAAGTATCCAAGACAATTGACAATTACTGGACACCTTTGCGTCTGGTGCAGGCAGGCTGGCTGCCAAGTAGCCGCCTAATAGTCAAGGTGCGGCATAAAAACGCATACCTAAAAAAAAATAGTTCCTTTTCTGTTTCTGAGGCAACTTTTTGCAGGAAATAAATATAAAAAAGCGAAATCAATTGGAAAACCTGCGTTGACAGGCAGTCACAAAGCACGGAAATTAAATTTTCATCAAGTTGCAGGCGACGTATGCGTAATCTGACAGTTAATAAATATCAGTCATAAATGAGTGAAATTTAAATCAATATTTGTTGATTGCGCACACGCAACTTGAGGAATTGCGGCAAATGCAATTTCATGCATCGATTGGTTGCACAAGCTGCAAAACTACAAAAGAAATATCCATTGCATACTTTTGTAAGCCAAGTTGCTCAGCCCCACTCCCTTCCTCACTCGACCCACCGCAACCATATAAGTTGATAAGCCATCGAAACCTAGACCCAGCATTTTCTGTGTGCCCTAATTGTTCAGTTGAGTTCAGGGTGCCGTTGACTACATTTGACAGGTAGCTGAAAGTGGGTCGCCAATTGGATTTCCAAGCAATTAAAAGCGGATTAAGGCTGCTTCGCGTTGCGTAGTTGTTTTTTTTTTTTGCATTTTTTCCCTTATACACTATCCCATTGCATAATCTGATTGTGTTGCATCTGTAGTTGGTTGGACTTAGGGGAGAGCGGATTTGTTTACGAGTATTACTTGACTCACTTGTCTCACTTGTTACACCATTTTGTGCGCATTAACTGAGGTAATTGTAGCAGCTTTGCAGGACTTAAAGCGCAGCTGTTCGCTTGTCAAAGGCAAAAAAAAAATATAGATATATATATATATGTTGGCTAAGTAAATTTGTAATCCCTTTGAGTAAGCTCTCATTTTAAAGCAATTGAGAATTTAATAATTAAATAGCTTAGTGTTTTTAGAATATCAATTAGAAATTAGACAGTAAAATTAGCAAACGATATATGATGATTTAATTATTACACGTTCGCAATTTTTGCATTTAAAATTTAAACACATTACAAATCAACTTACTCAAATAATTCATCGTGCTAACAAGACAAAAATCAAGTCTAAAATATAACCCATACAAATCTCATTTTGACAAGACAAAACTGCATTTTACGCACAATGCTTGGGTTACATCAATTACAGAACATCTGATTGTGCAAAGGGGGGGATGTGCAACGGGGATGTGTGCAACGAGAGATGATATAGCACAAGCTGCAGCCCTTAGTCACTTCTCATTAGAAGCTTAAGCGGAACAATTTGCTAACATGTGCGCCAAAAGCGTATAATCGCATGTCAAACCGAGCTGTAGAAACACTCTGAGAATGAGGCTAACAATATATATAAATATATATATGTGTTTGAGTGTGTGCCACAAGTGTAATTAATTACAAAATACGTGTTTGCAATGCAGACACAACAACATTTATACACAACCGTGAACCGACTAAACTATGCGTCAACTAACATTCGCACTTCAGAGGGTAAATCCTTGGAGAACCTCCAAGTAGTTCCCCGACGCCATCTCGAGTGCGTCAAGCTCTGTGTGAGTGGGTGGGTGTGTGTGTGTGTGTTTGTGTGTGTGTGTGTGACTTTCAATGCTGATGTTGCAGGGCTGCTGCCACGCCCACTGCACTTTGACTAACCCCAGCCAAAAGAGGAAAAAAAAATATGTGTTAAATAACAAGTTTAAGTCAAGTAGGAAAAATGCTTGAAGCAAACTGGACTTATAAATGACTGCTCCTTAGTTATGATACACACACTTTATCACTCTATCTCTCTCTCTCTCTCTCTCTCTCTCTCTCACACACACGTGCACACGCACACATACATTCATTATAATCCCTCCCCTTTTCTAATTTATCTTAAGATAAATCTCAAAAGCCATTCTAAATATGCTGGTAATTATTTTGTTGATTGTCTCCAAAGCGCCAAAATTTATTATATGGCTTCTGGCTGCCTGGACAATTATTAATGTGCAGGTTAGTTGGTAACGCGAAGACGTTTAATATAAATGACTTTAATTCCCTGATAGATCAAACCTGCCACACCTTCGTATAAAATTCTTAATTAAAAGCCACCAAAATATCTAATTGTATTTTTATGACTCTTTTTAGTGTTTCTAAAAAGTTCTGCCCTAAACGAAATGCTAATTTAAATTAATTTTCTAGATAAATGCTAATGCTACATTTTATATATTGGAATTAATTAAACTTCATATAAAAAGTATAAATAAATCTTTTAAATATGACACATTTTTAATTGTATTAAGCCAATTGTATTTGCTATTAATGCAAATATTTGCTTCAAACTAGAAAACCAATTTAATATTACTGAAACATGTGTGAACACGAATCGGTTATTTCATTTACATTTATATTTTCAGCTTTATTATATGTTATGCAAATCTTTAAATTGCTGTCATTTGCTCTTCGCACAAAAAGTATGCAATAGTTCTTGAAAGCCGGCAAAACTTTGACTTGTCCAATAGGCCCCCCAACGGAAACTTTTTCTAGTTCGCACAAACTTTGAAAGCGCAAAATACATCTAATATGCTCTTCTCCTGCATTCATCTAGCTCCCCCCTGCTGGCCAACTCTCGCAGGCCATTTAGCTGTTTTTCGACACTGCCTGTGGCAGATGCAAGCATGCTGGCCACTTTTTTTCTTCAATCTGTCCCAAACAAAATAAATTGCCAAAAAAAAAAAAAAAAGCAAAATAGAAGTTAGCAAATTTTGCTTTTGCACATGATTTCTGGTATTCTTGCCAATATGTATATACCCTGTACAAATAGATATTATGAGTAATATTAGGTAGACTAGACAGAGTGTAATTATAAAAATACAGTTAATAAGTTGTCTTTAATGACCATATAGGCATCGGATGTACTTAAACATCTTTTGTATAAAGTATTAATAATTATTAAATCAATGTCGCAGAATTTTCATGACAATTCTTTGCAAGCCTTGTGATTTAAATTCAAAAAATATAATTCTATCTTATATTTTTTGCATTAAATCGATAAATATTTTTTCGCAATATTTTAGACAGCTGTCAGTCGCACACCTGAAAACATTTTGTGTTTGAGATTAAGTGCGTTTGATATATAAAATTAATATTGATGTGCCGCCAGCGAATCGTTTGCAAATATAATAAATCTATTTATATATCTGATTTTAAATACGAACATTTGCGGCAAAAAAATAATACAAATATTTGATCAGTTATTCTGTACAGCGTTTATTAATATAAATGTTTATTTTAAAGTCCATCAAGTGCTATTGAAAAAAACATTTAAACATTTATCTCATTGAAACTGTTCAATAAGTCAACACTCGTCTATGCCTCATTATATTTGGTATGATTCCATGAAAAGAGCAAAAGTTGATGCCACTTATCCCCTTTTGAAAAGTGTGTTGCGTTGCAAAAGTTGTGTAATTAATTTGATTGAAAATTATGGGCGATTAACATAAAAGTTGTTTCGGACTTGCTGCTTTGTTGTTGTTGTGTTATCACAAAGTGTTTTGTTGTCGATTTGGCCTTTATTAGAATGGGCAAGTTGACGATAATTATTTTGATGACATAACATTATGTCAGTCACAATTGGGCTGACAGAAACCCCTCAATATGCCAACACAGCTAACACAAAGAATGACGCTTTAAACAATGGAAAGTGCTTTGGATAATTATTATTCAAATTTCACCAGTGCTTTGGATAATTATTATTCAAATTTCACCTGTCTTAGCTCGTTAAAGTGATGCTGAAGCTAACCTAATTATGTCTGGCTTAAACGACGAGTTAACGTGCACTTAAATATAAAAGTGTCAATCGGTAAATATTCGAAAGGGGAAGTTTAAAACTCAATTTTGGTGCAATTCTTTTAGATATAGATTTTAGTTAATATTCGTGTAACACGTTGCAGACGTGACTTTGGCGAAACTTGCAGGCAAAGTGAATAAAAAGAAAGAATCAACTAAGAATGAGGTAGTTGAGTAAGTTTTACTACGATACACATTGATATATTTCTTTTAAATTTTTTTTAACCCTGAAGGAATTTGTACAGATTATATAGCAATATTTAGCTAAATTTTCAATCGTTATTTTCACTTGACTTTTACATTTATCGATTAAATAAAATAAACTTGATCTGCGCTGCATAGGCGAGAACTTCTATTCAAAATTGAAAATTTAAATCGGTTGTTAATCTTGCTTAAGAATATATTTACTTTAGTATATCGGAGAGGCTTCCTTCTTTCCGTGTAAATACTTTTCACAAAACCATTCTACCCCTTTAAGCCATTTGTAATGGATTCGGGCATAAAAACATACTTGTAAAGTTGGGGACGTGCAAGCATTTCCATTTGTTATCGACAAGTCGAAGCGCCCCACATCCCGAACACTGCGTTGGTGTTGTGCTGTCAAATCCTTCGACATTTGATACTGCCCGGGCAGTTTTAGTCGTGAATGGTGTGCAAGAAGTAAAGGGCTCTCCAAAAGAAATGGCGCCTGTGCCCATAAATGCGTCATTAGTAAATGTACTGTAAATGGATTTGAGAGCCTGTCAAAAGATATGAACCCTTGCCACACGCATACAGTTTGCTTGACAGCTGAGTGACAGCTAAGTTTCCACTGCGAAATTATAGACGCATTCAATTATCCAACAGGAAATTTCAATGAATTTTGAGCTCTGCACTTGAAAATTAATCTATTGAAATGATGGTTTGTGGGCGATAGGATGTTTTCTCAGTGATTTACAGTATGTTGGTTTGCAGCAAACACAATTAATCAGAATAATAAATAGCTATGCTTTAATTAATTATTACATTAATGGCAAACATTTTGAAACATCTATAAAATAAACAATTTAATGGCGAATAAATTTGCATTTGCTATTCGAAAATTCCAACTTATTAATAATTTATATGAATTTCTTGTATTTACATGATTATAATGATATAAATGATAAATATGAATATAAAATCTTTTCCTCTGGTCAATCATTTCACGTTTCGTGCCTGAACTGAAATTAAATACATTCCTTAAACATGACACGCAGGAAACAATAGCAGAGTAAGTAACGGAACCAGCCATCAAACACTTACATGCATACATGCCACTAATCCACCCTCTCCGGTCCAGTCATGGCACGCCTAGTCCTCCTCTTAAGGACTTGACAAATTTACGTCATTGAAATTCGGAAATCGCACACACAAACTATTATTAATGATAATCACAGTAATCGCATTAGGGGCACAACTGACCCCGCTGCCCAATTACGCACGATTGTAGGCGGGGCCGGCGTTCTTTTGCAGGAGTATGTCGTTTGCTGTTAGGTAAGTGGATACAAGTTGTATTAATTAACAGAACACGCACACACACACTCACACACACACTCACACACACACTCACACACACCTACGCACGCACACACACACACACACGCGCAATACCAAAAACGCTAAACTACACCAAGTAAAATCAATTAAATCATCTGGATTTGGTTTATTCGTCGCACAAATAATATTTGAAAATATTAATAAAAACCAGTATCAAATAAATTATGTTATTACAAAATTACATATATAAATTCTCGTTAATAGAATACTATTAATACAACTTATTTTTGTATTCTGTAAAAATGAATGCACTGTCGAGGGGCAATTTATGCAAAAATTCAATTAAAATTGTGGCAAACTTTAGCTAATCACCGACATATTCGTTCTATTGGAACATTGACATATATATAAATGGGGAAACATCACATAAAATCCGCTAATAAACACTCTTTTATCTCCAATAAAACTATGCATACATGGACACCCACTTATTTAATTACCTTTCATGCCAAAAATTGACTGTGAACTTCGTGTGGCAGAACACAATTTCGTGTCTGGAATTGCACAAGGGGGTGTTTTGGCAGAAACTTGCCATTAAACAATCAAAACACATGGGAAACCACGGGTATTTTTTTTCTTTTTTTTTTGCCTGGCATTTTAGATAAGGAGCGAGAAAATAAAAGAACGCCATAAAACGTGGCTTATTTTAAGTGCAGTACGTTGTCGTGGTCTGGTTTTTTTTTTTTTTTTTCGGGTCTGTTCCAGGGCACGAAACCTAACCTGATGTCATGTGCCGTTATTAACGCGGTGTGTGTGTGTGTGTATCTAGTTGACTGTGCTTTTGGCCATTGGCAGGCGTCATATTTGGTGCTACGTGTTGAACATGGAATTTAATTTCTTTTGGTAATTAATTGCAATCGTGTTGGCATTAGGTTTAATGTTCTAATTGTACAAATTAGTTGGGTGTGTACAGATTTATATACACATATATATATATATATAGTTGTGTGTGTGTGCCGCCTTTCTCTAAAATTGCTATAGTCCGAATCAGTATTTTGTTTGTCGAGTCAAGGATTGTAGAATGGAATGCATTTCTCGCTCAATTGATTTTATGATTTGCCTAATTGCCACAGGAGTGTGTTGCTGTGGTATGTGTGTGTGTAATTGTGTGTGTCGGTATGTTCCTTGTCATCAATTCAATATGTTAATGATGGGCATTTCAAAATGGTTGGGGAAATTCGATTGATTATGTGTCCCGTTTAGCTGTCATTTACTTCAAATGAATTCATAAAAATCTACAAGCAAATATAAAAAAAACTGTTCGGAATACAATTAAATAATTATCAAACAAAATTATTTTACGAAGAGCAGTTTGAAAGTTTCTGGTCTCTGCAATACATTTTCTAATTTCTGTCGATCCTTATGCAACTCACGTATAGCAAATTATTTGCGCACAAAGCAGGACGAATACAGGGAAAAGTCCACTTCAATTTTAACAAACACTTAAGCTTACCTGCAACGAGAAGAAATAGAGATAAAAGAACTTTGTTAACAAAAAAAGCAACTTTTTGTTTGTACAAGCGAAAAATATGATACTTAAAAAGTAAAGTGGGAGGAAAAAGCAAAACAGAAAACTGCCAACAGATCAACTGTACTGTCCTGGGAGACCAGTGAAATGGGAGCCACACAAAAGCCCATTAAAACACACAAGAGTATAATAAAATAGGGCGCTCTACCCTCAAAATCCCGTCACAGGACGCCATTCAATATTTGTGTAGACGCTAAACCGCTTGGCACGTTTGTTGCACACACAAACAAAAATGGCGGGGCGCCTCTCATTATGCTGCCCACCAATTTAATTTACGTATTAGACGTTAAGGGTCGACGGCTAAAATTAAAATGTAATTTTAAAACTGACGTTGAGAAATTTGATGTTTAAAATTTGCATAAAAAATAGAATCTCAAAGAAATATCAGCTTGAACGTTGTCATTTTTAGTTTTAGTCCTTTGCCAAGTCAAATCAGTTTTTTGACTGAATATTTTAAAAATATCAATTCAATTTAATTTTAATCAACAATGTTAAAACGATGAAACTGAAGTGAAAAAACAGTAGCAGTAATTGCTGGTTGTTTTAGTTGTTTTTTCTTATGAACTTTAAACTTATTTAAATAAAACTTAAAAAGTTTTAATCTAGGGCATTTAAAAAGTGAATGTTTTCTCTTTTCTTTTTATGTACAATGTTATTGTATTTATAAAGGTGGCTTGGAAAGGTGGAAAATGTGTAGAAGTGGCAATGAGAGCAGCTACTTAATGTATCCTGGTTGTGCTATGTTGGTTGACCGCAAATTAAATAAGAGAAGCGAAACGTAAAACGTAACAAAAATAACGAGTTGTCTGCTTAACAACAACAATAACAATAACGCTAACAAGAGAGACAAGTGGAACAACAGGAGCAACCGGAAAAAAACCACAGGACCCAACCCAAATGCCAGGCATTACGGAAACAGAACTACAACCGTCGAGTTCCTAAAGTGGAGCAGGTCAGGCGATCCGAGTTGAGCATTCAAACAATGACCAAAAGACACAGAGAGAATTGGTTACTGCAAACAAGTTGGCAAGTCTGCCACCCTTGAGCTTAACAGGATAATTACGTAGCTGTAGCTACGTAAGCCGCACTTACGTCGAACAGACTCAGACTCTCATCAGACCTACACCAGGTAGCTCCATTTTTGGGTCCAAGTGTTCTAATGCTCGATTAGCAATTAATTCTATATTCAATGTTGCTTATTTTGAGTGTCCAGCCAGCTGACCAGGCCAACAACTTTTCCAAGTACTTATAAACTTAAGGTATGCTACTTTTTTGTCCTTTTCACTTTTTGGTATTTTCTTTTCTTTTGCTTCGTTCGTTGTTTTTATCTAATGGCCTGAAAGTTTTGTGCGCCATGGCATGAAAAGGGTTTATGCATCTTTTTGAGTTCATAAAAGGCTGGCACGAGAACCAGAAACCATTTTCTGCTTATAATACATTTCATAAAAAGTATAGAACTTGGAAATTTAAGGGTTGAAATCTTTAAGGGTTGAAATCTTGAGACCTCTAAGAAAGCTCATAAATATAATTAGAATTAGCAGCCATATGAACAATGGAAGATTGAAGATGGACAGAATTTTCCGGTAAAATAATTTGTCAACTTTCTATAGAATTTCGCATAATTTATAATTGGGTTTTTTCCCTCCAATTAAACCATTATGAGTATCAAGATTGTACCTTTTCTACAAAGATTTTTTATATTTCAATTTAATTTGAAAAGTGTCAGCATTTTAATTGTTTAAAATTGTGGAATTTAAAGGACAGCAATTGAAATATTTATTATAAAAGCTAAAAATAAAATGGGGACAAGCATTTACTTTATCTAGTAACAATGATGTCTTTAAAATATATAATTGTCGTTGGCAGCGTGTCGCTGTTATATAATAAATGTACAAATATTTGATGCTTCAAACAAACAAAACATAGTACACACACACATACACACAAACACAGTCATTCATACACACCCATCAGCTGCCAAAAACAATGACAGACAAATACTAAACATTGGAATAATTTATGCTGGCGCCAAATCTGCGTCTCCATCTGTGTCTGTCGCAGCTTTGTGTCGCTTTGCGGGGGGATTTCATTAAAATCAAATAAAAAGCTGCTAGAAAATGTGACATCAGACAGCGCGCCATAATCAGGCAATTTTGCAAAATGTGTTAAGCGCATACACAATACAAAAACAAACAAAAAAAAAAAACGTTAAGCAAAACAAATAATACAAAAAATATAACAACAATAAAAACGTCACAAAATCTACGTCTGATGTTTTCAATCACAACAAAACTCAAACACAGAATGTTGCGAAAATGCCATTTATGCTATTGCTTTTATTTATTTTACATTGTTGTGATGTTGAATTCGAACTTTAATTGATGACAGTGCGAAACTGTTTGCAGCGCTAATAAGTAATACGCAATACGCAAATAATTATTTATCCCACGATATATGCATTGATATCGCCATATCGTCCATATCAGCCACATGTGTAAAATAATAAAAAGAATTGCGTGTAGGGTTAAAGGAGGCGGTTTATCGTGTGGTCGGATCGGATAGTATCGGTTTTTGCCTTTGTCGAACTCTTAATAAATCATTTCATTTATGGCAGACACACTCGCGCACACACAAACACACACACAGTCGTTGAATTATTATTGGCGACAATGTGGCAGAAATTTTGCCGCCACTGCCACTGGTGCTGCAACTAACGGCGACTCTTTGCCGGAGCCAACAAATGCAAAACGAACAAATAAATAATAAAAAATGTGGGAATATATGAGCATGGAATTGCAACATCTGCCTCATTGGTTAGCTTGATACAAGTGTGCACCTCGCTCCACTTGGCGGCATTCACCAAATGAATACCAAATATTTATTCATCGAAAAGTATTTTGATTCATACAGTTTATTGTAAATCACTCGCAGAAATCGCAACTCAAATCGCTAGCTATGCATAATACATAGGGAAACAGCTTTTGTTTCTACTAGTTTTCGTACTTTTATTTGTTGTGCACAGTAATTGAACCCGGCACATTGATATTTTGTGTAATTTCCCCTTACAATTTAAGCAATTTGTATGGCGATTGAGCGATTGCAATAAATTCTAGTTTGAGTTTGTTGAATAAGTGACTTTTGCAATAAATATCAACTACATTATTTATGACGACATAATTAACTCGGTTGCCATCTAGTTGTGGAAGAAATACAGCAATTACAAAAGCGGCAATTAGCAGCCACAACTGCTGCAACTGCTCCACGTGCTCCGTGCGCTCTGTTTGTCCAGCAATTAAAATATGGCAAGAAATTGCAACTTTTATTTTGCCCACTAAAAGGGAAAACCCAACGCATATTCATGCACAAAAAGGGATCTACGTGCATACATATGAACATATGCATATATATATATATATATATATTCATATACATATATTTGCGCCCTGGTCATTATTACAATTTCAGCACTTGCTCTCAACTTTGCACCACAAATAATCCCCATCAACATTATGTGAAAAAAGGAGGTGACTCCTGAAAGTACATGCTCCAAAAAAAAATTCAAATCAGAATGTTTTAGTCGAATAAAGTCGACTATGAAATACCCTGAATCAAGGTTTTATATGTAATAAAATATATATTAAATATTAGATATTAATATAAACAGATCAATATGAGAATGCAGGCTCAGAAATTTAGTTGGGTCATCGTTAGAAATTGCAATTGAAGTCTGAACTTCTTACAGACTCTAAGATTATATAGACAGACCCAGGGTTGTATTGGCTGTTGGTTCTGATCGTGAATATATGTACTTTACGTAGATAACTTAGCAACTTCATTATACCATTTCTACCCATTTTTAATGGTTTTGGGGTATAAAAATTTACCGAAATAACTATGAACTGAATAAACTAAACCAAAATTCATGCAAATTTATGTATGTGTGTCTTCAAGAGAGCCCCTGTGTGTGTGTGCTTATGTGTGTGTGCTTGTGCTGGCAAGGCGTTAACAACAAACCACACTTTGTGTAATGGGCTTTGGTTGGGGCTAAAGAAACGAATATTTGGGTATATGCGACGTATGTGTAATATTGTGTTGACTTTGCTAGCGAACACCCACATACCTCCTGGTTTTTTCTTTCCTTTTTTTTTTTTTTTTTTTTTTGCTTTTTTGAGCACTCGCATGCAACTGAATATGTGCATTGTTTGTTCACACACTCAAGCACACACACACACACACGTATACACACACGCTTACATTGTGACCTACATGTCAGCGCATGTACGCACTCCGTCTAGTTGGCAAGCTTGATTTTCATTTGAGCCGCATTTCCTTACGACCCGAAACGAACAATTTCTTTTTCAGCTCAACAATATGGAGGTCATGGCTTCCGGTTATTACTTTCGTATATATTATTTTCATTCGTTTTCCACTAGTATTCTCTTTTTAATTTGGTGCGCAAAAAAAAAATTGGTTGCAACAACTGAGCGCGTATTTAGTTAATGGGAATTATTCAAAAATATGAAACATTGTGGTAAAAGCAGCGCCGTTGAACCTCAAAGGCCTTCAAAAAAAATTGCACTGGCTTCGTTTAAAAAAAAAAAGAAATAACTGAGTTTCATGTACGCCTTTCGGCTATGTACAAATATACAGTATAATAAAAGACAAGCATTGAATTTTAGCAGCAAAAATATTTGCGTGCTTTTTGGCAACGAAAACTGCGAAATAAAAAACTTATACACAAAAAGGATTTTAAGCGTATTTGTGCACGTAAACTAAGTTGAGAAAATTTTATGTTATGTTTGTTAGACAACAAGTCTCAGGGCAGGTCGTTGCCAGTTTATTATGCGTTGTCTATATATTGTGTAAAATCAAATTCTCAAAGTAATGAAAACATTTTTGAGTTTAATGCAGCTATAAAACAATTTTAGCAGCTAACCCAATTGGCGCTTATGAGAGCCGCTTAATTCAGTTGTGTTTAAAACTCGAAAATGTTGCAATTTTAACAGCTCACCTCTCTTATCAACGTCACGTGGCATGTAATACAATTAACTCATACGATGCCATAATTTGCCAGGACACGACCCTTGCCTGATGCTGATAAGGTTGCTCCGTAGCCCTCACATTTTCCCAGTCTCTGACTGAGCGTTAAACTAATTTTCTACGACTGCACATTAAACAGCACTCATGGTTGGGGTAGTAAACCCTGACTGACTCCCTGACTCCCAGACTCCCTGACTGACGCCCTGCCCTTGTTGAGGTGATTGCGTCACAGCAAAGGCAATTATGTATGTTGTAGTTATTATGTATGCGAAATATGGTATTTTTGGGGGGGCGCGTGTAATCCCCAACCGATGCCAAAACCCAATCTTTGCGTTGGTCTTTATTAGAATTCCGACACTAAGCATCGCAAATTATGCAACAGCCCTATCAATATTCATAACTTTATTAACGCCAAATGTGTAACAGGCTCAAGATTTATGCTTTCACTTGTGCCAGGCGATTTAAAGTTTCGAATCGAAGTTTCCCTAGCATATTGATAAGAAAATTTTGGGGGCAGAGTGGGGCACACATTACGCACATTTAATCACCACTTGAAATGGGCCCAGTGGGATAGGGGCGGTTGGGGAATTTAGGGGTTAATTAGGGGTTGTTAATTTAACGCGTCGCTTCAACTTCAATATGCGGCAGCATTGGGCAGCACATGAAACATTGAATCAGCATAAAATCCGCATTATGAAAAGTCAGGCCAAAGCACTACGTACAATTTTATTAAACTCCTCCACCTTGGCTGGGCGCCAATATAGTGTTTCACCTGCCCCTCCGCCCACTCCCCCTCGTAGGCAACCTGTATCTGGTCTTTGTGTCAGTCTGCCCATTTCATAGTCTCATAAAATTAATAGCCTACGCCTGGTTTACTACCAAGCCATAGAGAGAGATCGAAAAAAAAAAAATTACTCCAAACAATTTGCCTACACATTTTTTTTTTTTGTACTCGTAAAGCTGGGGATAATTTTATAGTCCCTGGCTCTGATACGCATCATGGAAAGTTTCGTCTCAGCAAAATTCCAGTTGCTAGGCAAGCGCACAAATTTACAGCGTGATTTCAGATGAAATATGGCTCAACACAATGCGGAATTTGGCTAATTTAGTCAGCTGCCTAGTCAGATTCGAAATGTGCCTGAATGTCAGACAGATTTTATCAGGTTATTTTGGGCCAAGGACAAAATATATAAAGCTGTCAAAACGTGAAGAGACAATAATAGGAATAAAACAATTCTAGTTATTTAAAGCAAAGCTATTTTTATTATTGCCAGATGAAAGTGAAAAACTTATTGTTATGACAAGCTTGGGAATAAACCAATCTTCAAGCTAAAGTATCATTAAGATTATAAGCATATGCAGAGGGCAAGAATGGGATTAATTAAATGTTATCAATCGTAAACTTGTTTAAACGATTCAGTACTTCTTGACATGGGCTACTCTGAACATATTTCTGTGCAGCACTTCAGCAGCTGCTGATCCACTTTAACACTTCGTGGGCATTTAGCAAAGGCTGGGAAAATAAACAGATAAGTAAACAAAACAGGGGAACAATTGCAATGCATATCGACAATTAAAGACATGCTCGCCATTCACGTAAGTCCATAGCAATTAGATCCCCATAGCAAAATGCAAATATGCAGTACAGCAAACACTTCAAGACTTAATGGTAATAAAAAAATAATAAAAAAAAACACAAATTTAATGCGCGCCACTCGCCATGCCAAATCGTCTCACTGAATAGCTCAACATGCAACAGCAAAAATAAATAAATAAAAGAAAGTTTACAAAAAAAAAAACTAGGAAACAAACTTGTTAATTGCAATACAAAATGCTGCAAAGGGTGCACATTACAATTGCCTGCCTGTAATTGTTGCATTTTATGCAGTTTAACGCACAGCCAACTTTTCAATTGTTGCGACATTTTTATTGCGTAATTTATGCAGCACCATAGCAAAAAAAAAATAATAAGAGTAACCAATTTGCTCGACTTGAAAATAGCCTGTTCTTAAATAATTTTCAGTTTACAGATTTTGTACAGCAAAAAATTACCATTTCTGCTCAGGTATTTTTGTTGCTTGTTATTTTAACTAATTTATTCAGCAATTATACAACAGAATTCAATAATTGAATTCGTAAAAAAAAACCATTTATTTATGTCCACATAAAAGCTTATACTTTTTGGAAAGGGAATTAAATTAAATATATTTCAATATTCAAAAAGGTCAGAAGTATAAATGGATAGTTCAAATAGGCCAACAACTTTCCTCTCTCCTTCTCAATAATTAATTAAATAAAAAAGATTAACGAACAGATAAAGACGACCAACTAAACGAGACTTTTGTTTATAGTAATTAAAATAAATTTTAATTGTTTTTATTAAAAGTTGGGTCAACATAAATCAATGATTACATTAAATTTGTTTGCACATTATACTGATAACATAAACACCAAATTTAATTGCTTTAGCTCTTACATTTGTTGAGTTCAATGACGTCATAGAACTGATAAGCAGCTGAAGAGCAGCTCAAATACACAAACATTATTATACCCTTCTTAGGCGTTTCACGATTACTGGGTATATAAAGGGGAGGGAGAACGTGTGACCGGCAATCGCTCCGGGACTGGACAGGCACTAAGCCGACGGCAAAAAAGTTTTGCAATTGGGAATAATGTAAAGAACACACACAAACACACTCACACACACACACCACTTATACGAAGACACAATTTAGAAGTGAGTGTGTGTATGTGTGTGTGTGTGTGTGTGCCTCTGTGTGCTGACATTTTGAATTAAGTGCAGTTAATGTTGACAAACGTCAACATTATGAGACTTGCCTGACACAACAAAAAGTAGGAGCTAAACGAAAAAAAAAAAAAAATCTCAATGCCCCACGAGGCGGTGCGGTGCGCCTCGTAACCCACTCGGAAGCCAGAGAATGTCGGTCTCTTGGTGCCGCATTGAAGTGGCATTAGGCGCTTGATTGATGAATGTTTAAGTGTTAGATTAAGATAATCGACATTTCAATAATACAATATATTCGGAATGGAAACGACGCCCGTTTAATACGACGACTGGCGTGACATCAATTTACGTTGAGTGACGTGTGAAGTTGATTTAATGCATTGGGAGACTGCTTAAATTGAATTTGTTGGTGTGCACAAAATATGACATATATTTGGTTAGCTTATCAGTAGCTAACATAATATCTTCATCACTACCAAACTGAATTATAATCAATTTAGTTGTGAGCTAGGGAATATAGATTGATTTCAATGATCAGTATACAAATTTATCACATATGGGAAACGGATTTAGTTTTGGAATGCACAAACATTTTCAACTAAGTTTAAGCAATTCAATAAGAAACAATTTTAATTTGGTTTTAAGACAGCTTAAATTTAGAATTAAATGGTTTCTTAGATATATCTCTTTTAGTAATTTTATACTCTTTTTTCAATTAGCATAGTTGCAGCATTTCGCCAACTGTGACTGCTACTAAATTAAATGCAACCAGGTCAACGACTTGCCTTATTTGACGACCCTTTCCTTGGTTGCCTTGTAATGCTCGCATAAATTAGAAAAAAGTACAAAAAACGACCAACTGAAATTTAGAATCATAATGAAGCTATTGTCAAGCATATACTTAAATTGTATGCAATAACAAAGCAATTGTCACATTAAAATTATACTGGTTGTTGTTGTTGAAATTTGAATGCAAGTTGTAGCTGAAACCGGAGCTGGCAGCCAGCAGTGATCTGGACAAATGTGCGACCAACGAGGCGACAAGACTCCTCGGTAGACCTTGAGTGTATGCTGTGTGTAAATTTATATACATATGTAAAGATAAAAAAGCGTATAAAATTGAAGTATCTCTATGCGTCACGCGGCATTTGAGACACTTTGTCAGACGCTCGGTCTGCTTGCCATTGCCTGGGTCTGGACTTGGCATTTAACATAAACAAATTTGCCATCACCAAGCGAATGCGGGTGATTATAATAACTGATTTTTTTAATCAATAAACTAAAGTTAAAAATAAAAACATGAACTACTGTTTTGCTGGTCAAGTGTTGTTTACAAAATTCAACTTATTTACCGAAATTGACTGAATATTTCTTTTTTAAAAGACTGTAATCGGTTGATAAATAAAAAAAAGAAATCACTATTATTATTAGCAGAGCTGCATTACTAATTGTAAAATTAGTAGCATTTAAAAAATAGTAAAAAATAATTACTAACCATAAAAAATTACTCAGTTACCTCTTTTATTGGTCTCAACTCATTACAGATATGAAAGTTTATACTCAATACAGGATTGTTAACTTCTTGCAAGAGTATATTGGTAATCAGATTTATATTTATTAGCTGTGTGATTTTGTGTCTATTCAAAAGTAAGTTGTATTTTCTAATTTAAAAAAAAAATACACCCTGCTCAGTTTTGGTTACAGGGCATTAAGCTTAGAAGAAAACAACGAAATAAAATAACAAAAAATAAGTACATAAAATTGGCATGGGCTGCCAATGAATTTTGCAATGGGGCAATGTCAATGCACTTTCCACACAAACAAAAATAGATTGGGGCACGGGATGGGAGAGCAGCCAGTAGATGCATTCAATCTGCCGTCTAATTCGAAGTGGGCGCACTTATAAACTGAATGGGCACATTGTGTGGAAATGCTTGTTCAGCGATGGCAACTCAATTAGCTAGAAACGAAGCATTTTCCGTCTGTGAAAAATGGAAACGACGAAGTAGAATGCAACTCAGCTGGCGCCAATAAAATTAACTGATTTATCCAAATCTCACGTAACTTATCAGCAAGAGGGTTCTTTGGAGCACAGGTGATTTAAACACGAATTTCGTATGCCGAAGACAGCGGCACAATTAGATGGATTCGATGAAACTAACAATGTTAATTTACATGGAGAAGAAGAATAATGAATTCGACAGAGGCGTAAATCTAAATTGAAAATGTTTGCGGCTCTGCATGTGTAAAAGAGCATTTATAAATTTAGTCACGGTTTGATTTCCTGTTTTCAAAGTATTCAGCTGCCAATAACAACAACAACAACAACAACAACAACGGAAGACAACAACTACAACAATGTCAATTTCTATTAACACATTTTGGTTTGAGACTCTGTCAAAACATTTGCACCTTCGCCGGCAACTGGAATTGTGGCCGGATTTTGATGGTGTATTGGATAAGAGTGTTTGTTAGCCTGCTGCTGTTGCTGGTCCTTATGCCTTGCTTAACCCTCGGCTGGTACGTGGCCATTGTTTGGGCCCTTGTCGCAACTGGGCCTTGTTTGTAATCTGCACGTATCCTGGCGGGACTTAGCCAGCTTTGTTTCATTGATTTTTCTTCACTTCGCCCGCTTTCAGCGTCTTCGTTTTTGTGTGTGTGTGTGTGTGTGTGTGTGTTGCTGTGTGTGCGTGTATTTTCAGAGGTACAACCACTCAGCGACACTTTTTGCCTCAGATTTACCTGCGCAATGTAGAAAGTATCGATTTTACTTTTCGTTGTTTCTTAAATCTCAACTACGCATTTTTTATGACTTTCGTATTATTATTCTACTCGTTGTGCAACATTTTTTATGCTTTTCTTCACGCTGTCTTTTGCTTACCTAATTTAAACAAAACATTAAAATCTTTAGTCAAACATTTCATTAAAAAAAAGGAAAGGCAAAATTTAATGAATTTAGTATGCAATCACTGTAATTATATTTAAAATATGTAAATTTAGCAAATCAATGTAGTTGTGGTTAATTTCCCATCAACTTTTATGACATATAAAAAAGAAAATGTATTTTGGCAGCCAAGCATAGAAAATCACTGCGTACATAAAGATTTCATATTATATTCAAACTTTATACCCTGACCAAGTCGATGATTAAGTCGTTTGCTATTTTAACTAGAGTCAACAACTAACAATGATGACCCCACAGAAACCGTAGACCCCAAACGGGTGCACTGCTCTTGCTCATTAAAATCATCTTGTTTGCTGGCCTTCAAGGGAAACCACTGATAATAATAATAATAATGTAGTAGCATCTATAGAAAAACATAATGTAAACTGAATGAAATGCCTTTGTGCTGTGTGGACCAGAGGAGTCAAGGGATGTTGTTGTTCTAAATCTGTTTGCTGTTTTTGTGGTTTGTCTGCTGTTTACTTATTAAATGCTGGAAAATGCATTTGCATTAATTATAAATACACATTTCCATGCACAACTTTTTGACATTGCAAGTCTAAAGTATTTAATGCTCTTTATTTAAATATAATATGATCTGATTTAGACCATAATTCTCCGTATACATAATTCTCCGCATACATAATTCTCCTATTTTAAATGTAATTTTCTTCAGAATTTTTCTTTTAACTCAACTATAATCTCAAAATTTGTGCGTATTTAAGTACAAGAACAGAATAAATAAGAATCACTTCCGTTGGGTATCAGTTGCACTTGGGCTGCGACTGCCGAGGATGATGTGGCAGTGGCAGTGGCAGTGGCAGCTACTGACAGACCGGGTGGCAGCTCTGCACTCACACTTTGTCAACATGTGTTCAACATGATCACAATACAAGCCGTAGACATTAACATAAACAGTCGCAAACTAAACCAAAAACAAAACATAAAATCGAGCAGCTAATGCCACAAAATATATTGTTGGGTTAGAGAAGAGCTGTGGAGAAGTGCATTTGCTGTTGGTTGAACTTTTGGGAATGGCCACTTGAGAGATGTATGCTAAATATGCAAACACATTTTTGTAGCATATTCCACAGATTGTTCTTTGAGAACTGTTTTTCTGTCTAATGTGTGGCATTTCTCGGCACTCTAAGTGATATATAATAGGGCGTTGAAATGCATTTTGAGTAGTTTCTAAACCATTTCGACGGGTTGCTCTATTGTTCTAATGATGAATTGCTGGGCACTGAGGCCGTCAGTTTGATGCCTGGCATTTGGCAGCTGCATGCGGCATGCGGCATGTCGGTCAAGATGAAAGACGAGCAGCTATTGAACCATAACAGAAACCATCACAGCACCCATCTCCAATTCTCACTCTCACTTTTCACCCGCTCTCTCTCTCACTCTCTCTCACTCTCTTACCTCTCTCTCTCTCTACTCTCTGTTCTATTTTCTCACTCGCTCAATCAGCAATGGGTTAATGCTATAAATATGCGCCTGCATATATATATATATATATATATATGTGCATAGTCCGTACTTGCATCGGTTCACACTATGACATTTGCTTGGCTCGTCTGCACGTCTGTCCCGTTGTCGATTAAACATGTCTGGGAGCATTATTTACGACTTCCGTGATGAATTTTCAGTGGCCACTTCTGCAATTGGCCCCTTGCCCCTTTGCCCTCTTGCTCCTCCCTATAAACGGCATACGCATGCAGACGGCATTCATAAAATGCCTCGATTTTTGAATATAAATGTATATAAAACTCGAAAAGCATATTTCCTATGCAGTTCACGACTTTTTGTTTGCTGCGCTGCTGCCGATGGACACTACTAGGAATGTGAGGATAAAGGGAAAGAATATCATAATAATAAAAAAAATAAAAATCAGCAGGTGACTTCTGTGCGGGCGGTCCAAGAAATACATTGCTGAATATGCTCAGAGTGGGAAAAGCCTCAAGGATTCACCTCAGGTAAGCAATCAGCAACAATTAAGAACGAGATACATTTTCTTGGCGAAATTTGTTCAGTTAATCTATAAAATGTGTCTATGAATTAATAGGCTCTACATGCAAAATTTATATTTATATTTATATTTTATTTATTTATATAGCAAAACCTGGCGTTATCAGCTTAAACAAATAAACTTGATTTGCGCGAGGTATTCGCGAACTTATTTCTGAGTTCGATCACGTCTGGCTATGTCAAAATGATTTGCAGATAAGGTGAGAATTGTTGACAGAATGAGTGCAATCAGAACACATAATTAAATAAAATAAATAAATAAAAGGTAATATAAAAAATATAAATTTGTATACTGATATAATTTATTACAAACAGGAATTTATTATAAAAAACTTGATTATATGTTCCTGGAAATTGAAGAGCAAAAACTGCACAACAGATTCTATGCGAAGTCTTCTCATAAAGTACAATAACAAAATGATTTGCAACGCCTAAGAAGACTTCAAATCAATCAATATTATCAACAAAAAAAAGGACAAATAAGGCATAAATCAACAATTAATCCAAAAATATAAAAATCCATTAGGGACAAAGTAATGCAAGTGACGGGCAAAGTGTTTGGTTAATATTTTTATCATTTTTAGACGACTGACCAAAACAGAGAAAGCCAAGAAACATAGATGGGGCAAAAAGAAAGAAAACATCCAAAAACATCAGCAAAACATGTTTCGGTCGATAGCTTTACTGTTTTATTCTCTTTTCCATTCCTTTACTTTTTTTTTGTATTTAGCTGCTGCTGCTGCTGCTGTCGTCGTTTCCACTCGAGCAATTAATACGTGAGCAAACTGGAAAATACTTGAAGCAGCGAGCTGTCAGCCAAGTGCAAAACAATGTTAGGCCCTGATGTATTGTACGGCTAAGGGGGCCTGGCAGGCTGATAGCCTCAAATGTCGTGGGGGGGGGGGCGGCGGCAGGGGTATGTTTTGGGTCGGTTGAGATTTTAAGCGCAGACATGAGCCATAAGCCATAAGACATTCATTCAATGTCGCGACGCGACGACTGGCGCGACGCCACGACGTAAGTTGATATCCCGAAAAATAAAAAAAGAACAATAACTTTTGACAATGTGCTGCTAACTTTAGCTGCTGCTGTTGCTGCTGTTACCACTGCTGCTGCTTCTTCTTCTTTCACCACTTAAGAGTAAGGGCAAAATCCATAACCATAAAATCGTATTATATGTAGTTAGCAGTCGTATTGCAATTGAGAAATCCAAGCACGCCTCTCACATTGTCACATCGGCTTTGGCTTTGGCTATATTTAGATAAGAGTGCTACGCAGCACCCCCCCCCCCCTCCCCCACACGCCGACCAGCCACGCCCCAACCATCACCGCCCCGCACACTCACTCATTGTAATTATGATGCGTACCGTCTGATGATAATGTTTGCTGATTATCATCAGAATAACAACTAAAGAAGAAATATAACACATTTGCCACTGCATCATAAATTGTGAGACGGTTTTTCCTCAACATCATTGTCGAAATATGCTCATATTTCAAGCAACCAAGCGGAAATCCTTTATCCGCCAAAGCCAACTCCCCGACACACCCTCATACTTATATATGTATATATATATATATATATGTACATGTGTATATACCCTATAATATGGCTCACAGTTTTGCAGCTCGTTAGATAGGCGACAGTATAAAGTTATTCATAGAATTGCTGCCGTTGTCATTGTCGTTGGGCTTTTTGCTCTATTCGACCACAGAACTATATCATTGTTAGACCGACTTTTTGTCTGGCTGGTTTGCCTAGTGTGATTGTTGTTGTCGCTCTCTGTTAGCCCGGCTGACTTTCTGGCTGGCTAACTGGCTGGCTGGCTGGCTGGCAGGCTGGCAGGCTGGCAATTGTGTGAAAAACTTTTAATTGGATGCTTATTGCACAATTTGTAACATTTTTAAATAGCGTGATGAGGCAATGTTTAAAGTTTTAGCGGTTCTTTGAGTTCATTGGGCTTTTGAAAAACATAATAATGTGCTGCTAAAACATGGTAAATATATTTCATTTACTATTCAAAAATTACAACAAAATTGTAGTTCTAAATGGTAAAAATATTCTAAACATTTAATAAAGGTTGCAAGATTTATATTCATGAATTTACTTTATTAATACAAATTTAATAATATTTGATTTTAATCTATAACTTTACTTAATTTGCAATCGCAAAGTGTAAAGAATGTGAATGTCCGAAATCGCAGAAATTTCAATAGTTTTCACATGATTTATTTTAATTTACCGCATTTCATTGCAATTCCTTTACCTCATATTGAAATTATTTCATATAATTATGTCCAAAATTTATCATAAAGCTTCGCACATTTTCAACAAAAAGCTATTTTCCATAATGCGAAAATGCTTTCAGCAATTTTTGTTAGCTGCAAAAAAAAAAACTGAATTACCATGGCTTAAATGCACAGAAACACAAAAACCTGAACCAAATTGTACCAATTAGAAATTAGAATTACAAAACGCTAATTGCATTTTATAAAACATTTGAAATTGAATTTGTAATTGCCAATTGCAATAAAATGAAATGAAAATTGTGGAAAACTGGCGCAGCTGCCGCATTACACATATTATGGTATTATTTATGCAGAAGGACAAAATGCAAATTAGAAAATTAATGGCGAACAAATTAAACAAGGATTTAAAAAAGAAAAAACCTTCTTTATTTTTGACAAAAAAAAAAACCAGATATCAAATGGCAATTTTTTAATTTGGATATATAATACCACCCAATTAGACATATCCAATAGGTTGTGAAGCATGCACCCAGCCAAGATATCATTTGACCAGGCCATTTGCCATTTAGTCAACCTAAACTGTTATGTTGATGATGCCGCTGCCAAACGTTTGATCCTCTTTGATGAACTACCCCTAAAGGCATAAAAAATAAAGCATCTTCTTCTACCTGCATTGCCATTTAAGCTCATAAACGACTATCGGCTTACAATGCTTTCAGAACATGAGACCGCCAGACATTCAATAATAAAAAAACAATAAAACAATACGAATCAGGTGACCATTGAATGCTCTAACTTGGTAGGTGAAAATTAATATGTTGGCTAAATAAAAATAAATATTCAAAGATTTACTCTTGATAATAATAATAAACTCTCAGAGTATTTAATATTCTTACAATATAAGAAAAAAACAATAAATCAATCAATCAATCATTGAATGCTGTATGGAAACCCTACTGCTGTAAGAAAATTGGTTGATTAGAAAAATAAATAAATAAATAATTCGTTGGTTTTAAGTGCTGAGTTTTTGTTTATGTCGCAAACTAAATAAATTTTCAAGTCACATATCATAGTGATTGAAGTCACTTTGAACAGTGTATGCGAGATACACTTGCACACACACACACACATAATTATAACCTGATAGATAAACGAAAACCAGTTTTTATACATGCACCAGACGTTGGCCCAGCCTTAAAAGCAACAACAACAACAACAATCAAACGAAAGCTATCAGAAAAGTTTTATCAAACAAAAAACGCGTTGAGTACAAAAAAAACTAAAGCGAAATTCTGAGCTCTGCGGACAGGGTCGGAACGCTGTGGCCAGTTGGCTAATTTGTGGCAGACGGATATTATTATGAATTAACATCAAAGTCCGAGCGAAATATCGCATCGCTGTACATCTCACTCGCACTCGTGCCACTCCATATCAATGATCTCTCGTGCACGAATTAACTTTAAATAGGCGTGAATAATGTTCGTTGATCTTTTTCAAAAATCATTTGTACCCCCCATTGTCTTTGGGGTTTTTCGATCTTTAAAGAAGGAGAAGAGAAGATAAAAAAAAACCGCAGCACTAATCTGAAATTCATGTGGTCCATTATTAGAGGAGCGGATGGTACCACATTAAAGTGCCGCTGACACGCGTCTTCTGGCTAATGACATGTGCGGTTTTTATTTGCCCCCGTTCCACCTACCCCTCCCCTACCCAACCCTTTGCCAATTTCTTCCGCTTCTGCATATTTGGTTTCCACATATACATATATTTCAGATTTGCTGATAGTTTAATTGGTCTTGACTTGATGTAGGTTCTGTTTGTTTGTTTTTTTTTTTGTTTTTTTTTATTTTTTTTTGTTTTTTTTTTGAGCCACTGGTTTTACGTTACAGGTCGTTAGGATGATCATAAAGATATCACTTAAATGGTGAATTGTTGATAATTGCTTGATCACTTGAGTTATATATTGACACAGTGTTAACTACTGCAAATTACTGGAATGCTGAACAATTCTTATACAACACGCAACAATTATTCTTAATTAAATGTTAGCGGCTTCAACCAGTTGCGAATTACAAGGCCAGCCACACGGTCAGCGCTCCACGTGTATAAATTAAGCTGAGAAACCTGAGAACTAACTCTTAAGTATCATTTACAAATTAATAACTTAAAGCAAGTGATAAATCAAAGTCGTTTTTTCATTCGAATTGCATTTGAAATCGATGCATTAACTATTTTCACTAAATGGCATGAGGGCAATTAAGGCAAGGTTTTCAATTTCACTAGAAACTGTTTAGATTTCAAAACAAATAAATCAAGTGCAAAATATTGCTTTATTTTAAGCAGTTAATGTTAAGCTGTAAGAAGTTAAGTAAACACTTAAAATATGCAGTTGAGCTTAGTGATCTTAAATTAAATCTTGAGAAAACATGTTTCATATATTTTATTATATGACGGAAAATTGAACCAGCAGCAATTGCTAAGTTTTTTGTTTGTTTTATTATTTATTTTAATTTCTTATTTCTAGGTGTTACAAATATAATATTAAGCGATATTTTTTTAAAGGCATTCCATTTAAATTTGCTTGACTATTCAAATCGTTTGTTTGTACTCATCATCGCAATTACTATTTAAGGCACAACAAGTTGAAATGGTTAAGATAATATTCTGTACTGTTCGAATAAGTATATTTGACAATTGGAATACAATGATGGCTTTTGTTTGATTTCATCTAGTAACTCATCAATCTAGTGACAGATTTTTGAATGATCGACTCTGTTTACATTGTTGTCAACGTTATGTAATGTGTTAGTCCGGCACGTCATTAAATTGATTAAAAGTGCGGCTCATCTTTGTAAAGATGTTGACAAAAATAATTAATACAAAAAATAGCTATTAAAAGCAAATCCAACATGGCCATAAAATGGCACGATCATAAACCAAATTAATGCTCATTAAATACTTGAAGAGACAGATATAAAAATCAGAAATATTATGTTCACTGGCTGCCGTGGATGTAAAAAAGCGGTTTCAGTGATCAAACTCAATCCAGTTGCGTGTTTTTAGGACCATAGAGGACAAGTGTTTGCCACGCTCTAATAGACCAATAAATTTGTAATAAATATCGGAAACTAGCTCCCTATAAAACAAACACAAATCCACACAGAAAGTTGGACAACTCTATGAATGTAAGTACGGTGAAAAAAGAAAAACTTTGTTATGTAACCGGATGGTTGTTAAAACGAAGGGCAGTAAACAAAACAAACCATTTGCATTATAAACACGCATATATCAGAAAATGGAGAAAAACACACCCAACACTTTATTACAGGCCAAAAGCGTACTAAAAAACAACAACGTCATAAATACTTCTAGTTTCACATTTACTGACCGAAAACTCGGTCAAAAAATTACAAAAACTGTTGCCATTATTTATATAGAGCAGACGTCATCCAAATTATAGATCAATAAACATACCACAGGCAAAAATAAATAAATAAATTATGTTCAAATTAAGTGCAGAGATAAAAGCGAAAGGAAATTTAATCATTGAGTTACGAGACACATTTGCATTATTGAAATTTTTGCTGTGTAGCTTTACCTCAACATTTGGATTTTTGTGCACCTATCGACCAAAAACGACCAACTCCAGTTAACAAAATTAACAATAACAACAACAGTCGCATTAACAGCAAAAATATTCAACACGACAAATTTCGTTTTTTTTTTTTTGTCATTTTGATTTGGTTCGCTTGTCGTTTACTCCAAGATATATGAATATATGTTAATATGTAAATAAAAGATCAACTCAAGTTGTGACATCGAACTTATGAATATTCCGACTAAATGTGTTAAATTATGTTTGTTGTTTTTATGTCAGATAAGTTTTTAACACATTTTTGCTGCCCTACAAAAAGTTATCTTAAGTTGGGCACTTCTATTTCCATAGAAAAGTTAGATAACTATGCATAACTTAAAACGGAACTGCATTCAAGAATACACCAAAAAAAAAACTTTATTGCAATCGATTTATAACAGAATAATAACAATTGAATTGAAAATATTTCAATGAGACTTTTAATGCTTTTTAAGCTAAGTTTGCTTAAAGTTCTCACAAAAATAAAAGAGAAAAACGAACACTCAACCCAATAAAGGCACTCCAAATAAAACTAAATATATTTGAAAAACATAGATTATCCAATGGCAATCTCTAAATATAAAAATGAAAAATTCGACTCCAAACAAAACGATTAATTTGTGCTGATATGTTTGTTTTGGTCCGACACGCAAAGCGCCCACGAAATGGCTGATTTTCATTTCATGTATTTCGCTACACTTTTCATTTGTCGTAACGCGTCACTAATTAAGCTATTTTTGAAAGAATATATATATCTCTTTGCAACTGCTGGGCGTGGCCAGTGTCTGCCATGTTGTCTCGCTCATTTCACAAACAACAAACAACACACAACGGCAATAGGAAAAAAACTATAGCAGGAGTGTTCGTTCTCAAGATCGCATGTTTTACCCCAACTGGCAGATGTGCCCAATTAATGTCACTTTGCTCACCATTTCAATTTTGCTATGAGTCCGAAAAGAACTGCCTGCACTTAAAACAACAAATCACTCAAAATATATTCTGGTTTTCTGGTTTGCGTTTTATATATGTACTATATGAAATATATATAATTCCGTTAACATAATAAGTTGAGTTAAAATCAGAGTGATATTTTTGCTCAGTGTATGAGTATCCACAGGCTTGCTGAGAATATTATTGCAAATTATTTAAATGAAATTTACTACATAGGCTACAAATATTGTTCGCAAAGAGAATACGAAAATAGAATTTCGTTGATAAACATTAAGTGTTTGCCAAATGATATGGCAAATGGAATCAATTTTTTAAATAAATTTACCACATTATTTGACATTGGACTATTTTTCAAAAAGAAACACGCGCTCGCCCACAGATCTCAATATTTTACAAATATCACATATATACAAAAATGAGTCCGTGTATTTTATTTTTAAGAGTACACTTGGTATTTTGGGATATACAAATTTTTATAAGTTTTTTTCTACACTTCACTTCAGTTCAGCTTAATTTTTTTCGAAAATGCGCATTTGAAAATAATTTCAGACCTTTGATATGTTACTCAAGTTTGTGTTTGTAGCCATGTTTATCAAGTTGTCAACGCTTTTAATATATTTCATACTGTATGTGTATTTTTTAGTCGGGGCATACTACATACCACATACCATTCCAGAATTTAGAAAAGAAATAAAAAGACGTGCGTCCAACTTAATGAAATTGCATCGCATAAAACAGTCGAGCATTTCAAAATTGATGAGCTCGTCTAATGAATTTATGGACTCTAATATTAGAGATGACCTGACACGAGAATAATTGGTAATTTAGATGCGCCCCTGTGTGCGTTCATCTACATAGATACATTTATGTAGCTGTAAACTGATTGATAGCAAGAGATGAGCTCAAAATGTATGTGTCCCGGGGGCGCTATTTAATGGTTACTTTTTTCTTTTCGATGCTCCGGATATTATTTCTATGAAATGTGAACAGTCAACTATACGCTTCACTCATAAAATCTGTCAATTTTTGAATGGCTTCGAAATATTGAAAGCTTATCAATCAGATTTCCATGTCAACAGTTCATTATGAGATGTTTTATTTAACGTGCAGGTTGGGGATATTCCATTCACAACAACAACTTTCAGCAGCAAATATTTTAGAAATATTGAACCAGCTAAAATCATGACGCAAAACACGATAAAAATCGCTGGCAGTAAGTTGAAATTTTTTGAATATTTGGGTCAATTTTAGGCATAAGGGAATTTCCAATAGAATTGAAAGTTTACGGCAGCAATATATTTTCAAAGAAATAGACAAAAACAAATACATTGTAAACAACAAAATAATTTTTGTTTTTTGCTTAAATACAATAACAAATCAATATGAGAGAATGGTTTCCATGATTTGTGTAATCCGCTAACAAAACCGAGACTACTAAATTGTTGTTTAGTTGCCAGAACGTGTTTTTTTCTGTCGGAACAATGAAAAATGCGAAGAATCGATTTGGTGACAAACAAATTCTTAATTAAATGCAAAGAGCAAAATAAATTATGAAATTAAACCGTTTTTGCCTGATTTGCATTGGCGCCAGACGAAAATTAAAAAGGCAAACGGAACGGAGTAATTTATGGGATGTGCTTCGAATGAATTTCGGTTAGATGCTTATCGATAATCGATAGATAAGGCACTCACCTGATCTTGACAGAAGTAGCCGAATCCGATGATGCCCGCAATGGCTAAAAATAGGCAAAACACAATAATTGTTCGTATTTTGGAGCGTGGTTCCATTTTCTTGATCTCATAAACACCGCCGGGTAGTAATAAAGCAAAATCACTATCAACTTGTACGGAGACGTTCTTATGCATATCCACGGGCATGTTCCATAGAGCCACAATTGTTTCTTTTTTGGCTATGATTTTTGTTTTAATTTACAATTATTTCCAGCACACTAAGAAACGACATCGAAAGGGTTTTGTCGCCAACAAATGTCGCCCAGTCATTGTCCGATAATACGAATAGGCGCCATCTATCGCACAATTGCGGCTACCTATTGCATCGTCAACTAGTTTACCGCTTATCAAAGCTTCAACTGCAAAGAAAACCAAGAATTTGTAATAAGTTTTTTGAAATAATTTATTTTATAAGTGTTTTAATATAATGGCACATGTGTAAAGCGGAACGCAGCAATTAGTCTTATCTCCACGTGTCAAATCAGCGGCAACAAAAAGTTAATCCATTAAATAAACAAGTCTTTCAAGTAATGACGGGGCGAAAGGTAGCTCATTGGGAATTATGACTTACATTTTTAGCTGTTAATTATAATTATAATACTATTTATTTATTTTTACTTTCATAAACAAACAAAAACACAGACTGCAACTGATAACATATCAATAAAATCAAATCAAATCAATTAAAAAGAAGCAATTCATTTCGAATGACTGATTAAACTACATAAAGAATGTTTAAAAAACAAACTGAAAATGAAAAAAGAAAGTAAACGTAAACAAAACAGTTGAATAATTTAAATTAAACTGTTAGCTATAAACAAGTGTCAAAGATAAATAGCAAAAAGTGAAAAACGACAAACGAGAAGCCGGCAAAAGTACAATTTGTTAACATAACAAACTCAAATATAGAAAATAGAATAAAGAATAATAAACATGTTGTTGACCTGTTAAGCAAAGCAATAAATCTAATACACTCGTCCATCCATATATAAATAAATACATGTATGTGTAGGCACAATCTGAGCAAAGATAATGTACATAAATCACAAAAAAAATTGACACAAAACAAATCCGATAGAAAAACATTAAACAGTAGCCGCAAAAAAGAGGCTGCCAGCGGCTGCTGCTGCTGCGTTTGCAGTCGCAGTCTGATTGACGCCCAGGCGGCTTCAGCGTCAGCGTCAGCTTGCTTCTTGTGGGCTGCTCTCAATTTCCGCAAAAATGTAAAGTGTGTGTGCGTTTGCATATGTTTACGAGGTGTTGTTGTTCATATTGCGGCTGTTGTGGCAATAAACAGCAAGTAAATAAAATGAGTTGGCAGTTTCGCCAACCCGCGCTTTGAAAACTGCAAAATTAAAACGTCGCCGCATTTTGCCAACAACATTTACATTTAAATTTGGCAAACATTCTTGTTTGAATTCAACAATTATCTAATTAGGAGAATTAATTGTGCCAATCCTATTGAGAACATGTAACTTAAGGTTAGTAGTTAATATATTTGAAAGTTTATATTGCACTGAATACATCAAGCTATTTCTCAATTTCGAATTTTTCTCCACATTATTGTTTATTTATTTAACTGATTATTTTAGCAACTTGCAAACATCTTGCTTTTCCGTCGCCGCAGTCGCAGCGGCATCTGTCGGCTGACGTCAAAAGTCGCGCACGCTGTGCAAAAGAAAAACAAAACAAAACCTAATGTAAAACCATTAAATTAAGAAAAAGGCACTATTTTCGAAATTATAAACAAAACGCCGCTCTAAACTTAAAACACAACACAACAAAAACAATCGAGTAGAAGAAGCAGAGCGATAGAGAGAGCGAGAGAGGCAGGTAAAAACAGCTGTTCGCCTTTCATGTTGCAACATAGTTTTGGCCAATTTGCCAGTTTGCTAACCAATTGCTTTGGCTAATACACTCATTGCACTTATTTGTGGCTATGCCAAACGTACTTTAATATTACAAACAATTAGCGGCTAGCTTATATTTATTTATTTACATTTTCTTCATATTTTCAGCGTTTGCACGCTCATTTAGCGTGTCATCTGCTTTGTGTCACACATTCGCACTAAGTGCAAAAAGGCGCGCGTAAGTTTTGTACATAGAATTCATAACCTAATCACAATCACAGCACGCACTCTATAACACTTAATACAATCAATTGTTCGTCAATTTGTTTAATTTGTTAAGCGAAATGCGTGTAAATGTTTTAATATTTAATGTCAGCGACACGCGTTACGCCTCCCAACACGTCCGTTTTCAGCAGCAGCGGCGGATAAACTGACTATAAGGAAAACAAATAAGCGCGTACTTGGACTGACAACTTGCTGGTATTTAGAACAGCTGTTAATGTTAGTTAACAGATCTCGTAACTCGACATCTATTCTCGATGAAAATTAACAGCTGGTATACATATTCCACATTAAGGAATAAGCTGTTGCTGTAACATTACAATAACTCAACAGTACTTAATTCAAAAATGTGGCAACGCTCTGCTGTGAGTTTTAAATCGAAAAAAATACCTGAAGCGCAAGTTTTGAAATGCGTTGTTTTCTGCTGTTTAGCGTCTTATTAGCGACTTTTTGCAACGCCAACTACGATCATTATCGCTTGCCAAGCGCCGTAAGACCGCAACACTATAACCTGCGCATCATGACACATCTGGCGAAAGCCAGCCACCAATTCTTCACAGGCGACGTCGAAATAAAAATTCACGTTTTGCAATCCACCGGAAATATCACTTTGCACGTTGGAGCCAATTTAAATATTGTCAAGAATGGGACACGCTTAGAGCAAATAAAGCCGCATTGCCACGAACTGATTAACATCCGAGACATCAAACACAATATGAAATATGATTACTATATACTTCATTTGGATGCAGATCTGCAGCGAGGGCAACGTGTTCAATTGCGCCTACAATTCTGGGGGAAATTGGGCCGCTCCATGTCCGGTTACTATGCCAGTACGTATCAGGATAACTGCACCAAAAAGTGAGCAAGAATTTTAGACGCGTCTCTAAATATCTATCCGTCTATACATATATATATATATGCGTATCTCTCTTCAGATTCATGTCGGCCACTCAATTCGAGCCTACGGATGCTCGTTCGGCTTTTCCCTGTTTCGATGAGCCCGCCTTGAAGGCGACCTTTAATATAAGTCTGGGCCATCACTCCAAATACAATGCACTCAGCAACATGCCCATCATTCAAAAGATACCAATGTAAGTACAGCAGAGATTGGCTATCAGCTGCATATTTTATATGCCATTGCAAGAAACTGGCCAAGTTTGAGTTTGAGGTTGAAATACATTTTTTTTTTTTAAATAAATTTTCTTAAGATGTGAAAGCAACAACTGGGTGTGGAGCATATTCAAGCAGTCGGAGCTGATGTCTACCTATCTGGTGGCATACAGCATCAACGACTTCAAGAGCTATGCCTCGCGGACCAAGAAGTACCAATTGAGATTTACGACCTGGTCGCGTTCATCTGCAATTGAACAGTGCAGATATGCTTCCGAGATTGGGCCAAGAATACTTTCATACTATGAGGATATGTTTGACATTGAGTATCCGTTGCCCAAAATGGATTTTCTGGCTGTGCCCGATTTCCATGCTGGCGCCATGGAGAACTGGGGACTGATCACGTTTCGGGAAACCTCATTGTTTTATGACGAGGCCCAGTCATCGGACTTGGACAAACAGCGTGTGGCGAATATAATTGCACACGAAGTGGCTCATCAGTGGTTTGGCAATCTGGTCACAATGGAATGGTGGAACGATCTCTGGCTGAATGAGGGATTCGCCACCTATCTGGCAACGTTGGGCATGGAGAAGATATGCCGCAAGTGGCATGCCTACGAGGAAGAGTCATTAGACAATGTCCTCGCTGTGCTCAACACGGATGGTGACTGCAATACTCGACCGATCCATCAGGCGGTGAACCTGGCTAGTCAAATACCGGAACTCTTCGATGCTATCACATATCGAAAGGGTGCAGTCATCATACGAATGATGCACATGCTCATTGGCGACGTGGCCTTTCGACGCGGTCTCAATTGCTATCTGGTCAAGCATGCCTTTGGCAATGCCAGGCAAGAGGATTTGTGGCATGCCTTGTCGGAGGCAGCGCACCAGTGTGGCAGCATTGCCGAGGATTTGGATTTGCGGATCATGATGGACACGTGGACTCTGCAGAAGGGCATACCCATAATTAACGTGCAACGTCAATACGATATGCGAACGGCAACGATAACCCAGCGACGATATCTCATCCGGATTGAAAATCTAGATCAACCACCGACAGATGAGTCCTGTTGGCTTGTGCCCATCAGCTATGCCACCGATTGTCTATCCAATTTTGTAGCAACCGAGTCGCGTGCCTTTCTGCGTTGCACCGAGCAGAACGAGGCATTGCCGCTGAATCTGCAGGATCTACCCGGCGAGAACGAGTGGCTAATCCTCAATGTGCAGGTGGCAACACCATATCGCGTCAACTACGACGACACCAATTGGGAGCTGATCATCAAGGCGCTGCACAGCAAAGATTTTAGGCGCATTCACGTCATGAATCGAGCTCACCTGATAGATGACTCCATGGCGTTCGCCTGGAGTGGACTGCTGCCATACGAATTGGCCGTGGAGCTGTTGTGTTACCTAAGGCACGAGCCGGATTATATGCCCTGGCGTGCCGCATTGGATCAACTTAATGCGGTTTATCGCATTGTTCGACAAACAAAACAATTTCCGGAATTTCAGGTGAGAGGAGTTTCCCATAAAGTATATAGCTTATTCTTGCGCAGCAAATCATGTTTATCTAATTTGATATATAACTGCTAAAGTCTCGCTTATATCGATACAAATCGATTTCTGATAACAATAAACCCAAGTTTAATATAAAATGTTGATCAACTGGACAAATCTCAGCAATATTAGTTAAGAAGCATTTGGGCATTTCGTAGTCGAGCTCACTCGACTTCAGTATTCTCACTTTGTTGTAAGATTTGTAAATGTTATTCCATTCGAGAAGAATCTTGCTAAATTAATAAATATTTAGTGATAATTCCATTTCAACTTATAGAAATATTTTCTGATTATAAGAAACATATTTTTTAAAAATAAAAAAAAGATAATAAAAGATAATGTTAGGCATTTTAGTTTTTGTCGATTTTCGAAAATTTAGTGCAATAATTTTGCTCAGTGTAGATACTAAAAATCGTCTTAGAATTAATCTTAGACACTTCAATTTTACTAGCTGTAAATCTTTATTATGCATTATTACTTATATCATATTAAATTTATATATTTTTAAAAAAATCTTGTCCATCCAGCAATTTATGCATTACTTATTGGATCCCATATATGGCCAGCTGGGGGGAATGCGTAAGGATACAAAAGGTCAACACCATGTGGCCCACAAGGCGTTGATCACCAAGTGGGCGTGTCGCTTGAAGCAGGAGGATTGTGTGGAGCATGCTTTGAGATACTATCATCGCTGGTTCATCTGCGACGAACCGGATGAGACAAATCCAGTGCCGCAGAATCTCAGATCGGTTGTCTACTGCACAGCCGTGCGGCATGGCGATGAGGAGGACTGGAACTTTCTGTGGCAACGATACCGCAACACCGAGGTGGCCAGTGAGCAGCGACAGATACTCCTCGCACTCGGTTGCAGCCACAAGGTGATCTTGCTCCAGCGCTATCTGAACATAATCTACCATGAGAAGTCCTTTATACGCAAACAGGATGCTTCACAGATCTTTGGCGCCATTGTGCGCAACCATGTGGGCTTTCACATAACCAAGGATTTCTTTCTCCACAAATTCAAGTTACTCAATACCTAGTAAGTATTTTAGAATTGCAATTGATTGCTCGAAAATTTCAAATGCTGTTGTTGAACTGGAAAATATTTTCAAAAGCAAAGAAAGGCAATTTTACAATAGAAAATTTAGCTTTAATTGCAACTGAAAAAATAACTTTTCCAGCTCTTAATTTATATTGGAAACTACCTTTTATAAAAAATTTTATAATGAAATATTATAATTTTAAATCTTAACACTGATCCAAAGTTTTTCCCAATAATCACAACTACTCCTTTTGCTTACAGCTACCAATCGAATTCAAGGGAATTGGTCGGCATGTTCATCCAAATAGCACAGCACACAAGCTGCCTGATGGGGTATCGCCAGTTGTTGGTGTTCATCAATACCCACCAGGAGCTGCAGCAGAGATCGGGACGAAGCTTGCGACGTGCCTTGGAGCAGGTAAAACTGAATCTGCACTGGCGCCAAAAGCAACTGAATGAGTTCATCTGCATTCTGGGAAAGCACAATTGATAATTGTAATTAAAAATGTTGTAAATTGTTTTTTTAATATTTTGTTTCGTATATTTCAAATTAGTAATTATATAGAATAAAGCATTGAAAGCCCAGAGCTAAGCGCTAAGATTAATCACAGAACACTGGACCACACCAACTCCCAGCAGCAGCTTCACAAATTTCACCCACGGTTTGCGCCACCGCCTCCGCCGGCTCCACCACCACCGCCACCACCCGAGAAAGCTGTGCTCGCATTTCCCGCACTGGCCGCAAACAGTCTGCGCAGATTCTGTAGAATGCCCCATACAACGGTCCCGGCCGATCCCAGAGTTTCGAGCAGATCGAAGCCGGTGCTCTCGATGGCCTCTTCGCGATCCTCCTCCGTCTCAATGGCCGGCGATGAATTGTTGCTATGCGGTGCATGATGCACACCCATGTGCCCAATCAGACGATGGGAATTTGTGCGCACATGCGTATCATTCACATCGCCAGCGCCCACAGCATTTATGAGATGCTTGACTGGCTCCAGAACGTTTATGGCCAACTTGATGCGATGCCAACCATCTGGTGTTTCCGAGGAACTCTCATGCTGCTCATCACCGACCATCGCATCCAAACTGAGCTCCGTGTCCAGCGTATTGCGCTCACTCTCTGGCGCATCATCCGTTTCAAGGGTATTATTGTTGCCAGCTGCAGCCTGCAACTGCAACAGACTGCCAAAGAGCTGTTGCACATGCACCGACTGAATGGACTCCGCCTCGTTGCGCTCAAAGTCGAACTCATCGCGTGGACGCAATCCACGCTTGCCATTCACATAGCTCACAATGTGCGTATTCGTTGGGGCCGGTTGAGCTGTGGACACCGCTGGCTTTGCTGCGCTTCCTGGCAATGTCGTCAGCCACACGAACTGCATAGGAATGAGTAAGTGAAATGAGAATGGTAATTAATACTTCCAGTTTAATGACTGACCAAAATTCATATTCTCAAAATTCTATAATTAGCCAATCCATATGCAAAAGCACTCTCTCTCCACAAAACACGCGACGAGCCTTAATTAGATGCCTTGCTGCCCCTAAAAACACTCAAATAATATTCAAGGTCTTTCAAAGTGATTACTCAACGTACTCCCAAAAAGGCTAAGTATTGGGAATATTAAGTATACTCAAATGTTGGGGAAAAAAAAGCTGAACTGTAAAAGCAAAAGTGAACAAATTGCTGGAAATTGCAAAGAAGTGGAAAATTCAAATATAACTTTGGGAAAGAATTTGAAGTTGAAAACATACGTGTAAAATATGTTGACACTTAAAAAGAATTATATTAATTATACTATTATATTATTATTATTCATATTATTAAGTAAACTTGAAGTTCCATAACTATAATTTTAGAAATCAGCGTTATTTATATTTAGAGTATGGAATATTTAGAAGACATCATTTATATTGTATATATTTAAGTCAATATCAAAAGACAAATCGATATCTGTCCATTCGGATATATGCCATATATATATATATATATCATCAAGGTAACTTTTAGACCAAATCCAAATCATTTAAAAATGGCTGTAGAAAATAAGGATAGATTTGCTTCACTCGCTCGTAGCCCTACCAGATCGTCCTACCCTTCTCTATATCATATAGCTGCGACAATTGGTCGAAAATCATAGGTTGCATAAAAGCGATAAACAAAATATTTTGAACTCTGTTCTAAAATTAAGATGTTAGCAGATTAACTGATTTCCCTTTGATATATCTTTTGTTTTCTTAATTTTATTTTATATTTTTATGATAATCACTGTAAAATATTTATAATAGTAATACTGAAACTGAGGGGTATTTTATATTTTTAACAGTCAAAATTGCATTCGAACAATAACCATCAATATGCCAAATTCTTCTTTGCTTATTAATTTAATAATAATTTTTATCTTTATTTATTTGTAATATTTCACAGGTTCTATTTCCATTTTAGTATATCAATATGTTATCCAATGCCAAAAAACCCGCTTACATGCAGTAGCAGCAAAAAACTTATTGGTTTATATGTGAAAATAGATAATCGCGCCATTGTAAATGTTATATACACTATATATATATATTTATATAAATAGATATATAAATAAATAACTCGGATTCAAATTGAAAACGCTGTCCGTAGCGTTTACAACGACAACTGGGCACTGACTGACTGACTGACTAAACAATGGGCAGCCAAAAAAAAATATATTATAATATGGAATCTGAAGGTAGCCAATAAAAAACTAATTAATATGCGACAAGTGTGCAGATAATTGTTGTTTCTCGAATCTATTTATTTCCATTGAATTTGAGAATAGATATTATGCTCTCAGCATTTTATACCTTTGACACATCAATGATTAATTATTATTTTTGATGTTTAAAACTACTTTCCGTAGCAGGCCTAAGGAGATTTTGATATAGTTCAACTTTTAATAACAATCCCAAAACATGTTGTGAAAACAAAATTTAAATAAAACATTTTTGTGTCATGATTAAAATACATAAATAAACTTTTCCAATTTTTATACGCCCACAATAACTAAAATTTCAGTTTTACAAATTCACAAATATTTGATGAAGTTGACCTAAATAATATATGTTAATATAAGTTATGGTGGGATTAGCAAAATATTCACAGGTGAGTATTTAAATATTGCCACTATTTGTTGGGTTATGCGGTTTCTTGACTTGACAGTGAAGAGTTCTTAGAAAGTAGTATCTAAAATTACAGTAAATTGTTTAACAGTTGGGTATAATCATTTTGTGCAACAGACATATAGAAGAATCCCCAAACCCATAGGATAAATAGATAATTGATCAGGATCAGCTACCCAATTGGAGTAGCTATATCCGCTTGTGCGTCCGGACTACAGAATTATTTGATTCAACCTCATCAGCATTTCCTATACGATAGCCAGAAAGTGCATAGGTCCAGAAAGATATAATTTTGTCCTAGCCATATTTTTAAATAGTACAATTTCCTAAAAGACTCTCAATAACTCATCTACTGTCAGTTGTCAATTCATTGTATAAAAAACCATAAAAAATACACAATTTAAATTTATCCATTTAAACCAGTTAATCCTAACAAAGAATGCCTTGAAATACATTTCAATAGTTTTTAACACATATTTTGTCGAATGAGAAATTTTTCATTCAGATTTTACACGCCAAACAGTACACACATTTTTTTTAATTTCTAAAGTTTTTGGCATTTTGTGTAAAACAAAATTTCCAAAATAAAATTAACCGTATCAAAATTTTTATGTCTATAAAAATTCAAAATTTGCCAGTTAAATAATTCGAATTGATAACCATAAATGGCTCCATATTTATCACAGATATCCCGATGTCTAAGATATCGTGCGCCGATCTGTCGACCTCATCGGCTGCTCCATCGGAGCTGCAAACACTGGAAGCAACTCTGCACGGGTAGCATCTGTTGGCAACCGGCGCAGACGCTTGATCTGCTGCCAGCTAAGCCATCGATGCTCCACGTCCAGGTCTATTCGCAGCGAGCGGCGAGCGTCTTCAAGGCAGACAATAATGTGGAAGTGCTGCGCAAGCGGATCAGTTTCAGTGAAACTCCAAATAAGGACGCTGCTTCAGCTGCAAATGTTGTGCCCGTTGGCATTGTAATGCCAGAGAGCAATGATGGCAAGCAACTGAAGATTGTCATTGTGCCGCTCGATTTGGCCAATCAGGATGCGGAGAGTCTGAAAAATACACTTGAGACGCTCCATCAGCTACGTCTGCATGCCACCGAGATTGATGCCTTCACCAACAGCATGCTCGAGGAATTTAATCAGTCGGAGCCCAACAAAAAATCACCAACTGCCGACAGTCAGGGAGTGCAGAGAGTTAATTTTATGGAGGGCTATGTCCAAGAAGTCAATGCTGTCGGCACTGCTCCAACCAAAACTGACTTCAAATCGGGACAACCTGAGCCGCAGGCTCAGCTGAGTAAGTCGGTTGCACCAGCTTCCAATGCAGCTGCTGCTGTTGCACCAATTCCAACATTTGCATCCAGCGCGCAACCCCAACCAATGCCCAAACCAGTACCCAAACCAAGTACATCACCAATGCCAAAAACTCTGCCGATGGGTGATCCAAAGCAAAATGCAATCAGTGCCGCTATCAAACCGAAAGTGGCAAGTAATATTTCGGCCTTGGACTCGGATATCAATCAAATTAGCGTTGAGGTGCCAAAAAGCATAAGTCAGCAACTGAGCGACATGTCCATCGCCTCAATGCATCTGTCATTCGACATGGACATGACAAATGTGCGCGATGCAATGCTGAATGGTGACCAGAAAGCTGCTCCCCCAGCTGTACTCTCCTTGACCGATCCAATGCTCTCACTGGAGACGCGCCTGCAGTCTGATCCGAGCAATGCACCCAAAAACACAGTGCCTCTTGTTTTCAATGCTCTTATCAAGGGCACCGTTGAGATTGATGCCGATAAGATCAGTCTAGCCAAACTGACCGAGGAGCAGTTACCAGCCTATAATGATAAGATAACGTCCATTGCCGCCAATATTTGCAGCACGGCATTGGCGAATGGATTTCTAGCCGAGCAGCAACAGCAGCAGCAAATCGAAAGCAACTTGGCCAACCCCAAAATATCGTCACGGGGACGCATGGCACTGAAGCGCCACCAGGCTGCGAAGCATATGAAAGTTAGTCCTATGTTGAAGGACGGCTGCAAGAATCCAGTTATCAAGAAGAAGAAAAAGTGTCCCAAAAAGTGCCCCCTGATTGATAATCCCTGTAAGAAAGATCCCTGCAAGGCGCCGAAAAAGAAAGCTTCCAAAACCAGTGAGATAGTTGCTGCCTCTTCTTGCGGCAAGAAAGGTGGCGAGAAAAAGAAGGCAAATTCTAGCGCTAAGAAAGGTGATAAAAAGAAGGATCCTTGTGCAAAGTTCAAGAAGGGAGGCGACAAGAAGAAGAAACGTCCTTGTGCCAAGAAGGGCGGTAACAAAAAGAAGAAGGATCCTTGCGCAAAGTTCAAGAAGGGCGGTAGCAAGAAGAAGAATGATTCCTGCGCCAAGAAGGATCCCTGCAAGAAAAAGTATTCGACGTCGGCCAGTTCCATAACAAACCTCCGTCGGCTGTCGACATCGACTCAAGCTGAAGAGATGCGACCGCGTTTTACAATGTACTCTACACTTGTGCGGCGACGTTACGGGGGCGTGCCCTCGAGCACACAGATGGACGCGTGGGGTCTCAAGTCTCAGGATGTCCGCAAACTAGTTCAACGGAGCTACGCCAAAAAGAAGAAAAGCAAGAGGGAAAATAGCAAATGCGCTGCGATCCAAAGCACAGGCAGCAAAAGGAAGCGTAGACATATCAGAGCACGGAAGGGTCTTCGCACCGATTGCTATGGGAAATTTAAAGAGGAATGCCCCAAGGCACACTGTAAGAGTCGATGTGGCGTGGTGCCAGTTCCGCGCAAGAAATGCGATAAAGGTAAGCGGTCCAAGGCCAGGAAGCTAACGAAATCCAAGAGGAAGCTGTCCGCCATCTGTAAAAAGATGGGCTACAATGGTCGAAAGACAAGAAAACCAAAAGGTACATTTAAAATGAATCCCAAATAATTATTCGATTAACCCTGATCTACCCACTTATATCCCAAGGTAGAAAGAATTAAGCTTCTAGCCACGGGCCAACTAATGCTCATCCAAACGCGCCAACATTCTGACTCGGCAACTCGCAGACAGCCCATCGATTCCATCTTTTGTGAGTTGCAGCGGGAGGAGCAGGAAAGCGAATGTTACAAAACGGAAATCGTACGCATCCCGTCATCCTTTCGCCTACTAAAAGTGGAACTATCGCTGCCAGCGCTGGGATCATGCGGTGTGTACATAATTTAAATTTCAAAGTATAAAATGAGTCAATAATTCTCTTTCTTTTTTGTAGATGTGCTCATAAGAACCGCATCTGTTGCTCTAACTGGCTCCGATTTACATATGTTTGAGAATGGCAATCAAGATATTGAGGGCATGTCACTGGGCCATGATGCGACTGGGTATGTTGAACGCGTTGGCAGCAGTGTCCATCATTTGCATGTGGGTGATCGTGTTGTTATGGAATCGGCGCTATCTTGTGGTATTTGTAATTACTGCAAACAGGGCCTTTATAATATCTGCGCCGATTTGATTTATAACGGATTCTTGGCTACCCATCAAACGCATCCGGCTGATCTGTGTCATCGCCTGCCCGACACCCTTGGCATGGGTGAGGGCACACTCACCCAGACGCTTGCCCTGGGCTGTCAGGCATGCTTCAAGGCGAACATTTTGCCCACAAGCAATGTGTTAATCATTGGCACAACTCCAACGGCCATTTCGGCCGCAATGTGCGCGATGGCAGTCGGTGCTAAGAAGGTGACCATTGCTGGCACCATGAATAGCTCACTGGAGATGATCGACCGGGAATTGGGTTACCATACCATACATTACGATGCAAATGCCCTGTTCGGTGAAGTACTCGAAGCGGTCTACTGCAAGTTCCAAGAATGGCCAAATTGTGCCATCAACTGTGCAATCACGCCGATGACCATGAATCTCGCCGTCATGGCCCTGCAGCCATGTAGTGTCTGTGTCCTGGCCGAGTGCGAATCGGAGTGTGCCAGCTTCAATGCACTCGACATACTCATGAAGAATATTCGTCTCGTTCCAAGTTTTCGTTCAGCCAATATGTGAGTGCGCTTCAAAATAATAATCATAATCATAATCATAATGCATCTCTTAATGCAGGTATCCGACTGCAATACAACTTATGAAATCTGGTCGGGCCCCTATGCACAAACTTATTGGGCAAGTATTCGCATGGGACTATGTGGAAGATGCCTTCCAGAGTGCCCTGCACGAGTCTAATGTTGGCTTGCGCAAAGTTATCGTCAATGGCAAATGAAGCAAGTTTGGTGTTTAAACCAGAAATAAATCTCAACGAATTTAACACAACAATTTTTCGAATAATCAAAATAGTTGTTGTTAATAAATACAAAATAAATAGTAAATTAAATTGAATCGTTTTGCATTTTTACTAGGTTTTGCATTTGCCCATAAACATTTTTAATTGAAAAGTTTGGTTTTTTAAAATTATGCAAGTTAAAAAATACATAAAATTTAACATTTTGTTTACTCAGCATCTATGAATCTCTCTTAATATAGACTATTTAACGACCTGTTCATAAGTTAAACATATATAAAAAAATTATTATTGTACTTCGCTGCTTACAACAAACTATTTTACAAAATTTACATACGCAAAAACTAAGCTAAGAGTCGTGCATTTAACTGTATGCTAAGGAAGGAATCGAGTGTACACACGAAAAACATATATAAATTAATCGAAATTAATTCAAACATAACATAATTGTTAAGAATTAGCATCATAATGCAGACAAATTAGTATCAATCTTACACAATTGGACTGCAAGCGTGTTGGAACTTTGCTCTCTCTCTTTATGAATATTGTGCATAAATCAAAGATTTAGAGCTAACTAATCAATATCCGAAGATATGTATGTAGGTATGTACGAGTACATTTTTGTGTGTGTCTGAGTGTGTGTGTATGTGTCTGTGACTAATTACTGGACTGCTTCGGTTTATATGTGTGTTAAAATATGTATTACTTGTTCCCTGGTTGATTTTTGATTGCATTTCATGTTCAACTACTTTTTGCGTGTGCACCAAAAAGCAGTTGAATTTGGCTAGATCAAAGCTTTTACTCTATAAAGTAAGTTATGATAACATTTATAAATATATAATTATAGTAGAATCGTCAGTGTCAAAAAAATAATAAATAAAATAGGCTAGGCGCTCTGTTCAAGCGCTCATTTAAGAAGGTAGTTTGTCTTTTGGTGTTTTCTTCACAATTCAACATTTTTCTCTTTTTTTTATAAAAAAAATACAAAAAAAAAGAGTTTCTTTATAATCGATGCCCATTTCTAATGGTCATGAATTTGCATTTCCAGCTCGACATCTGAAAGGTTTATTTCGCGCATCGAATTGATATACATATATCGCGATGTGTATATATATAGCCAACGGAACCATTTCATTTGTGATTGATGCTCAAGCATGGCGCCTCTGACAACAGTCGCCTCCTTCCAGCTAAGTATGCACCTGGATCGAACAAACCAGATGATAAACTACAATCAATAAATATAATATATTGGTTACATACCAATGCGTCGACATGAGGCACGTGCACAGCAGATCGAAGATTGATAGATATTTTCGGGCCAAATTGATCGAGTCTAACGTAAAAAACTTACAGCCTGCAATGGGTCACATAAAAAACGTATGAAAAACATATTACAAATTATCGTGGCTATAATTAGAAAACGTAATAACAACAACAAAAGCAGCTACACTTAACATGACAATTAACATGTGCAAAGCTCTTTATAATCGCGTCTGTGGTTCTAGTTGCTGTTGTTGTTGCTGCTGTTTTTGTTGCCAAAGCATGTGACTCACCCTTAGGCAATAAATTGGCTAAACACAAAGAAGCGGCCGCATAATACACAGCACAATGATTGGGATGCGAGCTGACCCCATCGCGATCGAAGGTGAATATCGCCTGTATATCAAGACTCTCAACTGTATGTAATATAAAGCTGGCAACCGCATCCGGCCGCCACTCAACATTGGGATCATCTGGCAAATTGGTGGCGTTCACCAATATAACATTCGATTCGTCAATGCCCAAACGTTTGCACGCACGAAACAGCTCTTCACGACGCAATTGCGCCTGTTGCTCATAGTTGCCTACGATTATAAATGTTAATTAAAATGAATGTTTACTCAATTCATATGCCAAGATGGGGCGTATAATCAGTGCTTACCATTTGACAGGCAGAGCACGTAAACCTGACAGCCGTCACGCTGAGTCAGCGAGTAGATCAGAGGCCCAAAAAACATGCACTCGTCATCCGGATGTGCGATGACCAATAGCATGCGACCCGTTAATACCGCTTTGGGCAGATGAACGCTACGCAAGCGCAGTCCGTTCTGGAGAGCGGTGCGGAGGCCTCCGTTGCTGCCGGGGCTGCTGCTGTCCGTTTTGTCACCGCCATTGCCATTCTCCTTCTTGAGTTCGGCGCCTGGGGCTGACGTCGCCGAAGTCGACGAAGTGGATAGCCAAAAGGTGAGTTTGTATAGGCCCAGGCATACTAGCAAGTATACCGCACATGCAATCACTATATGCTCCAGCGCTTCAGCCGATGTTGACCTAATCCGGCAATAGATGGCTTGCGGGCTCAGATGTTCAAGGCGTAACTCGGCGAATGGGCGTGCGACAGCGTCGTATATTGCAGTAACGTTAAGTGTTTCGGCCAAGTATTCGCTTAGCCAGTTAAATTTCATTTCATTGCGTTTGCTGCGGTTGTGTGCTGATTTTCGTTGTTGGCACAATTCGAAATTCACCAAAAATGGACATAAAATTTAACAAATTTCTTGTGTGCGTCGCTTCAGTTTCTGGGTGATTAAAACCAATTATTTATTTACTAAACTAAATCTGAACATTTAAATAAGTCAACTTATTGTATAATTTAATACTTTAAACGGCTTCGAAATCTACGCGGCGGCACTTAAAAAAATTGCATTTTATTTTTGCGCTGTGTTCTTTTAGATGGGGGCAACAACTAGGGATGAGTGCGTGAAGTGCCAGTGCGTCAATATCGTGTCCAATAGTAAATGCACGACAGCTAACCAATTGGTCTATCTATGCACAAATATATTTATATATTTATTTACCTGCCTGTTGTTGGCGAGCTAAAATCAGTACTGTTTGGCCATGAAAGTGAAGACGTGTATATAAATGTCGTGAGTGGGAGTGCCGTCACCAGCAGCAGGCATCAAACAGCTGACTGCATGTAATACTATCGATTGTGCGATAGTAATCAAATCGTAATCGATGCATCGCTACTTATGCAGCTCTAGTGCCCAGTTCATAAAGTAGCCGTAAATTTAATTTTGATTTAAAAATTTACTAGTTAACAATTGTAAAATAGTTTTCGTGTGTGTTTTTTATGCCTTCCACTTCCCCCAAATCCCAAGAAGACCAGAAAGCCTATTTCCCAATACCATACACAGCAAAACGTGACAGAATTAATTCAAGCGGCATTTAGGGGACACAAAAAAAAATACATATATATATATATATATATATATATATATAAATACATATAAATATATATAAAGCGTGCGCGTTGCTTGTGGCTAGGCGTAATTAGGTTAAAAGAAACCACAGTCGGGCGGACAGCATAACAGCAACAGAAACAGCTGCAATAGAGACAGCAGCGTGTGGCAAGTGTGATTGGTTAGAGTGAGCCTGCTTATCAATCAAATCCCAACAATGGCACAACAACAGCAGGGCATGGATTCGGCGTTGTTCGAGCGACGACTGCGGCCGGTCTACGGTGAATTTGAATTCCTTACATATTATATTATTTGATAAATAATTGTTATCTTATTGATTAACCAGACAATCTGGAAGTGGGCAACAATCGCAAGGCGCTGCAGGAATCGGAAAAGCTGCTACGTAAACATCCAAATTTACTATGCGCACGTGCTCTGAAGGTAACATAATTTATCATAAATTAACAGTTGCTAATATTTTTATATACTTAAGGGGCTATCGCTGCTGCGACTGGGCCGCTACGAGGAGAGCCATGGCTGCCTGCAAACTGTCGCCGAAGAGAAGCCCGTCGATGATTCGACGCTGCAGGTGCTCTCCTTCTGCTATCGAGAAATGGAGCAACGTAAGATCTTTGCATAGTTTGCCGAGCATTTTTGTCATATTTATACATAAGTATATTTCTTGGCACGCGCACACGAATGCTGGGCAATTAAAATTGCCTCCTCGCTCGCTTTCTTTGCGCATAAATTGGCTAAGACACTGAGCACGGTAGCGGGGCGCTCAAAAAGTGCCGTGCGTAGCGTGTGCCAAGAAAATTTACTGATTGGTAAAAAAAAAGTATGCATGAGCACATTGCCTTGAGGCATCACTAAATTTACGCCTCATCGCTTTACTTTTCTTTTGTTTATTAATATGAAAAATAATTAATTGCACATTTCTTTATCATAGTGGACAAAATTGTTGAGCTTTATCAGCACGCAGTCAAACAGACGCCTGGCAACGAGGAGCTACTGGCGCACCTATTCGTTTCGCATGTGCGCGTCGAAGATTACAAGGCGCAACAGGCGGTTGCACTGCAGCTGTACAAGGCGCAGCCAAAGAATGCGTATTACTTTTGGGCCGTTATCAGTGTGGTTTTCCAGGGTATTCGCGGGCCCGAATCCACAGTACCCGAGAAGCGTAAACTTTATCTGGCACTGGCACAGCGCATGGTCGACAAGCACATTAAGGAGGGCAAACTGGAGACGGAGCAAGAGGCATTCCTCTATTTGCACATTTTAAAGCTGCAGAGCAAATACCAGGAGGCCTGGGAATTCCTTACCGGCGAACTGTGCGCCAAATTATATCCTGGTGCACCTGTTAGCATGAAATTCGAGCTTCTCAAAGTGCTGGGAAATTGGCAGGAGCTCAACGAGCTCTTGCAAAAGCTACTGGAAGCCGAGTGAGTACAATTTAAAATACAATTTTTAAAATATCTACAAACACATTTTTTCGCATATTTTAGTCGCGATCGTTGGGACTATTACAATGAATATATTGAGAGCTGTTTTCAGCTGCAGGATGCGCAAACCGCGGAGGGCGTTGATAAGCCTTCTTGCATGCTGAACTCTTGCCACGATTTTCTACTTCACATCATTGATTCTTCACAGCGAAAAACCCGTGGTCCCTACTTGGCACGATTGGAGCTGCATCAACGCATGCGCGCAAAACAACTGCCGGCCGAACAGCTTATTGGTGATTTTGATGAGCTAATCATTGAGTACTTCCGCCTTTTCGGAGACAAATCCTGCTGCACCCACGACATAGCACTCTTTCTGCCATCCATCAGCATAGAGCAACGTCAGTCGCTAGCCAGCAAATTGCTCCAAGAAAGCGGAATTAGTTCAACCTCCTTGCCCCAGAATGTTAGTATTATTATAATCTATTATAAACTATTGCAACCATATGGCTAAAAGTCATATCCGAACCCACATTGCTTATATGTTATGTTCCGCTTAGCCTAAAAGCAAACTATGCAAATTTTTAAATTGAAAAAGAGATCTGCAATGATAATTAATCTTCGGCAAGTCGAAGATATTTTTATTTTCCACCGACTAACGTTGTTAATATTTTTGCAGAAGGAGCACATGCAGAAGCATATTTGTGCCCTGCAAATCTCGCGCATGTGCGGAGCTCACATTGAGTTGCCAATTGATCACCTGCTGGCCTTTTATACGGCATTGAAACTGCACTATGAGCATGGTCATAGTTCGTTTGGCCAACAGCTGCTGGCAACGGAAATGGGACCCTCGGATCCGTATGCACTGCTAGCGGCGAATGTTATGTGTGATATATCCGTGCGTGAACAGAAGTCGGATCAGCTATTCGAGGCGCTGTGCCTGCTGCAATATGTGCTGCGGAACAGCACCAGCAATTTTCACGTCAAACTGCTTAGCCTAAAGATCTATCACATGTTTGGCTGCATGCTCGGCGCCCAGGAGATGTACGACTATTTGGACATTAAGCAAATCCAGCTGGACTCGATGGGCTATGTGCATTGCAATCTATTGCCGCTCTCCGGCCGCTTCTCTGGTGTGCGCAATTGCTTTGACACCACATTAAAGTTCTTTACGAACAGCTACAAGGAGCGGTTAGAGTATATAGCGCTTACCTATCGCTTCTGCACATTCTCCAAAATGGAAGAGTTCATGAACTTCAAGGAGCGCCTGACGAATAGTTTGCTCTATGTGGCCTGTTCGGTGGAGGCACAGCTGTGCGATCTGGTCAGTTGCTATGGCAATATACAACAGAACCTGTCCACCTATGTGGCCATGAGCATTGAGCCCGCTGACGATCGTATTGCCTGGCACGAGCTGAGCGACAATCGGGATTTGCAGGCGATCATCCGATGGGATCCGCTGCATCTGGACAATACGGATGAAGAGCGTAAAGAGTCTTACGATCAGGAGATTGAGGTACTGCAGATACGATCACTGTTGCTCCGATTGTTTGCCTCATTTATTGACTTGTATCATGCGCCGCCTAGCGCTAAGCTAGCCATGTCAAATTCGACGACTCGGCCGCCAGCGCCGGGCGAGGATACAGCGATACTGGAGCTCTTACGCGAATCGTGGACGGGTCTTCATCAGCGTCTGCGCCTTATGAACTATAAGCCGCTATCTCAACGTTTTCTAGTCAATTTGCTGCCCACACGCCTTCACCTGCTACTCGAACTGCCCTACGAGCGGTTCTTCGATGATCTTGCCCAAATGGTGCTGGACCTGTTCAGTGGTGCGGCGCAACTGGCGCTGCAGTGCAAGCGAGTCAGCGAGAATGTCGCCTCTGTCATGGAGCTGTGCGTCCAGACAATAACAGAAAGCAACGAATGCAATGCCGCCGACGGACTTTGGAAGCGGCGCGAGCACCAACAAAAGATTGCCGCCTGCTTGGAGGTCAGTTCAAATTGCCCAATGCATACCGAAATTAAAATAATAATTTTATAATGATGATTTTATTACAGATACTCTCACTTTATGCCTTCCTACTATCGGTGCTGAATGACAAGATGCAGTTCAACGCGAAGACAAAAACAAAAAAGAAGCCATCGGGTGATAATAAAGCACAAGATACACCGCTACCCATTAGCGAGAAGGAGCGCAGCCAAATGCTGCGCGAACTGATACGTCAGTTGAAACATAAACTGGAGGCCTGCGATGCAGCAATACGTGAGTAGTGGCAAATAATCTCAAACTGTTATTGAATCTAACTCATGTATTCTACAGGCACTTGGAAAGCGCCGACCTTGCCGCGTAACCTGAGTTCGTTTATGGCTGACATGTCTCTCAAGCCGGAAGTTGAGGCGACGCTTATTGGCGATGTATCCGCCACATTTAAAGAGTCTCATGACCTAATGGTCACCGAGCTGCGCAATCTGATAAAGGACAAAATTCGCATAATCGGCAAATAGACTTGCCCTGACTTTGCTGTGCAAAGTCTCGCTTTTTTGCCCGACTTTAATGCAACATCTTTCAATCATCCACACAGTTTGTTATTTAATATTTTAAATAAGAGAAAGGTATGCCTTAGGAACGCCGAAGTTAATATATCTCTACAGACTATACATCAAATAATTATACCGACCGATTGGTCCTTCGAAAGCTATAACGCAGTACTCTACAGGCAAAACGGTATGAGACTCTGCAAGGATATAACAAGGCGATTTATATGCCCCATCAAAAGACCATTTTCTTCCTCTCCCATAATCACCAATCAAATTATATTCATGTGCACTTTTTCAATTACATTTTTCGGCATTTTTATACAACAGGTAAAAAGTTGTAAACTTGTAACTTACTTGATAAAAAACAGAAAAAAAAGAACCAAATTTAAAAACGGCGCGACACATAATTGAAATAAAAAATGATCAAATCGTATAAATTATATTAATAGTATTTTAATATAGTTGGTTGTTAGCAAATTAACCATCGTTGTTCGGAACAATTTAGGCTTAGAAGTAAGAGCCTTCAGTTATTGAGCTCCCACAAAACATAACAGTAATTTATTTTCAGATACTTGCCCCACCGCTGCATGCGTTGGCTGCTTTGAGCGTATTTAGATAGGCAGCGGTGCGGGGATCGTTGATATGCTGCTGAGTCTGCAGATGTGCAATTAGATTGTGATTGCGAGCAAAGCTTTTGTTGCACAGCCTGCAGATGTGCGGCTTCTCGCCGGTGTGCGTCTTATAGTGCACCTTGAGCACATTGGCATACGTAAAGGACTTGCCACAGGTGCCACATGTGTAGGGACGTTCATTGCGATGGGTGCTAAAAAAAAAATAACGATAACAACACGGCAAGTGGAAGCTGCGACATCCACTCACCGTTCATGCTTCACGAGAGATGTCCGATCCGTGAAGTTGCGCTGGCAATTCTGGCAGCTGTAGGGTCGGGCTCCAGTATGCTGTCGAATGTGCCGCATTAGCTGATAATTGACATGGAAAGACTTGTGGCAGATTCTGAAAGCAACACAATTTGAGGGTAATCAGATTTGTCTTTGCTGAAATAGTTGTCAAAAATTCATTTATTTAAACTTCACAGCACCAAATGCACTACTTATTAACCTCATTATTGTTATTATTAAAATTACTTATTTCATTTGATTCCAACTCACTCGCACTCATATGGTCGCTCGTTGTTGTGCCGCCGCATGTGTGTATCCAGCGTATTCTTGCGTGGATAGCTATTGCCACAGATGTTGCAGACATGTGGCTTGCCACCAACAATTGGCCTGGCAATAGCCTCTTCCGCTGGCACCGCCACGAGATTTGTAAGCACTTTCGGCACATCGACAGCTGGCACTTGTTCAATTAGTTCGTCATTACTCCAAATACAGTCCTCCAGTACCTCTACCTCCAACTTCTCGTATTTACGTGCTGGTTGAGCTTCCTTCGACAGCTTCTGTTGCTCATCCTCATCATCATCGGTTTGTTCTTTGCAAATGTATTCGCGCAGGAAATCATTGGAGTGTCGACAGATTTGTCGGAATTTGTGGGCCAGCGTTAAAAATGCACGACATTTCAGGCAGATGCGGGTGGGCAGCTCTGTGGTACGAACTATCTGAAAAGTTCAGTTACTCAAGTTGTTGAAAATTTCCAATGGCATAAAAGGAAAGAGGGAAACTAATAAAAATCACTTTGATGCCGCTGCAGTTTTCGATTTTCTCGCAAATGGAGACACCGCGTTGCTCCTCGTCCTGCTCGTAGATGGAAACCATGTGCGTATCGCTGTCCTGCAGGCAAATCCGACACACGGTTGATATATCCATTACCAGCTCCGTCGTTGCCATTCCAAACGAATCTTAACTGAAATTAAAATATCTGCCTTTGAGCTGTTGAAGCGATGTTTGTGTTTTGAAAAATATCAACTTGATGATTAATATCGTAAAACCGAGTTACGATGTTTGAGCCAATAACATATCGGTGTAAAGTAAGTTTCGAATTTTTCGAATTTAAAAACATAAATAAATATTTAGATTACATACTCACATGATTAACTGACAATATTAAAATATATTCAATAATTTTTATGACAAATGATTATTATTATTAAAACTTGATATTAAATAATATCGAAATGAATGTTTGCATTTATCGATATATGGTAATTTCTAATTGTTACAACCATTTAAGTTGACAATAATGGAGGAAACAGATCCCGTTTGCAGGATTTGTCTGCTGCAACCAAGGACTGAGACACTAATGCCAACCGAATCAGATTTCTTTGCACAAATTGAACAATGCACCGGAATTTTGGTGAGTAATTGAAATATCCAGTGTGATAAAAATGGGAATTTACAATGTGTGAATTTTGCTCTTGCAGTTGACACAAGATGAGCACTTGCCCAATAAAATATGCACCAGCTGCGCCTTGTTGTTGCGAGCTGCTCTCAAGCTGCGAACGATGTGCCAGCAGGCGGAGGACCATCTGAAAAATACAAAATTCGCTGAGGAGCTGAATCAAACGCAGTTGGACAGTGGCAGTGGCAGTGAGATGCCATCGGAGTTTATAGACTCATACGAAGTGACACTGGAAACGGATAGCATCACAGGCAGCACAGACAGCATCACAATAAAACCCTCAAATCATGTGCGTACAGCTGTACCTACTCATAAGTCCAAGCGTCGTAGACGCACCATTGTTGCTGGAGTGCCTACCACCACAGGCAACGAATCTGAATGTAGCAAGCCTCTTGGCATATCGTATGTGTGCAACATTTGCAACAACGTCTACGCGGAAAAGGTTAAGTTAACGATGCATCTGAAACTACATAGTGTGCACAAGCCCCACGAATGCGAGTAGGTTGCTGGAAGTTGAACTCTTGTAATTGATTAACCAAGATTTACTTATTAAATTTTTTAGAATTTGTCACAAGCGTTTTAGACAGACGCCGCAGCTGGCGCGGCACATGAATTCACATACTGGACTACGGCCATACAAGTGTCATTATTGTTACGCCTCCTTCGCAGATCCCTCGACACGCATCAAGCATCAACGGTAAAATGAACCACCCAACAAAGTAGACAGCATTAATAAAACGACATTCTCTTTATGTAGGATTCATACAAATGAACGACCATATAAATGCAAGTATTGCAACAAATCGTTTGCCTACTCCAATGTGCTGAATGTCCATCTGAAGACCCACACGGGCGAACGACCCTTTAGCTGTCAATACTGTGGGAGACCTTTCTCCCAGGCGCATCACAAGAACACACACGAGCGTACGCATATGGCAAAAGAGGAGCTGGACATTAAAGAGATAGCCATGACAGAGGAGTAGGAGTAGCGTTAAAAGTATCAATTAAGACAGTCAATCTTTAGTATAAAAAATATAACAACTGTTTGTAAAATGCACAAATTATGTGAAAAATATATGCAAAAGAGATAGATAACAATTGTTTGTTAAATGCACAAATGATGGAAAAAAAATGTGCAGAGATTGAAATATATTTTAATAAATTGAATATTATAAAATAAAAAATTTTATTATTGCTACATTTAAAGATAAAGCAAACGGAAACATTATTACATTCATGTAGCATACTTTAGGGATGACTTATAGAAGAAAACACAAATTTCCTTGAATTGCTAAATTTTACAAATTGTAAGGCATATTTTTAAGCAGAAGAAAAACATAGCTGTTTATGGGCGCATTAGAACCGTTGTGATTATTTAAACTGCATTCAAGGATAATGGAGTCATCTGAGAACACAAATATTTGCAAAATGTGTCTTCACAAAATCTTTGTTTTCTCACATATTACAATGTATCAAATTACATTGGATATGACCGACTTAGGAAATAATTGTTATTAGAAAACATAAAATAAAACTAAATGAATTTCTTTTTATTTTACTAACAATTATAATTCTTTCACTAACAATTTATTGATTTGCAATAATTTGGTGTTTTTTTATCTGCTTTACGAATGGAGACAGCTTACTTCCACTGTTGTTTTGATATATTTTAAAAAGAAATAGCACATACCTAATAATATCAAATAAGCTAAGACTATAATTTTAATAATAATTATTTGTACAAAGTCTATGTCGATGGAAACATTCCAACTCGGATTTCATCTATGTTATCTTTAATAACCTCCCTATCCAGTTTGACGGATCTAAAATTGGCACGCTTCTCGTGCGTAACACGATGCAATCGCAATTTGTAGGCTTTCACAAAACCCTTGCCGCAAAGCTCGCAGCTGCAAAAAGAGTACATATATATGATATATATAATTAATTTACATATCAAATCACTTACACGTGCGGCTTTTCACCAGTGTGTGTCATTTTGTGAAATTTCAAGTTGTCGGAATATGTAAACGTCTTCAAGCATACATCGCACTCGTACGGACGCTCCTTGGTATGTATGCTGTGGATTTATGTTGCAAATAAGTTTTTCTCAAAGTAAAGAGGATTGCTAGCGGCAGACATACCGATGATGCTTAGTCTTCGTGGAACGATCAGCGAAGGCGGCTGGGCAAAAATTGCATTTGTACGGTCGGTTTCCAGTATGCGTATTCATGTGCCGCACCAGTTGCTGGTTCTGCACAAAGCCACGACCACAGATTCTGGAAGACAAGAATTTTAAAGATGCCAATGCTATCAGCAGATCTTAGTCAGGCTTACAGATCGATGACAGACTTACTCGCACTCGTGTGGCTTGACGCCACTGTGGAATTTCATGTGCTCGGTGAGGCGTGCCTGGGAAGCATAAATGTTACCACAAACATCGCAAATGAAATTCGAATGCTTGTCGCGGGGCTTGCGACCCATTTTCTTTTGCTCAAGCACCCCGCCTTCCAGTTCGGCTGGCGGCGCCTTGCGTTGCTGCACCTTGCGCGCCTTCACAATGCGATTAAGGAGGCGCGGCGGCTGCGGACTAGCCTCTGGCAAATAGTTGTCATCATCGGAACTTAAGATATCCACTTCGTCGTCGGTCATCTGGTTCCAAACAACTTGCTGCTTTGCGGCTCTTTTCGCTGGATATGATAAGCTGCTTTGTGTTTGCGATTCAGTTGTCAATATCTCCAATTCTTCGTATTCTGCAAAGGTCTCGGCATCTGTTTCCGTTTCCACCTCAGCCTCGCCAGCCACCTCGACAACTGTGGCACCATCGTAGACATCAGCATCCTCTGCGTTTGTGGCATCATAGACAATGGTATGCACATCTGTTTCGGCATCCACATCTTCGGCAGCAACCACATAGCTAAGAAACTCCTCACGAGCTACTACAGCATTACGTTGCAATTTGATTTGATCATTAGCCTGCTGCGTTTTCGCCTCGTGTTCCTCCCAGGCGCGTGTAACAGCTTCAGCTTCAGCCTCTGTCTGCGAGTCCTCCTCATCCCCAGCACCAAGTGCAATGTTCAGCTCAGAGATATGCTGATGTGATCGCTGGCAAGTCATGCGGAATTTGTAGGCGACACGCAGTACACGCACACACTTCGCGCACATTTTGTCCGGAAAATTATCATCCATGCTTACCTGTAAGCATAATTGATCGAAATGTATTTTTATAGTGTTTCTTGGATTTGTTTATTACTTACGGGAATTCCAGCACAAATGTGCAGCATCTGATCAAGGCGGGTGCTCGCATTTTGGCTGAATATGCCCTGTAGTTCTTCGCCCTCGTTGGGATTGCACAGGCAAGCGCGGCATACAATCCATTTCTCGTTCAATTCAGTTTTCATTGCTAATTGTCGCAAAGCATACAAACCCAAGCAAAGTATTCTTTGACAATACTACAACAATGTTGCAATCGTTCCTTGCCGTTTTTCTGGCAGTCGTTGACAGTATTTTAATCGTTCGTATTTTTTTAGTACATTTTTAGCCATTCAGCATTTATATGCACACACAATAGTAGTAATGATGAAATAATGATTTATTTAATTTATAATAAGTTATTAATTGCCACATTTCAATAAAAGCATTAAAAATCATTAGATTTGATTTATAAATAAACTAAAATAGCACAATTTAAGCTTATAAGCAAATAAATACCGCACAAATCGGAAATGGTAAACTTAATTCCTTGCCATTCACACAAAAGCGCGAACAGTTTGTTGTGTTACCATACTTATTTTTTAACATCTTTGGCGTCGTCTAACTATAATTGATCAGTCCGTGCATTCGTTGCAAGATTTCATAAACAAAGAGATGCCAACTACAGCGACAGCAGCAACGGAGAAATGGATAGTCTGTCGAGTGTGCTTGCAGCAGCCAAAGGAAGCAATGGGCAGCATTTTCAATGAGGACTTATCCAAAGATATGACCAACATGATATTAGAATGCGGCGGCGTGCCTGTAAATACAAATAGCAAAAAAAAAAACAACACTAGACACTAAAATAATAATAATATTATATATATGTATCTGCAGATTAAAAAATTCGATCATTATCCCGACAAGATATGTGATAAGTGTTCGAAGAGTTTACAAATAGCATACAAGTTTCGTCGCACTTGCCAACGCTCCTACAAACATCTGCGGCAATTTATAGCGCCCGTTGTGGTAGAGCAACCATCGGCGGAGGAGGTTGGCCAGGGACTAAGTGTCAGTGAGCCAGCGGGAGCAGAAATTGTCGAATCAATTGGTGCCGCCGACAATGAGGAGCACACAGAGGAGGAGGAGGTCAAGGAGCGCCTGGTGCAAATGAAGAGTGAACAGGTTGAGGAGGATGGCATTATTGAGGAGCTGTATGATGTATATGAGGCGTACGATGGTGATATTGTCACCGAATCGCAAGCCAATTATGAGGAGGGCAACGGAGACGAGGATATGGGAGCACATTCCATCTCTGGTCTATCCACGGACATTGAGTTTCTGGAGCAACTCGATCAGGATCAATTGACGGAGAGTGCACACGAGGACGAAGTCGAAGTGCAAAATTTATCGGAGGACGAGGATTTTGTGCCCGTAAAAACACGCAAGACTCGCTCAGCCGCCGCCGGTGTCAAGAGGCGGATAAATACGAGAAAGGTGACAATCAGTAAAACGGCTGCAGGGAATATTAAGCGGGACAAATGTAGTGTGACCAATATTATAGTGAATCCTGACGAGAGCATCAGTTTCAATGAGACAATTGTGCGCAAGACAAAGGGCATTAAAACCAAAGGTGGTCACAAAATTCTCGTCGGCGACAAAAAGGAATTCAAATATATATGCGACATTTGTGGCAACATGTATCCATCGCAGAGTCGCCTCACGGAGCACATCAAAGTGCACTCCGGCGTCAAGCCCCACGAATGCGAGTAAGCAGCGGATTTTCCTTTAAATGAAATTACCTATTTATACATATATATATAATTATTTTGTAGAATCTGTGGTCATTGCTTTGCCCAGGCACAGCAGCTGGCCCGACACATGAATACACACACGGGCAATCGGCCATACAAGTGCACTTTCTGCCCGGCAGCATTTGCTGACTTGTCCACCCGCAACAAGCATCATCGGTAAGCAGCAGCAACTAGATGGAGATTGTTCATCTGTAGTATATTTTATTTCCTGCAGAATTCACACCAATGAGCGTCCCTACAAATGCGATGTGTGCAACAAAACGTTTACCTACACCAACACACTTAAATTTCATAAGATGATCCATACGGGCGAGAAGCCGCATGTGTAAGTTGACCCATTTAAATATCGTTAACAAAACAAGTTAACTTTAACCATTCCAATTTGAGCTCTTGATCAACATTTACAGCCGTTTAGATATTGTCTTGATTTTCAATTATCCACAACAAAGATTCATGTGCTTTTGTCTGTATTTTGAACTAATCCAGATCGGTGCACCGATCATGTTTTGAGTATTAATGTTGCACGTTGTAACTATCGTTTTCTCCATTTTGACAGTTGCGAAATCTGCGGCAAGGGTTTTCCGCAGGCGTACAAACTGCGCAATCATAAAGTAACCCACAATCGGCGGGCGATCGCCGTCAATCCCAATGTGGAAGATCTGTATCCAGCTTTTCCGGAGGAAAAAACCGGACTGGAGCTGTAAGCGGATGAATACGATATACAAAAAATATGAAAGATACATATAAATATAGAAGTATATTTATATTCATATATATATATCTGAATATATATATATGAATATAGATATATAATAATCTGAACTTTAATAATAATCTGAACTTTAAAATTTAAATAATTTACGGACGTCTTCGCGTCTAGCCTAAGTTTTAGTCTAATTATGCGGAAATAAATTAAGTATAGCTGCACAAATGGTCTTTGCATCTGTCTCATCCGGATACAGCTGGAGCACCGCATGCACCTGATGCTGCGGGAACAGGCTGCTCAAATGATAGCGCATCAGACGCCGTTGCTCGTCCCGCGATGCCTGCGCCGAGTGCAGCTCCTCGTTGATCCGTGAGTCCGACGCGGACAAATGGGCTAAATTGTGGGCGGGCATGGAGAGCGATAAATTTGCCGCCTGCTGATGCTGATCCGTCAACGGTGCGGATGGTGTGCGTGTCAGATACTGATGTTGATAGTTGTTGCTGTTGTTGTTGTTCTTGCCCGGTGGCACCAGCAGGCGAAAGGCGGGCGGTGGCGCCTGCCGTTGCAGTTTCTTGTGGCGATTCAGTTGCTGCGATGCATCAGCATCCAGCTCCATTTGATTGTTAAAAGAATGGCAGAGTTGTTGTTGTTGCTGCTGCAGCTGTTGCTGCTGCGAGATTTTCTCAATGGTATTCGATTTGGTGCGCGCGAGCGCTGCCAACTTGGCACTGTTGGTGCTGCTGCTATTGGAGAGCAACTGCTGCCCCCCATTGCTGTGCAGTGGAGCACTGTGCGATACATGCAGCGGTAGGCGTTGCATTTGCATCTGTCCCGTCTGATGGCGAAACTTGCACTTCTGGCCGTAGGTACACTTTTTGCCATAGGGGCACAACTGCTGCTGTGCATCGGACATCTTTTGCTGCGACTGCTGGCCGCGCAGCAGCATGTCCAGCGTGGGTCCCGATCGACCCAGCGGATCATCGGGCGGCATAAATATGTCGTCCACAAAGGAGTACATCAGGAGACGTTCTTGCACCACCTTACGATACTCGTTGCTCTCCAGCAGCAGGTCTCGATAGTTATCATTGGACACCACAATGCCATCTGTTTCTACGGCCAGTTTCAGTATGAAGCGATCATCATAGCACGAGACGCGTTTCCCATCCAAGTGCCTCGATGGCGTAAAGACCAACACTCGTTCATGTTCCAGCTCATAGAGTAGCTCCTGTTCCGTGATATTATTGTTGGCCAGCTCCTTGCGCCAGTTGGGCACAAAGGCGGTGATGTGACGATGTCCACGCTGCCGGAACCAATCCACACAGATGCGAATGCCGCGGCAGCTGAAGATCGTGTTATTGCCATGCGACAAAGCCACATTGCTGCCATCGATCACAATGTGACGCAGTGAACCATTGCTGCTGCTGGAAGGTGGCACATGATTGTTATTGTTGCAATTGCTGCTATTGTTGTTGTTGCTTCCGTTGCTGTTGCTATTGCTATTGCAATTGTTGCTGACTGTTGGCCGAGGCGCATCTGCCGTTAATTTAATAAGCTCGGCGAGCAGCTCATTCTGTTTAGCCTCGGAGCCAAGGCGCGTTAGCGCCGTGTGTACTGACTGCTCGCTGTACCCCAATTTCTGTGCAAATTCAAAATTTTTGCGCTCTGATTTGCTCAAATCATCATCGTCGCTGCTTTCCTGCTGCTGCTGTTGTTGCTGTGGCTTTCTCGCATACAACTTGTTGGTGTTTTGTTGTTGTTGCTGCTGTTGTTGCAGTAGCTGCTGTTTTTGTTGCTCAGACACTTCACAATCCATTTTAATGCGCATTTAGATTGTTAATCATTTATCAGGCACTAGTTCTTTGTATTTTACTTGTTTTATCGTGCCTTTATTAAGTTTTAAGCAATTTTTAGCAATTTTTGCAACAAGTTCCGTCTTCTTACATTTTGTTGTTGTTGCCAAACAGAATGTTATTAACATAGCAGCCCCACAACACCAGCAATGTTATGAACAGCGAGCATTTATTAAAGCCATTAATAACTGACGATGAGACTATTTTTTCAATAATATTCTCATTTGTAAATACCAAAACTGTTCTGGTTGGGCATTTAACTAAAAACCCAACAATTTAGAATCCAATCACTATCGTTCAGTTTTATAGTGGAGGATGTGAATCTATCGATACCAATTTCTTAGTGTTTTTCAACACTGACAAATACGCGCGCCATTTCACTTCAATTTTGAAATAGCAAACATAACTGTCTATTTCATAAAAAAAACAAACACAACTTATTAACCATACAATAACGGATTTTTAATGTGTTGCACAGTTTAATATATCGTATTTTATGTTTAACAAATTCGCTACATTTTATATAGGTAATATATATAACATTAAAGAGTATTCGTTTTTAACATTTATAGATCTCAATTTTTAAAATAAAGTACAAATTTTCCTCTTTGTATGTATGGTTGGTCCCTCTTTTCATGAAAAAAGAGTGCGCTGCATTCTAATTAAACTACTCGTACTATAAATATATGTATATGTATATATAATACTTTTAAATGGTCACATCTATATAGATTTTCAGTAGATTAAATGCACAGAATACACACGTACTTCAACAACAATAAAGTAATGCATTTTTTCTTCGTTTAATTATCGTTTTTTCTGGCATAGCGCAATTATTGTGACACCAGCACAAAAAAAAAAAACGAAAAATAAACGATTAAATTGGACGTAAAGTTTAGTTTACTACTTGCACATAAAAAGGAGTTGCTACTTGTGAGCGTAAATACGTGCGTGTGCCTAGGTGCTTGTATTTGTGCTTGCCTGAATATGTATGTGAGTCCATTTCGAATTCTACGAGTCATTCATTTTGCACAATGCTATAATAAAAAATATCCTTCAAGCGAAAGTATTAAGCATGCATTCCCCTGACACGTGGTGTGCTATAATTCCTACTCTTGCGTGTTCCACAAATCTGTTTTACTCTGCATTGCGCTCTTCGCCATACGCGTTTGAAGACCAACATTAAATTTATTGTTACTTCTTATGTGTGTGTAAATGTGTATGTGTCTGTTTGTGTGTATTGGTCTGTGTTTTTGGACCGGGACTTAGGGGAGATTTCCCTGTTTAACGGGTAATTAGTGAAGTTTTATGCCAGTGCCTTTTTACAGAAAGTTTTCTACAGGATCTACATTGAAAAGATGTATTTTGTATATGCAGCCACACGGACACTCAAACTTGCTGTAGTATCAAAAAGAGTACGCATAAATGTATTTTAAGTGGATTGTAAAATTAACTGAACTGTAGAAGTTAACAGACCATAGTATTTAAAGTAATTATAAAGAAGTCAATTTTTGGGTTGTTACTGGAAATTAAATTGAATGTAAAATAGCATTATTATTTTCCATTTCTTTCAACAAACGAATTCGTATTATTCTTGAGAATAAATTAGGACGTTCAAAATGAACTAGTTTTAATTAATTTATGGCTAGAATAAAAAAACTTCAGGTTTTAACATAACATTTACAATTGAATAATTTGCATACTTATAGGGAGCGCTTGTCCTTTGGTGTTAACATAGGGAAATAATTCGACAAAAAAAGAAAATTCTTCTAGATGTGAATCTGCATCCAAAGACAGCAAAGATGCGTGCCTGAGAAATTGATGAGCTTACATCTTGGTGCACGAATTTGTTAAACCAATCATTTTTGCTTGAACAAACTTTGTCATTAATCAGTTGTTTAATATTTAGAAAGCATGCAAAGGATGCGTGGAGGAAATACTTTTTTCTTCCCGCCTTCTTTTAGATACACAAACCCATTTATCGAACCTAAAAATATATCCACATTGCATGTTACACTGAACCCGTGATTAACATTTCTGTCTATCTGCCTGCGTGTGCGTGTGTGAATTTTTTTGTTGGTCTGCGTGCTGTTTGTGGTGTGGAATACATTTATTTTTAATATGCTGTGCCCTAAACTTGAGTAACTGTGAGTTTGTGTGTGTGTGTGGGTTTTTTTTTACCAAGGAACAACTTTTAATGCGGTCTATTTCACTAGCACTAATTTGATGTCAAGTTGTTTGGGCCATTGGACCAATCCCCTTTCTGCGCACACCTCTCGCTCTCTTTTCAAACAATTTTTATGTGAGTATATTTTTGATTGTGTGCTTGCGCTTTGTTTGTGTGCATTGCATTCTGTTTCCGCTACTAGTTTTATTATTATAGCCTCAGGCCACCGAAAAACGGAATACGAAATGGAATAAAAAGAAGAAAGCTTACGCTTTTGGTTTGTTCACTTTAAGCTTTTTGTGTCGCTCTTTGTTTGTGCATGTGTCTGTGTGTGTGTGTGTGCTTATCCCTCTGTATGTGTACGTGTCCATTGGTTGGTTAAATTATCCCACGCTGTCAATTCTAGAAATTGGCAACTGCATCTGCAACTGCATCTGCAACGGCATCAGCAATATCGACAGCAAAGCGCACTGTGAGTTTTGGAATTAAATGCTTATGCTGATTTTAAAAATAAAATTGAGTGGTTTGGCATTTAAATTTCGATGCTGTGAAGTTACTTAAGGCTTCAGCTGTATCAATTGGATTGTGTCGGATTGTGTGGACTATAAATACGTGATCTCATTATATTAACAATTATACATAATCTGACATAAAGCTCAATAGGATTACAATTAATTTATGAATTTGGTAAACATCATTTCTTTGTAATTTTGTACCACTGTGCACACTAAATTATCTATAGATTTATTCCAATTTGGGCAAAGTGATTCAGTTTTTTTTCACTTGAAATTGAAAGAAATCAAATTGAAGCCCAAAAAACTGGCCACAATGCACACGGGATAAGAATGGAAATTGTATTAAAAGCGCACAGCTTCAGTATTTTTGCAGTGCAGTTATATGTTTGTGGGTAAAACTGTGTGTGTGTATGTAATGTGTTCGTTTGTGTCGTTTGGCTCTGGCAAAGCGGCTTGAAAACAAACCACCAAGCCCCTTTCTCAACGTCCTTTGTGCTAGCCAACTAAATCGTAAACGTCAACATTGTTGCAGTTGGTGCTCGGTTGACGTTTGACCTTGCCACGCAACGGATTTCTTTCTTTATATATTTTTTGGTGTTATTTTTTATGTGGACAGCTATTAGGCGTTGATAAAATATTCCCGCTTCTTGTGACATTTCTCATACGCAATGTAGCACAGAGCGATTGTAATGAGCACCAGAATCGTTATGCCCATTATAATGCTGACCAATATAATTTCATCGTTGATGCTTTTGTAGGAGTGACCTGCAAGAGAAGATAAAAAAAGATAAATACATTAAGATTTGGAAAAGACTCTGACAAATTGCAGACCATTATTTTGTTATGTTTTTTGGAGGTGAGGTTTTTTTCTTTTTTGTGGAGTAAAAACAGCTGAAGCCATTTGTGTTACGATTATCTATTAAACATTTTGGGGTGTGAACGCCTCATGAGTGTTCAAAGGACTTGTTTGTAAAAACGAAATCAAAATAATTCCGTTCATATCCTGACAAATGCATTGTTATATATAAAATTAGGAGCTGGGAGCACCCTAACATACACAACCACACACACATACATATACATAACGTATATACATACGATTTGCATAACCATCCAAGTAAAATAACAAACCACACAAACATAAAATAGAATATAAAAAATTAAATTAAATTTTGAATCACATTTCGTTTATAACAGATGTATCAAAGTTTTATGATTCCCTTATGCATTATTTGGCTTATTACAACCAAACAACGACAAAAGAGAACATAAGTTTGAAATTGTCCTCACGGACAAATTGAAACCAAATTGGATCCCAAATTGAACCCATTTGCACGTAGATTAATAATTTTTTTTACCCAATCAGTAATTTTTCACTTAAAATTCATTGAAAAAAGTTTTATTTAATTTAGCTTGTCTAAAAATTTTCCATATGTGATGCTTCATTCAATTTTCCTCATCATAATTAGCTTAATAAACATAATATATATATATGTATATGTTTGTATATATGTATGTACATAGTTCCCTCGTTCCCTTGTTCCTTTGCCGTTGCTTTCGGGTAATTGAGGGCCCTTTTATGCGTGCCATTTGGCCAGATGTTTGCTCTCAGCGTAATTTAAGACATAATCGATGAAGACTTCGCTTTGAAGCAAACCCCCGGCAAATTAAAAGCGTGTTTACAGCAGCCAACTCGTCGCCATAATATGGTTGGCCAGGAGGCGCCAAGGGATTTGTAAATGAAAAGGTTTTAATTTCGCCGCTAAGTTGAACTTTAATGGTCACTTGGCTATAAGACCACAAAAATTGAAAACAAATGTTTTTGATGAATGTTTTGTACCAATTTTAAAGCCCCAAAATGTAGGCTACACTTTGGCTCAAGAAAGATGACGCATCTGAATTTAAAAACAAATTAATTTGAGAAAACCTTAATTAACATGCAAATATAAATTCTATTTAGGACAAAGCACATTTATAAGCCACACAAAAGAATAATATGCAACCAAATAAAGTCATGCAAATTCAAATAAATGTTTTACCAAAGTTTTAATGGAAACCAAGTCGGAATAATATTTATTAATTACAATTTAACTTAATGCTTTTTAAGTCAGCTGTGTTAAAGAAGTTAAATTGGTCACAACTCTAAATACCACAGAATATTGTTGTCGGTTCCAAAGGAAAACCAAAATATATATATACATTTACGTATAGTAATCTAAATACTTGTTGTTTGTTGGTTTTCATGCGCCGCTCAGAATTGCATGAGATTATATATATAGTATATAGAAAACATGATGCATTTTCTTGTTTTATTTTCATTTTTATTTTTGTAAGCCAACCGGAATCACACAAAAGCATTTTAGGAGATTGGCAAACTTTAGTAACTAAAGCGACTCCCTGCACTGCATACAATGTGATATTATTTATGGGATTGTCAAAAAAAAAAAAGTTCAGCTGTCAAAACGCAAAGTGCTTCATAAAAAAAATATATAAAAAAAATGCAAGGCAACAATATGCAAAAAAGGACACTAAGTTGAAGTCTAAATGAATATTGGCATTCGAATACCCGAACTCACGAAGCGTAAATTATTGAGATTTACGAGAGAACAAAAAAGAGGGCAAAGGGCTGCATCGACAATTTATACACATTTAGGCCTTGGGGCACGTGGCAGTGATTTGTGTATTAAATTTCGTTTATTGTTTTTTAGATAAGGCCAATAAAGCTATTTGTAATATTATTATTATTATTATCTGACAGATTATAATGTATTTATTTTGGTCTGCTTATGTGTGGGCGTTCATTTTACTTTGCCCAACTTCTTGAGTGCTTTGTGAGCAGCAATAACGAATTTCGTGACATGGTGATTTTCTGCGATTGAAGTTAAACACAAACAAGAAAACAATTTTGTGTATCGTACATATATATTTACATATATATATATATATATATGTGCTGTGTATAAGAGAAGTCAATTTAGATTGCGAGCCTTGTGACTTGCCTGGCTCCTACTTCCCATCCGCATCCCCATCCTCAGCCTTAGCAGCTTCGTTTTGCTTTAATGTCAGGGAGCTAAAGCAAAGCTTTAATTTCCCTATTCCCATACCTATGGTATACACATGGAGTCTTTGGTTCTTTTTGGCTTTGTCATGAAGTGGAAGTGTGAAAGGAAATTGTCAATTATGTAACTTCAAAGCGTGTTCGGGCTTATCATTTCACATGCATCTGCCCAAGGACAATTGCGAATTTGTATATATCTATATATATGTATAACAATACAAACGAGATCTAAATTCATAGGGTGCAAACAGAAGGAAAGAGCGCGTTGGATTTATGTGTGGACAACAGCAGAATATCAAACATAATTGAAAATGGAAGTTATCCAACTTCCTCATACAAATAAAATTAAAGTTGTTATTTCTTTAGTTCCACAAGATTTAACATGTTGACAAATATTTTAACTTGTACAAACTTCAAAATTTAAATAATAAATTTCTCAGAGTTTAGAAATTATATTATTTCGCTAAAATTGATTTCCTAACAGAAAATTTTAAGAGCCAAAAGCCTTAAGATGGGAATAGATATAAGCTTATATCTATGAATCTATTAAATAATGATGTCACATATATATATATATAATCGAGATCTCCGAATAAGTTTGTCTTCTGTATTTTTAAAATACTTTCAAGGTGGACTTTTTATTGAACTGGCCGTTAAATAGAGCCCGATCTGGTCAAGAAATTGGATATGGAGCCCTGGAGAAGTTTGTATTAATGGTTGTCTTACTGTTTGAGTTCTCTGTGAGCCAGACTTCTTTACAGTGTGAGCTAATTTATTAATTAAATTTTTTAAAATTTTGTGAAGTATTTACCAATTTAGGCGAATGGGTTGCTTGGCAACTATAATGCTGCCAGTTTCCCTTAAGCTGGCCCTCTCCACACAGTACTTATTTTTTGAGTACTGTTGCGGTGGTCGTAACCCATTGGGTTTTAGACAATACTTTAAGCTACACTCTAGCGCCTTTCACTGGACGCACCATGGACGCTTGCGATGGGGCCTTTGCTTATTGCTGGGTAAGTTTCAATTAAAGTTAAGTTTTTAATCACTACCATTCTTCCTGGTAAGGTGGTGGCTTTGCACTGGCAGAGGGTAGCAAGGTCAGTGGCATGACCCCAATGCTGGGAAAGGCAATGCCATTTGTTTCCTCGCTGCCAACATTTGCTGCTATCGCTTTTACCATTTTATTAATCTATTTTGCACTGCTTTTGGTTAGAATGTGGTAATTTGCAACATACTTATTCCCATCTTCTGTCAGATAGTAGCTTCAGCTAATTCCAAACAATAAGCTCAACTGTGATGTTTTTTTTTCCTAATCTCTCATTGCTATTGCCATCGCCTTCAGCGTTGGCACACCCACAAATGCTATTAACTGGCATCACGACAAAGAATCTCGGAAATCTGAGAGGTGTTTCTTACCAGATGAATACTACTTTTAATATGACTATATTTAGGCTTTTTTGGCTTTTACTGTGCATTTTTTTGCTCTGGCTAAACGAAGCATGATTTTCTATCTGGTCTGCAAATCCAGAATGAGATACGGGCTAAAGTTGTCTTCTTTTGACTTCGAAAGTACTATTTGAATTATATGCTGCATATTAAATTATAATATGTACACTGCGAATAAGCAGTGAACGTTGCTTAACATAAAATATTTATTTCTTAATTGAGAATCAAAAGTGAAACTAAGTTTTGTCAGTATTACGTTGCAGCTTATACACAAAACTAATCAATCTATATAAAAATGTAAATAATGTTTTGATAACTTTATGCAGAAAATCACAGGATAAACGAGTAGAATATTTTTATTTTATTTTAAGTTGAAGAACTTTAAACGTATCGTTTTTCAATAGAAAATAAAGCTAAAATCTTATTTTATTAAAATATAAGTATTTTCATTAATTCATTAATAAATTTCTGATCAGTGCATGTGCCTGCCAAAACAAGTTCGCAAAATTCTTAAGGGCAAAGAAAACTAGAATATATATAACAGCTGGAATCATGTTATATTTTATAACAGTTGAAATCATGGTATATATATTGCATTGGACTTGTTTTCCTCTATTGTTTGTCTTCATATAAAAATTGTCAAATGGTCAACGAGCTACCTAAATAAACAGAATACAAGAATTATCACAATAAAAAAAACAAATGTAAATTTTGACAAGACTGCGCATTATATATATTTATACAGTTGTAAAATAATACGAATATATATATAGTTGGCATTGCCTTTGCTACAATATACTAGATTTAATTATCCTACATCATTATATATGATAATATTTTTCATTTTTAAACTTGCTACTATTTTTTGCAAATTTTAAAATGGCCGAGTAAGTAAAAAGTAAAGTTGAATAAATAAATAAAAACTCAAATGTTTTGGCTTGTTTTAGTGTTCTTAGCGAAAATAAAAAACCAGTTGGAGAAAGTCTTTGGTCATGCTGCAAGTTTCATTGGAAGGGAAAGGTGACCATTCTGGCCCCACTGTTGGCGTTGCCGATATTACTTTATGGCATTAGGAATAATGCACCAGTGAGTGGAGCAGCCGTTTCACTAAATTGATCTGGTTTATAATATATATACAATTTATACAGGAATTCAAAAACATGTATCTAGTTATAGTCATGGCATGCTTCTGGATAACTGAATGTATACCACTTTATGTGACATCGCTATTTCCGGTTGTGTTTTTGCCGCTTTTTGGCATTATTGTAAGTAATAAGAAAGTGTTAACCCATATCAATTTTGGCAACAGTTTTGCATTCCTTTTTGGCAGAGTTCGGAAAGAGCCACCCAATTATTTTTCACAGACACTTTGGTTTTGTTTCTGGGGGGTCTAGTAATGGCAATGGCCATTGAATACAGCAATCTTCACAAGCGAATTGCTCTGGCCACAATTCTGGTAATTGGCTGCAGTCCACGACGGTAAGAATAAAGTGTAATTAACAAATTTGTATGTAAACATCATCATTTTAGGTTGCAACTTGGATTGATAATAGTAACCAGCTTCCTATCGATGTGGATGTCAAATACAGCTGCTACAGCCATGATGTGCCCCATCGTTAAAGCTGTGCTCATCGAATTGCAATCCGTAAGTCAAATAGAGACACAATTTCAAGTATTTTACTACTTAACCTGGGTTACAGGAGAACATTTTACAAACATATATGACACAAGAGGAGGAGCCATTTGAGGAGGGCGAGTGAGTACCATTCGTATCCTATCTAAATTTGAGTTTTTAAATTAAATGTTTTTATTTACCAGATCACCTCATCCATCGAAAATATCGATGTCATTCTATTTTGGCATTGCTTATGCTGCCACAATCGGTGGCTGTGGCACACTTATTGGCACTGGCACTAATCTAGTATTTAAAGGCATCTACGAAACGTAAGCAATGACATAATATATATATATAAATATATAAATAAAATTATTTCTGTGAAATTTTGACAGTCGCTTTCCAAACTCCAAGGAAAAGGTGGACTTTCCAATTTTTATGGCATATGCGATGCCGTTAGCAGTGTTCGGTAATCTGGCTTTACTGTTCCTAAGTCTACAGATTACACACATGGGGCTATTTCGGAGCAAAAGCAAGATTGCCATGGAGGTAAAGAGGGGTGGCGAAAATAGGGTTGTGGTGAAGAACTTAATCTTGGGGCGTTATAAACAATTGGGTCGCTTAACATGCCATGAAATTCAGGTTTTAATAATATTCATATTTATGATTGTTGGACTTATTACTCGCAAGCCGGGCTTTGTAAAGGGCTGGGCAGACATTATCAATGCCAAGTAAGCGCTTTTTTTTATTATTATAAAAAATTATTAAAATATTATTTTTTTTTTAGAGATATAGGTGCTTCAGTGCCTGTAATTTTGGCATGCGTTGCATTATTTGCCCTGCCCACACAGTACGCATTTTTTAAGTACTGCTGCGGTGGTCGTAAGTTGACGAATCCTAATAAATATCTTGTTACCAATTAACTCCAACAGTGTTTATTGCCTACAGCACCATTTACTGGCAAAACCATAGACGCTTGCCTCTCCTGGATGTATGTGCACAATAATATTCCCTGGGGTCTCCTATTTCTAATTGGTAGGTTTCCATTAAAGTTTACTTTCATATCGAATGAATACCGTACTTGCTGTTAAGGTGGCGGCTTTACACTAGCGGAAGGCAGCATTGTGAGCGGCATGGCCAAAATGGTTGGCCAATCAATGGGTTTTATTGCATCGTGTCCACAATTTTTAGTAGTGGGTATATGTATTGCGATCAGTATATTAACAACTGCATTTAGCTCCAATGTGGCAACAAGCAACATAGCAATACCCGCATTCTGCGAGATGGTAATTAAATAAATTAATATATTATTGTTAATAGTATAATTTGCAATATCTATATCGTTTTTTTTTTTTACAGGCAATCGCTGTTAAATTACACCCACTGCTGCTAACGCTGCCCTCAGCTCTGGCGATGAGTATGGCCTACCACTTGCCGGTGAGCACTCCACCGAATGCCATTGTATGCGGCTATGCAGGCATCAAGTCAAAGTACCTGGTATAGTGGTTTTTTTTTTTACCAATTGCATATTGCTTTTATATTCAGCATAATTGTAGGCCATTGCTGGTATATTGCCAACATTGTGGGCTTTCATATTGCTGTGGCTCAATGCAATGACTTGGGGTCTGGTTGTGTATCCCGGCTGCAGAGAGTTTCCCGACTGGGCTCAGGATTCCGATGCTAAAGCACTGACTAGCAATATTCAACTATAGAACACAACAACAAAAAGGAGGTAAAGATTCCAAATTTTTAGCATCGCAAATTCATATGTTGTCTATAGGTCAACTTATAGTCCTTATCCATTGAAATGTTTTCAAATAAAGTTCTCTTTCTAAAGTAATCAATCAAAACAAATACAATTTGTAAGCTTGTTTGTGGTTGAGTAAATATTAAAATAAACAATAATACAAGAATTTTAACAATATAGATATTTACTTTCAATTAATATAGACAAATTCAACACAAGCCAATTCCACAAACATCCTAGAGAGCTGCAAACTTGCTATATTGGCACTTTGCTCTGCTGTTTGCCAATATTGTGAGGAGGCAAGGAGCAAGGAAACAAGGGGCAGGATCTTACTTTAACAAGGACATTCCGCCGCACAATATACTTTGGCACTTACTTGGCTTGGCAGGTGGTCTTTGCGGGTGACTTTCGTTGTAGTTTGGCAAATGTTATATATACTTTTTATATATATGTATCACAATACATAATTTACGCACAATTTGTGGCAATCAAAAACTATGCTCAAGTTATTCAAAAGCACAAAGCTTTGGCCAACAAAAGTGTCTCAGAATAACTTTCGTATTTTGCCAGCGTTTTGGTCTGTGTGAGGCATTTTGGGCTGGGTCTGTGGGCATTGCGCCAGAGGCGTTCAAATGGGCATAAACTCACTTTATGCAAACACAGCAAAAACTCGCATAGGAAAGAATTCTCTTGAGATTAGCACTCTTGTCTTGTCTTGCCTTGCGCTCATTCACAGAAACTACCCACATAATATTTAGCTCGAAAGTTCCATTCAATGCGCATGCAAAGCCTGGTTTGAATTGTGATATTCAATTTCTTGCCCAATGGTGAATGATATCTAGTGCACAAAGGCGCATAAAACGTACAAAAATCCCAAATATAAACACGAGCACAGTGAAAAGTCTCCTTGTCATATTCATGCATACAATTTTGGTACATATATATCCCAATACACACACAAGCAAGTTTGCTAACTTGAATGGGAAACGCAGCGAAGCAGAAATGTAATAAAAACAAGTCTGGGAATATGGCCGAAAATACGAAACAAAATAGGAGCAAAAAAGACATACGTATCAAAAAACACGCTTTTGTACACTGATTACCGTGAAGCATGCGGCAGCAGTTCATCAACAACAGGACGAAGGACGAAGACGCCAGGACGACGCCGGCGACGACAGTCCAACAAAAGCCGCTAAATGTGGTTGTTGATGGTCTCAATAGGGATAATAGCAGCAGTCGCAAGTCTCAATACAATTGACAGACAAGTGACGGCAGTCAACATAAAATTCCAAAAACACAAATGAAAAAAAAAAAAAATGGGCTTAGGCAAAAGAAAAAGTTATTTGAGCGAGAAACAAGAAAAGAAAAGAAAAGGGATAATTAAATTAATAACATAATAAATTTGATATATAATGGATAATCTTAACCCTAATAAAATCATTGAAATAGGATGGGAAGTAAGATATAAAAAAAAATAAAGAAATTTGAAAGAACAGTACAAATAAATAAAAAGAAATTGAAAATGGAAAGTGTTGTGAATGGGAATAGTTGATATATTTATTTCGTATATAAGGAAAAGTAATTTAATTTCAAAATGAAATAAGCATGAAACAGCAAGTGAACAACATGAAAGTCATTGTTCCTAGATAAATATTGAACTGAAAGGGGAACAACACATGAAAAGTAATTAATAATTAAACGAAATAGCTGAAAAGATTCCGTTTGCCTTGAGACATTTGAAATGACTTCTTAACACATTTCGTTACACTGTGCCGTGGGCCGTGGCGCAACTAATGATTTTGCCAACGTATTTGTGCACTCGCCTGTAACTGTTAATGGTTGTGTGAGTGTGCGTTGGGCTACTTACTGCTATAATAATTGTTGTCGGAATAACCGTACTTCCCGGCTGTCCTGCCGCCGCCAGCCATCTTGTATTTGTATTGCTTTGTTCCGTTGGCGTGTGTTGGTAATGCAACTTCCGGTCAATCAAACTGTGCCACACAAAGCGTTCTCTAATATCCAAAGGAACGCCTATGTTGATATCCAAGCTGATGCTTATGTCGTGCACTGTGGTGTAGAAAGGAGAAACAACAAATATCAGCATTAAATTACTGTTACAAGCGCATACATGAGCTAGTCGAGTGTGCTTGTATATGTATGTGTGTTTGTATATGTATGTGTATATGTTTGTGTGAGTTCAATTACAACACATAAAATCGCAGCATTAAACGCCAACAGGCGTGCTCAAGGAAATTGCAAAAGTTACGATACGTATACGCAGTGTCATCCGCCTATTAATATTACCACTCATTCACACACACACACACACACACACATACACACACCCACACACACTGTCGCACATTTGACGACCTTGCTGTGTAATTATGCATATAATTAATATTCATGTATTAACCAAATTTGCTACCACCTCACACAGAGCGTTGCAGGAGCAGCCCAGCAGCAAAGAGCAACAATAAATTGCGTTCAATTTGCGTAATTAGTGTAAGTAGCTTCCCCTGTTTAGTGCTGCTGCTGTTGACTAACCTCCAACCTCCATCCTCCAACCCCAAACCCAAAGTCTTTGTGGCTTGTGCCAGTTTCGCGCACTTTATTTGTATACATTTTGCGCTCTATTTGAGCCAACAGATTTGCCGGTGCTTGAAATGCCTTCAAGCATTGCAATTTTAATAAGTGACAGCTTTGCATGTGCAATAAAACCATTTTCTAATTGCTTTCTATCACACGTGTTTCGCCAAACAAAGCGTAAATTTTATAGCCAATTAAATAATATTAATTATTAATCGATTTTATGGGTTATGTGCAATCATTGATTGTGTGGAATAAATTATATACGTCAACATAATTTTCCAATCGAACACATTAATTAAATAATTAAATTGTTCTTTAATATTTAAACTGAGATGCAATTAAAATCATATTTAAATTTGTTAATTATACGCTTATTCACAAGTTTTTGCAAAGTTTTAGCAAAAAGTAATTTTGCGGCCAACATCTTTAATTTATCGTTGCTAAGTATTTAAATATTCTCCTCTTCTATGTTGCGAGGTGCCAGTGTCAAAGTTTCAAAGTTCTCGCATAAATCACTGCTAAAGTTTTGCTGTGAGCGTTAATTGCTCATATTAAACAGATTTATTATAGTACAACTTGTTGTTGAAAATTTCTCAAAACTTAAATTTTAAATAGTATTACAAACCAGCTAGCTGATTGAGCACACTTTTCTAAGCCACCAATTTGATGGCAGCTCACAGTATATAAATAATGGTAATTTGTAAATTTTGCACGTATTCGAAGAAACTCAATTACACGCACAAGCCGTAAATACTTCGTGCACCTTGACATTTCCACATACATATAGTATGTAAATATATATTTTCTGGCATACCAGCCAATTCTAATAAAAGTTTATCCTTTCATATGTGAGAGGATTTTCACACACTCAACAGCTTGGCTCGTGGATCAAAAGCTAAGGAAGCAATACGAAAATCTTTGCTAAATGATAGAAAATTTATATGAAATATTCAAATATTGAGACTTTAAAGATAAAACAAATGTTGATGTGAAAATATATTCTTTTTTATATATATTGAACAACAATTTGTATTTGTATTTGTGTGGGTTATCATTTCGAAAAATAATAGGAAAAATAAATCTGTGCTATTTGTCCAACGATATTGTTTTTTTTATCGAATTTCCATAAAAAAATAGAAAAAAAATGTAAATGACAAAGTGAATTTGTTTTATTAAAGCACAAGTGAAAATTGCTGCCAAAAAACTTCTTAAAAACATTATGAAAACTTTTTGCCATGCTGTGCTGTGCTGTGGTGAAACTCGGGGCCAGAACTGATGCTCGGGGGCTGTGCTCGCATGATACCCATCAGTGGATTCAATCTGCTCCACTTAGTTCGCTGACGGGTCCTTGAGGCCAGTTAAATCTACGCCAAGCAGCGCACACATGTCTGAGTGCCCACACACTCCAGCTCCAGTTCCAGCTGGAGCCATGTTCTGTTCTGTTCTGTTTTCGGACTTTTGGCTTTAACACATTTTTTTTTTTTTGTTTTTATTTTTGGCCCATGTCAGATATGCTCAACCTGAATGCGGTTGAGGTGTGTGTGATCGATGCAAAGTGTTGACATGTGTTGAACACAGCACAGCATTAGATACTCAAAAAACGCACAAGTGCTCGGCGTGCTCGGTAGTGTGGGTCGAGAGTTATGGAGATGCTTTTATTGTCCAATGGCTGGTCTTCCACTTACATTCCCATATAACGCCCAAGTGGGGTATGAAAAAGACAAAAACGATATTATAGCACTAAACTTGTCGCCACAGTGTTTTGTCTTTTCTCGGATTGGCTATGAACAGTGTGTGTGTGTAAGTCTGCGTACATGTCTGTGTGTGTGTGTGTGGGTGTGTGTATGGCAACATCATTCTCATTCCCATTTAAGTTTATTTCCTTGGGCCTGGCATTTGCGCACGAGTTCTCCATTGTCTAAATTATTTCTATGGCATAAATTTTCCATTTGACTTCAAATTTGCGTGCGTGGCCGGGAACTCAATACGTGGTTACGCTGACAGAAGCTCAATCCCCAGAAGCTCAATCCGCCATCCGCGACATGCAAAAACAATGCATCAATTTAAAGACGCACGTTTTCCCCCTCAAGTTTGTCATCAGCAGTGATTCCCTGCGATTGCCCTAATTGTTAGTCAAGTCAGTCGCGCAAACGCTAACAAAAATGGTTCACACTCACACACACACACACACACATATATATACATTAAAACCTACACATATACACTTAAAATATAGAAGAGTGTAAATCGATGTGCTAATGGTCTCTGAAGTCATAAATTGATTTTATTTGCTGCAAGCAGTTACCCAAAATATATTGGTAAGCATTTTAATCAGTGCTTTTCAATTCCATTGATTCCGAATCCTAATTAAATCTTAAATTTTCAATTTAGTAAATTGTGCAGAAAATATTAGAATTTTACATTACTTTAGAATACCTTAATTCATTACTTAACATAAATCTATTCTATACGATTTTCATTGTTTTCGAATGTCTTAAATCAATTTACTTTCAAATACGTTTTATTGTTCAATGAATATTAAACGGTTTTCGCATTCAAATAGTTCAACAACCATAATAAATCTTCATCTTCCACTTGTCAAGTTAGATACATATTTGAGCATAATTACTTTCAGAACTGGCAAAACGCTTAAAGAGCTCAGCATCAACTTGGTCCTCTAACTGAGCCCAATTGAGTTGGTCATAAGTGGCACTGATAAATGCCACTTTTAATACTTTGCTACGTCTATTTACTCAACACATTTGTAGCTCATACCATTAAAAGTAATCCCTTGTATACACAGGAGATTTTAAGCTTTTCAGCTGCCAGTTTGGATTAATGTCAGATTTAGGAGTATGGAAACTTATTAATTGTTCATGTGTGAAATCGCTGTAAGGCAAAGAGGTATTTTGTTATTTTAGCTAGTGCACAGCACTTAATCAACTATAACTTTAAGGTGAACTAACTTTTAACAATCTCATAAAAATAAAAGTATTGTCGGCAACTTAATGCATTAAGTTCAGTTCACATTACTCATAAAGTCGCGGAATATACGCAAAATATAATTTTACAACCAATAAAACTTGAGAAGGCGGACAAAATATTAAGCAGTGTTTGTGAAATAAGAAATATTGAATTTTAACAATATAAAAATTTAAAACTTTGCATTCTTTTATGGGTTCCCCAGCCAAATGACTATAGTCTTAAGTCAACTGATCTTAAAAGTGTCAAGCTTTCATTTAATAGGGGCTTCCCCCAATTTTTATGGTAAAACATAAAAAACGAAAAAATAACAATGCATATTATGCAAATGCAGCGTGATAAACATAATGCTAAGTATTTTAAAATATACCTCAAGTTTGGCGTTGATAATATTATGTTAAATTGTTTAAGGGGACTTTATGGCCACACCAAAATGTGAAAATAAAATCATCAACCTAAACCCCAATCTACTTTGCAAAAGCAAAAGTATATTTGGAAAGGGAGATTGATGATGTGGCTTTAATGAACTCGCAACAAATGCGTTCGGGTGACTGATTGACTTAAAAACACGGCTGCAATGCACACCGAATATGTTTTTTATGTAAATCACTTATAGCAGGGCGCAGCTTAAAGGGTTGATATTTCATTAAATGTGTATCCTATATTTATATATACAAAAGCAAATATTTACAGTATTTGGAAAAAAAATATTCAAGCAATTCTCTACAATTATCTGAGAAGCATACGCTAGAAACTCGCGGGACTAACCGAATGGTCTAATTTATTAAAATTGATTTCAGTTATACATTATTTAATTTGGGATTGAATGAATGATTTATGATACAAGTGTACATGCTATGAAACCATAGCATAATAATAAAAAGTGCCATTTTGTGGCATTTTATGGCATTTGTAACCAACTTTTTACAAGCCTTTTCCGCCTACTGCGTGGCAATGTCGCACAATATAAACAACGTTAATGAGGTAGAAAAGAGATATACAATAATTAAATAATAATAATGGTCGTTTGATACCTGTTAAGGACAGGTTGTAGGTCGTTTTAGCATAGGCACATTTATATATTAAGCTGGCAGCTGGTAGTTGGCAGTTGGCAGTTGGCAGCTGGCAGGCTTAAAGCGGCTATATAATTGATTTATACGCCATTTTTTCATATGAACCTGATAACTGATGTCGTTCTAAGGCCAACACTTACCCCGTTCGGTTGTGGGATTAAATCTTAACGGGCCTTTGTCGTCTGGACCGCATTAAATGCTTAATTAATGCTGCAATTGAAATAAACTGCCAACAGTTGATCAATATGGCCACAAATCTTTACGCAGCCTTATCAGGATGGTGATGGACTTTCTTTGTGTGGCCGCCGCCTTTGTTTGCCTCGAGCGTTGGGTCGGGTCTAAGGCAGTTGCCAAGATAAGCACAAAATTCAGGCGACACAAAAGCGCGCGAAATCACTCAAGCCATACACACATACACACACGCTCCCTAATACAGTAATACCAGCGAACTCACACACACAGAGACACACTCACACACAGGGAGAGGACCACGAATTGAACCCGGTCGAAGCACTTTAATGTGGCGCCAAATGATGCCGCTTCCAAGTCCTTGTCGTCGTCTGGTTTGTTGTCAGGATCTGTTCGATGCGCGACCGTCGCAGCTTCGTCTGTGCCATCTAACGGTATTTGTTGTACTGATTGCCCAGTGCTGGCTGCCAGATGAATGAACCAAAAAATTGCCAAACAACTTCGCATTGTCGGTGAAAGATGTGAAAAGTTTTTGCGCGCGCCCCCACGGACCATATACAGAAAACAAAATAGACGCACCATGATGCTTGAAGCTTTTACTATACGCCGAGCTTTTAGGGTGTTCATCTGACAACCCCCCATCCGCAAAAGCTTTGCGTTTGGTCGTGTGTTAAAAGTCGAAGTGCTGTGGCAGTATTCGTTTTACGATCTATAATTGAATCTGAAATATTTATTATATACATTTTATTTAATATTATTATTAAATTTTCACATTTCAGCATATTATTTATACGTCTGGAGTTGGTAAGCTTGTTTAAGTTACAAATTAGCTGAAATTAATATATCAAGATTTAAATCTTGACAATCTGAAAGCAAAAAGAAATAAAACAATATTTTAGACTGCTTTTATTTGCAGTTAAGTCTGTCATTAAGTAACAGCATTTTAATTAAGGTACATTTTCTAAAACTTGGTATTTATTTATCATAAGAGTGGCCATTTCTTATTTGTTTCCAATTTATGTGTTTACTGTCAACTTATAAAACTAAATAAAATATATATATATATATATATGATAAATAAAAAATGAAGAAATGGCTTACGCAATAAATCTATTAATTGGCATGGCTAATTAATTAATATGAGAAGCTAATCTTAAATATATAAAAGAACTAATTATACGAATAATTAGCATGTTGATTGCGACTTTGGAGTTCAATAGAAATCTCTGACGTCGTTTTCATTCAATTATTCTGAACACTTGATGCGTAGGAACACAATGTACCCATGTGTTGGGATTATCAGTAACTGATTTGCTAAATAAGGCAAATGACTTAATTGAATTTTCAGTGCTACAGTTCAAAATAGTTGCCACAGCGCACATCAAAGATTAGAATATTACAATGTGTTGGGGTGAAAAAAATGAAGTCATCATTTTATATAGATCAGAGGCGTTTTAAGCGAATCTTATTTACATATATATTTAGATGACTGGACTCATTATGTGTGTAGTCGAATTTAATTTCCATAACTAACGGTATAAAAAGATTGTAGAAGTTTTACTGTATGTATGTATATTACTTTATTAAATATTTAAAATTAATAATTACAAAATATATTATCATTATGTATTACATATTTTTGTGGATTTGGAAGAGGGGTAGGGTTTTGTGTGGGGTTGAAGGTTTGGGATGTATTTTGCATTCTGCAGAAGCACAACTTAAAAATATCACACACAAATACCACGCAATAAAAGAATCCAACAAAAAAGCGACTGATTTGCCCAAAATATTCTCCAAGCTTAAGTTCTCCATCGTTCACCAGATTTGCGCACTGTCATCAAATGGATTCGGGTCTAGCATCTATGGACACTCTTTATCGCTGATCTTTTGAAAGTCTAAGAAACGTATAAATATAGGTATATTGTTAATAAAAATGTGTATATAAATATATTTATATATCTATTTATTCGATTTACACTCACTTGCATTCTGTAGGCAGTTCTCCGTCTTCATAATGCAAACATTGCGATACGTTTTAGTGGTGCCTTTGTCATCCGCAGCGCAAATGTATTTGTTCTCCTGCGTATCACACTCCATGGCACACTTCATATTGGAATCGGGCAGGCTGAGGCACTGCACCAGAGTCAGCGCAAACAACGTCACTATAAATAGACACAGCAAATATATATATTTATGGAATTAGTTATTTAATCTGGAGGCGTGCAAAATAATTCTCTGCCTGACAACATGCCCTGCATACTAATTAAATGGCGACCGATGATCAATCCAACCCAATATGATATCACCAATTGCAACAACAACCAACAATTGAACACTCTCAATCCGTATAGTCCATCGTGCAAATCGTACGCCCATCGTTTCTAGACGCCAGCGTGTCTGGCATGTCATTGGCCGGCCGGAAAGTTTTATTATAATTCTTGAACCAGGCACAGCCGTCTCTCGTTCGTTGCTGGTGGGCATTAAACTGGTGGACTGGGTATTGACAACATGGGGAATTACCATATAATTAATACAATGAAAACATTTTTTAAATGTGTAACTTTCCTAAAATTATTTCATTTCGTTGAAATCTATCTTTTTAACACTCAAACGAATTCAGAGCAAGTTTTAATTTCTTTCTAATTTTTTTTTTTAAATTTTTTAATTACTACTGCATATATTCAGTATCAATAATTAAATAGGTCAGTTCTGTTGTTTGCTGATTTAGAAAAAAATAAAGTCTCATTTATATAGTATTTATTGAATGCAAAAATGCTGAATCACAGCACTCAGCAGAAATTATGTATGGAACAGAAAACAAAATACTTTAATTTGGTTCTTAGACTGACTTCTTTAAATTCCCCAAAACCTAAATATTTTTCTAACGGTTGATAAAACATTGTGTACATTAAATTAAATGTATTCCTTTTTTTTAAAAAATGTATGTATCACTGTGCAATCAAGAAAACCGATCAAAACTGCCAATTCTGGGAACTCATAAATAAATTCTGTTGTTCATGCACATTTTACCAGGAGTAGAAAACAAGTTCTGCTTAAATTTGAGTGAGCTAATTTCAATTTGTATAATATATTGTGTACGTACATGCCAAGAATACTGCAAACAGCTTCATTTTGTTGTAATTTAAATTCAATATGTGGGTTTTTGCGTTGTGTCTATAAAAATTTCTTCGCTGTGATCTATCGCACCAACAACTAAAAACTCGGTCGCACAATAATTTATTTATTTATATATATATATTTGCGTGAACTTTGCGCGTCAGAATCGTGTAGTAATTATTACGTTGATCAAATTTTTAAACAATTACTATGCACAATTGTTGTGTGTATAAAAATGTTAATACTGTATAAGCATTTATGTTGTGCTATTTCAGATTGTGGCTTGTCACTGAACTTCAGACACGTGTATAGCTATATATATATATATATTTATATATATGAGTTTTGTTTTAAAATTGAATGTTGTTGAACACGCGACACATTCGCTCGCTGCTACAAGTATTCGCGCACTGGATTCCGATTACACTCTCGGCGTGGCCGCAACAGCACGCGTTCAAATGCGAACTGAAACTAAAGCGCCAAACGCAAAGATATCCTCCAGCCAGCGGGTAGAGTGAGCACTGACTCTGACTCTGACTATCGGCTCTTGGATTGACTGATGAGACTGAGACTGAGACTGGACGCTGGATGCGTTGCTGTTGAGTGCTGGTTGCTGTTCTGGGTTGGTCTCGCTGATTGCTGCTGCTGATGTCTGTCGGCCGCTGTTAGATATACATACAGATAACACTCAACACACACACACACACACACAACAAGAACAGCACGTTTGAATTTTCAGTTTCGAGTTTGGGGTTCAATAATCAATCAAACTCAGTGGACTGCCCAACTGACTAACTGACTAACTGATTGGCTGGCTGGCTGGCTGGCTGGCTGGCTGACTGGATGGCTGGATATCTGGCTGGCTATGTTGGGTTTGCCTTTGGCTTTGGGCTGCCTCGTCGTAGCGCACACGAATGATGTGCGACCACACAGTGTCTGTTAGTTTTATAGAATTTTTTTCATGCTAAAATTGATTTACGCTCGTGTCGTCGTCTTCAGTTTTCTTTTCGTTTGCTTTGTACATTTTGCCTTTATTTTATTTTACTTTATTTATTGTTGTTGCTGCTGTTGTTGTTTTTGCTGTTGCTGTTGCTGTGGTATGTGTGTATTTTTTCTTCTCGTTTTCATGTTTGTGTGTGTGTGTGTGTGTGTGTGTGTGTGTGTACTGTGTGCTGTTAGCTGGGCTGGTACATCGGTCGGCTGGTCGTTTGGTCTGTCGATCGATCGGTCGTTTGATCGCTTGATCGATAGCTCTGTAGGCGGGTCACGCGTCACGTTGTACAGCATCTTATATATATTATGTACAAGTATGTATGTATATATTTGAATTATTTATGTATTTTATGCAGTCAGTCGTCACATCTGAAATTTTTGAAACTTTGTTTTTGCTAAAAATTATGCTCCGCTTTTTCGTTAATTGGTTCACGTTCACGTTTCTCTTGATACTGTTCGCTGGGTCTGTTGGCATCTTTCAAATTTCATCAGAAAATATATAATTAAAATTGTTTTATTTTCAAAGTTATGTTGTATGGTTTTTTGGCGACGGCCACGAGTTCACTCCACTCAACATCAGCGTCATCTATGAATTTCCTTTGATGATCAAATATTTTTTTTCCCCAATTTTATTAAATGTATGTCCAGATCGTTATTTATGGCAAAATGACGCATTTTAATTTTGATTTAGATTCACGTCAGTTCTGCCTTTTTTCCCTCACATTTTGCTTATCAGCTTACTTATACTTAAAGACCATACATATATAATTATTATCTCATAATTCCTTTATGAAACTGAATTTTTTTACGTATTATCAAAATCGGGGTTTTTTTTTGGGATTACACGGACAATTGCAAATGTAAACAATCAACATATTTTTTGCAACGTTCTGGAATGATTCTGTGATAGATTATTATTATATAGCTGAAATTCCAAATCCCAATCAAATAAAGGAGCCGCGTACTTTTTCGGTTTTATGCTAGTGCGCCTAAGGCAAGTCTACCAAAAAATGTGAGATTTATTGGAAAAACATGTGCGTAGAGTAGGAAAAAATTCGTGTAATATAATTAAGTTATAAAATATTTGTTTTAAGAGTAAGAGTTTAAAGATCAATTGGTCAATCTAATTTAATGATAATTCGAAAATACTACATTAGTTGAATAAGATAAATTTAAAAAAATTGTTCACTATGTGGAAGATGAAAATAACACATTATAAATATTCTAAAACCTTAATAATTCACTACAAGAAGTTTCAATAGTTGAAAAGTTTTCTACAATTTTCTAAGTCTGCAAGAGGAGCGCAACGCCGGCCAGCGTCCATTTGCCTGGTTTATCTTTGGTTTTCAAATTGAAGGTCCACACGTAGGTCGGACCACGGGTTCGTGTCTTATAAACGGGGCATTCGTACATGTTCCTCAAGTCCTGCTTGTCTTGGGTGATGGCCTGCAAAATAAATAAGCAAATCAGCAAAGCAAACCACATTGAAATGTGCAAGTTTTAAAATAGTTGATTTATGCAAACATGCGCCGCACTTTAGGCGCCACAGATTCGTACCAAATTCAAAGTTATTCGTTAGAGTTTCGCTTTGGACATTTGCATTACAAAATAAAACTCACTCGAATATTGATCACTGGCATTGATGGATAAAGTTCTTTGAGACGTGATTCCATAATAATACCCTGCTGTATATCCCATCTGGCGCCCTCCATATATATGCCATGCACACAGCAGCCGTCCCGCGGTGCCGTACTGTAATTAAAAATATGTATATATAAATAAATATTTATGCAATTAATATCAATAATCTTCGATTGTTCTCTAAGCTGGCTAATGGGGCGTCTGAGGCGTCTGAGGCGTCTGAGTCTCGGCCATTGTTTGTTTCAAAGTGACGCCAAATCGAATCGTGCGACGATTTGTCGTCCATTCCGAGAAACTGGGCGCCACTTAATAACCAATATGCAATCAGGAATTACGAATCAATAAGCAAACGAATAGACAATTGTTAATTGTATGCCATTAATAATTGCTATTTATAGTCACTTGTATGTACATATATATATATATATATATATATATATATATATATATATGTTTACACTTATGAGTTGTTTTAAATTTAGCTCCCATGTAACAGCATTGCGTCTATTATTAGACACAGCTTGAAGCCGTTGGCCGATCAGCCGCTGTTTACACTATCTTTCAGAGTGTAAACATTGACGCAAATCATCACAATTTACATAGCTATTACTACAACTAGTTGATATGACCAAAAGTGCTGGGCGCGTGACACGAACCCAACATGATGTGCTTGTGGGCGGAAAATAAATAAACCAAATAGGAACAAGTATGATCTAAGAACAACGCATGGAAGTTGACCCAATACACACAACTTGAATATTAGGTAAAATTTACTTTTTAAACCTGTTCATTTTTACTGATGTTACTAACAAATGATTAATTTGCATCAGCTTTGAGTCAGATATCTTAAAAGAGAAATATTTTTTTGAATCTTTTCTTGTTCAGTTGTTTTAGTAGTAATAAATATTTTTTAATTTATATATTTCTTTTCTTATATTTTATTTTTATCTTCCGCGCATCTTCTATGCCTGAAATGGTCATGTGCACATTTGCCAACTAATTAAGTTGTCAGTGCTGCACATCTGGCTTTATTCGAGTCAGCTAGAGCAGTTTATTTAGCAGGAGGAAATTGAAATTTAAGTAGGCTACGGGCAAAGATTTGATTCTCGTTTTGAATCGTTGCTCAGCTTTGCTCAATCTTCAATTTTAGCAATTTTTGCAAGTTTGCAATGGAATTAAAATTGGGTTTTTATTTCGTATTGTGTGCATTTATAGTCGGTTCACTTACGTAAATTCCTCCTTTTGCTTTTTAGTCACGTCACACTGTAGGCACATCTTGTCCAACGGCAGCTCGTTGCGTCGCGCCGTGCTCTGCATGATGGCCGTTAGCAACGATTGGGGGTTAAAGAAGCCCGCCAGCCAGACACAGGAGGGAAGCTGCTCAAAAAAACGAAGCCCAAAAAAAAAAAAGAAACATAAATGTTTGCACAAACTGGTTGGTCTGGTTGGTTGCAGCATACCACAAAATCGGTGGACCACGTTTCCAACTCTCGCAGTCGCAGACACAAATCGATGAACCAATTGTTGAGACCCAGCAGCGAGGGATAGGCACGTTGTGCCCATATCGGCGGCACTTGATCCAAAAACAATGAGTTCTCCAGCACCTCCATATCCGATGTGATGGTCAATTCACCCTTCAGGCCCAGGTCGAGCTCTTTAAGACTGCGCTTCATTTCGCTGGTTAGGTAATTCATGCGTTCGCATTCCTGAAACGCCACAATCACATACGGTGTACGCTCCTCGACCTTGTTCATAATCTCCACCATGTTGAACTCCTCCGGCAACTTCTCTATGATCTCATCCACAATTTGCTTAACCTTATCCTCGCGTGTAACTGTCGCACCACCTCCTGCGCCCGCATCCCGTGGCTGCATTTCGAAAACGGTGCGAAAGATGATTTCCGCTCGTGTGGTGAGGAAACCCACCTCTGCATTGGGATGCAGTCCATATAGATAGGGAGACTCCGCTGGCATCATTTCATCCACATACGTGTGATAGCCCAGATAGTCAGTGTTGGGCGGAGCGGCAAACGAGGGCGCCAAAAACAACTCGCCGTCGACCAGATCCGGTTGCATATACTCCTCCAAATACGTAATACACAAGCGTCTGTCCCAGTCATCGGTTATATGACCGCCATACATGATCTCACCGAACAGATATCGCAAATCCTCCCAAGGAACTTTTGCATTCGCCTCCAAATAGTTGTAAAGCACCGAAACGCTGATATTCAAGTCGCCCACGTTGAATGGATAGATTTTGTTCCAACCTTGTGGACCAAATTTGCGTCGTTCAGCGACCACAGCATGAAAGTAGCACAAGGAGAAGAGTATGGCCTTAAATTCGGCTTCCTTGCCGGACATTTCCAGTGTTTCCTGTGTGAAATTATCCAGTGCCTTGTGCAGATTAGCCAACATGCCCGTTGGCGGCTCATTCGTGATTTTAATTGAGGACTCCAAAATGCCCTAAAAAGAAAAGATTCAAATTTAATATCAAGAGTAAAATTTATATAATCCCCTACAATAATAAATCTCTAAAGATTAGATGCAGGCAATGCATCAAAGGATTATAATTAAGATTTGAGGACAAACCCAAATTCTGATTAACTAATCAATTTCATATCCATATTCACCTGTGGTATTATATGTGCCGATGGCGTTGAGGCTGGCTCTGCGCTGAGGAACATACGGTAATCCGTATGTGAGCCATCTGCGTAGTGCTCCAATTTCTTCTCCAGCACTGGTAGCCATTTGCGCACCAAATGTATATTCTGCAGGACGACCCAGTGTCCATTTTTGGCTGCCGTATCCATGGCTGTTTCCGCAATAGTTTCCTGGCCCTGACCCAAGGACACATTGTGAAAGTTGCTCAAATCCATGGAGAAGCCCAACAGTTTGCCCAAGGCTTCCACATCCTTTAAGGGATTCACGCCCGGCGACAGTATAAAGAAAATGGGCGTAGAAGGGCTGGCCTCCTCATAGGACTTGGCGAATTCCACGGCACGATTCTCAACATATTTCGATCCCAGCTTCTCCTCAATGAAGTCCCTGAAAGGTACACCCTTTAATCTTAAGTATTTAAAATCACTATTTTTGGAGCTCACGCCAGGGCATAGGTCATGCGATCGGGTCTCAAGGCTCTGATCATGCAGAGACGCTGGAGGGCAGTTTTGTTCTTCCATTCCTGTGGGAATTTCTCCTTCTCCGGTAGCTCCGACTCGACGAGCTTTTTCCAGCGTTTCGATGATGTCTCAATGTCCCGGTCCAAGTTCCGAAACTCATCTTTGGACGCTAGACTGCAAATTCCGCCCCACGATTGATTACTCAAAAAGTCCACAGGACTTGTGACATGTGGCTTGATCGGGAAGCGGAGTAGGAAGTCCAGTTCCGCAGATGAGACCTCCTCGTTCATCAGCAGTATCTATACGAAATAAAAAAACCGAAAGTTAATTAAGAACAATTCTAGAATTTTCAGTTAGCGATTTCCTGATTACCTGAAAAGTCATTTGCGAGGCAAAGATGAGCTTGTCGCATTCGAAAAGACCACGCGAAGTATACTGAAAGACCGAATACGTGATGCAATCGATCAGATTTGAAACACGCAAATCCAAAGTTTCGCCCGGTTCAGCCTTGGCTATGGCCTTTTGGAACACTACGCTAAACGCCTGTAAGAATCAGTCTATTAGCATATGGGGGATTACTTATGGAGGTTAGGCACTCACCTTCAGTGAAAACTGATAGATCGGATTTATCGTGTTCAGTTCGTTGAGTATAAAATATAGGAGACTTGCTCGGGCCGCCGCTGGTCTGTAATATTCTCTGGCCTTATCGATTTCCTTGGATGTGATCTTTGCCTCGGCCACTTTCTCCTCAATGTCGGAGGCGGTGCTCTTCGTTGTCTCCAGATTCTCCACCAATGCGGTATCACCTAAAATATTCTCACCCGCCGATGAAAGACGCGAGAGTAGATCATCCTCGAGCTTCTTCAGCATGATCTTAAAGTCATTCTGTTGTTTGGTTAATTCGGCCTTGAGATCCTCCAGATCGGGTCGTTCCGCCTTGACGACTTCAGCGAGCAGCTGATCCTCCAGGCCGTCGCGTGTAACGGTAAAATTAATAAGTGTTGTCTGTGCTTGCATCTCTGGCTTATAGTGCGGATTAGCTAGTTTAGTGTGCAGGATCAAACGGAATGTGGAATTGTACTCAATCTCCTTGTCCCCTATTTTAATGGCTCTACAAAGGAAAGGAAAATTGAGAGAACATATTTTCTTATATGGTATGTCATCCACTTACTTGCCCTTCTTGATTAGATTACGTCCGAGCAATGAGTCTAAAACGGGGTCCAGATTCTCATCAATATTCTCGATTAGCACCGTGATGCCAGTATTAATGGACTTCTCAATGATATCCAAATAGTTGCGTTGACCAAGCCGGATGACTTTTAGCTCCTCGCCATATTTCTGCTTAATCCACTTGACGCCCTGCAACTGCGGATCGATCATGAGCGGCCAACGATCCGAATTGGACAGAATTGTTGCATTCTCAATGGACATGCGGTCGCTGGGCAATCCCTCATTTGTCCAAATGGCGATGGTCGTGTCATCAGTAAGCAGCGTCAGCGGATCGAGATTTTCGGTTGTGGGTATGGGCGGATCAATGCTCTTGAGAAAGGGTGTCCACATCTTAAGCAATAGATCAATGCGAAAGCCCTTCGTGAAACAGCCGACATAGGAAATGAAGGCGGTTATGAGTAGGATGTCGCCGGGTAAAGTAATTCCCTGCTTGACGAAGCTGTCAAATGACACACGAAATTTAGATTACTAAATGCTGATCTTCAAAAGATGTTGATGGCTAACTCACTTATTGACTGCCTCAGCCCAGCGCACGTTTTCACTGGCCAAACCGCCCACCAGACGATTGGCCAGCGCGATGGTCGCTTGGGTGGCATCCGCTTCCTGTTGGCAACGCAACTTATCCGCAATGGCCGTCTCAAAGTCCGCTGTCAGCTTGGCCAGCTGTTCCTCAAGGCTCTATTTTGAGAGGGAATCGAAATAAAAGTTACTTTTTATTTCCACCCGTTACTTCTCCCATAGATCTTTGCCACCTACCATCACTTTGCGCTTGATGCCCGACAGTTTATCCTGGGCGGCAGCCAGCTCTGCGTTGGCTGCGGCTAGAGCCTTGCGCTTGGGCTCCACATCGCAGTAGACCTCATAGAATTTGATTATATTGATCACCCAGGCGCAGAGTCCAGCTGCGGCGCCGGATTTGGAGCGTACGAACTCTGGCTCGAATTCGGGATCCTTGAGATAGGGTTGTATGGCTTTGATGATTTCGGGATGTATGTTTTCCTTGTCGTAGTTGATCAGTGCGTCCAGAAAGGCATCTACCTTGGCCATGGAGATTTTGGCTGCCTTCCAGGAGCGATCTTTGGGCAGCTTGCCGCCAGGTGCGAGCAGCACCATAACAGCAGCCGTTACATTGGTAACCACGCCCGGCGGAGAACCAAAGCTTTTGAGTTCGGTTAAGTTAGCTTTGTTGAGGGTATTCAGAGCCTCTTGAGCGGCTGATAAAGCTGGCTCGGCTTTGAGGAGATCCTCCTCGCAATCTCGCTGCTTTTTGCTCACTTCGTCGGCTATCAAGGCAACCTTCATTTCCTCCTCATCGGCTACGGCCTTTTCCGTTTGCACCTTTTCCGTTTCAATGCCCACAATTTCGATCAAGGCATCGGCCGCATCGTTCTTCTCCTTCAGCTCCACCTCCTGTACGGCCAGTTTGACCTTGAGATCGGCCACCTGGACAGCGGTGGAGCGCAGCTTCTCCAGCCCATTCTCTAATCGCTCGATTTTGCTCTGCAAATCGTCGTGCTTGTGATTGAGTAGCTTCAGATATAGATTGATCTGTTCGAGATAGCTCTTGGGTGTGGTATAGTTGTAGCGACGTTCGTTCTGTAAATAAACCTTGGACATCGTATTGACCGATGTGTGTACATAGGCCATAAACTTGGCCACCGAATCGCGATGAGTCTCTGGCAGCACTTTGTTCTGCGCGAGGAAATTCATGGCAACCGATATGAGTGCCTCCTGAGGCCATTCGTGGAACCAATTGATGGATGTTGCATTGATGATGGCAGGGAATTTTCTCGACCGAACACGCAATGTTGAACCCACTGGTGAAAAACACAGAACTATCTTCAGTTGTTTGCGCACACGATCGATGAAGAATTTCCAGCAGTTTTCACGCGTATCAACCAGTCCCGCACCTTTGACCTCATTACGCACGCCAGCGATTATGTTCTCGATTTCGTCATCCGGAAATAGATCTGGAATCTCGCCAGTGGCTAACAAATCGTTGATTAAGACAAGAAAATCCTCGCTCGGTATTTGCGCATCCGTCATTAAAAACATGATGCTAACATTTTTCAATCCAGCTTTCAAATACAAGCCGGAAAACTCGCACTGCGTAATATTTATAAATAAAAAAAAGAACCATTAAGCATGACCAATTTGAACGGATTGGACTGACCTTTAAATCGTTGACACCGTATCCCTTCTTGAGCTGTATCTGCACAACCTCCAAGCTGGATATGAATGCTGCCAAGCGCGCTAGAGATTGTTTGCCACTGCCACCAACACCAACCAATAACGCACTGCCACGCGGCGATTCTAATATGCGATTGATTCTGCAAAGTGGATATATATATATATATTAATCATCTAATAGATGGATTCGACTAAGTAGAGATGTTTACCTGCAGACATGCATCATCGCATCTTCGAATAACACCAGATTCATGGCAGCGACCAGATCATTATACGATGACATTGCTTCCTGAAGGAGTTTGTGAAGCTCAGGCCAGGCCTTGATTGGCATGTACTTAGGATCACCAATTCCTCCAGCGAAATGACAGTAAATATTCGGCTTGTCGAATATCACGGATTCGTCAATTTCTTCGAACGACTTCTTGACAATGTCATGCTGCATCTTAGTGAAGCTATCAATGTCCTTATCATCGATCAGCTTATCCGAGTACACACGCTGTGTCTCATGTTGCCACAAACGTATAAGATCTGTTGGGCCCGTCAAGCAATCCGTCGAACTAAAAAGTAGACCCTGAAAAAGACAAAAAAATAATATTTAGTTTGAAGTATTACAAAAAAATATATATATTATTTATACACACTTGAAAAACATTGCTGATATCGCGCAGATTGAAGATATAATGCGATTTGACAGCCGTGGGTAAAAACACCTGCAAACATTTGTTGTGCAACGCAATTGTGGCTGCCACAATGTTGGGTGTTATACGCGTGACGATCGGCATAAACTTCTGCTCGGCATTGGCAAAGTGCTGTGCCAGGATGGCCGAATACATGACCGTGATCGAGTCCGAGCCGGGGAAGCTGACGGCCAGGACGCAGAAGTGTCGCTGTAGACGTGGATTGACGGTGAAACTGCCCGAGGTGGGATTCATGCAGGCCACATACTGACAGTTGTGTATATCCTTGAGGGTCAGCTTGTTCCGATCATACCAATGGCCATAGTCCAGATGCTGACGCATTAGGGTGTGCGGCTGCACGGTGCCATAGCAGTCCACCTCGGGCATATTGATGTCGTCAACAAAGTAGATCAAGGTCTTGTTGCCGGGCGGTCCGTAGTTGCGACCCGCCTTCTTCTCCAGCGGCTTCTCAAGGATCTTTTGCAACATTTCGGACGTTGTATAGAAATTGAATGGTATTGTGGTGACAGCGTAATTCTCAGAAAGCGATTGAAGCTTCTCATTGACCAAGACGGTCTTGCCGCAACCGGCATTGCCCACTAGCATCACCGGGTGCTTCTTATCCATCAGTATGTCCAGGAAAAAACGCAGTCGTATTGACTCGGAGGTGTGCACAAGCACAGCTTGCAATGGCAGATCCGAATCCAGCTCAAACTTTGGTATCTTCTCCGTCCACAGCATAAAAGCCTTTGTTTCGCTATCCAAAAAATAATCGAAAACTGTTCCACCTATTTTTTTTTTTTTGGAATTAATTGAGATGAAGTGGAGAATGTTTATTAGAATGTTTCTTCTTGTAGAAATCACAAAGAGAATTTGCTACTCACCCGATGGAAACTTAACAGTTTTGAACTCATTTACCCACCATTTGCTGAATTCCACGCGATAGTCAATGGCTTGATCCTGGAACATGGCCGAGCCGAATGCCCAAATGCAGGCAAAAACAAAGTACAATTCGTGCCACTCCTTTGGGCAATCGGCCGGCGTATTCGCTGGGATTAGAAAACAGTTTAGCAGATGGCACAGCATTTGTATGTGGGCCATTTCGGCGACAGGCGTGATCTTTTTGAATCGCACGCGTATCGTCTCCAATGAGGGCGGAATGTACTTATCGAATAACATGACCAAATTGGACTTTTCGGCTGGAATTTTGCGCGTTTCAACCCAACTGGTCACATAGCTGCAATGAAGTTAACCAAATTAATATGGAACTTTTCTTCAATAAAAAAAAAATGTATTTCGAATTTACTAAGAGTATACTCAAGATGTACTCACGGATTCCAACCCAAGTCCTGTGGATTTATGTACAGTATGCCAGCTCTGGATACGGTTGCCGGTGTCGCTGTTCTCAGGTTGGAGATCTCAAAGAGCAAACGCATCGAAGGTGTCAACGCAATGCGCTCATTGCTGGCCAAAGTCAAAACTTTGTTGTCATCCATAACGGTATTTAAGCTTTCGATCCACATGGGATCGATATCGCCATCGAGCACAATCCACTTGGGTTGATCACCCGTTATGTTTGCTTGGTCCCGCATCAGCACTGAGAACAGGCCATCCTTCCATTCGCGTGTCGCCGGGTTGATAATGCCGAAAAGTTCATCATTGGTCACCGCTTTTGGATTCAAGTCATTGAATATGGGCTTCCGTTTAATGTTCTGATAGGTGCGCAGCAGCGTCTTCCACACTTGGGTTTTACCGGTGCCAGCATTGCCAACAATGAATACAGAATGACGTACCTCCAACAGTTCCTCCAGTTGCACTACTTTCAATATGAAATTATCTTCCGGTTGTAGTAACAAATCGGAGGCAGCTTGTTTTACGGTGCGTTCAAAGTCCTGATCACGTTTGCGTGGCACATCCAAAGCGGGAAATAAATCGCTGATGAGCCCCATGAACACGGGCATATCATCTGTGACAATTTTGGGTATATTAAAGTCGCGCAAGGCGCGCATCAACACCTCCTCCTCGGGTCGACCCGGATCGCCGCGCTGCAAGCACCAGTTGAACACACCCGTTTAACAAGGATCACAAAACAACTCAAAAACCATATGACGAAAATTCCAAATAATTTATTTGCAAAATTAATTAATTAATTTTTGTCTTCACACTTACAATTTTAATAACAAATCGCGTTTTATTTTGAAGGTTGTAAAATTTGGTCTCTTTAAAGTTTTCAAATTATTATAAAATATAAAATATTTATGCAAATTCAACTTAATATGAAAAATATATTTAAGAGCAAATCGAAATATATTTAGTTCTGGGACCCACCTTAAGTGATCCGGCGACCACCAGCACCGACTTGATGGCCCGCAAGCCCCAATCGTAGTGATCCTGCTTGGATAGCAGCTCCTTGCACAGCGTGTAGAGTGTGATGAATTTGCGGGCCAGGACGCGTGCATCCTGGAATCCCTCGGCGACCAACATAATTTCGCATATAAGCTCAAAGTCGGGTACAACCATGGCGCAGGGACGAAACAGTGCCTTTAGATTCTCCGGCAGCTCTGTGCGTCCGGCATAGCCGGGATTCATTGTTATGAATATGCCCACGGTGGGCACACAGGTAATGAATTCGCCCATAAAGTTGAATTTCTCCTTTTTGTCACGTATGGCGTCCTGTACGGACTTGACCTGCACAGCGACAACGGACAGCACCTCGACCGTAATCCGATTAAATTCATCGAAGCATCCCCAGGCGCCCGTTTGGGCCAAACCCTTGTAAATGTTACCACACGATTGAAAATCCATTTGTTCGGAGCAATTGAAAACGTAGACCATGATGCCGAGGGCACGTCCCAGATCTTTGGTTGTCTCCGTTTTACCGGTACCAGCTGGACCAGCTGGTCCGCCGCCCATTACCAAGTGTAAGCTCTGTGTGAGTGTTATGTAACAGCGATCTGTGAGCGGCGTGATGACCAGGCGTGGTGTATTGCCTAAGTATTCGTGACAATACTGGAACTCAGCGTCGCAAATATTGGCAAAGCAATCTTTCTCGACATCGTCAAAGCGATGCCGCAACTGCGATTGCCACATAAAAGCCGAACCTGAATCCAATTTGGCCTGAATCATCTTAGCGACCACATCTCTTGAATGCACATCAATTGTGCATATCGTCATTATCTTCTGACGATCCCCCTTGGTCAGCTCGCCGAGCAGCAGTGTAATGAGTAAACTGAGCTGTGAGATTTGTTTTTTGTAATAATCTTTGATCGCATTATCGTAGCCCTCCTCCAAGCGACTAAACGCAATGTTCACCTCGGTGGACCACCAGATTTGTGAGCCGCATAGCGAGACCTGTGCAGGATAATCGAATAACCATTGTTCACGTTGCTTTTCCTCATAAGCGACGACAGCTTCACTGACATAATGTCGGAGTGAGGCACGCATCGCCGCTTGTATGCGATTTAGCCACACTTCAACTGGCCCCCGGATGCTGGCCAGTTCATTGAACTCAACGTATTCGCCATCTTTGGCGTACATGCCGGAAGCTGTCTCTATCTCATTGGCCGCATCGCGATTGAATTTGAGACGTGCGATCGAATCGAATAGTTTTGTGAGATGTTTGGTAACCATTTCGGGCTGGATGCCATTGCTGAGCACATCGAGCAGATCGGCCGATGATACAAAATAGAAACGAGGAAAAGCCAAACGTTTTGTTTCCAAATACTCTGCCAGTGCCTTCTCGCACAGCGTCAGCTCCTTTTGCAAATGCTCCAGACGTTCGATCAGGCCAGCTCGATTCGTTGATGCCACCACATTCGATGAGAGTGACATCTCATCCATGAGTATACGGAATTCGGCATCGATATTATCGAAACGTTCCGAATCGACGGGGAGCTGTTTGCGTATGTCTTCCGAACTCATGAAGATACTCTCAAGATGGGTCCAAGTGCGTTGCACCTCAAACCAAACGGTAATCACTTGATCAGCAACCATTAATTTATTTTGCCAAGTTGAAACTTCCTCGAGGAAATGGGCGATGTACTTGGATGTTATTAAATTTTGTAGGCACACCTGATTCTCTTCAAGCGTCTCTATGAGTTCTTCCGATGTCTTAAGGAGTTTACAGCCAGTGCGCGGGTGCAGCTCATTATCGAACTCCATGGCCGACCATGTGGAATTCAAGTCACGCAATATCTTCTCCATTGACATCTCCTTAACGGCCTTATCCACAATATTCTTCACCTCCTCCTCGCATTCGTGCAGATTTAAGCCCAACAATTCAGCGAGCGTTGTCTCATGATCCATTATGAATTTCACCTGAAATATTAGATTAATAATTATTAATATTTATGGGATATATATATATTTTTTGTGGTATATATTTTTGTATTACTACGCTTTCTACTTGAGTTCAGTTGAAACATGCATAGCACTTACGGTCACTTCCTTGGGCAAGGCGGCCAGACTCTGGAATGAAATGGTATTTACAAGAACTGTACAGTCGAGGCACAACTATATTAATATATATACACATTCATCGGCCTCGATCAAAAAATAAATAAATGGAATAATCAGATATCAAAAGGAAAATAGTCAGTTTTACGGCATTGCTATACAAATTGAGCATCTTTCAGCTTTGGTGCTAGGAAAGGATTAATTAAGAAAAGATTTTGTTCCGTGGTTATTATTTACAATATGCCAAATTGTCCGCATTAGAAATGGAAAATAAAGAGCACAAAAAATAGACCTTGGTGGAGTTCATCAGTTGATTCCAGTGACGCTCGCGAATCGCCGGATTCTGTAGTTCGCCGACGGCACGAAGTGAGGTCAACATATTCTTCACCGTCGACTCGAGATTGATGAACGTGTCCCAGGCGCGCATCTCCTTATCCAATAGTCGTATATCCTTGGCAAATTTCTTGCACTCAATATCCATATTCTCCACATCGACTTTGCGCCACGGCGTTGTCTTCCAATCCTCAATGCAGGTCTGAACTATATTCACATAATCCCAGAGTTGCTGTGATTAATTAATATATATTAATTAATTGATATTGATTGAGTACAAGTTAATTAACGTCATTATTATTAGGGGATTAGTAAAAAGTTTAGGTAAAGCTAGGTAAAAAGTAAAAGCTAAAAAATTTCACATGTGGCATGCAGTATATAAATAAGTTTTGTAAAAAATTTAGTAAATTGATTGATTATAGAAAACATGCAAAAGACATCGTCCCAAAAGGGGGTTTCTCCCTGAATAAATACCTTCAGCATGCGCAGCTCCTTTCGGCATTGCTTGAGCACCTTAAACTCGGGAATATTCACTTCGAAGAGGCTGCCCGACTTCTGAATCTCGCCCATTTCGCGCTCGCAGAGGAACATGTCATCATTGATGCGATCCATGAGCAAGTAGGGCTTATAGCAATCGAAGCGAAAGAAGTCGTATTGCTTGAAGACCTCCCGGAAGAGTTGGATGTGCGCCTCGAATACCGTTATCTTGTTCCTTATGCTAACCACTTCGGTGGCTTGAAGTGGCGAAACCTGCTGCTTAACCGTTGTGGCAATCTTCTTGGTGTTGGCCCACTGTTCGGGCAGCTCCTGCAGCAGCACGTTCACCTCCTCGGGTATGTCCATGTCATAGTATTTGAGCAGTTGTATGGTCTCCTGCATGGGCTCAAACATCTCGTCCGTGTTGGCTGCACGCTCCTTCACTTGCATCAGGTAGGCCATTATGCTGACCAATCCCTCGTAGTCCTTCTCTTTGACCGTCTGCAAGAGACCCTCATCGGCCTTGCGTATGAAATGACTGAGATCCATCAGGCTGGATGTGACAGTCGTCACCAGATGCTCCTTAAACATGTTGCCCCACTTGCAGACGGTGTTGAGCAGGGCCTGTCGAAAGGGTCGCACATCCACTTGGAACCAGGAGCTAAACACCTGAAATGCTGGAATGTCCTCAATCTCGCTGAAGAGCGATTCATAATTGTCTATCTGCTCCCGAAAGGCCTCAATTGTTGGCTGACAGGGTGCTGGTGGCGGCGGTGCCGCTGGATCATTCATCTGAATCAGCTCTATTTCATCGGGATCCAGCATGCGTCCATATTCAAGAAAATATTCCATGCACTCCTCCCGATCGTCTAACCACAAATACGAGTATCGCTCGAATTGACGACAGAATCGGGATGCTTCCTCCATGACCAGATCAACGCCATTGAGTATCTCGCGACGCATATCAATTATATCCTGATTCTCCTTGATCAGCTCCACATAGTTGCGTTTCTCATTCGGCTTGAGTCGCTTTATAAGCGAACCCATCTTCATAATATCCCGCATCAGCTCAATCAGCATATTATTGAAGCCCATGGGATCTTCGGGTTCCAACGATGGCACAAATATCAAATTTGGTTCCACCAGCTCCAGTCGTGACTCAAAGAGTGGCGCATAATTATTATCGGGATCCATGTTCTCGGCCAGATAGCCCACACTGACGCCCACAGTTCGCAGTATGTTCTCATACACAATATTATCGACAAAATCCACGTAGCTCAACCAAACATCATCGTTTTGCTTCTGCTCCATGTCGAACTGCAGCATGTTATCTTGGAGTAGCTTGTGTATCTCCAGCGAGGCGGCCTGAATCTCTGTATAACGCTTGGCCGTGCGATCGGGTCGCTCATCCAGGGACAGCACCGAATCCTTTTTGCAGTCGCGTCTCTCAAAGAGTGGCTGCTTTGCCCACACCTCCATAATTTTGCGTACTTGTCGCAGATTCTCCTGGGTGTGATTCACCCGATTGCGCAACTCGGCCACAGGTTTGCGCAGCCTCTCCAGGTAGTTCATGATGTCTGAAATGGATATCAATTATATTATTTCATCTGTAATCCAATGTCACGCTTGACTGGGCGCTCACCTGCCGAATTCCACACAAGATGATCCACACCGATTTCAACCAGATCATCAATCATTTTAATCTCAGACTCAATCAGTTTGAGCTCAACCATTGAGCTGCCCTCCTGTATGCTGTTGTACCAATCGATGGTCTTCTCCAGATTTAGTGTATACGAGCGGAACACATCGCTCTTCTCAGCAAACTCGATGGCTATCTCCGGTATCCCATCGATTTTCATCTGCTGCATATAGTGCACCTCCCGCAGTATGGAAAAGAGTGTGCTGCTAAAGTTGAGGATCAATGAATGGCTGTGCTGATCGCGTGCAATCAGTGACTTCTTAAGATCCTCCTCAATTTGTTCCGCCAATTGCACGGACCAATCATCAAAGAATTGCCTCTTACAGGCGCCCAACTTGACCATTAAACGTTCATAACGATCGACGATTTCCAGCGATTTCTCCTCTTTCGTAATGCTGTGAAAAAATATAATTTAAATTTTAAAATTACAGACATAAAATTTAATTCAAATAATTGCTTACTCATGCTGCAGTGCCTTGAAGTTCTTCACGGGCGCCGTAATCCGTGTCTCCAGCTGGTAGCACCAGCGTATAAAAGCTGCCACAGAGGGGCAATTGTAGTCGGGATAAAGTGTTTCGCCCTCGCGGATCAAATCCATTTGCTTATCGTATATATTCTCACAGACTGTCATCTCATCATCGAGCATCCGTACAATTTCCGCATAGCGTTGGGTGAACTCCTCCTTTATTTTTGGACGATCCAAAACACTGCCCACAATGCTTATAAGCTATGCAATAAAATTGCTTCAATAAAAAGATATATTTTTAGGATTAGTTCGAGTATACCTTGAAAATGCTCTCTAAATTGTGGCAATCATCAAAGGCCTGACACAATATGGCAGCCAGTTTCATGTCCAGCTCCAGGATACGTGTTTGAAAGCCCTTGAAGTCCTCATCAAACTCATGATCATCTGGATCGAGGACATCGTAGCTTTTCGATGCAAAAGCCGTAAAATATTGATTGAACTCGACATAGACATCTGTAATTCTTGTGCTCAACTGGCGTCCACGCAGTCCACCGATTTCGACTTTCTCTAATTTCAGGAATTCAATCACAGTAAAGAAGAACCTTAAAATAATCAAATCAATTAGTTGCTATCTATGACAAAAATATGTTTTTGTATAGTTGAAGAAGAATACAAACCACTGAATTGTTGTTAGACGCTCGAGGAACGCATTAAAGCGCTTGAAAACTGAATTTGGATGAAAAGTCCACAAAATCGGTGGCCGCTCCTCAGGTTCTGTAAAAAATCCAGCTAATCGTTCCTTATAATAGTCAAATAGTTCGCGAAAGAACTTTAGGATTTGTATGGACAGTGTTAAACGCTGCATGGCCTCATCAATATCGCTATGGAATATGGACGATGGGTCCAAATAGCGCTTGGCCTAAAAAAATAACCAGAAAAAAAAAAAACCAGTAAATCAAAAAATCAAAAAAAATGTCAATCATTTTGCGTGAGACTCACCTGAAATATAATCAAATTGCATATCTCCTGCAACAGCACAGTGATTTTCGCCGATTGGCAATAGTAGCGTGAGTTGCCCCACAGGGTGCACACAGTATGCATGAAGGGGATGAGCAGAGGCTTGTATTCCGCAAAATCAATTTCCTCCAGCTGATGCAGTGGGCGATTCAATGGGTTCAAATAGAGAGTTATGTCCTTTGACTCGGCAAGTGCTGCGATTGTTGGCATGCAAAAAGACAAACGAGTAGCGATTTCAAATGGAGTTCGCATGTTGTGCGGCTATTAAATGTAACCCCCTTCACTCACCCGTAACAACGTTTTTAAAGAGTGTCTGGAAACACGGATGATAGGCACTCAACGAGTACTCCAATATTAGGGCCATGGCTCGTATGCGCTCATTGCGCAATTGGTCGTAGATAAATGATAGATTCTTGAGTCGATTGTTCCAAAATGTGAATTCTGTCGTACAGTTTGTAAGTTGCCATTAATAGCTAATTTATTTTAATATGTTTAATTTGTAGATAGAACTTCAAATTGAAGTTATTAAATGATTGAATTAGAAAAATACAAGTATTTTAAGAAGTATGCGAATTATATAAAATTAATAAAAATTTAACCAATTTAACAAGTTACTTTAATTTTTATTTCCTATCTATTTTTCATGTCTTTTTTAATAATGTGCAAAATTTAATTCAAGAAGTATGCGAATTATATAAAATACATATAAAATTAAACAAATTTAACAAATTTAAAAAGTTACTTTAATTTTTAGTTTTTAGCCATTTTTCACGTCTATTTTAATAATGTACAAAATGTATTTTAAGAAGCATGCGAATTATATTAAATACATATAAAATTAATCAAATTTAACAAATTTTACAAGTTACTTTCATTTTTAGTTTTTAGCCATTTTTCATGTCTATTTTAATAATGTACAAAATGTATTTTAAGAAGCATGCATTATATAAAATACATATAAAATTAAACAAGTTTAACAAGTTACTTTAATTTTTAGTTTTTATCTATTTGCCATGTCTATTTTAATAATTTATGAAATGCTTCCAAAATTATGGAAATCGAATAAGCTTTAGGCAATTGCTGCTTTTGGGCCAATTTCAACATACATGGCACATGTCACAACACAAAGCCGGAAAATGTCAACAAGAAAAAGCATATAGAAATTCTGGCGAAAATCCCATTAGCGTTGCGGGTTGCAAGAGTGGAAAGAGGAAAATGTTGCATGTCACCACTTTGCAAAGAGATAACAATAAAGTTCTGGAGACATTTTCTTACATGTTGTTGGCTTATAAACATGCAATTTTGGCCGGTGCCGGCGGCACGTTGCTAGGATATATCAAACAAACGTCAACTGTAAAAACTTGAATTTTATCAATAAATAATAAATAAAGTTGTGCCAAAAATAACCAAGAAAAACTAAATATGCGCACATGACGAGGATTAGACAACTATATTGCTCACCGGTTTGCGGGGTTGGATTCTGTCCGTTGGCAAAGGCATTGGTTGGACTCTCCTTGATGACCTCGTGGATTTGGGTGGCCCACTTAATGACAACGCCCTCAATGGCACTCTTCAGATACAAATCGAATTGGCAATGCTGCGTTTCGGTCAGCTCCTTGGCCGCCTTAACGATTTTCTCAACGCCAACGGGCATGGCCAGAATGGTTTCGCCGCTCACCTGGCCCTTCACCTGGTGCACCGTGCTCTTCAGGCTGTGCACATGCTTCTGCACATCTTGGGCGACCATTATTGGCCAGCTGCGATAGTTGTCCTCGTTGGAGAGCAGTGGCACTAGCACCTCCTCCACCAGAGCAGACAACTGGTCAATTGTACGCGTCGCAAGGTCACCAAAGATTATAAAATTGGCGCAGTTCTCACGTGGTATGGGCTTGGCATAACGCTTAATAAAGTAGACACCCTTACTCTTTAGCTGCGAGAGTGGGAACGTGGTGGAGGGCACCAGCTGCGCAGCGGGCGTGAGTATTATGATTAGTACAACGGGCACACTACGATCCAGAAACTCCTTAATGATGCCCTTATGCTCCTCCACCGTAATGACACGCGTCCATTTCTCTGGCTTAAGTTTCAGTGACTTGATGACAAACGAACCCATCAGCTCCAGTCGTGGATCCGGCCCAATGCCAGCAGCGGCAGCGGCCGCCTCGGCGCTTGTGGAGGGCTGCTCCATGAAGGGGGCGGGGGTTTCTTTGCGCTAGTTGTAGTTGTATCCTTTAACTGTCTGTGTGTGTGTGTGTGTGTGTTTAAAAGTGTTTTAGTTTGAGTGACCTTGTTACCACTAACAACTAAATAATCAATAAATTCTACCAAATCAATCATTTTTTTCCAAAATATTTCGTAATATTTCAACAAAAAAAAATAGTGCCAAGTGGAAAGTATTCTTGTTGAACTTAGTAAATTTATGTATTATGCAATTTTTCACATTAAACTTTTCCTTTGCACCACTTCAACTGTTATGTAACATTTTTATTTCATAATTTTCTTATTATTGCATAAAAAATCATAAAAACTTAAACAAAATCAAACCATGCCACATATAAATTAACTAATTTGCAGCACTTGTATATTTTATCAAAAATTTTGTCTACACTTAACAATTTTATTTTTACTAGTTAATTTTTAAGTTTTTGCCTTAATTTTTTATTTTTTTTTCCGCGTTCGACTGCTCACCTGGGCTACTTTTAGCTGACTGAAAGGAGCTGCCAGGCAAAATATTAACCGTGTTACGGTTAAAGTGATCGTGGCAAGACCCGGTTGCTAGGCAGTTGTTGATTTTGCCGCTTGACCATTGTTTATTTCCCCTATGCCATAATCCCTGGTTGCTAGCCACGTTGCCATGCACCTTGCCAATTGTTGCGCCGCCATCGCATGCCGTGGCAAATGGCGCACAAAAGTTTTGACGGCTTTGCGTGTTGCCTAATAAAGTTGGTGTAGCTCATAAATCCTGTTCGCTGATTGGGTGCTAATGCAATTAATAGCTTCAGCTCTGCTTTCAACTCACAACTAGTTATTTTAAATACACCAATTTAATAACAGATATTTAAACATTAGCTCATTGTTTTTCATTGTTGTGGCGTAAGTGTTAACAAATAAAAATTGATATATTTCATATAGCAAAACTCGTTTCTCAATGCAAATTGTGTTGTAACTAAAGGTGGTCAATTATACATTACGATAAAGTAAAATTACATGGTATAAGATATATATTTATATAATTAAGTAAATTAATCAAGTATACATGTTTACTTTATCCGATGGCCAACTCAAACAGCTTTCTGTAATTGGCTAAGCTGTGAAATTAGTTGCATGCTAAATTTGTCAAAGACTAAGCCGCAAAATGCTTGCAATTTGCATGCAAGCCAAGCAAACTGCAAATGATTTACAGTCACGGCAAAAACTGTTGCATATGCGCAACAATTGGGAAGCACTGCAAGGAACCCCCAACTCCAGTCACTTGCCCAGCAAAGAAAACATGTTTATAGCAAAAGCGAAGCGCAGGCGCCTAAATTCAAATAACTGTTGCGCACGGCGCAACAATGTTGCCAAGCCAGCCAGACACGCGGGCAGCAGCATTGTGTCTAAACAAACAAGCAAGCAACAGTTTCTTGCATGACTTCCGCTTGAAAAAGTTTTAGTATTGCTATTTCTATTTATACGACACTTGGCGAGCAATTATATTGACCTAGGCCTAGGCCACGCTAGCTGTTAGCCAGGGTCGTTCAACTTCGACGGTTGCCAGGCAAACCAGTTGTAACAAATACGTAGTAAAGCCAAATTAATATTGCCAAACCGCAGGTTATGCAAAATGCACTCAAGCTGAAAACTTTTGGTGCATTTATAATAGTTCAGTTCAGATTAAATTTCAATAATGTGGCAGTTGTCATTGAGACTGCTGCAGCTGCTGCTGCTGCTGCTGCTGCTGCACTTGGAATTTACACCTGCAATTGTTGTAGAACGCAACAAGTTTGCCTACTATAAGGTTCCACTTAGGATGCTTAACTTGCCCAACACTTCCTCCACTTCCGGTCTGTACTACGTGCTTCAATGTCCGCCCAAGCTGGACGACGGCATACCCAAACCGATGGATATGCCCACCTGTCATGTAGTCGATCAGTACACGGACATTTGGCAATCGAAACGAAAGGCAAAAAGGAAGCCAACACGCACAATGTTAATGCCACTGCCACCGCCGGCATTGAAGCGGATGCGTTGGGGCTGGCGACGAGCCAAGCGCCAAAATCAGGAAACTGAACTGTCACACGATGCGTCAACACCGCTGCAGCATCTTGGCCAGCCGCATCGCCGCCAAAAGCTGCTCAAACTTGCAGCCGATCATCGCAAATTGAAGCGTGGCAGCCACACAAAAGGACACCAACATATGTTCCATCGTGATGAGAGCTACAACGATCACATCTTCTACGATGAGATGAAACTGGATGGGAAGTTCCTCAATCGGGGCAAAACAAACGATTAAGTAAAAAACACCAAATATTTAATTACCCTTCAGATATTTCAATAAAACAATAAATAAATTTAAGAATTCTAGTTATAATAGAGAAAAATACAACTTTGCAAAGTTACTCAAACAAATTGCAGTTTTCAATCTTATCTTAAATTTGAGTATTTAATAATCTGACGATTCATTATTTAATTTCGTTGTGCAAAAACATGTCGTCATATGAAACTGTTAAAAAGAACTTATTCAGCATGCCCTCAAAGCATTGGGCAAAGTTCCTAAGAATAGTGGGCTCAACGCCATTCCAAAACTCTACCCAATGTTTGTTCATAATATAATTTAGGGCAATCGTAAGATCTGCATTTTCCCCATACAAATTTTCCAACGAAACGATCCAGCTGTAGTTTAAAATAAAGTTTAAAATTATTATATGACATATGTTAAATGAGGTTGTTTTGTGATTAGTGATAATACTTACCGATCCAAATCGGCTTTTGGCAGCAGTTCATAGATTTTCAAGTATGGCTTATTGTTGCGATATTCCACTGTGAACTTAATCCTAAGCGTCAATGTTAGATTCTGAAAATTCGACTGCAATTTGCCCGTTGTATTTGCAATAAACACCAGGTATCGACCCTGCATACGATATGTTGCTTCATGCAGCAAATTTGGTAAGCGTGCCTCAATTACAATTTGATTTTCAGTTGGATTTTCGTTGAAGCCCTGCACGTGGGTAATTGTGGCATTATTGAAGCCCCTGTACACATTGTTTGTGAAGTAAAAGTTTAAATAAATTGCTGCATCATTTGGCTTTTCGGGAGCCGGAAAGTCTTTCACATTGGTTACATCCAGCGGTGGCAGCCCCAACTCAGGTAAACCCTTTGGGTAATGACGTATAAAATCGTTGATGCTTCTCACCAAACATTTCGAGTCACCGAAATGACATTTCTCTATATAGGCAGCTAAAAATGAATATTTTAGTTAAACTTGCAACTTAACTCAAAATCATTGTTTTCTTACGCAGTTGAGTGCCATTTGACGTCTTACATAGACGCAGACTTAGACTAAATAAAACGAGGGAATAAAATCTTTGCATTATTATTAGTAACACTCAGCAAACTTGTACAATAGTTGGGCTTAAAACCAGTTGCAATCAGTGTGAGTCACGACAAACATTTATCAGAATACGATGCGATCTGATGCAACTGAGAACCTGCTTTGAACTGTCAATAAAATCATGACACTAGCCTGAGTTATACATTTATTTATACGTATTTCTAAACAATATTTAAAACCTGATTTCTAAGTTACATACACTTTACATAGCTGTTGCAATACGCGGAAATCTTAATTTATATAATCAAGTCTCTCCATCCTTGAGGAACAAATCATCGTAGGGTATTTGCTGGAAAACACCCTCGATCATACCAATAAATACACCACTGAAAATATTTAAGAACGCTGGTTCCAATTCATTCCAGAACTGTAACCAACTTGAATTGATCACTTCATTTATATGCACTGTAAGATCCGAGTTGTCGTGAAAAAGGTTACCCAACCAAATAATCCAACTGCAGATGAATATATTTGTAGTGTTACATTATAATTATAAAAGTTTTTGCAACTTACCGACTAATTTTAACAATCGGCACCAGTTCGTAGATTTTCAAATAACGCTTATTATTCCGATACTCCTGTGTGGCTTTCAGTTTTAAGATAAATCGTAAATCCTGAAAATCTGATTTCGATACTCCAGTTGCATTTATGTTAAGCAGCCAAATTCGTCCTTTGGCTATATAGTCACCCTTGTGTATCAAGCTCGGTATTTGGCCATATATCTCCATTGTACTGGCCGAAGGATCCTTGCCGAATCCTTTGACGCGCGTTATCGTTGTATTCTCAAAACCATAATTAAATTGATTGGATAACTTGAATTGAAACCGAACTGCACTAAATTCAGCAGTGTTCCATACATTCGAATCTTTGATATCCACAATATCTATAGGTTTCAGTCCGATACCTGGTATACCTCTGGGATATTGTTTTATTAAGGCATTCATAGACGCGACAATGCATTTGGAATCCCCAAATCGACACTTCTTAAAATCCTTTGCTATTGAGGGGAACAGTTCGAAAAAAAAACATAATAATAATAATAATATTTTGTTTTTCGAGTGAACACAGTTTATTTATCGACTACCCACGTAATGCTTGGCACTTCACTGCAACAAATAACAATTGTAGACCGAATACAACAAATATTATTTTACACATTTTCAAATCAAATGCCGTTGCATGTGCCTTAGAAGTTTTAACTGCAATAAAACCTATTCCATATATCAGATGTGCATTTATAAGGCCAACGAATTCGCATAGTTTTAGAACCGGTTATTTGAAAACATGCACGAGCTTTCCTCAGTTTCCACACGGTACGCATATATTTAGTTTTATTATTTGTTAATTTAGTGGTGAATACGCAATTTATTTATAGTATGGTGAGTTTCGTAATGACATTTAATGATATACATTTACTTACAATCTGCCTTCAGCTTTTTTCTGTTTGCTAAACAACAATTTATATTATTGATATTTGACATTACAGATTATGTTATGTATTTGGGCTCGCTCGGTAGGAACAAGTCATCGTAAGATACATTATGAAATATATCTTCGATTATGCTCAGAAAGACACCAGTAAATACTTCCAATATGGGCTTTTCTAGTTCATTCCAGAATGCAATCCAGTTGGCATTAAACAGTTTATTGATAGTTGTAGTTAGATCGGAATTTTGAGGAAAAAAATTATCTAACCACTGTGTCCAGCTGTAAAATCAGAAATTTACATAGCCATATTTTACATAGTATATAATTAAACTAAAAGCCTTACCGATCGAGAGAAATATTCGGAACCAGTTGATAAATTTTTAAATAACGCTTATTATTACAGTATTCTGTTTGGACCTTCAAAGTGAATTCGAATTTAAAATTTTGAAATTCCGACTCGGAATCGCCTGTTGCATTTATATCCACCAGCCAGAGCATGCGACCCTTGGCATTGTATATACCCTTGTATATAAGTCTGGGTATTCGGCCTTTAATCTCGATCCTGGTGGATGTCGGGTCTTCGTCGAAACCCGTTATGTCCGTTATAGTTGTGTTCTCGAAACCATAATTAATCTGATTGATCAGCTCAAAAAAGTACCAAGCAACACTAACATTCCGATCATTAATGAGCTCAACATCTTTCACATGCACAACATCCAGCGGCTTAAATCCCACCGCTGGTATTCCTTTCGGAAAATTACGTATTATAGCATTTGCCGTATCTTTTAGGCATTTGGTATCTCCAAAATGGCACTTCTTCACATCCTTAGCTAAAAGAGTGCACAAAAAATCACACTTCAAAAATACAATCCGGTATTTCGATTGTTTTATAGTATATATATATATAGTACCCACGTAATGTTGCGCACTCGGAACAGACATAAAGCTGCAGCGATATTAGCAATAAGTACACTTTCCTCATTGTGTAAAGAATACAACCAATTATTTTAGCACATGCATAATCCGGCACAGTCAAAAGGTGAATAAAATCCTACAAATGCTACAATCTCAATGGATAGCTATGATATGTACAAATATCGATTATCATAACAAGTTTTGCACAATCCACCATAGTAAACCATTAATTGAAACAGGTCTGGTAATTTATAACATAGCGGACTTTTGTGTAAATTAGTATATATTCTATCCAGACCAAAAGTGAAGCTTTTAATTGAAAAGCTTTTTTTATTTTACAGCTGATCGATCTACTGATTAACAGCATTAACAGATAGTTACACTGATTAATTGTTACCTATTTAAAAGGTTAGCAATTTGATGAGCTGTTTATTTTTCATTGATTATTTAATGCACATATTTCTAATTTTATTATGGTGTATTTAAAACTTATTTTCTATTGTTGGCTTAGCCACCTGTTTAACAATTGTTTTGATCAGCTCATTAATAGAGTTGTTTGGAAAATTTCAAAAGTGGAAACGTAGACTGCAGTACAATTCAGACTACATCTTTGAAGTGTTTTCAAATCATATTTCAGGATGAAAAAATACTGTTCATCCCAGAATTTTTAAATCATAATAAATCATCATCACTTAATGTAATCACGCCAATAACTTACATTTCAAATGAAAAAATTATAATAGAATAAAACTATTATTTGCATTGTCACCTAGACAGCAAGTAGTACTTAATACCATTAATTGATTAATTTTATAAAATGCTTCATTTGCATTATTTCAATATGAAGTACAGCTACCTAAACGTCATAACAAAGTGTTATACGTCTCGAGATAATAACTAGTTGTGGTCAAAGAAATGAATGAAATCAGACTGAGAATACCCCACGGCACACCTTTAATTTGACATCAATTTGTGTAACTTAACCACTGATTTTCTAAACAGATGCTCACAAAATATTTGAATAATTTTATACATTTAATTAAGTGTCAATTAAAACGAGGTATAATTATATCCCATCAAGTAAACGATTTATTTATATTTAGTGAAACGTGTAAAATGTTTACTATACGCAAAGTTTGTGTTGTAATATGAGAGAAAAATTTTCTACGTTATTTTAACAATCAAAAATTATTTATCTCTGAACCCCTCTTTCAAACAGTGAAAAACACAAATTATTTTGTACTTATTATATCATTTTTTATTTAAATTTTAATAGCAACAATAAAAAAAACGATTTAAAGTAGCAAAAGTGGGACATACTTCAAAATTGTACAAGGCATTGAATAAAATTGCGAAATGGTAAAAAATTTTATAGTACAATTCAAATACCCGATCTAATCAACTAAAAATATTTAGAATGTTTTTGGAAATGGTATACACTTATTTGAAAATACATTGTTTTTTGATAAATTGATTTTTCTTTTTCAGTTCACAGCCTTATAAGTAATATAGACAATACATTTCAAATATGTTATATTATATGAATTATTATCAATTTTTCTGATTTGATGTACATTTTTGATGACACAGAATTTTCTCATATTCCTAAATAGATTTATATGTGGTGTTGGTAGTTTTGTTTGCTATGAAATCGGTTTTTAGCATTTTTGGTATAACCCGTTCAACATGTTAAAATAAATATGCTATGAAAAAGTATTACACTAATTCCCAAGATTTTGCTTGATATGGCCAGATATCAGGAAACTAAAAGTTGCCGTACGTAAAAAGGGTCATGTCTGTGATAATATAATGAACGTAATTCTCTGACAATGCCCTTACAAAACGTGGCAACTCTACGCTTCTTGCCGGACGGTTTGTTAGGGCACAACAGAAGTGACTGCTAGCTGACGAACACGTTCGTGTCCAAGTTGCTGCTGGGGCAATTCAGCTCATTGTTGTTGCTGATGAAACAAACCTCCTCACTGTCATCGGAATCAGTGCAGCACAGTAATGGCTACGCATCCTCACCTTCCATAATCTCAGCATCTGTGTCCCCATTGGTGGCAATTCTGGAAATGAAATACATAATGAATGCTAATGAACAGGTGTATGCGTTTCGGTGAGTGCGTGTGCGTGTGTGTATATATATGAAAATAATAATATATATATGTCTAGAGTTTTGACATAAGTTTAAATAGAAGCCTCACATAAATCGATCTTAAACAATGGATTCCTTTCGGAGAAAAGGGAAAACCATACAGGATATTAGCGACTTTCAAACCTATCAATATATTTCGTTTAATTAATGACACAGTGTCATCTTAGCCAAATTTCTTGTTAGTATGTATTATAATTGTATGTATATAAATTTCATATGAATTTTAATAAGTGAAAAAAAATTAAAATACATATATAAAATACATTTATTTATATACAAATTAGCATTACACAAAAAGCACGCATATGAATAAAAAAATAAATTGCTCAAAATAAAGAATCAGATAACAGAACAGTGGCCATAAATAAATATATTTTTATTTTTAGTGGGTGGTAGCGGTAAATACAGCTTATTAATTATTATTTTTTCTATATTTATATATAAACATATGTACAAAATTAACTACTTATGGCGACATTTTAAAACAACAACAAAAGTACGTAAATTCAACATAAATACTTAGATGTACACATCTGAATTATAATAAACCTAACTAAATGCCTTAA